>OZ053308.1:2745482-4194495 GCA_964056655.1 Arabis hirsuta | reverse complement strand
TATTAAATTGTATGAATTTATTGTTAAAGTTATTAAAAATATTTAATTTTTTTAATAAAAAATTTAAAAAGTAAATATTAAAAAAGTAGATGAGACATAGCATCTTTTCTGTTACTAGGATTTAGAAAACATATAAAATATCATTTCTATTTCGTTCTATTGCCATTTAAAAATGCAACTTAGTGGTATCTTCTAGAAAGCCTCTGAATAACGTAGAGGTTTTTAGCTTGTAAGACTTTTGGTCAAACGTCTGCCTTTTAGGACACGTGTCGACACATCAACGCCTGCGTTTATAAGTAGTGTGTACTGTACACCATAGCACAGAGAATCACACACTCCTGTAACAGAATCCTCCCGCCCATTCTCACACTTCGTCTTCTACCTTTCTTCGTCTCTTTCTTTCAGTTTCTCAGTTTCCGATTTCTCTCTCTTTCCCAAGAAAGTGAAGAAAAATGCAGTCTATGGCGTTTTATCTCCTCCTCCTCATCTCCTTAACCTCCACGACCACCTCCGCGACGACGATCGGAGTAACCTACTCGACTCCAGCTTCAATCTCCGGCTCCGCCTTACTCTCACCGGACAGAATCGCCGCGAAAGTTGTTTCCATGAATATTCCGGCGGTGAGGCTTCTCGATTCAAATCCAGCGATGCTTCGTGCCTTCGCTTACACAAACGTATCTCTCTTCCTCTCTATTCCCAATCCATTGGTTCCTCTACTCGCTTCGAATCGTTCGCTCGCGATGCGTTGGGTTTATCGCCATGTCCTTCCGTTTCATCCTCGAACCAAGATCTCGATAATCTCCGTCGGAAACGACGCGATTGCATACTCGCCGGACGTTTCTCCGTTCCTCCTCCGAGCTATGCAGAATATTCATCTATCTCTCGCAGATCTGAGAATCTACAAGGTTTCTGTATCGACCACGTTCTCTTTCTTCAACATCGTACCCACTGCTTTTCCTCCTTCGTCTGCGCAATTTCAAAACCCTAACGGAGATGTGATTATCCGGCCGATTCTACAATTCCTCGAGAGAACCAACTCGTCTTTCTTGATCAATCTCTTTCCCTACAACATGTACAGATCCAGCTTCTCGATTCCGATTGGATTCGCTCTTTTTGAAGAATTCCCTTTCAATTTCAGAGACGATCTCACCACCGGAGTTAGGTACCGGAATCTCTTCGATATGATGGTAGATGCTGTGATTAGCTCACTGGCGGTTATGGGTCATGAGAATCTTCCGGTGATTGTTGCGGAAACTGGTTGGCCTAGCTCAGGAATTGATGCTAGTGAAGTTGATGCGACGTTGTTGTATAGTGAGATGTTCTTGAAAGGATTGTTGAATCATTTGAGAAGTGGAAGTGGAACACCCTTGAGGAAAGAAGGTGTTTCAGAGGTTTATATCTTTGAGCTTGTTGAGAAAGAAGCTAAGCAAGGGATTAGGAACTGGGGGATTCTGCATCATAACATGACGGATAAGTACAGCTTTGAGTTCTCTGATGGTGGTGAAACCAGAAGATTCGTAGAGTTTTTTATTGGATTCTTTGTGGAGGTTGTGATGATGCTTTATCTGTTGATGTAGAAGAAAAGGTACTGTCTCTGTTTCTCTCTGATTCTTGTTTTGGTTCTTTGGAAATTGGATTGTTTAGCTTAGGTTCGGATTGAGGACTGCTATGATTCTTTCTTGTGTGGATTAGATACAAGAAAACTCTTTTATCTGTGTCATGATTAGTTCAGGGAATGTCATTTTGGTCTCTCACACATAGACACTGTAGAAGTTGAGCCAATTGTGTGTGTTACTTTGTATAATCTTGAAACTGATCAGTGACTAATTGTGTGTGTTTTCATCATCTTTAACAGTATGAGCTACACAACACTGGAGATACATAGAAAGTGGAGAAGTGGTAGCTGCACACACCAAGAATCATTTGACATGGTATTATCATTCTCATCCTTCACTCTGATTCACAAATGTCTTTGTGATCTTAGCTTGTGTTTCTGTTGTCTTGATTCTTCAATAAACTCCAAAAAACAGGTCTTGTTCTATAATCTGTAAAGAGAAGTAAATGGATACTCTTTTAGTTTCAGTTTAATATGTAGTGCGCCTCTTATGGATCAATGGTGCTTTCATTACATTTCATTCCCTTGGACACAAAATAGCTACTTGTGGATATTCCTTGTGACATCTCCAAAAAATTAGAAATTTACAATGTTAATTACTGTATACTAGATTAGACATAAATATTTAAGTCTCAGTCAAAGCTCTGAGGCAGAGAGTATGCAATATCTTCGAGGTCTATAAGTACTACAAGTTCCATAAGATTTGTGACGATCTAATCCCAACTTCTTGAAACATACTTAAATTAGAACCAAAATCAAGAAAACAACTAAGACGCCAAATGTTAATAAATTTAGACTTGGTTAGGGAAAGCCAACACTTAAAGTTATTGGAGAGCTGATCAAATTTTCAAAACCTAGGTTGAATAGTCAAGACACGAAACGTTTGCATATTACCAAACAAATTCTTAGACAACATTTGAATTTATTAAAAACAACTGGAAACAACAATTCAACCTTTGAAATGCACAAAACAAAATTCAATTTATGTTTGAAATTCAATTTCGTATGAAACTCAATGACCTTTGTGATTAGGAATCAGTATTTGGAATGTGTGAGAAGAAACTTTCTAAATCCACATTTAATTTGCAACGATTGACGCATGTTTGATTTGTGGTTTTTTTAATTTTCTATTATCTTAAACCAATTGGATTTGCAAGGATAATTTTGACTTGATCATCTTGCTTGGGTCCGGACCATTATCCATTTATTTTTCTCAGACGTAAACTAGAATTGTTCTTGAAAGTTACCACATATTAATACATAATAAAAGTAAAAGATTGAGATATTGACAGAATGAAAAGTAGTATAAATAGAGGTCTATAGGTGATTAAGATTAACAACAAACACATCTTGTTCTTTTTGATTAGCGAGAAACAAAAAAAAAAAATGGTTATACAGAAATCAATTAAACTGATGGCTCCAGTGTTACTATTACTACTGGTGATCCATGCACATATCCTAGCCGTTGGTTCAACCACCGAAACCTCCGTTTCACTCGCCAATCTGAAACGTAAAACGTCTTTTGTGATCAATGTTCCGGTTTGGCGGCGAGAGCTTCGCGGTGGCAAAGGAGGAGGCGGTGGAGGAGGTGGCGAAGACAGCAATAACGGTGGTAGAAGCGGTGGTCTACAAAGTTGCGTATTCATGGTTTTTATAGCGTTTTGGGTTTTATATAACTAAATAAATATTGTATATAGATTTTGATTGTGTTTTCATTTTTCTGTGTTAATGTTTGATTTGTTGTAATATGATTTTCTACCGTATTCTTTCGTATTGTGTAATAGGGTATTTGTGGATTTTGTCAATGCTTATTTGATATGTAAATGCAAACCTAAATATAATTATTTGTGAATGATTTTTGGTAGAAGAAAAATTACAAATAGTTAGGGATATTAATAGACAAACAAGTTACAGTTTTCATTATTTATTTATGTCGATTAACTAATTGTTTCAAAGTCCATTGTTTATAATACGTTCAAATCTCTCCAAAATGGTCATGTACATGACCTATTTAGATATTGAACCGATTTAGTGAGATGAATATTGATTAATGTGGTGTAAAGATGATGTAATAAACTGAAATTATTTATCGTATAGTTGTTGCCGTATGAGAGCTATTAGCCATTCATATAACTAATGAAAAATCGATTTAGAATGCATTTTATAACAAAATCAGCAAAATAGAGACTAAAAAGTTGTATCAACGACATTTATCTAGTTTTAGTATTATTCAAATGTTGACAAGTATCATACAAAACATAAGTAAAAAATGTAAATCTGTTATACCCATTAGGTGGATGTCCATTATAGGCGTATGTTCTAGAACATTCTAGAATTACTTGTTTTTCAAGTTGTACTTTCTCCCCAAGTATTTGTAATCCTATATATACTCTCTATTATTGATGGAATAAGACAACACAATTCTTTCTCTCTTTCTCTTATTCATAACACGTTATCAGCACGAATAGTTCTAGCCATTGAGAAAACCCTAGCCGCCGAATTTTTCTTTTCCATCTTTGATCCAATCTAAAATCAAGGTACATCAATTGACTTTGTGATTCGGTTGATATCATACAAGTGTATGTTTGTTGATCGAATAACACAAACGAATCTTTATTAATATTGATTGTTTATCGCTTTGACTCATGATTATTTTACTACTTATGTCGTTACTGTTATTATTATACAATTGTTTATTTGACTTAATGATTCGTTTGATAGCATATCCATATATGTATGTTGATCGAATCATAACCATGGTCACATACTTTAATATTCGTTTTGTCTGTTATATAAACTTTTTGATCTCACACATGTCTTCTTCACTACTATTGATTAAACTATACGACACCTAGTATTATTCTAATATTGATTAATGGCTTTGATAAAATATAAAGTACATGAAATTCGATTTAATCTTCTTTATTACTTTGACTTATGCTTCTGCAATTTAGTTTTGTCTTATATGAAGTTGACATGTGTTAGATCTAGTTTATATGATTCGGTTAATAATATGACATTTGTTATTTAATTTGTTTGTCAATTAATATTTTGGTAATACGCACATATTGCTTCTGGAATTCTCATGAATCATGCTTAGAATAAGATCAACACATATTGATTATTTTATTATTTTGTTTATTGCTATATTGATTCATAATAGAGATTTAGATGCATATTGTATCATGAAATCATATGGCTGTTACACAATAAGAGATTAATTGCTTTATCATGCTTTCTCGCCTAATTTAATAGTTCGATATAACATCTTATAATAATTTAATATTGATCGGTTGTTTTAGCAAAGCATATAGTATAATTTGATTCAATTGCTTTAATCGATTTGTCTTATGACTTTTGTTTTATATAAACTCGTTATGAATTGACTCTCATAAAAGCATTCGACTGAATTTACTTTTACTTTGTCTTATATTTCTTTATTTAAGTTTACATATAAGACTTATGATTCGATATCATACTTGTGTATGTCTATTGATTCAATAACGCTCACAAATTATACTTATATATATTGTTGATATGAATGTTTGATTTATTTATGGTCACATCTAATTAATTTTAATTAATTTTCTAAAGTGATTTTCACATCTCATAAGAAAGAAAAAAAAAGGGGGAAGAAATTAAGCCAAGGAAGTGGCTATAGGAATTGTCTTGAATGGACAAAATCAAAGACAATATATTTCTTTCAAGAATTTAAATTCTCGCCAGAAGTGAGAAAAGAAATATGATAAGTACGATAATCTAATGTGAGTACGATATCAAATGTATAAAGATCATTAAAGGTTCTTGAAGAACATATAGATTATTATATCTATGAAAACGCTTTTGAATTTATTCATGTGTTAAACTCTCCCAAATCTCAAAGTTAAAAAGAGATGATTTTAGAATGGAATTCAGTCCGAGATTAATGAACTTGAAGTTTCATCATCTCGAGGGAGAGAATTAAGAAATCTCACATAGACAATAAGTGACATATTATGAAGAGTATGTTCATATTTGACCATAAAAGATTTACAAGTTCTTTGAAACAATCTTAAAGAACAAGACTTTGATATTGATGATTATCTTGGTACGACTACCTGGAAGTTGCTTGCCCCCTGAAGGGAATAACTAGCCTCTAAATTTAATTATAAAGTATTGTCGTATCATGTTATTAGAGAAAATTTTGAGTTAAGTTCTGATGCTTAATGTTGCATATTTATCTATTGGATTTTTATAATAAAATCACATCGAGATGATTATGATCTATTCTCTGAATTGAATGTGACATCTTATACAAAAAGAAAAAGGATCATACTAGTCAAAGAATTGGCTATAGAAATTGTCTTGAATAGTCAAGATCAAGATCAAAAAGTTTCTTTCAAAAACTTAGATTCTCACCAAAAGTGAGAAAAGAAAGATGGTAATAAGCAAGAGATATTCCAATAATTTGGAAATTGAAAGAAAATAGTGAATGCTCCAGAAGAGCACATAAAAGCTATTGCTTATGACCTAAGTAGGGTATGTTACTCTAAATAAGTAAATCAGAGATTGATAACCCTACAGTATTATCATCTCGAGGGAGAGAGTTAAAGAATCTCATGTACATGATAAATGACATATCCAGAAGATTATGTTCACTCCTTGATTATTAATGTTCACTACAAGTGATATCAAGATTATATTCACTAAGTTCTTCAAACAGTTCTCAAAGAAAAAGTGTGATCATCAAAATGTGATATTTAAGATTACAAGACTTGAAAGTCTGTAAGTGAATGCAACTCAGTTATGTTGAGAGAATATCTCTAATGCAGAAAATCGTAAAGCAGTCATTTTATGACACATAAAATAAAAAGACCAGACAAACAAAATCCGTCAAGGAAGTGGCTACCAAAGTGATCGTCTCGGTCTTTGTTTTACGATAACTCCCATAATTAGTTTTGAATTTCCGAGAAAGAAATCTAATTATAATATTCTTTGAAGAGAGTAAGTGATTAACGAAGCAAAGTAAACCAAAAATTTACTACGAATGTAAAGTAAACAAGAAGTTTACTAAGATTAAATATTTGGCTTAACCGAATTGGTCATCCTGGTTTAATGATGATGCGAGAAATTATGAAAATTTATGTGGACATTCCATGAAGATCTAGAAGATTCTTCTTAATGATTTATCATATGTTACTTGCTTATAAAGCAATATGATAATTTGGCTTTCACCAGATAAATAATTTAGAATCTAATAGTTTTCTGAAATATTTACAAGGAAATGGTTATGGGCTGATCACTCACCATGTGAAATTTTTCTTCCTTATGGTTATAATAGACGCATCGATTCAGTGGACGCATTGACTCGATTGACGCATAAAGTCGATGGATGCATCGACTAGGTATTCACATTTATCTTTTCATCAAACTGCAACCTAAAGTTTGCAAGGTTATTTGATAATGTTGGTGAATTCACATCTCAAATCTTTGATGATTATTCTATGTCCACTGGAATAAGTGTTGAACATCCTGAAGTTCATGTTCATACACAAAAATGGTTTAGTACCAATGACTCGCGTCAAGCCAATGAATAATTGATAGATCCCCCCATCATTATTGGTTTAGGGTCAGAAACCAAATAGTTCGCATATGAGAATCTTTAAGTATGAAAAGTGCTCTACCACATCACTCTAAGATGAGACCTCAAAGGAGGATAAAAATATATGTTGGATATGAATGATACTAAGTATCTAGAGCCATCCAAGAGTGATTTATTTAAGGCTCGATTTGAAGACTCTTTTTAATGAGTCAGTTTTTCCAACATTTGGGGGAGAAAATAAAATAGCTGGAAAAAGATATAAGTATCTATGAATTATCAATGATCCTCGGACTAAAGGATGAGAATTAGAAGTCCAAAAGATAATTCCAAGTTTAGCGTATTGATTGCCAGACACGTTTACTGACCCAAATAGAGTGATGAAATCACCTATCCAGTTGTATATGCTGCTATTAGAATTAATGTCCCAGAAGGACAATATCAGACTGCTAGTGAGTCTAAAGATCGCATAAAGCGTGATAGACCTATTTGGTTCCAAATATAAGAATCCTCGTAAAAGAAAATGAGCAGATAATTAGAATGACCAGATCGAGGAAAGAAAGATTTCGAATGATCTCCAGAAGAGATAGAATGAGCTCTAGAAGAGACATAAACATGACGAATAAAAATATTCAAGTACTTGATAATGAAGAGAGCTAGCTAGCTATGTCATGTTTGAAATAAGATGGAACCGGAAAGCAAATCGACGTCGTAATATTTTGCATGCAGTAAGCAGTTGATATTATGAAAAAGAGGATCATAAGAAAAGTCTATTGAAAAGTGTACACAAAGTAATGATTGGCCAAATGGAATGGAAGAAAATAGACGTATACTCTCTTGCAGAGAATTAAACTAGTAGTCTATGCACGTGAAGTGTAAAACCAGTGGAAAATAAATGAGTCTTTGCGTGAAATAATAGTGAAATTATCACAAAGATAAGGAATATTTTATGAAGGGATATGTTCTCTTGTGGTGGATGCAATACTTATAAGTCTGGAAATATGTTATTGAACACTGGATAATTACATATGATTGCAATCCTTGAAGGATGTGAAAGATATAATCCCCGAAAGATTAAGGGTATCAGAATTATGTTTCCGGGAACTCTACTCAATCGAATGAATATAAAATATGTAACATGGGATATAATCATGTATTTATCAAAAGATTTTGATAAAGTGATTCTTAATCGAAAATCATCGAAACTCCAGCAGAGTTATCACAAGTAGTACGATGATAAAAAATCACTGGATAATGATATTTATGAAAGTCCCAGAAAATTTCAATGTAAGGAGATTTCGTAAATAATTTGCTATAATAGCAATGTATGTGATGATTTGAACACCACTAGAACTCCTTAAGAGATTAATATCTGAAGAAAAGATTTGAGAATATACCTTGGAAAGATAAATTTGTCTTAAGATATCTCAAATTGAACATCTAGCGCAAAAGATGTTATCTCAATAAATCCTTAGAGGATTTTACAGAAAATGCTCATATATGTTTGATCCTGAAAAACCATACATAAAATGCAATGAGATTTTGTATGATAAAGGAAAAGATGGTATGGACCAGAAGTACAATCATCTGAGATATCATATGATAATTATATGAGTTTTAAGGCTATGTTTATAGTAATTTTGAAAGATCGAAATTCATCTCCCGAAGAAGATTTTTCCGAGGGGAAGATATATAATGATGAGCGTGGATGTACTCTTTTTCCCTTATCATAGTTTTTATCCCATAGGATTTTTCTTTGAAAAGGTTTTTAACGAGACATCAAAGGACACGCATATGATAGACACTTAAAGAGAAATGTTATCATTACAATGATATATGAAAGTCTATCAATCTCCCAAATGAATAGCATATACTTGAATGATATTGAGAGAAACAAAGAGAATGATTAAGATAAATCATCTGAAAGACCCATGAGTTGCAGAAGAAAGGCGATGTACATGTTCTACAGATTCGTTCAAGTGAAGCTTTGGCGGACTTATTTTCCAAGACACTTCCAGTTAGCACTTTCAAGATGCAAGTTCAACATTTGGGTACGTCGTCACAAAGATATCAAGTAATGCACTCATCAGGGGGAGAAATAGCGCATTGCACTCTTTTTCCCTTAGCCATGGTTTTGTCCCAATTGGGTTTTCCTGGTAAGGTTTTTAATGAGGCAACATCTTATGCGCATTAAGATTATTTTTACTATAATGACATCCAAGGGGGAGTGTTATAAACCCATTAGGTGGATGTCCATTATAGGCCAATGTTCTAGAACATTCTACAATTACTTGTTCTCCAAGTTGTATTTCCTCTTCAAATTGTACTTCCTCCCCAAATATTTGTAATCCTATATATACTCTCTATTATTGATGGAATAAAACAACACAATTCCTTCTTTCTTTCTCTTACTCGTAACAAAATCATCTTTGAAAATAATAACCTTATTATCCAATTCTATGAGAAATAATGTTTGTAGATTTTAGAAACATATATTTTATCAAAAATATCAGAGTGGCGCAGCGGAAGCGTGGTGGGCCCATAACCCACAGGTCCCAGGATCGAAACCTGGCTCTGATAATAAATTTTGTTATATTTTGTTGGTTTTTTCTATATGAAATTGGAGATATGATATAAACTCAAAATGATAAAAGGACCATAACCACACAATAAATGAATGATCCCAAATCAACTCTTTACCTCACTCCAATTGCACGTCACCAGACCCATAATCATATCTTCTTCAGACAATGCCACGTGGCACTCTCACCGTAAAACAGCCTTTATCTTCTCCAAAACCACTTGTGTTTGATTCTTTGTCTCCACCATTATTCTACTACAGAGACCCCTTCTTCTTCCATCAACTTCAAGCTTCGAAAATATTAGCAAATGGAGACCAGCGTCACGTGCTACTCACGTGGGATCATCCTCCCAAGCGTCTCTTCTCAACGATCCTCTACATTAGTTTCTCCTCCTTCTTCCTTCTCTGCATCCTCCAGCTTCAAGGTTCGTGTACCTTTTACAATTATGCATATATATATATCACACGTGTGCGTACTTACTGTATAGGATTTGTTCAATGCTAGTGAGTGACTGATTCATCATTGTAAAATTTGATATAAGCAGCGTTTGAAATCGAGCTCAATCTTTGGAGATTCACTGAGACTAGCACCAAGATCGCAATTGAAAGCCACAAAGGCGAAGAGCAACGGTGCTTTGAATGTGACAACATGTGAAATTGGCCAAAGCTTGGTAACAAAAAGATCCAACCTTTATTCAAATTCTGTGGGAAAGATTCGATCTTTGAGTGTGTGTGTGTGTGTGTATAGGAAGAGTTTTTGGCACAAGCAACGCCTGATAAGGGACTGAGAACTTTGTTGACATGTATGGGAGAAGCATTGAGGACAATAGCTTTCAAAGTTAGAACAGCTTCTTGTGGTGGAACAGCTTGTGTTAATTCGTTTGGCGATGAACAACTCGCTGTCGATATGCTCGCTGATAAGCTTCTCTTTGAGGTTTCGTTACATTTTCAATAACTTTTTTCATAAGTTTTACTTCGGAAAAATGATCATTAGGTTTTGAATTGTGTATTGGTTTTTTATAGGCTTTGCAATACTCTCATGTGTGTAAGTACGCGTGCTCTGAAGAAGTACCTGAGCTTCAAGAAATGGGAGGTCCAGTGGAAGGTTTGTTCATATGAAATTAATTGACATTTTCCGCTTTCTAAATTCCGCGGAAATGGTTATAGAAAATATGTGAAATTTGTTATGGACAGGTGGATTTAGTGTGGCATTTGATCCATTGGATGGATCGAGCATTGTGGATACGAATTTCACCGTGGGAACCATATTCGGTGTTTGGCCTGGAGACAAGTTAACCGGAGTCACGGGAGGAGATCAAGTGGCTGCAGCCATGGGAATCTATGGTCCACGAACCACTTATGTTTTGGCTGTTAAAGGGTTTCCAGGAACTCATGAGTTCTTGCTTCTTGATGAAGGTTTTTTGCAATTAGTCCAATTTCGGTTTTAAAAAGATTCATTCTTTGGTAACTTTCGACTAAAACTCAAACTGTATTTTCAGGGAAATGGCAACATGTTAAGGAGACAACAGAGATTAATGAAGGGAAAATGTTCTCACCAGGAAACTTAAGAGCCACATTCGACAACTCCGAATACAGCAAGGTTATTGCTTTTGATCAATCCGACATTAACTTTCCTCGAATCTACAAATCTCTGAATGCTCTTCTTCTTCATGACTTTCTCTGTGAACTCAGCTGATTGATTACTACGTGAAAGAGAAGTACACACTCCGATACACCGGAGGAATGGTGCCTGACGTTAACCAGGTTTGTTCCTCTTTGGCACTTAAAAATTGGAGTACTACTTCTGAATGAAACTTGACTTTAACACTTATTTGGTTTTGGCAGATTATTGTGAAGGAGAAAGGAATCTTCACAAACGTGACTTCTCCTACGGCTAAGGCAAAGTTGAGGCTTTTGTTCGAAGTGGCTCCTCTTGGCTTGCTCGTGGAGAATGCTGGTGGATTCAGCAGTGATGGATACAATTCCGTGCTCGACAAGACCATCATCAACCTCGACGATAGAACTCAAGTTGCTTATGGTTCAAAGAACGAGATCATTCGCTTTGAAGAAACCCTTTATGGAACATCAAGACTCAAGAATGTTCCCATTGGAGTTACTGCTTAGAAACCTAAATAAAACTTGAACAATGTTTGTTTTTCTATAAACCGGATAATCTACATTACAACAAAATTATCACCAAACTCTAGTTTCCCCATAACTATGGATATTTTTATTAATTCGTTAAACAAGAAGTTCCATAGATCTCTATCTATTTTTGTTTTAATTTAACGAGACTAATAATATATGTTTTAGTTGGTGTATTTTGATTGTATAAATCGTCAAGAACTAGCTCGCGGTTCATTACAACTCGTTCGTATAAATCGCCACTGAATTATATTCGGGAAATCATAATTTATTAAATAAATTTTGAAAACATAGCTTGAATTTACTAAAGTTCGAAGTAACTTGAATCACATTTCACATCTCAAACTCTAAATCATGCCACCAAAATTAAACTACGTGTTTTCAAATTGAAAAATGTAAGTGAACTTCAAAATTTTATGAATTTTAATTTTGACCCCACAAGAACTCGAAATCTCAAAATCGACCCGCTACTCCACCACATTCACTATCTTCACAACAGAGGACCCATCGATCTTGTGCAAAGCCACAATCGAATCTCCACTCTTACAGATTCCCTTCTTCTTCGCGAATCCGATGGCTAACCTAATCGTCTCCTCTGTATCCGAAGATCCCATCGCCGTCACCGGATTAATCCCACGGTAAATCAAACCACGTCTCGCCACATGAGCCGTGGAACACACGAAATCATCGCTCCGACCAATCTCCGGCACAATCACCGACAAGATTGGAACGTTCGGCCTATATTTTGCCACGAGCTCCGCTGTGTAACCGCTCTTCGTGAGAACCACGATCGCCGACGCAAATACACTCCGAGCTGTCGAAACTGCGGAAGCAGCTAAGCTCTCGATTGGTGATAAAGGCAAAGGAACGATTTCTAGGGTTTTCTTATGTAGAGTATCGTAATCGATGAAATCCTCTGCTTCTTTACAGATCCTCGACATTGTTTTCACGGCGGTATCAGGGTGATCTCCGGCGGCTGTTTCGCCGCTTAGCATAATGCAATCGGTACCGTCTAAAACGGCGTTTGCAACGTCGGTGGCTTCAGCTCTAGTTGGACGAGGAGATTTAATCATCGACTCAAGCATCTGTGTTGCAGTAACGACTGGTTTACCAAGAGCATTAGCCTTCTTGATCATTGTTTTCTGAGCAAGAAACATCTTTTCGATCGGAATCTCCATCCCAAGATCTCCTCTAGCCACCATGAACGCATCAGAATTCGCAAGAATCGAATCGAAATTCATTACTCCTTCTTGATTCTCCACCTTTGACATAAGCATAATGTTCTTTGAGTGCTCTCCAAGTAAACTCCTGACTTGGATTAGGTCAGATCCTTTGCGAACAAAAGAAAGAGCGATTATATCGATTTCGTTCGGAACTCCCCATTGCATTATATCTTCTTTATCTTTCTCAGTGAGTGTTGGAAGATCGACCACGATTCCAGGAAGATTAACGTTTTTCCTTTCTCCAAGAATTGCAGAGTTTTCGCATCGGCAACGAACAAGTCCTAGATACTTGTCACAGGACAAGACCGTTAGAGATATTGTCCCGTCCGAACAGAGAATCACGTCTCCAGGTTTGAGATCCTCTGCAAGTTTCTTGTAGCTCATGGAGATTACGTTTGAATCTCCTTTTAGGTTGTAATCAATTGAGATTGTAATCTCTTGACCTTGGTTTAGCTCTATCGGTTTGCCTTCTTTTAGAAACCCGGTTCGTATCTCAGGACCCTGTAAAACCAAATTTAAACCGAATTAAATATAAATCCTCCATCGAATCTAAAAAAGTAATGTATAACAGTATAAGTAAAAATGTTTGTACCTTTGTATCGAGCATAACGGCGCAGAGAATACCGGTGTTGTTGATTGCGGTTCTGAGATTATCTAGGGTTTCTTGATGGTACGAGTGAGAACCATGTGAGAAATTGAACCGGGCTACGTTCATACCGGCTTTGAGAAGCTTCTCGATCATCTGAACCGATCTTGAAGCTGGTCCTAGTGTACAAACTATCTTCGTCTTTGATCTAAGAGTTTCATTGGTTGCTTGTCCAACAAGTAACTTCTCCATTGTGAAAACCTTCTAAAAACGCAGAGAAAGATTCAAGAGTTTTTAACAGACAAGGAAATTGAAAGAGCTTGATTATGAAGCTATGACATTATGAGTCATGTATATATAAGGAGCGATAAGTGAATTTCCTTTTTACTTTGTGTTGTGTTACATGTTCAGAATTTCCTTTTATGGTTCTGGGAGTACTACTTTTTCCGTTTTGTATGGTCTTGGACTTTGGTAATTACACTTTTCTATTTCAAATTCAACATATATATTCAACAAATAATTTTGAAGAAAATTTTAAAAGATAGATAACCCAAAAAAGTTTATAATGCTGAAATTAATTAGAAAATTCCAGACGAAAATTAGTAATGTATTTTTTTTTTTTTTTTTTGTCGTCCAAAGATTTCATTACCGAAGAGCCAAGCCCATTACAAAGTGAATTCGAAACCCAGTACAAACCCATTTTTAAGCCTATTTCCCCTAAATAACATAACGATTAATAATATAATAACACGTGTATACACGTGGCGAAACCAGAGTTGTACAAGAAACAAAGAGTCAACAGACGATATCTCTATCCACCCGTCATGGCTCCACCGCGAACCACCGCCAAGACGAGAAACCATGAAATCCGATTCTGATTTCTTCGAAGTTGACCGTAAGAACTCCTCCAATGAATAGATCCATACCAGGTTAGGTCAAAAGAGCTGCTTACCTCCATAAAATATCACCCGATTAAGGATTTAGGGGAGATAACTCCGAGCCATGTAGGACGATCTAAAAGTAGGGGAAACCAACGATGGATCATGGCATTACCATCAGTTCCTTTAGAGGAGAAAGAGAAGAAAACACAACAAAAGATAAATCCATACGAATCAAAAGAAATCCGCTGGACAAAATTATCCGAACAAGTCGGAAAAAGAAATCCGGTCAAGCCGGAAAACCGAGATCCGAATAAACGAAAAACAACATAGCTAGCAAAACATAATACACAAAGTTATTTTTCTGACGGCGGTGAGATATACCACACGCCGGAAAAGTAGATTGAAGAAAATGATTGAAGTGGTTCTAGAGTTCGTTTAGAGAGAAAATTTCACCGGTTGAGGTATGGATTTAGAGACGTGGCAATTGGTAATGTATTTAAACTTAACCAATTAAGTTATGAATTTTTGAAAAAAATGGAAAAAATACATTTGATTTAATATAATAGATTTTGGGGTATTTTGAAATTTCTTGACTCAAATTCTGTGTTTTTGGGTTATATTTCTCCAAGTCAAGTGCAAAAATGTGATTTGGGCCAAAACTGACAGAAAAAGCCCACCCAAAATAACTTGTAAATAACTCCATTTCCCAGATTGAGTTTCTTTCTTTCTTCTTCTTCTTCTTCCTGTGAAAAGTAAAGTAAAGCTTAAGCAGAGCTCTAATCGATGAAATCAGTGCAACAGAAGTAAAAGAATTCGATGAAGAAACCTTATTTCTTGAAGAACCCAGTAGCTTTTCTATTTCTTCTTATCACTGCTTCTTCCCTAACTATTCTCATCTTCTCCTTTTTCCGATTACCGGAAACACCTCCGTCCACCGGAAACAACCATCTCTTCCACCGGAAAATTTCATTCGATCTGTCTACAGAACTCGGGTTCTTCGGGAACATGATGATCGAAATGTTACCTGAAGATCTGGTTTTCACTGCCTTCGTACCTTCCGACAAATCATTCACCCGAGATCTAGGTCTGAAATCGAACAATACCCAGAAAACAAAATCCCTTGAAGAAGACGACGGAGACAATAGTTACGCCGTTGTGTCGAGGATCATGAGTTTCGCGGTGGTTCCGTACAAAGTAGAGGAAGGAGACATTGGGAAAGACGAAACGGCGTCGTTTGAGTCGTTGAGTGGTTTCACATTGAAGATTTGGAAACAGAGAAATGGTGTTGGATTGGTCGTTAATGGAGTCGAGACGGAGAAAATGGGTTTAAAGAAAGGGAAGATCATCGTTCACACCATGAATGGTGTTATAATGGATTCTGATTTTGCACAGTCTGTTTCTTCTTCTACATCACAAGACCAAGAAGAAGAAGAAGACATTAATCATTTGTAATTTTGTTGTTAAATAGATACAAAAAAAATTACTTCTAAATCATTTGATATGTAAAACCAATTTGGCAAAAAGTTCGAAGAGCTAATAAAACAGTGATTTAAGACTTAAGATCAGAGTGTCCACTAATTACGAATTTTTGGCATCTTAAGCTAGCTTTGAGAAAACCCCAATAAAATGAGAATTATTGACTTAATTAGTACATTATTATCCATAAAAAGCTCACATTACGCACAAGACGCAAACACATGATAATCTTTTTCCCGACTACTAATCAGAATTAGGAGTGGACATAATTTTCGTCCCGTCCCAATCCGTCTCGTATCCGTTTCCTAATTTCCATACCATATATTTTCCGTATTCCTATATGGAACAAGTTTTCAATTTCTGATTAGGGACGGGACAGGAACGAAAATTCTCGAAATCCCGTTTGACATAAATAAATACGTATTAAATTATATTTTATATATATTTACTGTGAGATTATATAATATATTATATTATATCTTACAAAAAGTAATTAACTTTTTTATTCTTTTTCGTAGAATAAGAATATATACTTTAAAAAAATTTCTATATTATTAGATTTATGTTTTGATTTGAGATATTTATGTGATTTAATGTATGTTTGATTCATCATGACTTTTCTATTTTAACTATTTATGAAATATAATTGAGAATTTTTTTTTTAATTTCAAAAATACTTTGATAAATTAAAAAAGTAGGTTAAATACATGTTTGCAATTTGCAACATCGTTTTATTTAATTTAGTGTTTGAAATTTTCATATCATATCCGTTGTATCTCGTCCCAAATTTTAAATGAAACACAAATAAGACAGATTTTTTTAGTTCTAAAAATCTCATTCCCATCTCATTCCAATGTAATCCCGTCTCATATTCCTATGTGCCCACCCTAATCAGAATTATATTTTACTGACAACAAACAAAGTGGGACCCACTGATTACTGTGCTAAAGACAGTTTGCATGTCAACCTGAAATCGGGAAAACGTCGAGATCGTGGTTGACAACCTAACATAAACGGTCACGATCACTACACGTGTCTATTTTGTTTTCTCTTACTGTGTACCGTACCGCACCATAAAACAATCTCCGCCTTTGATTTCTGCGATTAATCCAAAACGGAAACGAGAAAGAACAAAAAAAAACCGCATGAGAGCGAAGACTGAGTCGACTCGCTCTTGACAAGGTTGACCCTGAGTCGTCTTCGTCGTCTCCTCGTCTTCTTCCTCCGCGTCATCTATAGTTTGGAGCTTGAATTCGTTGTTTGTATGGGAGGAGGAGAAGTTTCTAAAGAGATGGGAAGTTGTTCAATAGCGTATCGTCGCGGAGATCAGAAACTACGCAAGTTCGTGACGGCGAGAAGCACTAAGTTTCTTCTACTTTGCTGTTTCGCTCTCGCTTTAATCACAGTCACCTGCCGATCTTCTCGTCCTTCGGCGATTGAGTGGGTTAACAGTTCAACCGCCGTCGCAGATCGGATCTCCGGATCAAGGTGCGTACATGTACAAAATGGGTCCAACTCTGATTTGGATCTCGAAATAGTAACTGTTGTTGTTGAATACTAGGAATGGAAATTAAAGGTTACTAAATTTGTGACTTGTTTTTGACCAATTCTAGATTCGTTCGTGTGTATTATTTGGTTGTATTCTAATTGGGTTTGATTATTTAGGATTTTGCGTTGTTCTTCAATCTATTTATTGATATATTAATGCAAGAACCCTACAGAGATTCTGTGATTAGTAGACACTCTTGTAAATTCATTCATAATCTTGCTACTTCCCGTTGGTTAATGACTCGATTAAACAATATAGTCTACACCTTTGCATAATCAAAGATGCTTATGTTATATGTATGTATGTGCACAGGTTAGGACCCATGTAGTAAATGTAATTCTAATTAGGTAGTTGTCCTTTTGCTTTTGGTTAGATCGCAAAGTTTGACGGATTTCTTATGGAATGTGCAGGAAAGGTTATACACTTGTGATGAACACATGGAAGAGATATGATCTTTTAAAGAAGTCTGTTTCTCACTATGCATCATGTTCTAGGCTTGACTCTATCCACATTGTATGGAGTGAACCTAACCCTCCATCGGATTCTCTTAAAAAGTATCTTCAAAAGGTTATAAAGAAAAAATCGCGAGATGGGCATGAGGTTGAGCTAAGATTTGATATAAACAAAGAAGACAGTTTGAACAACAGATTTAAAGAAATTAAAGACTTGAAGACAGACGCTGTCTTCTCGATAGATGATGATATCATATTTCCTTGTCACACGGTAGATTTTGCATTCAACGTTTGGGAGAGTGCTCCAGACACAATGGTTGGGTTCGTGCCCCGTGTGCATTGGCCTGAAAAATCGGTATATCACTTTCTATTTTTTAATATCTTCAAACAACACTACCAAAATAGTAAAAATGCATTCTCTTTTAAGTTGTTTACTATTAGGACTCTTTCACTTATCTGAATATCATAGGTCTCACCCATTATTTAAGGAGTTACAGTAGTTAATCATATCACTCTCTCTCCATCCATTTGATCTAACAGCTAGTATTATTATTGAAAGAACTCGCTACATGCTGTTTGGAATTTGGTTATTTCATTTTTCTTTCATTACGTAAGAAACTTAGTCGACTTCTATTCTCTGCAGAACGATAAAAGCAAGTACTACACCTACAGCGGATGGTGGTCTGTTTGGTGGAGTGGTACGTATAGCATGGTACTCTCAAAGGCAGCCTTCTTCCACAAAAAGTACCTCAGCCTTTACACAAATAGCATGCCGGCATCAATCAGAGAATTCACTACCAAGAACAGGTTCCTTATCAATGTCATTCTTGTATCTCTGGTTTTTTTATTAAAAGGCACCACCTAAAGAGATTCATATGATAACAGGAATTGTGAAGATATCGCAATGTCATTCCTCATCGCAAATGCTACAAACGCGCCTCCTATATGGGTTAAAGGTAATTGTCAACCGTGGGCAACTCTTAGAACCCCATCTATGGTCATATGATTCTCATAAACTCGGTTGTGAAGAGTATATCATCCTCTTTTGGCTTGTTTTTGTAGGTAAGATATATGAAATCGGTTCAACTGGAATCAGTAGCATTGGAGGGCACACAGAGAAAAGAACACACTGCGTAAATTGGTTTGTAGCAGAATTTGGTAGAATGCCACTTGTTTACACTTCCATGAAAGCCGTGGATAGCCGCAATTTATGGTTCTGGTGATGCATTTCCGCTTTCTCTTCCACTGGTTACTACTACTCTTTATCTTCTAGCTATTGACGGGTTTGATACTAAGTAAGAGTTAAAAAAGGCCATTAGTCTTGTTTTTACGGTAAGAGAGAAGAGGGAGATAGTTTTTAATTGGTGGCTTATGGTTTCCTTGTAGAAACTTACAGAAATAGTAGCCTCGTGTATGGTATACCTATTGTAATTTGTAACATTGTTGTAACATCTGATTTTGTGAAAATCTCGCTTTGTGGTTTAAAAAATGAGTTACATATATATATATATTCATACAATGATCGTTAAAATGTTTTCAAAATTTCAATAGTGTTACATCTGTTTGGATAATGTTCCTTACTAGTGTCAGTGTCTTCCATTGCATCCCAAATGGCTCCAGTACTCTCCCAGGAAAGTCTTTGCAGCGTCTAGGCTCGGGTAATACGGTGGCTCCATAAACACCTGAGTCGCGGTTCTATTCGCGTTCGCCTCCGCGCTCCCCATCATCGCCGCCACCAATGTCTGGTAACTGAAGAAGAATCTCTTCGCCGCTGACTCAACCGCCTGCATCCCCTGAAGCAAATGTATCTTCTCGTACTCATTCTTCCTCGAGTAAAGCTTCATCGCCGCCTCCTGCAACCTCGGTCCTCCGGTCGGATCCACCGCCACCGCGAGAACAGCTGGCACTTTCTGCCTCAGCTCTTTCGACATCTTCGCCATTTGGAGCAGCCCTTTCGACCTGAAACAGAACGCATCGTTTTGCGACGTCGATTTGATCTGTAACTGTTTCTTCACCTTCAAGAAATCTTCAGGATCCATCAGAATGTGTAAATCTTCGATCTTCGTCAAAATCTTCCATATCTGCTCTAACAAATACACGTCGGAAGAAGCTTTTTCGAATCTCCCTTCTTCGATTCTCGATTCGATTCGGTTCAAGAGATTCAAAGAAACGTAAATCCACGATTCCAGAATCTGGTGAATCGTATAAAGCGTTTGGTTCTCTTGATTATCGATGTGATCTGCGTAAGGATTGTTCTTGAGACTGTGTAATTCTTCCGGACGACAAACGACGTCGTACCGGAGATACGGTTTTCCGGCGAGGTTTGGTTCACCTAAACCGAGTGTATACTTACACCAACGCATCTCGTTCTCGATCGTACACAACATCTTCTTCCCAATACTCTCCGATGTACGACACGTGGCGATCTCCGGTAACAAACTCAACGAGCTCCAGCTGTTTGTTACCGGAGCCGCCGCGGATACACCGTCGTCGTCTTCTTCCTCCTCGCAGATCGTCGCCACGAGTTTGATCTGGCTCGTGGCGAGCGAATCCAACCGTCGGATCCATTCGCGGCGGTTGATGTACGGACGTGTGTCGGAACCAACGGTTAGGATTAAACGGAAAGTGATTTCGAGAGCTTGAAGAGCTGGTTTGAGAACCGGTTCGGTGATCCATTGAGGGAAATCGAGGGAGGACCAGAGGTTTCTGAGCTCCGGCAAACGGAGGTAGAGGTCGTAGGCGGAGCAAGCGGCGGAGGAAGAGGAGGAGATTGGAGAGGAGACGGAGAGTTTAAAAGACTCCGGGATGGTGACGTGGAGATTCTTGGGAGATACCATTTTATTCCTCCGTAAATCTAAATCAGCCATTTTTGAAAAATAACGAAATTGTTTGGTGAATATATAGATAGAGACATGTGAGGGAAACGGATAGGAAAATGGAAAAAAATGAATAAAACACGTTATTATGTGGAAATAACACAAACAAAGATCATGATTTGAAAGTCAACGTACAACAACGGTTGTGTTTCCTAATTTTTTTTTTTTAAATTGTTTTAGAATAATGGTTATTATTTTTTAATAATGGAAAGTTTCAATTATGTATTCACGGATACAATCACTTATATACGATACGTTTTTTTATTTGTAAGGAGTTATTCAAAATCTTTCTTGATATAGAAACTTTATTTTCTCCTTATCCGAAATGTAAATATATGGATAATGTATCTTTTTGAACTACCGACAATTTATTAGTTAAAATAACTATTGAATATCCGCAAAAATTATTAAGAAGTAAGAGAATGATTTTTTTTTTTGTGTGGTGATTTTGTTTCACTTAAAAACATAAATTAAAATTTTAATATTTATTCGAAATAGATCGAAATGGATAAAGGATGTAATCATATACTTTTGGTAATGTTTTAAGTCCTAGATTATAGGAATAAAGTTAATTAAAATAAAATAAGGAAGGCACATGAGGTTTGGTCGGAATCCGTTTCGATGGCGTTTAAGGACTTTGGGAAGAGAATGGAATGGGTCCTAGTTACTAGCCTTTGACTTTGGTCTCCCTTTTTTCTAGTATTTTTTAAAATCTTAATACCGTTTGTGTAAAGTTTCAACATTACGAATGTTACGCTCCAATAATAATTTCTTTATTTTTTGTCGGTGTCATCTTTATTTATTACTCTAGACAATTAGTACACTTGATTTGGTTTTTAAATACACGAATTTTAACCCTATCTTCTTCAATCTTTGAAAGTTATTTGTTCTTATCGTAAAGAGACGGATCTTTGAAAAATTATACTCGTCTAGCTAACCAAATTTGTATACCTAGTTAATAGAGAACTTTTCAAAAATCTATCCAACCAAACTTTTTCACATTCTTTTCTTTTAAATATAGATGTTCCTAAATTTAATATATTTAAGATCCACTCTTAATTAACAATTACTTTTAGAACCCTAGAAACTGGTCAACAGTCAACACCAACTCATTTTGAATATACTATTTGAGGTTTTTAATTATAGTTTTTTCAAGTATATCATATCACCGTGATTGAACAATTGGTATGGACTGATATTTACTTGATTTTTTCAGAAAATAAGAGTATGAATGTATGATCGGCCCCATATATATTTACTTTTTATCGTAGTTTGGATTGGTGGTTTATGGTAGATACACACTTTAGAAGTAGTTAGATCTCAACTATATAAATTTATATAAATAAGAGGAGAGGTTTGGGAAAAAGTGTAATTGGTTGGAATTTTAAGCAATGCAAAACGAAATAAAGTTCTCGACTTCTTTGTCTTAATTAGTCATAAAAAGAAACAATTTTGAACATTTTAAATACAATAGAACCACTCATCCACAACAGTCCAATTAATGTTCATGTTCAGTCTAAGAAAAAATATTGGAATATAGAATTTTCCTTAATCCTTGACTTTGAATTGAAGCCGGTGATTAGACTCATATAGTCGAAGACAGAAGAAATTAAATAGGAAAAAGGAAATCATTGTATTGCTTAGCTGTTGTGAACACTGAAAGATAAGTCATCGACATAATTTGAGGTGATAAGAAACGAATGGAAACGTATTCCATTGAATATCCAAATATCCAAATATCGAAATGGATATCACATTATATTGAAACAACAATTCCACCTGTCGTCGAGACAATATACTAATTACTAAAGATTATTTATGATTTTGTAATGTCGACAGTTCAGCAATTTCATTCTATACACGTGCTACACACATAACATGATGTCACACATTCGTACTATGAGGTAGACTCTTCATATTATCCAGTTTTGCGTGTTTGAAATTAAAAGTGTTGAAATTTATAGTGTTTACTATTTAGGGCTTGCAATTTGCAACTCCATGTTCCCATGTTCTAGAACCTCACATTTTGAAATATACAAAGAAAATTTCAATTGGTTTTTGCGGAAATAAAATGATAAAATAAAATAATGTGGACGCTGAATTTCGTATTGAATATTTGTATTTGAATTCGGAGAAAAAACTTTGGCCCTAAGAAATATCTATAAGCTCAACGATTAAAATAAAAGTAGAGCGGAGCTGGATTTATATTGATATGAATCGAATATACAATAAGATCTCGAGTGAGACGTGTTACAAGCTGAAAATGTAGTGTTTAACTCTCACGTAAGTGAAAAGTTGGTGAAATCTGCTCGGATTTCGTGTATTTATAGCTCAATTCAGCTCCTCGATTCAGCTCCACGTATCCAGGACGATTCTGTGTATTTGGGACGCGTTCTCAACATATTCTCCGCAAATCTCGTTCCTACGACTGTGCTGACCGCCATGTTGACTCGTTCCTATCTCGTCAGTTGTGCGCCTGTTGACCCGACTCTTTCAGAGCTGATTTGAACATTTGACCGAATTTCGTATTCTTTCATGGGACTGGGCTGCAAGCCCGT
The DNA here is from genome assembly GCA_964056655.1 of Arabis hirsuta. Taxonomy (NCBI): domain Eukaryota; kingdom Viridiplantae; phylum Streptophyta; class Magnoliopsida; order Brassicales; family Brassicaceae; genus Arabis; species Arabis hirsuta. The sequence goes on along the minus strand of OZ053308.1, from coordinate 4,170,975 downwards.
TTAATCTGGTTAAAATGAAATAAACGAAAGGCTTTGACTCAGATTTTTAGCGGTCCGGATTCGGTGACGAATCCAGGTCCAACAAGTAATATGTTCAAAATATTTTTCACTTTCTTTTGCAAAAAAAAAAAGAAGAAGTAATGTGTTCATTAGTTTGACGAAATATTTTTAAGAAACCAAGAATATATGAATATAAAGCCTTTAAGGGGAATGAAATGTGTATGTAGCTACTACTCATTAGGACATATCTTATCTTCACTTTCACGTTTAAGATAACACTTCCCAACTTTAATTTATGTCTCTTTGCTCTTGTATTCGTGTCTCCCCAAACATTATTAACAAAAGTATAACGGTAATTATCCAAATTCAGATAGCATTTCACTTTTTTCCCCTTTAAGAAAAGAAATTCATTATCCAATATCTTATAAAATCTGAGTTTGTAAACCTATGTCAGCATAAAATCTTTTCCGACATCAAAATATAAATTCGTGATTCTGAAATAGAAAATCCTCCGGTATATCCGTAGATTAATTACATACACCGGATACTTTTTTTTTTTTCCTTTTTCTGGTGGGTGTATATATTTTGGCATTTAAAAAATGGTATTTTAGTGATAACTAATCATTTTTTTTTTTTTTTTATGATTCGAGTAGAGAATAAGTGAAAAGTTGATTTTCTAATTTGGATGGATTTTTTAGATCATATCCGAATGTTGTCGCGTGATAAAAAAGAGAATCATCAGGTTTTTTTTTTTTTACGTGGCAAATAGAATGACTACAAACTAGGAACACTGAATCTATACACACGTTAGCCGACCAATCAGGTGATCTCGCGCGTTGAAAAAACCAACACGTGGTGGAACCAAACCGAGTTGACGGCTGGAACCAGATAGCCACGTAGGTAGTACAGCTAACACATCTGAGTAGCTTTATGGCTCGTGCGTGGGCCCCTCGCCAGACCACCATTTTTTCTGCAAAATTTTGTTCTCTCTCTTTATATTCCTCACCAGTCACCAACGCAAGTCCTTTTTTTGCTTTTTGGCCGACACCAACAAAACCAAACTTAATTATTTATAATTTAATCAACTCTTTTTAGGTTATGTGTAATTATGTCTTTGCATTACACTATTTCAATTATGTAACTGATAAGCTAAACTTCATATTCCTATACACCTTCACTCAGAATGATAAAGACAAACAGAGAATTTATCAGCTACTTTAGTTTTACAAACATTGTTTATGGGATAGAGATTTCATCATTTATGTGGATGGATACACTTGCTTTCCGCCTACATAAGTTGCCAAAACCGAAGCAGAACCGTCTACTGAGAACTCGTCCCACGAATTTGTTGACAATATGACAAAATCAGCGAGCTTCCCGGTAGATAAAGACCCCAAGTGATGATCCAGAAAGGCTGCTCGTGCCGCTGAGATCGTGTGCCTGCGATTTTCATATCAAGAAGATGAATGAATGCTTGAAGAATTAATACATTCACTTAAGTCGGAAGAAAAAAGAGTTTAAAAAGGCTAGAGAAGAGGCTTGTTACGCAGTCAGAGCATCGGTAAAAGAGATGCATTCAGATTGAATCCAAGCGTGATTCCATTTGGGAGGTATTCGTTTAACCGCGGTTCTGATACTGTGCAACGGGTTAATGTCTGCCACCTGAAGTAAAGACGAACGGATTAAGCATAAATTCTTGGTTTGGAAATATGTACAACTTTCAATAGTTGGAGATTATCGAAACGTACAGGCCAGTCTGAACCGAATGCCACGAGTGCCTTGCCATTCAAGAGAGATTGAAATAGATAAGACTCCTTTTGAGCTCTATCAAAACCAAGCTTCTTAGGAGCAGTATCAGCATCATCAAGCAAATGGTCTGGCTGTTCACAAGTGTTAGATATGTCAGAAATCAAGTAAATGAGTAATTTATGCCTAAATCCCCCGATGAGGGTAAGTGACTACTACTAACCTGCACTGATGCTACAATGTGAAGTTGACCAAACCGATCAGCTGATCCTGGTGCCAGATGTTGAGCATGCTCAATCTATAACCAGGATTTTAGAGATGTTAAGTATGGATAGAAGAAGCGAATGAGCAAAACATATAGCTCCGAGGAAAACGTAATTTTAATATCAAACTTCACCCTCAATCTTCTATCCCGGTCTCCATTGGCGGCAGCAACAGATTCATACATGTCAAGGATCATGTCATTTGCTTTGTCGCCTATAGCATGGATAGCAACCTTGACCACACAACAAGAAAAAAGCAACTTATATATCAGGTAATTAATGCAGGGAGCAAATGAGTGTCTGAATGCACTTCTGTTATAGATTCATACGTATGTGTTTGGACTTAAGATATCGAATAATACGATGAGCAAGCAATGGAAAGAAGTAAACAGGGAAACACCTGAAGCCCTGATTTGTCTGCCGCCATTGTGAGGTTGGAAATTTTCTCCGGATCCATCACTTCTAACCCATAATTGTTAGGTGTATCAAGATATTCCTGCAGAAAGATATAAACCGTGGGGTTTTTATAGTGCTACTGAAAGATAAACTAACATATAATGAAATGTTGTCATGTATATTTCAACTCGTAAAATGTATAGCAGATGAATTAGAAAGAATATATAGTGCTCTTCACCTCGTAAAACAGTGCACTGTTAGAACCTAGAGAGCCATCAATAAATGCCTTGACGCCACCGAGATACAACCATTCACTCAGTACAGGTCCCTTTTGAAGCTTAAGTTCCTAAAAGTATTAGATCAACAAAGATGAACACAGATAGAATTTCAAGTCTGCAAATAATGGTGAAAAGAAGGATGGGTAATTTTAATAGCTATCATAGGACAAATGACATAAAACATCGAAAGAGAATTTGAAAATACAGGGGTTGCCAAGATTTCACTGGTATACGAGATGCATATCATAATGAAACATGAGAAATATATGTAAATTGAAAAACTTGAAGTTGAAGAATGCTATAACATACATTTATACCAAACAAGAGTTGCTTCTGAAGAAATCATACCGATAAACGTGACCATGTCGTGATGGGGAAAAACAAGCAAGTCCGTATCATCATCTTCTTCGAGGAATCAGCCCAAAGATAGACATCTGTACCATTAAAAGAAGTATTCAACTTTTATGAGTATTCTATTCCTATGGCTGTGAGGTCAAAGTCATCAAATTCTTTCTATTAGCACCTTGAAAATCATTCCAGGAGAGCTCATCAGTAGTGCCAGGATAGTATCTTCCAAGATCAATAACAGTTGTCACGCCTTTACTCAAAGCATATTTGCTAGCTCTAAGAAGTGCTTCCCTACGTTCATCCACTGAGACTTCTTGAACAAAGGGAGAGACAAGCTCCATAGCAGCATCGATCAAGAGACCTGTAGGCTCTGGATGAAGTCATTCAAAAAAGCAAGTACCAGCTGATTTTAGCATGCAATTCAAAGTATTGTAAGCATAAGCAGGCCAAGTGCTAAATGAAAGTACACTAGGCATTACCGCCACTAGGCATTCTCATTATCGTTCCACCAATTGGATCTTCCGTTAAACTAGTAACACCAGCAATCCTAAGCGTGAGGGAATTCGCCAAGGCCATATGACCATCCATCCTACTCAACCAAACCTACATGATATGGGGAAAACGTACTTAAGGCGATGCTGTTGACTATTGACAACACACTATATATCAGCAGATATCTTACAGGATTATGAGGGGAGATTTCATCAATCCATGATGCAGAGGGCAATTCTCCTCCCCAGAAATCGTTGTTCCATCCACCACCCAGAATCCATGAGCCTTCTTTTGCATCTGCATATTTTTGTTGAATCACATATAAGACTTGAGCCAAATATGTTCAGTGTATACACCAATAAAGAAATGTAACCATGGTATGATATTTCCTGTAATACTTAATATTCAAACATTACAATGAGATCAATGAAATTACTCTGCACCGCGTCCTTCACCATTTTACAAAACTCATCTTTTTGACTCACCCCTCGAAGTCCAACTTGGGCCATCTGTGCTCAAAACATAAACAAGAAAAGGTAACTGTTGGGATCTAAATCTGATCAACAATCGCATACGATTTCTCCAAATGATCTACACTCAGGTAAGCTTGTCAGTATAAATAATAAGTTTTGGCGTTATCACCTGCAATCCCCCAGAAATCAAATGAACATGTGAATCAATAAGTCCAGGCACTACAACCTTCCCTTCAAGATTCAACTCCATAGTTCCATCTCCAATAAAGTCCTGTCTTCATCGAAAGATTATGAGACTGACATCTATCAAACTTCCAGATTCATGCAAGTAAAAATCATCAACACTAATACAGCACGAATCACATTGAACACTGAAGAGTCGAATAAAAGAATGAAGTGAAGAACCTTGAGAGTGGAAAAGCTTCCGACTTTAAGAATCCTGCCATTACGAATCGCCATAGAATCTGAAAATGGCAAAGAAGTATCACTGGTGAAGATAGTTCCATTTCTCACTAGCAAATCCGCCACGACCCTAACCGGTGGTATATGAGACTTCAGAGATGACCAATCTGCGAACATCAATCAAGTCGACGACTTTCAGAATCAAAGTCTCAAGAAAATTGCAGAGAAAGGGAAGCTAACAATGGATGGAAGATAGTAATTACACAAGTCATTGAGCAGAGGAAGATACGCGACGGAGATGAGGAGGAAGACGGCAGCTGAAACGACGACGAAGCGGTTCATAGTCGCCGGAGATACACAAATTCTAAAACCGGAAGGAATTGAAATGAGAGTGTTCGTTCTGTTCTGCTTAAACCAAAACCAATCCTAACCGGAAACCGATACAAAACCGAACCACCAGTCGATTATTGAATTTTGTTTGAAATTCGGTTTGGTAGACCCGAGTTGAAAACGGCGTCGTTTTGGATGAATTGTGAAAGTCGCATAGACTTGTGTGCAAATGTGTATTCGTCTGAGACAGGAAAATGGGACTTACAACATGCCACTTCGATGCTCTCGTCACATCGCAAATGCTTTTATTGATCATCCTGTGGCCATGAGTCTCAATGGGACGCTTTATTTGTGCGAATGTGAAAGGTTTGGTGTCAACTCTGGTTACATTGTAGCTCATGACTTTTATGCTTCTGGCCCTGGAGCTGATCAATGTTAGGTTATACCTCTCCCTGATAATCCGGATAAGTATTACTATTACTTCAGGAGGAGATGTAATGTTCATTGAGATACTGTCTCAAGGCCAAAGATTGAAGCTTTGGAAGCTGGAGAACAATGAATGTACGAGTGATTCAGGGGACACTTTCTTGGGAAATCAACACTGTGTCTTTCGGGTATGGTGGTGGGGATTACTTTCCTATGGCAATGAACCCTTTTGATACTGATCTCAGCTATCTATGGAGTGAAGAACAACGTTGTTTGGTATCATTTAACTTGTGGACACACGAATTTATTGTCCAACGAGAAACGAAATCTTGTCTTGTAAACACATACATGTTTAAGGAGTATGTGGAAGCTATCGTTCACCGCTTTCTTAGGAGTATGTGGAAGCTATCGTTCACCGCTTTCTTACTTCGTTTCGACATTGCGGTTTTATATCCCTTTCGTTAAGGGAGAAAGGTTTCTTAGCTCTCTATCATTTTCTGTTTTTTTTGTTTAACATGACTAGTCTTGGATATGCGCATATGCTAAAGCTTTCTCTAAGTCTATGTTTCATCAAAAGATTGTTCCTCTTAATTTTCTTGCTGAAATATCTCATTAGTTAACATTCTCATATACTCCCTGCTCTCTGGTTGACTCTGTTTGTGATAGCCATGGGCATACGGGTTTTGGATCGGGTTCTATCGGATACAGGTTTTACTAGGTCTAGAAATTTTAGACCCATATAGGTATATATAAGGTTTCAGACCGGGTACAGGTTCAGGTCGGATCACAATTAATTATACTCATAAATACAATATAGGTTCTTTTAGGTTTAATTGTATTTAAAACTGTTTTTTTCTCTCTAAAATCTACAAAAATAACCTATAAAATGAAAAATATTTGAAGTCAAAATAATACAAAACATTTGAAATACCAATTCTAAAATTCAAACTAATTAAAAATGTGACAAAAGATACTTAAGCCTGGGTATTCGAGTCGGATTTTATCGGGTACATGTTTTGTCGGATCTAGAAATTTTAGACCCATACAAGTACCTGTAAAATTTTGGATCGGGTACAAATTCGGGTTTTTTGGGTCGGACACAGATTCAAGTATTCAGGTTTGATTTTTAATGCCAGATGTAATGTGATTTAAATGTTACATGTGAAAGGAGTGGCTACTAAGATTTTATACCCAATTCGTAGCTTTATTCGTGGTCGGACCAACCACATTCAAAAATAGCAGTTTTTTTTCAATATATTATTTGTTGCAATTTAGCCACAAATTGACTACGAAATAACTACCGGAATTGATAAAAATATGGCTATGAATATCTTTCTACGTTTAAATAAAAAAGGTTTAAAAAACTTTTGCAAAGAATCTAGCGTTTGTTCTCTCTATCAAAACTTCATCACCTACAGTCAACATTGATTGTTTCATAGAACTTTTTACTAGTTTCAAACTTTCAAATTTTTTTTTTTTTTTGAGATAGAAAGAATCCTTTTCATCATTTAAATAGCAAGAATCTAAACAAATAAGAAAGGAAATATATAAGAAATATAAAAAATTTATGTATAGTGTTAATTTACGCATACATATTTCTTTACGTGTAAAGAAATCTATTTAAATATACGTGAAGAGAATCTTATAAAATACAAGAAGTCAGTCAGGTCAAATAATCCATAAACAGATCATATTTAACAGCCGAAATGTCAAAATAAGAAAGTCGAGATAGAAATAAAAATTTCAGATTTGGAAAGGGTCCTTTTTGTAAAATACAAAAACGCGCAATTCTCACATTTATATATCTTCCCTCTTCTTCTTCTTCTTCGTCTTCGTCTTCGTCTTCTCTCTTCCCTCTTCCCTCTCAACGTCGAGCAAAAACTCTCCGGTCAAAACCTCGCCGGAAATATCAATTCTCGTCACCATGCACGCCCTCGGAGTTACACATTATCCCGTCTTCCGTCACCGTCTCTCGCCGTCGAACCGCCGCCTCTCACCACCGTCACCGGTCACCGGAATTTCAAAACGAAGCTCCTCCTCCGGTTCACTCTCTTTCGTCGTCACTCCAATCAAATGCGGTTCTATCTTATCATGTCCTTCTCAATGTAAAAATCATTCAAACTCTTATACAAGTTTTCCAATACATTTGGCGTTTTTTTCTTCACGAATTGATTTTTGTCGATTTTCTCGTTGCAGTAAGTGAAGAAAGTTGTAAGAAGGAAAATATTGTTCCGCTTCAACACACTATATTCTCCGACCATCTCACTCCTGTTCTCGCTTACCGTTGTCTTGTTAAGGAAGATGATCGAGAATCTCCAAGCTTCCTTTTCGAATCAGTTGAGCCAGGAAACCACGTTTCTACTGTTGTAAGAAATCGACCCTTTCTAGTTTTTGTTTTGATTGTTTCAGTTTCGGTCAAATCAAACTGATGATTTTAAACCATTTGTAGGGACGATATATAGTGTGGTAGGAGCGCATCCGACAATGGAAATTGTGGCGAAGGAGAACAAAGTGACAGTGATGGATCATGTGAGAGGTACTGTGACTACAGAGGAAGTTGAAGATCCTATGGTGATTCCTAGAAGAATCTCAGAGACTTGGAAACCTCAATTGATTGATGATCTTCCTGATGCTTTTTGTGGTGAGAGAGAGATTTGTTTTATTGGTTTTTAGTTTTGAGATCATGATGACAAATTAGCTGCTATTCAAACAGGTGGTTGGGTTGGTTATTTCTCTTATGATACGGTTAGGTATGCCGAAAAGCGGAAGCTTCCTTTCTCCAAGGCTCCTGTCGATGACCGGAATTTGCCAGACATGCATCTTGGTCTTTATGATGATGTGATTGTCTTTGATCATGTTGAAAAGGTGGTTAAATCTCTTGACCTTTTGATTTAGTGTTCTATATATTGGATTCTCCAATGCTCATAGATTCATTCCACATAACTTTAATCTGTCTCTTTATCGACAATTTTGAGTTCTCTGTTACAATGAAATGCATGCTTTTGATGGTTGTTTCTGACATCTAGAAGGATTTGGTTACTTTTGATGGAGATTTTGCTTTGTTTTCTACAGAAAATGCATATAATTCACTGGGTGAGGTTATCTGGAAACTCTTCATTCGATAATGTTTATGCTAATGGTGTGAAGCACTTGGAAGAGCTGGTTTCGAGGATAAAAGGGATTAATACGTGAGTTAACTGTACCATTTTTCGATCGGTTTTCTTTCTCTAACAGTTTTCACAATATTGACTTATCTTTGTGTTTCAGCCCGAATCTACCTTCTGGTTCAGTGGACTTACACACAAGCCAATTTGGCACTCCATTGGAGAAATCAAGCATGACAAGTGAAGCTTATAAGAATGCTGTACTTCAGGCTAAAGAACACATACTGGCTGGAGATATTGATATATCCTGGTTTTTATGGTTTTTATATGGTGTTTATTATTCTATCTAATGATTTTTATGCGGTTTTATGTCTTAAGTGGTAGTTTTAGTGTGTTTGTAGTGTTTGGAGTCTTTTACAGGTTAATTGAGCAAAAAGGTTGAGAAAAGAGATATTGGACAGTTCTGAAGCGTCATATGTCAAGCAATCGTTGGAAGCCTTAAAATCATTGGATTGATCTGAATTTTGGACACGAGATAGATAATTGAGTCAGCTTGCATCCAAAAGAAGATTGAAGTCATTTGGATCAACGGTCAGAAAGTTACACCAATTCTCGTGAAGACCTGTCATTCTGGCTAAACCGACGAAAATAAAGGAAATTTTCAGTGTTTCCTAATTTGACTTGGTTTTGCCAGAGATTTTGACCTGCACGATTTTAGACCTATAAATACATGTTTTTAGCCACTTTAGAGAAAAAAAACCCTTGTAATTTATTCATCTGTTTTGATTCTAAACTTTTGGGAGAAGATCTCTAATCCCTATTGACAATTTGGAGAAGATTTCTGAACCCTCTTGTTTATTTATTGATTTCTTCTTTTCTTCCATGGATTCTTCTTATGATTTGATTTCTATCATGTCTGAGTAGTTTTCTAATTGGGTTTTAGGGTTTCAAAGGGATTTCAGAGTTTGATTGATTAAGATGTTGATTTAGGGATTGATAACTTGGTTTCTTCATCTAGGTTGTTCGTATTGCTGGAACTTGATTAGCTACCTTGTTTCTGATCTTAGGTTGTTTAACGCATCAAAAGTGTTTGTTTAAAAGCCTGAAAGAACCTATTTGAGCAAAGCATCCCTAGCCAACGAAAGCTGATGTTAGGGTGTTTTGTGAACATATCAAACTTGACCATTAATGCATGTTTAACCTCTTGAATTCAAACGACAGTTTAGGATCTTAGGTTGTTAGACATAGTAATTGATACTACGACAGTAGATCAATTTGATTTCGTGATTTGAGTTCTAGAACGATTACTAATGCTTTTCCTGACAATTTATCTATTTCCGAATCTCTGAATCCCTGCGAATTCCCTGATGCCCAATACTTTTTATTCATAAGTTTACATTTTTTAGTTTATATTATTGTTTCGATTTGCATTCACAATCATATTTCCGTCTTAGCTTAGTTTTATTCTCATATATTCGTAGTGTGATACTTGGTCCTTGTGGATTCGATCCCTGCATTACTACAATCATTTGCTGTGCACTTGCAGTAGTTATATAGGGTTAAAACTCTGTGTTATCAAGTTTTTGGCGCCGTTGCCGGGGACCAATTACATTGCCTTCGAATTTGGGATTGAAATTTAGTCTAAGACACTAACTTTTTTTGTTTTTCTTTTGTATAGGTTCTTATAGTGATGGCCATGGATTACAATGAGTGGCCACAAGAGGAGGAAGACACATTCGAAGATGAGCCTTACGTGGAGCCTCCATTTGATGAGAGTGTGCTTACACCAGAGCAGAGAGTGGAGTTAGAAGAGCTTCACAAGGAAAACCCAACCTTGACAAGGAGAGACCTAGCAGCTATGATCCGGGTGAATCTCATCTCACACCGGGCTTCACTTGAAGGAAGGGAGCTCACATTTTCTGAGATTACCGTAGCTCATGCACTTGAAGAGGTAATATATTGGGTTCCACCATGCCAACTAGAAGGTACATACGACTTATCCTTTGAATTTCATGATAATGAGGATAGGCACTTGCCTTGCATTGAAGATGTAGCTTCTAGTTTGCAGACTCTCATGCTCATTCAAGAATGTTATGAATTAATATGTGAGACTGAACAACTAGATACTCTAAGAGTAGAAAAACTTGCCAGGGATTATCATGAAGTATGCTTTGATATCAATCATCTGTGTGCTTTAAGTGTTCATGATCTCGAGTTTAAGGTTTCAATTCTAGAGGAATCTAGTTCTCTTCTTGAAAAATCTTGTCTAGGAGAAGTGCTTAATGTAGATGAGCTCTTGAATGGGGTAGATGATCATAAGGTTGAGATACATTCTGGGAATGAGAATATTGTGGTCTACATGATTGATGGGGATGAAGTTAACTATTATTTGATGAATTCGTTTAACCCTGAAGTTGACTTTATTTTTCCATCAAATGCATTTGATTCTCATGAGTATCTAACCAATGACGATTCAAAGATATATGCTACACTGGTAGTAAAGTCCCTCGATGAGAGTTTTATCTTTTTGTCATGGATGTGTTTTCTTGCATATTATGTTTATTTTTCTAATAGGAGAAGGACAAAAGGTGCATTGGCCCAACCTTTTGATTCTCATGATTAACCTATGTGTTCATAAGTCAAGCTAAAGACTTAAAACAAGCGCTTGGTGGGAGGCAACCCATCTTCTAACTTTTAGTTTTGTTTTTCGGTGTTTCAGGAAAAAAAAAAAAATTTAAAAAAAAAAAAAAAAAAAAAAAAAAAAAACCGTGCAAATAAGGGGCAGATCGATCGATCTACACTTAGGATCGATCGATCGTATTCCAGGATCGACCGACGTAAGTTCTGCGATCGACTTCGGTAAAAAAAAAAAAAAAAAAAAAAAAAAAGTCCGTGCAAATAAGGGGCAGATCGACCGATCTTTGCACGGATCGATCGATCCGAATATTTGAGCCAAAGCATCAGATCACCTCAGGATCGACTTGGCATAATCGAACATAATCAGATCGATCGATCCAGATATAGATCGATCGATCCAGATATGGATCGACCGATCCGTGCAAGGTACGTGCAAAAAAAAAAAAAAAAAAAAAAAAAAAAAAAACTTTTTCTTCTTTTGAGTCTCTTTTGCCTTTTTCTTGATTTATTTTCACACCGAGACGGTGTGAAATAAGTCTGGGGGAAGGTATTCATCGTTTACTAACGCCATTTTCCTTTGTTTTGTTTCTTTTGAGTCATTTTTATGTTTTTCATGAGTCAGTCCAAGTTGTTTTATTGAGTCAAGAGTGTTATTGTTAGGAAACCATGATGAAATCTTTCTCTTTGTTTACTGACTATTTCATTTGAGTGACCATTACTGCAGAATGATTTCAGATCCGACTAATGGAAAATCCAAGGACTAACTAGTTAACTAGAGACGTCTCTTGTTTCCAGTAAAATCCACTAAGCCAGAGCTAATTGCACTCTCATTGGAATGATTGGTGTCTAATGGGCTTGATTCCTTGTTCGTACCTGACAGATGCACCGTGTGTGATAAGTAATAGTACTCCTCTCTCTCAATTCTCTAAAATAAATGTATACATATGATTAGGATTGGGGTGAAATGATAGCTCCTGAGTACAAGATGAGGAAGTAAAATTCCGGTGAGTCAGTACTCAAGAGGTGATCATCCAGCTCAAAAGCAGCAGTCTGAGTCCCGTGATACGGACAAAGAAGACGAGCACTCTCACGACCCTGTCTCCTCACAAGGAACAACACTAGTGAGTCACGACCCTGTCTCCTGGAAGGGAACAGCAATAGTGTTATGCACTGCTTTGAGTCTAAACAATCTTAGAGATAACGTAGAGAATCGAATAAGTCTGGGGGAGAGGAAAATGTACCAAAAGGTGGTGTTGGTGATCTGTCGTGGTATTGAACGGGAAGAAGGTTCTTAGCACTGAGATTATCAATGAGGATAGCGATGATGGCTTGTGGAAAGTATTGCGAAATCTTGAGATGAATTTGGGAGCCTGGAAAAGTCTGCGGAGAAGTACATGGTGGTTCGATTTAATTCATACTTGCAGTATGTGGATTATGAATTTAGTGGTCACTAAACGTCTAAAAGAGAATCTGAGTTTCCACGTTTTCAAACCTCTTTCACAGGTTTAGTCTTTTGTTTTGCTTGAGGACAAGCAAAATACTAAGTCTGGGGGAGTTGATATATCCTGGTTTTTATGGTTTTTATATGGTGTTTATTATTCTATCTAATGATTTTTATGCGGTTTTATGTCTTAAGTGGTAGTTTTAGTGTGTTTGTAGTGTTTGGAGTCTTTTACAGGTTAATTGAGCAAAAAGGTTGAGAAAAGAGATATTGGACAGTTCTGAAGCGTCATATGTCAAGCAATCGTTGGAAGCCTTAAAATCATTGGATTGATCTGAATTTTGGACACGAGATAGATAATTGAGTCAGCTTGCATCCAAAAGAAGATTGAAGTCATTTGGATCAACGGTCAGAAAGTTACACCAATTCTCGTGAAGACCTGTCATTCTGGCTAAACCGACGAAAATAAAGGAAATTTTCAGTGTTTCCTAATTTGACTTGGTTTTGCCAGAGATTTTGACCTGCACGATTTTAGACCTATAAATACATGTTTTTAGCCACTTTAGAGAAAAAAAACCCTTGTAATTTATTCATCTGTTTTGATTCTAAACTTTTGGGAGAAGATCTCTAATCCCTATTGACAATTTGGAGAAGATTTCTGAACCCTCTTGTTTATTTATTGATTTCTTCTTTTCTTCCATGGATTCTTCTTATGATTTGATTTCTATCATGTCTGAGTAGTTTTCTAATTGGGTTTTAGGGTTTCAAAGGGATTTCAGAGTTTGATTGATTAAGATGTTGATTTAGGGATTGATAACTTGGTTTCTTCATCTAGGTTGTTCGTATTGCTGGAACTTGATTAGCTACCTTGTTTCTGATCTTAGGTTGTTTAACGCATCAAAAGTGTTTGTTTAAAAGCCTGAAAGAACCTATTTGAGCAAAGCATCCCTAGCCAACGAAAGCTGATGTTAGGGTGTTTTGTGAACATATCAAACTTGACCATTAATGCATGTTTAACCTCTTGAATTCAAACGACAGTTTAGGATCTTAGGTTGTTAGACATAGTAATTGATACTACGACAGTAGATCAATTTGATTTCGTGATTTGAGTTCTAGAACGATTACTAATGCTTTTCCTGACAATTTATCTATTTCCGAATCTCTGAATCCCTGCGAATTCCCTGATGCCCAATACTTTTTATTCATAAGTTTACATTTTTTAGTTTATATTATTGTTTCGATTTGCATTCACAATCATATTTCCGTCTTAGCTTAGTTTTATTCTCATATATTCGTAGTGTGATACTTGGTCCTTGTGGATTCGATCCCTGCATTACTACAATCATTTGCTGTGCACTTGCAGTAGTTATATAGGGTTAAAACTCTGTGTTATCAGATATCTTTCAGATCGTTTTAAGTCAACGGTTTGAGCGCCGCACTTTTTCTCATCCGTTTGAAGTTTATCGTGCTTTGAGGATTGTGAACCCAAGTCCCTCGATGTGTTACTTGCAAGTCAGTAGGATATCTCTTGCTTCATCTCCTAAATTGTTTTCTTATATTTCCTCAGTTATGTTGATCTCTTTATTCTTTACTAACCAGGCGAGAGGTTGTATCCTAGTAGCGTCAAGTCCTGAAATTCTCACTCGAGTGAAGAAAGTAAGCATTTCACTTCATCTCTTCTCTCATGAACTTCTTGTAATGTAATACTGAAGCAGAGTTAAGAAAAAACTTTTTGGCTTTTGTAAAACAGAACAAGATAGTGAACCGACCACTAGCAGGAACTGCAAGACGGGGCAAGAGTTTTGAAGAGGATCAAATGCTGGAGAAGGCATTGTTAAAAGACGAAAAACAGTGTGCAGAACACATCATGCTCGTTGACTTGGGTCGCAACGATGTTGGAAAGGTTAATCTGTTTCTCAGGATCAAATCTGGTTTATTCGTGCTTTTAGCCACTGGTTCTTAACTTCTTGTGTGTTTCTATGCCATTCTCTTTCTCTTACAACGAAGATATCAATTTTGAACATACCATTTACCATTACAACTGGCTAATATGTTTGTATCTGCATTCAGGTGTCGAAGAATGGCTCAGTGAAGGTGGAAAGGCTCATGAATATAGAGCGTTATTCCCATGTCATGCATATCAGCTCAACGGTAAATACCAAATTTCCTTGGAAACATTACAATCATCAAACCCTTTCCTCATCTCAAACTACTTCCATGTTCTGTTTTGTCTCTCAATGTAAACACAAACGCTCATTCATAAACTTTGAACAGGTGACTGGAGAGTTACAAGAGAATCTAACTTGTTGGGACACGCTTCGTGCGGCTTTACCAGTTGGAACCGTTAGCGGAGCTCCAAAGGCAAACTAAACTACTAGTTATTACATGAAGACTCTGTTTTATATTATCTTTCAAAGTGACTGATCTTTGAGAGACACTTTTGTGACAGGTGAAGGCTATGGAGTTAATCGATGAGCTAGAGGTGACAAGAAGAGGACCATACAGTGGTGGATTCGGAAGTGTGTCCTTCACAGGGGACATGGACATAGCTTTGGCACTTAGGACCATTGTATTCCCAACACAAGCTCGTCACGACACAATGTATTCGTACAAAGACAAAGACACGCCGCGCCGTGAGTGGATAGCTTATTTGCAAGCCGGTGCAGGGATTGTAGCAGATAGTGATCCAGAAGATGAGCACCGTGAGTGTCAGAACAAAGCTGCTGGACTGGCTCGTGCCATAGACTTGGCTGAGTCTGCCTTTGTTACTAAAAATGATAAAACTATCTAGGTTTCTTGCTTTACAAGTAACGTCCTCTGAAATAAATTAATTGATAAGTCATGAATTCCGGGGACATTAAGCAGAAATAATAATTCAAGAAAAAAAAATGATTGCTAAGCTATTCAAATTTCATATAAAGAAAATTTATTTCAAAAATTAAATTCCATGATTTTTTGTTTGTTGTTATATTATTTTATAATTGGACATGTGTGAAAGTGAAAGAGCCAAAAGCTTTTGGTTCGGGTGGATTAAAAAACTGAACTAAAGTCGTACTATTTGGATGTATATAATTTTATACGTTTATTGTTCTTCTTCCATTTGTTTCTTACTTTCAGTTGTTCTATACGAGTCGAGTCGTGAGTGTGATAAAAAAAAAAAAAAAAATACGAGTCGTGAGTCTCGTGACCATATATCAATTAATCGTTTATAGTATAGATGTTTTCTAGATGAATTTACTATATACGTGTCTCAAAGATTTGAAATCATTTGGTGTATGAATACTTACAAAACTAAAAGCCAATTATCTTTATGGAAGTCATATTTCTACTCTCTAGCAAACCTATATGATAATAAAACGATATACGTGGTCGGTAGTTAAGCCATATGCAAACACCTAAAATGGTTCCAAATATTGAAGCTTTTTAACATATTCATATTTGCTTGTTAATCACCAAAAAAGTTTGTTCTAAGATTTTGCCAAATGGACAGACATAGACGCTAAATGATAATTTGCTATTTAAGTACTATCCAAGTGGACGAATGAAATACGAACAAAATATAATTTATAGAAAAGGAATTTAGTTTATCCAAGAAAAAAGAAAAATATTTGGTGACGTAAGCCTTTGGAATGGACCAAGGTTTCTTCCTACAACGCAAACGAAGGTCATGGAGACACGAAACTGATGTGGACGGATCAATCAAGCCGCCCTTGTCCTCCGGTGGCTTACACTTGGCTTCACCTTTTTTGTTCTTCTTTTTGACTCTGTCCGACTTTTCTTTCCATTGAGATTTACAGTTTTTTTAGTTATCCTTTTGGACATTTTTTTTTTCTCTTAGAGCATCTTCATCAGTAAAAGTGAGAGAAAGTTTTTTTAAAAGAAAAAAAATTAATATTTTAATTTTGTAATTATATTTTAATTTTTTTAAAAAATAAACCACTAGTTAAATGACACATGTGCATTAGATACTAGAAATATTTCTCATCCAAAAAACGTATCTCTTTCTCTCTTTTTTTTCTCTCTCTATGACTCTTTCTATTTCTAAATAATTAATTTTTTAAAGTTTTCATACATTAAAAAAATATATTAAATTTTAACTATAATTGTATTATTTTGTATGCTAAACAATTTTCTATAACTTTTAGTCAATAGTAATTCAATAAAATCAATTAATATATCTTGAAATTCATAATTTATCTCTATTACTTAATAAAAACAGTATAAAAAATATAAAACATCAACTTTTTAAAAATCATAATATCAAATATTTAAAAATGAAGAGAGTATTATTTTAATAAAAAAACATCTATTTTAGATACTTCAATGGAGATGCTCTTATCAAACATGAATTTGGTGTTCACAAAAGAAAACCACATAGGAATATGATAAAGATTCATTGCCAACTTACCGGTCGTTTAGTTCAAAGCACCACCATATATATGGGTTTGTTTAGTTTCCTTTTAGGGGATTTTACACACACACAAAAATGGTTATTATAAAGTATAAACGAATTATTAAATCCGGTGACATAATGGATGATAATATAAAACGGTAATAGCAAATATTTAATTAAAAGGTATCCACGAAATTAGGCCAATATACATGCCTCTCGTGAATTCATAGGTATGGATCAATAGTCAAGAGTCAAAGCCCCGCAGCCTTAAAATTTATATGGGTCAGTCGCACTTGTACTCGTTTTAAATGGGATGCTAATTAAATTTTCTCTAGTTGGTCGTAAAATCTTATTTTCATAAGATACCAAAAATCAAATAATATGGAAACATATCTTGTGGTTAGTGCAGTCTTTTCAAGCTATCAATTAAAAAAAAAAAGGTATCAATTGAGTACATAATTTATGAGTAAAAGTCAATTGGCAATTAGTTTGCCGTAAGAACAAAAATATTTTCGTTGTCTAGATGATACCTAATTACATCATTTTCGATTTCAATGAGTAGTTCCTAACATCAATGACGACTTGTATAATCCCAAAAAAAACATACACTACTAGCTACATAGAAAAAAAAACAAATCGGTATAAATTATATAGTACTAGTTAATAGTAGTAAACTTGACAAAAAAGAGAAAAGTAGCAGCATGTATTTTGATCAGTGCTCGCATTCTCTCATTTTTATAGGAAAATGTCGGGAAATAACAATTTTCTTATAAGAAAGATTGTTTTTCCAGTTATACCTTGGCTATCTTTCATGTTTTCTAAAAAAAAATACTATTCTTTCTGGGCTCGATTGGTAATGGCTGTAACTTTATTTTTTCTGCTATAGAATTTAGACTGTAAGTTTTTTTGTTGTAGCTATAGGATTTTAGCTGTGGTTATTAGAAATAAAAACATGATTGGTAAATTTATATATTCTGTTGATTTATATTTTAGGTATGAGAAAAAAATGATATTATGTTTACGAAAAAAAATATTAATAATTAACATATGTAATATTTTTTAAATCATATAGGTAAACTGTATACATTATAAGTTATATATATATATTTATTTGGACAACCATATTATAATTTTATATATAACATATATATATAGTGTTGTTATAAATTTGCATACATTGTAATGTGTGCATAAATTTAGGTTATTATATATGTATAAGAAAAAAAAAATCTTTACGGAGAAAGAAAATTTTTTGCATAGATTTCTGTACTATATACGGTATATAAATACAAATAAAAATATTTTTATGGAAAAAAAGAAGAAAAAATAACATACAGCCTAAATATATATGCTGTAGAAAAATTGCTTTGTACAGCAACCAAAGAGAATTTTGGCTGTGAGATTAAAATAGAGAGCAAAAGTATGAATAGTTGATATATGTGCTGTAGATTATTTTGTTGGCTTTTCACAACATGTACAGCCATAAACAATGGATGTCCCATTTTATTATATGTTTTAGAAAAAATTATTTATTCCATTTTATTAGACTTTTCTATGTAATTTTTATTAATTATATGTTATAACTATCTATATTCTGTGGTATATTTTTTATTGGTTAAAATATTTTTAATTAAGTAATAAATAGTAGTTTTTTTAACAGGTTCTTAATTTTTGTACATTCAACTAAAAAATCTTATAAAATAGGACCATAATTTTCTTTTTTTTGGGGATCAAACTTATAGTTCTCAGTTTGGTTAGTATACATGCAAAATATTATAAATGGACTTGCTTCACCCAATTGAAGCAACACCGTTATTCTAGAGAGACTAAAGCTGAACATGGATTACTAGTTATATAGATTATGTACTAGTACCCTATAAAAATAATTGTCATGAAGCAATGCAAGAAGATAATCTTAGATCATAGCTGATAGCACAACACATGCATGGAACTAACTCTTATAAGAAAATGGAAACATGGAACTAATTTTCTCTCTAGCTAGCTACCTAGTCAAATAGGTTAGATCGAAGTTTTTCATCAACATTTTGGGTGTGAGTGATATGTTTTTGTAAGTTTTTAAAGCTGAAAAGTGGTTTACTGTACATTCATAATTTATCACACATATTTATTATGGAAAATCGAAAACAAGAAAAATAATTAAAATAACATTATCCTCGACAAATGTGAGGAAGAAAATTATTTTATTCTATAGTTCAATTTCCTCTTAATTTTTTTTCTCACAATTAAAACAAAAAAATTTGGTGGTTTGGATCTGATACTAGAATAGAAAGATCTAAGTTCGATTTGCTTTTTGCAAAGATACATATAACGTAACCGTTATGTTAGACGGTCCGACTAATTTTAAGGATGAACTAACTAGCCAAAAAAGATAGTCCACCAAGTGAACAACTAGACGAAATCCCAACTATTGATTTATCTATGCACGACAAAATTATTTTCTAGTTAAAGTCGAAATTTTGGAAAACGGATTTATGCATTTCCCTCATCAACCTTTTACCTATAAACTCCATGTTTATGAATTTGCCTACCTTCTAATCTTAAGTGACAAAGTTAATACATGCATTAAGATTAGGCCCAGCGGACAAACTAATCATCAAGAAAAAAACTAACCAAACATCAAATAACTAAAGAAAACAAATCTTTTAAAATCGTTCTTTCTATGTTTTACAATTTTTTTTAAAAAAAGTTTTTTTTGTCCGCATAGAACGCAGCTGAAATTTCTAACAGATCATGTGAGGTTGGCTCATGAAAATAATTTTTTCAAAAATCAAATCTCACAGCTACCCAATAAAAAAAAGAATCGATCTGATTAAAAATGACGCAGAACATATAAATAAAACTATAGAAAGTCTCGTCGAATATTTCCTATATCATACACCAAATCAAACAGATCATATATTATGTTGATCTAGCATAATTTTTCCTTGGAAAAGACGTCCAAAATAATAACATTCATCCCTCAAATTTTCAAGTCAAAAGTTTAAATAATTATTTCTGCATTTACACTAAAATATATACAAAAATTACACATCAGCATTATCGTCAGCATCGTCAAGTTTTTTGTTTTCTTCGACCCTTTTAAAAACCCTCAAAAATCTCTCAAAAAACTTCTCTCTTCGCAAAAACAAATCACACTTGCATCAAAATAAAATCCTCTGTACATAAACCCTAAAAGATGGGTCTGATTAGCAAAGAAGAAATTAGCAAAACAAGAAAATATTCATCTTCTCTTTGGAGAGGAGTCAAAACGATCTTCGTTCTCTTCACTATGTTCATCTCTTTTATCGTCTTCTCTGCTCCGATCTTCCTCGCTGTCGCCGACGCCGTTCTCCCCTCCGCAATCCTCTCCTCCTCCTCACCCCACCGTCTTTCTCCAAATTTGACGGCGACGATTTCTTCTCATATAAGTAACTACGATTTTCGATACTCTCTCATCGATATTCCTCTCATCTCCATCATTAGATCTGCCATTATACTCTGTAAGTGAACTCACCAGCTTCTTCTTGTCTTTGCTCTGTTTACTTAAATATGGAAACTTTTAAGTGCCCACAAGTGTGAAACTGAAACCCATAACTCTGTTCTTGTTAAAGTTTGTATATTTTGTGAAAATTTTAATTTTTTGTTGTGGAGAAAATTCAGCTTCAATGAAATTAGCTAACTTGTTTGTTGTAAACCGGTTTCAAATCTACTAAAAACCGGTAAGCAGAAACAAAAATCAACTTTTACTCCTCCGGGTATTAACCGGTTTCAAGTCCACTTGAATGAATGATTTACGCTTCGATATTATCAAGGGTTGGTTCAAGACGCCGAAAAAGATTATGGACCAAAAGTTTTGGAATTTTTACGGTTTATCCAAGAACATATATATCAATAGGAAAATCATAGAGGATTGATTTTTGTTGTTGTTAAACAGGCGTTTATGGGCTTTGTGACGGACCAAAGTTGTCGAGGGGGCCATATCTTACAATAACGATGATTTGTTCGATTTCTTCTATGATCTACGTATCACTTAAGGCAGCGTTTGTTTTCGGTGAGCCCGTGATCGGAGAAGGCAGCGGAGACGTCGGAGGAGGGATTTTCCGATCAGAGGAAGTGGCTCTGTTTGTATGTTCTTCGGTCCTAGCCATCGGTCACATCGTTGTGGCTTACCGAACAAGTTGTAGAGAGAGAAGAAAGTTACTCGTCTTCAAAATCGACATCGAATCCGTAAGTTTCCCAACTTTAAATTTGTGTTACTATTTAATTAACTTTTAGCCGTTACAGAAACATTATTCGTGATTTAGTATTAAAAAGAGGCCGTATCAAATTTTCTTATTCAAATCTAATACTATTTTAATATAAGATGCTTTTTTTCTACCACTAGTTACACAAATCAGGCCCGGTCAGAAATAGCATGTGACTTTAGATGTTACATATAGACATATAGTCAACGTTATGAATTAATTTACACATTTTTTTGGCACTAGTTTGATGTAGTAGTAGGTTAGAAAATGACTAGTCAATTTAGAAGGTTTGATTTTTTACTCACAACAACAACAAGAAGAAGATGAAATTGTATTACGGTTGTTAACACTTTGTTATGTATAAAACAATTTTATTCAAACCTAATTAGATAGTGACGAATAATAGGAATAAATCCTATTACTTATATAACAAGAATAAATCATATTTTTCCAATAATGAAGAGTCTCCGAGTGGGAACCGTGTGGGATGATAAATAATGTTGGACTGCTTTATAATCTTCTTGATTTTTTTTGTTTCAAGAAAAAAATCTAGAGATATTATTAAAGTATTATTAAGACATGACAACGTCACTAACACCTAACGCATGCCTCATGATTTTTTAATGTTTAATGTGACTAATGCCTCATGATTTAAGGTTTTAATTTTGTGTTTGTGATAATCCCATTTTACAGGTTTCAGCATGTAAAAATGTGTTTCCCCGATACCAGAAAATCCTCCAACAAGAGAGACTCAAATAGCTTTATGCGAAGATCATCGACACTTGTACATATATATACTTACAACTCAGCTATATGTATATAAATATACGTACCAAAATGCAACATCCTGTGGGTTTTGGTCTCCTTTCAAGTTTCAGGTAACGAAATCCACCTCATCCTTTTTATATACTTTTACTTACGTACCACCAACTTGCATATATCAATTAATAACTTGATTATTAAATACAAAAGTTGCTTTAATTACTATCATTTTCGAAGTGTGTGAGTCATATATAGTGGAGGTAACCAAATTGAGAATATTTGTGTTGATAATGTTGTTTATTGTGGTTTTTGGTTACAGAAAGGTCCAAAGGATAAATCTGTAAAGGAGGGAAGAACAGATAACGAATGGGGCTTAATATATATAACCTATGCTTTTCCATGTGAGAGACTACAAAAGACAACTCTAATGAATTGGCAGTTGTTACTATATTATAGATTTTAAATTAGGTAGCCACACACCAAAAACATAAAAACATTATAGTAATGAATGATCCACCGTTACACTTTTGTCTTTTTTGTTTGTTTGTATAAAACCATATTTTCATCAATGAGATAAGAAGCCGAAGGCATCTTTCTTCCATTTCTCTAGTTCTTAAGTTTGCATATCGACCTTTGCACAACTCTTACGCCTCGAGAAAAATGTCGACTAAAGTACTTTATTTTGTTCAGATAAACAGGTTTATCCGAACACATTAATTCACATTTTGTTTTCTTATAAAACAAAAACTAGTTGAACTTTTTTTTAGAAGTGTATATAATATAGTTTCAAATAATAACGTGTTACACTATGTTTGAAGACGAACTCTTTTTTTTTTTTTGGACACTATGTTTGAAGACGAACTCATTTGATAAAATATCATCTAATCTAAATTGAAGAAAATATACTTCAAAAATAAAAATCCACAACTTCTAGGTATACAAAAATAGCAAAATCTCATCTTTCCTCAATATGTGCTGTGGCAGTTTAGATTAAGTTATGAAGTCTAACCCATTTTTGCTAAATGGATCACTCTAATCCGAGCTATTAGGCCAAACTAAACCGTTTTCACATGCCTAAAATTCCACCAAAACATTTAGTTTTGAGATAAAACAGGACATTAGTTGGAGGATTTGGTCCAAATCTCTATCATCTATAGTCCATTAGAAATATAGAGCCAAGGCCTTGAATTGAAACTGGACCTAGCCTAGACAATTTCTATCGAAAACATGTGTCTTGTTTTGTTTTGACAATGACAAAAAGAAAACCTTAAATAGACTTACATAACCTACCATGGGGAGTGACTAGTGAGGACCAAACCAGTAAAGTTTAGGAGACTAATCAAATCAAATTAATCATAAGAAAATATTTATTTCTCATATATAACAATGTAAATAATATTTCTTAGATTTCTCACTGAAATTTTATATTGCTTAAGCTAATTCCAATAAAAAAATTTGTTGAGAAAACAAACGTTACTTAATATTTTAGTCGCCTGGTATCTTGGATATTGTTAGGATTTAAACTACAGTTCCGTTTTTAAATTCCTTTTTACCTTTTCCACGTTTCTTGCTAACTACACAACCTCCAAATCCAATTTGACCGAATCAATCAAGTTTAAAGTTTTTATACGCTACCGAAAAAAACTCCAAAAGTCCAACCATTTTCTCCTCGATTTCCTCACATTCCAGTTACAATAAATCAAAAGACTCGACGATATTGGTGATTATTCGATTTCACACAAGAAGAATTTGTGTCCTTTGAAAATCAAGATGGGTAGGGTTTTTATGGTTGATCTTCAAGGGCAAATCTACAGTTGCAAACACTGTAAGACTCATCTTACTAAAGACCAAGACCTCCTCTCCAAGGTTTGAATCTTTTTCAATCTCGATCACGTTTGTGTTTTTTTTGTCAAAAATTCCATGTTTGGTGTTTTTTGTCATAATTAATCTGATTATAGTTATGCATTTAAATTCAAAACCAGACTTTGAATATTGTGATTCTCCTTCCGATCCAAACATGGATTCTTTGCATCCCTTAGATAATTAATACCTTTGATATTATTCTTTCACAAAAACACTACTAAACTCTCTAAATTGTTTTGATGTTTATGATCAAGAATTTATAATTCATTGACTATATAGTACTGACTTTTTGTGTGTGTGTGTTTGTAGACTTTTCAATGCAAGCATGGACAAGCTTATCTCTTTAGTGAAGTGTAAGTTTTTCTTAATTCTTATAATGAACTCTTACCTATTAGTTTATCCTCTACTATATATATACTCCTAATTACGTTTATTTTATTTTGTTGTTATTGATCTTTAAAGTGTAAACATTTCGATTGGCAAGAGAGAAGATAGAATGATGATAACTGGACTTCATACCGTAACTGACATTTTCTGTGTTGGTTGTGGATCAAACGTTGGCTGGAAATACGTAAGTCAAATACATCATTAAGTTTGGTTACGAACATAATAATCAATGTTCGATTTGATTTTGGAGTTTAAACTTGGTTTTGTGAGTTTTATGTTTCTAGGAGATTGCCCATGACAAGAACCAGAAGTACAAGGAAGGAAAATCAGTTCTTGAATTGTAAGAACCTTTTCTTGAGTTTTTCAACATAAACAATACAAGTTTTGATTCAAGAATATGTATTTGAGGTTTGACCCCAAATGTTTAATATTTTTGTTGCAACAGGTGTAAGATTTTGGGTCCTCATGATAGCAATGACTTGGTTTGCCAACAAATTTCACAACTTTTGATTTAAGAATCACACGATTCAGATAATGCTTGAGCATGTTTCCTTCTCTTTCTAAGATTTCTTTTAAAATGTACATTCCTCGACTTTGACCTCTCTCTTTTTCTTTTCTAAAATAAGTTTGATTTATCTTTTAACGAATAAACTACAGATTTATGTTTGGTGATTCTTGGAAATAATGATGACTTCGTTTAGTAACAGTGCCTAATCTGGTTTTAGTTGCTTCGCGCATAACCAAAACAATATCAAACAAAACCGATAAGAAAACCTGAATTTATTGGAATGGTTCTCCTCTTTAATAGATAAAATCATCTCAGTAATTTCACTTCCAAATTGCAACTTGGAAGAGGAGGTGATCATAAGATATCAGTGAGGAGGTGATCAAGCTTGCTTGACAAATCTTGAATTTTACACATCCCTAAGTGTTGAGCCATCTTCTTTCATGTGATTTTTGAATGGGTTTTGCATCGGAAAATCAAAATATCCATCCAACTAATCACTGTTGATCTTGAAGTTTTAGAAACTTGAAAGAAGTTATTACAAAGATAATTCTCCACTGTCCAAAATGATAACTTTTCCTTTAGGCTCTCCACTGTCTTGTCCCTGCGCTTCGATCTTCCGTACTACATCCATGCCGGACAATACCTTCCCAAACACAACGTGATGTCCGTCCAACCTTTTTGCCAAACACACAAAACGGTCAAAGATCTCATAATCACAAGATTGCAAACGCTTGAGACTACAAGTTATCACGCCTACTTACCAACCCGTGGTGACTGTTGTGATGAAGAATTGTGAACCGTTGGAATCTGGTCCCGAATTCGCCATTGATAAAACTCCTGAAATCAATTTGCAGACTCAACGCGTAAGTCTTTTGTACTGAAACTTAAAAGGTAGATTTAGTTTAGCTTTGGCGCATACCTGCGCCGGTGTGTTTGAGTTTGAAATTTTCATCTGCAAATTTATCGCCATAGATTGACTCTCCACCTCTCCCATCACCTCGTGTAAAATCTCCACCCTGAATCATGAAACTAGGAATGATCCTATGGAAGCTACTTCCTTTGAAGTAAAGAGGTTTCCCCATGTTTCCAACTCCTTTTTCTCCTGCACCGGGAGAGAATAAGAGTCTCTTGTCTCAGAAGAGGCATGACTGAAAAAGCTTAAAGACTACGAGTTTTACAAGGGGGAAACAAAGGTTACTTGGCTACCCGTGCAAAGTGCTCGAAAGTTCTCTGCAAAATGAAATCATGGATTCAGTAAGAAAAAAAACTCCTCAACGAAAAAAAACAGAGACAATCTGAAGATTTCAAACACTGTAAATTAACACTATACCTGCAGTTTTAGGAACTACCTTCCCAAAAAGACCGATGAGAATACGTCCTATACACGACAAAATGCAAATGTTACTATAAGCTGTAGAAAAATTTCTGAGCTTCAAGCCAACAGTTACAGTACCACCTAGAGACAACAGTGAAGTTGGCAAAAGGCTAATGTTTCTGAGCTATAGAAAGATTTCTGAGCTTTGAGCTATTTGTTACAGGCTAATGTTACAGGCTATTTGTGTAAGACTGTAAGCTATAGAAAGGTTACTGAGCTTCAAGCAGCAGTTACTTAGAGACAAAAAAAGATAAGAGCATTTTCAAGTTCAAAGGCTAATGTTTTTTGAATCACACAATGCGTTTAAGCCAAACCCAGAATTAGAAACATACTCAAACAACTACACATATTTCAATCAAACTTTTCTTAATCCAAACTCCAGAATAAAGGAGGAAGCTTTATAACCTGCAGGTGAACCATTGATCTGAATATCGAAGTAAACTTTGTGCGTGACTATTTCTAAATCCTCTCCTACCTGAAAAACAAAAAAACAAAAATCTCAGAAATTTCTAAAACCCTAATTACACAAACTCTAATCACATCTTTACAAAACCCAAGATTTCGAAATGCTCACCTGATTGAGCTTAGCATCAGCAATCTTCTCAGTAGGATCCGCAACATCAGTCAATTTAACCTAAAGAAAGAAAAATTTGCAAAATTGAAGCCATAAACGTAAGTACCCAGATCGAGAAACTAGCAAAAATTTTGAGGATCCAAAAGGGTGAAATTAAAACCTGTATTAGAGCAAGTGTGACGAAGAGGACAACGATCCACAAGAGAGTGAGAGAGACCAGTCTTGTCGCCGTGATCGCCATTACTGTGTTCGTGGTACTTAGTTTTTCCCAGATCTCGATCACTAAGTTCGATCCAAAGCGATCTTCGTGTTCGAATTTGGGAAATGAGTCAATGAGAGATTTTGAGGTATTTTGCAGAATCTAATCCAAAGTTTTTGTTTTTCCGCATTGCTTACAGAGTAACTGAAATTGTGAAAACGACCCTCAAACTATTAAATGTTTGCAATATGATCCTTATATAAAATATTTTTCAATTTAGACCAAAAAAATCGACGTGAACTAGACTACTTGTGATTTTTCTTATTATTTCTTTACTAGTTTTCTTCAAAACAATAATAGTACTACTTTCCTAATCACATTACTGTATTAAATTCAATCTTTCAATGTTATTTTCGAATTGGATCCCACTGTCAAGCTGGTTAGAGAAAGCAACGAACTTATCCAATTATTAAATTTTGTTAAAAATACATCTACCGACAAAAAAAGAGATAAAAATCCCACATGGACCAATCATTATCGAGACAATATCTCCATTTACTTACATCCCAAGTTTTATGGAAAGTGACTTTTACGATCAAAACTGCCAACGAACAAAATCCCTAAAGAAGAAACAAAGTGGAAACTAATCATTTCTTCCATCTTCTTCTTCTTCTTCTTCTTCTTCTTCAAGAATTTCATTTCATTACACTGAAGAATCGTTTCGTTGAATTTCGTCAATGTCGAAGCAAACGTACAAAGTCTGTTTCTGTTTTCGTCGGAGATATCGTCACACGGTGTCTGTTGCTCCGGCTGAGATCAAGACCGTTTTCGATAAATATTCCGACAAAGGTCTCATGACCGTAGATCTTCTCCATAGGTTTATAATCGATGTTCAGAAACAAGATCAATCCACGAGAGAAGAAGCTCAAGCCATTGTCAATGCTTCTTCTTCTCTTCTTCATCGTAATGGTCTTCATCTTGATGCTTTCTTCAAATACCTTTTTGGTGTCAACAATTCTCCTCTTTCTTCTCATGAGGTAAATGATTTTCACATATCGAGATTTGATTAGATCATCAAGTTTTTACTTGTGGTGATTGATTCTTGGCTTTGGTTTTTGTAGGTGCATCAAGACATGGATGCTCCATTATCACATTATTTCATATTTACAGGGCATAATTCGTATTTAACAGGTAATCAACTGAATAGTGATTGTAGTGAAATACCTATAATACAAGCATTGAAGAAAGGTGTTAGGGTTATTGAATTGGATCTTTGGCCTAATTCCGATGAAGATGGTATCGATGTTCTTCATGGAAGGTATATTATATATTGATTTTATCTGTTTTGTTTGAAGCTTCTATTGTTTTTGTGTGTTATTGAAGTTTTGAACCATTTGAATATATATATATAGGACTCTTACATCACCCGTGGAGCTGATTAGATGTCTAAATGCTATTAAAACGTATGCTTTTGATGTATCCGATTATCCGGTTGTTGTAACTCTTGAAGATCATCTAACTCCAAACCTCCAGGCTAAAGTTGCTGAGGTATGAGCTTATTTTGCATTCCTCTGCTTTAATTGCTCTCATTATGATGATGTAAGTAAGATATGTTTTTAATTTATGTTACTGTTGTATTGTAGATGGTTAGTGAAGTGTTTGGAGAAATGTTGTTTGCTCCTCCTCCTGGAGAATGCTTGAAGGAATTTCCATCGCCTTCGTCTTTGAAAAAGCGTATTATCATCTCAACCAAACCTCCTAAAGAGTACAAGAAAGTAAAAGATGAGGATGTTGTGAAGAAAGGTAAGAGTTTAGGTGATGAAGAAGTTTGGGGGAAAGAAGTTCCAAGCTTTCTCCGGAGGGACAGAAGTAGTAATGACAAGGTTTGTGTAGAGAAGACAGATCATGTTCACTGGTTTTTTTCATATGTATAACTAAGTTGTTTTTTCTTTCTTTCTTTCTTGTTGTAGAATGATTCAAATGGAGATGATGATGATGATGAAGATGACGACGATGATGAGGATGATGAAGGGGATAAGTTTAAGAAGAATGCACCACCGGAATATAAGAATATGATTGCAATCCAGGCTGGGAAACCGAAAGGCGGAATAACTGAATGTTTGAAAGTGGATCCTGATAAAGTAAGACGGCTTAGCTTAAGCGAAGAACAACTCGAAAAGGCCTCGGAAAAATATGCTAAACAGATTGTGAGGTAGTCCTTCATCAAAATATAAAATCAGTCTTTATGTTTCCAAAAGAACATATTCAATTTCCAAGTTTCTTAAGAAACTCTGTTTTATTATGGAGTAAATAATGTAGGTTTACGCAGCGGAATTTGCTTCGGATTTACCCAAAAGGAACTAGAATTACTTCATCAAATTATAACCCTCTTGTTGGATGGAGCCATGGTGCTCAAATGGTGGCTTTCAATATGCAGGTTTCCTCTTAATCTTGTTACATCTCCAAGTTCTCTGCTTCATTATCTTTAGTAAAACATTAAATCATATTCTATGGCTACATATAATTGCAAGAAATCTTGAATTTCTTGATATGACCTTATCTTGTGAAGGGACAAGGAAGATCATTATGGGTAATGCAAGGAATGTTTAGAGCTAATGGAGGATGTGGCTACATCAAGAAACCCGATATTCTGCTGAAATCCGACACTGTATTCGACCCGGAAGCTCCATTACCTGTAAAAACAACACTAAGGGTCAGATATCTATCCTCTGTTCTCTGTTTTGGTTCAAACCTATAGTGTTTTTGATTCGTTAATTTATCCTTTTAGGTGACTATATACATGGGAGAAGGATGGTACTATGATTTTCCGCATACACATTTCGATCGATATTCTCCACCTGACTTCTATACGAGGGTATATACAATTTTTGCAACCTCAGAAGTTTATGTTTTTGAGGCTGAAACTGATACAAAGTTTCGATATTTTATCTTAGGTCGGGATCGCTGGAGTTCCCGCGGATACGGTAATGAAGAAGACGAAAATGTTAGAGGATAATTGGATACCAGCTTGGGACGAGGTTTTTGAGTTTCCATTGACAGTTCCAGAGCTTGCTTTTTTGCGTATTGAGGTGCATGAGTATGATATGTCGGAAAAAGACGATTTCGGAGGCCAAACATGCTTGCCGGTTTGGGAATTGAGGCAAGGAATACGTGCCGTTCCTCTGCGTAATCAAGATGGAGTGAAGTGTAGATCCGTGAAGCTTCTTGTGCGGTTGGAGTTTGTATGAGTTTGGAAGAATGTTATGGTACATGCAAATCGGTTTGTGATATTGGTTTATGGGTTTGGTTTATAGTGAGGATGTTCTTTATTGGTTTTGTAATGTTGAGTTGTGAGTGTGAGTGGAATTGACATTTTTAAATGGTTGAATGTGGTAAACAAGAAAAACATAATTTAACTAAAAACTTTTTTTTTTTTTATAACTGGAGGGTGTCCGGGTTTTTACCACCCGACTAATCTCCCAGGATGGATGTAACCGTCGAATAGCCCAATCACCAGATTTTCTAATGGGCCAAAAGCATGACACCACTTCAACTGGCCAAATAGAGATGGGAAAAATCAAATTAAAGTTGGAAAAGTTTATATCATTCCCCCAAGCTCTTTTATTACTAAGTCACACCCCTTGTTATTTAACTTAAAACTTGCAAAATCGTTTTAATCTTTCTTTTTATTTTGTTTATCTATCTTGTCGATTGAGAAAACTACTACTAAATGTAAGTCACAATTCGTAGAATTTTCAACATTAAGCGATTTCGCTGCTTACCAATTAATGAAATTATATTTTGGTTAGATCCACCGTTATTTGTACATGTTATAACATCTAAATCCTGGAAAAGAAATTAAAAAAAGTTCGTTATGAAATATCCCTTTATTGATTATACAATAAGTCATTTATTTGCTGGCCGTCCAAACCGCCATGATTGTCCCACCACCGTTGCCGCCATTTCTTTTGTTAAAATAAAACTGTTCATATCTATCTTCTATGTAATTTAATAGTCCCATGGAAGAACTTTTTTTTTATCAATTTGTATGTATATATATTTAATAGTTCCATGGCCCATCGTAGACCATAATTCATTTTGAAACTTAGAAGCACCGCTCAACTTAAATGAATGGAAGCTAATTAGCTGTCACGAAAAAATTTAGATTACCACCAAATAGTAACACTGGTTTTATTTCATTGTTGGGACCATCTTTTGCAAATATTTCCTTACGAATGTAGAATCCCTTTAATTATACATGATCAAGGGAATCACTAAACGTTTCATACGTAATTCATTGCTTAGATTTTAACTATAGGGAGTCTTAAAGATTAAGAATATCGCAGACGATAACGTTAGAAACTACATTATCTAATCAAACATTTATCGCAGACATTTATTTTTATTTTATTGTTTAGACTGAAAACACACGTTGTAGTAGTGTTCCTATTTTTGGATGTAAGGAAGCTTCGCCCGAAATTCCGCTCATTTTTTATTTATTTGAATAAAATGCAGATAATCATTGGAGTGACTGGAAGTTTTTCTGGGACTTATTTTTGGAAATTTAATGCATTACTATAATGTTGGGCCTGAAAAATGTAAGAAACAACAGTATTCAGAAGTACAGGATAAATAGTACGTTGCCAACACAAAATAAAAATAAAAAAAAGAAGAAGATAAATAGGACTAGTTGACCCAAAAAAAAAAAAAAAATTTCAAAAAATGTTATTTTACAAAAATACCATATTTTTGAAATCTTTGTAAAAATATCACTTTTGAATTTTTTTTTTTATATTATTTATGTTAGGGTTAACTATGTTCTATTAGAGTTTAGTTTTGAGGGTTTAGGGGAATTTAGGAGTTAAAATATTTTTTAGGGTTTAAAATTTTAAGATATAAGCTTTATAAATCTATAATTAGTGGCATTTTTGCAAATAAACATCCCTAATTAGTATTATTACAAATATATATATAAAAAATGATATTTTTGTAATTGTTCCAAAAAAAAAATAAAAAAACATTCTTTTCATTTATATGATTCGTAACTTTCAAAGCAGTGTAAACTTCGTCGTAACAGCAATAAGCTACAAGCCTACAAATATAATTTTCAAAAAAAGAAAAAAAACAAATATTGAGATACATTAATTCAATTTATTTTTGTTTTGTAGTTTACAATTTTTTTCAAGTTTATTAAATAGAACAGTTACCGTCCAAAATATAAGGAAATGTATTATATGGAAAATTCAAAAGACATAAAGTATTGACCAGCTAATAAACTGGAATCTTCAAAGTCAATAGACTGGGATTTGTTTGATAGCATGATGATGACATGGCAACCTAAGAGAGTGTACAACTGTAAAAAGTAGACACTCTCTTCTTTTTTGTCCTTTTAATTTTTGTTCCTTTTATTAAATTAAATTAAATTTATTACATTGTGGAAATCTTTTAATCGAGTGTTTTGATCAAGGATTCATTAATATTTCTATACCAGAAAATATGGAGTTCGAATCCTAAAAAATACGATTTATTAATATTTATGCAGATTAATGGAGATAAACTTATAAGAGATTTTCAGCGTGGGACAATATATAATTATTTGGTGTGAATCATGGCGGAAAACTTGTCCATAGTAGAATCGTTGATGTAATAGTTCTGATAATTAATTTTTTTTTTTTATTACATTGACCCTTGTCTTTTTCACTTTCATTCTTTCTCATAAAATGTTCCGGTTAACAAAAATACACAATTCTAAGCTTTGACCTTAAAATCTCCCGGTTATTAAAAAGGTAAACCCATATGGACGGCAGTTTGACTATAATACATCTACTTCGACTTTAACCCAAAAACATACAAAAAAGAAGTGATCAACAAAATAATCAACAAATAAATTAATAACACGTTTTGACCAAAAACACCAACAGAACAACATCATAATCCCCATCTTCCTTCACAACAAAAAAATAATTATAAAATCCAATCTTTAATCGTTCGCTTTCCGCTGTCCAAATTATACATTTCTCGACCAAAAGAGTTAGACCATGAATATTGAATATTCAAATTCTCCTAAACAGCTACACTACATTATTTACAACAATAAAAAACAATAATTCTTTTAAAAAAACCAAAAAAATAATTATGAAAAAAGAAATGAAATCCTCAAAAATAAAATCTCTATGTAAAAAAAAGTCAAATTTTGATTTTAATCTCTATCAGAGACAATAGAGCAAATGCCACTAGAGATACTCCCATGACTATCTCCACACAAATCCAATGCTCTCTCCAAATTCCCAACTATATCAGTCATCGTCGGCCGATTTCTCCCCTCCGAATTCACACAATGCATCGCCGTATAAGCCACCAGCTCCACCGCATCACCTTCCCCTAACTCCGGCGAACCAACTCTCTGATCCAATATCCGACCCAACTCATCAGCCATAATCGCCGGGACCGAGTAATCCACCAAATGCACCGGAACACAACCTTCTTCAACATCACCACCGTTTTTAAAAATCGCTCTTTTACCGGTCAATAGTTCTAACAACACAACTCCTAGTCCGTACACATCACTCTTGTCCGTTAGAACATTGAGACTGTAATACTCTGGATCAATGTATCCGACAGTTCCCGCAGCTTTCGTCGGACGGTGATGATGATCTTTCCCTAACTCTGGACCCATTAATGATAACCCGAAATCCGAAACTCTAGCGACCCAATTCGAGTCGAGCAAGATGTTTGATGACTTGATATCTCTGTGAATAATCGGTGGAACAGCGTAATTGTGTAGATACTCGATTCCTCTGGCCGCGTCTAACGCGATTTTGATCCGCATTTTCCAAGAATTGATCAAACTACTATGTTTTTCGACGTTTTTCTTGTCGTGTAAATGATCGTAGAGCGCGCCGTTCTTCATGTAATCGTAAACAAGAAGCCTCTCTTCTCTTTCTTCGCAGTAACCGACGAGCCTCACCAAATGTTTATGGTGAAGCCTCGATAGAAACGCGATTTCCGAATCAAACGCGGTTTCTTTCTCTTGAAACTTCTTCATTTTCGCGTTTACTTCACCGCGTTTTATCGCGACTTCTCTCCCGTCGTTGAGTTTTCCTCTGTAAACAACTCCGAAGCTCCCCGAACCGATTTTGTTCTCTAAGGAGAAGTTTCCGGTGGCGGAAGCGAGCTCGGAGAAGGAGAATTCTTCGGCTTTATCCGCGTGTTTCATCGATGATGTTCCGCTTCTTTGTCTTCTCATCGAAAGCATCCTCGTCGAGCCTTGACGTCTAATGGTAATAGACCGAGAAAGCGGCGAGCTGTTCGACCGGCTATTCGAGCCGCCGCGAGTTATCGTCGGTTGAACAGAGTTATGAACTTTCTTCTTCCTCAAGCAAACTCCAGTCCATAAACAGTAAACCACACTACAAATCCCTGCAAATGCTCCTACCGATCCAACAATCGCAAACGCTAATAATCCTCCGGTTAAGGCTTTCGACCGAGGAGACGAAGTAGCCGGCGGCGGAAGGGGAAATTGAGTCGGAGGACTCGTAACCGGAACCGGGCATGATCTGCAGATCGAACCAGAGCCGGAACAGAGCTTATCGGATTGAGGAAACACACCACAAGAGCAAAGAGATGATGATTCAACGCAAGGACCTGGTAAAATCTCCGGGAAAGGGAGGAAGATTCTCGAGAAATTCGAAGGATTCCAACACATGACGGAGAGATTACCGGAGATCAAACCGCAGATTAAACCCAAACCGGAAGAAATCGACTCGAAGGAGATCCGGTCAGTGACATTGTTGAATCTCTCTGCATCTCCTACCCAGCAAATCACAGAACCGTTGGAGTTTCTCGTCGCGCAAGTGAAATTCGATCCCAGAGAGAGCTTCGAGTACTCGTTAGGTTGATTCGAAGGAACATTTTCATTGTTTCCGATACAAATCAAATTC
Organism: Arabis hirsuta; assembly: GCA_964056655.1. Classification (NCBI taxonomy): domain Eukaryota; kingdom Viridiplantae; phylum Streptophyta; class Magnoliopsida; order Brassicales; family Brassicaceae; genus Arabis; species Arabis hirsuta. Next base: position 4,136,394 of record OZ053308.1, on the reverse strand, counting down.
CCAGTAGAATTGAATCCACAAGCGTGTGATTCACCTGCGGATATACTAACCATCGTCGTGTTACCGAATCCGGTTTGGATCCGACCCGATTTAACCGGATCTCTACCCCAGCATAAGACTCGTTGATTTCGAATCGAGACGCCGCAAGAGAAACCGACTCCGGAAGAAATCGATCGGAATCCTTCATTAATCGGCGGCGATTGATCGGTTCTCTCACTTCTCCAGCATTTCACGGTGTTTGTACCGTTCACGGTGGCGCAGATTTGAGTGTCTCCGATTGAGAGATTCCCTAGCAAAACGGTGTCGTTTAGGTAGATTCGTTTAGGGTTGAGAGAGTAGCTTCCGATGTTGTCCCAGCAGAGAAGGCTGTATCCACCGGAGCGAATACCGCAGAGGAAATTATCTCCGGCGGCGATTGAGGAGAAGGAGACGCCGGGATTTAGAGTGAAGTTTGTGCGGAGACGCGTGTTGTAACAGAGGATACGCTGAGTGGGTTCGCCGGAGATTAAAGCGCAGACGGTGTCGGAGCCGTAGACGACGGCGTAAGTTGAGCCTGAGCCTAAAGCGGTGGTTGAAAACGGAAGGAGGAAGAAGAAGACGATGAAGGTAACGGCGACGGTGACGGAAAACGTCACGGTTGAGATAGTAGACCTCTTCATGTATAGAGGTTGAATTTGACTTCCGTCTTCGTGGATTCTGAGTTTGATTTGTTCATTTTTAGGACTCGAAGACTCTGCAATTGCGAGAGGGAAGAAGAAGACGAAGACGAAGAAGAAGAAGGAGGAAGAAGACGACGAAGAAAATGCGTTTTATTAAAGATTTGAGAGTCAAAAACAGTAATTATTACATATTAGTAGGAAATTACGTAAGAAATGCGTTTTTAAATATGTTGAGTCACGTTTCTTTTATTTTTTTATTTGTTTTTTTTCAATAATTACGTAATTAATTCACTAATTAAATTAAAACATACTACTAATAAGTCCAAAACATTAATGTTGGATTTTTTCAAAGGATATTTAATATATTAAACGAGTGAATTGAGATATTATATTTTAATTAATTGTCTTGTATTTGATGATCCTAGAAAACGAAAATCAATTGAATTAAATTCGTTCGACCGTTTCAATATTTATATTCCACAACTACTACGTTAATATGCTAAATTTATATTTGTCATGCAACAACCGCTCATATTATTAAAAAAAAAAAGTTGTGTGAATTATATAAAGAACATTATTTTTTCCCATCCAAATACTAAATATAATTCAATTCAAACTATAAGGTCAGTGTTTCCCAAATGGTGATGCTTAGACTAATTTTGTTTTTTCTTTCTGTTCTTCCAAATTAATTAAATGGTGAATTACTCTTTGTTGAACTTTCTAGTCTTTTTTATTTTGAATCAAATATGCAGATTCTAGTGTAAAGAAGAAAATATTTCCCTGAATTTTTTTTTCCACCGGATCTACTGGTTCAAAAGCTATGTTTAATTTTGTTACAAAACAAATTAGTACAATCAATATTCACCCTATTGATTGGTCAATTTATAATCAATGAAATCTTAGGAAATTAATTATTGATCATATCAACGAAAAATGTTAGCATAGCTTTACCTTTACACAATATTTTATGGAAAGTAAATATGATCATATCAATGGAACCGTTATCACCATTCATATTTGTTTTTCTTGGTTAACATTCCACATACACACGACTGGATTTAAATTCGAATAGTGATATTTCATGTTTTGGTTTCACTCGTATTCGTTTTGCTTTTTGTTTCCGTAACATTATTTTTTCAAACATCATTCCGGTATGTGGAATTAAACTTCATTCTAGTATATGGAAAGTAAAAGTAAATTATACATTTTTATGTATTCCGAAAATGATTTTCCCTAGTATTTTAATGCGCATGTAATACTTAAGGAATTCCCGCTTTGGTTGATGAAAAATTCGAAAACTAAGAGTAAATGATAGAGATGATAAATCTAGAAAAAGACAGGAGAAATTATAAAGTACAACTTATTCAATGGCTGCCTATATTTGACCAAAGAACTTCAACTGAAAATTTGTTTCTACAAAGTAAATAGATATAATTTAAAAAATAAAAAAAGTAAATAGATACGAAGTGTTTAAATATTGCATATTCGGGTAGTTATATGTAAAGGCGAATGAATGACAAAAATTACGAAAATTGATACCAAATGGGAACTCAACATTTCTTTTCTGAAAAAGGGCGAATATTAGATACCTGCTCAAATGCATTTTTGATTACGTTCTCTAATTCATTTTCTTCATTGTTATTTTTCTTTGCAAAGCTAGAATTTCGATTTTTCTAATTATATAAAAAAACAAAAACTTCTAACCATTTTGATTTATTATAGATAAGATTTTCTATCCAATTTGCAGGAGTTCTGGACGGAAATATTTTTTTATCTCAAAACTGATAAGTATTTTTTTTTCGTACCTTACAATAAATAGGAAAGAAAACGAAGTCAAAGTTTTTTTTTTTTTTTTTTTTTTTAGAAAAATGAAGTCAAAGTTGTAACCAAAATTAGATGGAGACTTGAGACTTGTAAGAAGCCTTTCTCTGAATTTTATTCACAGATTTTCCACTTTTTTCCTTCAATGATTTTCAGCTAACTCATAATAAGTTTTGATTTTGACTAGTTGTACTTGTATCCCCTCACCTTTTATAAGATCCTTCTCCTATATTTTGATGTTTATTTATTTAATATTTGTATAAACTCAATTAATTATTCATCTATTTGTGTCTACATACATGCATGTATCATTAATATAGAGTCTACATACAATAGCTACCAGACACTTACTTGCATGAACTTCAAGTCCTCTAATAGATTCTCTTATCTTGTTTAAGGTACAAATGATGTTCTGTTTGAAATAATGCCAATATGATATATAATAAATCCTAATATAATAAGTGGTGTTAATTAGAAAAATCATTTCGAGAAGTTTTTTTTTCCAACCATTTGGGTAATTATGGATTGATTGCTCGGTCAATTATAATGAAACCAGTATTCATTCTAACTATCGGGGGACTACTGATTGACTAAGTCTAAACATATATGCATTAATGTGTGTTTTAGATTTTCTAACCGCGTGATACTTTTGGAAAGAAGATTTCATGGTCCAATGCTTAGACCATATGGTAAAACACTATGAAAACACTAAAAAATGTTTATTAGTAATAAAAATTACGAATCGAATACCATATATGAATCAGTAGGAAATCCCGGTAATTTTGTTATTTTTTTACATTTTTAAATGTGTTTAACCGCATTGAGTGATTCATATATGATGCACCTTTCACACATTTTCTTGTTTAAACATAATTAAGAGTACTGGTGGTATTTGTTGCAAATAGTCAAAATCTAAAAAGGAACATATTCGACAAATAATGTCAAACCGTACTATATAGTAGTTAGGGAACTAAAGTTAATTAATTAAACGACTTGTTCAAAAGTTTATTAATTAACGATTTGTTCAAAATTGTCAAAACATTTATATTGTTTTTCATGACAAGAATCACGTAACAAGTCCCTTTTACTCTCAATTTCACACTGTTCAAACAATGAGTTCTATATTATTATTTTTCTAATAAAATGCATGCAAGACTAGTTCTCTAAACTTGAATAGACGTACGAAATTAAGTCGACACTAAACTAAAACTAAAATTAGTGAACATAACAATATATGAAACATCTGATTTTTCCGGAGGCATATATATATATTTTCTTAACCTCACAATTCATCAAATATTAGGTCTTGGCACGAGTCAAATACTTGCTAATTTTCAAGTATTTATGATTCGGTTTGACTTATTCAAGTAACAAAAATTTCAGCTTGACACTTGACTTGTTCGAATCAAGTACTTGCTATATCAAAATATTGTTCAAAATTTTATTACTTGTAAGTAACTTGACTCGGCTTGTTACTTGCCAAAATTATAGACTTTTTTTTTGGGGTAAAATTATATATTTGCTACTTGAAAATAAACAAGTTTTTTGTTATTTTTTTTTCGCCTATGAAACCATTAAACCAACATAACAAATGTAAAAATAATCATAACACTTAGTCACATATACATGTAAACCTGAAAATGATTTGGTTTGGTTATACTGTCAAATGTCAAAAGCCTTAACCAATGAATATCAAGTAATATAGTATGAAATATTTTTTCACGAATATTATTATCAAGTCAAATAATATAAACAAGTATCAAGCCGAGTAACGAGCCAAGTAATAATTTTTTTTTACTGACTTGATACTTAGCCCGGACTTGTAAGTAATGTAATATGTTAACTTGTTACTTGATTTGACCGAGACAAATACTTGTTTTTTCAAGCTGAGTATGGGACGAGGAGTGAGTACAAGCCGAGTAACGAGCATTTATGCCCAAACCTATCAAATATTAATATATGTATATCTCAATGCAAAATGTGTTTCTTCTTTCAAAAGTGTTTCTTTCTTGATATTGGTTTCCAGCGGAAATTCAAATAATATACTATCAAATAAATAAAGTAACTAGCAAATCAAAATCAAAAGAAGCAAAAAGTAAATTTCATGGGAGTAGTTAGACTTAATTTAGATGTGAAGATGCCTTAGAAGTCTAAGCACACAGCTAAGAACAATCCACTAATCAACAACAAACATAAGTAGGCCGACCACCCTACAATAAAAGATTAATTGCAAAAAATACATGTTAATCATAAGAAAAAGAAACATGACAGGTCTTGTAATGTAACTCACGAATTCTTTCGACCTGTAAAATGTTTTCAATAATATTAAAAAGGAAATTATATTATTTAGGGAGGGAGAGTGTAATAATGTTGTTACAAAGGAAATTTTGTTCTCAAATACTTTTCTGCTGGATATCGTGACATGACTTTCAAATCAATTCAGAATTTCAATCTAAGGCAAATATTTTTTTTTTGCTGGATCTTGGTACAAGAATTAGTTTCATCATTGGATAAGTCAGCTTTCGCTATAGTATGCCATTCTTATTAGATGGCGGATGCAATATTCTGAATACGTCTCATATGCATATCATGCATGGTAAATCTGAATATGAATCTAAAACATTTTGAACCCAAGAAAGAGTATAACAGAAGACAGATGATACGTCATCGTTACATATAAAGCATTTCCACACACAACAAAAGTATCATGAGATTGATAAAACATTATTGTCCAAACCTACCTTGAGCCTCACACTAGGCACAAAAGCTAGTCCTCGGAATCAGGCACCACTCCGCCGATCAATTTCTCCCTCTTCCTCTGCTTCGCTTGGCCAAAACCATTCCATGCTTACAATGTAATAAACAGAGCAAACACTCGAAAGGTTTTTCTGAATGATACTTTCTGAATTGATAAAAAAACTGCGGACTACAACTTCAGACTCTTAAATAGACTCCAAAAACAAAACGAACTCTAAAACGTGCATCTAGAGTGATTCCTACAAACCAGGACAACACTAACTTAATTGATCAAATAAAACAACTAACTTGGACTAATTCAAACACAACTAACTTGACTGATTCAGACTCAACTTACTAAACCTTATTAAACCAAACTTGACCGACATTCTTCATACAATACCACGTAGCACTTTCGATTTGACTTGCTCAGGTTGTACAACATTAATAATGGAATCTGCCGATTTCAAATCTTGAAGGACACCAAAGAGCTCTGTATCTTCTGAGATTTCTTTAGAGATTACAATAACATTTGAAGGTGCAGGATTGTCGATTCCATAGAGAAGAATGTCCACTAACATATGATCAAGTTTCTCAGTTTCTCAGTTTCTCCAACGACTACATATATATCAAACGGAGAACAAGTATTACGTGCATATGAAGTAACAAAGAGAAAAGAGTGTAAAGAAAGTAAAAGGAATTCACCTGTGTTTCGTAAGGTGATTCCGGCACGAAAATAATCCATAAACAATTCATTAACGCTCTTACTCTTGTCAGAATAAGCCCATATTGACATCTTACCAAGATGACACTCCTTCTCAAGAGTTGATTTGATTCTCTGATGAATCTGATGAGGATTGTATGGTTAGTATCTTCTGAATCTTGAGGTTGAATTTGAGTTCTTTGCAGAACTGAACAAGAAAGATTGATATATTGCTTTATTCTTTATGTTAAAGGTTGTTATAAGATTCAGATTCGTTGTAAAAGATGAAAAATTTGATTCTGAAATTTTCAACAAATTTGATGTATGATTTCGATATAGTAGCTTCTGGATAGTGTTTAATTAGTTGTTTAATTAATACTATTTGGAAATTTGTAGACTTAGTAATATCAGTACACGAGGATTGGTTTGCTGCTCGGTGCTCAAACACTACACAACCTGCTGGAAATTACGTATTGGTTGCTATATGAGTTCACAGCACAGTCTCTTCAGTTGCATTACATTTCAATCTAGAACCAAGATGCTTATGAAACATCAAAACACTTTTGATTTTACAGTGTTCTTCTTGTAGTTATTCCATGTTGTGTCACCGAGCTCAAAAGTTGTAGCTTGAAGAGAAGAACCGATAAAGTGAATCTCCTTTCCGTCTAATTAAAAGCTTGCTTTAGAAATTTGTAGTTTTTGAGTGTGCATGTGTTAGGACATATAGATTCGTGAAGAACCAAGTTTTTCGTGCAATGAGGCAAAAGGGAGTATTTGCACTCAATGTCCAGCTCCAATGTATTTGTTTTTATATTCCCTTTCGCTTATGCCTTATTAGCCTCGGGAACTTGGAATGTGAGTATATACTAAATAATAGAAACCAAGTTGAGTATCAGTTATATATTTATCATGTTCGCAAAGGAATCTAAATATTTTTGTAGAATAAAATATAAAAGACCCGCGCATACGCATGGGCATTGGTCTTATATATTTATCATGTTCGCAAAGGAATCTAAATATTTTTGTAGAATAAAATATAAAAGACCCGCGCATACGCATGGGCATTGGTCTAGTATATCCTAATACATATAGCCCAATAAATCTCATACCAGCTAGTTGGAATTGTTGTGGTTTGGTAAATCCCACAACAATTCATCGGCTTCGGGAAATAAAAAATACGCATCGCCCGAATATAATTCTTCTTATGGAGACAAAAAACCCCGATGATTATGTTCTCAAGTCTCTTCAATGGATGGAGTTTGAATCGCACAAGTTAGTATCTCCCCACAGCCCGAATGGTGGAGGTTTAGCTATCTTTTGGAAAAAAGAAATCGCCATACTAATACGTTAATCAACTATAAAATGAAGAGATTTTTTGCAACCTTTGTGTACACAAAGAGGAAAGTAGTTTGGAACTCCCTATCCTCCCAAAGATCTGAGAGCTCTTTCAGTGATTTTCGAACGTTTTTATCAGAGTGTGACCTCTACGACCTAAGGCATGCAGGTAATTTTCTCTCCTGGAGAGGTTGGCGTCATAACCATTTTAGGCTGGACAGAGCAATGTCTAATAGTCAATGGGCTGAGGTATTTCCATCTGGAAGAAGTAGATATCTCCGTTTTGAGGGATCGGATCACAGGCCGCTTATCACTAATTTCTACACAGCGACTTCAAAAGGAAAAGGCTTTTTCAAATACGCAAAAATGATGAGATAAAGAAGATCGTAGCTCAAGCATGGGCATCACGACCCTCTGCCACAGTTTCAAGCAATTGTAGGCAAGCTATATCTGTTTGGAGCAGAGATAATCATAAAAATAGCCAAAAAAAGGTGGAGGAGAAGAAACAGAAAATTAGATGAAGAAATGTCTAAGTCCTTTGATGATGAGGCCGTAATTCAGTCTATCAACTCAGAGCTAAAGGCGACATATAAAACGGAACAAGAGTTTTGGAGACAAACGAGTCGACAACTATGGTTAGCACTTGGAGATAACAGGATATTTCCATGCAATTATGAGAGGAAGAAGAGCCATTAAGAAGTTCTCGATAATTGAAGGTGTAGAGGGCCATTGTTTCATGAAGAAACAGAGATAACGGCTGTTTTAAACAATTACTATCAGGCTTTGTTTACAACAGCCCCAAATGATAGAGATGACATTGTCAAACAAGCTCTGAAACCAATGCTTATCGATCTTGGAAGGAGATAGAACTGTTGGCGGGAATGGGATGGACTTTCCACACCACCTCTACACTAATGCTTATCGATCAAGGAGCTCAGACCGAAACATTCGTAAGCTCTCCCTTGATCACGGAAGCCCTTGCAATGCGTTTAGCTCTGTCCAAAGCCCGAGAGAGAGGGTTCTTAAAGCTTATTATACAATCAGACTCACAGGAGCTAATAAGAGCCATTAACTCTTCAAGACCAATCAAGGAAGTGCTCGGGATATTGCAGGACATCTGGTATATAGCGTTTAGAGTTGTTTCTTCATGTGCTGATCTGATTTGTAGATGATTTTGGAATTGATTTGTGAAATTTTTAGGGATTTGTAGTTTCGTTAAGATGTTTCGTATAGTCTGGTTGAATCAATGCTTGAGACCTTAGAGACCATTTGCTTGTATGTCTCTCTTACACTCCCCTTCTTGTGTAGGAGGATCCGGTTCTGTTGGTTCCAGAGGACAAAAGTCAGAAGCCATATATTGCGATTATTAAGGTAATGGTGTGATAAATTTTGTATTTGTTTCACATTTCTTGTTGTGTTAAGTGCTTTGAAGTAAGGACTTTTGTTTCTTTGGCAGGATATTACCCAAACAAAGGATGGAAGCATGATGATTCTGGGACAGTGGTTCTATCATCCTGAAGAAGCAGAGAAAAAGGGTGGTGGAAACTGGTAATCAAGTGATACGCGGGAGTTATTCTACAACAGCAACGAGGGTTTAACTGCTGAGGAAACAACAACAAAGGAGCGTGATGATGCAGAAAGGATGCAGGTTTTTTCATTTCTAACAATCGAAATTTTATCTACTTTGTTGGATTTCAGTTAAGGATTGTCTTTGACCATGCCATGTGTTGGTTTCGGATGCAGATGACTGATGCAAGATGCTCTAGATGTTATGTTTTTAAATTTTATAAAAATATTATTAATTTATTTTTGAGAACCCCTTCAAGGTTGTAACCAATGGAGGACAAAAAATCTTAAAAACAAATAGTGAGTTCTAAACATATTTTAGTATTTTTTTAATATTATAAATTTGGTTGAGAACCCCATCAAGAACCCAACCAATGTACATGCTCTTAGTTATTCCTCTTTTCGAATTCACACAATTCCGTTATATCCGTAGATCAACGAACATGTTAGCAGATTCTTTGGGAAAAAATGTTGTTAGGAATTGTAATGTTATCTCCACGTGATTTTTCTAATGATAAGCAACTGTTGAACAAAAAAAAAAAGGCTAGTTCTAAAGTATGCCATTCTTGTTGTACTGCACACGCAATATTCTGAATATGTCTCCTATCATTCTTATATCCAGATGCGTGGGAATTTGATTTCGGTTGTGGTGAATCTTGATTTCTGAATGGTCCAATTATCAAAGAATGATATTAGTAGTTAAATCTGAACTTGAGCCTGAAACAGAGTTTAACAAAAGAAAGATGATGATGATACGTCATTGTTTACATACATAAAACCCAAAAACTTTTCACACCAAACAAAGTATCATAAACAAAAGAGAGATTGATAAAACATTATTATCCAACCCTACCTTCAGCCTCACACTACGCACAGAAGCTAGTTCTAAGAATCAACCTCCGTTCTGCTGCTTTCCATCTCGTCTTCGTCTGATTCACTTGGCCAAATCCATTCCTTACAATATCACGTAGCAGTTTCAAGTTGACTTGCTCAGGCTGTGAATCAGACCGACTGTTGTAGCCTTGACCCAAGAAAAAAAGAGAGGAGAAATTACCACAGATCTAGCCCTTGATTTTCTTAGATCCAACGGCCACATTCTTTTTCAGGATAAAAATGCCCACATTCTAGCCTTTCAATAGCCTCTCTCAACTCTAAAACCTCATTTCTCTTCTTCTCTTCCATCGAGACCCACCATTCCGGCGAAACCATGGCGCCGAATTCAACGATAAGATCCCTATCTCTTGATTGAAATCCGTTACGTGTTTTGAGTCGTTTATCGTCTTCCATTCGTAATCGTCCTTGCTTGGATATGATGGTTTCTAAATTTGTTCTTGATCTGGAGTTTAATTTACTGTTCTTCTCTGATTTTGTCGAACCAACGATTAGATCGCTCTATCTCTTGATCAAAATATCGTTTTCTGCAAATCCGTTACGTGTTTTGAGTCATTTATTGTATTCCATTCGTAATCGTCCTTGCTTGGATCTGTTATTTTCTTGATCTAGACTTTAATATACTGTTCCTTAGATCTTTTGATCTCTTGCTCCAAATTGTTTATTGCAAATTCGTAATTGTCCTTGCTCTATCTCTTGCGTCAAATTGTTTATTGCAAATTCGTAATTGTCCTTGCTCCGATTTGATGTTTTGCATCTGGGGATTAGATAAGATTTCTTTTGATTAGATAAATTTGTCTGTGTATTTTCGATTAGATTTTCCTTCTGACTTGATTATGCACAATCTATTTTCCTTGTAGATAACCACAACAAGTTCTTTACAATTAGGATCTCCCTAGCTATTGTAGCTCTAATCCAAGAAAAGCTTCTTGTCCGTCTTTTTCCCTTACAAAATTATTCTGAGAATCACAAGAAATTCGAACTCTCTCCTACTGATACTCAGAGAGAAAGCACTACAACATCACTAGATTTGTCGGGTATGACGATCTTCGTTTTAGGTTTACTCGTAAACAAACAAGATAGTTGAAGAAAAATGGTATCCAGCTGGTGGACATACCAACACCACACAGAGCAACTAGTATGTAATCTTTTATATTATATTTATTTTATGTTATTTTTGTAAAAAAATTGCAAAAATTAAAAACTCAGTGCAATTTTTTTACAAAAAGAACATAAAATAAAAATAATATAAAAGATTCGTACTAGTTGCTCAGTGTGGTGTTGGTATGTCTACCAGCTGGATACCAGTTTCCTTCAACTTTCTTATTTGTTCACGAGTAAACCTAAAACGAAGGTCGTCATGCCCGACAAATCTGGTGATGTTGTAGTGCTTTCTCTCTGAGTATCAGTAGGAGAGAGTTCGAATTTCCTGTGATTCTCAGAATAATTTTGTAAGGGAAAAAGACGGACATGAAACTTTTTTTGGATTAGAACTACAGTAGCTAGGAAGATCCTAATTGTAAAGAACTTGTTGTGGTTATCTGCAAGGAAAAGAGATTGTGCATAATCAAGTCAGAAGGAAAATCTAATCGGAAATACAGAGACAATTTTATCTAATCAGAAGAAATCTTATCTAATCCCCAGATGCAAAACATCAAATCGGAGCAAGGACAATTACGAATTTGCAATAAACAATTTGAAGCAAGAGATAGAGCAAGGACAATTACGAATTTGCAATAAACAATTTGGAGCAAGAGATAGAAAGATCTAAGAAACAGTAAATTAAAGTCCAGATCAAGAACAAAATCAGAAAATAACAGATCCAAGCAAGGTTGATTACGAATGGAATACGATAAACGACTCAAAACACGTAACAGATTTGCAGAAAACGATATTTCGAATTCGATCAAGAGATAGAGCGATCTGTTGGTTCGACAAAATCAGAGAAAAGTAGTAAATTAAACTCCAGATCAAAAACAAATTTAGAAACCATCAGATCCAAGCAAGGACGATTACGAATGGAAGACGATAAACGACTCAAAACACGTAACGAATTTCGATCAAGAGATAGGGATCTTACTACTGGATTCGGCAGCCATGGTTTCGTTGGAAAGGTGGGTCTCGATGGAAGAGAAGAAGAGAAATTAGGTTTTTAGAGTTGTGAGAGAGATAGGCAATTGAAAGGCTAGAATGTGGGCATTTTTATCATGAAAAAGAATGTGGCCGTTGGATCTAAGAAAACCAAGGGCTAGATCTGTGGTAATTTCTCCTCTTTTTTTTTCTTGGGTGAAGGCTACAACAGTCGGTCTGATAAGCCCAATGTGTTGTTTGTTTCCTGAAACCTTTGAGGAGTTAATGCAGGAGTGTTCTGGAACATGGACGACTGCCCAATGATAGTCTCAATCCTCATCAGAGAATCAAATCAACTCTTGAGAAGGAGTGTTGTCTTGGTGAGATGTCAATCTACTCTTATTCTGACAAGAGTAAGAGCGTTGATGAGTTATCCGCAGCTAATATCACCTTTGTAGAAGAAGGTGAAGAAAGGAATCCCAATTGTTAATTTTATCATCTTCACTTATATGTATGTATGTAATCTCCGTTTAAGAGAATGGTAATGGACATCCTTTTGTTTGCCGTGCATAATCGTGACAGTGAGGTCGCCTCTATTCTTCAAATATTGCGTATGTAAGCTCTGTATGGCTTTGGCCTAGCCTAGAAAGTACAGTAAATCCTATCAACCAAAGTGGAAGCTCACATGGTAATTAAACTAGTTGATTTATTTAATCACTTGTGTAATTGTTAATGGTTTCTCTGTTTTGTGAAACCTCTCAGAGCCTAGGACAGGCGTGTTCTGGAACATCGATGACCACTCAATCCCAAAGGGTCTCAATCCTCGACAGAATATCAAATCAGCTCTTCCAGATCATCTTTGTGATTTGTCAGTTTGGGCTTATTCTGACGAGGAAGAGAACATGGATGATTTGGTTTTCTACTACTCGGAAGGCGGAACCATCTTACAAAACAAAGGTGAATTTCCTTTACATTATTCTCTCTTTACACTCTTTTTTCTTTGTTACGTTTTATGTGTTCTCCGTTTGATATATATATCGGGATGGACATCGGGATGATTCTCCGAAAGTAAATCAAATGTTAGTGGACATTGTTTTATGGGCACTAGACAATCCTGCACCATCAACTATGTTGGTAATCTTGAAAGACCCTATCGACCAAAGCGGAACCTCACGAGGTGTCAAGCGGAGACATCATGGTAAACTGGTCGATTTAATTGATCTGACATAGTTACTTAATGGTTAATCAATCTTATCAAATTGTATTGACAATCCTATCGTGAGAAGAATAGGAGCCTTGATGACTTGTCCCTCGCTGATGATGATATCACCTTGGTACCCACAGGTGAAATTCCTTCATTTTACCACTATTTGTTTCACTTTGTTACTTGTATATCTATGTAATCTAGACCCCTGTGTTTATATGTTGGTTTCAGGAGATAAATGTGTGAGATCTACGGTAATGTTAAATGACATTCTATTGTGGGCACTGGAAAATAAAAAAGCATCAACTGCGATGGTGATCACAACAACCATCCCAGATAACTTCTATAATGTTCTTGAAGCTTTGAAAGAGAGAGATACAATTGTTCTCTTAGCACAGCCTCGCACCGGATATATGCAAGGTCGGTATGGCTGTGGCCAAACCTAGCAGCCGGAAGAAAGCCTATTGACTTGAGCGGCAAGCTCATAACGGAAGAAATCGAATTGAAAGCGGACTGATGCCTGATTCTGTGGACAAGCTTTTGTGCATAGTGGGATGCTGAAGGCAGGGTTTGACAATAATGTTTTTTCTATCTCAGTTTTAATTATGATACTTTGTTTTGTGTAAAAAGGCTTTGGGGTTTGGGTGGTGTAAACAATGACGTGCCACTTTCCTCTGTTAAACTCTGTTTGTCTCTGAATCAGAGCCTCTGATGTTGCGACTGGATTCTAGGACTTTGGCTTTCTTCCATCTGCCATTCTTGGGCACTTGATAAAAGCCTTTGATGTTGTTTCTTCTACAGACTAGAGTCTACTCCCATGAAATTTACTTTTTTGTTTCTTTTGATTTTGTTACTTTATTTATTTGATAACAAACATAAGTAGGCCGACCATACAATAAAAGATTAATTGCGAAAAAATACATATGTTGATCATAAGAAAAATAAAACATGACAGGTCTTGTAATGTAACTCACGAACTCTTTCGACCTGTAAAATGTTTTCAATAATATTATTATAATAATAATGTTGTTGACAACTAGGGAGGGAGAGTCTAATAAGGTTGTTGACAATTGACAATTTTTTTTTTTTTTTTCTCAAATACTTTTTTGCTGGATATCCTGACATGACTTTCAAATCAATTCAGAATTTCAATCTAAGGCATATATTTGATTTTTACTGAATCCTGTTAAAAAACTAGTTTCATCATTGTATAAGTCTGATTGTTTAGTATGCCATTCTTATTAGATGACGGATGCAATATTCTGAATGTCTCATATGCATATATTCTGAATCCAAAACATTTTGAACCCAAAAAAGATTATAACAGAAGAAAGATGATACACAAAACCAAAGCATTTTCAGACACAACAAAAGTAATTATGAGATTGATAAAAACATTATTGTCCAACCCTACCTTGAGCCTCCCACTTCACACAGAAGGTAGTCCTCAGAATCAGGCAACAACTTCAGAATCAGACATCACTGTATCGCTTTCTTTGTCTACATCTGATTGCTTCGGCCAACGCCAATCCATACTTATGATATCAAGTAGCGCTTCTGATTCGATTTCATCAGGCTGTACAACGAGAATATTGTAATTCTCCGATTTCAATTTCTGAAGAATCTCGAAGAGTTCTCCTGAGACTTCTTTTGAGATGACCAAGACATTTGATGGTGCAGGATTGCGCATTCCAAATGAAAGAATGTCCACTATCATATGATTAACTTCCACAATTCCTTCACCCACTATATATCAAAACGGAGATCTAGATTACATACATGTAAAGTGGCAAAGAGAAAAGAGTGTAAAGAGAGTTCTAAGTAAAGGAATTCACCTGAAGTTCGTAAAATGATATTGGCATGATTATAGTCTGACCACAATTCATGAAAGATGCTAGCCTGACCACAATAAGCCCGGACTGAAACCTCACCATGATATCCCTCCTCCGCAAGAGATGATTTGATATTCTCAAAAATGTTTCGAGGATTGAGACCTTCGGGGATTGGGCAGTCCTCAATGTTCCAGAATATTCCAGTCTTAGCGTCTGCATATAGTTTCACAAAACAGCGAATGCAATTAACAATTACAATACGCAAAATTTGACAAAGAGAAAAGCAATCAGATTTTGAATACAACTGATTAGATCAATTAACCAATAACGATTAAGCTACTTTACTGTTGGATTCTGTTGTCATGGTTTTGCCGGAAATTTTGGTCTCGATGGAAGAGAAAAAAGGGAACTAGGGTTTATAATGGATTGTGGACGAGAGGCTGTAATTACAAATTAAGTTATATATATAATGTAAAAGGGGACTTAGCTAAAATAACTTTAAAAAAAACTCTAATTTATTGACTAACTAAATGATTCTAATCTAATGGTTCCAATCTCTCCACATCATGCTTTTTAGTTAAATTGCTAATTATTTTTATTTTTTAGTTATTCTTACAATTCACCTTTACTGTAGATTTATAATAGTTATAGAAATGTATGTCTTGTTGTTTTATAATTATGTTGTTGAAGTATACAATTTTCTATTTAATTTTGGTTGTGCTTTATTATTTACTTTTGTATTTGTGTAGATCATGTTAATTAACATATTGTAATATGAAATGTATTTTTTTAGTGTTAGCATTTTTTTAAAATTGTGTCATGCTTACGCTTCATGTTTTTATTGGTTATAGCAAATATAAACACACACTTTATGAAACTAAGATATTGTAAAAGTAACATAAAACAATTATGACAATAGACAAATATGACCATTCCAAAAAAAAACCAAATGTTATTTTAAAGTACTGGTAAACCATGGTTATATTTCCTCTCTAAATGCATATTTAAAGTCGTATTTTGTTTTTCTAAAGTTACGGAAAATTTTTGTCCTGTAATATATAATTATGTTATTATAAGTTAATTCTGAAATTTCCATTTTCTTAAAAAATAGTTTAAATATTTTTCAATGTCGCTTAAAATAAATAAACCTTTAATATATCTTCTATATTTCATTAACGGATTATGTGCTCTTAAATTTATGTTTTACGTACCAAATGCAAAACTAATTTATATAAAAAAAATGTTTATAATGTGAGTTTGTATACACTAAACACAAACGCATAAAATTGTATTTGGAACAATAAGTGTAAGTTATTTGCACCACAGATTACGAAGAACATAAAATAAAGAATAAGATTTAATCGAAACACACATGACTGCTACTAAAGTTTCAAAACTTCATCTAGTTTGATGTTTCATTTCATCAACATCCAACATATCATGGGGTTGATTGAGAAATCTTGGAAGATTGTAATGAAATATAGGTGGTGCAAGAACTAACCTCAGACATGTTGGGAGTGAAGACTAAACCAATGTTACGGAGACATTTTGTTCCCATCTTCGAACTCTACAAAATCATCAATGAGATTAAATTCCCAATTCAAAAAAGAAGCTTTTGTTATTGGGACGAGTATCACATGACGGCCTTCATCAAATCTCCTTTCACTCACTTCACTGCATCAGTTGTTGCAAACGTAGAGAATCCCTCTCGGTAATTCTATGAACCAAACATGATCATCATGCCATATCAAACCATGTATCAAAGCTAAAATTTTATACGGAATTTTTTTAAAAAAAAACTATATCTTTATAAGCCTTCTAAAAAAACTATACCTCTAGTAAGGGGATTATTATATTTATATATTTATATATATATATATATTTAATATTAAAAGAAGGATCATAATCCCAGCCAAGTTGAATTAAGTACTAACCTGATTCATGGGGGGCCTAAATCAAAGTTGCAAGTTTCGTTGATAATATTTTCTTTTAAAAAACCTAGAATATGTTTTATTAGTAACTCTGCTTAATTCCTTAAATTAATCTACTGTTCTAAAAAAAAAAAAAGAATTTAAAAAAAAATTGATGAACAAAACGTGAAACCTATAAGAGCTACTCATACATTGTTGAATATTATTTTTTCTGTTGAAAGCGTATATAAAAAAAGAAAATGAGGATTACAGATATAGCAAATTGTGTTTATATATAAAATAAAAGATAGTACTTCTCTACACCTCTAACAAATATAATCGAATGTATATAGGAAATTAGTTTTTTTATTTCATTGTTAATTGAGAAATTTTAAAAAATGTCACATGTTCCATGTCACTTTACAAAAATACCTCATTTTTGAAAGTTTTGCAAAATGCTACTTTCGTTTTTCCATATTCTAAAATTACCCTCTCTGACTCTCTCTCTCGATCTTGAAAATGTATCAGCTACTACTTCAGAACTATTCCGCTACTAGTTCAGAACACGAACACAACACAAAGGTTTTCTCAAAACTGTTTACTAGTATTGATGACTTGAATACTTACACGTATTGCTTACACTCAATCCTAGTCTACCCTGTTCACGAATCGCACCTGATACGTGAACTGTTTTGACCCCTTAGCCCCTTGATACAAGATTTCTTGTTTACCCGAAACCCTTATCCCTTTTGCTAAGTATGCTCTAGTTGTATTAACCGTCTCTACGACTTAACACCCCTATTTATACAAGTGGCCTGCGGTTTAACCTAGCCTTGGCCTCTACTCCATGCAAGATTCGCTATCTTTTTCAAATCTTCATGTGTAGATCCACTTTCCTTATCTTCTCCTAAGAATAAGGAAATCTTCTAGCTTGAGTAAATCTTCTCCAAGATATCCTCCAGCCTTCCTTGAGTGCAAGTCACGCCCTTTCTTTGCCTGGACTGACCCACTCCAAAAGCCCATCGGGCTCCAAGCCCACCAGCTGCCTCGCACCTCTTATGAAGTACTCCCATCTGGTGATGCTACAGAATCCTGCTTCAACGTTGCATCTTCAGATCTCTTTCTCTCTCTGATTTCGATCTCGATCTCTCACAGAGAAAGAACTCTCTGCGCTCTCGATCTCGATCTCTATCTCTTTCTGTGCCAAAACATAGTTTGAAACTAAAGGGTGGTGCTCCCGTCATGTTACTTAAAGACCTTGGCGTTGGATTACGCTATGGGACCAGACTTTCTATTACTCGGTTGAGTACTTTTATGCTTGAGGCAATCATTTTAACAGGTGATAAGGCTGGTGAGATAGTCCCAATTCCTAGGATGCATGCTACCCCAACAGAAGCAAATTTTCCTATCAAAATGCGGGGTAAGCAGTTTCCTTTGGCACTTGCATTCGCAATGACTATAAATAAAAGTCAAGGGAAATCTCTTTCCAAAGTTGGTATATTTCAACCAAAACGAGTGTTCTCTCACGGACCGATGGATGTTGCGATATCCAAAGAGAAGTCTAAAGATGGTGTGAAAGTTATCATCACAGATAAAGATGGGAAAAAACCTGAGGAAAAGACGTGTCTAAGAACATTTAGTCAAGATGTGTTTGCAATCTTTTTTATCTTTTTTTTTTTTTTCATGCTGCAAACTCATTGCTTTCAATCATTTTGAATTTTATGGTTTTTCAATAGTACTGTTTTAGACTAATATTAATGTTTTTTACCTTCTGTTGTTTTTTATGTTTTAGGGATCAGACTTTGGTTTAATAAACATGTGTTTGGCTGTTTTTTCACAGTGTCGATGTTTACTTGAATTACTCCTAGTTACTATACCACTGCACTTGAAATAGGGTCAACTAGTGTTTATTTTCAAACCAGACCCAGTTTCTACTTTGGTTTAATCTGTAAATCGGTATATCCAAACCGTCCCAGCCCAGAAAAAAAAAATGATTGATCATTTAACAAAATTACAGAGAATGCTACAGGATTTGCATGAAACAAAGAATGTGTAAAAGAGTTTTGTCTTCTGAAAGGAATCTACCATAGATTATAAACAATACGAATGGTAATTTCTGTGCCTTCCCCTCTCCTATGGCTTTCATGCTGAAACTACTGTATCAAACAAGTCCTTTGCCTCTTTTTGGATCAGAGATTTATCATATATTTTGGTTTTGGTCGCCATTACTTTCTGCTTAGCTGTTTAAGTATTCCAGCACGATGGAGGTATGCCTTGCTTCTCAAACCATTCGGGCATATGGAACCGGTCATAAAGTGTCGGTCTTACGTCGTCTTCCTCTGAAAGTTGCTTCAGAAGTGGTAGAATAACGTCCAAAAGCTTCAAGTTTGATAATTTCGATTAGTTTCAGAAGTAATAATCTTAAGGTATGAGAAGAGTAATAAGTGATAGAGACCTGAGTATCATTTGGCTGCCCCGCTGAAAACGCAATACATGGAATCCCATTTGATGGTTGCAATAAAAAGCTGAAAGGATTGTTGTCAACAATTACTGTCCTACACATATTCTTTGACGTGCTTAACAGATCCTTGACGTGATCTCGGTATTGCCTGATTTAAGAATTCCACACAAATGTTTCAATAACCTACAACAAACTGGTTTAAAAGAGAAAACAGAGCACCCTCAAAACAAGATAACTCACGTGCTGACTGTTGAAGGTCGATAAAGTCGGTTGCTGAGTACGTTTCTGGTATCTATTCTGTCCACAAGCGGTCTAGCATATCCTGCAGATGGCAAACATATAACTGTGAGGATTATACATTTGAGCATGAATTTGGGAACAGAGAGTAAAACTGAGAAGTAAATGAAGAGACCTTCAAGACCAGCGGTAAACAGAACAAGATCTGCAAACTGACTGAGTTTCTCTAAGAACTCGTGCAATCCTGGACGCTCAAACACAGTGACATAATTGATCTTTGTTTTCCCATCACATTCCTTCAGACACAAGAGGGGCTCGTGTCATAATACAGCAAATTAACAAAAAGTAAACTAATTTGAGAAGAACATGTTCTGGAAGAAACCTTGTCTGCTGATAAGCACTCCAGCTCAAACCATTTTAACCCGGCTTCAATGGCTTGATTACGTAAAGCAGCAGGTAAACTAGATGTCTCATATGCACACACTAAAGTCTCATCCAAGTCTAGAACAACCTGCAAACATATTTTCTCAGACTACTCAGAACACTACCAATAGCTACTACGCAAAGCTTATTAGACTTGTCTGATTCATTCCCGACAAAAATACCATAAACCTACAAGAAATTGCTGACACTCAGTCAGCTCAGTGACAGTGAGAGTCAACTTACTTTTCCCGAGAATGAACCTAACTAAGAGTTCCAAGGTTCTTAAACTAATTAACACTAAGCTTTCAACATGATTGATGATAGGAAAATAGAGCCACGAAAAAAACTTGAAATGTTTCACAAGTCAAAATGTAAGTAGAGATATTGATGTGCTACATAACGAGTACAATAAACAAAATGTTTTAGATTACCACACCAAACATGCCCAAATCAAACAAATTTCATCTACTTATGAACGATCAAGTAAGACTGCAGAAGAGTTACTTCATCTCAAAATTGCAAAATGGAACAAGATTGATGATGAATCATACTAACATATTAACCTAATAAGACTCCACAGATTTCTGAAATTCCGTCGAGCAAATTTCTTCAAGCATAAATGTCAAAATTCAAACAAATTGCAGAAAGACTTTGACCAATCCGATAAGAAGAAGATGGAAAACGAGAAAATTCAAACATACTTTGAGTCTCTGGGACCGTCCTTGTTCGCCATCGCAACAAGAGTTTGTGGAGGAAGCGATTTCCACGGTGGTGGGCGATTCCTCCGCCGCTCTATCGAGCAACTCGATGGCCGGTAAAGGTTTAAAACCATCGGCGGTGGCTTTAGCAGAGGAAGAGAGAAGAGGATGGTAACCAACAGCACGAAGGATCTGAAGGAAGATCTGATAGAAAAAAGCAAGCCAGTTCACCAAAGTCTTCCACACTTGAAACGAACGAGGCGAGTATACAACATCGGCCTGAGTCAACTCGGCCATGGAAACTCGGAAATCTGATGTGTAAAGGTGAGAGATGAGACCTGCAGAAAGAAGAAAGGAAGCAAATCAATCAAAAGCTTTTGGGTTTCTCCTTCTTCTGATGAATTGTTATTTTGATTTTGATTTTAATTAGAGAGAGAGAGGTGTGGCTGTGGCGATGGTTCGATGAAGTCTTTTGAAAAAGACATTTATTATACGATCCACGCGCCCACTTGTGGCGTTCTGGAATTATAATGTACAAGGTTTTATTATTAAGAAGATACAAAATTATGGTTTTTGTGTTCAAGGCTGCCAAAAGGAATTTAGAATATGTGGACTAGCACGCTTCGTATTACATTATTCAATGGATTAAGATGATAAAATTAATAATGTTAAAATTGTGGAAATTATTTTGAGTATTAATAGATTAGATTCATGAACTATAAACAGACAAATTTTATTTTTTGGGGTATATATAATAAATAAACCTACTACTCCAAAAAATGTAATTTGTCTACTTTTTCCGAGTCTTTACTATTTACACAAAATAACTTTCGAAATTATTATATTTTTCTATTAAAATAACTAAGATTCGAATCCTCTGCGAAAATCGCAGATAAAGAACATCCAAATACACTGTTTTAAAAAAAAATTTGCTAACATATCCAAAGATACAATTTATATATTCGAAAGACATGTAAACATAAACTCATAATCATTTTAAAAAAATTTTAAAGCATTTTTATTATCAATTTTCAAGTTGAGTTTATCCAAATCAGACTTATGAAAAAACGTAATAAAAAAATTAAACATATATATGAAGTCAAATAGAAACTATTAACATATCGTAAAAAAAACATAAAGACCTTCAAATAGAAGTAAATACAACAAAGAAAAAAAGAAAAACAAAAAACTCAACCCTAAGCATTAATAACCACAAAACATATTTTTCCAAAAAAAAAGCAATCTTATGATGCATTAATAACCACAAAATAGTTTTTTTTAAATCCAACTCTATAATGTATTTGTTAGGATTGTCATTTGAAAACAACTATTATTGACAATATATGCAAAGATTGGTACAATGCGAAAGATAAATCATGGCAATGTACATATAAAAAAGTTACAAAAAAAAGAGCTAACTGAAATTTAAATAACCATAATTTTTTTTTTGAAAAAGATACAATTCATGATACATTTTCACATAGAATGATAGACACGCCTTAGGAAGCATTGTTAACCAGTAAACGATTTTTTGAGAAGAGATAACCCTATAATACATTAAAAACCATAAAATGAATTTTTTTTTCAAAAAACGCAATCATATAAAATGAATCTTTTGAAAAGACACAATCCCTAAGATGTTTTAAAAATCATAAAACTGTTTTTCGAAAAGATGAATTCTAAGATTCATTAACAAACATAATTTTTGAAAAGTTGTTTTAATAACCATAAAGCAGTGTTTTGAAAAAACCGCAACCATATGATGATGCATTAATAACCATACAATAGATTTAATCAAAAAATGCAACCTTTATATGCTTTAATAACTATAAAACCATTTATTTGAGAAAAAAAAACATAACTCTATGATGCATTAATAATCATAAAATATTTTTTAAAACACAACCATGTGATACATTAATAACCATAAAATGGATTTTTTGAAAAGACGCGATCGTATAATGCATTGATCACCATAAGTCGGGTTTTTCGAAAAGACGCAATCATAAGATGCTTATATAATCGTAAAATAGTTTTTTGAAAAGATACAATCATAGGATTCATTAATAACAATAAAACAGATTTCTCAAAAATACGCAATCCAAATTTTTTTAAAGAATCATAAAACAGTTTTTTCAAAAATACATGACCATAATATGGATCAGTAATCATAAAATGAATTTTTGAAAAGTTTGGAACTTTAGTTGCTTTAATAACCATAAAAGGTCTTTTTCAAAAACAAAGACAACCTAATGGCTGACATAAAAAAAGACAACCTAATGATGCATTAATAACCATAAAATTAATTTTCGAAAAGACGCAACATTTAGATGTTTTAATAACCATAAAACAGTTTAAAAAAAAAAACCTTATGATACATCAATTAAAACATCTTAAAATTTAAAATTAGCCATAAAATATGCATTATCTATAGAATTCATCAACATTTGTTACACAAATCAATAATTTAGGAATATCTACAGTAGTAAAAAATCTATACTTTTGAATAATTTAAAAATAATAGAATATCTTATTATTGTTATGCATTGAGTGAATTTTAAAATTAATAGTCGTATATAAATAAACAAAATGTTCAACAAAAAAGTATATAGAGTTAAAAGCACAAATATATAGAATATACAGTTTTTTTCCCCGAAAAGCTGTAGAAATATATGCATTGTCTAAAGAGATCCAAAATTCTTTACACAAATCAAAATTTTAGGAACTTCATCAATAGTAAAAAGATCAATATTTTAAAATAATAGATTGACGTTTTTTATCTATCTTATGCTTTAAGTGAATTATAGAACCAATAACCATAATTAACAAAATGATCATCTGTACAAAAACTAAAACATATATATAGGCCAAATAGTTTTTCAAAAAGACGCAACTTATAACAATAACCATAAAACGGTTACTTAGAAAAATAACTATTTAACGATTTTTTTACGAAAAGTTACAGCCCAAAAATATTTATTTTTGAAAAGACACAATTCTTAACGAAAATTAAAAAACGGTTATTTTCTAAAAATCGCAACTTTTGACGAAACAGTTATAATATAAAGACACAAACTTTGACAAAACGGTTACAACGAAAAAACGCAACTTTTGACAAAGCGGTTTTAACGAAAAGATGCAATTCTTGCAAATACCATAAATCAGTTTTTTTCGAAAAAAACGCAACCCTTCAAAATAACCATAATGCGATTTTTTTAAAAAAATTTCGACTCTAACATAAACCTATAAATACAAAACGTTTTTGTGAGAAGACAAGAAAAATATTTATTTGTTTGGGTTTGTTAATATATCTATCTATATATGTATTCAATGATGCTTTAAATTACAAAAGAAAATTATGTAGATTTAATATATCATCTTATCATTATCTTTGTTTGAACAACAAAAAAATCATTATATAGACTCTCTCAACAATTTACCATTGTTTTCCTCTTTGAAATGTTGGAACCCAATAAATAAGAATCATTGCATACACCAAAACTAGTAAATCATATCATATTTGCTTTATTCTCGTAAGTTTCTTTTACTACTCTTAATTAGTTTATTAAAAAGCTGAATACTGCAAGGATCCCAAATATCACTTGTGTCTCCTTTCGTGACACTTACTATGTATTTGGATTTGCGTTTGTTTTCTTTGTCTTTGTTTGGGTAATTGACCTTTTCTAAGAACGTAGTTTAAGGAAATATATGCAAGCAATTTGTATGTTAAAAAAGCATCATGGTGAATAAAAAAAGACACAATAGTTTATGCACTACCTAAAGAGATCTAAATATATTACACAAATAAAGAATTTTAAGAATTTTATCAATAATAAATATTTTAAAATAATTTAAAAATAATAAATTAACGTCTTTTCTCTATCTTATGTCTAAGTGAATTATGAAAACCAATAGCTATAATTAACAAAATGATAATCAGCAAAAAAAACTAAAACATATATACTAGGCCAAACGATTTTTTTAAAAAGACGCAACTTTTAACGATAACCATAAAACAATTACTTCGAAAAATAACTACTTAACGGTTTTTTACAAAAAATCACAATCCAAAAATATTTATTTTGAAAAGATGCAATTCTTAAAGAAAATCAAAAAGCGGTAATTTGGAAAAGACACAACTTTTGACGAAACAATTTTAATGAAAAAATACAACTCTTGACAAAATGGTTACACGAAAAACGCAACTCTTGCAAAACGGTTGTAACAAAAAGATGCAATTCTTGCAAATAACCATAAAATAGTTTTTTTAAGAAGACGCAATTTTTCAAAATAACCATAATGCTATTTCTTATATCTACAGTGAAACTATAAACATATTCACCATTAATTCTCTTTACTAATGTAACCATTTTTAATAGCTGCTCAAAGTTTGAAAGGTCACTCGAATCCATAATTTATTATTTTTCGTTGAAACATTTTATTTCTTCAAAAAGGAAATAAAAAATACTACAACTACAAAAAGACAATTGGAAGAATGGACGTGGAATAGACGCGCTAGATAAATGATCGTGGGAATGAAAAGACAAAATAGAGCCAATAGGAAAATACAGAATTATAAACTGTACGAAGACGCTTCTTCGATCATTCGTTTATTTGTTTTATCATTTTGTTTTCGTCCTTTTCTCAATGTACACATCTTCCTTAACCTGACTTTATTTCCGGTTTGGCTCAATTCAGGGGACACAAGATTGAACCAAATTGAGATATATTTGATTTATCAATAAATCATTTGACCCATTCAAATAATCCACGTGGCATATTTTGATCGTACTTGCTTAATTTAATATGATCCATTCATTGTTATAGTATGAAGTGGAGACACACGTACACACACACGAGCACATGCTTGTAACTTTTTAAATGTGAAGTCGCTCTCTCTCTAATCCCAAATCGACAATTATTATTGTCAATTTGAAGAAGACATGTTTGTCTTATCTCTCAAGCTTATTACACATTATTTGGTATTAGACCAGTCACAGATAGACCAACAATTTTAAATAAAATTTAACATAATTTTAATCCACAACTTACATTTTAGATATATCACACATTCATTTCAAGTGCTCAATTCGTTATTCGATGATTATCATCCTTATTCATCCTTGCATGAAGATCACATAAGACGACATGAGCACAAAACCAAACCATTGCATTAAAACGTTAAAGAAATCTAACCAAAAAGTGGTGGTGTTTACCTTAAGTCATTGTACACCTCATTTAAATTCACATATTCTCATTTAGCTACCCACAATACTAATGCTCAAAGATTCAACAACTAAATTTAACCAACGATAATTTTAAGACACAAGATAACAAAAGTGAGAAGACTCATAAAAAAGAACCCACACAAATACACAAAAACTCATTTTTATCACGTTTTAGTATATCTTTGTGGAGTTTTTGTATAACTATAGCGAACAATGTATCGCTATTATCTTTATCTGTCAGATAAAAAGTTTCCACTAATATTAATATCATAAGATTTCAATGCTAATCCAAACAGTTATAAAGTTTGTCCACATTTTCCCTAAAGTTATAAAGCTCCTGTCATCATATTTTAAATTAAAAGATGTCTGTCAAGTCTGTTTTCTCTTTACTAGTTGAAAAAGTTAATTAAAAAAAAAACCCATTAACTACATAACTAAATTGATTTGTGTGAAATCGACAGACTGTTTTCTCTTTACTAGCTGAAAAAGTTAATTAAAAAAAAAACCCCATTAACTACATAACTAAATTGATTTGTGTGAAATCGATTTCACACAAATCAATTTAGTTATGTAGTTAATGGGGTTTTTTTTTAATTAACTTTTTCAGCTAGTAAAGAGAAAACAGACTTGACAGACATTTTTTAATTTAAAATATGATGACAGGAGCTTTCGATTTTGGTGCACCAAGCAACATTATGCTTATTTCCGACGATGGTGATTTTGTAAAGCCGTTGAAAGCTTTGAAGGAAAGAGGGTTTGTTATACTTCTTGCTTTGACTAAATGCGTAAATCAGAAAACTAAATGACACGGTTGTGGCATCGTGGTTTTGGCAAAACCAGTGTATAGGAGGAGCGTACAATCTTTTGATCCATCTCCAACCCATTCTTCCATTTTTCACTCTAAAATGGAGTAACTTCATTTTGGAGTTGAGGTTTTCCAATCCATTACTCCATTTTTACTCAAAAAAAATTCTAAATATATTCTATATTATAATTACACATTTTACCTAATTTATTTTATATTAGTACTAACTCACTAAATATACCACATTATTTTAATTAAAAAATTATTATAAAAATAAAATTACATTGCATAATAAAAATAAATAAACAAATAAAAGAAAAATAATATAGTTATGTTCAAACATCATTATCAGTAATTTTTTCTCACAAATGATCAATTAAATCATTTTTTTGTCATAATTATTTAAATCATTACAAAGTTATTTGTTTTATAAATCAAACTAGTTTGGACTACGCTAATATTATTCATCAATTTAAATTTGTTTATGATCAATTTAATCCAATTTAAGTTTATTATTCATTACATAATAATGTTGTGGTTACAGTTTTTGTTTTTCAAAGTGTGGACGTTGATAACTTTATTAAATCTAGTGGAATTTGAATCAGTAATTAAATTGACAATCATTCTTAATGTTTTGTTGAAAACTAACAGAATAATAACCAAAACATTTTTTAATAATATATTTTAAATATAAAAGTATAATCATTTAAAAATTAAAAAGTTATTTTATAAATAAAAAAATGTAACTTCAAAATAGAGGAAGAAATAGATTTACTCTAAATATAAATTAAAAAATAGATTTACTCTATTTTAGAGTGGATTTTAGAGTGGAGTTAAAAAAATTTTTACTCTAAATTTCATGTTGGAGTGGATTGGAAATGTCCTGGGTGACACGTATTTTACCGACAATTAATTGGTATTTCTTTTTGTTGTTTCTTTATTGTATAGAAAGACATCAGTTTTATTATTATATGAACTATTTTCAAATCGAACAGTCTGTACTTTGGTTTACTCCGTAAATTGGTATATCCAAACCGAACCTAGCCGGAAAATAAATGATTGATCATTTAACAAAATTACAGAGCAAGCTACAGGCTTTGCATGAAACCAAGAATGTGTAAAAGAATTTTGTCTTTTAAAAGAAATCTACCATAGATTATAAACAATACGAATGGTAGTTTATGTGCCTTCCTTCTCCTGTGGCTTTCATTGCTGAAACTACTATTTTGGTTTCGGCCATTACATTCTGTTTCGGCTCAGTATTCGAGCACGATGGCGGTATGCCTTGCTTCTCGAACCATCCGGCCATACGAAACCGATCATAAAGTGTCGGTCTTACATCGTCTTCCTACCTTGAACTCGAACCATTCGGGCATACGGAACCCATTTCTGTTTACATCCCATTTCATTATTCCGGTTTGGCTCAATTCAGGGGACACAAGATTGAACCAAATTGAGATATATTTGATTTATCAATAAATCATTTGACCCATTCAAATAATTCACTTGGCACATTTTGATCGTACTTGCTTAATTTAATGTGATCCATTCATTGTTATAGTATGAAGTGGAGACACACGTACACACACACGAGCACATGCTTGTAACTTTTTAAATGTGAAGTCACTCTCTCTAATCCCAAATTGACAATTATCATTGTAGGATTGAAGAAGACATGTTTGTCTTATCTCTAAAGCTAATTACTTATTAGTATTTGTTATTAGAGCAGTCACAGATAGACCAACGGTTTTGGATAAAATTAACATAATGTGAAACCACAACTCACATTTAGATTGATCACACATTCATTTTCAAGTGTCATACATAGTTTGATCAATTTCAGTAGCATAACTCGAGATTTTAAACAGTTTATGACTTTTTCTTAGAAAAACATAGTAATTTCCGAGTTTCTGGAAAAAAAAATTGGCCAACCAGAGTTTATGGAAATTTATTTCATAATTTGAAGTAGGAAATCCACTACACATTATTAACGAAAATTTATACAAACCAGGAGTCAACAAAACTTAATTTCGTTAATTTGTGGGGCAAATATCCGGTAGGTTTACCTCACTGTACCAAAGTTTATAGGTTTAGGTTTCTCTATTTGGATCAATTTCATTTGTGACCGGTTCACTTATGAGGGTCAAATACCGCTTGTATTGTGATTTCTACATACTAGAAAACAACAAAGAGAAATAATTATACTGATGAAAAACAGAAGAAAATTTATATTGACATACCAATTAAAAACAGAGTTAGATATATATATTTCTGATTGTAAATTTTTCCAAACAGTCTGAGCTTTTTTCAAACTTAAGCAAAAACATACGTGCGAATTAAGAGCATCAAGTTGATGAGTGATGATGTTGATGCTTCTTTATGATCCTAATAAGCCCTCCGGGTGATGCTTATCTTCAGCTTGTAGTCAGGGCAGACGTATAAAGGAATCAACGTAAAATGTGTAATCGGCAGTTCACCGCTCACCTCACGAACTCTCTTGACTTTTGATTCAAAACACAAGCGATCACAGTGAGATGCATATAACTTCAAGTTGTAATTGAACAACCCAATTCGTGGGACATTGGGTGCTATAGAGCTAACTGAGATTATTCGAGCATATGACGTGTCGAAACACTCCACAACCACAAGCTCTCCTCCTCCGCTTCCTTCTTCCGTAGTCTTTTCCTTGAGAACTACCTTCTCACCACCTTTGAGGTGAATGTACACATATTTTCCACATTCAAACATGTCCAAGGACTCAAGGTGTTTATCGACGCTGTGTTCGTATAGATCCTTGTACGAGCCAATGAAGCTACAGCTGGTAAAAGGGCAGATACATAGTGCGAAAGCGCACCGCTCCAAATGTGCTGATCTTTCATCATAAACGACTTCCTCGGAACAACCAAATTCTACATTTAAACATGGAAATCTGAGTAGCTCAAGAACCCGTTCCATTGCTCTGTTGCGGGAAAGAATAGGTAAAGAACATGTCGCACATTTCTTCTTCAACTTTGTGCAGCAAGTAGAGCATACTATATGACCATTAACACACTGAATACCAACAAATAGAGTTACCTACAAGAGATTGTTCTTTGAAATGGTCATCTTAAAACAAAACCAAAATTCCAAGTCATATCTTCAGTTGTTATGCAATCTATCCTCTTCCTAAATCTCTAAATTATCAATCAACAATGCAACACTCGAAAGCTTCGAATTCAACTATCACATTATGAAATATAAACCGATTCAGTTCGATAATGAGACCTGAGAGATAGGGATGGTAAGTGTATCGAAGCAAACGGAGCAGTCGATAACATCGAGATCAATCAGAGTCGCCGTGAATTTCTTCTTCTCGTCAGTACCACCGGAAGATATCATCGTCGTCGAGGTCGAATTACGTTCCCTCTTTAGAGAGGAGATTTCAGACCTCGATTCGTAACTCTCAGACCTCGAACCGTAACTTTCAACGGAGGAATCTGTCATTCCGAGAAAACTATCAGAGGCTGAAAATGGAGACACAGAGAATGTTAGGGATTGGATGGAAGAAGAGAATGCACTTAAGAATATATTGGGCCTTTGGGCCATTTGATTTCTCTAATACTATTTTGGATTTTGGCCTATTTGAAGTGCAAATATTTTTTAATTATAAAATATTATGATTACAGAAATAATTTATAAAACAAAAAGACCGAAATTACAATGACAAAGCTACAACAAAAACAAAGAAAACGGACACAATTAACAATCGTTTAAACTATACACTTGTATATTTGTTTAGGGATTTTTTTTCTTTTGGTAATATATAGTGGCAAATTGTAGTTTTTGCAGATGATAACGAAAGTGCATAATCAAGTATGGTTTGAAACTGATTGTTCGGAGTTAAAGGACATAATCAATAAGAAGAAAGAGATTACACAGCTTGCAACTATCCTATATGATATTTGATGGTGGATTACAAGGTTGCCTCAATGTCCCCTGGCTCATGTCAACCGAGAACACAATAGTGCAGCAGATATACTTTCAAAGAAGGTATATGACCAAGATTCCTTGTATATATCTTTTAGTTGTCAGCCTAAATGGCTTTTGAACAATTTGTATTCACTTTTTACGATTTAATTTAATATAATCAGTTGTTAAAAAAAAAAGATAACGAAAGTGCATATATTTTTTGAGACGTTACTTCAAAGATGAAAGATGATCATCAGTTTTGTAGTGTATATATATATATATGTTTGAATCTCTTGAAGGTTTAATAAATTTTCATAGAGTACGTCTATAAAAACCAAATCCTTAATTTGTCTCTTAGTTTAGAGAAAGCGTTCAAAACTTGGAAAATGAAACCCCTAGCTTAGTCCCTTATTCATGGGATTATCCACACAAAAATAGTCGGCAAACAACAAACTATGAAAGCATCCACAAGAAGACCCAAATTCATACTTATGACAAATCCACTAGCTCGTGTTACTAAAGTTCTTAGCAACTAGAGATTTATACATAAACATGTATTAAAAACATCAATATAAACTATAAAAGTATTTTTCAAACAAAAAAATATAAACTATAAAGTAACTTTGAAAGTTGCTACTTTGTGCAGTTCTCCTAATTTTTCCCTTTTATGATATTGATCCATCTATAATCTTTGAGCTTGGTGTTCCGAAATTAGTTCCTATCTCTTTTTACTTTTCTTAAAAATGAGCTGTCTATCTTTTTTTTTTTTTTTTGTCGGCCAATTTGTTATATTAAATCAGAGAAAGAATCCAACTATGAATACAAACATCCCACATGGGAAATTACAAAACCCATGACAGGGTAGAGAATATCTCCCGGAGGAGAAATCTGATTGATCCCGGAAACCAGAATCACAACAACGGGACTGATCCCATACAATGGGATTACATAGTCTGGAACCGTCCCAACAACCAGACTCGGAGAAACCCACTACATCCCATGAATCCGGTAACGACCGAATCGAGATGTTACCATGAGATATGTATCCTAGTGAGTAATCCCCGATTAATACAACAATGGCTGACTGATTTATATAAGCTAAATTATTAAACTGAACTAGGAAACTAATAATAAAGATAAACAAGAGGCCCATTAACCAAAAACTCTCCCAGAGAAGGCTTGACCCAAGCCCAAGTGTAGAAGCTTCCTCCTGATAGTTTGTGGACATATAAGTGCCACGTGGCCCTAATTCCTTCACCTGAAAACCACCATCCCCAGCAACAGCGAGAGAAGCAGCACCGGCAAGGAAACTCCGATGTGTTTCTTGGAAGCTTCGTTTGACTTGAACCAAAACTCCTTGTGAGAGAAGACTGATCGGCCGCCGTAATACTCCGTTTAACCAAAACCATCGAGTCATCCAGCGATCTTTGCTTCGCCCAACCAGATCAAAGATATTGTGAACAACTCTTCTAGATCCAGCACAAGGAATAGATCTAGAAGCGACAGTGGGTAAGCGATGCAAAACACTGAGAAAATCGAAGAGTTTATTCAAATATATATATACAAGGTGTCGCCGGCGAGCCGACGAACACCACCGGAAAAGACGAAAATCACCAACAGAGAGCAGAGACAACAGATGTTTCGAGAGCGTAGAGAGAGGTTAGAGAGAGGTTTTCTTCCAATTTCAGTTTTTAGTTATTTTATACATTTCACGTTCTTTTAAATCAATGATTTGGCTGTACTTCTTTAACAAAAAAAAAAAAAAATTGGCTGTACTTTTTAAGAAATTAATCAACGAGCTAGGGCTTTATATTTTGTAAGTCGATGGTCTTGTATATGGTTGTTCTCCATCTAGTTAGACATATTATTTTGTAAGTCAACTAGTTGAAACAAAAAATCATAAACAATGTTGTGGAATAATGATTCATACACATCTGATTTTGTTTTACCACTCTAGAGTTTATATTAGTGCGAATGCGATATGTGTTTATATACGTAGTTTTTATGACCCAATAGTCACAAGAAAATATCTTTGCTTAATCGTCGTCCTTAGTAAAACCCTTTGAGCTTTGAATCGATCTTTATTTAGAGACTTCTAGCACAGCTGCACAAACTTCTGGTCGTAGCGGCAAATTACTTACAATCAAAGCCACTATTTAGACTAATTTTTTAGAAAAGACCCTTACGGAACCGTAATCATCAATCAAATATTATGAGTTTGAAAAAAGAGGAGTGTAGAAGGTAAAGATATCCTAGGAGTTCTATATAATTATTATTGGTACGTAGCATTGAAAATAGGGTTATAATGGGTGGCTGCATTCGCGTGAGGTTAAAACTCATTGTCTATTTTATTGATCGCGACACACTGTTTTTTTTTTGGCTAAAACGTATGTCTTCTGCCTGTCTAAACTTCAAAACGTCCACGATTATTTCTCGTTCTTTTTCAAATGTTTGAGAAACCATATATATATACATCTTTTTTGTAGAAATAGTAAGATACCTTTATTGAAATACACTTAGGAGGGTGTATTGGATATGAAATTTCAATAGATTTTGTGAAGTTTTTGATTTGGTGGGATTTATGTGGATTTTAAAGATATGTGTTGATTTTGGATTTTTAATAATTAAAAACATTAAAAAAAATTTTGCGTAACCGAAGAATAAGCAAGTCACTCAAAAATATATAACTCTTTATATAGTTTATGGCTCCAGCCAAAAATGGAGAACTTTTTTACGCCTTAAAAACAAAACTCAAATCCACAAAATATGACACCATACACATCACAAGTATTTTATTCAAAATATCATCAATTAAAACACACAATATTTTAACATGTAAACGTAAACAACTAAAAAAATCCCCATCAAACCCTATCTCATGAAACAGATAAATAAAAGAAGCATAGTCCATTATTGTTTATACAGAAAAAAAACACAGTACATTATTTATTGATGATCGTACGTTCAACTATCGAGGGGATCTAAGTTCCTCGATATGAGATTTGCTACGTGGGCCTTGCGTACGAATGAATTGACGGTATTGATCGTAGGTGGTGGTGGTGTAGAGAGATGGTGTTTCCAAGGTCACCAGTTCCTTCAATGGCTCGATCGGGACGTTGCCCTTCGGGTTGTAGAAGAATGCCAATGACAACCTCTCTTTTGCAGGGCTCACGACCACTCTATGTTCTATGCTTTTGTATATTGAATTGCTTAGCATCTGACAAAAAAAACAAAATTTTGTCCGACATTATTTGGAGCCGATACGTGGAGCCGACACTTAATATCGTTGTATTAAAAAAACCAAATTTTCAACGTTAGTTAACAATTATATCAGTCCAAATAATGCGAGCAATTTAATAATAATAATAATAATAATAATAATAATAATAATAATAATAATAATAATAATAATAATGCAAGAAATTGAAAAAACACTCTGTAAACTTGACCTCATGATGGCGTAGTTATCCTCAAGAACCAAATGACGCATAATACAAATGATTAGGATATGTCGTTTACCCTTAATTTTTTTTAATAAAGTTCTACGGAAATTTAACTTAACAAAGCAAATGAAGTGTTATATATACGCGATACATACCAAAAAGAAAAAGTGAAATCGTAGCAGAAACAGCAGGAAAATAAAAGTAATCGTGGCCACGGAACAAAGGTGATCGTGGCTAGGTCAGGCCTCCACGATACTGTTTATATGTAATCAAAAGGGAACGACTCGATTAATTTTTAAGTTATTGTAGTTTAAGCTTTCACGCTATGTGTAATTTAGTGCTTAAAACTTTGTGGCAACGGGTAAATGTGTTCGATTTAATAAATTTTGTTCGTTTAAAAAAAAAAGGGTGAAATAGTAGTATTATTTGACTAGCCGGCGGTTTTGCTTTAAAACACGTTTGAAACATGTGAATATTTGTGAGCCCGTCTTAGTCGTGGAAATTGTTTTCTTCTGTTTCTTAATTTGGACTATTTCTTTTTCCTTTAATAGAGGCACATGTCGAATTAAAGAATATAGCGACGTGGCTTCACCAATAATCAACTTTATGTTTTTTATATTCCCATTAACTTTAATTAAAAAGGACGAAAAAGAAAAGGAAAAAGATGCATGCACGTGCTTTATCAAAACTAACAACTTCAAAGAAAAAACAAAATTAAGTCTCCCCCACGTGAAATTGCTAAGTCTATTAAAGAAAAGCAAAAGACGATAATATATATATACACTAATTCACTAAATGGCCACTAATATATACACTAAATGGCCATACCATATATTTGTAAAAACAATACAAAACTTTTTTTTATACGAAACATAGATTATATGCATATTTAAAATAAATAATATGTTCTTTATTAACCTTTTTTTTTGAAAAAGATCAACATTATTTATATCTCTGTTTTCTTAGTTGACATTAGTTTTTTCATGCTTAAATCTACAAAATCAACATTAGCTTAAAGATTTAATTGGCACATAATTGAAAAATAAATCTTTCTTTATTAGTTGATGATATGTTACTTTTACATAATTTCACCTTATTTATAAATCACTAAAAGTAAACTATTTATTTATGGTTTTACAGATTTACTGTTTTATTGTTTGTTTTGCAAAAAAAACTTTCATATACTCACTCATCGAGTAAATTCGTTCCAAATTAATATGGAAACAAATAAACCAAATAAAATACCCACCTGAATTTGGTCACCAATGTTAACGATGAGAGCATGAGGAGCTGGTTCGACTGTGATCCAAGCATCATCGGATCCACGAACCTGAAGACCGGCGACTTGTTCGTCTGGCAAGAGAATGGTCAATCCGCCGGGATCGGAGTGTGGAGAGAGGCCAAGAGTCAACTCCGGCTGAGGGCATTTTGGGTAATAATTAACCCTTAAACATCCTCCTGATTCCTCTTTACCACCAAATGCATTTTGAAGTTTATTCTCTTCTAATCCCAAGTTTCTTGATAATATTTTCATCAAGTTCTCACATAGGTTTACCATCTCCTTGCAATAATCCTCCAATATATCTCTATACAATTCAATAACAAGAAAACTAATTAATTGTGATGTAAAGTTAATTTGTTCTCTCTTGAATACAATTTAATAGGTCGATCGACAGCTCGTAAATGTTTTTTAACTTCTACTTGCGTTAAGAATTAATAATCCACTACTACTACGTCGATTTTGTCTTCTAAGATAATTATTTTACACAAGAAAGTGAATTTATTACAAACAAACAAATTCCTAGGTTTGATATAGCTTGAAGTAAGAGTTATAATATTAGTAACCTTATAAAGTTTAATTTATCAAAAGAAGAAGCTTAATAAACGCGTATATATATGCCTATATCGAATATTAAAAATTTAAAACTACGTAACTAAGAAGAAGCTTTGAATTGAAATATACCGGCAATGAAGAGGCAAAGAAGGCCACTTGGTATAATCCTTCAAAGACGAAGGACTATAATGAAGATAATAGTAATCGCTCCAATCAAGAATAGCACCTTTTTCTACGCCTAGTCGGCTTCCATATCCCTCGTAAGTTTTCGGCGAATTAGCATGCATATTTTTTAGCTCCATGGGAAGATGAAAGAAATCTCTCCATGTTTCTTTAGCTCGATCCATGAGTTGAGGACTCATACCGTGGTTCACCACTTGGAAAAATCCCCATTCTCTACAAGCTTTCGAGATGTCGTCAAGTGTTTTGGTCTGTAGAGTTATGTCCTCTGTGTATAAGCCACCTAAGTCAATGATGGGGATGGTGGTGGTGCGAGGGTTGTGAGAAGGTAAGTTTGGACGTTGAGATAGAGGCTTGACGTAGCGGTTTGGTATGGCTCGGAGGTTGCTTTCGGACAAGGATTGGACACGGACTATAGGCTCAGGCCAATCTTGGAAGATGTTCATGGCTTTGGTCACTTGTTGATGAAAGAGGAGATGGAGGATGAGGCTGAGGATGAGACAATGAGTAATAAGGAAGTTTACATATATATAGAGAAGAGACAGTCGGCATGCATGATTAATAATAAAAAAAAATTAAAAATTAGTTTACAAAAGAATATGCAGAATAATTAACCAACTATTCTGTGGTACGACGATTGAAAAACTCACCCCTCTTTGCCGAAGTTAGATATCAAGTCTTAGCCACTTGTTTTACATTTATGAAGACATTGATTTAAAAAAATGTTTCAGAAATTGAAAAACATTTGTATGCTAAACTATGAGTGAAAGGCTGAAAGCCAATATACACGTATATGATTTGTTCACTCTTTTACTATGTACCAAATTAATAATATTATTTTTGTGATTGCGCTTTACATTTTTATGATTTTTTTTTTACGAATTTGCTTTTACAATTTCCAAAACATATTTGATCAAAACAACATTATTATGCTTTTTAAGCTTTTTTAAAATAACACTAAACCAAACATAAGTTTTGATAACAAACACTAACGCAAGTTAGGACCATATGCATCTAAATTCGGTTAGACTATATAACACGTCATAACTCATAAGAGATGTATGATTCGAGTCCCTTTTTTTTTTTAAGATTCGAGTCCATTTTTTAAAGAATATTCTTATAACCTATTTTATTAATTTATCAAGACCAAATTAGCAGTGCGTTGGGTTTGTAATTGAGATTGGTTATTCAAATTAAAGTGCAAGTTTAAAATTTAATATCAACGAATTAATGATTACGCTCATGCATAACAATGTATATAAACGCCAAACGGAGAGATCTAAAGGATAGATACTTAGCAACCTATCACTTATAACCACAGAAAATAAAAAGCGTCTAGATGAGGCAGACGTTATATAAATGACGAGGTCTTGATATTCTTATAACTTTTTTTTGTATTAATGAATTCCTCACGTTTTATATTAGACTATGTAGATAACAATGCCGAAATCATTTTGTAGATTGACAAACAAACAAAAAAATTGTAGAGTTTTAACTCGGATGGTGACAACACTAGTACAAACTACAAACCATTAAATTACAACGCATGATCAAACAAATACAAATTGTATTAATTAAGTACAATTTGTGGTGCACAGTATAAGTGAAATTCAAATCATACATTCAAAACAGAAACTTTTGCATCCGAATTATGAAATCCAAGGTGATAAATATATAAGAAATTCATATTTCCACTAAGTAAAATATTGCAAATGCTGTTTTAGAAAAATTAAAAATCGAAATTTTTTATATATAAGTATAGGTAAGTTAATATATATATATATATATATATATATATATAGGTTACTAAATTCCGTTTTTGTTTCAGTTCTTTTTCAGTCTCCCAACATGGTAGATTGCTTTGTTGAAGTTAATGGAAGATGGGTTTTATTGATAGATGGGTTTTATTATGACGGTTTATGTTGCTTTGTCCACAAATTTTAGGAAGTAGGGTTTTCGATTTCCTTGTAGTATAAAATACATTAGTTCTTGTATTTAGAACGGGGGTGGATTTTGACTTCTAATTAAAGAGAACGTATTCTCAAGCTTAAGTCTTTGAATTCTCTGTTTCGAGATCCATTGATAATCGAACACAAAGAACTCTAAGCTACGGTGGTTTTTACGAGATCCATTGATACTTGTTTAAGCACTCGTATTTGGCACTATATTAGTTGGTATCAGAGACAAAGATCCTAGTCATGCCTCCTAAGAAGAATCTTCAAACTCAACTTGATGAGCACAACGAAGCCTTCCGTGAGATGATGGTCAAGGTGCAGCAGAATTTTTGGGACACTCTTGATGCTACAGTTCGAGCTCTTCATCAAACAAACTGACATGTCCCTGTTTTGCCTCAACAAGACGAAGAAGATTTGAGGAGTTCGATGAGGAGGATGTCATCGATAACAACCCGTTTACTCACTTGGATGAACGAGTTCACCACATAGCACCACACCGACGTGATAAACATCAACAGCGAGCTGTCGTCGCAGCCCCGCAAAGTGATAATCAACGATGGGAGGTAGGGTTTAAACTCGATTTGCCTGAGTTTACCGAAAGCTTACAACCCGATGAATTCATTGATTGGATAAACTCCATTAAAGAGTTACTCGAGTTTAAAGAAGTACCAGAAGCTATGTGTGCCTTTGATTGCAACACGATTCCGAGGAAGAGCTTTGGCATGGTGGCAACAAACAAAAGCAGCTCGAGTAAGTGCAGGTAAAGAGAAGATCACGTCTTGGGAGAAGATGAAGAAGCTGATGCGAAAATCTTTTCTTCCATTCAACTACACTCATACTTTGTACACGAGACTCCAAAATTTGAGACAAGGTCCTAAATCGGTGGATGATTATGCTTTGAATTTTTTTTCTTTAATGGCACAAAATTCTTTGGCTGAGAATGAAGAGCAACGCGTGTCTCGCTTATTGGAGGATTGAGGATTCAAATTCAAAACACTCTATTTCAACTCAATCCTGGTTCTGTGTCTGAAGCACACCAGCGTGCTTTGTTAATCGAACAGCAAGCGAAGAGTTCGTCATCTGCGTGGGGTTTGGGTCGTCCTCGTGTTAGCTTTGTTTCGGAAACATGGGTTTCTAAGACTCTCGATCAAATCAAGCTACCCGAGTCTTCTGACACACACTTTGCAAGGACAGCAGTGTTCTACAACCATCAAATGCTTTAAATGTGGAGAACAAGGTCATCGTCAATCATCCTGCCCGACTTTGTACCGTTGTGGGTTGTTGTCAGCTGATGAACCTGTGTACGATGTCTATGGGGATGAGGATGGAGAAGCGGATGATTCGGAGGAACAAATTAATGGTGATGTCAGAACTATGTTAATGCTTCGCCGAAATCATTTGTTGCCTTATGGAGTGGAGGAATCATGGCTACGGACAAATATTATTTAGTCCACTTGTACGATTCGTGGCAAAGTCTGTCGCATGATCATTGATTACGGGAGTTGCACGAACGTGGTTTCTGAAGAGGCGGTCACCAAACTTGTGTTATTCACAGGACCTCACCCGACTCCATATCGTTTAGCCTGGTTGAATTCGAAAACGGATATGAAGATCTCTAAGCACTATCGGGTTCCGTTTTCTATCGGATCAAACTACAAGGACCTCGTATGTTGTGATGTGTTACCTATGTATGCTTGTCATCTTCTTCTCGGTAGACCGTGTCAGTATGATCGTCGGACGGTTCATGATGGGTTTACTAACACATATAGTTTTTCGTATAAGGGTAAACGTATTACCTTGTTGCCATCTCAAATTACTCAAGAAACTATTATTCCGAGTAAAGCTGTGGAGAAACATGATGCTGTTATTGAAATAACTAAACTTGTGCTTTTGAGTTCTAAATCGCAGATTTTTTAAGCTTGTCAAGCTGCCGATGTGGCGTTTATGCTGATCCTTAAACCTGAGACTCCAACGGTACTTCAAGATGTTCCTGCAGCTTTTCGTGATATCTGAGTGAGTTTGCTGATATTTTCCCCGACGAATTCCCAAACGGTTTACCCCCTTTGGGAGATATCCAACATTGTATCGACTTGGCTTCTAATTCTGTCTTACCAAATCGACCACATTACCATATGAGCCCAAAGGAACATGATGAGCTTCGATGACAGGTGGAAGAGCTGTTGAATAAGGGTTATTTACGTGAGAGCTTGAGCCCTTGTGTTGTTCCCGCGTTACTTATCCCTAAGAAGGATGGGAGCTGGCGTATGTATGTCGATAGTCGAGCTATCAACAAGATCACCGTGAGGTTTTGTTTTCCCATTCCTCGCTTAGATGATCTTCTCGATCAGATTGGTACTACTTCTATATTCACCAAATTGGATCTTAAGAGCGGCTACCATCAAATTCCAATGCGCCCGGGAGATGAGTGGAAGACTGCGTTTAAAACAAGAGAAGGATTATTTGAGTGGCTCATGATGCCTTTTGGTTTATCCAATGCTCCTAGCACGTTTATGCGTGATGAACCAAGCTCTTCGTCCATTCATTGGTCGTTTGTGGTCGTCTATTTTGATGATATCTTAATATTCAGTTCGTCTCTTGCTGATCACCTTATTCATCTCCGCGAAGTCCTCCTTGTTCTCAGACATGATCAATTGTTTGGTGTGGCTAAAAAGTGTGAGTTCAGAGTTGATCATGTTTTATTTCTTGGTTCTATTGTTTCTAGCCAAGGTTTAAAAGTTGATCCCGCTAAGGTAAGTGCCATTGAGTCATGGCGAGTTCCACGTTCTATAACTGAGGTTCAAAGTTTTCATGGTCTCGCTTCTTTTTATCGACGTTTTGTGCCACATTTCAGTTCAATAATGTCTCCAATTATGGACTGTATGAAGGCAACACAATTTTCTTGGTCTAGTGCTGTGGATCAAGCTTTCAACGCCATCAAAGCTAAGCTCATTTCTGCTCCTGTTTTAATTCTTCCAAATTTTAATTTGGCCTTCGAACTCCACTGTGATGCATCAAAATCGGGCATTGGTGCTATTTTAAGTCAGTTGGGCAAGCCTGTCGCATTTTTCAGTGAAAAGATCTCTGGTGCTCGGGGTCGTTATAGCACATATGATGTTGAGCTTTATGTTGTTGTCCAAGCCATTAAGCATTGGCGTCATTATCTATTTCATCGAGAGTTTGTGCTCTTCACGGATCATGATGCTCATAAGCATTTGAGTGCTCAAGATAAAGTTTCTTCGCGATATGCTTCTTGGTTTGGATATCTCCAACAGTTTACATTTATCATTAAGCACAAAGCGGAACAATTAAATAAGGTGGCTGACGCCTTAAGTCGTAGCCAATCTCTTTTGACGACACTTCACGTCACAGTCCAAGGCTTTGCAATTTTGCCGGAGTTATATTCTACTGATGTCTTTTTGGTAAGGTTTGGCGTGATGCGCAAGACAATGCAAGCTCCGACTATTTTATTTTAGACGGCTTTCTTTTTCGCGGTGTGAAGCTTTGCATTTCCGAATGTAGTCTTCGGCTTTAAGTCATTAAAGAATAGCATGGTGAGGTCATATTGGTCATGATCGAACACTTCAGTTGGTGGCTGCTTCATATTTTTGGCCAACTTTGAGACGTGATGTTGAGCGATTTGTTGTGCGGTGTGGTGTTTGTCAGGCAGCTAAGGGAAAATCATCTAACGCATGGCTCTATCTCCCTCTACCAATACCGACACAACCATGGACTGATGTTAGTATGGAATTTGTGCTCGGGTTACCTCGTACTCAATTTGGTCACGATTAGGCCTGGGCATAAATACTCGTTACTCGGCTTGTACTCGCTACTCGCCCCGTACTCGGCTTGAAAAAGCAAGTACTTGTCCCGGTCAAGCCAAGTAACAAGCCAACATATTGTATTACTTGCAAGTCCAAGCCAAGTATCAAGTCAACAAAATTTTTTTACTACTTGACTCGTTACTCGGCTTGATACTTGTTTATGTTACTTGGCTTGATACTTGTTAACTGATACTTGTTAATTGGTATTTGTTAATTGTTAATAGTTAGCTCATAGCTTTTATGTTCGATTGTTTTCCTTCATGGGTCTCTTTATGTCATAAGCCCACTTGTTAATTAGGTTATCTCTTTCTCTTTGTCGAGAGTTTGATAACAAAACTCTTTGTCGACAGTTTGATAAACCCTTATCTCTTCTTTGTTCTTGCCGACAATTTCAAATTTTAATCAATTTCAAGATTTATAAGGTGTGTTTTCTGCAATTTCAAGGTTCGATTTTGCTTCCAGTTCTGTTATAATGTTCGACTGTTTTCAGATTTTGGCAAGTAACAGGCCGAGTCAAGCCAAGTCGAGCCAAATATATAATTTTGGCAAGTAACAAGCCGAGTCAAGCTACTTGCAAGTAGTAAGATTTTGGACGAGTACTTGATTTAGCAAGTACTTGCTTCGAACGAGTCAAGTATCAAGCCGGAATTTTAATTACTTGAACAAGCCAAGCCGAGTCACAAGTACTTGAAAATTAGCAAGTACTCGGCTTGTGCCCAGGCCTAGTCACGATTCTATTTTTGTCGTTGTTGACAGATTTTCGAAGATGGTGCATTTTATTCCTTGCAAGAAGACTACTGATGCTTCCCAAGTGGTTACTTTATTTTTCTGCGAAATTTATCGTCTTCATGGTCTTCCTCTTTCGATTGTGTCTGATCGAGATTCGCGGTTTCTGAGTCACTTTGGCGTTCTTTATGGAAGATGTTAAAAACAAACTTGGATATGAGTTTCCATATCATCTTCAAACGGACGGTCAAACCGAGGTCATAAATCGAGCATTAGGTGATCTTTTGTGTTGTTTGGTGGGGGATAATATTTTGTGTCAGGCTGAATTTGCTCATAATCACGCTGTTAATCGAAGCACAGGCTTTTGTCCGTTCTGTGTGGTGTACGATTTTGTTCCCTGTGGTCCCCTTGACTTGAGTATTGCTCCTGATCGTACTTGCTTTCACAGTCGAGCTTATGTTGTCGTGGATGAATTTTCTTTAATCCATCAACAGGTCCGTACAAATTTGGAAGAGGCAACCAAGAAGTATAAGGTAGCTGCTGATGTTCATCGTCGGGATGTTCAATTTAAAGTTGGCGATTTGGTGTGGGCTGTCTAGACTAAAGTTCGATTTCCAGCTAATACATATAATAAGCTGAAATCATGAAAAGTAGGTCCTTTGGAGATTATGGAGAAAATTAACAACAATGCTTATCGTCTTCGTCTTCCTCCGCATATGCACACAGCCGATGTGTTTAACGTGAAGCATTTGTATCCTTTTATGGCTAAAGATATCGATGCCAATGAAAATTCGGGCAAATTTTTCTATACCCCAGGAGACCTGATGTGGCGACATCTCCTTAGTTCTTTCAAGGTTTTGTTATTTTTTTTAATCTTTGTTTGGGCTTTTAGTTATGTTAGATGGGTTTTAGTATGACGGTTTAAGTTGTTTTGTCAACAAGTTTTCGGAAGTAGGGTTTTTGATTTCCTTTTAGTATAAATACATTGGTTATTGTATTTAGAACGGGGGTGGATTTTGACTTCTAATAAAAGAGAATGTATTCTCAAGCTTAAGTCTTTTGAATTCTCTGTTTCGAGATCCATTGATAATCGAACACAAAAAACTCTAAGCTACGGTGGTTTTTACGAGTTCCATTGATACTTGTTGAAGCTTTCGTATTTGGCACTACATTACCGTTTGAATGATCCGATCATCGGCCCCCGGTAATTAGTACTACACACAGTCTTGAGAGACACAGAGGCCAATTTCGATATGATAAACGTCATTTTCAACACAAAAGCTTCAGGAAATCTGTCACTTTGAGTTGGAACAGAAATACATATAACAATTCGTCTTTGCACTCAAAGATAGTGAATTGTCGAAGAACCATTGCAAATTGAAAAAAGAATAATCAGACTAATGCTGCTATGAGGATCAAATTCTTTAAAAAGGAATTGGATGAAGCTATGTCCTCGGGTTCTCAAAGTACTACAGAGATTTAACAGATACGATCTGATGTAACTCAAGCCTACCATGATGAAGAAACCTATTGGCATCTTAAGAGTCGTAATTCCTGGATGCATTTAGGTGACCAAAACACAAATTTTTTTATGCAACAACAAAAAATCAATTGTCTCGTAATCATTTACTAGCAATTGAAGACGCTACTGGAAATGTTCACAGAGGAGATACTTCCATCAGACAAGTTGCAGCAACGTACTTCACGGATTTATTCAAAAGTACAAGAATTCCTTCTATAGATTATCACTCTGTTTTTGATGGCTTTCAAGCTAAGGTCACCGCATCAATGAATGATAACAAGATGCGACCAATTACAGAAGACGAAATTCGTAAAGCAGTCTTTGATATTGGATCACATCGTGCTCGTGGACCGAATGGTTTCACTGGTGCTTTCTATCATCAATTCTGGGATGAAATTGGACCGATTCTTGTGGAGGAAATTCAAGCTTTTTCAATACTGGTCGTTTACAAGAGAATATGAATCATACAAATCTTTGTCTGATACCAAATATTGATGCGCTAAGATCTATGAGCGATTTTCGTCCGATAGCTTTGTGCGATGTGAGCAACAAAGTTATTTCTAAAATTCTAGTCGGAAGGCTCAAGTCACACTTGAACACAATCATTTCAGACTCTCAAGTGGCTTTCATTCCGACTCGAAACATTATGGATAATGTAATCGTCGCTCATGAGATGTTACATTCGCTTAAGTCAAGAAAACGATGGGCAAATTCTTACATGACCATCAAGACGAATATTTCGAAAGCATATGATCGGTTAGAATGGAGATTTTGTGGGATACAATGATCTATATGGGATTTGATCAGCGATGGATCGGTTGGATCATGGAGTGTGTGCAAACAGTGAGTTTCTTGGTTCTAGTGAATGGTACACCGAGTGGAATGATAAGACCC
Source organism: Arabis hirsuta (assembly GCA_964056655.1). Lineage (NCBI taxonomy): Eukaryota > Viridiplantae > Streptophyta > Magnoliopsida > Brassicales > Brassicaceae > Arabis > Arabis hirsuta. Next base: position 4,091,492 of record OZ053308.1, on the reverse strand, counting down.
GAACGTGGAATTCGGCAAGGTGATCCTCTCTCGCCTTATCTCTTTATACTTTGCGGAGAAGTCTTGAGCCATGTATTCAACAAATCTGCTTCAAACAATCAACTCAAAGGCATGAAGATTAGTACAACAGGTCCAACAGTCAATCATCTTCTTTTTGTGGATGATGCATTGTTCTTCTGTCATGCTCATCCGAGATCTTGCAAGACCGTCATGAAGCTTTTAAAAGAGTATGAAACAATCTTTGGACAAGCAGTTAATTTACAAAAATCAGCTATAACATTTAGAGCTAAAGTTCGTGATGATGTCAAAACAAGATTAAGAAATATTTTCAACATTCACAATGATGGAGGTAATGGTCGATATCTTGGATTTCCTGAAAACGTGGGTAGAAAGAAGAAGGAAATTTTTCAGTTCATAATTGAGAAAGTACAGCAACGAATTCAAGGATGGACTCATCGATTCTTGTCAGAAGCTGGAAAAAAGATTTTCTTAAAAACGGTTGCTATGGCACTTCCGGTATACACGATGAACTGCTTTAAACTTCCAAAGGGTGTATGTGATGATATAAACCAAATTTTTCTGAATATTGGTGGAGTAAAGGTACTGGAAAAAGATCAATGCATTGGTTGTCATGGAAAAGGATGGGATTACCAAAGAAAGAGGAAGTACTATGTTTTTGTGATCTAGAGAGCTTTAATATAGCTATGCTCGGTAAACAAGTTTGGAGATTATTACAAGCTCCTCACAGTCTTGTGGCCAGAGTTCTAAAAGGCAGATACGTCAATCTTGAATGTTCCGTTATGTAAATAACATTCTTTTGTTTGGAGTTCTTTGTTGGAAGGGCATGATCTGGTCAAAAAGAGTTTACGTATACTTATTGGTAATGTTATGTAAATATTTAGGAGGATTCATGGCTCTCAACTCATCCACCTAGACCTCCATGACCGCATAATCAAGCACATCCAGATTTCAAATTTGTTTCAGATTTGGTGAATGATCGGCGCAATTTTTGGGATGTTGAGAAACTTGATATGGTCATTTCTCCCGAAGATATACATCTTATTCGAAGCATACGACTTAGTTCCTCGGATGAGCATGATCTACTAGGTTGGCATTACAATGCCTCCGATTTATACACTGTCAAGTATGGTCATTGGCTTGCTTCCCACTTACACGAACAAGCTGATGCAATAATACTGCCACTGGGATTACCAGAAATTAAGGAACGAATATGGAAGTTGAAAATAGCACCAAAACTCAAACATTTCTTGTGGAGAATTCTCTCAAATGCACTGGTAATTGGCTCCATTTTGGTACATCAAGGTATCATTTCTGATTCACAATGTCGTCGATGTTGCAAAGAAGAGGAATCTATGGATCATCTTTTCTTTAAATGTGAATATGCACAAGTAATATGGAGAGGAGCAAGACTGTCCTATCTTGTATTGAATAATCTAAGAGAAAGTTTTGAAACGAAGTTTCGAGCAATACTGGATATCAATTCCAATCCAGAGCTTCCTTCTTATTATCGACAATTACCACTCTGGATATTGTGGAGGATTTGGAAGAATCAGAATGAATTACTCTATAAAAACGAGGCAATCAATGGCATCTTGATCTTCATAGAGCGATCGTTGATACACATGAGTGGAGTACGGTATTTCACAATCACTATTCTGATAGTAAAAAGTGCAAAATCAGATGCGGAATTCAAAGATCCTTTCAAGATGGGAAAGACCAAAAGCAAGCTACATCAAATGTAAATTGTCGTTATCGAAATGAAGAATCTTTACTAGGTGCTTGGATTATACGGGATTCTGATAGTTTTTTAAGGAAGCGGGACAGAGTACATGCTCTATTGTTACGTCAGTCCTTGAAGCAGAACTTCAAACTCTCTTATTGGCTTTACAACAAGCATGGGTTCATGGATATGGAAAGATTGAATTTGAAGGAGATAACAAACAGGTTCACATACTACTCAACAGTAAAGAGATGCACTTTGGTGTTTATAATTGGATTCGAGAAATCAAGACATGGGCTTTAAAGTTTGAGGATGGTCGATTTCTTTGGACCCCTCGAGTGAATAACAAAGCAGCTGATCGAATCGGAAAAGAAACTTTAAACTTTCATGAACAATTTGTTTCTATGTTTTATGTTCCTAATTATCTTGTACAAATCCTCCATGAGGATCATACTCTGTTTTTCATTTCTTAATCTTATTGAAGATGTTAAAAAAAAAATACATTTAAAAAGAGAGAGTCTCTATATAAAGACAAAAAAACAAAATATCAAATAAACGTGGAATAGATTGTTTAGTGTTCTAATTTGTAATAAAATTATTGATATAAATTTGGTTTTGTCTTGTTGAATCTGGATATGACTTGAACATATTATTGGCTTTAGAAAGAAAAAAACAATAATACAAATAAATTTGGGTCGTGACTTGTGAGTGATTCTAGAGGTTGTGATTAGAAAAAATTTAACCAAGTGGTAGTGGACTAGTAATTTCTATTTAGGGAGGACAGAGTTCAATTCCTCTCAAGCATGAAATTATCTAGTCATAAGTCCATTTGAAAACTTGGTAAGTGGACTACTCGACGGCTACATTCACCCTCGGAGGATTTGTAACGCCCGTGAACCAAAATAAAAATTTTGGGAAGGGTGTCGATCGACACCAACTTTTAATTAAACCAACTAGTTCGGTTTTTGATCGTCGGATCGCGGTTAAAGTTTGGGAAACCCTAGGGCTCGGGTATAAAAGTCGAGCAGCCGAGTTGTTGTCGCATTTTTTAGAGAAAAACAGAGATTTTTTAGTGGATTGAGAGAAGAAAAGAAATCATTGTTGATTTCCTTGTGTTTTTTTATCCTAAAAGCTTGAAATTAAGGTTTGTGAGGCTCTAGAAACGGGATTGGTGCGTGTTCTTCATGTAGAAAGAAGGAAATCCGGTTGTGAGTGTTAGGAGCCTCTGATTTCGTGTGTTCTTCCCTGTTCTTACTCCAGTTCATTCCAAAATCGAGGTGAGTGCGTGACCATGACTTATCTGGATAATTGGAATGTTCATGATGCATTTGTTTGAGAATTGGATTGATTTGGTGATTGATTACTGCGTGTTTGGGTGTTTTTGTGTTGTTGGGTGTATGTGTTGATGTTTTTGTGTAGGTGATCGATACATCGCGTCCTGGAAACGAGCCATGAGAAGAGAGGCTCGTGTTCCTCGACACTGCGACGAGGGTCGATCGACACCAGAGTCTGGAAACTTGATTTATCGTGTTGTTCTTGTTGATTGAATTGTCTTGGTATTATGGTATTCTTTTAAGCATGTGTGTATAGCCGGTAGATGGAATGACCGTCTCACTGAGTATTTGTGATAATACTCACTCGTCTCTTTTAACCATGTGATTCAGGTAAAGAAAAGATGTGACCGTGAGATCATGGCTTTGAAGAGGAGATGATCTAGGGTCTCGTTTGTTGTTGCGTTTATGTATTGTTTAGAATTGCTAAGTTGCTGGTTTATATAATTGATCGAATTGGTTTTTGTTGGTTCAATGAATTATGAGATTTATTGGATTATTTGTTTGGGTTAATTGAGTTTGATTTCAGCTGGTTGTTTGATATGTTTTAATTTAATATTGAGTATTATTATTTATAGGAATAATAATCCGAATTAAAAAAAAAAGGTCGAGTTATTTCAGGATTAATAGTCGGGTGGTAAAAACTTGAATTCCCCTTTAGTTCTCAAAAAAAAAAATTATATCTTCTAGAACACTTACAATGGAGATGTCTCTATGGGTCTCTCACCTATTAAAAATTAAAAAAATTAAAAAATATAAGAAAGAAAAAGATTAGTCTCTAAAAAAATGTTGAGAAACTTATTTGACACATAACTTCTTATGATTGGTTTATATTTTTTTATACTTTTAAATTTAAACAAATAATTAAATTATTTTTTAACTAATATTATAGTTTATATGAGAGGCTCATCTCTAAGCAACGGAGGTGCTCTTAAAACCGTATATTACAAACTATTCTCATAGCTAGTTAAATTTCTGACCTACGTAGAGTACTTACCTCATAATTGATTGAAACACAAATAACTCATCCAAAGTAAATTGAAGGAACATTTGCAAATTGGTTAAGATTATACATAAGAAAACAAAGCAGATAATACAGACACATTTTAGGTGTGAGATATATATATAATCGAAATTTGGTAACGATCCCAAAAAGAATAAATTGAAAAATGGTTAATTAGGTCATCTGGAAACTGCATCATGTGTATGCATTTCGGCGCCGTAGCCAAATTCAGCACGACGTGACCTCATTTTTGTGCATTGAAATGGAACATTTTAATTTATTTGTATGTCCCAAAACATTTAATCTTGCCCACATTCATTTTAATGCACCCATCGTAATGTCGGCATGCATGTGATGTGCCAAGATGAAAAGTTGTAAATCTTAACCAGATAACATGATAAAAATATTCGATTCTAAACAATTAACTTATTCCAGCTAGATAAATAACAGAATTACATAGTTTATGTTATGTAGTTTCTGCCGAATGTTTTGTCATATTGATCGAATAGGAGATATATTTTTATCCTTGGTGATTATATCTTAATTAGTGATAAATCAACTTTTACATGGACGTCAAGATATATCGATTTTTGTTGTTGTTGTTGTTATCAAACACACATAAATAAATAACCTCAAACTCCTTTGACTGGTGATCTTATCTGAAAAATAAATATTTACTAACGGAAATTCAGATAATCTAAAGGAAGAAGAGCATGCTAAACAATCTACTTTCGAATTCAAAAATCGTACAATTCGGGAAAGGTTGTGGAATCTGAAACGAACACTAAACTTGTCTAAACTATTGGACTGAAGAGTTTGTAATGGATTCTTGGTTATAATGTCAGTGGGTGATGGTCTTGCAACTCTTTTTTTTTTGGGGATAAACTTGAGACTGGAAGTGAAAGCATATAAAACATCATCAGGAAAATTTAAGCCCGATGATATTTTTTGCTTGTCAAAACGAATAGTGCATCTTGTCGGAAGCACCATTTAGACAAAGAAGATAGATTTGTCATATCCCTCCAATCAATTTAAGCCACGTCTCACTGATTGCTCAGAAGTCACCGTTTGATTGGCCACTTGTGATAGTCTAATCATGCCTTTGCAGCCATGTGATATCTACTTGTAACTTATGTGGATTTATTCATGGCATTCTGAAAAGAAAAAAAAATTGATTTAAATCATTAATTTTCAAAAAAATATTAAAAAAAACGAACTATTACTAAAACACATAGTTACAAGTTATTGTATTTTGGGATTTAAATTATATATAGAAAAGTAAATTTTTTAAAACTAAATCTTTTGGAGATTTTATATTGATTTTCTTTTTCTTTTTCTTTTTCTTTTGAGAGAGCTAGACATGGATATTTTAGATATTTGTTTAGGTTTATTTTGGAATATATTTTTTATAATATTTTGTTTATAGTTTCGGTTTACAATAATGTGAGAAGCACATGTCTATATACGTATGTGATATTCAAAAACTTATATTAAAATTATAGTATTAATTTTGTATGGAGATTACGATGTTTGCTCGCTGATGGCCTGATGTTGTTGGTGCTAGACGATGGTATGTCATAATTGTAGGAAGTCTATATGGTTAAAGTCTAGGTTTATATGGAGTTTAGTTCATAAATGTTTAAAATTAAAGACTATGTCCAAAAATAGATGGTTGATACAAAAGATGTGGTGGCCTAGTGGTAACATAAGAGAGTTGATTCTTTTGTACTCCGAGTTCAAACTCCTTTTGATACGAATGATTATTCTTTAAATCAGAATATCTAAAAAATATAGACTCCGCGTTCAAACTCCTTTTGATTGATAAAACGTTGATATCATTTTGATTCATTGTTTTTGCACTAGTTGTATATAAGATGTTGTACGAGTCCACCTTCAACTCAAATAGAATTTAATTTGCATTTGCCTTTTTATATTTAGTGTGCACTTTAAAAAAAAAAAACTAAGCTCACGACTTTAATCATCTTAATCAAGTAAAACCCTAACTAAACATAAGCATTGACGTTTGAAACAATTGAAACCAATCCTACCGGTTCGAGAATTGAGAAGCTTTGAATTAGTAGTTGTTAACAAATCTTCTAGAGTAGTTAACAAATCTTCGACGAGTATTTTTTCAAAAAAAAAAAAAAATCTTCTAGAGTATATATAGTATTATTTTAATCCGACATAGATAAATCTCCACTTCTTCTTTCTAGATAAAATCACATTTAAGATAACAATGATTTTCTATATTGACGGATCGAAGCGAATCACAAAGTAGAAAAGACAAAGAGATAGCTTTGGAATCGTCCAAGTTGTATACGCAACTCCGAGATAAAGTATATAACTTCATTTGATCGAATAAATTTAGCACGTGCCGTAATAGCTAAGAAGCAATTATTCAACACTTTGGTGTCAAGCATATCGTCATCTCCATTATATATATATGATTAGTCATTTTCTATAACTAGATCAAGATTCAATAACCAAACTATATAATATACACTACAAGAAAACAGCTACTATTCCGACGGAAATTCCGACGGCCAATATTTCCGTCGGAAATTTCCGACGGAATTCCGACTAACATCTATTCCGTCGGAATTCCGACGGAAAATAATCTATCGTAATATTCTGACGACTTTCCGACGGACTACCGACGGAAATCCGATATTTTCGATGTCGGCAAATTTGAGTGGTTACCATTCGTTAGCGGTGGCCGATGGGATTGGTGGGGTGTTATGTCGGAGTTTTGTGACGGATTTCTGACGGAATTCCGACGGAAATCCGTTTTATATAAGTTCCTTCGTTTCTTCGTTCATTCATAACACAATTTTACAAATCAAAAAAATTTGTTAGCGATGAGTTCATATTTTCGGTCTTGGATGGACGAGCCAATGATGGATATGGGCTCCAACTTATTAACATCCGCTTACGCTGCAGGTATATGCGAGTTCATGAATTTACCCAGAAACCAAGATGCAGCAAAAAAAGGTCAGGATATCAAATGTCCATGTTCTAATTGCTGTAACAGAATTAGTGTTGCGGTTCATACTGTTTGGAATCACTTATATAGATATGGATTTAGGCCGGGATATAAGGTTTGGTTTTTACATGGAGAAAGCAATTACGAATATGGTAGTAGTAGTAGTAATGCACCTTATTTTCCGGATAGCGTAGAAGAACGTACAACGGAAGTAGATGTTGGGGTAAGTACGGTTGCGATGGTTAACGACGCGTTTAGAGAGAATTTGCAGTCGGGTGGTTATGAGGGTGATAGGGTTGAAGAACCTAATTTAGAAGCTCGAAGGTTTTTTGATATGTTAGACGCATCAAAGCAACCACTGTACAGCGGTTGTAGGGAAGGGCATTCACCGTTATCTTCTGCTAGTAGGATGATGAACATGAAGACCGATTACAATTTATCCGAAGAATGTGTTGATGCATTCGCCGAGTTTGTGAAAGATGTTTTGCCAGAGGATAATCTTTCTCCAGCATCATACTACGAGGTCCAGAAACTTGTTGCCGGTCTTGGTTTGCCCTACCAGATAATAGATGTGTGCATCGACAACTGCATGCTATACTGGAGGGAAGATGAGAACAGGAAAAAATGTAAATTTTGCCGTAAACCACGGTTCCAAGACACAAGTGGCAGAGTGAAGATTCCTTTCAAACGGATGTGGTATTTACCATTAACAGAGAGGTTGAAGAGGCTGTATCAATCAGAACGCACTGCTAAGGCTATGAGATGGCATGCAGAGCATAATCAAGATGGAGATATTACGCATCCTTCTGACGCAGAAGCGTGGAAACACTTTCAATCGGTATATCCAGATTTCGCATACGAACGCCGAAATGTATACCTCGGCTTATCCACTGATGGTTTCAACCCATTTGGAAAGCATGGAAGAAAATATTCATTGTGGCCGGTCATCGTAACACCTTACAATTTGCCTCCTTCTATGTGCATGCGGCAAGAGTTCCTGTTTCTCTCAGTTCTAGTTCCTGGGCCAGATCATCCAAGACGATCACTCGATATATTCCTCCAACCATTGATCTATGAGTTGCAGATGTTGTGGGAGCATGGTGTTGAGGCATTTGATGTTTCAATCCAGCAGAATTTCAACTTGCGTTCGGTTCTTATGTGGACCATTAGCGATTTTCCGGCGTACGGTATGTTATCTGGATGGACAACGCATGGAAGATTGGCATGTCCTTATTGCCAAGACAATACTTCAGCATTCCAATTGCAGAACGGAAGGAAGACTTCATGGTTTGATTGCCATAGGTGTTTTTTGCCGACAAATCATCCATATCGTCGGTCTAGAAGACATTTTATAAAGAATTTTCCAGTGTTTACTGGTCCACCTCCAGAGATAGATGGTCGCAGCATATTGGAACAGTTACGAGATTTTGGTGCAGAGCGAACTCCTGAATGTGGGGGTAATGGCCATCACCCCGTCGACGGCTGTGGGGAATATCACAATTGGCATAAGAAAAGTATTTTTTGGGATTTACCTTATTGGAAAGATCATCTACTGCGGCATAATCTAGATGTCATGCATGTTGAAAAGAATTTCTTTGACAACATCATGAACACCATTTTAAATGTACCAGGAAAGACAAAAGATAACTGGAAATCTAGATTAGACTTGCCATTGATTTGTTCAAGGAAGTCCCTTCATGTTTTGCCTAATGGTAGATTGCCGATGCCTGCGTACCGGTTAGACGCGGGTAAGAAGGAAGTTTTCTTTGAATGGATTAAAAATTTTGTTAAATTTCCTGACGGCTACGCATCTAATCTGCGTAATTGCGTGGATTCGACGGAAGGGAAGTTTATTGGAATGAAGAGTCATGATTGCCATGTTGTGATGCAACGTCTTCTTCCATTTGCATTTTCTAATCTTCTTCCACAAGACATCCATCAAGCAATTGGAGGTATATTTCATAATTTTCTTTAGTTTATTACTAATATAATGTTACTATATATGTACTAACTTGATTACTTTTCGTTTGTAGGAGTTGGGGCTTTCTTTCGAGATTTATGTTCACGGACACTAACAGCGGACGGGATCCGGTCTTTAGAGGCCAACATCCCGGTGCTCCTTTGTAATCTTGAGAAGATATTTCCACCGTCTTTTTTTGATGTTATGGAACATCTTCCTATTCACCTCCCACGAGAAGCAGCATTAGGAGGCCCTGTTCAATACCGATGGATGTACCCGTTCGAGCGTTACATGTTCCACCTGAAGAAAAAGGTAAAAAATTTGAGCAAAGTTGAGGGATCTATTGTTGCACAAAGTCTAAACGAAGAAGTATCACACTTTGCCGAATATTACTTTCCTTCGGATGTTCGGACTAAAGGTAGACGGCCAGCGCGACATGATGATAGAGGTGAGAAAGCAGTGTATCCCGTGGTTGTACCTGAGTTGTTTGCGCAAGTGGGCCGTGTAAGTGGAAAAGGGAAGAAACGCATACTATCACCACAAGAGGTCACACATTTGCATACATATATCCTCAGAAATTGTGACGAACTTGGAGAGTATGAAAGGTACACCATTTCTCATACTAAATTTGTGCAATTATTTGTCTTCATCTAATAACAATTGTTATGTTACAGGATATACATGTCCCTAGCACAAACTTACCATGCTGATAAGACAGATTCCGAACTTGCTGTATTAAAAGATGAAGAATTCCCGGAGTGGTTGAAATTTTTTGTACGTTAAATATAACTCCTCACTCTTATTTTATAAGTTTTTCACGTTCATATGTTATTGATTGCTTACTTATATTGTTTTTAGGTTTCCGAAGGTTTAGCAAGTGGTCAAACCCTCCCGACATGGTTAGTGGAGTTTTCTCATGGTTTACGCAGCACCGCGACTTCATATCCGAGATTTTGCACTAGGGGATATTCGTTCAGAATTCGTGACGAAGGACGTCAAAGGCCAACTTCGGACAATGGTATTTCGGCGCAATCAGGTGATACCATGTACTATGGCCATTTAAAAGAAATCTTGGAAATCCACTATCCAGGAATATTGGACTTGAGGTGCATTGTGTTTATGTGCGATTGGTATGATCCATCCAATGGTAGTGGGGTTCGAATTGACCGTCTTGGTGTTATTTCGATAAATTCAAGCCGAAAATTACATCATTACGATCCATTTATCCTTGCATCTCAAGCAGACCAGGTATCAATATATTGATAGCTTTTCCGTTATATTTATACGTTAGGTTTTGTTATTTTTGTATATAAACAACATCCACCGTTACTGAATAGGTTTGCTACATTCCATATCCTCGAGTTGGGCGGAGGACAGATCCTTGGATGACAGTAACTCCAATTTATCCGCGAGGAAAAATATATGGAGTTCCGGAACATGATGCTCTACAAGTATCGCGAACCAACCAAATGTCACATGTTGAGGAGACGGATAACATTGACCTTGTCACTGATGTCACACATATCGGCGATGATCTAGTGCATTCGGATGAAGATGAACTACGTGAAGAATTTGACGACGATTCCGACTCCATCCCTAGTGAAGGTTCATCAGAAGAGTCAGATTAATAATTTAATATAAATGTTTGGTTGGAGCTGGTTTGTACTATAACCCCTATGCGTTCCCTCTAATATAATGTACTTTATGGTAATATTCGCCAGAATCATTTATTAAATTTGCTTTGGGATTTCCGCGCGCGGGATAAAAGCATACCTAATTTTCGTACGACATAACGACGGAATTAGTTCCGTCGGAATTCCGTCGGTATTCCGATGTCGGCAAAGTTTGAGTGGTTACCATTGCGTTATCCGCGGCCGATGGGACTGGTGGGGTATTATGTCGGAGGTTTCAGACAGATTTCCGACGGATTTCCGACGGTTTTCCGTTCTATATAAGGTTCCTCAGACGTTCATTCCTGTCAACAACACAAATAATGTCTTCTAACTCTCCTAATGAAGACTCAAAAATCGTGGCAAACCACTTTCTACTTCCAAAGTACTCATGGGAAACCGAAACCCAATGCGACACACACACTGAAGAGATACCCACTTACTCGTGGGAATTTGATACGGTCTCACCAATCTCAATCGGAGATTCTTCATCAACAATAGTGCCGGAGAGCCAGTGCTTGCCAAACGTCTCGTGGGAAACGCAATCGCAGTTCGACAAATATCCAGACAACAAGAGTGTTCTCGAAGACGTACAACCATCTCGCTTGATTGAAACGTCAGATACATACGGTGGAAGTACTTCAAATGAATGTAAGGATAACTACTATGATTATGAATTTGCCCAGAGACCAGAAAGTCCGAACTTAAATATAGATGTTGATGCAATGAAAAGAGATGTTTGCGGCGGATATTTAGAAGGTACACCGAAGAATAAAAAGGATCAGTACAATGATGATGAATTTGCCCAAAGACCTGAAAGTCCAAACTTAAATATAGATGTTGATGCAATCGAAAGGGAATTTTGCAAATGATATGTAGATTCTCCGCCAACGAGGAAAAAGGGAAAAAAAAGTTTCAGGTTCTAAAAACAAATAAGTTTGGAGCGGATACAGAGACATATGTGTTTCAAACTTTAAAATAAATAAACTTTTGTTTTTTCTCTGTTATAAAATTTAATTAATATCCGAATAAAAATATTTAATTTATAAACATTATGTATAAATTGAATTTTTTTTTATTAAATTAATTAAATCCGTCGGTAATCCGTCGGTAATTTCCGACGGATTTAATTAATTTAATAAAAAAAAATTCAATTTATAAATAATGTTTATAAAACCAAAAATTTGCGCGGTTTTATATATAAATTAATAGAATCCGTCGGAAATCCGTCGGTATTTCCGACGGATTTCCGACGGAAACCCTAATTTCTGCCGCCTAAGAGCCTCGATCTCATCGAAAAAACTGGGAAAATCCGTCGGAATTCCGTCGGAATTCCGTCGGTAACCTGCAATAAAACCATCAGTCTTCTTCTTCGCATAAACCTTCACGAAACTTAAAAGAAAAAACACAAATCTTGCCGGAAAATCGGTCGATCGGTTCGGAAATTGGCCGGAAATCAAATATCCATCCACAAGTTTGATCTCTAACAACAAATCAACAATCCAATGTAAGTTTTTCGAAGTTTTTTTTTGTAAATTATGAATTTAGAGAATTTTGTGAATTTGTTAGATTTAGGTTGTTAAACATTAATAGAAATGTTGAAATGTTTAGGTTTAGGATGTTTGGAAAGTTTTTTATTTTTTAAATTTTGTGATTTAGGGAATTTTCGGGTTTATAACATTTAGAAAAGTATTTATAAAATTATTTATTTTTAGAAAATTATAAATATTTATAATATAAAAATATTAGTAAAATTCTAAATTTGTGAAATTTTACTAATATTTTTATTTGTTTAAATTACAAAATCCCAAATTCTGGAAAAATCGTAAATATCTAAAACTTTAAATTACCACATCTGAAATTCCAAAAAATTTCTAAATCTGTAGGATATTAAATGTTCATATCTGAATTCCATAATCCAAATATCCCTAAATACCTATTTACAGAAATTTCAATTTTCCACAATCCCTAACTCCCTAAAACCTTAATTTATGAAATCCCGAAATTCCTTAAATTAATCCCTAAATTCCAAATTCCCTACTTCTCAAAATATCAATATCCTAAAATCACTAAGTCTCCAATTCCCGTAAATTTTATAATTCGGAAATCTCAAAAATTCGATGTCGGGAAATTCACAAAAACAAAAAATCCCTAAATCGGACCGTAAATTAAATTATCTGTAAATTTTTCTTTAAAAGTTATTATTTAAATTATCAGAATTTATATTTATATATGTAAGTAAATTTCACCAGTATGTAAACATTTTGGAATTCGTAGGGACTATGGGCGATTTCATCACGCTACTGGATCCGGTACTTCCAGTAGGGGAGGGAGTCAGTCGCAGATCCCAGATACTATCTTTCCGGATCCCCACCACCCGTCTCCTCCACTGGATACACAGCCCTCAGCTCCCACGGCCATGTCGGTTGAGGAGTTTGTTTCGCAACCTGGACGGGATAGGTTGACTCGCCTAGATCCTGACTTGCCACCTAACACGACATGGTAAGTTTTATTTAAAAATGTAGTTGATTATATTAACTTAAAAAAATATTTAACTAAATATTGTTTAGGTTTCAATTTTCGAGAAACGGGATTACGAGTTCGATCAACGCAATGACTAATTCGTTGATCAAATCCCCGTATCCCACATTTTCTTCGATGCCGGTGGCAGACCAGGAGATCTGGTTTCGGCAATTTGCGGTATGTTTTCTTTTATTTTCATTAAAATAAGAATTTAGATTTTTATTTTCTTTAAAATTGTCAATACTAATATGGGTACGTTTTTTTTGCAGCAAGAATTTACGTGGGACCCAGCGTTGACTGCCCGGGTCCGACGGGAGTTCTACAAAAAAGCCTCCCGGAAATATTCGTTGAAGATAAACGAATGGAAGGACACGTGGTACAAAGAGGGAAAAGTACCGCGCAAATTGCAAGATAACCCCACATTATGGCGTGGACTACTTGCCCATTGGGAACTGGAGGAGACAAAAGCAAGCTCCGGAAAGAACTCGTCTAACCGGAACAGCGACCGGAAGGGGAAGGGACCGGCGACCCATAACCTCGGTGCGACGAGCAAAGCGTCACGTCTTCAGAAGCTGGTACGTAATTTTATAAATATGCTCAAAAATTTTATTTCTAACACTTCTCATATTTATTTCATTATCTATGCTAACAGATGGAGACGACCGGTGTGCGTCCGTCACATCTTGACTTGGTCAAAGATGCGCACACCAACAGAAAGACGGGGGAAATTCAAGATCCCATTGCTCGTGAAATCGTGGAGAGCGTGGAGAGGCTGGGTGAGGAGTACCTCCAATCCCAACCGATCATCGAAGGAACTCCCCCGGCCACGGAAGTTCCTCTGGAGATGATCAACGAGTTTACCTATCAGGTTAGTAACACTGTCAATTATTATTAAATTTTAAATAAATTTAAATATAAACAACTTACACCATTTATTTATTGATTTTTTTTCGTAGGTTGCGCCTAAGCACAGAGGTCGTGTGTTTGGCCTACCGGAAGACAGTTCATCCCCGTCCATCAACTCTTACCGCATTCCTGCAGATAGTGCGTTGAGGGCACAGAATGCCGAACTTCTCGAGCGGGTGTCCGGGTTGGAGTCCCAACGCGCACAAGATGAAGCTCGCTACGAGGAACAGCAGGCACGGTTGCAGGCAATGGAAGAGCAGATGGCACGAATGCGGGAAATGGAAGACAGGATGAACGAGTTCTTCCGTAACCGATAGATAACTTATTATGTAATATTTTAATTTTCTTAATAACTTTTAAAAATATTCAACCTTAATTTTAACTGTTGGTTTTTTTATTTTTATTTTAATTTAATTTTTATTTATATTTAATTTTAATTTAATTTAATTTATTTTATTTTCATTAAATATAATTAAATTAAAATTTTTTTTTTAATAAATATAATATCCGTCGGAAATCCGTCGGTATATGTATCCGTCGGAAATCCGTCGGTATGTGTCACCGTCGGAAATCCGTCGGACAATGACATACGGACGGATTTCCGACGGAATTATGACGGATTCCGGTAATTTATTTTCCGTCGGAATTCCGTCAGTATTTCCGACGGACTTCCGACGGAATTTGTATTTCCGACGAGATAGAACCGACCGGTCAAAACCGTCGGAAATCCGTCGGAATAGGGCTTATTCCGACGGATTTCCGACGGTTTTGACCGTCGGAAATTTGCCTGTTTTCTTGTAGTGATAAGACGATTGGTTCTAGGTTCTCAAGTCATTGCATTATGTCTGCCAGCTTCGTTTTATTGTTTTCATTTCTCTTTTTTCTATAGCAAAAGCCCACATGCATAACACCGTTATTAACTATTTTATTAAAAAACATAGAATCCTAAACCTTATACATATCGAGCTGTTTTTTTATTTCTACAAATCGATGTTCCCAAAAGCCTGAAACCGACACAGCAAACTATCATGAATTGAAAGATGATAAATTTGATGTCATTCTGTCATGAATTCTAAAGTCTCTTAAAACCATAAACAAGGTACAACTTTATTTAAAAAAAAAAGGACAAAAAAAATTAGCATTCAAATTTTTTTTGTTCCAAATTTATCATTCTTTGCTTGTACAATTCCATTAGTTTACATAGATTTTAATTTTACGAAAAATAGAAATTTATTTTCATATTATGATTGGTAAACTATTCATTAATATAAACAAATCATGCTATTCAAAGTCCGGTATGCATTTATTTTTTGTTAGAGGTTTCTAATTTCTAAAAAAAGGTTGTCATCGATTACATCATGATTTTATCTTATTAACAACTCCACATATGATTCCACGACGGTAACTCTTTCCGACAACCGGTTCTATCTACACCACATCCACGATATACAGTTTCTTTTTCATAACATAAGAGACCATAATTAATGGTTATACATGTAACATGTTAAAATCTCCAAAAAACTTTGCATTAATAATTGCCAAAAAAAATTTTTTGCATTATCAAGAAATTGCATCCCAAAATTAATGTCGAAGCATCAAATCCTTAACCACTCGTGAAAAAAAACTTCCACAATATGTAAAAGTTGGAAACGGTGTTTCTAAATTCATAATTAAAATATATTATATATAGGGTTTAGGGTATTGTTCTGCAACAGTTACATGTAGAAACTTTGACTTGAACACAAGTAGGGCAAGACTCCAATGGCCAATCACCAGCCCACGTATGTGAGGGTTGTTTTTCTTTACTAAACAGTAAAGGTTTTAAAGCGACAATCACATATGTTTGTGTTGTGTTGTCACTGTGTTTAAAATTCATAAAGTGGTGTTGTGTGATTCTCGCTTTAAAAAGGCCTAGTTCCTGAATAAATCGACACTAAAAGTCGAACAAATGAAACCTAATTCTGAGTTGCGGTTAATATTGGGTCTTAGAAACTAAATGGCCTGTGAGCTATATATTGGGTCCTTAAGTACATTGGGCCGAAGTAGGAGTCAGAAACTAAGGTTTTTTTTTTTTTTTGGTTCTTTCGACATTGATTTCAAATTGAATTTACAAAGTCAATATACAAAAATTACGAAAAACAAATTATTACATAAGCAGAAATATACGTTATATAGTGAGAAAGATACATAAAAGAAGTATATTTGACGATGCTTTCCATAGACAAGCCTTATTCGCTAAAAGATCAATAATCCCGTTATTTTATCTTCCGTATTCGATCTTGCTATGATGCAAAACGTGTGTGTGGATAGCAACTTTTGGCTAAACCTCCAAATTGCACGTCGCTTGACAAAACCCGATGTTTCCGAGAATAATTCTGAAATGCCGACATTCTGATACCAAAGCTTCCGTATCATAGTCATTTTGTAAAATTTTGATTTTGTTTTTCTACCAATTTGACCCCAATTTCGTCTTGTTCCTTCAAGTAGAAAGCTTATACTTATGATTCCAAGATCAAAAACTCAAATGATATCTCCACACCATAGGTTAGGAGAACAACCACCGGTTGATAACCGGAACTTCCGCTAGCAAATAAATAGATCATCGGAATCAAACACTCTACTAAGAGAGACAACACGATTACAACGAATCGATATGAAGAATATATAACAACAAACCCGGTTCCATTTGTCAAAAAAATTGACACCCCTTCGATCATCAACGAGAAAGTCTATGAAAGATTCCACATCTCTCGTCACTAACCACTACAAGAAAAAAGTTGTATTGTGACATTATTTTTCGTCACAATAAAAAATAATTCGTAACAATAAAAATATTGTGACAAATTTGTTATAATTTATCAAATGTTACAATAATTTCGTAGCAAATGTTTAATTGTAACAAAAACGTTACAACATTTGAGACGAAATTATTTAGTTATGAATACATCACAAACGGCGATGAGACGTACTAGTGACAAAATTATCACAATTACGGACTAAAAATAGTGTCCCAAAATATGTTGTAATTTGTGACTTTTCTAACGTCATAATTCCGTCACTTATTTCTACCAAATTAATCTTAAATCGTCACAAAAAAATGACAAAGAAAACATTGTTAATCCATAACAATTACTAACCAAAACAAAGTCTTTAATCCGTCTTATTTAGTGACGGCTAGAACGTCTTCATTATGTTACAAATTATTACTAATATATCATCACCAATTGGTTTTATTTTGTGACTATTGCATATGTCAATTAAGTCATGCTTTATTACTAAAAAGCCGTCACAAATTCATATAAATTAGCTAGTATTTTAACGTTTCTAAAAAGTCACTGTTCATTACTAACTTTTGTCACAATCATATGTTGTTACATCTTATCAACTAATGTATTCGAATTTATAAAATTTTAGCTATTCATTATGGTTTTGACTAAAATACACGTTATAAAAGATTACATAATTGAATATCAAATTCCTAAAAAACAAGATTCAAATTGAAATGCTTCATAATTTACATACGTTCATTGTCTTAAAAAACCAGAAAACGTAACTGAAACACAGCAAACAGAAACAAGCTGAAACACAAAGCAAATTGAAACAAACTTGAAAGTGTGAGAAATAAGTAGTTCCTCATGGCAGCTTATAGAGAAACAAAAGTTCATCATGGAGTAGAAGCCAAAGTTCCTGAAGAAGAAGGGATACTCTGACCTGAAAGAGATTGAAGTAGTTGCTCCATGGTCTCAAATCGCTTTCGAAAGAGCACATTCTCATCAAGACTCGTCTTCAATTCATTTTCCAGCTCTTCGACTCGTCGAGTTAACGTTCCCGCATCTTCAACAGCTTGTGACGAATATGGAGAAGTACCTAAAGACATAGCGCCACTTTGAATTGATCCGATGCCGAATACATGACCTTGTTTTGAAATTCCAGCAATCTACAAAAAAAACACAAGTTCATGAACAATGCGAAATGTGTAGAACTAATATATTTTTCTTTTAACGTTACGTATAATTTTATCAATCTAAACCATGAATATCAGTTTCAAATAATAAAACATATGACCAGCTCAACAAACAGAACACGAATCATCACCTCAGTAATGAAGCTACCTAAGTAACATGTTTCAAATGATAAAACATAATATCTGATTCCTTATATGTATCTAATGAAGCTACCTTAGTAACATAAACAGAACATGTTTATCAATATATATGTATTTATGATCTTAGCAAAGAAATATCCTTAACAAACTGAACTTAGCTAACTATAACACAATAGTTATTAAGATAACAATAGGAGATTAGATATTACCTTAACATAGATCTCATTCTTCTCTTCTAAGGTAAGAGCATCAATAGTCAACGGCTCTCCATTGGAATTGGAAGACTCCAGCTGTGACAGATGTTCTTGCACAAACTCATCATATTTTTCAGCAATTATACGTGCTCTTTCATCCACGTACGTACCGTCCGGTTTCTGATGAGTCTTTTTCATCACGGCAAGAAAGGAAGAGTCCTCATTGCTTGCCACCTACAAACAAAACAGTAACAACTATCAATATTGTAAAAAAAAGAACAATCGAAAAGTTAATGAAAATGAAGCACTACCAAACCATCTTGCACTTTTAAATAAGAACGAGACCCGGCTCTGTGTCGATAAACACCTAAACCATAACGGTTAGACAGGCGAGAAGCACGGGCTTTTCCGCTTTTCTGGATGGCTCCTGGTGTCCTCCAATGAGCTAACATCGGAGTCCAATGCTCTAATAGAATCCACTCAGGTTTTACTCCTCTGGACTTTGCAAGGGAAACCATTCCTCTGAGGCGACTGGCAGCAAGCTTGTCAAAGTTGGTTTTAACCAACTGCTCAATCGCAGGATCCCACTCATACCTTGTCTAAAATACATATAATATCAGATGTATGTGAAGTATTAAAACAACCTGAAAAATATTAGATAGATGTTAATTGAAAGTTTAAAACGAACCTTGAATGTAGAATACCATGCTTCTTTGTAAAATAGTGGCACCTTGGACCAACTGTACCATGGCCCCTTGAAACTTCCTTCAATGACTTTTCGGACACATGTTGATACTTGAGTATCGTGATTGAACCTGTTGCAAATGTAGTTAAAATCTTTAGGTTTATAGTTTTTATATGAAAGAGAAAGTTTAAAATAAAGTTAAGTACCATTTTGCACCGTTTTGTCGAGATGGGTGCAGCACTCGAGAATAACGTTGTTGAAGTGAAATCTCCTCCCCAGTAGGTGGAACCTCTGCCGCAGGTGGAGCTTGTGCAGCAGGTGGAGCTTGTTCAGCAGGTGGAGCCGATAGAGCTGGTGCATTCAAAGCTCCAATCTGAGAACTTGAGCCTCTCCCAAAAAAAATACCAACTGATGAACGCATCTGGCAAATACAAATACAATGGAAGGTGAGTTACGACATGTAATAATACTAGAAACAATGCATAGTTCTCTCTACATTTAACACACACACATATATATATATATATATATATATATATATATATATATATTTGTATTGATAAGACAAATTAATCTGTCAAAAGTCTAGTTTTCACTTTGAACAAATCTGGTCACAAGTAATACAAAAGTCTAGATGATCTACAACACGTAAGATTTCTAAATGTTTACTTTAGAAGAACACAACAATACAAGTTCATGACTGACTGGAAAATCAGAAGGAATTCAACGAAAAGTTATATGTTTTAAGATTCAGAACAAAAGACAATAGTAACTACTGAGGAATTCAATGAAAAACTATATGTTTTAAGATTCAGAACAAAAGACAATAGTAATTACAAAGGAATTCAACTAATTCTAAACACATAATTCAACCAATTGTAAATACAGAGGAATTCAAGCAATGATAGAATTCAAACCTTGAAAGAGATAGGGTTGCTATTACTCAAAGCCGTGAGAAGTTATGGTTTCTATGGTAAAACGTGAGAGGAGACTCATTTATTTGTTTATATACTGGTGAAATTAGTCACAGTTTTGTTTCCGGATTTTGGCACGATCCAATTTTTTTAGAGGGAGTTGACAAATTTAAGGCGCTTAAGCCGAAATTGTTTTCCCACTTCATCGTTTTTTCTTTTTAATTTTTCAGCTTGATGATATTTTTAACCCTGAAAAAACTAATTAACCCTCATCAGCGAGAAAATAGGAAACTAATTTTTAACCTGATTTATTTTATAAAAACTTGTTTGATATTTTTGATTAAATTAGATGAAAAGCACAGTCAAATAAACTAAATTGGACTCTGCAAACTTTGGTTTCATCCATCGGTCCTTTTAGAGTTGGTGTGGCCGATGGAGGTTTCCAACAACTTTCAACACTAATTTTGTTTCAGATTATGAGTAGAACCGATAATATGCAATAACAGAGCATCTTACAAGTTACTACCGCTGTTTATCGACATGAGCTAACGGCAACGATTCAGAGCCGATTAGGGTCTAGCGAGCTGCTTGGAACTCTGGTGGAAGTCGTAGAAGCGGTGGGTGCAGAGAAGGCTCGTAAGGACGAGAGAGAGTTCGAATTTGAGGTAAGAAGGCGGTGATTGAGAAGACAAGGACCTTCGAGTTGTGTTTGACCAGAGAGATCTAAGCAAAGGTCCCGCCATCGTTATTGTCTATTTAGAGACGAAGAAGATAAGTAGAAAAAAATTGTTGTACAGAGTGAAGAAGAAAAAGAGTATTGAAGAAAATATGAGCTTTAGAAAAATAAAATTGTATATGCATTTGATAATTAAACCCTAAGATTTGGGGCTCAATTTTGTTAAAGGTAATACTCTGAATGAGGCAATGTCTCTCCCTAAAGCTGTAAAACATCAAAACGACATAACTTCATTAAGTGCAAAGATGATTGGCCATATTAAGACAGAGAAAACCCAAGAGACTTAGAAGCCCTCTACTGATTTTGAATCAAAACGCAAAGCAACATCTTATCTTCTCCTCTAAATGACAAAACAAGAACAAAAGTTGCATAGCTTTCCTCTGCTTCGAGTTTTGTTACGGATGTTCTTCTCCTCTTAACAAGAACAACAATCATCTTCTCATCTAAACAAGAACATTCGTAGTAAAGCAGAACTACAAGGAAGCGGCTGTTGACGGCTGTCACTGCGGATGGTCAAGTGTCACAAGATCTCTCACTACGTTTTTGTATAAAGCATCTCTTGTATCCACAAAACAAATAAGAGAAGAAGTCTAATAAAAGTTTAAAGCTTTTCTTCAAATAAGCTCTTAATTAAAACGATAGATTCATATAAGTGATAAGCGACCATAATAAAATGATAGTCTAATGAAAATCATAAAAATTATTCGGATTCTTCTTCATCGGTTAATTCGATGTCTGGATTTCCATCTTCATCATCTGATCCAAATTCTTCTTCTTCTATATCATCAAGCTCTTCTGCTAGGCCGTTTAGATTTGTTAGTGTCTCGACATACAATGAATCAGCGTGAACAACATGATCATTACTTTGATGTTGCATTGCAGTGAAATCCAAATTTTGGTTCAGCATTACTTTTCCTCTTGGCCGTATCACGATTGTTGCTTTCCATTGTTGGTCTTTTCTCTGACTCATTCGTGGATACGGAACATAACATACTTGATCAGCTTGCGAAGCCATAATAAAAGGATCATATTTCCCATAACTCTTTCCAGCGTCAACATCAATAATCCCGGACTTGTTTACTCGTATACCATTTCCAATGGTTGAGTCGTACCAATCACATTTGAATAGCACAACTTTAAAATGAATTGGTCCGGGATAGTGGAGCTCATAAATCTCTCTCAATACTCCATAGAAATCAGGTTCATCACCTGAACGAGAAGATGATACGCCTTTGACACAAACTCCAAAATTAGCATTCTTTTTGTCTTTCCCATAGTCGTATGTGTGAAATATATATCCACGACAAAAATACATTGGCCAAGAAGTAACTTTTATCATCGGACCATGGACGAGCGTCTGCAACCACTTTGGATATGAATTATCCCTCCAAGTATTATCCACCTAAATTTCATGGACATATATATAAATCATGTTATTATAAAATATCGATCTTATCATTTACATTTATCACAAGCCTTTTAAAAAATAGGAATCTCTTACATGTTCTCGTAACCATGTTGCAAATTCCTTTTCTCTAAGCTTAGTTAGATTCTCTCCACTTATCTCAGGATTATAAGCAGTCATGCTCTCATCAAATAACCTATATAACAATCTCATCAAAAATCATAGCAATATAATTTTACCTTATAAAATATAAATTGAAGTATGTATGTTATAATCTCACATACCTTTCGAATGGGCTTAGTTGTTCACAATTCAACAAAACATATGTATGTGCGATATGATAGTCTTCACCTGTAAGCCATATCTCCTTTTCTTTACCACTGCCTCTCCCTAGTTGAGAAAACATATCTGGAATTTCATCAAACTGGTTTGTATCTCCTTGATTACCTCCATCATAGTGTCGATCATTAGTTCGGGCTTTCGTTTTGATGTGTGGCTCAAAGTAGTAAGTACTAAAAGTAGAAATTTCTTCATTAATGTATTGTTCAACAATCGAGCCTTCTACTTTTGCCTTATTTTTCACCTTTCTTTTTAGATGGCCCATGTATCGTTCGAAAGGATACATCCATCGAAACTGAACAGGTCCTCCAAGTCTAGCTTCGTGTGGCAAGTGAATTGGTAAATGCTCCATGACATCAAAAAAAGATGGAGGAAATATTTTCTCCAAGTTACAGAGAACCACACTCATGTTCTGATGCAACATTGCGACGTTGTCTTCGTGTAAAGTTTTTGCGCAAATATCTCGGAAAAACAAGCTAACACCTGCAAAAGAGAAATTATAAATATTAAGTTTTAATCATTAACAAAGATGTGTAATATAAAAGATATATTTATAGACTAAACCTAAAGTTTATGACAAAAGAAAATGTTAACAAATATATAAAAAGAAAACTAGTCTTAATACTTCTGAACACGTTCATGTACGTAATAAAAGTCAAAGAAATCAAACAAAAGCAAATGAAGCAGACAAATAAATAAATTTAGTTCAAGAAAATGGAGGCCTCGTTTCATATAACGTGTTTATTCAAAGAGAGGAAGACGACGATAATAAAATTAAATCAAAGAGAGAGAGTCAACGTGTTTTAGAATCAAAGTAAAACATATTAAACCAAAGTTATATACTTACTAGATATTGCTTCATGTACCGGTTTATCCAAAAGCTCAGCAAACGCAATTGGTAGTAATCTTTCCATTAAAACATGGCAGTCATGACTTTTCATACCGGTTAACTTTCCTTTAGATAAATCTACACACTTTGATAGACTTGATGAATACCCATCAGAAAATTTAACATCTTTCTTGAGCCAATGTAGAAACTTTGTTTTTGCATCCGGTAGTAGTCTGAAAATTGGGACCGGTGCCTTTCCATCAGCTGCTAAGTGTAGCTCTTTCCGATTACAATACTCTTTCAAATCTAGTCGTGACTTGATGTTATCTTTCGTCCTCCCATGCACATTCAGTAGAGTATTGATAACATTATCAAAAAAATTCTTCTCGATGTGCATCACATCAAGATTGTGTCTAAGTTTATGATCCTTCCAATAAGATAGCTCCCAAAAAATGCTCTGCTTATGCCAATTGTGAGTGATTCCGTATCCTTGTAATTGACCATGGTTTCCTCCACAATCAACTGATTTAGGCAAATATTGGACTCTATTCCATAGCTCCTCATATCTTAGAAACTCAGGTGGACTATCACTAACAGCTCTTCCTCTTCTAAAGTTTTTCATGTTTCGTCGGTAGCTATGATCCATTGGTAGAAAACACCGATGACAATCAAACCAACTTGTTTTTCTCCCATTTTTCAACTGAAACGCACTTGTCTGATCCAAACAATAAGGACATGCCAAACGACCATGAGTTGTCCATCCAGAAAGCATACCATAAGCAGGAAAGTCACTTATCGTCCACATTAATGCAGCTCGTAAGAGAAAATTCTGTTTGGTAGACGTATCATATGCATTAACGCCATTAAACCACAACTCATTTAATTCTTCTACCAATGGTTGAAGAAAAATATCAAGACTTCTCTTAGGATGATTTGGACCAGGAACTAGAATTGTTAGGAACATAAACTCTTGTTTCATGCACATCTCAGGTGGTAGATTATACGGAGTCAAGATTACAGGCCATAATGAATAGTTGTGCCCTGACATGCCAAATGGATTAAAACCATCTGTGCATAACCCAAGATAAACATTTCTTGGTTCTGATGCAAAATTAGGGAATACCTCGTTAAAATGTTTCCATGCTTCTCCATCTGATGGATGAGACATTTCTCCAGCATTCGCAATGTGTTCCGCGTGCCATCTCATATCTTTTGCAGTATGACCAGATTGATATAATCTCTTCAATCTATCGGCTACGGGCAAATAAAACATTTGGCGGTGTGCAACTTTCTTTTGTCCAGGCTTATCAGTAGGAAGAAATCTATCTTTCCTACAAAAGCGACAATTCTCTTCTTTTGCAGCATCTTTCCAAAATAGCATGCAATTATCTTGACAAACGTCAATTTTATGGTAAGGCAAACCCAAAGAACGCACCAGCTTCTTTAACTCATAGTAAGATTTCATTGATTTGTTACCTTCTGGCAAATATTCTTGTATCAACTGACAAATCGAATCCATACATTTTTGAGGCAGATTATAATCTGTCTTCAAACTCATGAGTCGAGCGGCTAATGAGAGTTGGGAAAGACCTTCTTTACATCCATCATAAATTGGATTCTTTGCAGCATCTAACATATCGTAAAACTTTTTTGCCTCGGCATTAGGCTCTTCCTCCATATTCTGATCAAATCTTGGCTCTGTATTAGCAAATGCATGTGAAATCATCGTGACGTAAGGATTCACAGGTTCTGTTTGAGATTGTGTCCCAAAATTATCTATATTCTCATAATGATCGTCTTGAATATCATAATCTTCTCCATGAGAAACCCAAACCCAATAGTTCGGCATGAAACCTCTGTTATATAGATGGTTCGACACGATATCTTCTGTCTTTAGTCTTCCGCTGTTCTCACATTTAAAGCATGGACAGATGAGCCTTCCATTCTCAAGAAATATAGGTTGATTTTTTGCAAAATTCAAAAAATCCTTCACTCCTTGACAAAATTCTTCTGAAACTTGGCTGGTTGTATGATCGATTCTCTCATACATCCAACGCCTTGTAACTCGAATGTCGTTATTTGACGACGTCATTGAAATCTGGAAGATCAGAATAAAATCCCAATATTTGAGTTAGATTACAACAACAACAAAGAGGTAGCAAGTACGAGGTTCAAAGAGAAGAAAAAAGTCACCTTAATCGCTTGGCAGTGTGTAATCTACTCTATGTTGTCTGAGAGAAACAATCGACTTCACCGGTCTGCCTTCAAATCAGCAGATGCAATCATCAACCCTATTGATGGAACTATCCTGAATCGTGCTTTGAGTATACGCAGCTCTAACCCAGCTTTGGCTTCATCAATACTTCAATTCTGGTTTGCTTTATCGATTTCGTGATCACCACTATTGAAAGAAAGAAGAAGAAGAGGGCGAAGGGTTTTTGCCTTAAGCTCTGTTTTCATTCGTTATTGTCTATTTAGAGAAGAAGATAAGTAGAGAAAAAAATTGCAGAAGAGAGTGAAGAAGAAGAAGAGTATCGAAGAAGAGATGAGCTTTAGAAAAGTAAAATTGTATATGCATTTGATAATTAAACCCTAAGATTTGGGCTCGATTTTGTTAAAGGTAATACTTTGAATGAGGTAATGTCTTACCCTAAAGCTGTAAAATATCAAAAACGACACTGCTTCATTAAGTGCAAAGACGATATATATATATTTGTCGATATATTAGTCGATATATATATTTGTCGATATATAGACTATAAATATATATATATTTGTATTGATAAGATGATTGGCCATATTAAGACAGAGAAATCCCAAGAGACTTAGAAGCCATCTACTGATTTTGAATCAAAACTCAAAGCAAAGCAACAACTTATCTTCTTCCTCTAAACGACAAAACAAGAACAAAAGTTGCATAGCTTTCCTCTGCTTTGAGTTTTGTTACAGATGTTCTTCTCCTCTAAACAAGAACAACAGTCATCTTCTCCTCTAAACAAGAACATCCGTAGTAAAGCAGAACTACAAGGAAGCGGCCCTCGACGGCTCTCACTACGGATCGTCAAGTGTCACAAGATCTCTCACTAATTAAGTTCTTGTATAAAGCATCTCTTGTATCCATAAAACAAAGAAGAGAAGAAGTCTAAACAGAGTAACGTTTTTATCGTACAAACCTTATGAAAGAAAGATAAGAGGTTGAGAACTGATTAAAACATACCAAACAGCATCAAACTAGACTCCAAACACTTCTTTGTCTTGTCGTGGTTGTCTTTTTCTTAGTCAAATCAATAGAGTTATTGATTTTGTTTGTCACAAAAATGTTAAAAAATTTGACGTAATTTTAGTAGTTATTCCATAAAAAAATATAACAAAATAAAACATTAGTAGAATAGTCATAAGTTGCGACAAATTTAATACACATTTTTGTTATAAATTGTAACGATAAATTGTTGTCATTGATTACTATCATATCGTAACTGATTTTAGTACAAATATGGATACAAACAGTTACTTGCGATTTCGTCATAAATTTGTTAGTTATAGTGACAGCACATTTAATAATAATTCCGTCATAATTGTCACAATTGTATATTTGTCACAAATTTAGTCATTAATTATCACAAATTTTGGCTATGATTTTATCCGTCACATTGTTGTGACGAAATAAATACGAATTTGAGACATTAATATTTTGGTCACAATAAAGTATCTAAAACGTCACACATTTATGACGAAATTTTTTCGTCTCAAATTTTCGTCACAATAGATCAATTTTCTTGTAGTGAACCCGTAAATTGTCGATGTGTTGATTCATCAGTGAATCTAACAAAACGATATCGGATAGAGAGAGAGAGAGACCAAGCCTCCTTTGTCGCTAGGAAGAATATCTGAAGAATTAGAAAAATCAGAGAAGAAGAGATAAGAAAGGTAACCGTCATCGGAGATTCGGAACCACCGCCGGAGGCCCAAATCTGACAGTTACGAGAAAGATGTGGGATTCACCAAGAGAATCGCACTGTGAAACTAGTTTCTATTTTTCTAAAATTAGGCATAATGTAGAAATCTCCTAAAATATAATAAAATATAATATTAAATTAATATTAAATATTTGTGCAAGTCGTAATTTAGAATCTAATTATATTTGTTAAATTATATGTGTTATAAATTTTAAAAAATCAAAAATATTTACCGCAATGCGCTTTTATATCAACACACGAGCTCGCAACATGTATCTAATATTGATCAGATGAAGAATATGTTAAAAATTAAAATTAATTAAGAAAAATAAAATTTAAAATAGAAAGTAATTGTCAAGTTACTAATCAAATAATAAAAAGTAACATTTCTAATATTATCAATAATAATAAAGAAACAAAGTTTAAAATGAAATATAGACATGACATAAACCATAAAGTAAACAAAAATGCATATAGAATAAAAATCTCAATTAAAATAAAAAAAAAAGATGAATAATAAAAGGGACAATTGCAAAAATATCACTTTTGATGTGTACATTTGCAAAAATGTCACTATAGGTTATTCATTTGCAAAAATGCCACTAAATTATAAATTTCTAGAGTATAAATCTTAAAATTGTAAACCCTGAAAAATGTTTTGACCCTTAAAAACCTCTAAACCCTTAAAACTATATCATAATACAACATAGTTAACCCAAACATAAATGATATAATGGTTATATAATTTTGAAAAACTGGCATTTTTGCAAAGATTTTAAAAAAGTGGCATTTTTGAAAAGTGATATTTATCAAAATTTCTCATGATAAAAAAAAGAAGGTATATAGAAAACAAAAGTTTAGAAAAACAAAAGTTAGAAAGGTTATATAAACCTCAATTTAAAAGTTTAAAAATATACACAATCATGCAAAAATAAAATAAAATAAAAATAAAATCTATAAGAATACTTATTTTATCAATATAGAGTTACATAATATCACAAAGAAAATATAAATTTTTTACCTATGACGCCATTGGTACTCTTCAAGTGTATATATTGAAAATTATATAAGTTAAAAAATAATAATAATATATTTACTATTAAGTTAATATTTGTATAAAGTTTGGAGAATATAAATCTCTATGCGAAATAAAACAATGACATTAATTAAATACAATTATCAATCATGTACGTATGTAATGGTTCACAACATTATTTATAGTTTTTATGAAGGTACTAACATAAACTTTAATCTTTTCTTATTTACTCTATTTTTAGTTGTTTCTATTTTTATCACAAAATCGTAAATATTCATAATGGGTTAAAATATATATTTTCTGTTATTAAGAATATGATTTAAATTCCGATAATATATATTTTGGATTTGCATGATATGTATTAGAACTTGATAATGATGATATAAATTGACTTCTACTGGTTTTAGGATCCACGTTAAATAGTATTTTAAAATTTAACGGGTTACTAATTAAAATTTAAATATTTATTTTATTAATTTTTATAGTATTTACCCACGTATTAACATGGGTCCTATTCTAGTTACTATATATAGTAGGAGACTAAGATATTTTATTAATATATAAAAAAATAATCATTTCATAATCTTATAAAAATTTACTTAAAATATTTTTTTATTAAACTATAGTTTTCTTAAATTAGTTTTCTTCTTTTGTTTGTGTTTTATAACATCCACTCATGATTGAGTGATGAATAAATTTCAGTTTTAAGAAACGAATAAAAAACCCTAAATAAATATATTTTAGATGTGTACGTATAAAAATTTTATATACCAAATATTAATTTATGATATTATTCGGACTATATATTTACATAAAGTTTTTATAAAAATTATTTTCTTATTATCTTATCAAATTTTGTTATATTTAGCACTGGTCCGAGTCAAGACCGACAAAATTTACTAATTTATCGAGTTAATTAAATTATCGAATATTAATTTATAGAATTTTTACTGTAATATAAATTGTTGTACTTTTTTCTTCTATAAGTAGGAGGAGTTTGAGCCTAGGCCTTAATCTCTCATACGGTCTGATAATACCTTATAATATGATGTAAATTATTTTTTCCACCGGGACTTAAATTAAGAACGCAACAGAACCAACCTCTGCGCTTAACCACTAGCCCACTTTCATTATAAATGAAAATGTATTTCGTTACTATCTCCCATCAACCTATACACAGATTAGTGATATTTCTTCTTCGTCAAAATGATGAAATCATGAAAACCACAAACATTCGTCGAAATATATTCAAGTAAACTCAAGATCTACCACCTTATACATATAGTTGTATTAGTTTTAAAAAAACTAAACAATCTAATCTAATCCATTACTTTCCGATATTGTACTAACGATGTAGTTAATCCACTAAACTAAGTATAATGAGATAACCTAAAAAAAAAGTTTCTATTTGTGCGAGATACACGAACTTTTGCTATCTTTAAAATGGCTTTCCTAATCATAGCAATATATTTGCTATCTTTAACAACAACAAAAAAGGCAATATATTTGCTATCTCGTAGGTACTCTTTTAAAAACCCTAGTTCCATGCATTACTCATTTTTCTTAAAAATAAAGGAAATACATAATTCACATTGTGTGGAACTTCTAAATAATATACATGTAAGCTATAATGAAAACATTTTGTAATGTTTTGTCTATTTTAATAATATTGTCTACAAATAGTTTGAGACGATCTTGCTTTTTTTAATCCAAACTGAAAATGTTGTGGAAAATATATTCCGAATATTTGATTCATAATATTATTGGTATTTAGAGACAGTATTTGAATATTCTGATTTAAAAATAATTTTTTTATTAAAAAAAATTTGAACTTGAAACACAAAAAAAACTAATTTTTTTATGTTATTACTAAGCAACCACATTTTTGGTGTTGTGGAAAATATGGGAAAGACAAACCTCAATAATTGGAAGAAGAGCATTATTAAAATATTGTCATAATTGATTTTGACCATGAAATTGAGTCTTCTAATTCTTGAAGTTTTGACTCTTCAACCATGCAACTTGCAATTTCAAAAAAAAAAAAAACCATGCAACATGTACATAGTTGGATAATATGACCCCAAGTTGCCAAAATCCATATATATATTCCTACAAAAGTCATGCATGTAAAGGAGTAATAAAAAAAAAAAATCATGTTTTGTGTGATCAATTATTAAACAATTACGAAGAAAGATTTTGAGGAAGAATTATCTAATGTGTTGTTGTGTAGTTTAATAGTGGAA
This sequence comes from Arabis hirsuta, assembly GCA_964056655.1. Lineage (NCBI taxonomy): Eukaryota > Viridiplantae > Streptophyta > Magnoliopsida > Brassicales > Brassicaceae > Arabis > Arabis hirsuta. The sequence continues at coordinate 4,060,933 of OZ053308.1, read as the reverse complement.
TATAAAGTAGTAAAGGGAAGATGATGAAATAGAGAAGGCAGCCACGTGGATGACATTTCATATATATCGCCCACCCAAAGGGAACGAAGAAATTAGAGAACGCGTGGTTGACTCTATCACCTTTCTCTTTTCCCCACGCGCTATCCTAACGCGTATGACACACGCGCTGTTTATAATTTCATAACAAAGGCGAGTTATATATGATGGGTAAATTTACAGTGAAGTAGTAACCAAACGGTTAAAATAATCACTGTGCTTCTCATTAATATTTGGGGTTTGGCTCGGATTTTGATAGAAATGGACAACTTGGAATTAATAAGCCAAGTAGTAGAGTTGACTGGTAATAGTCTCTTTCACGTGTTCTTGAAAGCGCGTGTTTAGTGTGTGTGGACACACACGCGTGTTGAAAGGTTACCGGGCTTAACCGGTCATATATTGAGTGGTGGGTCCCCCTTTAACACTCTCCAACTCCAGTTTACGATTTCCACTCACAAATAATAATAAAATTTTATAAATGTTTCTTTTGTTGCAGTATTTTTTTGGGCCATTTAGGTGGATGATCATACAGTAGATAACAATGAATTTTTTTCTTTTATGTAACAAGCTGTTTTTTGTTGTTGTTGTAGATGTATCTTGTTATTTATAGTAAAACATGAATGTTTTAGAAGACAAAAGCATGCTATTTAGAAACATCTACTGAATTTTTTTTACGTTAAAAATTCTTTATTTGATTAACACATAATTTATAGTCATTTAGTGTTATACCAAAACTTAAAAATAAGTAAGGAAAGGAGTCAATTAATTAAATTTCCTTTGTCACTTATCAGGAAAAATACGAATTTTTCATAAAGAGTCAGCAGAACAGAAGAAGGACCTTCACCTTTGAAAGTTTGGTTTCAACTTTTTGACTTTAGACTTTTGATCTAAACCATTTATGCGACGAGGACCGAAAAACAAAGAATTATATGTAAATAAAATAACAATTTAATAAACGGTAAAGAAGACCCACCGAGAAAAAGATACAGAGAGAGGAAAGAAAGAATGCACCTTCCTCTCTCTCCTTCATCGCAACGAAGCACCTTTAAAGAAACCCATTTATCATCCATTCTTCTTAAAAACCCAACTCACTTCCCACTTGTTTCTTCATCACTCAAAACTCGATAACAAAAAGCTTCCAACTTTTCTTCAATCTACACTTACATTCCAGGTTTGTAGCTTTCTCTTCTTCTTCTTCTTCTTTGGAGTTTCCAATTTCGTTTATGGGTTAATTTGGTTTGCAAGTTTTGCTATTTCTAGAAATACATTAGTGGCTCAATCACTCTCTAGTTTTTTTTGTATTTGAAATTCTCTAATTTCTTGCTTTATCTTTGACCCCTTTTCTGGAAAAAAAAATCAAAACTTTGGCTAATAGCTTGTATCAGTAGAACTAGAAAAGTACCTTACTTTATATCCACTAAAATTGCGGCATCAAAATTCTTCATAAGAATCCTAGAAAATAGGCAAATTTATGAGAAAAAGAGCTTAAATTTACGGCGATTTGATCTTAAATATCAACTTTTTGTGAATCCACAGGATCATATTATGTGCAGTGGACCAAAGAGCAACCTCTGCTCTACAAAAACTCTAACTGAAATCGAATTAAAGAAAGAAGAAACAATGGATCTCCTCGAATTCGCCGCATGTGATGATATCTCATCGTTCCAGAGAGAGATCGAAGAGAAAGGGCTCGACTTGGATGAGCCAGGGCTATGGTATTGCAGACGGGTCGGGTCGAAGAAGATGGGTTTCGAAGAAAGAACACCTCTTATGGTTGCTGCTATGTACGGAAGCAAAAAGGTTCTAACTTTCATCATCTCCACTGGAAAATCCGATGTGAACAGAGCGTGTGGTGAAGAGAGAGTCACTGCGCTTCATTGTGCTGTTGCTGGATGTTCTGCGAATATGATTGAAGTCATCAGTGACTTGATTGATGCTTCTGCTTTGGTTAACTCTGTTGATGCTAATGGGAATCAACCTTTGGATGTGTTTGTTCGGGTTTCGAGATTCGTGGCTAGTCCGAGGAGGAAAGCGGTTGAGTTGTTGCTTAGAGGAGGTGGATTGATGAATGAGGCTGTTGAAGAAGAGGTCAAGATAGTGTCTAAGTATCCAGCTGATTCGTCTTTACCGGATATCAATGAAGGTGTTTATGGAAGTGATGAGTTTAGGATGTATAGCTTTAAGGTTAAGCCGTGTTCGAGGGCTTATTCGCACGATTGGACCGAGTGTGCTTTTGTTCATCCGGGAGAGAACGCGAGGAGGAGAGATCCAAGAAAGTATCTTTACACTTGTGTCCCCTGTCCTGAGTTCCGTAAAGGGTCATGCCCGAAAGGAGATTCTTGCGAGTACGCTCATGGGGTTTTCGAGTCGTGGCTTCACCCGGCGCAGTATAAAACCCGGCTTTGTAAAGATGAGACTGTTTGTGCAAGGAAAGTGTGTTTCTTTGCGCATAAACGCGAAGAGATGAGACCTGTTAATGCTTCAACTGGCTCTGCCCTGGCTCAGTCTCCGTTTAACAGCTTGGAGATGATGCCGGGCTTGTCTCCTCTTACGTATTCTTCAGGAGTTTCGACTCCTCCTGTCTCTCCAATGGCTAATGGTGTTGGTTCCTCTCCAAGAAACAGCGGATCATGGCAGAACAGAGTTAATACTCTTACTCCACCGGCTTTGCAGCTCAATGGAGGAAGCAGATTGAAGTCGACACTGAGCGCCAGAAATATGGATATCGATATGGAGATGGAACTAAGACTCCGCGGTTTTAACAATGTCGAAGAGACTTTCGGGCCTTATGTTTCCTCTCCAAGTAGGAACTCTCAGATGAGCCAAAACATGAACCAACATTATCCTTCTTCCCCGGTAAGGCAACAGCCTACTCACCACGGGTTCGACTCTTCGGCAGCTGCAGCGGTTGCGGTAATGAACGCCAGATCATCCGCTTTTGCGAAACGTAGCTTGAATTTCAAACCAGCTGCTCAAACAACATCCCCGTCAAACCTCTCGGATTGGGGATCTCCGAATGGGAAGCTCGAATGGGGAATGAAAGGAGAGGAGCTAAATAAGATGAGAAGATGCGTTTCCTTTGGAATCCATGGAAACAACAACAACAATGCAGGAGCGAGAGATTACAGGGACGAGCCAGATGTGTCGTGGGTTAACTCTTTGGTTAAAGACAATGTAGTGTCGGAGAGAGGCTTTGGGATGAATGAGAGGGTTCGGATAATGTCGTGGCCTGAGCAAATGTATAGAGAGAAAGAGCAGACTGTGGCGTAAGTAAACAGACACTAAACATGAAGATTGGTTTTGGGCCATCTCTGCAATTTAATTCTTTGATTTTTGTTTAATTTCTTTACTTTTTACCGTTAGTATATTGTCTGTAGTCACTACTACAAGAAGAGAAGATAGAAAGTTAATTTGTTCTTATTTCTTTCAATACTCTTGTAATTTTCAAACTATGAAATGGTCAATCAATAATCGCTACATTATTGGCTCTACCTCAGTGACCTCGTCTGATTAGTCTGATAAAACCTTATTACATAACAAAAAGCAAGAAATGAATAGATATTAACCTTTAGATTTATATTTCCGGTGAACAATAATATATCGACCGTTTAAATATATACAATCGATGTGGGCAAGTTTTACCCCAATTAATTGACAAAAACATTTGGCATCCTTTGCTTTCCACCTCACTCCAAAGTTCAAGAGTATACAAAAAAAATACAGTTAAAAAGACCCTTTTCATTTGCATCCTAATAGACACTCTAATAACATTTAAAGAAAAAACAACATTTCATGATTACATTTTCAAGAAAAAAATTATGAACATTATGACATCAAAATAATAAAATCGAGAGAGAGATTCACAAAACATTTTTTCTTTGTAAAGGTCACGAACGAGAAATGATACGTGTGTAAAGGAATTCGTTCCACGTGTCCGGTAAACCGGGAAGACACCAATGGATACAATCGGCGTAAGTGTCTGGATCGGCTTGTTGTTCCGGCGTTAGCATTTTGCCTTGTCTGATTGTGTGAACCGATGTGTGTGCATCTTTCCGGTATTCAGAGAGTCTTGTAATGTTGAGGAAGTAAACCGGAGTTTTAAGAGAATGCGTGACGTTTTCAGCTACTGAAAACAGCCTGTAGTCTGTTCCTACGCTGAATGCCATTGACATGTTTAAGATCGGTGTCGTTTCCAATGCGCATTTTATCCCATCTGGATTCTCCCAATCCAAGCTCCTATAGATAGAAACATGCAACAGTTAAAATACTACTAGTATTTCGTTAAAATAAACACAAGTATATTGCGTACAAAGAAATATTGTATGTGGTAGTTACACCAACTAATTAAAATTGCAAAATTATGAAGATTTTATGTTTTATGCTAAGTTTGTAGATTATGTGGGGTCTTTTAAAGGACAACGACTTGTTATCTATTTTTTTCTGGTAGTTGCTTTGTTTTCAAGCTGCCTTGCAATTCGCAGGCTAATATTTTTTTTATTATATTGTAAGAATATATACATATGTGATTAGTATGTCTTTTGGAAACCAAAAACTGATCAAAATGCTATATATGTATATAACAACATCAACTAAGTGCCGTTATAATTGACGATCTATCAATAATCTAAACCTAAGAAAAAAATCAAAATGATCAAGCTTTTCCTATTTCGAATCAAATCATTTTTGTAAGAAAAGGTATGAAAACAGACTAATAATTTATATTATTGGCTTTCATTTAATAGTTATATATATAGCAGGTCAAATGAATAGAGTTAGCACGCATTAATTTCTTAGAAAATACATATGGCACACAAACACTAGAATTTAGTGACCACATAATATTTCAAATAATAATTTCCTGAAAATTATGTAAATGGTGACACTAGTCAAACTTGGAGAGTGTGACCTCTCAAGTTGTCAAATATTTGTTTCATATTGCAAGCAAAGCATCACTAGTTATGTTCAGTTGATTAAGCAAGTCTTAATATAAAACTATAAATGTAATTAAGGAGAATTAGAAGAAAAAAGGATTAGTTACTTGATATGAAGAGGAGACATGCTAGCGAAGAAGACAGTGGTACGTAGAGGATCAATATTTCGTTCCATCCAATCTCCCCAAGTCCTTAAAACTCTCCGGTAAGCTACTGGCCGTTCGATTTCCTCGTACTCGGTGTCTCCCTTATCGAACGATCCTCGTCTGTTACACAACACAAATCTCAATTCATAACTTTGTAAGAATATTCATACACAAATATGTATAACATATGTAAATATTGTAGAAGCAACTTACAAGACTTTCATGGCGAATGTGTTCATCCACCAAATGTAAGTGTTGAATACAAGAAAGTCAACGTTTTTCCAGTTGACTCCATGCTTTGCTATGGACTCAGGCATTATTATACGGTTAAGTATACTATGCATATTTGGATCGTCCGAATTCGATTCCACCAAAAATGGCGCCCAATAAAACTCCACCGTGGCATTATAATCCTTTTTAAAAAAACATTTAATAAGTCGAAAAAATCCACACTTAACTTAACTACTCTTCATAATCAGCAACTCCACCAAATACACTGTCCTATTAATTAATCGAAATTTGTTAATTACCTCGATTCGAAAGACAGAGAGAGAACCGGTTTTGTTCAAGCTTTTTCGACCGGGTGGAACCACTGATTGAACCAAACAAACCATTGATTCCCATTGATTCCGGTTTAGTGAATCTCCAACGAACATCATTCTCTTGTTCCTTAGCTTCTCCAGCAGCAATTTCGCTTTAAACCTTCACCGAATCAAACAAAACCCAGAAAAAGTATCAGATTCAACAAAACTAAACCAACCCAAATAATCGATTGAAACAACTAACAAAAAAACAGAGCTTTTCCGGTTTACTTTGGTAAAGAACAGTCTCTGGGTTGCCATCTCCAATTCTGATACAGAGAATCTCTTCTTCCATTTCTCATGCAAGTAACTTGCGCCGTTAAAAACTCACACTGATCCTCTTTGTATAACGGATGCGTCTCGTTATCGAAAACCCATTCTCCGGTGAACAAATCGCACTCCTCCGGTGGCAATTCCACGTCTTCTTCTTCCTCCGTCACAGAGAAAAGCTCAATCTTTTTCTCTTCCTCTTCCTCTGTTTTCGATACCTCTTCATGAATCGTCTCTGATGATTCTCTCACTGAAACTTGATCTGGGTCTGGTTTTTTCACCGATTCCTCAACTGGGTCTGCGTTTCTCACGGAATCTTGAATTGGGTCTGAGTTCTTGATCGAGTCTTGAATCGGTTTAGCCTCCTCGTGACTCTCTTGAACATCGCTAGGTTTTGAGGTTGAGAAAGGAAACTCGGCGATTGATTTGACGTCTTCGTTGTACATGAAGATACCGAAGAGGAAAACAGAGAAGACGACGACGAAGATTGAGAGATTACTGTTTTTCCTCTGTTTCATTGTTACTCCTGTTTCGAACAATGGGAATTTTCTTCTCCACGGTTGCATTTGACTTAAAACCAAAAAAAAAAAAGAGTAGAAGAAGAAGAAAAATGAAAACAAAAAAAATTATCTTTAGAGGCTCTCTAAAATGTCAGTATGTTTGTGAGAGAGGGAGAAGATCGAGTGAAATATAAGAGCAACGAATAAAGGATAATTAATAACTAAATAATACGAAATTGTTATTTGTTAACGTTAATTAGTTTTGTGATTTAAATAGTTTGGTGAGGTGGGCATATCTTGAACTGGTTTTCAAAGGCTTTCAAGTGAAGAAAATTAAAAAAATTAAGTTGCTCTATAAGACATTAAGATTTAATCTCAATATATTTGCTTAACTAATCTATTTTTTTGAAGTTGTTGTTATAGCAAAGTAGAGTTTGGAGAGAAGAGTGGAATCAAAGATTCTAAAGATTGTCTCAATCCTCACCTAAAGAAAGGGACCATAGAAACAAACAACAATTGTAGAAGCAGCATCTCTATTCTTAATTACATTTTGCTTCAACACTTTTAGAAGCATGATTCTTTTTCATCTTGACTATCCACATTTTTTTCTACTTGTATACCACAAGAGTTTGTACTGGAGTGAATGTAACTTAATTTTCCGTATTTTTATTATCTTTTTACATCATCAAATTGATTAGAAAATCTTAGCAGTTTGTATTTTTTTTATCAACTAATTAAAATCAATTATTATGAGAAATATGAAACACACACACACACACACACAAATACCCACAAATACATATTATATATACTAATTGGTTAAAGCAATCGTATCTTGCATCTAAATCTAAACTAGGTCATACATACGTTGTTGTCTTTACACATGTTGAGATACATAAGCATATTTTATATGTAAACACAATTTCACTCTCCCTAATCACCAATCCAAGTCTAGATTAGCACCAAGCTAATTAATCTTTCGTTTTGAGAAAAGAAACTAATCTTTCGTTTTCTGTAACAATCATGTTTCCATCGCATGTTGAGGGCGAGGCATCCGTGTTCGTTAAGAGAAAAACAAATCTATATTTTCCATTTGCAATGAAAATAAAATAAGATAGGTCAAAAACTCAAAATGATATAAGAAGCTTTCTGTCTGAGAAAAGTAAAGGCTAAGGAATCTCATAAAGACATACACACACATGAATATATATCCGGCACACCAACCATTACCAATCCATTTTATTTACATCCTTTTACATATAATATGTAAATGTTTATATATATTTATTTTCTTGGCAGATCCATTTTGTATACTTTAGTACGACTCCATTTGGCTTTAGTTGTTAGTTTAATATATTTGAATCCTTTTGCTTTGAACCAAAGCCAAAGGAACCAAACCCAAACCTTTTGTAATTTTTGTTTATATGAGTTAGAGCATCTCCATGAAGTATCTAACCTATATAATATCAATATTTTTAATTAAAGAAACTTATTCACTTTCAATAGTTAGATATCCACAATAAGTTTCTCACCATTATAATATTAATATAAATAATATTTTTAAAATATTTCATTAAATTTCTTAAAAATATATCAAATTAGATTTAAAGTTTATTTACAACAATTAGTTATATTTTCTTAATTTATTGATATTATTATATTAATTAAAATAATACTAAATTCATAGTAAAAACTAATATTTATTTATAATTTAAAGTCATGTATAATGAAACTTGTTGGATAGATAATTTTTTTTATGATTTATAAAAGAATCAAAAATCAAGAATAATAACATATAACCTATTTAATTATGATTTTATAATAGTGTGTATTTGATTTCTTACTAAAATGTATTAGCCAATGATAAAATGTCATGTGTCTAAAAGAGAGTTTTTCATGGAGTTCTATATGTAGAATCGGTTCTCCTCTCTTTCATAATTTTTTTTTTTGAATAGAAGAAACTCTTCTAGAAAATTTTTTAAAATCTCAAATTGGAGATGCTCTTAGAACATGCCCGTTGCTAAAATACTAATAAAATCTCTCATTTATTAATTTTAAAATATAAATTATTTATTTAAATTTTAATCCACTAAAACCACATTCAACCAATAAACTAAGAACATTTAGCAATGGGTATCTAAAAAATATGAGAACCGATTCTCATTTGAGAAACCCACATCTTTCTTTTTCTTACTTTTTTATTATTTTCTCTTTTTTTAAATTGTGAGAAACTCTTTAAAAAACTCCCACTTATATACTCTTAATTAGACATGTACAACTCCGATAATATATATACATTTCCCTTTTTATTTCTATAATTATTTTGCTTCGAGTTCAACACGTGCGTAATGATGTGTCTGATGCACACGTGCGTCCGATAACATCCTTGGCATTTTCGTTTTTTTTCCTTCACACAATAACCGTCGGATGTTTCTTTTCACAAAATTGATGTCTAAACATGCAAGACTTGTTTAGCAAAAAAAAAAACATGCGACGGTCGCTTTGCTTCCCTATGCTTTTGGTTTTGTACATATACAGTTCCTGACTGTTGGATATAATAAGGTTTCGTAAAATGACAAAAAATTCGGAGTTAAACTTATTTCGTAAAACACGATTTACAATTTATATATGTTTCGGTGTAAAGTGTATTAAGACAAAAAAAATGACAAAGGGACTAGGAAGCAACAAAGAAGAGCGATGAAACAACCTTAAATGTACGCGGCTCAGACATATTCTATATCCCTAAACGTTTCGTCGCTGCCGATCTTGTTAATCTCGTGGGCGATATCGATTTGCATTACGAAGTGGTTGTACCTATGTTCTTCCTGTCAATGGATTCGCTTGAGAATTTTGACCCGGTTCTAGTTTGATGGTATATAAGAAGACAGAAAAAGCTTCGTTAAACTCTTCTTTGAGTTTGAATTCTGCGGAAACACCCACGGTTCATCCTAGGAGCATCTCGAGCGAACAAGATTTCATCAGATTGGTACAAAAGATGGCAAAATTAAAGGAGCTAGACCCGCTTTTGATGGAATTGGTATGTTTCAAAACAGAGAGTATAATAGCTGCAGCAATGAATGGTTGTTTAGAAACAGAAGTTTCATCATTTGTGCTGTACGAAAAATGGCTTCATCGATTCTTTTTTGGTTCTCTTGATGTAACATTTTCAATATAATGATATACTTTTCCTTCTTGATGTTTATGGTCGTCTTCTCTGTTAAGGAGCAGTACGTAATAGACTAGATGGCAGAGTAAACCATAACTTTACTTATTGGAGAAAATAAATGGCAACAAAAAAGTTCCAAAACCCAAAAAAAAAAAAAACCCTAACAATTAATTAAAAGATAAAGATAATCAGTACAAAGACGAATAAGCCAAAGGGGGAATCGCCTCGAAAATCACCGAGAGACTCGTACACACCAGAGAGATGACCTCTCCATTCACCAAACGTCGCAAATGGCAAGAAGCCGTTGATCATAGGAAGCACCAACATAATGGTGCCGCAAGAGAAAATCTGTCGTGCCCAATACGGAACCCGTAGTGCTCGATTTGGTGGTCTCTTGGGTCACATTTATAGGACCGAACACTAGACCATACAAAGCCAATGGGAAGACCTTTGAAACCAATTGCAAAAGCCAAAACATCCCCAAAGAATGAGCCACAGATTGCTGTTACCGTCCAATGTGTGCACACAAAACTTACCTAGTATGCCACAAACAATACCGAAGAAAAGAACGGTAAAAGGTAGCCGCATTTTCTTCTTTGAAGGCGATGAACGTAGGAATCTCAGGTACATGATGAGGACGGTCATCAAGCCACCGAGACAAATCTGAATACATGCTCGAAGCCCGCAAAACAAGATGTTAAACTCCGTGTGTGGATACATGCTCGAAACCCGCAAAAGCAGCTGCAATTGACGTGCCTAGAGGACGAGCTAAGGCAGCGGCTTCGTTGTTCACCATCGCCTGCGAATATACTCTTTCTGTTTCAAAATATAAGATGTTTTGGTTAAAAACACAGAAATTAAAAAATTACTTTTCCTTCAAAAAAAATCATTTAATATATAAAATAAAAATAATTTTACCAACTATAAATGAGACTGTAGAATAATATTGATTGCACAAAATTCAATAAAATAAAAAGTACATAAGATTGTTAAAACATTTTATATTTTGAAACAGAAAAACTTCTAAAACATCTTATATTTTAAAATGGAAAGAGTATAACTTTCTACTTTTTGCAGTTTTTAGATAAGTATTTATAGGTCATGTGGTTGAATATTAGGTCATTGTAGAAAGAACGGTAAACACCTAGGTCGGCAAAAAGATAATAATAATCAAAAACGAAAAATAAATTGGAAATATATTCTATGCGCAAAAAGATAATAATGATCTAAAACGAAAATAAATTGGAAATATTCTATGGAATAAATACATTTTATCCATGGTTAATGTTTATCCCGTTTGAGGCTGTTGCACAACGAATATTTATATCGTCAACTTCGACCCACACTATTAGTGATGGTATTATTATTAGTCACTGAAAAAGAAATAACAAAATATTCCCTCCGTTCCGTATTGTTTGTTGTTTTAACATAATTCACGCATATTAAGAAACTCATTTAATTACAAAAAAAAATAACTATAATTATTTTTTAATTAAAGCTATTACTATTAACTACTCCTAGTTAGAATAGGGAAAGACTCTCATGCAGTTTTGGATGTTACTTTTTCGTGACTTTTTCCTATTAAAGCAAAATCTTTTATGTTCAATTGAAGTAAAAAATTTCAAAATTTTCAATATGGAGCCAAAATAGAACCATTGTAGAAAAAAAAATTATACTTATATAAACATAAAACAAAAATGGTTTCTAAATGTTCTTCATGGCTTCTAAATACTTAAAACGATTCAATCGCTGCAACACAAGGAGTGCCCAAAAACCATAGAAGATCTTGTTCGTGCGGTAGAGAAGTCTTTTGACCAATACTCCACAAAAAAGGTAAACAACATTTTTTTAACTCTTCAATCATGCATGCAAGAGATCATGAAAGTTGGAGGATCAAACAAATACAAGATACCTCATATGAGCAAATCAGTTTTGAAAGTGATGATCGTCTTCCTAGACAATTAAACTGTGACGTTACGGTGGTCCAAAATGCGATGAGGATATTAGGTTCATTGGACTAGTGGAGTTGATTTGAACTTTTGTATTGTTATGTTTTTCCATCATTGTTTTTATTGTCATTTGGATTGTTTACATTTTATATGGGTTTCATTTTATTATTATGGTACTATTGATTTTTATTTTATTTTCAGCTTTAAACTTTGTTAACTGATTTGACTGATTCATGGCATGTGATTATTTACTAAGGCATATGATCTTGGTACGTAAATTTATATAAGTGCTAGATGCTCTTGATTATATTTAATTTGATCTGTTTTTTAGTTTATTAAATTTACATAAATTACTTATATGTATTTAAAATAAAATTACTTATATGTATTTTAAATAAAACTGAAAATATAAATTTGTCACAAGATTTTATTTATTGATTTAAACTTAATTTGTTTTTATAATTTTATTATCTTCTTCTCCTTACATTTAGAACGTTCTGCTAACCCATTAGAGATAGAAATCAAGAAAGCTTCATGAAAAAGAAAGAAGACATATTAAACCTAAAAAAATTTAGGAAAATACATCTTCAGCATCTCCTTTACAAATTCTTCATTTTCATTGTTGGGATGAAGCTCTTCTTCTTTTTCTTCAGATGGTAACTTGTTTAAATCCAATTTTCGATTGAAATCTGCTCGTGTTTCGTAGATCCTTCTCACATTTCTTGAATAGTTTTTTTCTTCTTCCACTTTCTTTTTTTGATCCATTTTAGTTTTGTAGAAAATTTTGGTTTGATAAGAAACTCAGATCACAAATTTACGTTGCTTTTATATAGTGACATTATGGACAAGCTTTTTTGGAAAGATAATAATGCAGTAAATATAATTTTGTATGTTGGTGGACTTCATAAAAGAAAATAGTCATTTTTTGGAAAAAGAATCGTTCGAAAAAGTTTTATCTAGATTCCAATACTACTTTATTAACTTTACATAAAAAGTGTCAAAAATAACAAATAAAATGAAACAAAATTGAATCTCTAAAACAACAAACAATACGGAACGGAGGAAGTATCATTATATTAGATTAAAAACCACTAATAATGGGCGAAGATGAGGCTTTAATACCACTATTTTTAAAGCCCATTAATAATATATAGGGAAGAGGCAGAGAGGTAAAAGAAGATATGCGCAAGATAGTGGACACAGGCGGTCCTAACTACTAACGTACGCCATGCAGCAAAGCTTCTTACCGTGCACCGCTCCTCCACATAAATCATTTAATTTCTTTTTATTTTATTTTTGCTTTAAAACCAAGATAATTAACTACACATAACCGGCCATAACCGGAAATGCAATTTATATACTATCATAATAAATGATATTTTAAAGAATTTTTCCTTTTTCTCAAATTAGATGTTTTGAATTTTTAATATAAAATTAATTGTGTTTTTGTTACTTTTAACTGTTTAAATTTTGTAGATTTTTTTTTACTAGTTAAATATTGAAATTGATTATTTTATATTAAAAAATAAAAAATTAAATAATTTTTTAATTTGTGCTTAAAAACTTTAAAATCAAATAATATGATATAAAGTAATATGATCGAATACTAAAAAAACTTTTGGTCAAACGTCACGTAAGCATCACTTGCTCCTCCACTAACTCAAAACCCTTCCGATACCAACTGATAAGTCTGTCTACTGTACAAGATATACATTGTAGCACAAAGTTAAATAACTCACTCCTCTAACTGAATTTCCTTGCAGTCATTTAATTTTTTTTTATTTATTCCCTCCGCTTCACAAAACAAAACGTGTCATTTTAACTATATATTTATGTTTTACAAAAAATATCGTTTTATATTTTATTTATGATAAAATTTCCAGTTTAAATCTTATTATTTCAGTATATTTATTAGAGAGAAGGTTGTTTAATATATTAATAAACAAGTATAAAAAAACTTTTGATAGTTTTTTTAATATGTGTGAAAAATGGTAGAATGACACTCTTTCAGAAACATCAGAAGTATTTTATTTTTGCTTTCAAAAACCTTGCACTTTTGATCGAACGTCCGCCTCGTAAGCCACGTGTCCTCATTTGTGTTGATAAGATTGATGGTAAACTGTGATGTAAACTGTACTACAGAGAATCCTTTCTCCGAAATTTTCTCGTCCATTTCAGTCGTTTTCTTCTTCTTCATTCTGTATAACAACCAACAAGATTTCGTTATTGTTACAATATGTTAAGAGTCGCATTTTTGACACGTGTCATTTCTGTAGAAACTCTATAAAAGATTAAGAGGGAGACTTGTAACAGAAAAAATTCAGTTCGTTTCAACTTTTTTTCTCAGTTTCTCGATTTCTCTCCATTTTTTCCGAGAAAGTGAAATAGAAAATGCATTCTATGGCAATTTTCCTCCTTTTCTTGCTAACCGACGTGAACTCCTCAGCCACGACGATCAGAGTTACCTCCTTATATAGATACACACACACAAATATATTTATATAGCACCAACCATTGCCAATCCATTTTATTTACTCCATCTTCCATATATATGAAAATGTTATATAATTTATTTTCTTGGCGGATCGATTTTGTATACTTTATTACGATTCCATTTGGCTTTAGTTGTTAGTTTAATATATTTGAACCCTTTTGCTTTGAATCAAAGCCAAAGGAACCAAAACCCAAACCTTTTGTAATTTTTTGTTTATGTGAGTCAGACACAACTCGGATAATATATACATTTCCCTTTTTATTTCTATAATGATTTTGTTTCAAGTTCATCACGTGCGTAGTGATGTGCCTAATGCACAAGTGCTGCCTATAACATCCTCGGCATTTTCGTTTCTTTAAAAAACTTATATATTTACACTTGAGCTAGCTTGGATCAAGGTACAACATGATTGATTTTGCTCTCCCGTAACTCTTGCAGGTGATTTATAATTTTCTATAAAACAGTCATCAATATAAAAGGTCTAAATTTATAGTGCCGGTCCAAAGTTTCCGGATGTAATGCGTAAAACGAAATTCCATGCCCTTTTATGTTATCTTGCTAATGATTCACAAAATTAACGTCTAAATATGTGAGATTCTAAACGGTCGTTCTATGCTTTAGAGTACATCCTGACTGTTGGATATAATAAGGTTTTGTCTAATGACAAAAAATTCGGAGTTAAAATCATTTCTTAATAAAACCATTTTTTTTGGCATCTGAAACCATTTCGTAAACCCATTTACAATTTAAATATGTTTCGGTGTAAAATAATTAAGACAAAAAATGACAAATGACAAAGGGATTAAGCAGTAACTGATCGTACAAAACTCATAATTGGGCTATATTTGTGAAGTCAAAGGCCCATTTAGACTCCAGCCCTTTTAGTCAACTTCTTTTCCACTCCTAGTCAAATTTCATTCGACACAAAATCTCTCTTCTTCTCTCAAACTTGAGAAGGGGCAAATCGTTGCCTCAGAGCTCGCTCGCTGCGACTGGGAATTTTTGTCTTCTCTTCTTCTTCATAACTCGTCTCCTTCTTACAGTTTCTCTGTCTTCTAGGATCTGTTTCCGCCTCGTAATTTCTCTCTGATCCCGGTGTCACCATGGCTTCCGCAAACGCTCCGATCACCATGACGGAGATCTTCACGGTAATTTTCTTTCTTCCTTTTTCATATATTTGATTCGCTTCTGGACGAACTCCTTCTCACGGTAATCGAATTTGGAGAATCAGTGCAAAATTTAAAACATGCATTTGGGTGTTGGAAGATTTACTTAGACTTCGTGTAATTGTTAGTCTACGAATGTGTTTCAGTAGGTAAATTGGCATTACGAGGAATTCAAATGAGTGATTCTCCGGAATTACTACTTTCAGATAGACTTTATTTTTTTTTTTCCCGGTTTTGAGAAAATTCTACTTGTTGGTTTTCTGAACTATGTGATTTTGCAGCTTTCGAGCCTTGAGATCAGTCAGCAATTCATCACCTTTACGAATGTTACAATGGAGTCTGACAAGTACATTTGTGTGAGAGAAACATCTCCACAGAACAGTGTTGTGATTATAGACATGAGTAAGCCCTTGCAGCCTCTGAGGAGGCCAATCACCGCAGATTCCGCTCTGATGAATCCCAACACGAGGATCCTTGCGTTGAAAGGTAGCATATAAGAATTTTTTGCGGTTGCTAATAGTTGTCCAAGAGCTCTCGATCATCTAATTTCGAATCATACGTGGCCTGACCAACTGCCTTTTTTTCAAAGCTCTACTTCAGGGCACCACACAGGACCATCTACAGATATTCAACATTGAGGCGAAAACGAAAATTAAATCACATCAGATGCCTGAACAGGTGGGATTTTGTTTCTTAATCGAGCTATGGTAGATTATGATTTACGTTGGGATTTGAAGTTCACCCTACTCCATTCATGTGTAGGTCGTCTTTTGGAAGTGGATTTCCCCAAAGATGTTGGGTTTGGTCACACAAACCTCTGTATATCATTGGTCGATTGAGGGTATACTGTTCTTCTATCTAAATAAGCACCAGGAGGTTTCTTTTCGTGTTGGCTCTGATTTGCATATCGTTATTTCTTCTTTGCAGGTGATTCTGCACCTGTTAAGATGTTTGATAGGACAACAAACTTGGCAAACAATCAGATTATAAACTATAAATGTGATCCCGCGGAAAAGTGGCTCGTCTTGATCGGAATTGCCCCTGGTGCACCTGAGGTAACTGGGTTATTGATGAAGTATTATCATTGTCTGTTGTTCTATGTGATGTTTAACGCGTATTTGTTTTTGCTCTTTTAATGCTCTTGAATGATTTAGCTTTTGATTTCTACTGTTGATTTTTTGCATGTTTCTTTAGAGACCGCAACTGGTGAAAGGAAATATGCAGCTTTTTTCTGTGGATCAGCAGCGTAGTCAAGCTCTCGAAGCTCATGCTGCTTCATTTGCTCAGTTTAAGGTCCAGAATTCATCATATACTGATTTTCTTTCTTACCCTTCTCTTTTATGGTATTCTCAGCTTGATTGGAGTAAAAAATCTCTACTTGTTATGTCCGAGCAGGTCCCTGGAAATGACAATCCTTCTACTCTTATTTCATTTGCTACCAAGAGTACTAGTGCTGGGCAGATAACCTCTAAGCTGCATGTGATTGAGCTTGGTGCCCAACCAGGTTGTGGTTTCTCTGTCACTCTCATCTGTTCTACTGATTTGGTTTTTTTCCCCCCGTCCAACTCTATTAGAGATTTCTTTTGTGTGGCTCTGCAAGTAAACATGTGAAATACCAATTTTTTTATAACCAATTCTTATTATGTTGTTCCAAAAGGATCATATTTGTTGATTTGTATTGTGTAGAAAAATTTCTGGTGCTTAGTCCTGAGTCCTGACTGTTTGCTTAACATATTTGTCTGCAGGAAAACCATCTTTTAGCAAGAAGCAAGCAGATCTCTTTTTCCCTCCAGATTTTCAAGACGACTTTCCAGTTGCGATGCAGGTTTGTAGCTCATGTCTGGTTCCTCTGTTTGCTTAAATGTCAATGGGAACTTTCATGAATTTTATTCATCATCTTTCAGGTATCTCAAAAATATGGTTTGATATACGTTATCACCAAGCTTGGGCTACTATTTGTGTACGATCTGGAGACTGCTACCGCTGTGTACAGAAATCGAATAAGTCCAGATCCTATTTTTTTAACTTCTGAAGCCTCATCGGTCGGGGGATTCTATGCAATAAATAGGAGAGGGCAAGTTCTTCTTGGAACCGTAAACGATGCAACTATAGTGCCATTTGTCAGTGGGCAGGTATATTATCACTTTGAAGTACTTTCTTTTTCGTTGTAAGAGAGCTGTCCTAATCTGTTTCCCATATTTTACAGTTGAACAATATAGAGCTTGCTGTGAGTCTTGCGAAAAGAGGAAACCTCCCTGGAGCAGAAAACTTGGTAAGTAGTGTGCGGAATTGTAGTCTATGTCGTCAATGTTATTGTATATTAATGGAGGAACCAATAGCGTAGTTGTGATTGTTATCCATGATTATTTGGGATGTTGAACGCAAGAACAAAACTGAGCAGAATAAACATGACTAGGAAAACACTTTTTGTATCACTTACTATCATGATCATATTTTACCGAGCAAGATTCAGTAGAAAATGGCTGATTAGATGTGGATAAACGATACTTGATAGATAAGTCTTCTGGCATTGGAAGTATATTTCTCGGGATCATTAGCCAATGTTTATTACACAAAATGTGTTATTCTCGGATAGATACTAAAACTGGGTTAACATTGCTTTGGGTATCGTTTATGTCTACTTTGATATTCACCTAGTCCTTTGAAGCAGCTAAGCTTCTTTCTTGTTGATATTATTTGTTAATATTTTGCCTGTAACCTTAGGTTGTCCAACATTTCCAAGAGCTTTTTGCGCAAACAAAGTATAAAGAGGCTGCTGAGCTTGCTGCAGAATCTCCTCAGGGAATATTGCGAACACCTGATACAGTTGCTAAATTTCAGGTTTTCACCGTTTCCTGTAATTTATTGATGATCTGCTCTTCCACTGATAGGAAGATATAAAATATGTTTTATAACGAACTGCTGTTAATAAATATGCCAGAGTGTTCCTGTTCAAGCTGGGCAAACCCCTCCACTGCTACAGTACTTTGGAACCCTTTTAACTAAAGGGAAGCTTAATGAGTACGAGTCCTTGGAGCTTTCTCGCCTTGTTGTGAATCAGAATAAAAAGAATCTTCTGGAAAATTGGTTGGCAGAGGACAAATTGGAATGCAGTGAGACGCTTGGAGACCTTGTAAAGGTTTGACTTGAGATCAAACACTAACATGCTTACCTCTATATAGAACTGATTTTGACCTCCTGATTCTGGTGAATATACATTTCAGACTGTGGACAATGATCTTGCACTGAAAATATACATTAAAGCGAAGGTGACCCCCAAAGTTGTTGCTGCCTTTGCAGAGAGGAAGGAGTTTGACAAAATTTTGATTTACTCGAAGCAGGTCAATGGCATGAATTATCTATTATTACAAAGAATTCTCTTTGGTTCTTTAGGTACTGAAATTGTTGTCGCTTTAGGTTGGGTACACGCCTGACTACTTATTTCTCCTGCAAACCATTCTTCGAACAGATCCTCAGGTCAGTTGAATTAATCTTTTGAGACCAACTAATAACTTGAGAAACCATTCATTAGCCTATATTAATATTTGATTTGCGTACCCTTAGTATCTATACATTGACTTCTATATCAAAGTTTTTCTTGTCTTACGTGAATAACACCCTGGTTATTGTAACTGTGAATTGCAGGGGGCTGTGAATTTTGCGTTAATGATGTCCCAAATGGAGGGAGGTTGCCCAGTTGATTATAATACCATCACAGATCTCTTTCTTCAGGTACTTCACTTTAAGTACAGGAATGTTTGGTCCAAAAATGCAGAGTAGCAACTACTAAAAAGGTTCAATTGACCCTTTTTCTTTTGTTGCAGAGAAACTTGATCAGAGAAGCCACAGCATTTTTATTGGATGTCCTGAAGCCGAATTTACCAGAGCATGGATTTCTTCAGACAAAGGTTGAACATGACTTATTTAATATAATTAATTATTCCAGCTTTTGTTAGTAACCTCCCTATAACATTTCAAGTTTTCGGCGTCTCTTTTATTGTAGGTGCTCGAGATAAATTTGGTAACGTTTCCCAATGTGGCTGAGGCAATTCTTGCCAATGGTATGTTCACTCACTATGATCGTCCGCGTATTGCTCAACTCTGTGAAAAAGCTGGGCTGTACATTCAATCTCTTAAGGTACATTAAACCTATGTGTTTATTTGAGTATTATATGTGTTCCCTCTCAGTACCTTCCGTAACTAATTTGTGCCTACTATTCCATGCAGCATTACTCAGAGTTGCCAGATATCAAGCGTGTTATTGTTAATACCCATGCAATTGAGCCACAGGTTTATTCCCAAGTGCTTGAGTTAGGTTTCAAATGGTAAAAATTTATGGATGACTGATTTTTTCTTTTTTAACCAGGCTCTTGTGGACTTTTTTGGCACCCTTTCTCGTGAATGGGCTCTGGAGTGTATGAGGGACCTTTTGCTGGTCAATCTTAGAGGAAATCTTCAGATAATTGTGCAGGTACGTTTATACTTTTTTCTTGCAATAAAATATGACCTTGGTTGAAACTGATGGGTAAGCTGTTTATGTAGACTAGCAAAGAGTACTGTGAGCAGTTGGGAGTGGATTCATGTATCAAAATTTTCGAGCAATTCAAGTCGTATGAAGGGCTGTACTTTTTCCTGGGCTCATATCTTAGTATGAGGTAACTTTGAAAAAACCAGCTTCTGTGATATAATTCTACAATGGTAATTGCTTATAGTATTTATTGTGGGGCAGTGAGGATCCTGAGATTCACTATAAGTACATTGAGGCTGCTGCAAAAACTGGCCAAATAAAAGAAGTGGAGCGTGTGACAAGAGAATCCAATTTCTATGACCCTGAAAAAACTAAGAACTTTTTGATGGAAGCTAAACTTCCTGATGCTCGTCCACTGATCAATGTATGTGATCGTTTTGGGTTTGTCCCAGATCTCACTCATTACCTCTACACCAGCAACATGCTTCGTTATATTGAAGGATATGTGCAGAAGGTACTGGGTCTTTTTTGTAGATTGTTAATGTATATGATTAGTCGAGCATCCATTTACCCCGTGTATCTCTTTATAGGTGAATCCTGGCAATGCCCCCTTGGTCGTGGGGCAATTGCTGGATGATGAATGCCCAGAGGATTTCATCAAAGGTCTCATCCTTTCTGTTCGTTCTTTACTTCCAGTTGAACCGCTTGTCGAGGAGTGTGAGAAGAGGTTTATCCTAATCTACACTTTCTTGTGTTTATCATCCTTGACTTGGTATCTGCAAATTTAACTTTCCATATCTTGTTTCAGAAACCGACTTCAACTTCTCACTCAGTTCCTCGAGCATCTGGTTAGCGAAGGAAGTCAAGATGTGCATGTCCACAATGCCCTTGGTAAAATCATCATCGACAGCAACAATAATCCAGAGCACTTCCTGACTACTAACCCTTACTATGACTCTCGAGTTGTTGGTAAGTACTGTGAGAAGCGGGATCCCACCCTTGCAGTTGTGGCTTACCAAAGAGGACAGTGTGATGATGAGCTCATCAATGTCACAACTAAGAACTCATTGTTTAAACTGCAAGCTAGGTATGTAAATATTGCATCGTGCAATGCTTCTGTTTTGGCATTTCAATGTTGTGTACTTATATGCTTCTACTTGGTTATAGGTATGTTGTTGAAAGGATGGATGAAAATCTCTGGGATAAGGTTCTTATTCCTGAAAATGAATATCGAAGACAGCTTATTGATCAGGTTGTATCAACTGCTTTACCAGAAACCAAGAGCCCAGAACAAGTCTCAGCTGCTGTTAAAGCTTTCATGACCGCGGATCTACCCCATGAGCTCATCGAGCTTCTCGAAAAGATTGTGCTTCAGAACTCAGCTTTTAGTGGAAACTCCAACCTTCAAAATCTGCTTATTTTGACAGCTATCAAGGCAGACCCATCAAGAGTCATGGACTACGTTAACAGATTGGATAACTTTGATGGACCTGCTGTTGGGGAAGTGGCTGTGGAAGCCGAATTGTATGAGGAAGGATTTTCTATTTTCAAGAAATTTAATTTGAATGTTCAGGCTGCTAATGTGTTACTGGACAACATTAGAAGTATCGAACGAGCTGTTGAATTTGCATTCCGTGTTGAAGATGATACAGTTTGGAGCCAGGTTGCTAAGGCTCAACTTAGGGAGGGACTTGTTAGTGATGCAATAGAGTCATTTATCCGCGCTGATGATGCTACGCAGTTCCTTGATGTTATCCGTGCGGCTGAGGATGGGGATGGTTACCATGATTTAGTCAAATACCTTCTGATGGTTCGGCAGAAAGTAAAGGAGCCCAAGGCTGACAATGAACTGATATACGCTTATGCAAAGATTGATAGGTTGGGTGACATTGAAGAGTTTATTTTGATGCCGAATGTTGCAAACCTGCAAACAGCCGGTGATCGTTTATATGATGAAGCCATGTATGAGGCAGCGAAGATAATTTATGCATTTATATCTAACTGGGCCAAGTTAGCAGTCACACTTGTGAAGTTGAAACAGTTCCAAGGTGCTGTTGATGCAGCACGGAAAGCTAACAGTGCAAGGACGTGGAAAGAAGTTTGCTTTGCTTGCATTGATGCTGAGGAATTCCGCTTGGCACAAATATGCGGGCTTAACATCATTATACAGGTAATGTGTATTCGCCCAAATTTCTGTCCTATTCTAGTATTTCTTTGTTCTTTCCCTTTAATTTTTAGACTGCATGGTGATAGTGCAGGTTATACTAACTTTGTTTTGTAGTCTCTATCGATTTTCTTCTACCGTTAAGTAGATAGCACAGTTTCATAAAATTTTCTCCTACAATTAGGTCGATGATTTGGAAGAGGTCAGCGAGTATTACCAGAACCGTGGATGCTTCAGTGAATTAATATCTCTAATGGAGAGTGGTTTAGGATTGGAACGCGCACACATGGGCATCTTTACTGAGTTGGGAGTTCTTTATGCTAGATACCGTCCAGAGAAGCTGATGGAGCATATCAAGCTCTTTTCAACAAGACTTAACATTCCCAAGCTTATCCGAGCTTGTGATGAGCAACAACACTGGAAGGAACTTGTCTATTTATACATCCAATACGATGAATTTGATAACGCTGCAACCACTGTAATGAACCACTCCGCAGAAGCTTGGGATCATATGCAGTTCAAAGATATTGTTGCCAAAGTCGCTAATGTGGAGCTATATTACAAAGCAGTGCACTTCTACCTGCAAGAACACCCAGACATCATTAACGATCTTCTCAATGTCCTTGCACTAAGATTGGATCATACCCGTGTTGTTGACATTATGCGCAAGGTATACTTATATTAAAATTATTACAACATTCTACTATTTGCCCTTTTTCAAGAAAAATGCTTCATTATTTCTTGATGTCTTTTCTTTTCCTTTTCCAGGCTGGCCAACTGCTTCTTATCAAGCCCTACATGATTGCTGTTCAGAGCAACAATGTTTCCGCTGTGAATGAAGCATTAAACCAGATTTATGTAGAAGAGGAAGATTACGACAGGTTGCGTGAATCCACTGATTTGTATGATAGCTTTGACCAAATAGGTCTTGCTCAGAAGGTGTGTCATCTTTGACTCTTTGCGTTATTGAATGTTTGCAATATCTTATAACCATTCCGTTGTTAAATCTGAGCAGATTGAGAAACATGAATTACTCGAGATGAGACGTGTATCGGCTTACATCTACAAAAAGGCTGGAAGGTGGAAGCAATCCATTGCATTGTCGAAGAAAGATAAGCTGTACAAGGACTGCATGGAAACCGCTTCACAATCTGGAGACCGTGAACTAGCAGAGGAGTTGCTTGTTTATTTCATCGAACAGGTACCAATACGCTCACAATACAATCATTAATCAAAATTCTTGAGATGTGAAACTATGTATCTGTATATCTTATGCCGTCGTTAATTCACTGAAGCAATACTGTTTTGTGGTGAAACAGGGAAAGAAGGAATGTTTTGCAACATGTCTATTTGTCTGCTATGACTTAATCCGACCAGATGTTGCGCTTGAGGTAGCTTGGATCCACAATATGGTCGACTTTGCCGTTCCGTACCTCTTGCAGGTGATTCAAAATCTTCCATTAAACGATATCAATATTATTAACATTATACTATATTTTTGTTCTTATCTGAACTCTCGACACAGCTTTTTATTACTCTCCTAGCGAAACAACTAATGCTTTTGATATGCATCATTTTCGATCATAAACCTATATGTTTGTTTGGTGCAGGTTATGCGGGAATACACAGGTAAAGTCGATGAACTCATGAAAGACAAGATAGAAGCTCAGAAAGAAGTGAAGGCTAAAGAGCAAGAAGAAAAAGAGGTTATGTCGCAACAGGTACTTGTGTAAATTCAATTGGGATTTTTGTTTGGATTAAACTAAATCGAGTAAAGTTAAAAAATCAATATTTTTGGTTTGTGTACGGTGCAGAACATGTATTCTCAGTTATTGCCACTGGCTTTGCCTGCACCACCAATGCTGGGAACGAGCGGAGGCTACTCGGCGCAGCCACCACCGGGAATGGCAGGAATGCCTCCGCCATATGGTATGCCACCAATGGGAGGAGGCCACTGATGATATCTAGCTATATATAGTCAGTTTATGAGATTAGATATGGTTTTCTTTAGGTTGACTCTTTTATCTTTAGGTTTGTGTTTATATGTTCTTTGTAATGTTCATTTTGGTTTAGCCGACACATTTTGTTCTGACTTAACTCCGATCATATATAGTATTCGACTTAAACAGTGAAATCAATGTTTATGCAACAAAATGAAGGTACCTTTTTACTAATCTACTTCATTTTCTTTATCATTATGTTTGAGTCACAAAAAATCTTCCAATGAAACTGTAACCTGATGACAAAAACCACATCTTTCAATCTCTATACAATCGAACCTTTTGAAAGAATGAATGTGTAGGAGAAGAAGTTAAATGTGTCAGCGATGATCAACTCGGGACTGAGTCAATAGACATTCCAATGTAGCCAACTCCAACAACAAAGAAAGCAACAGACTGCAAGAAAAGGTATACATAAAGGTACGTCTTCCCGAACACAAAGTCGTAGTATCCACAGATGAATAGATACATCCCAACCGTTATCTCTCGCCATCGGAGTCTGCACGAATTCAAACACATCACAATCACATCTAACAACATTTTGTGCAGTTAATCTCTCTGAAAAAAGATATTCAAACCTTTCGGGGAAGCTATATCGAGGAATGAGGTTTTGCCTGAGACTACTACTCTCTCCTAGTTTCTGTGTCACAACCCATTCTTTAACTCTACTAGTCTCTAGCAATCCAATTAGAGTTCCTTTACTCCTATGCATCGCCATTACATTCTCAAATAAGATCCAATACAGTATGAGGTAGAACGATTTCGGTGTTGCAATAGCGTTTAAGATAGTGATTGTAGCTGGAATGTAGATAGTTGTCCATTTGGGGACTTCGATTTCCGGGAATATAACGGTAGCAGGCAAGATCACACAGTAGAAGACAAACGTGAAAATGTGTACTATAATCTTCCTCAAAAAGAAGAAGTTGTATATCAAATACGCCTTCTTCCATAAAGACACTCTCTGTATCAAATATGGAAGACAAAAACAACAATGGTCATTGAACTATATACTTGTGTTCCAAAGGTATCAGATTTGGGGATTTATGTAATCTACCAACCTGGTTTTGGATGATCTCCATGGCCATTTTCTTGAATAGGTTCGCTGGACCGCAAGACCAACGATGTTGTTGATACCGGTATGCTCTAAATGAGCTCGGAAGTTCGTTTTTCACCTTAACATCGTCGACAAACACAAACTTCCGGCCGCTTAAATGAGCCCTAACCGCTAAATCCATGTCCTCAACGATCGTGCGGTCCCTCCATCCACCAGCCTCATTTAAATCAGAGATTCTCCACACACCAGCAGTACCTGAAGTCAAAAAAATGTTCCCTTTTAGTCATTCAAATTAGGATCATATAATACAAAATCACACAAGAGCTTTGCTATGGATGCTCCACCGTTGAATCCGAAAAACCCATGTACGGAAGATCCAGACTTCTGCTCCACAGCAAAATGGTAGTTAAGAGACATCTCTTGTATTCTTGTCATAATACACTCATTGGCATTCACTGTCACACACGAGCAAAATCAAGTGAGCTAATAGACTAAGACGGGTCTTTAGCTACCTCGAACGCAAAGAAGAAAGTTCTAACCGTATTTCCAGCCGGCTTGTACAAGAGCTATCTCAGAGTTATGGACAAGAAAAGGAACAGTACGATCAAGAAAATCAGGTTCAGGCTGAAAATCAGCATCGAATATAACAACAAACTCGCATCCTTCCACATAACTATGCTTCATTCCTGCAGTGAGAGCTCCTGCTTTGTATCCGTTTCGACTGTCTCTAACCTCTGACTTTATGTTAATACCTTCACTCGCCCATTTCTTACACTCCAATAGAACCATTTTCTATTTTATTTCAAAGAAACACTTTTTTACATACAGTGTAATAACCAATTAACAGAAGAGCTAAGCACATTCAAACAAATTCAGTAAGGGCTAAACGTAAAGACCTTACTGTCTTCATCGGTTGAATCATCGAGCACTTGAACTATCATCCGATCTGATGGCCATGATAACTTGCAAACTGCTCCTATTGAAAGTTGGCATACCTGTAGGATCACTTGACCACTTGAGTAAAACAGAGTGCTCTGTTTTGAAACATAAATGATATGTTTTTGAAAAACAGAGTGTTCTGTTTTTTGTTACAAATCTGTTACCTCTTTTTCATTGTAGATTGGGATTTGGATAAGAACCATTGGATGGTTACTAGAAGGAGCTAGCTCGACATCATCACTATTAAAGCTTTCCCATTTAAGAACTTTCTTCGGTGTTCGACCAAGTAATTTGACAATGGCTACAACTATAGCCATATAAGCTGCATCTATGAACAACAACAAAGAAATGACTTGACATATATTCACCAGACGTTTCAGAATCGGTACGAGGAAGAGGAATCTTGTTTGCTCCAAAACATATCCAATCACTCCCAACACGTTCATGTCATCAAATAATCCACCAGAAGAAGTCGCCATTGCAGATAGATACTTCTGAACTCACAACAAAAACACAGAAGAGACAATCTGGTTAGAATCTCTCTGGAGAGAGATCCGACATTCTATTGTCTTTAAATATCATCTGTCTTTTTGATTTAGTAAAGTCTTTGGTTGATTTGATTAGAATAATCTAAAGGGACATGTATAGTCGTGATCATTAAAATGTTAATAAATGCGTTTTGATTGAGCTGGAATTGGTTGTGTCCACATCATGTAATTTCATATAGTTTTTGTGTTGAGATTTCAATATTTTATGACAGTCAAAATCTCTGACTTTTTGATTAAATTTAATGTCAAATGAGACAAGTAACCCATGCGTAGTTGGACAGAATAATGAGAGGTAGTCTTTTAAATATTTAAAAATGTTCACAACAACGAGACCATTAGTAAACATACATACCTAACTACTTACATAATATAGCCAAAATTTATAGCATTTTGCACAAAAAGCAATTTTACACCAAGATTATAAAGCTAACAAAAAAAGCAAGAGCATTTGTTTTAGTTATCTATATCTGTCATATTATAGAGATTGTTGTTGAAATAACTTTAAATTTGAGGTCAATTGCAAATGTAACCCTCTCTTTCTCTTTCCTCAAAATTTGAAATAACCAACCATAAAATTCAACTTATTCACGGAAATGCCATTATATTTGAATTAATTTTTTTTTTTTAAATCAGATATTC
The DNA here is from genome assembly GCA_964056655.1 of Arabis hirsuta. Taxonomy (NCBI): domain Eukaryota; kingdom Viridiplantae; phylum Streptophyta; class Magnoliopsida; order Brassicales; family Brassicaceae; genus Arabis; species Arabis hirsuta. The sequence goes on along the minus strand of OZ053308.1, from coordinate 4,033,882 downwards.
TAAACTATAAAATAAACAACCAGATATATTAACTTATTTACGAAAATGCCATTATCATCAATATTTCCAACCACCATGAACAATCAAAATGAAGCTCTAAATGCTTCCCCAATTAATTAGGAAAGGATAACAACTTCATTTGTGAGCTCATAATTTCTTCCTTACCCACTTCCTCTCCAATTTCATCTAAAAAACTACCTAAATTTGGTTTTCAAAATTTTTTCTCTCATAATCTATCGATTTTTAATGGTTCTTTCATAAATGACGGCTGGGCTTCTTTGTTAACGGTCATATTAGAAGTTTCAGGTGCTTGAAAGAGCTGAAAACCGAGCTCTACGTGTGAAAAAGAACAAAAAACCGTGTTTTCCGATTTTGTAGACTGCACCAGAAGTCTACTAGTCAACGAAAGGTTAGATTTGCAATTGACCTTTTTTAAAAATATTCAAAGTAGACTGCTCGTGAAGTCTACCTGTTTTCCTTTGATAAAAAAAAAACACTCGTAGACTTCACGAGCAGTCTCCTTGAAAATGAGTTAGTTCTGTATTTGACGAAAACTTTGGCTTTAAAGAGTAGACTTCTCCGTAGACTTCTCCAGTAGACTGCAAATAGAGTCTACTGCAAGGTTATTTCTGGCATTGACCAAATTGTTGACTTTTTGTGTAAACTGCATCAGAAGTCTGTTATGTACGGACGAGTTAGTTTTGCGTTTGACCAAAATCTCAGACATTGACCAAGAAAAACATTTATCAGTAGACTTCTTATGCAGTCTACTACTTATTAAATAAATCAGTAGACTTCTTAAATTAGTAGTAGACTGCATGAGAAGTCTGCCGATACATGTTTAGTCAAACACAAAACTAACATTTTTTAGAGTAGACCTCTGGAGAAGTCTACTCAATAAGTCAACAATATGGTCAACTGCAAATGTAACCCGGCCTTTTGAGTAGACTTTAGAATGAAGTCTACACATTTCAGCAGACTTCTATTGCAGTCTACTGGTAGACTTCCTAAGAGAAGTCTACCAATAAACTGCAATAGAAGTCTACTAAATAAAGTCAAACTTTAGTCAATTGCAGAAATAACCTTTTTATTCAGTAGACTTCTCTAAGAAGTCTATTTGAAAAAGTCAAATTCTAGTCAAATTCTGGTCAAATGCAAAAGTAACCTAATAGACTGCTGCTGAAGTCTACTAGCGTTTGTCGTAATTGCAAAAATAACCCATTACGTAGACTTCTCGATGAAGTCTACTGGTAGACTTCTCTAACTTCATAGAGAAGTGTACTAGTAGACTTCAAAGAGAAGTCTACTGATTTAATTTTCTTATAATTGCATTTAAAACTTATTTATAATGAATTTTTTAGATTTTCTTTCTCCCACATGTGTGTTATATAATGTGTTTCCTTCTGTGTTAATTTGACATATTTATGTTTAATATTTATTGTATAAATCAAATTTCTTGTTTGAGTAGTACCTACATGTTGTTCGTAGACTTCTCTGTGAAGTCTACTAGTAGTCACTTAGTAGACTTCAGTACGAAGTCTACAGCAGATGTTCGAGACCTAATGTGTTTTCTATTGTTTTTTTTTTTACAGAGAATGGTTCATTTAGTTGTTGTCTATGGAGAATGGGCTATTCAAGATAAGGCGTGGCAATTTGTGGTTGATAATCCAAAAGGAGGAAGACTGTTCTTTTTGAATGATGATTGCACCCATTGTGATCTTCTTGAGATGGCCAAAGATGAATATAAGCTGGAATCAGACTTGGTGGAGATCACTTATTCACTACCGGAATCAATGTTGCAACATATGGCACCGGATACTCCTCCAATGCATGTCACAAATGATAGACAAGTTAAGAATTTGATTGAGCTAAGTAAAACGCATGTTATACGTCTTTGTGTCTCGAGTCGGTTGGAGAAGGATGATGATGTCAACAATGATTGTGATGGAATTTTGGCCAGTGGTGGTGAAGAATATACAGACGTAGATGCTGAGGAATGCGAGGAAGGAGATGGTGACCACTATGGGGATAATACGGGAAATGATGTCAATGAAGAAGATCATGGTAGTGAATATGGTGATGGGCAAGACGTTGAAGATGGTGATGGGCAAGACGAGGATATAAAAATTGATGGTGTTGGTATCAATGAAGATTACAGTGCATACGGGAAAGTCAAAGATGAGGATGAAGATGATATCTCATTTGATGGTGTTGGTGGGAGTGAGCGTTGTTTTGGCGAAGGATTAGGATCAAAAACGACATGGTTTGATGGTATACTTGTCGGACAGAGTTTTGGTAGCAAGGATGAGCTGCTTAGAGAGTTGCGATTGACGGCCGTGATGTCAAGATTTGCATTCAAAACATACAAGTCTACTAAGACTCTGTTAGTCGCTATGTGTCGTGTTAAAGGATGCAAGTGGAAAGTCAGAGCTGCCGTGACGAATGAACCAAACCGTTTTTGGGTGATAAAGTATATTAAAAAGCATACATGTTCACTACCGGACAAAGTCGCTCACAGGAAACGCTCTACTCCAAAGTATATTGGTAGGTTATTTATCGAGCGCGTCGAAATAATTGATGGAGTTACGCCAAAGCATATACAAGATTCAATGAAGGTGATGTTTGGTATGAATCTGGATTATTCCACTTCATACAGATCATTGTTATACGCCCAAGAAATGGTGAGGGGAACTACTGAACATGGATATGAAAATCTCTCATCTTATTTACATATGATCAAGAAAGCAAATCCGGGAATTGACCGCTCTTGAGGTTGATGCTCACAATAGATTTAAATATCTATTTATATCGTTCGGAGCCTCCATAGCTGGTTTTCAGTATCTTAGACGAGTAATCGTGGTCGATGAGACTCATTTAAGTGGAAAGTATGAAGGTGTTTTGCTAGTGGCGGCCGCCCAAGATGGTAATTTTCAGATTTTCCCTTTGGCGTTTGGAATTGTAGATGCTGAGAATGATGCTTCATGGCAATGGTTTTTTACCAAATTGAGAGGTTGTATTTCTGATCAATACTCGTTGAGCATAGTTTCAGACAAGCACGCGTCCATTAAGAAGGTATGCGAGACGGTTTTCCCTTGGACAACCCGAGGTATATGATACTACCATCTTCATTGTAACATTGTCACAAAATTTAGGGGAAAACAGCTCATGTACTTGGTCAAAGGCGCTGCGTATGCGTATACGCTTGATGAGTATGACCGATACATGGATTTGATACGAAGTGTGAAGCCAGAAATTACAACATACTTGGAGGAAGCGGATCCAAAGCTATGGTCACGAGTTCATTTCGAGGGAGATAGATATAACATAAAGACAAGCAACATTGCTGAATCTATCAATGCCGCACTTAAGGTAGCTCGAGGATTTCCCATAACATTTCTTTTGGAATTTATCCGTGAGAAGCTAGGAAGGTGGTTTCGTATAAGGCGAAAAGATGCTCTACGTCTAACAACACGCCATACTCGGGCAGTTGAATACTTGTTGGCGGTTCGTGATGATTACGCGTCTCGGATGAAAGTGGGACGCATTAATAATCTTCAGTTTCATGTGAAGGGAGGAGCACGTGACTGTATTGTTGATTTGGGCCAAAACAAATGTACATGTGGTGTCTTCAACATCGAAAAGATACCTTGCTCGCATGCTATTGCCGCTTTGGTAGAGAGTAAACAAGATGTCGGTACCGGTGTTTGCCCGACTTATGGAAGGGATTCTTTGTACTGGGCCTATGCGGAAAGCATTTTCCCGATAAACCCAGTCGGTGAATGTATAGCATCAACCCCATGTCTGCCTCCTGACGTGAAGACGCGTCCGGGTCGGAAGAAGAAATCAAGGTGGCAAACTTGGTTAGAAATCGCAAGGATGAAAGGTACTAAACAACGGAAGATTTATGCTCAATACAATTGTTCAAAGTGCAACCAACCGGGGCATACGAAGCCGAATTGTGGTACCTAGCTGTTTTCAGTAGTACTTACATGTTGTTAGTAGACTTCTCCATGAAGTCGACTGGTAGACTTCTCTAACAAGTCTACCAGTAGACTTTATAGAGAAGTTTACTGATTTAATTTTCTTATGGTAGCATTTCAAACTTATTTATAATGAATTTTTTAGTTTTCCTTTCTCCCAAATGTGTGTTATATAATTGTTTGCCTCCTGTATGATTTTGACATATTTAGGTTCAATATTTATTGTATAAATCAAATTTCCTGTTTTCAGTAGTACTTACATGTTGTTAGTAGACTTCTCCATGAAGTCGACTGGTAGACTTCTCTAAACAAGTCTACCAGGAGACTTCATAGAGAAGTCTACTGATTTAATTTTCTTATGGTAGCATTTCAAACTTATTTATAAAAATATTCCATTATGAGAAGTACCAAATAACGTCAATACAAGTGAAAACAAACTCCATAATGATATTTTTTAACAGATAAATACAATGAAATCCTATTTAGTAGACTTTGGTGTGGAGTTGCGTGAATTGTTTTGCATGAGACGAATAACATTCCTGATCACTGGATCAATGTCTTCTTCGTCTTCCTTGATGCGTATTAAGTAGCCAAGGTAAGCGAGAGATAGTCTGTACTCTAGTTCAGTGATCTCCTCCACATCAACATCCGTAGCACTTCCTTGATTGTCATTTGCTTGTTCTTGTCTCCCAAATGGTTGTTGTGGCTGTTGTGGCGGCTGTCGGACTGTTGGGTTGGCTCTCAATGCGGGGAGGGCGAGTACGATTTTCCTTGCTGCCATTGATAAAGTGCAAGTCAAATAACAAATAAGAAACAACAAATAACAAATCTACAAATTAAGTTTCAAACCTGTTTATTCTAGCAGACTAAAGAGTAAGAGGTTTTTAGAGACACGAGAAAGATAGCGAGGAGACGAAAGAGATATATACAGCAGACGCGGAGGGATACGAAGAGGTAAAAAAGGAAGATTTTATCCGTATATTGTTTATGACCGTTAGATTATTTCTAATCAACGGCCTATGTAAAGAATTAGGTGATCCTCACCTTCATTAATTAGCCAATGAAATAAGTTTGTTACAAGAGAAGTCTACTAGGTAATACCGGAGAAGTCTACTACAGAGAAGTCCGCTAGTAGACTTCTCTGTAGTAGACTTCTCCTGTTTATTCTAGCAGACTTCTCTGTCAAATAAGTTTGTTACAAGAGAAGTCTGCTAGAATAAACAGGAGAAGTCTACTACAGAGAAGTCTACTAGCGGACTTCTCTGTCAAATAAGTTTGTTACAAGAGAAGTCTGCTAGAATAAACAGGAGAAGTCTACTACAGAGAAGTCTACTAGCGGACTTCTTTGTAGTAGACTTCTCCTGTTTATTCTAGCAGACTTCTCTGTCAAATAAGTTTGTTACAAGAGAAGTCTACTAGGTAATACATGAGAAGTCTACTACAGAGAAGTCCGCTAGTAGACTTCTCTGTAGTAGACTTTTCCTGTTTATTCTAGCAGACTTCACTGTCAAATAAGTTTGTTACAAGAGAAGTCTACTAGGTAATACAAGAGACTTCTCTGTCAAATATACTAGCAGACTTCTGTGGGAAATAAAAACTTCAATCTTCAAACAGGAGATATTGTAGTAGACTTCTCATACAAAACTTAAAAATTTCAATCTTTTACAGAGAGGAAAAAAAAGTAGAGAGAAAGCTTGAGTAAGAAGTCGAATTGGTGTTCCTGTTTGCTACGGCGAGGCATCGGCTCTGGGTATTCTCGGATTTGGTGGTTGATTTGGACTCCGGCGAGATGATTCGTTTTCATCTCCAGTTTTCGGCGTCTCCTCTTCGAACCGAGATCTGTTCCTTTGAGTGAGAAAGTTCAAGTAGTACCTGCACAACGAGAAACAAACATGTTGACTAAGAGTTACTTATAATTCGACATACGACAATACAGCAAAGATGTTGACTAAGAGTTTACCTGAAAATTCTCTCGACAACTGCCCCATACAACAAAAAGTTCTCTCTGTTTTGTGAATTTTTAACAGCATAGTTGTCGATGGCCCTGTCGATTGGTCATCTCGCAACAGAGAAACAGATTTCAGATTAGTGCTGCAAAATTTTAGATTGGTGTTTGAATCGACATGTATGCAGTTAGAAGTATGTGGGTTTGTAACAATGATCTATATGCTCCTCAAGAGAAACAGGGTTGGTTCATGGAACTTACAAGAAATTTCCTCCCATTATCGTGTAGTCAGCGATCTCCTGAGGGGCTTCAGTGGTTGTAGTTGGTTCATACAGAAAGAGAAAGAGAAAATGAGTCAGACAGTGAGTTAGAAGTCAGAAAAGGAACATCTTGGACAGCGGAAGTCGAAGATACTAACATGGATCTGAGGAGAAGTCAATGCTATATCCAACCCTCTCGCGAGGGAACCGAATTTCAGATGTAGCAGAGGAAGAATCCGGTTGCAGATTTGGAGATCGATACGGAGAGGCCATGATAGGTGATTGATTGAGATTTTAAGTTTTTGTTTCGCAAAAGAGGAGAAAGTGAGGAGCTTCGTTGGTTCGGAACCTAGGGTTTTCAGATAAAGTAATTGTTGACGGTTCTTTTTTGTTAAGATAAATGTAAATAGAGAAACCGTGATATTTGATTAAATCTAGTACAGAAGTCTACCGGAGAAGTCTACAAGGGAAGCGTACAGCAGCAAATGTCTACTAGAGAAGTCTACCGGAGAAGTCTACTAGAGAATTCCACTAGAGAAGCGTACACGAGAACATTAATGTACAGAAGCAGATGTCTACCGGTGAAGTCTACAAGAGAAGTCTACAAGATTCTGATCAATACAGAAACAAATGTCTACTATTTAAGTCTACAAGAAAAGTTTTTAGAGAGAAGTTAATAACATATCAAATTACGTTAATGTACATTAGTTTGCTACGGCGAGGTATCGGCTCTGTATTTCTTCGGATTTGGTGGTTGATTTAGACTCCGGCGAGATGATTTGCCTTCATCTCCAGTTTTCCGCGTCTCTTCTTCGAACCGAGCTCTATTCCTTTGAGCGAAAAAGTTCTGGTAGTACCTGCACAACGAGAAATGTTCAAAATACAAGGAAAATGTCACTCACAGTATTAATTTCACCAGGTTGAAAACAACGAAAATTTGACTTGTAAAGAATTCGACATTTCATAGATGCTAGATACATATAATGACAAAATTCGACATTCAATACAATACACATGTTGACTAAGAGTTTACCTGAAAACTCTTTCGAGAATTGCCTCATACATCACAAAGCGAGATCCGTTTACTGTCATCTTTCGGGCATAGTTATCGATGTCCCTATCGAGATTGGTGTTTGAATCGACATGTACGCAGATAGAAGTATGTAGGTTTTTAATGGCGATAAACAGTATTGGTTCATGGAACTTACATGATATTTCCTCTCATTATCGTGTAGTCAGCGATCTCCTGAGGGGCTTTAGTGGTTGTTGTTGGTTCTTACAGAAAGGGAAAGAGAAAAGAGGTCAGACACTGAGAAGTAGTCAGAACCATGAAGATCTTGAACATGGGAAGTCGAAGAGACTTACATGGATCTACCTCGCAGTTAATGGTATATCCAACCCTCTCGCGTCTAGGGAACCGCGTTTCAGAGGTAGTAGAGGAAGAATCCGGTTGCAGATTTGGGGATCGATTCGGAGAGGCCATGATAGGTGATTGATTGAGATTTTAAGTTTTTGTTTCACAAACGAGGAGAAAGTGAGGAACCTAGGGTTTTTAGATAAAGGAGAGAGGAACCGTGATATTTGGTTTTATCTACTATAGAAGTCTACCGGAGAAGTCTGTCTACAAGAGAAGTCTACAAGAGAACATTAATGTTTAGAGAAGCAGATGTCTACAAGAGAAGTCTACCGGAGAATTCTACGAGAGAAGTCTGTCTACAAGAGAAGTCTACGAGAGAAGTCTACAAGAGAAGCATACACGAGAAGATTTATGTACAGAAGCAGATGTCTACAAGAGAAGTCTACTGGAGAAGTCTACCGGAGAAGTCTGTCTACAAGAGAAGTCTACCGGAGAAGTCTACGAAAGAAGTCTGTCTACAAGAGAAGTGTCCGAGAGAAGTCTACAAGAGAAGTTTACGAGAGAAGTCTGTCTACAAGAGAAGTCTACGAGAGATGTCTACAAGAGAAGTCTACCGGAGAAGTCTACGAGAGAAGTCTACAAGAGAAGCGTACACGAGAAGATTTATGTACAGAAGTAGATGTCTACAAGAGAAGTCTACTAGAGAAGTCTAGTAGAGAAGTCTGTCTACAAGAAAAGTCTACGAGAGAAGTCTGTCTACAAGAGAAGTGTCCGAGAGAAGTCTACAAGAGAAGTCTACCGGAGAAGTCTACGAGAGAAGTCTGTCTACAAGAGAAGTGTCCGAGAGAAGTCTACAAGAGAAGTCTACGAGAGAAGTCTGTCTACAAGAGAAGTCTACGAGAGAAGTTTGTCTACAAGAGAAGTCTACGAGAGATGTCTACAAGAGAAGTCTACCGGAGAAGTCTACGAGAGAAGTCTACAAGAGAAGCGTACACGAGAAGATTTATGTACAGAAGCAGATGTCTACAAGAGAAGTCTACTAGAGAAGTCTAGTAGAGAAGTCTGTCTACAAGAAAAGTCTACGAGAGAAGTCTGTCTACAAGAGAAGTGTCCGAAAGAAGTCTACAAGATAAGTCTACGAGAGATGTCTACAAGAGAAGTCTACGAGAGAAGTCTACAAGAGAAGCGTACACGAAAAGATTTATGTACAGAAGCAGATGTCTACAAGAGAAGTCTACTAGAAAAGTCTGTCTACAAGAGAAGTCTACCGGAGAAATCTACGAGAGAAGATTCATGTACAGAAACAAATGTCAACTATTTAAGTATACAAGAGAAGTTGTTAAAGAGAAGTTAATAACATATCAAATTACGTTAATGTACATTAGTTTGTACATATCACATCCCGCCATAGTAGCCAAAAAATAAGGATGAGTTTTTCTCACAACTACAATATATAGACAAGATATCTACAATATTGAAATTGTGAGGTCCTATATTAGTCATAAACATCCAATCCAGTATATGTATTTTCGTCTGACCCACGAAATTCAGTCTCGGCGAATATCTCAGCCGCAAGCTTCTCCCTAATACGCTTTATCTTCGCATCAGACAATACAGTCAAACTAAATGGAATGCCGAGAGCATGGCATTCAATGTACTTCAGACAATACACTCCACAATCCCCAACTTTCTTGTTTTGTGGTACTTTGGATGCTGGCCACCTTTCATGCGTGAATTTGGTTATTGGCCACTTGGGTCTATCTTCTACTGAACATGCTATATGCATTAGATAAGTTACCATAACGGTAATGGGCTCGACCAAGTCTTTGAGTTGCGCGAGCGTTGTATGGGTTACTATAGAGTCCCACACCACAATGTGTCTCTGTGGGAGTGATATCCACAAAGCCACCCAATGGTCTTCTTTGACATTTAAAGGTAAATAAATGTCCTCCACTTCAGTCCCCCACGTCTTCTGTACTTTTGCATACTGGAGGAGTTCACCTGAATAGTAATCCCACGCCCCACCTGGTAGCGTTTTTTCACTCCCGTCAGGATTGGGTTCTGAGTTTTTAAAGTCATTGTACCGAGTAGGCCATTTGTTGCCTAGAGTAAAGTCGAGGATACAAATTTTGTCACTCCTAAACCACTCTGGATGTTCCTTGTACCGTTTCCTCAGCATATTCAACGCAGCATCCAGGTGCTGCGACAAAACAACCAAAAGAATCAAGGTTAAACATCAAAAACTTCATAGAGAAGTCTACTGGAGAAGACTACTGGAGAAGTCTACTAGAGAAGTCTACTAGAGAAGTCTCTGAAAAAAACTTCCTAGAGAAGTCAACTGGAGAAGTCTGTCTACAAGAGAAGTCTACTGGAGAAGTCTACTGGAGAAGTCTGTCTACAAGAGAAGTCTACTGGAGAGAAGAGAAGAGAAGGCTTACCGTGTCTCTTAGCCATTGTTGCGGCGTTCGAAGAGTCCAAAACCACTCTACCTTAGTGAACGGAATGATCTCTTCGCCATAATCCCTGTTTAGCAAGGAAATTTCAGCAATTGATAAACTTAAACAATGAGTTAAGGTCTTTTTTATACTTACGGCTGTTGCTTCAGCCACACATCAAGTCTCCTCGTCATTTGTTCATCAATGGTAGCAAAAGGATCATATCCTTTTCTAACCTTTAAATTAACAAGTTTGTTTTCGTAAGGTGACTTATTTGCCATGGCCGACTTCTTCAACCTATCACTCCTTGCTCGTCTCAAAACCGCCTGTTTTTTCTCCTCTTGTTTAGATTTCGTAATCTCAGCATAATTCGCAGGTAGATTCTGAGGAGACAGAATGATAAGGCTCTTATCCGCACAAGTGACACTCGCACTCTGACCATCATCCTTAAGTGTTTCCTTGGTTGCCTTCTTCTCCTCTTGTTTAGCTTTCTGAAGCGGAAAATTCGGTTGTGGTTTTTGAGGAGGTAGTATCATAACTCTCGGATCCGCACCAGTGACACTCGCACTCTGGCCATCTTGAAGGATTTTCTTGTTAAACATTTTACTCTGCAAGTAGAGGATCAAAGTCGAATCATATACCAAATAGAATATATCATCCAAACAAGAAATGGAAAAAATGTTAAAATGTCAAAAGAGATTACAGAATCTAAACAAAATTACGCACTGACCCCAATATCAGGAATAGTCTTGTTCTCATCAGCAGCCGGTTCATTGGAGACTCCCACATGAAGAGCTAGGGCAATTTGGTTGGATTTGGTTTGCTCTTCCTTTCCAGTCTTCACAGCCTCTTCTTTTCTCTCTTTCACAGCCTCAATACGTTCCAAGCGTTCCTCAATATTGTTGACCTTATCACCAAGGAGTTTGATATTATTTTCACAGCGTTTAAAACCAGCATCAACCTTCTCTGACAAGTCCTTAAAATGCATGTCAAAGTGTGCTTGTATGCTCTGTACCAATGAAGGTAGTTCCGCCGTGTAACCAGACTCAAATTCTTCTCGACTCCTCTTCTCCGGTAAGCTAACAAGGCTAAGGCTCATGCTGCTTTCATTTTTCACACCAGGCTTCACCCTTGACTTCACACCCTGCTTTCTTGTATCATTAGCGGAATCAATCACACCCGTCACTTGCCAGTGATCATGGGTCCATCTCCAGCCTGGTTCAGAAATAGCTGAGATTATGTTAACTATCTTCTGGTCGTAAACATCATCATCCCACCTTGGGAACATATCTTCGTACTCATCCTTCATCACACAGCTTAGGACATTCACCTACAAAATAGACATATAAGACGTAGACCGATTAACCAGAGAAGTCTATTGGATAAGAGAAGTCTAGTAGAGAAGTCTACTGGAGAAGTCTACTGGAGACTTCTCCAGTAGAAGTCTACAATAGAAGTCTACTGGAGAAGAGAAGTATAGTAGAGAAGTCTACTGGAGAAGTCTACTGGAGAAGTCTACAATAGAAGTCTACTGGAGACTTCTCCAGTAGAAGTCTACAATAGAAGTCTACTGGAGAAGAGAAGTATAGTAGAGAAGTCTACTGGAGAAGGAGAAGTCTACGAAGAGAATGAGAAGTCTACAAAGATCTGTTTGTACATGTTCTCTTTCATGTATCTCTTGCCTCTGGATCCCTTGAAAGCCAGTAGAGGTGGAGTAGGTTTATGTGGAAAGGGACCACCATATTGGGCTGCATAATCCGGTAGAGAATAGTACACCCATATTTGGAGAACATGTACGAAGCCTTCCAGTGTATACGATAACTTTGCCAAGTCTTTCTCCTTCACTGACTTGATGAGTAACTTCAATGCAACCCTACCCCATGGGTAGTTCTGGAAGGCAGTGATATCCATCACAAGCCTAGCAAGGTTAACATTGATGGGTGTTGTCTCCTTTTTAGCTTCAATGTAACCGGCGTATATGCATAGATATCCCAACCTGATGCGGTCCAACCGTGTCCACTCTGCACATAAACAACAAGCTTCTATTCACTCGTTCACAGTTGGACCCCTGTCCAGATCAACTCCCATAAGGGTCCAAAATTGCTGCGTTTCTTCAGTGACCTCTACATCTGGGTTATCCAAGTTCGGAACGTCGCGGCAATTCAGACCGGTAATCTCCTCAAACTCAAGCAATGAAAACCTCAACGGCTTGTTACCAATCAAACTCTATATCTCATGGGGTTTCTTGCACTCTAGCTGAGCAGTTAGTATATAATGAACCATCCTCGATGCCCAGCCAAACTCGAGAGCATGGAACCGTAGCACCACACCTAATGGAGAGAATAAAAGCTCTTCCCACTCATCTTTCCTTAAGACGTTGCGTAGAGATTCAAACAATTTTGTATTTCCAGCATAGTAGTGTATGCTTTTACCCGCTTCAGGCTCATCTCCTTTGGAATAAAGCCTTGACGGAAAACTTCTTGCATCCATATCCATCATCGCATCCATATCCACTGTATTTCGATGAAGTTAAACCGAATTCGTACTTTCCGGCGGCGGCAGATCGGCAAAGAAGACTGAAAAAAGAAAGTCAAAGCTCGAATCAGATAGAGAAATAGCGAGTAAGAGATAGTAAAATCAAAAAGAGTTGAGAGAATGAAAAGAAGGCATGAAGTGTCCGACGGTGATGATGGAGACGGAAGGTGGTAGATCTCTTGTTTGGAGACGAAAGGTTGTAACTTTAGGTTGTAAATTTAGGTTGTAAATTAACCGCATTTTTGTGGTTTTATAGGTAGGGTAAATACATTGGTTAAGTTCGGTTAATTTGGATAGGTAAAAAAATTGGTTCAATTTGGTTCAGCTTAACTACACGATTTGATGAATGTTTAAGAAATTTAAATTTTTAAAATGTTTTAAAAAAAATTCCAATTTGCCTCCTCATGTTTAGTAGACTTCTAAATGCGATTTAAATCTACTGGAGAAGTCTACTGGAGAAGTCTACTGCAAAAGTCTACTCGAGAAATCCACTGGAGGAGTCTACGGGAAAGTCTACTGAAGAAGTCTACTGGAGAGTCTACTGCAGAAGTCTACTAGAGAAGTCTACTGTATCCAAAACCAAACATCGTATAAGAAAATAAAAGCACAAAAACATAGTGAATACCTTCGATTTGGAAACCTTTGATTACTAAACATACTGAGAGATGCAAACAAAAACACATCCTCTCACAAACCTACTGGGCTTTGATGATGCAAACAAATACACATCCTCTAAATTAAGTCTACTTCACATAAATCGATTATTTTCAATGATTATTCGAAACCCTATACCAAAACTTTCAAAACGTATAATATATTCACTCAAAAGTTAACACTTTTATGCAAATTTGACATTTTAAATATAAAAATGATAAACCCTAACTTTAACCCTAAGTGTAAAAACATGTTTGCAACCTATGATGTACCTTATTTGGTAACCCTTTGTTTAGTATAGTATGTATTTCATTCATAACATAATTTGTCTAAGTATGTTTAATTTTGTGAAATTTTATTTTTCACACATCATAATTGTTTATAGTCGGGTCATCAATCAAAATTTTTTATCAAAATATTTTTTGTTAATTTATAAATTTAAATTTAAAATATAATTATATAGTAGACTGCTGTAGTAGTCTACTAAACCACAAAAGTAGTCTTCATAACCTAATTTGTCTAAGTAGGTTTAAATATGTTTAATTTTGTGAAATTTTATTTTTCATACTTTACAATTATTTATAGTAAGGTCATCAATCAAAATTTTTTATCAAAATATTTTTTGTTAATTTATAAATTTAATTTTAATATATAATTATATAGTAGACTCCCTGAGAAGTCTACTAAACCCCGTCCAGTAGACTTCTCATGGAGTCTACGAGTTGATTTCGTAACAGAAGTCTACTAATAGACTTCTACATTACTTAGTAGACTTTCCTAGGTTAAAACAGTCATTATGCCTCCGTTTTATTGTTTGGTCATAAAGGACGTAGTTGTAATTTTACTACCCCTTTGGATTATTTTTCTCAAACATAGGATATATGAGTTACATTTGTATTTTAAATCAATTTTAGGGTCAATTTTTGTAACCACAACCATATTATATGCAATTATTTAGCACATGTGTGAAATTGTCACTTAAAGACAAGCGGATTAGATGGGTCCTCTCATGTGTGAAGACGATTAATCACGTACAAAGTCAATGATTAGTGGACCATTTTTCTAACTATTGTACATGTTTAATGCGAGTAACGTGTTCACACAGAAAGAGAGATTGATCAACTAGTATCACAACATACATGTATTATGGAAGAATATTGCATAACCTATAATTTTTTTTTGGTTGTTGTTGACATTTCTCTTAAGGACATTACATAACCAGAAAATTACTTTATTTTTACGTATTTTCTATTTGCTATTTGTATGGTGTAATAGTGGTACTCTCATACAAATACTTTTCATTTTTTTCTTTTTTTCTTTTTTGGAGCAATGCAATACTTTCCATTCAAACTTTAATTTTGGATATCTTATAACTAGAAAGACAGAATTTGGAGTCAAGTTCAAACATACCACATCACCAAAATCGTCAAAATAGCTGTTACCATCTTCTCAAATTAATTCAGTTGAACTTGCAGTGATTTCAGTGGATATAAGTCATAAAATTCGGAAAAGATAAATCCATCCAGACAATAGAATTGCCACATCTCGTCTTTTTATTTTAGGATAAACGGTTATTCTATTGCTCAAATTTTAAATGGAGTGGTTAGCCATCTCGGAATAGAATAACCAACAAAATTAACACGGACCAAACGATTAACTACGCGTAGAAAGTTGAACAACGAACGAGAAGAGATCTTTAATCCGCACAAATTCTTTTAACCACATTTCGTCTAAATGTCACAATTTTGCAAATATTAGATTCGAGAAATTTAAAACACAATTGAAATTTGATAAAATTAAGTTTTATCTAACATCTGAAATTAGTCAAAACTTATTCTGCTAAAAATAATCTCTCATCATCATTTAGGTGGACTAACACAAAAGGCCTTGAGTATGAAAAGGTTGGGCCTTCATAAAATTTCTGAGAAGAGACAAATCACGTGGATATCACGCGCTCTAACAGCGATTAGGGAAGGAGAGAACCTGATCTTCGATTCTCTCTGCTTAGCTTCTTCATTGCCACAAAACACACACAGCTTTCTTCCTCTGAGCTTCCTTCTTCGTCTGCCTTGTTGCTTCAACATATGCGTCTCTCTTAAAAAATCTATTCGTAATGACCGTCGCTCTCAACGCCGGCTTCACTTCTCCGGTATGTCTTCTTCTCTTACCACTGTATAATAATACCTCCAGAAAAATCGAGATGAATTCGGTTGATTTTGGTTTTGAAAATTTGAAAGCTTTCTCGTTTCCTAGAGATTGCAGAGTTTAGTTTTCTCATTGACTTTGTGTCTTTGGGTTTGATAAACCAATGCTTGTCTGTATTTCTTTGATGATGTAGAAAGCTTGAAGCTTTGTATGAGTTTTTGCTGTAATTAACAAAAATCTTATCTTCTTGAAGCTTAACAACAGAGTCAATCCTGCTGTGAGATTCTCAACTCAAGCTATACAGTTAAAGCTTTCGACTTTCGCGCCTCACGTCTCTCCAAATGCTTCAACGAGTTTGTTACTTTCAAGCAAAAGAAGATTGGTTGTATCTTGTTCAGAGACAAATGATAATTCGATCACGACGACATCCGTCGATCCTCCTTCTTCGGATTCTGTTAAACCAGGAAGTGAATCCGTTGTTGAATCAGGCAATAATGGCTCTGCAAAGAGAGCACCACTGACAGCACGAGAGAGACTAAGAGCGGCTCGTGTTCTTAGCCGATACACAGAAGCGACGCCGAAACCATCAAGACCGAAAATGGGAAGCCAAATTCTTGATGTGCTCAAGGAAAGCGATAAGAAATCGAATAGGAAACCGGGTTTACCCGAAGCACCTACCAATATGCTTGATGATAGCAGGAGAGGTATGCCAAAGAAAGGCCTTACATTTGATTTCCCCGGAGGTTCGGATATACTCGTCATCGCCTTTTCCTTTGTGTTTATTAGCACGGTGATGTTTGCTACTACTTTTGTTGTCTGGAAACTTGGTGCGATTCACTTCAACGAAAACTAAAGATAAGATCTATACAAGTTTAATGGATTTCCAGAGTTTGTAAACTACCAAGCAGAGGGCGCGAGAGTGAGATTTTTGGTACAATTTGGTGATGTTCATAACATGGCTAAACCGGTTTTAGAGTATATACATACTGTGTACTACACATGCTTCATTTGCAATTTTAAACCTTTATACTGTATCTTCTTGTTATAATAACAGCCATGGAAATGGACTCAATAGACCAAAACATACCATGTAACCACATGTTTGAACCCTTAACCCAAGAAAGAAGTCTTCAAAGATGTACCAGTTTTTAGGGAGTAAAAGATCAATAATGTTTGTTAATCTAGTTGAAATGATAATTAGGACTACTAAGAGACAACATCTGCAAAACCAAGAGCAGCCACTACAAAAGCAATCTACATGTGTAGTGAAGAACGTGATGATCACATCTTCTTACAGTTTCAGCTTTGCAAGATCACAACCAAGAGGCACCGATCTACTAAAACTTTTTTTTACTCAATTTATGTTCAGATATGGCGAGTCTCCAAATATGAATCAAACAAATCAGATTTACGGCAAGGCCATTAATCTTCTTCTACCCAAGACACAATTTGACATAAGATAACAAGCCAAAGGAAGAAGAGTGTGATCAATAAAGTAAGCTGTATAGTACCTAAAATCAAGATAAGATCTTCAAATTGCAAATGTACTCTATATTTTCATCCTACACAAGAGATTGATTAGGGCAGAACAAATGATAGTGTATACGCAAGAGAGTAACATGAAGATAAACCATAGCATTAATTAGAGATAGATGTAATCCAACAAGAGAAATGTAGCTCATAAAACTTGAAACTAAGACAAAATCAGTATCAAATTCCGGTGAAACCAAGATAAAACTTGAAGCAAACGAAACACAAAAGCAGAAGGAAAAAGCGAAAGACTTGTCGAGTAAGATGCGCCTACTTAGATCGCTGTCTCATCTTTCTTCTCTTCCTCTTCAACCTCCTCATACGCTTCTTCTTCCACTGCAAAATCAAAAACCATAAAAAAAAAACACCATCAGATCCACAATTTATCATCTCACAGGATCCAAAGGAAGATCATATTTGGAATGAAACAATGAAATCAAGAAGATTTGGAAGATCATATTTACCTTAGCTCTCATGACTCCAGAAACTCTTTTTTTTCTGTCAAAACCCTAATCCGCGACTTCGCAGTGAGAGTGATGGTATATATATTCCAGAAACCCTAGAGAAGAAATGAACGAGACCAATGGACATGTAGGCCTTTTAAATTACGGGCCTTAAAATGGCCCATTTAGACTGTCTTCTTCCTTTTGTATCATTTTCTAATGTTCCGGCTAAAACCCTATCAGAAAGAAAAAAATCTCAGTACATTCGACCATGTCTCTTCTTCTCCGGCGATTCGTTAAAGAAGCAAATAATTCCAGATTTCTCCTTCAACGATCCTTCTCCACCGTAAAACCTAATCCAATTGCTCCTGGTCGTCGTACAACCACAGAGTTCGATGACCTCATCTACGAAGCAGGAAACTCCGGCGACTTCGAATCCGTACGCCATATTCTCAATAGCCGCGTCGTACACGCTTGTTTCAACACCACCGCAACTTTCAAATTCCTAACCAACACCGCCTCTTACTCCTCCTCACTCGAAGATCTTCGCCGCATTTTACCTCAGACCGACGCCGGTTACACGCGGAAACACGCTTACGAAACTCTAATCGCACGTCTCTGCAAACTCGGCCGGATCGACGACGCTCTGATCCTGATCGGCGACATGGTAAACGGGAGATTCGGCCTTGCTTCCTGCACATTCCACCCGATCATAAACGCTCTCACGAAGAAGAACAAGATCGAAGAAGCTTGGCGCGTGGTGGAATCGATGAGATCTCACTCGATTCCGGTGGATGTGACGTCATACAACTACTTTTTAACATCGCACTGTTACGACGGCGACGTGGCGGAGACGAGCAAGGTGTTGAGGAAGATGGAGGAGGAAGGTTGTTCGCCGGACACGCGTACTTACGACGCGCTTGTGTTAGGCGCGTGTAAATCGGGGAATGTGGAGGCGGCGATGGCGATTCTGAGGAGGATGGAGGAAGAAAGATTACCGGTATTGTACGCCACTCATGCGCACGTTATCGGAGGGATGATGGAGTGTGGCTATTATGCGCTTGCTGTTGAGTTTGTGATGGCTTACGCCGGTAATGATAAGAGATTAGACGAAGAGAATATGGGAAGTTTGGCTAGTAAGCTTATTAAGAGGAAGAGGTTTAAAGAAGCTAAGTTGGTTTTGAAAGAGATGTGTGTGAGAGGATTGAGAATGGGAATTGCTTTGCGTGATTTTTATGAGACCAAATGTGATAAAATCACGATTGATGATTATAAGAAGACGATCACCATTGTTACAGAGAAGAAAAATTGGAGTTAGAGAATGGAAATGAGAAGATTTTGTAGTAAGCTTCTCTGCATTTTTTTCTTTTCATATGCAAGTCTTCTCTGTTCTCAATAAGCAATGTTTATAGACTGGAAAGATTGCGGGTCATCGGGTTGATCCAGTACAGATCAAATAGCACTGAAGTTTAAAGAGAAAACACATGATATATAGAATGGTGAACAAGATGTTTAATTTACAAGGGTCAGCATTTACAGTAAAGGACACTTTCTACTTTTATTGGCAATATATAACATGAGACTTTCTACTTTGGGAGGCTTAGCTCCTAATTAGTTTTGTGAAACCTGTACTTGTTCAAGATGAATGTGAGATCCATTTAGTTGGTAGTTCCAATACCAGCTTCCTGTTTCCATTACATCTTCTTTCATTGCTTCCAAGTTGATGCTTAGACCTAAATCTAACACCAAATAATGCAATCAATCAATATTAGAGTCAATATAGCCTGATTTCTGATCTATAATTGCTTTTTTTTTTTTTAAATTCACTGACCTGAATTTCCTCGTGTGATCTTCAGTCTGTGACCGTCTGGTACTTCAAAAACTTGGTTTCCCTGTGTCATTGATAAAGAGGATATAGATCACTTGATTTGAAGCAGACACTCTAATCTCTGTTTTGCGCAAGGATTTAACTTCCATATTACTTTTACATTACCTGTATAGTTACATTGCTCGCTTCGAATTCTGCATTTCCGTGCAATATGATTTTACAAGTCTCAACCCGGTTCACATCGTTTCTCCAGTAAACATTTGATTTACTGTTCCAATCAATTCCTTGGTTCACTACCTTGACATTATGCAGTTTACACTTGCCACACCTACCCAAAAAAAGTGTTATGTGAATTCACATAAGCAATCCAATAGACATATATCTTACAAAAATAATCAAGTACAAGATTATTATTATTAACTGCTCGCTATACCTTAGTCCGTATTGTAATATTGGTTCACCATTTTTGTTAATTGTTGTTGAACCCATGGCATTCTCAGCAGTGATGATCAAGCTACCATCAACCTAAGCGACAAAAGCTGATTTAGAATTTAAGAAACTCAGCACAATGAAAGCTATGCAAAATCTAGTTGGCAGAATAAAATATTGAGAACCTGAACATTGTTCCATGAGAACTCTGCAATCTCTAGTTGCAGTTCTGAGAATTTGGATATCGACCCTCCCTTGAACTGTAATAGAGAATATAATAATTAAGCATTTGTTAGAATTTCTGAAGCTGAAAACAAAAGCAGACGACATCTTCTAGTGTCAGGAACACTTACTTTCTGTCTAGAAACTTCCCAAAGAGGACCGAGAGCAGGATGCAGAAGGATGAGATACGGAGGTGGGGAATCCACATATTTCTCATTTGATTCAATCTGGAGAAGTAGAATAGAACTATTAATTCCCATTTGAAATTGTTATTGATAAGATTCATACTGACTTGTAAAACACCTTCATGGCTCTGAAACCATATAAAAGAGGTGTGTATTTAATATCTGTGAACTAACCATGGGAAGTTTAATATCACATTCCGTAAGGAGGTCATATGCATTCCGGAGTATATCCAACAATGCACCATCCGGAGTCTGTAAAGAAAGAAATAAGTTTGAAAAAAATAAGTTGAATAAAGAAATTAATTCCATTGAATCCAAATTAATGCAATATGGCTAAGCAAGTGGTTAGAGAAAGATAACCTGGTGTAATGCAGCACTTTCGTGTGGTTTCTTCTTCTTAGCTGATGAAGTGACCCTTCTTCGTTCATTGTACACAATATATGTATCCAGTTTGTCTGATAAGATCATATTAAGAGAGTGTGTAACACCTAAAATACATATATACATAAAACATTGCAACTTATTCAAATAACTTTACCTTCTAGACTGCACTGGCATCTAGATGGAAACTTATTTGAGAAATTGTCTGCTATGTTTTGCATCGTGCACTCCAATCTACCACCCATAACGCTGCCAAAAAGGAAAATAATAAGAGAGTTGCTACTGATGTTAGAAAAACTGCTGCCGCAGTCGTGGCCACAAGGCTATTGACTGCAAAGCTGTCAATTGGAGAGGGAAATGTTATACTTGTGGTAAAGAAGGCCACGAAACGAAACAGATACTGCACTGCTTCTGCTTCTGCTTCTACAACTACCTTCAACAAACCAGGAAGAGGAGGGAAGTTTTCACGAGCTGAGGAGCCTTTGTTGAAGGTAGTTGTAGAAGCAGAAGCAGTGCAGTATCTGGCCTCTATTTCCACATAAGTAGCATCGTACAGACAAATCGGCTGCTTTACACTGTTTCGTTTCGTGGCCTTCTTTACCACAGGTATAACATCTCCCTCTCCAATTGACAGCTTTGCAGTCAATAGCCTTGTGGCCACGACTGCGGCAGCAGTCTAGATTTGACAGAGGCTTCTATTTAGAAGCAAAATATGACGAGAAGAATGGTGAATATAACAAGGGAAGCACAGAAGATCAGTCAGCATAAGTGTTCAGAAATGCAAACCTGTGATAGTCTCCGTACTGATCAATGTACTCAATTCGTTTCTTTGTATTGAGAACCATATTTGGCAAACTTTTTACATTACTGCTCGACCCAATTAACTCGGCAGAATGTAAGTCTACATATAGAATGTTTGTATTGGCAGGGAATTCAGCCTGCAAACTGCAGAAGTAAAAAGGAAATAGTGATTTGATATTAATTGTCCACTCTGAGCCGAATAAATATAATAGACTTGAAAGACTAACTAATCAAATAGCACTAGATTTGACCAGAGAACAAGTAACACTAAAGACAGCGAAAGAAGAAATAATCTTGCACTTATCTCAATTTTTAAACTAGAATGGAAATGCTATGAATCGATTCTTTGATATATGCACTTTTAAGCATGAACAAACTCAATGATAGAAATCATACCTATTTGAGGAAGGTGATTTGTTGGAGATTCCGAATTTATCAAATTCAGTGTACTCAATGCACGAAATACCATATTCCCACTTCCCATCAAGATTCTTCTTCTCCATCAATACATTAATTCCTTCAGTTGCTCCAGCATTCCTTTTACAGGATGCAAACCCAAGTTTCTGTCACATCAAGATTCAGTAAATCAAGTTTTGTGCGTGATTATTTGTTTCCAAGGCCAAAAAGGTATTCTTTCACCCTTTTATCTTGAAGTGGTAGGAAAATGACAATGCATAGATAATATATATTCTCAACTAGTAAGCAAGATTGGAAAGCATAGCCATATGTTAGTTAACTGCAAAATATTTAACTAAAAAAATTTTTGAGGCCTATGGACACAGCTCATTTTCCTAAAGGAACACAACTCATATATACACTCAAGAAACTTAACTATGTAATACAGAGCATTTCCTATAGGCGTTACTTGGGACCATTTGCAATAAACATCAGAAGCTCATCCTTAGAGGGATCCAAAAGTGATAAAAATGATCTTTCAAATCTATGAGCAATGCATGGGTGTTGAACATGCTATGCAAGCCTACCTTCTTATGCCTTAAACCAATCCCAGCAAGGGCCAACAGGGTCACATCTGTGGCAGCCACAACATTACTGCAATATCACAATTATTAACACTATAATGCCATATTGTTCTGATTTTATTGTGACAAACAACTTCACAAGGGTACAAGTGACTAACCTAACTTGCCGAACAGTTGCACCTTTTCTTCCATGATCGTAGAACCATTTAAAGACACCTTTGTCATACGCCAATTTCCAAATCACACCATGACCACCAGGTTTACTAACTGGCACAAAAGGCTTTGATACTATCCATTGGCCATCTTCAGCACTGACAGCTGGGACCAGAGGCTAGAGATCAAAAACCATTTTCTAACCGTGAGTATTAATACTCAATATACAGTTGTTGCAGAAAGCGGTAATAGGAATGAAAAGAAAAAATGTATTTCCTATACCTGTTCAAAGAGTTGGAAATTTGATTGACCCCTTCCAAACCAATTGAGCCTCTTACAAAGCGAACTTACATGCTCATGGTTGTTCTTTGCAGAACTTGTCATAATGGCAACAGGTGTGACACATTGCTTTCCATAAAGTTTGAAGTAAAGGAACTCTCTAGCCTAGCAGTTACCAAAAAAAAAAACAAAACCAAATAACATTACTAAGTCACATGAACAAAGACAGTTGGTCATATCTCAAATGCTGATTATTTTTTCCTTTCATTCATTCAAATACAGACAAACCCACCAAGAGTCACTGAAGTAATTAGTGAACTTGTACCTGAAGGTCTCTAATAAGTCCCTCCAACAAAGTTCGTCCACAATGAGCAAGCATTGCTGCAGGAAGACATTCTCCTGTTTCTGAGTCAACCAAACCTAATCTGTCTGCTGCACCTCCTAGTGGATATATTTCACCTAGGTCTGGCAATCCCTAATATGTATAACAACTTATAATCCAGAAACCATACACAACAAATTCGATTAAAATCAAAATCAATAACACAATACTAACCTCAATTCCCCATAATGCCGCCTGAGAGGCATACTCTTTACTCTGAGTGAGGTCAAGAACGTTAGGAGTGTGCATTTCTAAGTACTGGCAACCCAAAGAATCTTCAACAAGATGTGACCGGTTAGTGTTATGCCTCTTAGTCGATTGGTGAAGAAGCTCGAGAACCATAACCTGATACCTGACAAACAATCATGCAAGTCTCAGCATCAAAGATCAAAACTTTCAAGGCATCTTCTCTTATGGAGTTCATCAAATTTCTGTACTAAAAAGTAAGCTAAAATCGGTACCCGATAATTCCTCCAATGCAGTCATAGAACTGTTCAATTTCTTCCAAAAACGTCAAGAACTTTCTAAAGTGACCTGACTCCTCTGCACCTAAAACTGTACTCGTCTCTCTTCTACCTTTATATCCGCTACTATTCACATCGAATCGCTCAATCATTTCCACCAACGCGTAAAGTGCGCTCTTCACCGAACTTCTCACTGTATACTCCTCCTCTTCTTCTTCTTCAAATGCTTCCTCATATCCCACACAAAGCGCGTGTTCTTGCCCCGCGGCGATCACACACTTGACGAGAAACATCTCTTTCGAATTCAAACCAATTGAACCCAAAACCTTAGATGATAAACCGCCTCGATTCTCGCTGAAGAATCGACGAACTCTGGAATCAGCATCGATAACCGCTTCCTTCCTCCGTATGTCCTTGGAAACGTCTAGTTTCAATCGGAGAGCCTTAAGCCGATCGATTTCCGATAAGAAATCGTCGGATTCCGGAGGAGTCGGTGTCGAATACTCCACAGGCACGGTGGAGACACGTCTCACCTGGTTATTACATTGCCGCTCGCTCTGCGATGAAAATGAAGAAGAAAACGAAGAAGAAGAAGAAGAAGAAGAAGGGAGAAAGAGCAGAGGCTTATTAAAATGCAGAGAGCTGAAGGAGTGACGAGTTCGGAAATGGAAAAGAGAGAGGTGATTCTGGTGATGGAGAATCGGAGAAGCTTGAGGATTAGCCATGGCGAGATGAGATTGCAGCGGAAGAAGAAGGAGTGGGGTTTTGAAGAGAACCCGGAGGAGGGATAAGGAGAGATACTCGAAGCATATACCCTCCTCCCAAAACTCAATGTACGATTTGCTTCTTTTCTTCTTTTTCTTTTTTTTTTTGTTATTAAAAAAAAAAAGTTTTATATAAATCCAACGAGCAGCGAAGGATTTTGATGATTGTGTAAACGATGTGTGATTGTCGTGTGATGCAATCTTTAATCTAACGGTCCACGTGGCATTGTTTTGGATTACACTTATGGCCCATCTTCATGTCGACTCCAACATTTTTTTATGTGTTGTAATTGTTTTGTGAGTGTAAAAAAAGGTGGAGAAATCTGAAAACTATAAAATTATTCATTGAATTTCTGAAATTTCACAGAGAGGAATCCAACAGAAGTTGATACCTAGTTATTCAGAAATTGATGATTTTTTTTTTGGTCGAAACAGAAATTGATGATTAAAAAACATTGGTTATTCCTGATTTAAAGAACATGATAAGAGCTAGTTCCAAAAACTTTAACCACCATGAACATTTTGCACACCAAAAAAGAGTAATACCGTGACCTCAAATTCTTTTACCGGAATTTTTGAGTCGTTATATAAACTAACTCGCGTAGATTTTATATATATAGATGATGAAAAGTAGCCTAAAGAGAAGCAACGAGCTCCAAAGAGACTCAAAAACCTCACACAATCTTCACATTAATACTTACAGTTTCTTCGTAGAAGCAAAGTAGTACACTCTCTTTACGCAGTGGACATTACTTCCAGCTCTGCCCACCAGAGAGCCGAAAGTTTCGGGGTGGTGTCATCCGGTGATAACCCAGTGATCTCTCGTAATCTCCCAGTCACTTCCCTCATTGTTGGTCTCTGTTTCGGGTCTGCCCTTACACAGCTTTTGATCACTTCGCTTATATTCTCGATCTTGTCATCAAAGCATTCCAGAGTCGGATCCACCATCTCCCTTAGTGTCTTTCCTCTTAAGAAATCAGCCAATCCGGTATCTACCGAGTCGCCTTTTTTAACTGACTCTGGGAGTTTTCCGGTCATCAATTCGAACAACAGCAAACCAAAGCTGTGAACGTTGTCTTCTTGGGTTGTGACTGAGATGTGCGTGTCTATAAGTGCATTGGTGCTGCTTTCTCTCTCGGATGGGCCTTTTAGGTAACCAAAATTGAAATCCGCAATTTTGACTGCGTAATCCTCTGTGAGGTGAACTGATGATGAGAGAAGGTTGCTATGGACTATAGGTGGCTTGAGCCCGTGCATATGGTCAAGGCAATATGCTACGCCCATTGCTATTCTTAGTCGCATTACCCAGTCTAAGTGTTCTGAGTCTTTATCTACAAAAAAAAAAGTAATATTGTTTCCTATTTAAGATCGTAAAGATAATGAGCCAACTTACAGTGTAATGACTCATGTGACTTGACTAAAGAGCTTTTTTTGCTTACAGTGTAAATGTTCAAAGACTGATCCATTTGATGCATATTCAAAGACCAAGATCCTAGTGAAAGGTTCATCTTCTTCACAGTAACCAAGAAGATTGACAAAATTCTTGTGGTTTATTTTGGATAACATTTCGATCTGAAATTATCAAAAACATAAAGGTTAAAGCGATAGAAATCAAAATCCTTTAAAAATATAAGGGGACTGATTGACCAAAAATACCTTCTTCCTGAACTGCAGTTCTATGTTATTTGTCCATTCTTTAGCAGACGCAGTAGCAACAGAAGCCACCGCTATCTCCACCCCACTCGAAAGTGTCCCTTTGAACAATGTACCAATGGGGCAAGACCCAATGACATTACTGAAATCTTCACAAGCAGCTTCGATCTCAGATCTTTTGAGTTTGGGGACACCTGAATACCAAATCAGACAACATTAATGTTCAAACCAAAACAAAATAGCTAGTTGAAAAAGGCAAGGGCGTCAATTTCCCACGCATTTTGGACATCAAGGTTAACTTCAATCTTCGAGAACTAACAATGCCACTTTACATATTGTATCAGCGAGTAGAAAGAAAATTACCAGTTATAAACACTTTCTGAAGTTGTCCACTAAGACCTGTACGCCAAGGATTCACAGACTTCCCAGCCTTACTTCTGAAAAAGAAGACACCAGTAGCTAAAAGGAGAATAAACACAGCACCGCCTATGCAGCTAGCCACTATCGGAACCATGCTCTTTTTAGAAGTCGAGGAGCTTCTTCTTAGACTAGGAAAATTTGCAAGGGGCACAAAAGGAGGTGGAGCAGAGACATGTAGTGCAGGAGAACTTTTTTGTTGCGGAGGCACTGCTGAGGATTTACTTGCACTAGGTCTCTGAGAAGGAACCGAAGATGACCGAGGTGTAGCAGTTGCCACAGAGCGGTCCTTGTACCCAGTCAAATTGGTGTAGGGGTTATGGAAACGACCAAGTAATTTCCTGTGAAGACTAACAGTTCTCCTACAAAAAAAAAAGGAAAGACAAAGGTAAAATGAAATTGAGTAGAAAGATCCAGGAAACAG
The DNA here is from genome assembly GCA_964056655.1 of Arabis hirsuta. Classification (NCBI taxonomy): domain Eukaryota; kingdom Viridiplantae; phylum Streptophyta; class Magnoliopsida; order Brassicales; family Brassicaceae; genus Arabis; species Arabis hirsuta. The sequence continues at coordinate 4,007,236 of OZ053308.1, read as the reverse complement.
CAACATGTTTATAAACAAGATTGAAATGATTATGCCGCAGGACTGTCAAAGTAAATTTAGCAAGTCTGAAAAACCAATAAACCATTCATTTAGCACTTTGAAAGAGTATTAAGTTCACTCTATGACTCAAATGATCTAAAAGTATGGTGTTAAAGTCATAGATCTACTATTCAACCTACATTGATGTTGATGCTCAACCAAAATTCAATATTCAAATCATGTTTGGAAACTATTCATTGAACCAATCAAGTTGCAGTATCAAAATCTCATTGCACAATTAGACCTTACCACAAAGAAATCAGTAACTATTCAGAAACAGGATTAACAAAAGTAAAAAACACCAAAATGTTTCATGTAAATCAACAAGAGCAAGCACTAATCCAAATACCTAGCACTTGCTAAATTATGCAGTTGCGTTCGAAATTCAACAAACACCAAAATTCACCAGAAACAGAAAAAAAAAATTGAAAGCTGCTACTTACAAATTCCCAGCATCTCTATCAGACCACAGATCTTTCATCACTATTTCTTTAAATTCCAGAAAACTCACACCTGAAAGCAAAAAATCGAAACAGAGAACAAATTATCAGGAGCTTGGTTCTATTTATCGGTAGCCAAAACAAGCAAAAAAAAAAAGAGAGAAACGAAAAGTCACCAATATACCTTCAAAATTCAACGAATAACACGAACCGAAGCTCAAAATCACCAGAATAAACACGAGAGAACGCATTTGAAGCCTTAATCGAACGAATTTCCAGTTCTTACTCATCGTGAGACTAAAACCGAGAAAAAGCCGAGAATAGGAAGCAAGAGCTAAGCAGCACCAAAACTCCAAACGAAAAACACGGAAGCTGAGAAAATCGAGCCTCGATCTGAATCTGATAACACAGATTAGACGAAGAAGAAGAGAAGAAAATCAAAAGTTAGCTAAAAGACGAAGACGAGTTTTGAGTTCGCATGGCTGAGGAAACGATTTGTTAGAGCAATATGACTTTTCAACTTTTTTTTTCTTTTTAAATTAAAGTATTTTAAAAGCGCGTGTCCCCGTGGTTTGGCCAATAATAAATTAAAGGGTGCATAGTAATAAGCAATAACTTCTTCTTGTTGACAAATAAGAGAAGCAATAACTATTTTTCTTTTTTCAATACGAAACATAAATAAAATCAAACATTTATAGCGGTAAAATAAATAAATATTTATGTTTAGTTGGTTACTACCCCACCACTCTATTTTAGAATGTGGTCAAATAAACGTGAATATGTTAAGGAAGCGATAAATATGGACTATAATAATATTATTTTATATAAATAAACAAAATTTAACATGGAAAAATAGGAGAATCTATGGACCTTATTAAGATGCCAAGAGCTAAAAAAGTAATTCAAAAGAAGAGGCTAAATAATCCACCGTCGAAAAAGACTTTTGCCGTAGCTTATGGTAATGGTTCGTTTTATTGTTTTTTAATGTTTGTTTAACAGGTAAAAACAAACACACATAAAAACGAGAACGATGGTGGGGTCTAAATGCCACGTGGAATGTTGTTTTCATTTGTTGGATTTTGCATGATTGAAGTTGAATGATTGTGTGTGGTCTTGTGTTTTTTTTTATAAAAAACAAATTGTAATAATAATAAGTACGTGGAGGAGTTTCTGACTAATTCAACGTGGAAGTTTTGCTTAGTTGTTACTTTCTTCGTTTTCAATCCAACTTTCTTTGCCATGTGGCATAGTCATGGATGTAATGGGAAAACCCTCATTGTCTTTTATTTTTAAAATTATATATATATACTCTTAGATTTTTTAATACACAAAATATAGTGTATAGAAAGTGTTCAACAATTGTTTTTACACCGCCTACATTTTGTGATGTTTATCCAAGTAAAACAAAGAAATTTTTGCCACACAAGTATCTATCTATTTGTTTATGGAGGGATTGATTTTTAACCATTTTCGTAAGATATAATAAAATCAGATGCTGAATCGATTTTAACCATTTTTTTATGTCAACTAAAGTAAGACTACAACTTAGGAAATTCAGGAAAGGTTGCTTTAATCTCCTTTTCTAATGATTTCCTGTGGCTAATTGTTGTTCCTACGTGATCTGTAGCTTCCTTTTTAACTTCTTCTTGGTTTTTTACTCTCTCTTTTTTTGAACCAATGAAATTCTCTACTTTAAAACTTTTGTGTTAATTTTTCCCTTTTTAGTAATAATATTCACATTTTATCCAAAAAAAATAAGACTACAAATATATAGTGACTTTGATTAAATATTATTATTTGCTTGTATTCATAAGAGAGTATGACAAGTAGAGAGGGTAAATGAATAAAACATTAGTTTTGAAATGAATCCAAAGATAATAATTTGTATATACGGTTGACTAACGGTTTCGCCGTAATTTGAAAGCCAGCGGGTTTTAATTGGATGAAGAAAAGAGCAAATCATAATACTATCATTATTATTATCTTATTTTTTGTTATTATGTTTTGCAAGTGCACCACCATGTCTAAGCGTTACGTAATCTAACTTGATCCTTACGTACCTTTGGTTGTTCACTTTGACATTTATACTTATAAAACCAAAAAAAAATGTTTTGTCTAATATTTTAACAAAGACTCGATGAATCTCCATGCATGTGCATACGATCATTCTATAACAAAAAAAATATGCAGATCATGTGAATTTTTCTCAAAGAAATTGACGGTGTTGCCGCATAATACATGAACTCTCAATTAGTGAGGGCATTAGGAATTTTTTATAGAAATTTTAAAGGCAATACATTTCTTTATATAGAAAAAGGCAATGCATTTATTAAATTTTTCATTGACTTATTAAATGGTACAAACCAAGCATATGTGAGCTGTTCCTGAACAAAATGTAACTTCACATGCATCTTTAAAATTTTAGATTTTTAATTTCACATCTTGTGGAAGAGAAAAGCCACTTGCACTTGCAAGATTCATGAATTTTGTGATATACACTAATTACTACCTTCATAGTTTTCTTTCTTTGGTCGGTGAAGAGGATTGTACTCAGTACCTTTCATGGGAACAAGCAACAATCTCCAAGAACAAGACTTTTGAACCTATTTAAATTACCATGCTTTTTCCTTCAGTTTCCAGAAAAGCCGCCCTCTCTCGAAGAATCTTTTGCCCCATATACCTACACAAATATAACTCTCCAACAATCATATATACATCTTATAATAATAACATGTTTGGATCATTTGTTTCATTTAGTTTATGAATATGCACGTGTTTAATTACCTTCCGAGCATCATGATCGTGGCTTGAGGATTAGTCCCCGGAGTCTTGAGGAACGTGGATGCATCGATAACCCTCAAAGCATCAATCCCTAATACTTTGTAATCACTGTCGACCACTTTTCCAACTTGACAACCTCCATGGTAATGATAAATAGTCATGACGGTATCTTTACAATACTGCTTCAAATGGAACGTCGAGGTTATGTGCCTTGGCCTCAGATTAATGGGAAGAGCAAGGATGAGATTCAGCAATCCACGTCCATTCACTAGAGGGTACTTGTAATTGGAGTATCCCTTCGAGTCTATCACTTTAATTATTGTACTAAGTGCTTTAACGCAATTATTCAAATCTTCTGGCTCTTGGTAATAGTTGAATGTCACTGAAGGGTTATCATCTGGATTCGTGTTCCGCAGCTCTAAATGACCTCTTGAGAGCGGTCCATCCACTTTCTGAAGCATCCCACCCGCTTGTGTTGTGATGTTAAATCGAAAATCCAAAGATTTGAAAAAGTTTGAGAGAGTTTGGGTGGGAAGTTTTATCTGCATAAAACATCATACAAAAATAGTATATAGTCTTTAATTTGAATAACAATTTTGTATAACGTAGATCATAAAAAAAATTGATTATTGATATACTTAGATAGTGATTGTACCTCCTTGAGAAGATCTATAACACCATCGAAGAAGCTATGCGTCAAACCAATAGAGAAACTTAACCCACTTACACCTTCAATGTAGCTACTAAAATGTGGTATTCCAGCAACTTGGACAAGGGACACTTCTACCGGTTCCGGAGAAGGGATGAAGACAGGGTTCATCGGGTTATCGCCCATTCCTTGTCCAACCATGGGGTGATCGAGAATGATTGGTTTCACCCCATGGTCTCCAAGATGGGCTGTGGGGCCAACACCACTCAACATCAATAATTGTGGGCTTGCAATGGCACCCGCTGATAAAATCACCTCATTAAGTGCGTCATGCGCTGATAATTTTGCCGTGTGGAACTCACCATTCGCATCTCGGAAAATCACCCCATTTGCCTTGGGGCTCAAATTTTCTATACAACCAAAAACAAATAAAAAATTCATATCCGAAGCACAAGAAGCAGAAAATCACTACAAGAAAAATGGGGTTTTTCCAACCGAATTTCCGACGGAGCATATTCGGTCGGAAATTCTCGACGGAAATCCGACGGATTTCCGATCGTTTTCCGACCGGTCCAAAATCGGTCGGAAATTTCCGACGGAAACAATTCCGTCGCAATGCGGTTGCAATATCGGTAGGAAATCGGTGGGAAAATAAATCGGTGGGAAATCCGTCGGAAAATTCAGTCGGAAAACGGTGGGAAATTCAGTCCGTCGGAAATCGGTAGGAAAAATTGGAGCCATTTTTGACCGTTTGAAAATTTGAATTTCCGACCGAAATTTCGGTGGGAAATCCGTCGGAAATTTTTCAGATTATTTTTAAAAACAGATCACACCTTCTTCCTCCTCCTCTTTCACATACGAAATTTCTTTGTATAACACTTAAAAATGGCTCCTTCAAACCCCCCTCAATATTTTCGAGCGTGGATGGATAGACCTTCTCATGATCCAGAGACGGGTTTACTTACGGATGAGTTTGTCGATGGAGTTCAACAATTTATGAATCTTGCATTAAACCAACCGCAAACCATAGAAGCTCAAGGTAAAATGTCGTGCCCTTGTTCTAAATGTCGGAATTGTAAAAAGAAATTTGGGCGTTTTGTATTACAACACCTTTATAGAGACGGATTTATGCCGGGGTATAAGATATGGTATTTGCATGGTGAAGATGGTTCAATGGGGAATTATGCTAGTACTAGTGCGGATAGGATAGAGGAACCAATACCGGAAGTAGATGAAAATGTAGGTATGGAAGAAATGGTTAACGAAGCCTATCGGGAGAATATACCTTCGTTTTTTCAGGATGGATCCGAAGGACCAACTTTAGATGCCCAAAGGTACTTTGATACGGTAGATGCATCAACTGATCCGTTATATGCTGGTTGCAAAGAGGGTATTTCATCTTTATACTCTGCATACAGAATGATGAGTATAAAGACTGATTGGAATTTGTCAGAGGATTGTATGGATGCGATAGCTGATTATGTGAAAGATATTCTGCCGGAAGATAATCTTCACCCGGGTTCATACTACGAGATACAAAAACTTGTATCCGGGCTTGGTTTGTCGTATGAAATGATAGATGTGTGCATCAACAACTGTATGATATATTGGAGAGAGGATGGCGACCGCTTGAAATGTCGGTTTTGTCGCCAACCGCGGTTTCAAGACACAACTGGTAGAGGTCGAGTACCGTTTAAGAGGATGTGGTATTTGCCGTTAGCCGAGCGGTTAAAGAGATTATATAAATCAGAGCGCACAGCCGGTCCTATGAGATGGCATGCAGAGCATACCTTTAATGGAGAAATTGCGCATCCCTCAGACGCAGGTGCATGGAAACATTTCCAATCATTGTATCCTAGTTTTGCAGAAGAGCCACGAAATGTATACCTTGGGTTATCTACGGATGGTTTTAATCCTTTTGGGAAGCATGGGAGGAAATATTCATTGTGGCCAGTCATTGTCACACCTTACAATTTTCCTCCAACGTTGTGCATGAAGCGAGAGTTTCTATTCCTCACAATCCTTGTTCCCGGTCCAGACCATCCGAAGCGTTCGCTTGATGTCTTCTTGCAACCATTGATTCATGAATTGCAAGAGTTATGGGAGCATGGTGTTCGAACATATGATATTTCATGCCATCAGGACTTCACGATGAAAGCTGTGCTTATGTGGACCATAAGCGATTTTCCAGCATATGGAATGTTATCTGGATGGACAACTCACGGAAAGTTGTCATGCCCGTACTGTCAAGATAACACTAATGCTTTCCAATTAAAGCATGGCAAAAAGGCGTGTTGGTTTGATTGTCATAGATGTTTTTTACCAGCTGATCATCCGTACCGGAGGAGCACCACGTTGTTTACAAAGAAAAAAAAGGTGCTTCACGATCGTCCCCCCCCCCCCAGTTAAATGGTGATTATATTATGACTCAGTTTCGTGATTTTGGTGTTATGACTACGGCTTACTGTGGTGGTAATGGGCATGATCATGTTGACGGTTATGGGCAACAGCATAATTGGCATAAGAAGAGTATTTTTTGGGATTTACCATATTGGAAAGATCATCTCTTGCGGCATAATCTTGATGTCATGCACATTGAGAAGAACTTTTTCGATAACATCATCAATACAGTCCTCAATGTGCAAGGGAAAACCAAAGATAATTTGAAGTCTAGATTGGATTTGCCCGGTATATGTTCTCGAAAGGAACTACATGTCATGGAGAATGGAAAAGGTCCTATCCCGGTCTTCAGGTTGGATGGTTTAGGAAAGAAAGAGTTCTTTGAGTGGATTACGCATCATGTTAAATTCCCAGATGGATATGCGTCGAATCTTCGTAATTGTGTTGATATGGGGGACGGAAAGTTTATTGGACTGAAGAGTCATGACTGTCATGTTATCATGCAACGCCTCCTTCCATTTGCCTTTGAAGACCTCCTTCCCAAAAACGTCCATCGAGCAATTGCAGGTAAATTTTTGGTATTTAAATCAATTTACATTATCACATATATATATATATATATATATATATATATATAAATATATCTACTGTATTTAAAAAAATTATATTTGATCTTTCCAGCGGTAGGTGCGTTTTTCCGAGATTTATGCACGAGATCCGTTACAGTGGACGGGATACGCAATTTGGAGGAGAAGATACCAATGATCCTCTGCAATCTAGAGAAGATATTTCCGCCGTCTTTCTTTGATGTTATGGAACATCTTCCGGTCCATCTTCCTCGGGAAGTTGCTCTTGGTGGCCCTGTTCAATATCGGTGGATGTATCCGTTCGAGCGTTATATGTTCCATCTGAAGAAAAAAGTCAAAAATTTAAGCAAAGTAGAGGGGTCAATTGTTGCTCAAAGCATCAACCAGGAAACATCTAATTTTGCGGTAAACTACTTCCCTTCAAAAGTCCAATCAAAGAGTCGAAAACCAGGGCGTTACGATGATAGAGGAGAAAAACCCATTTATCCAGCTTATGTCCCACATATGTTCGCACAAGTCGGCCGACTAAGTGGGAAAACAAAATCAAGGAGGCTTTCATCTGAGGAGCAAAAACACTTGCATATGTACATTCTCACAAATTGCGAAGAAGTCATGCCATATGAGAGGTATTTTTAATTACAAACTAAATAATTCGCAACTTTCATTTTACGATAATAAATAAATAATGATGATATGTTTTTTTCAGCATTTACATGGACCAATTACGCCAGGAAAATCCACTTTACACAGAAGATGAATTGAATGTGCTAAAAAGTTCTGAATTTGACCGGTGGTTACCATTCTACGTAAGTGAAAAATTATCCGACGCATAAAATTGTGTAAAATATTTAAATGCGCGTGTAATAATGGAAAACTGTTTTCTCGTGTAGATCTCGCATTGGAAATCTAATGGCCATCAATTTCCAACGTGGTTAGAGGAGCTGTCGTCCGGCCTAACATCGGTTGCTATGTCATATCCGATGTACTGCACCCGCGGATACGCTTTTAAGATCCATAGAGAAATGAACAGAAGGTGCACCTCTAATTCTGGAATTTCATCACATTCCGGTGATCTTGTTTACTATGGTGTCTTGCGTGAAATATTGGAGGTTCATTATCCCGGCTTACTCGATTTGAGGTGCGTTGTCTTCTACTGTGATTGGTATGATCCTTTTACCGGTGTTCGACAAGACGAGTTTGGTGTTACATCTGTACATTCGAGGAAGAGGCTCCAAAAATACGATCCATTCATCCTTGCCTCACAAGCAAACCAAGTTTCATATATTCCATACCCTCGAGTACGAAACAAACAAGATCCATGGATTACGGTGACATCAATTAACCCAAGAGGAAGGGTAGATGGGGTAGCAGATACCGAACCTTTGCAACAGAGCACCGCCGGATATATTGGCTCGATTGATCATTCGCTTGAGGTTGACCTCGTCGTCGATTTCACAACGGACGCAGAAGATGCAATATTTGAGGATTCAGAGGAAGAGATTGGGGAGTTTGACCAAGAGTCGGAGTCAGCATCTTCAGATTATTTATCGGATTCAGACGGACTTTAACTATATTTTTGTATTTAAAACAATTTTAATTTGTGTTTGTAATATATTATAATTCAAAACTTCTACCCTAAATTTTTATAATTCCGACCGAAAATTGTTATAATTGTTATAAAATATTATGAAATTGTTAAAATTGTTAAAATTGGTTAAAAAATTGTTATAATTCCAAATCCGTGGGAAAATGGTTAGGATTGTTTAAAAATTGTTAAAATTATTAAAATTGTTATAAAATTGTTATAATTGTTATTATATTTTTATAAATGTGCTAAAATTTTTATAATTGTTATAATTAAATTTTTATAATTCAAAATTGTTTTAATAAAATTGTTATATTAAATTCAGCATCTTCAGATATTTATTTAGAATTTCCGACCGATTTGCGACGGATTTAATTAAATCCGTCGCAAATCGGTCGGAAATTTGCCACCGATTAATCGGTCGGAAATTTAAATTTTCCCACCGATATATCCGTCGGAAATTTAATTTTTCCGACCGATACATCCGTCGGAAATTTTAAATTTCCGACCGATTTATCGGTGGCAAATTTCCGACCGATTTGCGACGGATTTAATTAAATCCGTCGCAAATCGGTCGGAAATTCTAAATAAATATCTGCTCTTCTTCCTCAGATCCGATCTTCATCAACACCTTCATCGCTTCATCTCTTCTCCGCCGCCGCCGTCGAACGCCGATCCACCGCCGCCGAGCCTCCTTCTCTTCTCCTCCACCGCCGCAACCTCTCCTTCTCTTCTCCTCCACCGCCGCAACCTCTCTTTCTTCTCTTCTCCTCCGGTCTCCTTCTCTTCTCCTCCACCGCCGTCGGCTCTCCTCCTCTCTCCACCGTCCACCGCCGCCGAGCCTTCCTCCTCCACCCACGCCGTCTCTTCCTCCTCCACCACCAATTCAAAACATGTAAGTAAAATTGTGAATTTTTAGGATTTAGGGGAAATTTGAGGGGAAATTGTGAATTTTTAGGATTTAGGGGAAAATTGTGAATTGAATTAGGATTTAGGGGAAATTATGAATTTTTAGAAAATTGTTAGGAAATTTTAGGGGAAATTATGAATTTTTAGAAAATTGTTAGAAAATTGTTAGGATTTAGGGGAAATTGTGAATTTTTAGAAAATTGTTAGGAAATTTTAGGATTTAGAAAAATTATGAAATGTGAATTTAAGGAAATTTTAGGATTTTTGGAATAATTGAAATATGAATTAGGATTTTTGGATTAGGATTTTTGGAATTATGAAATATGATTTGGGAATTAGGATTTGTTGGATTAGGATTTTTGGAATTATGAAATATGATTTGGGAATTACGATATTTGGATTAGGATTTTTGGAATTATGAAATATGATTTGGGAATTAGGATTTGTTGAATTAGGATTTTTGGATTTAGAAAAATTATGAAATGTGAATTTTAGGAAATTTTTGGATTTTTGGAATAATGGAAATGAGAATTAGGATTTGTTGGATTAGGATTTTTGGAATTATGAAATATGATTTGGGAATTAGGATTTGTTGGATTAGGATTTTTGGAATTATGCTTTTTGGAATTATGAAATATGGAATTATGAAATATGAAAAGGGAATTAGGAATTGTTGATTTAGAATTTTTGGAATGATGAAATATGAATTATTATTTGTGATTTAGGATTTTTGGATTGTGATTCTTGGAAATATGAAATATGATTTGGGAATTAGTATTTGTTGATTTAGGATGTTTTGAATTATGAAATATGAATTATGCAGGTCGATGCGAGATTTCCGAAGAATTATTAACCTCCCGCATCGTGCGAGCAGCGACAACACAAACCCCCCAGCCCCAAACCCCCCGAGCCCTTCTCATATTCCGGACAGTCAAAGCTCCAACCAACAACAACTTACGATCGAAGAGTTGTTGACTCAACCGGGCCGAGAGAACATTCCTAAGCTCGACCCAATGTGTCGAGGCAAATCGACTTGGTAAGAAAATTTAAATTTTGTAGTGAAAGTTAAAATTAATACTAACTTGGATTTTTTGACTAATACATTGTTTTCATGTTTTTAGGTTCGGTAAGAAAAATAAGATTTCAAAATCATTTTTGAAGATGATACGTGCACTCCTCAAACATCCTTATAAGACGTGGAATGCAATGCCTCACAGTGAGAAAGAGTTGTGGTTCCGAACTTTTACGGTATGTATTTAACTTCGTAAAAAATTCTATTATTTAAAATGCATTTTATAGTTACTAATAATTTTTGTTTTCAATAATGTAGCAAGATTTTGATTGGCATCCTAGCTTGACGGGACAAGTTAGGGATGCGTTCTACAAGATGGCGTCGGATAGTTACTCGGGACACATGAACGAGTGGAAGGAAAAATGGGAGACCGGGGATGACAAACCGCATAACTTGAACGAGGATGTTTGGCTGGGATTGCAGGCGTACTGGGCTGATCCGGCAACGAAAAAGCTTGCAAAGATTAACTCGGAAAACCGGAAGAAGAATCCTCGAGGTACTCACAACTCGGGGGCTACGAGTTTCTTAGCGCGTGAGGACGAGATGGTAAGTGTATTTGAAATTTCTATAAATTATTTTTGTTATCTTTCACATTTAAAATATTTATGAAACGTTTGCAGATTCAAGAATCTGCCGGTGTGGTTCCAGATTTAGTTGCTTTGATGAAACGGACACACACGAACAAAAAAACCGGGAAGATCGATTATCCGAACATTGCTGAAATCGTCGATAAGGTGGAGAAGAGAAAGGAAGAGCGGCTTACGCAAATGGCTCTCTCTCAAGGTTTGGATGGTTCTTCTTCTTCGAACCAGTGTGAGTTGTCCGTCGACGAAGTCAACGAAATGGTCCTCCAGGTATTGTTACATTTTAATTATATGTCGATCTTTTTTTTTTTTTAATTTTCTATATTGACGCATCTCATTTTCCGTAGGAAACTCCATTGCGCAAGGGTCGTCGTCCTGGATTAGGCAATGTAGCAACTAGGTTTGGGCCTAGTTCTTCTTCCGCGACCAATCCCGGACTGTATGACGAAGTAGCCGGTCTCAAAGAAGCACTTGAGCGGAAAGACGAAGAAGTTGAAGAACTGAAGCTTGAGAACGCCGCAACCAAAGAGAGCCTTGAAGCAATGAAGGCTTTCATGAGGAGCAAATTTCCTGATTTTCATTTTTAGATTTTCTCATCGGTTTTAGTTTTGTTTTGTAATTTACGTTTAAAATACTTCTAGTAATTTCTGAATACTTTAAATTACTTCTACATAATTCTGAATATTTTCAATGTAATTTAATATTTTTATGTAAATTATTTCGTAATTTAAATTATTAATAGATTATATTTTTAAATAATAAATAATTTAATTTTTTTTAAAAATTACCAAATCCGTCGGAAAACGGTCGGAAATTTCCGACGGACACGGCGGTCGGAAATTTCCGACCGATACGCCGGTCGGAAATTTCCGACGGTTGCGGCGGTGGGAAATTTCCGACGGTTGAATCGGTGGGAAATTTCCGACGGTCGGCGGTGGGAAATTTCCGACGGTTGAGGCGGTGGGAAATTTCCGACGGTTGAGGCGGTGAGAAATTTCCGACGGCTATTGCAACGGCCATTATCGGTCGGAAATCGGTCGGAAATTCCGACCGATTTCCGACCGATATGATTTTTCCGACCACCTGTACCCGACGGACATATTGGTCGGAATTCCGTCGGAAACATGTTTTTCCGACGGAATTCCGACCAATATGTCCGTCGGAAAAACCTCTTTTTTCTTGTAGTGAATGTGTATAGCCAGAAAATGTATTCAACGACTAGAATGAGTGAACTGTATGATTTTTTATACCTTGGTTTAGAGGAAGATAAATAAAGAAAACTATCAACTAGAAAGAAATCCAAGTTCAGATAATTCGGTTTTTTCTTTGGAAGCCAGAAATTTGATTACGTGAAGACAACCAAAAAAAGACATGCAAGTAGACAATCACAATCAAAATTACCTTTAGTAGTGAATAGGATCTTATGTACAGAAGCTTGCAAGTAGACAACAATCATATTCGGATTAGCATACTCCAACAAATTCGCCGCCGTGTGTCTATGACCATCCCGGTCAATTATCGTCCCGCCAACTTTCGTCCCATGGATATGTTCGTACGTGAAACCATTGTAAGGAACCACTTCAGCTTCCAATAGCCCATCTATAAACGCCGATTGCCATCCTTTAATCTCCGGTTCGAACACTATTTTCTTCTCGACCCACTCGTAAGCCGCTTCGACCTCAGCTCTATCCCAACCGGCTTCCGCCACGAAATCGTCTTCGGCACGCGAGTAGAAACCCGCGTTTAGCACCGTGGCACCACCTAGGACGCGCGCGCGTGAGTTGAAAACGCCGTCTTCGGAGATGAAAAGCTGCGACCATGTTGTGTTCAAGAGTGTGTTTACGAAGTTTCCGATGTCTGTGGCCGTCGGGTTGTCGTAAGGAGACCCGCCGCGTTCGAGGACTAAAACGGTAGCGTTTTGAGATAGCGTTGCGGCTAGTGCACATCCTGCGGTTCCTCCTCCTATGACTATGTAGTCGAAGTGAGATAGTTTTGGTGCTAATGTTGCATCTTTCATAAAACTATAATTTCCAGCTTCATGAAAACAAAATTCCAAAAAGAATAAGTTGGAATTCGTTTACTAAGATTAATAACCTTAAACTCATTAATTGAATGGTTAGTAAAGGAAATGAAGATGAATAAAGAAGTATAATATTAAAAAAAAAAAGAAAAAAAAAAAAGAAATGAATAATCGTACCTTTATCGGAATAACACCAGCCGTGAAAGATGAAAACTGCGACCATAATAAAACGGAGTAATCGGATTATATGAAACTCCATTTTACCTTTTTGATTGTATACTCAAAATTTTATCTTTTTCCAAAAAAAAAAAAAAAATTGCTTTGTAGGAGTACTATTTTGGGAAGACTAGATTTCATGCGCTATATTTAATGGTGAAGTATATGAAACTAAAAAAGGGACCATTTATCATCACGATTACGGCAAAGTCTTATTCTAAGAGGAATATATAGACTGAATTTAAACCTTTTATTTCTGGCACCATTAACATGTGAACAAATTGTGTGGACCTCCTCCGTTTCAAATTAGTAGTTTGCAGTATTAATTCTTTTGTGAATGTATATTTCCAATGTATTAATTGTTTGTCCACACAAGTATCTTTCTATTTATCTCTACTCTTCCACGATTTATTGCGTATCAAATGACTTTAATCTGTTCCTATCAATTACTTGTAATCGGGTTGTCTAATTTTTAGTTCTTTACTAAGCAACTCCAATGAATTCTTGACATTAATATAACCAAAATAGATATCGGATTAATCGAGAAAACATGTTTCCACTATAAGTCAGAATTGTGTTTGGCAGGTCGAGATTCTTATGTATGTATTTAATAACTTTATGCTTTTCTTTCAGTACCATTTCTATATAATTTGTTATAATGAACTAAATTATAACCCATTTATATGATATAGTACTATGCTTTATTAATAACAAAGATAATCACCAATATCAGGTCATTTTCTAGTCATACATATGAAAAGAAAATTAAGAATTAACAACGTCGATAATCACTCTTGTTCCTGAACAAAATAACTTGACATATTTTCTGTTTTAAAATAACTTCACATCTTGTACAATATAGAAAGATGTAATATGTATTAGGGAAGAGCCTTCACAATTTCCTTTCTCTGGATCGGACGATGAAGAAGATAGTTATAATCGTTCAGACTTTTGAAAATCTTTAAAATCTCATGTTTTCTTTTCCTCAGAAAGCTGTCCTCTCTCGAAGAATCTTCTGCCCCATATACCTACAATCATACATATAATTAATATATAACATGTTTTGGATCATTTTTTTTCATTTGGCATGTGTTTACCTTCCGAGCATCATGATCGTGGCTTGGGGATTAGTCCCCGGAGACTTAAGAAACGTGGATGCATCAATGACCCTCAAAGCATCAATCCCTAATACTTTGTAATCATTGTCGACCACTTTTCCAATTACACAACCTCCATGGTAATGATAAATAGTCATCACGGTATCTTTACAATACTGGTTCAAATCGAAAGTCGAAGTTATTTGCCTTGGCCTCAGATTATTGGGAATAGCAAGAATGAGATTTAGCAATCCACGTCCATTCACTAGAGGGTACTTGTATTTGGAGTATGCCTTCGAATCAATCACTTTTATGATTGTACTAAGCCCTTCAACACAATTGTTCAAATCTTTTGGGTCTTGGTAATAGTTGAATTTCACTAAAGGGTTATCATCTGGATTCGTGTTCCGCAGCTCCAAGTGACCTCTCGAGAGCGGTCCAGCCACTTTCTGAACGATCACACCCGCTTGTGTCGTCACGTTCAATCGGAGATCGGAAGATTTGAGAAAGTTTGAGATGGATTGGGTTGGAAGTTTTGTCTGCATAAAACATCATATATATAGCATGTGACTAAACAATATATATAACATTATATTAGTGTATTAAACGACTATACCTTTTCGAGTAGATTTAAAACACCATCGAAGAAGCTACGAGTCAAACTAATAGAGAGACTTAATCCACTTCCACCTTCAATGTAACTACCAAATTTAGTGATCCCAACTGCTTGAACAAGAGACACTTCTACGGATTGAGGAGAAGGAATGAAAACAGGATTCATTGGGTTATCACCCATTCCTTGCCCCACCATAGGGTGATCTACGACAACCGGATTCACCCCATGGGATGTAAGATGTGCCGCAGGGCCCACGCCACTCAGCATCAGTAGTTGTGGGCTCGCGATGGCCCCAGCTGATAAAATCACCTCATTCATTACATCATGAGCCGCTAATTCTGCTGTGTGGAACACTCCATTTGCATCTTGAAATATTACCCCATATGCCTTAGGCCTTGTACTTTCTGTACAAAAACAAAATTTTCATATCCAAACGATTGTTATAAATAAATGGTACATTATATATGACTTAGAAACACCAAAACAACAATTGGAAGTTTTACTTAAAAAAAACTACGATTGGAAGTCACGACTTTGAATTGAGATTTAGTGATCTAAGAAAATCTCTAATACACAAAACTTGTTTTTTGTAGTTTGTACTAGTGCAACTAATGTATCATAAAGTTTAGCTTAAATTCGTAAGTATATGCGTGAAGTTGTAGGAAGAAAATTCAAATATTCCAATTATGCTATAAGTAATAAAATATTGTTTTGGCTTTTGGGTCGTATATGATAAGAGTGGAATTATTATCCGGGATCTGAGATTCGATCCAAAAATTAGGATATTCGGGGAGCCCGGATCCGGATAAAGATAGTAAAATCTAGTATTCGTGAAAAGAGGATCCAGATCTGGATAGCAAAATTTTAAGGTCCGAATATCCGGATCCGGACGCATAGAATATATTAAAAACATATTAATTTATTATGAAAAATATCATTTAAAATATTAACTAATAATTTTTAAAAATATATTTGTATTTATTTATTAATTATTTTTAATATTAAAAAATATATTTGTATTTATTTATTAATTATTTTTAATATTAATTTTGGATCCGGATCCGGTTCCGGATATCCGCGGATATCCTGAGTTTTGGTCGGATATCTAGAGTCCGGATATCCGGAGGTCACGGATCCGACGATTCCGGATCCGGATACCCTAAAATTCTAGGATATCTAGATCCGTCCTACCCCTAGTATATGACACAAGTTGTTAATTAATAAAACACAAGTTGTTATTTATAAAGATAAGGTTCGAGTACTTGTATGCTACGTCTCTTTCTCTTCCTAACCCTAGCGAGTCATGTCCTTTCATTCTCCAATCATAACCTTCTTATTATGGAAACCCAAAAAAAAAGACATCAATCAAAACTACCTTTAGTGGTGAATAAGATCTTATGAACAGAAGCTTGCAAGTAGACAACAATCATATTCGGATTAGCATACTCCAACAAATTAGCTGCCGTGTGTCTCCGACCATCCTTGTCAAATATCGTACCGCCAATTTTCGTACCATGAATATGTCCGTACGTGAAACCATTGTACGGAGTCACTCCAGCTTCCAAAAGCCCGTCTCTAAACGCTGAATGCCAACCCTTAACCTCCGGTTCGAACACCACTTTCTTCTCGACCCACTCGTAAGCCGCTTCGACCTCGTTTCTATCCCAATCCGATTCCGCTACGATTTCTTCTTCGGCGCGCGAGTAGAATCCGGCGTTTATCACTGTGGCACCGCCTAGCACGCGCGCGCGTGAGTTGAAAACGCCGTCTTCGGATATGAAAAGCTGCGACCATGTTGTGTTCAAGAGTGTGTTTGCGAAGTTTCCGATGTTTGTGGCCGTGGGGTTGTCGTAAGGGGACCCGCCGCGTTCGAGGACTAAAACGGTAGCGTTTTGAGATAGCGTTGCGGCTAGTGAACATCCTGCGGTTCCTCCTCCGATGACTATATAGTCGAAGTGAGATAGTTTTGGTGCTAATGTTGCCTCTTTCATAAAACTATAATAACCAGCTTCACGACAAGAAATATTTTCATAGAATTTTGGAATTAATATAGTAAACCTAACCTAAAAATCTCATAAATTGAATGTTTTGTAAAGGAAATCATGAATTGTATGTACCTTCACCGGAATAACACGAGCCGTGGAAGATGAAAATTGCGAAGAGAATAAAATGAAATATTCGGAAAATATGAAAATCCATGATTATATTTGTTTTGTTATTTATCTTTGGAGGGCCAAAAAATCTCGATCTCATGCCTTTATGTAAAGGTGAAGTATGAATATGATCCTCTTGTTCAGAGCTTTTAAAACCTTTTATTTCTGGTACCATTAATTACGTCCCTATATTACACGTTTTGTCGCATACACAAGATTTGACTTTATTGTTTTATTTTACCTTTGACTTTTGAGTTTACTCTTAATATACTCTTTTCTGCAACTAGCCAGATCCAAAATCTAAACAATTTGAAATAGAAAATGTATATCTCTTTACGTGAAGCTGGTTTATGATTACTCAATGACAAAAAAAAAAAGACACATACCAAAAAGTTTCGGATTTTTGTGGTTAACCAAAACAAATTAATGGTGATTGTATTAAATATACCAAGAAGTTTGTTGAGACTTTCATTTACCAAATTGTATTAACTGGTAGTTGGACTTTTAAGAAGATGGTCCAAATATTGTTGGTTAACTATTGATGATGAAATTAAACCATATATAGCAAACTACACAAAAATGTGAGAAGAAACTGCTGTCACTGATTAAAAATAATAATAATTTTCACATCAGAATAATTCTGCATATCGAAATTTTCCTATTTAGAAAAGTCTATAGTAATGATTTTGAATACAAATTAGCAAGTGAATCCCAAGAGAGGTTGGTTTATGCAAAACCAAAAACCAAAACATGAAAACAAATCCATCATAAATTAGAAAACTCAAAAAAATCAAGACCTAATTCAAACCAAAAAATTATATCTCCTCCGTAGAGAACTTTACCATATTATTACCATCCCTACACCAAGTTTTAAAGAAAAACATGGAAGGATACATCACCATAGTCAAAACCTAAGTGGACTATTGCGTCACGGTACAGATTGCATCTCAACGATCTCTGATGTTGTCTCACCTTCACAACACATGATAGAATCTGTCAATATCAACCAAATGCGTTTAAAACTTATGAACTTTCGTTCTTGAGCTCACCACAATCTTCAACCACAACTGGTTTTAGATCCAACATTTCCAAACACCACGTGTTTCCCGTCGAGCCACGATGTCTTCGCTGTGCAGTTGAAGAACTGAGTGTTGAGAGTAATTATAGTTTTGTAAGAGAGCAATTATTCAAAAACAGATATATCTTTTCTCTTAGATGTGAGACTCAAAAATAATTTATGATTATCTAACCAAATACGATGTGAATTCAATATACGGATCTTTTGTGCATTTGTCTTAGGCCCCATATATTAAGTCCGTGGATAAAAAAATATCTTCGAAGACAACGCTTTACGAAAGAGAAACAAATGATCTGACCAAAGCACAAAACAAAGTTCTAAAAACATATTCGAACGAAACACTAAACAAAAACAAGAAAATCTTTAAACCGAATTCTAGCTAAGTAACCTTCGCATAATAACGTTCCCAACTCCTTTAGACCGATGAGAAGGAGAAAATCCTAAAAACCGGTGAATTATATATTTTATGGTGGAGTAGGACTACCTTCAAATGATTTCTAATAAGCCATGCCAACAAAACACAAACAAGACAAATATGCGGCTAAACACTATAAGGGTTTACTTTCGTAATATTTTGTCAAAAAAAAATATATAATTAATGGTGAATTTGTATATATGAAATTAGTTTTTTTTTTTTTTTTATAAGCATTCACATAATCGTCCATATGTCGTCATACTTGAATAATAAATCAAATACTTCGTAATCAATTATTACTTATGTACACTACAAGAAAATGGCCGCATTTCCGACGGTTCTTGTCCATCGGATCTAAGTCGTCGGAAATAAATATCCGTCGGAAATCCGTCGGAATAAGTGACGGAATTCCGACGGAATACCGAATAACCGGATTCCGTCGGAGGTCCGTCGGAATTTCGTCGGCTATAGAATTCCGACGGAATTCCGACGGCCCCTCACACCGACGGAATTCCGACGGTCTGTAAACCGACGGATTTCCGACGACCCATAAAACCGACGGATTTCCGACGACCCGTAATACCGACGGATTTCCGACGGATTTGTTAATTTTTTAAAAAAAAAAATCTAAATAAATATATTAAATTAAATAAAATATAAAATTAAATTTAAATATTTTTAAAAGTAATTTAAACATTTAAATATTTATAAAAGTACAATTAAACGTTTAATTATTACATAAACAAAATTCTACTGGGACTGGTTACGGAAGAACGCGTTCATCTTTTCTTCCATTGCCCGAATTCTTTCTGCATCTTCTGCGCGTTGTGCCTCCATCGCGCTAACGCGCTCGGCGTTCTGTGCCCTCAAACTACTATTTGCGTGAAAGCGGTATGAATTAACGGATGAGGAGGAACTGTCTTCCGGGAGGCCAAATACACGACCTTTGTGCTTAGGCGTAACCTATAAAAAAAAATATACTTATTCAATGTTATAAGTTATTAGTATTAAAAGTTATTTTAAATTTTTTTAAATTTGCAACTTTTACTAACCTCATAGGTCAACTCGTTGATCTTCTCGAGTGGAACTTCGGTGGCCGGCGGAGTTCCTTCGACGATCTGTTGGGATTGGAGGTACTCCTCACCGAGCCTCTCCACGCTTTCCACGATTTCACGAGCAACTGCATCTTGAATTTCATTAGTCTGTCTGTTGGTGTGCGCATCTTTGATCAAATCAAGATGCGACGGACGCACACCGGTCTTCTGAAACTGTTGGCATAGATACGGAAGGAATTATAAAAGGGGTTATAGAAAATTCGTATGATTACCAGTTTTTCAGCACGTGTCGCTTTGCTCGTTGCTCCGAGGTTATGGGTCGCCGGTCCCTTCCCCTTCCGCTCGCTCTTCCGGTTAGTGGAGTTTTTTCCTGAGGTCGATTGAGTTTCCTCCAGTTCCCAATGGGCAAGTAGTCCAGCCCATAATGTTGGCTTATCTTTAAAAAATCGGGGCACCTTTTCTTGTTTGAACCACAAGTCCTTCCACTCGTTCATCTTCAACGAGTACTTTCGACCGGCCTTTTTGTGGAATTGCCGTCGGACCTGACCAGTCAGCTGCGGGTCCCAAGTAAAATCTTGCTGAAAAAAAAAACCACATAAGCAAATTAGTATTGACAATTTAAATTTTATATTAAATTCAACATTCTTAATTTAGAAAAAACAAAATCATACCGCAAATTGCCGAAACCACAATACACGGTCTGCCTCTGGCATCGAACTGTATGTGGGATACGGTTCTTTTATCAAGCAATTGATCATTGTGTTGATAGAACTCGTAATCCCGTTTTTGCGAAAATTGAAACCTAAACAATATTTAGTTAAATATTTTATTAAGTTAATATAATCAAATACATTTTTAAATAAAACTTACCAGGTCGTGTTGGGTGGCAAGTCAGGATCTAGACGAGGCAACCTATCCCGTCCGGGTTGCGAAACAAACTCCTCAATGGTCATGGCCGTGGGAGTTGAGGGCGCTGTATCCATAGGAGACGTGTGTGGGATATCAAAACCGCTAGTCTCGGGGATTTGCGACTGACTCCCACTCCCACCTCCCCTAGTGGAATTACCGGCTCCACTAGAGTGATGAAATCGCCTATAGTCCCTAAGATTGCCAAAATTTTTACATATCAACCATTTATTCATATTATAAATTTGTATATGGAAAATAATTTTATAAAACGATCATAATTTATTCATATTATAAATCTTTATATGGCAAACATTCATATCAAAAATTTATAATTTTTACAGATTAACAATTTATGATTTTTACATATCAACAATTTGAAATTTTATAATTTATTCATATTATATATCTATTATCTGGAAAATAATTTTATAACCCCAAAAATAATTTATTCATATTATAAATCTTGAAATGGAAAATATTCATATAAAAAATTTATAATTTTTACAGATCAACAATTTATGATTTTTACATATCAACAATTTGGAATTTTATCATTTATTCATATTATATATCTATTATCTGGAAAATAAATTTATAACCCCAAAAATAAAATTATTCATATTATAAATCTTTATATGGAAAATATTAATATGAACAATTTATAATTTTTATTTATCAACAATTATGTAAATTTATAACCACAAATACTTATAAAAATGTTAAATAATTTCATATACCCGAAAAATTACTAAATAAAAAAATTCCTAAAATTAAAAAAATTTTTGATTCCCTAAATTCAATAATTCTTAAATTACTAAATTTTTAAATTCCTAAATTCTTAAAAATTCACCAATAAATCACACCAATAATCCTAATCCAATCTAATCTACTCTAAATCAATTACTTATCTAATCCAAAAATATTATTACTAATCTAAACAATAATTATTACTAATCTACATCATAAAATTCAAAGATTAGTAATCTTCATATTAATGAAAAAAAACTTACATCTTTATAGTTTGAGAAGAATGGAGGAGAAGTAGGAGGGAGAAGGATTGGTGACACCAAGAGGGAGAAGTCGCCGGAGGGAGGGTCGCTGGAGGTTCGGTCGCCGGAGGTTCGGTCGCCGGAGGGAGTAATCGCCGGAGGGAGGCTCGCCGGAGGGAGAATGGAGGTGTCGAAGGTTTGAAGGTGGAGAGAAGATGTGGGGATCGATTTGGGGAAGAAGATAGATCTGATTATATTTACGACAGAACCGACGGAAAACCGACGGAATTCCGACGGAATTTTCGCGGTTTCCGATGAGATCGAAGTTAAGGCGGCAGAAATTAGGGTTTCCGTCGGAAATCCGTCGGTATTTATGACGGAATTCCGACGGATTTTAATTAAAATTTATATTATTTTGCAGAAATTTTATTAAAAGATATTTTAAAATCCGTCGGAAATCCGTCGGTATTTATGACGGAATTCCGACGGATTTTAATTAAAATTTATACTATTTTGCAGAAATTTTATAAAAAGATATTTTAACATCCGTCGGAATTCCGTCAGAAATACCGACGGATTTCCGACGGATTTTATTTTTTTTATTATATTCTGCGGAAATTGTTTGAATTTAAAAACGCGTTACCGTCGGAAATATCTTTTTATAAAGTTTTTTGAAAATATGTGAAAACATAAAATTAAAATCTTAAAACTTAACCAGCTCCGATTACATTAGAGCCTTTAAAATATTAAACATTCAACGGTTATGAGGATGGTCATAATACACTCCTATTTTGAAAAACATACAACTTACAATCGATTAGAACCAGAATTTTTTCTTTCCCTTTTGTTTCTTTGGTGGAGAATCTAAATACCCGTCGCATAATTCCCTTTTGATTGCATCAACATCTACATTTAAGTTGGGGCTTTCTGGTCTTTGGGCAAATTCATAATCATAGTAGTGATCCTTACATTCTTTTGAAGTACTTTCACCGTAAGTATCTGTGACCTCAATCAATTGAGATGGTTGTACGTCCTCGAGAACACGCTTCTGGTCATGACATTGTGCCTGCTTATCATATTTGGGACTCAAAACATTGGGTTTAAAGCTCGAATCAGCTTCCCACGAGTATGTGGGTATCTCTTGAGTGAATTCGTCGCATTGAGTTTCGGTTTCCCACGAGTATTTTGGAATGTGTTGGTTGGTCGGCAAGAACTGGCTGTCCGGCGCTATTGTTGCTGAAGAATCTTCAATATGGATTGATGAGCACTTATCAAATTCCCACGAGTAAGTGGGTATCTCTTGCGTGAATTCGTCGCATTGAGTTTCGGTTTCCCACGAGTATTTCGGAATTTGTAGGAGGTTTGCCACGTTTTGAGATTTATAGTCTTCATTTGGAGGGCTAGAAGACATTATTTGCTTTGGGTTTGTGTAGAAGATATACACTTCCGTGCTATGTATTTATAGTAGAAGTTACATGTTAAACGTAACAAAAACCATGGCCACAAATAATGGAGATAGTACAAAACTTTGTAGACCACATAAGTTGTTTTGTCTTTGCATATTGTGTTGTCAAATCACGTCTAATCGATCTGGGCCGTAGATAATTTTAAACCATATTTGAACCATTAAAACCCGAAATGTCACATCCGACTAGTATTAACTCATTAAATGCATAGATGTTAGAGTACAACATTCATAAACAAACATTTATTCATAAATTATTAATCTGACTCTCCTGATGAACCTTCACTAGGGATGGAGTCTGAATCGTCGTCAAATTCTTCACGTGTTTCCTCATCGTCCGAATGAACTAGATCATCGCCGATATGTGTTACATCAATGACAAGGTCAATGTTATCCATCTCCTCAACATGTGACATTTGCATACTTCTCGATACTTGTAGAGAATCATGTTCTGGAACTCCATATATTTTCCCTCTCGGATTAATTGGAGTTACAGTGATCCAAGGATCTCTCATTGAGGAAATTCGAGGATATTTTATGTAGCACACCTATTAATGGAGATAGTGGATATTGTTAATATACAGAAATAACAAAACCTAACGTATGAAGATGTAGGAAAACCTATTATTGTATTGATACCTGGTTTGCTTGAGACGCAAGGATAAATGGATCGTAATGCTGTAGTTTCCGGCTTGAATTTATCGAAATAACACCAAGAGGGTCAATTCGAACCCCACGACCATTGGATGGATCATACCAATTGCACATAAACACAATGCACCTCAAGTCCAACATTCCTGGATAGTGGACTTCCAAGATTTCTTTTAAAATGCCATAGTACATGGTATCACCTGATTGTGTCGAAATACCATAGTCCGAAGTTGGCCTTTGACGTCCTTCCTTACGAATCCTGAATGAATATCCCCTCGTGCAAAATCTGGGATATGAAGTCGCGGTGCTGCGTAAACCATGAGCAAACTCCACTAACCAGGTCGGGAGGTTTTCACCAATTTCTAAACCTTCGGAAACCTAAAAACAATTACCGAAAGAAATCAGTAACATATGAAAGTGAAAACCTAAAAAAGTAAGCGTAACGAATTATATTAAACTTACATAAAATTTCAACCACTCCGGGAATTCTTCATCTTTTAAGACAGCAAGTTCGGAATCTGTCTTATCAGCATGGAAAGTTTGTACTAGGGACATGTAAATCCTGTAACATAACAATTGTTATTACCCGAACACAATTAATGCCACAAATTTAGTATGACAAATGGTGTACCTCTCATACTCCACAAGTTCGTCACAATTTCTTAGGATATATGTATGCAAATTTGTGACCTCTTGTGTTGATAGTATGCGAGTCTTCCCTTTTCCACTTACCCGACCAACTTGGGCAAACAACTCAGGTACGACCACGGGATACACTGCTTTCTCACCTCTATCATCATGTCGCGCCGGCCGTCTCCCCTTAGTCCGAACATCCGAAAGAAAGTAATACTCGGCAAAGTGTGATACTTCTTCATTTAGACTTTGTGCAACAATAGATCCCTCAACCTTGCTCAAATTTTTAATCTTTTTCTTCAGGTGAAACATGTAACGCTCGAACGGATACATCCATCGGTATTGAACAGGGCCTCCTAATGCTGCTTCACGTGGGAGGTGAATAGGAAGATGTTCCATAACATCAAAAAATGACGGTGGAAATATCTTCTCAAGATTACAAAGGAGTACCGGGATGTTGGCCTCTAAATTACGGATCCCGTCCACTGTTAGTGTCCGTGAGCATAAATTTCGAAAGAAAACCCCAACTCCTACAAACGAAAAGGAAACAAGTTAGTACATATATAGTAACATTATATTAGTAAGAAACTAACGGGAGTACGAAATATACCTCCAATGGCTTGATGGATGTCTTTTGGAAGAAGATAAGCAAATGCAAATAGAAGAAGACGCTGCATCACAACATGACAATCATGACTCTTCATTCCAATAAACTTCCCTTCCGTCGAATCCACGCAATTACGCAGATTAGATGCGTAGCCGTCAGGAAATTTAACACTTTTTTTTATCCATTCAAAAAAAATTTCTTTCTTACCCGCGTCTAACCGGTACGCGGGCATAGGCAATCTACCATTAGGCAAAACATGTAGAGATGCCCTTGAACAAATCAATGGCAAGTCTAATCTAGATTTCCAGTTGTCTTTTGTCTTTCCTGGTACATTTAAAATGGTGTTCATGATGTTGTCAAATAAATTCTTTTCAACATGCATGACGTCTAGATTTCGGCGAATGCATCAACACATTCTTCGGACAAATTGTAATCAGTCTTGATGTTCATAATCCTACTAGCAGAAGATAACGGTGAATGACCTTCCCGACAACCACTGTATAGTGGTTGCTTTGATGCGTCTAACATATCAAAAAACCTTCGAGATTCTAAATTAGGTTCTTCAACCCTATCACCCTCATAACCACCAGACTGCAAATTCTCTCTAAACGCATCGTTAACCATCGCAACCGTACTTACCCCAATATCTACTTCCGTTGTACGTTCTCCTCTATTATCCGGAAAATAAGGTGCATTACTACTAGTACTACCATATTCAAAATTGTTTTCTCCATGTAAAAACCAAACCTTATATCCCGGCCTAAATCCATATCTATATAAGTGATTCCAAATAGTATGAACCGCAACACTAATTCTATTACAACAATTAGAACATGGACATTTGATATCCTGACCTTTTTTGGCTGCATCTTGATTTCTGGGTAAATTCATGAACTCGCATATACCTTCAGCGTATGCGGACGTTAATAAGTTCGAGCCAATATCCATCATTGGCTCGTCCATCCAAGACCGAAAATATGAACTCATCGCAAACAAATTTTTTGGGATTTTAAAATTGTGTTAATATCTACTTACGAAGAAATGTCGAAACTTATAGAACGGATTTTCCGACGGAATACCGACGGTTTCCGTCAATACCGCTGACAAAACACCCCACAAATCCCATCGGGCACCGCTAAATAATTTATAACCACTCAAACTTTGCCGACATCGGAAACCGTCGATATTCCGTCGGAAAGTCGTCGGAAAGTGACGACAGCTTATTTTCGTCGGAAATCCATCGTTAATTAACGACGGATTTCCGACGGAATTAACGACGGATTTCCGACGGAATTATTTGTATCGTAATGCCGTCAGCATTCCGTCGCAAATTTCCGACGGAAATCAAGTCCGTCGGAAATTCCGTCGGAATAGTATTGTTTTTCTTGTAGTGGTAGTGTGGTATTTTTAAAATCAGTTATAAACATATATTTATTTATGTGTATTAATAAATAAAGTTGAAAAATCATTAATTAAGAGGAGGTATTTGAGGTTTTTTACACATCTATTACATGGCAAAAAGCCACATATTTCATCTTGGGAAATTAGGTCCTATATTAGTCTTATTAGACATAATTTATTATCTAACAATAGGTAAAATCTAATTAGATATATATCATTTTTGCCATCTAAAATTCCATTTTTAGCCTTATCTATTTACCTAGTTTTCTAGTTTTTACTTTACATTAAACATAATAAATCAAAATCAATTTTACCCTAATCTTTTTCTTCCTCTTCTTTTTTTCTCTCTGCCGCCTCTTCTTCCTCCCCTCCCCCACGTGTCCTTCTTCTTCTTCTTCTTCCTTTTCTTTGTTGTTAAATCTCATCATCATCATCATCATCTTCTTCTTCTTCTTCTTCTTTGTTGTTAAATCGATCTCCTCCTCCTCCTCTTCTTCTTCTTTATTTTTTTTTATTCTTTTTTTTTCTTCTCCTCTAATCATCATCATCATCATCATCATCATCTTCTTCTCTTCTTTTCTTATATTCAATTTTTTCATTACCTGTTTCGTCGATCTCTACTGGTTTTAGGGTTTCTTCATCGACTCAATTTTTTCATTACCTGCTTCTCAGTCTCGATCTCTACTTGTTTTCTCCACATGCATTTAACATAGAGATAGTTAGCTATAAGATCTACGTAGTTAACTATATCTACACAATATCCAGTAATAGTCAACTATACTTAACACATGAATAGTTAGCTATAAGACCTACGTATTTAACTATATCTATACAATACCCAGCGATAGTCAACTATACTTAACATATAGATAGTTAGCTATAAGGCTTACGTAGTTAACTATATTTTTACATAAAGAAATATGTTATCAACGCAGGAAAACCTCACATGCATTAACACTTAACACTTAGATCTAATGAGACATATAATATATACCAGTATAGTCGACTACTATAATCCAATATAGTTGACTACTATGTATATATATACTATAATATATACCAGATCTAATGAGTCTTGTATATACCAGTATAGTTGACTACTATATAATATATATATCAGTATAGTTGACTACTATAATATATCTGTATAGTTGACTACTATAATGCATACCATATCTCTAGTGGTTTTTAGGGATTTTAAATGATCGACAATAAATATTTGATATGATTTTTTTTACCATTTTCTTTGTCAAATTTCGTAGGGGCAAATTAGTCCAGTTTTTTCTTCTCTCTCCTAGATACCTAAATTTCAATATGCACATGGTAGTTACCTAATTATCTACCCCAAAACTAATATTAAACTAATTAAGCCTTTCATCTTTTGGTTGGAAGAGTATATTGTTGACAAAAGATTTATCGTATCAAAGTATTAGGGTGGAAATCGGATCCATGCATTGTACAACGGTGTGGGAGGATCCTTGGATTCCCGACATATATATTTGGACAGATGTAAATATTTATGGGATCTACGGATAGTTTATTTTGGTATTTTACAAAATCGAGCAGATATACAAATTAATGTTTATCACAAAAGTTAAGGGCGGAAAATAATGCTAATTGTCTTATCGTGTTACAATATATTAATCAATCCAGTTAAATTTCACATCATATTATACCAAATTTTAAAAGATAT
This sequence comes from Arabis hirsuta, assembly GCA_964056655.1. NCBI lineage: Eukaryota > Viridiplantae > Streptophyta > Magnoliopsida > Brassicales > Brassicaceae > Arabis > Arabis hirsuta. The sequence goes on along the minus strand of OZ053308.1, from coordinate 3,979,192 downwards.
CAAAACTAAAAAAAATTGGATCGTTACCGCTTATAAGGAAAAATTAGTAAGTTTAAATAATAAAAATGATTATAAACATTGAAAACAATTCTTTTATAAATTATAAACATCAAAATTGAAAACTCACTTTAAAATTTTATAATTATGAATAGTTAAAACTGTCTGCGTGAATACATGACCCATACTCTATTTGTTAAAATAATACACTTCATATTTTAGGTTTTTATAACCAGATTTAACGCGGATTTTAGATTTTTAATTTGTTTTGTTTTGTGGTTAACATTATTTTGCAATGTTAATTCATATGTTTTGATTTTATTGGTTAACCTTATTTTTCGACACCAAATGTTCATTTTACCATCAGTTTGTTTGGTTCATATTTGTGTTTAAATTTAGCTATTTCCTTAAAAATAATAAATACCACAAAGGAAACTATAAATACTACATTTTGACGTCTTTAGATTTATACTACTCTAAAAATATTTATATCCAAAAGATGAATCATCATATACTTTGTAGGTTAGTTATTGTTTTGTGGTTTGGTTTAAATCATGGTGGAGCATGTCCCCTACACATTATAGAAGTACCAAACGAATTCGTTCCTCATGAACTTCTCGGAGTTTATTGCTTCACCAATAACAATATTTTTTGGCGTCCCGCAATGTAACATTCGGAAAACCATTCAAACAGACTTTTCCAGATTCTTCAGACATAAGAATAGTAGTGAAGTGTGCATTGAAGTACGGTCCCAAAATGGAGAATTATTTTACAATATGGAGAGCATACAGAGGAGCTGCTAAGCGTCGATGTGGTCATATACGAGTATGGATTGTCAAAAATGATGAAATTTACTTAGAATATAATAATAAACTGATAGTAAAACAATATCTTTGGAATCATAAATAACCCACACTATAACAAATATGGGTATTGATAGCACTATACAATAGCATTGATTCTGTAAGTGTTATTAAAAATATTTGGTGAGATACAATAGTAATTTTATAACGCTAAAACCAAAAATACATAAGCGGGAACCCAAAATCACTTTATTCCGCTTACAATTAACCTTTTATCACACTTTTATTTTTGGACTTAGGGAAATAAAAAATCTCCAAATCGATTTTGACCTAAATCTCTTCTCTTCTCTTCTCTCTTTCCTCGCGACGACGAACTTCCTCACCTCTGAATCTCTCCATCCCGTCGCCGGTAAGCAGCTTCTTCCTCACATCGACACCGGAGAATCTCTCATCCTTGACCATTTCTCACCTCTATCTCCCTCTGTCTCAGCTTGCGTTTGGTGTCTCGGCTTCGTCTTTTTGTGCTGGATCTACAAAGCGTCGGTGGTCTTATACCTAGCTCTGAATCGGCTCCATCTTTCTCCTTTAGGTTCTCTATCTTCTCGTGGTTAAGGTAAAGTATCAATTTCTATGATTTTCATTTCGTTTGTCAACTATCTTTAGCTTGAATTCGAGCTAAGTCATATCGATTTCGGCTTGACATTTATTTCTCTCTTCTGACGTGGTGTGAAGCTGAAGATTGAAGAACGAAAAAAGCCTTTTGTCTCAATCTTATACTCTGCGATTTATCCAAAATCTCCAAGTAAGCTCACGTTTTTCCTTAGTTTACATATGCTTGATATTGAAAATTGAAAATTGATTTAGCTAAAATATCTGCGATGTTGTAATCGATAGATGTGAACCAGAGATGTGTTTAGATTGTTTGTGTTGTGGATTTCAATATCAAAGTAATGCATGTGTTTGTGATTGTGATTGATGATTTGCGTATTGGATGTTATCTGATATGACTTGATGATATATTGTAATGCATGTATTTCTTTGATATTGTGTTTGTTTGAATTTATCTTACATAAATTGTATTGCTTATATATGGGTTGAAATAAGGTTAGAACATATAATGATGGACAAGGCATGGGTGCATCTCTGCAGGTAATAGCATTGATGTTTACTTAGAGATGCTAATAGAGGATCTTACTTATCTGTGGAATGAAGGAGATATCACCTTTGATGCTTTCAGTAAATCGAATTTTACTCTGAAGGCTATGCTGCTGTGGACTATCAATGATTTCCCTGCGTACGGGAATCTTGCTGGTTGCAAAATAAAGGGTAAAATGGGGTGTCCTATATGTGGAAAACACACAGATAGTCTATGGTTGTGTAATAGCCGAAAGCATGTCTATATGTGCCACATAAAGGGTCTCCCACCAAATCATAGATACCGCGGGAAGAAGACATGGTTTGATGGACAAGCTGAGCATGGAAAAAGAGGGAGAATACTGACTGGTAGGAATATTTCGACTCTCTTGAAAAATTACAAGAATGACTTCGGGAACTTCAGAGAGATTGCAAAGAAGAAGAGACATAGGGTTGAATCATCTGTTGGATCTGGCTCTGACAGTGATGATGTTGCAAGTGAGTCAGATGATGATGAAGAACCAGAAGTGGATTTGGAGGAGTTATCAAGATGGAAGAAATGATCAATCTATTTTAAGCTGCCTTATTGGGAGGTATGTAAATGTATTGTGAATTTTGTTTTGTAATGTTAATTTTCTAAGCTATAACTGACTAAGCAATGTTAATTTTGTAGGAACTACCGGTAAGGCATAACTTAGACGTTATGCATGTGGAGAAAAATGGGGCTGTCAGCATCATATCTACACTACTGCACTGTGGGAAATCAAAGGATGGCCTTAAAGCTTGAAAGGATCTAGAAGTTCTTGGTATTCGGAAAGATTTGCACCCTAGAACACAAGGGAAAAGAATATACCTTCCTGCAACACCTTGGAGTTTGTCTAAGTTAGAGAAGATAGTATTTTGTAAGCGTCTACTTGATTTCAAAGGTCCAGATGGGTATTGTTCAAACATAGCAAGGGGGTTTCACTAGAGGAGTGTAAGATAACAGAAGTTTGGAGGCATTCTACTGAGATAGTGTATGGCCGATGCTTTAGGTACTTCTCTTGCTTGGCCAGAAGACAAAGTCATAATCCTCTAAACTCTCTCTTTGATTAATTTCTGCACTTTGTTGAACTTGTGGTTTCATTTGTGACTCTCTCTTTCATTTCAGCACTTTGTTAAACTGAGTTTGTAAGACTTTGTTGATTAGTGGTGCTTTCTTTTTATAAAATTGTGTCTTTTATTTTAGAATTGATTCATTCATAAGCACAGAAATTTAATTCATCAATAATTCATATATGAATACGCAAAACAACATAGCGATACATATACGCTGTATATTAAACAAGAATAGCAAATATCAACTGTTATGATAAAATATTACACAACATTACATATACGCTGTATATAAAATTAAAATAGCATACATCAAATACCACAATATCATATTAAAGAGCATAATATATACGTTGTATATTGAACTAGAATGACATATACTAAATGCTACTGTAACAATTTATACAGCACCTTACAACCGCTATTATATAAGATTTTTAATAGCATCACTATTTCTGCTATCGTATAGGTCAAACATACGATAACACGCGTTTAGATAGCGTTTATGTTTACGCTATTAAAACATTATTATAGCATTTATCGTGTGCTAACAATGGCCATATTTCTTGTAGTGCCATTAGCTATTTGTGAGCTGAGTTTTTTTTTTGTCCCAAGAGCAAATTCATCTTTCTAATTCGGGTTTGCAATATGCAATAATAAATATGATAAAATATGAGTCAAGTTTATATATGTGTGTTTTATCAATCTTTTAAATTATATATCACATTATTCTTTTTTATATGGGAAGTTTACTAAAACAACTTTGAAAAGTTATTTTTGACCAAAATGATGGTAATCTTTCAATATTACTCAAACAATCTTCTGTATCCGTTTTACCCTTATTTCATTTGAAAACAAAAAACGTATTTATGAAACTGCCATTAATGAGGTATGACACGCAGGAAAATAGTTTTCTGCCAAAAGCGAATAAGTCTACCGTTCATGTGATGGTAGATTTATATTTTGATCGGTAGATTTATTAAGTTGTTGATAAACTTAATTCAAATCCTTAGACTTAATCGACGAACGGTAGAGTTAATATTTGAATGGTAGACTTATTGTGTAGAATTATTTTTATTTAGTGGTAGAGATATTTTGGAGTGGTAGAGTTAACGCCAACAGTGGTAGACTTGTTTTTGAATGGTAGACTTAGTAGTCAAATGGTAGATTTATCTCGGTAGACTTATTATTGAGTGGTTGATTTATTTGTATGTGAGGGTAGGTTAATTACTAGTGGTAGATTTAAATTACTCAATGGTAGACTTAAATTCCTGGTTGGTAGACTTAATTTTGTGATCGGTAGACTTATTGATGGTTTGTGATCGTAGACTTATTTATAGTCGTGGTAGATTTATAATATGTAGTAGATTTATTATTTCCCTTGGTAGATTTATAATTTTGTGATCGGTAGACTTATTGATGGTTCGCGATCGTAGACTTATTTATAGTTGTGATAGATTTATAATATGTGGTAGACTTATTACTTTTCTTGGTAGATTTGTTGAATATTTTCAACTAGGATGGTAGACTTGTATGTTTACATACAGTGATGGTAGACTTGTCTTTTCACATGTAGTGATGGTAGACTTGTATGCTTACATACAATAATGGTAGATTTGTATGTTTACATACAATGATGGTAGACTTATCTTTTTACATGCATGTAGTGATGGTAGACTTGTCTTTTTTATATGTTTATATACAATGATGGTAGACTTGTATGTTTACATATTACTTTAAACTTGTATATTACATACAACGAATTTTATAACGCAAACGTTAGTCGCAAACACGGATCGATACAAGTCTACCATCATTAAGAAAATAAATCTACCACTAATGGTTATGTAGATATTCATAATGGATTGAAATAACTCTACCATAACAAGAAAACATTCCACAAAATCTACCATGAATTCAAACGCAAACGTCAATCGCCAAACGCAAAAGCTAAACGCAAACGCGATCGTCACATTTTATCATTACAAAAATAAATAGATTTTAAGTTTTTAAAAAAAAAAAAATTATTATTATTATTAATATTTTAATACTTTTTTAGTTAATGTTAGTGACATTTTTGTTATTAAAAAAAAAAAAAGATTTATAAGTCTTTTATCCCCTTTATGATATTTTTCTCTTCTCAAATAATTGTTTTAGTAACTAGATGATTTTCCAAAGTTATTTTAGTAATTATCCCTTTTTATATACACCAAATTTCTTTCAAAAGACATCTACAGTCATATCGAAACTTGTCCCATTTCGAAAAAGTCTGTAATTATGATTTTGAATACAAATTCGCAAGTGAATCCAAAGAAAGTTTGGTTTACGCAAAACCAAAACGTGAAACAAATCCATCATAAATTGGAAAACTCAATAAAAAACCAAACCAAAATATCTCCATCGAGAAATTTACCATATTATTACCATCCATACTACTCTACTCCATGAAGTTTTAAAGAAAACATGGAAGGATACATGACTACTTAAGCTTTATATGACATATTGTCAAAACCTATACCTAGGTAGTAGTATATTGCATCACAGTTTAGATTGAAACTCAACGATCTCTGATGTTGTCTCACCTTCACAACACATGACAGAATCTGTCAAGATCAACCCAATGCGTTTAAAACTTATGAACTTTCGTTCTTGAGCTCACCGCAATCTTCAATCACAACTGGTTCAGATGTAGTTCCCATGTCAGATCCAACATTCTCCATCTTCTTCACGATATCGTACCCATCAACAACTTTCCCAAACACCACGTGTTTCCCATCGAGCCACGATGTCTTGGTTGTGCAGATGAAGAACTGAGAACCATTTGTGTTGAGACCTGAATTAGCCATAGACAAAATCCCTGGACCAGTATGCTTCAACTTGAAATTCTCGTCCTCAAATTTAGTCCCGTAGATCGATTCTCCTCCAGTTCCATTCCCGCGAGTGAAATCTCCACCTTGGCACATGAATCCCGGGATTATACGGTGAAAGGCTGAGCCTTTGTAGTGCAATGCCTTTCCTGCTTTCCCAAGTCCCCTCTCTCCAGTACACAGAGCACGGAAATTATCCGCTGTTCTCGGTGTTACATCCGCAAATAGCTCCATTACAACACGACCCGCCTTCATTTTTCCAATCAAGATGTCAAAGAAGACCTTCGGGTTTGCCATTTTCCTCAAGTTTCACTAAAACTTTAAATCCTGCCAATAACAAAGCTCTATGATTAAGTATCTCATGTATAAATCTAAACCATCATGAAGACCAGTCTTAATCCTAAGTTACAGGTTCTTAAGATACAAAGATCAATTCTTCTTTAGCTGTAACATAGACGCAACGCAAAGTACCAAACTGTTACTAACAACAAAAATTGTGAAATTTCTCACTTTACGAACACAAACAAGATGTAACCAAGTGCTACTACTGTCTGATTCAATGCAAACGAATAGGGATCCATTCAAATTCTCAATCAAATGTTTAAAATCACAATAAAATCGAGGAAGAAATGTCCCACCCATCGAAATTGTCGATAAGAAAAGATAAATTCTTATAACACAGAGATTTTATTGAATCTCAATGGATGAATTTTAGGATTTCGCACAAATATTGAGCTCACAGGCGATTTAATAATACGTTATCTGCAAGCCTTCGATATGTGCTTTTAAGCGATAAAAACGTAAACAGAGAAACCAGAAGAGGATCAAGGCGAAGTAACATGAAATGGGTTCATCGGAATGAAGTACCTTTCCAGATAATAGTCGTCTTCTCAACGAGTCCGTAAGATTTAACTCAGCTTGTGCGAGTGAAACCTTTATATAACGGCTCAACTAATTAAGGAACTTGGGAGCTAGGGTTTTACTAGGGTTTTGTCCTTAGTTTTCATAGGCTCATCGAAAAGCCCATTCAGGCCCATTATAAAAACTACGGTATCTCAAGTAACACTGAATCAAACAGAAAGAGATTCAAAATTTTCAATTCTTATGAAATCTTTTAGTAAAGAACACAATTATCAAAGGATTTTCGAGTACAATTTGCTTCCTATACTTTCTAAAATCATTAAAAAAAAAAAAAAACTTCAAAACTCGGAATAATCCGCACCATAAAACCGTTGAACATCATCTCTAATCAAAATCCCTCTAATTCTTTTGTTAGAGAGGATGAAATATTGTGTGTTTATGGACGCCACGAAGACTTCAAGCCAACAAGGAATTTTCCTTTCTACACATTCGTTGACCATCGAAGAGATAAGAGAATAGGGTTAAGTTTCTTTAGCATTTCGACGGTATCTTGCACCACAAGATACCCTCCTGGTCTTACTATTCTGTCTATTTCCACCACCACCTCCATCAAATCACACCTGAGAAATACCAAAAATCCGAAATGTTTTAAAACAAACATCGTCTAATTTTGTCTGTAGTCCAAATCACACAAAAACGGGCGTGTAATTTAGTCGAAGAATCATAAATCTTTTACCTTTGAGAAAGATTGGTGAGAAGGAAACTAGAGTGCAAGAGATCATATGATCTTGGGTATGTGTTGAATGACTCACACCAATCGTGGTAAATCCCGATCAAACCTCTATCGAAAATCATCGGTAACGTGTCTTCACCTTCCCCTGGGATCACATTCATCACCCAGAGTGGTCTGTCTATAAGAGCAGCCGCAAATCTGAAAGAAAATCATACATGAACAAGAGTAAGCAAGAGAAATTAGTCTTTCACTCTTTTGTGAAGTATATACTGAAAGATTCTCTCACCCTCCATAACCAGCATTCATGTCCATAACATTGTGAATCTTGGTCCAGTTTATAGCTAAACCGTTTAGGTAAACATCTGAAATGATTCCAGACCAGAGTCTTGTGTCTTCTCTGACACTAGTCTCTTCACTGCTCTGTTCTGTTATGAGACTAACCGGTGTAGCGGTTAACCTTTCGGGCCAACGGGAAGGCCATTTTCCGGTTGGACCGACCGGTACTTTTGGTAGACAAGTAAGCAAAGGAGTGTACCTGTATTAGTCAGAGACATCAAAACTCTGCTTTTGTTGAAATGAAACAAAAAGGATAATAAAATGTCATTTTACCATGAACTGTTTATCTTTGTTTCTTCTTTATTACAGAGAGGTGGATCTTGTTTCTTACGGGATTCATAGCAAGAATCTGAGTTTGGTTTCTGGTAAATCACGAATCCAACTTTTGTGAATCGAGTTCTAGCCACAACTTTCCAACACATTGATGTAGTCAAAGACCCCATTGCTACAAGAGAGCAAACACATTCATAAGTTTCTTCTATATGCTAATCAGGAGAAAGAAACTAAACAACAATTCAGGCTTACTCTTCCAAACATTACGGTGCCCTTCGTCGTGTTGATAAACCGGTGTAGCTGACCAAACAAAATACCCTCCAGGCCTTAGAATCCGGTTAAGTTCCAGTAGCGGTCTACCACCTACAACAACAACACATTTCCATAAGCATGAAACTTTTCTGAATTCAATCATAACCGAATCGATTATAAATCGTACCGTATCCATGCCAATGGACTCTGCATCTAGCGCAATGGATAACATCGTAAGCATTATCGGGGAAAGGAAGCTTTTGAGTTCCAATAACAGCGAGTGTAGCGGGAATTCCTCGTTCTAATGCAAATTGGATCTGAGCTTCGTGTTCGTCTTTAGGAGCAAATGACATTGTGATCACATTTTTGTCAAGTAAAGTCCCACCAAAGCTAGCCACACCACAACCAACATCTAGAACCACTCTAACTTTCTTCCCCCATTCAAGAACAGGTAAAGTCTGTGATAGAAAAAACCCGTAAAATCAAGAAACGAGGAATCAAGTCAATGATAAGATTGATATTGGTTTATGTATACCTTTTGTATGAAGTTGATGTAGTGAATAACACCGTCTTTGAACTGAGTACCACCTCCAGGGAAGACGAAGAAAGGACCCGATTTACGAACCCAATTCTGATCTTTCTTGTATTCTACGAGCTTCGGGTGAGGAACATTATCATACCAAATCTATAAAAAAACACAAGAATTTAGAACGCACAACAATCACAAACCTTTCAATCACAAGTAACTAACTAACTAACCTAATCAGCAAAAACAAGAACCAAGAAAACTTGATTTTTGTTTTACTCTCACCATGTCCCTGCTCTGAGGCCAAGGCAGAGGAATCTTGTAGCGTTTTGGTAAAGGAACAAGACATTTAGGTGGAGTCTCAGGGCAATGTCTCTCTCTATGTTCCATGTTTCTCTTCGACTTGAGTTTCTTGATAGCTTTTGTGTTATCCAAACACGGCATGTAATCTTGACTCTCACATCTTTTCCAATCAACTTTCAAACTCTTATTCCATTCTTTGTCGTCTTCAAGCCAATCCAATTCTGAGTCTTGATTGATCGGAATCGGAACAGGAACATTGACATCTCCGGTTTGAGTCACCGGTGGTGGTGAAGAAGAGTCGTTGGTGGGAGTCGAGATTGGCGTGAAAGTGGGGACATCGGAGAGAGATGATCGACGGAGATAAGAGAGAGACAAGTAAGGGAAGAGATCGATTGTGTCGTTTGTTAAGAGAATGATTGTGACTGATACAAGCAAGATTGAGAGAACACAGAGTCCTGAGGATTTTCGACTTTGGAAGATGTTGTTCCTCATTCTCGACTCTGATCGATCTTGATTCTTTGAGAGGAAAGAGAGAGAGATTGTGTTTTATGTGTATAGAGCTAAAAATGGAAAGCAAGACTGGCGATTAAGTAAATATATATACGTGTCATGCTATTACTAGCTCTGAGATAGGGAAATAATCTGTATATCTTTATGAAGTAATGATTGTATAATTTTTTGATTAAGTTAGTGGACGAGAATATAAAAGGATCTCCTCAAACGCAGAATCAGATTCAATCACTAATCAATATGATCTTCAAAGTCCTAAACAGAAACAAGAGGTTTACGAAACAAAACAAAGTCAAAATGAGCAAAAAATTAAAAAAAGTCTCGCCCACCGTGGGGCTCGAACCCACGACCACAAGGTTAAGAGCCTTGCGCTCTACCAACTGAGCTAGACGGGCTTGATGTTTGATTCCATGGCCTCTTCTCCCTAACTATGCTCTCGTTTAGGAATGTGAAACAGGACCCTGAAAAAGTTTCAGTGGTAATCTCTCTAACTTGATCATTACCTCCAATGAGAAACAAACATTATATAACTTTGTGTATCTTGTTTTTTGTTTTCCTTATGAATGTATTTTCATAGACAAAAGTATGCTAAATCGGTCTGACTGCATTTGTTTAGAAGTGAAACAATGTCAGCTAAAAGCACAAGAGACAGGGCATTTACCATAGTCACATATAAATAGACATTTGGCAACACAAGAAAAACGACATTACCCGCTTGTCTCATGAAGACATTCATCAAACGGTTTAGGGATCAAAAGGGTTTCTCAAAGAGACACAAATCACAAAATAAGCTTAAATCATAAACAAGCAAATGAGCGGAGCAGACGTTCAAATGCGAAACCTATTATATCCCATCCCGCAAAAACCCACTAGAGATTCGTTATCATATATGAATCATTTCATCAAAACGGTAGCAGCAGTAGCACACACGAATTCGTAAGACCCAGGAACTGTAAGCACCTCATCTAACCACTCGACCTTCCCCCAAATCTCTTTAGGATTACGCCTTTCAAGCGCAATCTGTGCACACCAAATCACCATCTCCTTATACCCACTTGAAGGCACATACTTGTCCCACAAAATCACCATGTTTCCACCATATTCCGCCAATTTAAAAATACTATAGTTTTCTCCAACCTGCTCCGTTATGATCAAACCATACAAACTCCCCATTGGAATTACAAAAGTAGGTTATGTTCTCTATGGTACAAGTATAATACAGACTGAAGATCGTGTCCACTCCCACCATTTCCTCTGTCAATTCCTTTGGAAAATCGTAGATTGGAACCAAAAGATAGCCACTTGACTTCTTCTTCTTCGTCTTACTGGTGTGACTCGTTAGGGTTTGATCAGGTTTCCGGCAGAGAGTGAACCAGCGAAGCTTAGGGTCAGGTTGGAATCGTAAACCAACATAGAGACAACTCTCCGCGCGAACTAAGAGGGATCGGATCTGGTAAATCTCCGGTGAAGCATGTAGTGAGCGAAACTGGTTGGAGACTAAAGAGAGAGTAGGGTAGTACAATCTCGAGACGCGAGCTAAGCAGCTCACTATCAAATCCTCTGGAAGAAACGGAATCGAGGTTGGTTCTATCAACGGCTTCTTCTTCTTCTTAGATGGAGTCTCTGGCCCGTTCGCGGCGGCGGAAGCCATAGCTGTGAACGACATTGCCAAATTCGCCACCACCTCCGACCAAACTTTAGGGATTTGGCTCGACTCCTCTAAATTCTCCGCCGCGTGGGCTTTACGCGCTATATTTTCGCGGGTGAGACAAAAATCAACCAAAACATTGGGCCAAATCAAAAATAACATTGGGCCATATGGCCCATATCTGAGGATGAGATAACCAAAAAAAATTCATGTTTTTCCAGTAGCGAAATATATTAAATTAGTAACAGTAAAGAAATCAAACTTGTTAAACATTTTTCTGTTACCACCATACATTTATGGGTCAATCTGGTGTATAACAAAGAAAAAATAATAATCAAAATACTAACCAAAAAACCTATCTGAAATGTGTTGTAATGAGTCTATACCAATAGATATCTTGCAAACGGTTTGATGAAATGGACAAAACCAATAATACTGTAACCAAAAAGGAAGTTAATCCAAATGACATAATAGCTTTGTTTTTTCCTCACCAAAATAAATCTCTTTTTTTAAAAAGTCTACCTCACAAGTTACAACTCATACTCAAAATAGCTCAAAAGTTAACCAAACTGCCGACATTACAAGCCAGTTAAGCAGCAGCAGCTTCGAGAAGCTCCTGATCGAAATGCCATGTTCCTGAACAACAACAATAAACAAAGTGTGAGGCACGAAGTGGACGAATTAAGGTATGTGTTTAAACTATTTTAAATTTGAGAAAACAAATGATTTACCATGTCCTTTGCCGACTCTTCTAAGCTGAGAAACATATTCTGAGATTTTCTTAATTGCTTCCACCTGCGAAAGTGATGTTATTTTAACTTCCATTAGATTCCAATTTGACAGGCTTGAAGACATCAAGAACCCCCATATCTTTGCCACTAACATAGAACGTGATTTTTTTGTTTGTTTACCTGTTCGTTCAGAAACTCGCTCTCAATGAAATCAGCCAACTGGACATCATCGTTCTTCGAAGCTACCTGTTGACCATATTATTCAAATGCAAGTTGTATCAACAGACTTGAATGCCATAAACAAGAGTTGGATTCTAAGGAGAGATAGTCTTACACTGTGCACGTTCAGGAGCTTTTCATTGACTAGTTTCTCCAATGATAGAGCCAGCTCCATAGCTATAACAACAAAGAACATGAAATTATGGATTCCAAACTTAGAACTCGGAGGAATTATATGCATATAGGCTTCACTCATCACAACTTGTACAAAGCTTTACTTATAAACATCATACCAATGTCAACTCTTCGAAACTACTAATACTATTAACATGGCTCCGATGGCTACAATCTCGGAAATGGGAATGAAGCTTACCGTACAGAGCATCTCCTTTCTCAAGGTGATCAAACTCGGACTGAGGCATCACCATGGGCTGTAACTTGACTCTCCCACCACGTTTGTTCTGTAAATCACAGAAACCAAAATGAATTGGTGTTAGAGAACTTAGCTCAACCGATTAGTGCTTATGAATGAAACAAAAATGAAATCATTGACCAAGGACCTGATACTCCATAAACTTCTCGGCGTGATCTCGTTCTTCAACACTCGATTCCTTGAAAAACCTAACACCGAGACACATCAAACAACGGATTAATCGATACACAGAACGAATATTAGCAAGGGATTGAACAAATTCCAGAAATACTCACTTGGCAAGACCCTTGAGAGCAACATCGTCACGGTCAAAATAAGCATACAAAGCGTGATACACATAAGAAACATTGTATTCCACACTGCATCAAAGAAACCATTAACGAAAAACTCAGATTCATGAAATACCTAACAATCCTCAATCGAAAAATTCCTCAATCTAGAGATTCACAAACACCAAAATGATTAAATCGAACACGAAAAACTCACTTGATCTGCTCATTTACGGCAGCTTCGCACTCGGGAGAGTACAAATGTCGAGCAAGAGAAATCTGCGGACCCGAAGGAACGAGATCGAGTTCCTTCTTCACTTCTTCAAACGGCTCGAACACGACTCCGCTTACGGTGGTTGTAGTCGAAGCCTTGGAAGCACGAACAGCGAACGAGAGATTCCCAGATTTTCCCGAAGAAACAGGAAGATTCAGAGAGAAATCAGTCGGAGAAGACGAAATGGAAGAGAACAAAGGAGTCTTTTCTCCATGAATGTTCAAGAGCGAAAAAGTTGAAGCAGCCTTGAGAAGCATTTTTTCACTGCGACGAAATTGGAAGAGAAAAGGGTTTTGGTGTGAGGAGGAGAGTGGTGGCGGAAGGAGGAATATAAAGCGAGGTTATGTGGATGATGAGGCTGTGGATTGACGACACGTGTACGGATGAGATTGAGAGATTGGATATAGGCGCGTGGTAGGCTTGTGGTAGTGTTGCTTAGCTGGAGAAGATATTTTGCGTTACTATGTGTGGCCTCTTCTGTTTTTGGCGTTTTCTTATTTACTTTTTTCGAATTTCTTTTCTCTTTAAAAATAAAAAAGAAGCAAAATGCAATTTTTCTGGGTGATGAAAAAGGTATAATAAACTCAAGAATATGTAGATTTCAATTAAAAAGAATTATTAATACAAATACAATTTTTCTTATATGATTACAAATTCAATTTTTTAACTAATTTTAATAGGTTGTATTGGATTTGGAGAGAAAAAAAGAGAGGAGAAAATCAACACTTTGTAGATTTTAGAAAATAATTATTAATTATTCCACTTATTATCATTGATAAAATACAAAATTTATAAAATGTTTTGGAATGAAAAACCTTAACATTTTGATTGCTTGTTACAAAATAGTAGTATAAAATTAACTATCTTTTAAGTTATTAAAAAGTTGTGTTTCCCTTCTTGTTTTGTCTAGTATAAATCACTATACAAGTTCAAATCGCTATTAAGGCCAAATGCGAATTGTTGGATCTTGTCACATTGTGCTTCCTAAGTTACGATTAAGCTTTTCTGCCAACTTTGAATATGCTATTAATTTGGCAGCATTTCATAGTTATAAAAGTACATACAACATTGGAATTTGGTACATGTTCCAATGTACTTATATCCAACTTTACTTTAGTTGTTGAATCTCATATCTTGTAGTACCTTCTTCACCAAACCTAAAATTTCGAATTCTGTTTCTGCCGTAATTTGTTCACTCCATGCTCAAAAGACAGAGACTTTTGCTTGATGAAAAGAGAACCATCAAACCAGTTTACAGTATTTACAAACACAAAGTGGTAATGAAATTGGTAAGAAACACTTGAAACGAAAGAAGAAGGAAAAAAACTACTTGAAGAATCAAAGAATTACAAAAAGAACTCTACTTCTACTCTACCACACTCTCAAGCTAACAAAAATCTCCAATCTTTTTTCTTCTATTGACTTGTGGAAGCAGAAGCTTCAGGAACATCAATCAAAGGTTCAGAAGTTGATGCTATCGTCTCTTCGGGTCTAATCTCTCCGAGTTGTGTCATAACTTGTTGAGCTTCAGGTCTTGTTGATGGTGTAGGATCAACACAATGCAAAGCCAGTTTCAATGTATTCAAAATCTCATCACCCATTGTGTTCACATCATTCAAAAGCTCCAAATCGAAAACCTCATTAGTCCACTCTTCTTTAACCGCGGTAGCAACCCATTGAGGCAAATCCACACCGTTTAAGGCCTCGCTCGGAGATTTCCCAGTCAATAGCTCTAATATGATCACACCGAGGCTATAAACATCGGTTTTCGTGTTGGCTTTCTTCAGTTTAGAGAGCTCAGGTGCTCTGTAACCTAATGCACCAGCTGTTGCAATCACGCTTGATCCTGCTGCTGCTGTCATTAGCCTTGAAAGACCGTAATCTGAGATCTTCGCGGTAATGTTCTCATCCAAAAGTACATTGCTTGATGTTAGGTTTCCGTGGATGAGATTTGCGTGCGTGTGAAGGTAGAACAAGCCACGAGCCATTCCTTTGATCAAGCTCATCCTTGTAGGCCAATTGATATGAACACCAGGTCCTCTTGCTGCAATTTCAAAACATGAAAACAAAAGTTAAGATAAAGTTTCAATCACCACAAATTTGAGTGAAGTAGCAAACTTTGAGGCTCTTACCATGGAGGAATGTGGCAAGACTTCCTCTAGACATGTAATCGAAGACGACAAGCTTCTCTCCCTTGGGACCTAAGTAATAAGCCCTAAGTGCGAGGAGATTCGGATGCCGGATTCTCCCCAATACATTAATCTCATTCTCAAATTCTTTCTGGCTTTTGGTGATCTTCTCTCTCAGTCTCTTCACTGCAACTTGACTTCCATCTTCAAGTGTAGCTTTGTAAACTGTTCCATAAGTACTTTTCCCCATAATCTCTGCTGTTGCACAGAGAAGATCATCTGCAGTAAACGCCATTGGACCATCAAAATGAACCAACTTCCCTCCGGTTTCACCTCCAGCTTCAGCTTCTCCTCCTTTCTCGGTCTTCGCAGCTGCAACTCCAGGTCCAGCTTCTCCACCCTTAGGTTTAGATCCGTCAGGTTTCTTCCTCAGCAAGCAACAGAGGAGAACAAATACAAGGATAAGCAGAACTATGAGTAGTGCTCCAGAAGCAATGAGGATGATGTCTTTAGTACTCAGATTCCGGTGTGATGATTCCCGGGGAGACGGTAAAGGAGGATTTAGAGTAGGACACAGCGTCGAAACGCTGTATCCACAAAGCTGTAAATTTCCAACAAAGGAGCTGGAATTGAACTTTTGGGACAAGAGACTAGGAACAGGCCCTGATAGATTGTTATAAGAGACATTGAAGAAGCTAAGACCTTTCAGATCAGAAATCGAAATAGGAATCTCTCCGGTAAGTTTGTTTTGAGACAAATCAAGATTTGTAAGAGAAGAAATGCTCCCTAGAGTTTCAGGAATCTGGCCACTAACACTGTTACTGCTAATATCCATTGTTCTAAGCTTAGTTAGCTTACTTAACTCAGAAGGTAGGGTTCCACTAATCTTGTTATGACTAAAGGAAAAGTCTTGTAGCTGAACTAAGTTACAGAGTGAAAATGGGAATGAACCAGAGAGAGAGTTGTGATCAAGAGACAAGACACGAAGATTAGGAGAAGTCATGTTATTACCCCAAGTGTCTAAGATTGGACCAGAGAGGTTGTTATGGTCAAGAGCAAGAAACTGAAGAGAAGCAGAACGAGTGAGACTCACTGGGATTAGACCAGAGAGTGAATTAAAGCTAAGATTAAGCCTAAGTAGCTTAGAAGAATCAGCAAGATTCACTGGAATAACTTCAGCAAGCAAGTTATTGCTGAGATCAAGAGTTTGAAGGAAACGAGACACACCAAGAGAAGCAGGGATCGAACCAGAGAGACGATTGTTGAAAAGCTGAACTCCTCTGAGATTAGGAATAAGTCCTAAAGACAACGGAATCGAGCCTCCAAGGTTGTTGTCATGAAGACTAAGTTTCCGTAGAGCTTGAAGCTGTCCGATTTTCTCAGAGATTCTACCTCCAAGACTCTTCCATGGAAGTTGAATCACAATGACTTGACCTTGAGCACATTTGATTCCAGACCAACCTCCAGAGCAAGCACTGAATCCAGAACCATTCCAGTTTCTCAAGAACCCTCTTGGATCAATCAGTTCTTGTTTAATAGCTTGAAGACCTTGATAATCAGTTTCTGTGATTACTACACCATCCCATGCTTGGCTCGAGCTAGGAGAGACGAAGCAGAGGAGGAGGAATACGATTAAGTGAAGAAGAAAAAGGCTTCGAAGTGAAGCCATGGGTTGATCAATAACGGTGTTGATCAAGAAAGCTTGGTTCTTTTGAGTTTTAAACTCCATTGAAGAAGAAGAAGAAGATTGAGTGAGAGATAGGTTCTTAATGGGTAAAGATTTTGGATTTGAAAGAGTTTTGTAAAGAGAGAGATGGGTTTCGTTGGAAAAGAGCACAGCACGTGACCATCATAGAGAGAGAGAGAGAGAGAATATTTGTGTTCTTTTATGTTCTAGTGAGAGAGAGAGGAGACAAAGATCAGGTGATGGTAATAAGAGGTTATTGGTGAAGCAGAGGCTCTCTCTCTCTTTCTCTCTCGCCTAATACTAAATGAAGTCCAACGGCTAGTTTTATTTATTTACTTGGTTTTTGGTATTGTTTTATCCTAAATTGTGTTATGAAAACTTTGTTTGGTTTGTTGGATTTGCTCTCGCTCTTGTCATTAAACAAGTTCATTAATTAACAAGGATTTTTACCAAGTGTTGACTAAAACAAGAGATTACAAAAAAAAGCGGATTTTTCGAATAAACTTAAAATGATTCAATATTAGAATCACTAATTTTCTAGGATCTAGATTTTAAAAACAAATTAAATTTAATATAATTAATTTCGGTTTTATCAGACTATGTAATCATTATTCACATTACAAAAAATGCTGGATCTGACAAAGACTGGCATTATTTTTTAGTTTGTCATAAGTATTACCATTGTTCAAAATCAAATTAAACCAATAATTTAGTGCTTACATTCAAAATTTATTCGGTTATTGTTGTAAGTTTGTTAGTTAGGTAGTAAGTTTACTAATTATAAATCTGAGTTAAGAGATCAAAGCATTTTTGGTCTTGTTTTTTGGGCAGACCAGCTTCGGTTAATGCGCCGGAGCTTTGAACCAACTATGGATACAAACAACAGACCGCTCCTTCACTTCTTCTCCTAACGGCTATATTTGTGGGTCCCACTAGACATAGATCTGCTAAACTCAAGTGTCCGAAGCCGAAGGTAACTATTTTCTTTAATGCTAATTGAATAAAGTATAGTTTCGACTTTCGAAGAAGAAGAAGAAGAAGACACGCGACTTTTAAACTTGAAAGTGAACTTTTTCCAATAAAAAAGAAGAGAAGTGTTGTGCCGTACGAGGTTAAATATCTTGACGTTGATCTCTCTTTTACTTGTCTACTTAAATTAGTTTACTGTACCGTTGGGTCTAACTCGTTTTGTACTTGCATTCTTTTAAATTCTTATATATTTTTCGAATTCAAACAATTATTTTGTTTTGAAGATAAAACTAAAACTAATCATTTTATTTACAAAAACATGTCAATTCTCTAGTGACATCATTCCTATAGTTACGATATGGTCGCAAGAATACAAACTTTGAAACATGTACCATAAATTGACTATGCTACCACAAGATTTTGTTTGTTTCAACATAAATCTTTGCATAAATTTAGAAGAATAAAAACACATGGTTTTTGAAAGGGAAACTTTATCAAGTTGATGAAGGTCAAGATTATAACCAACTTGCCGAACTTTCAGAGGTAAAAATCAGGTCCAAGCAATCTCTCGAAGGTTACTTTATCTCACGTTCATTATACACAAACCTTTAAACCTCGGACCCCAAGGGCCAAAGCCTCTTATTGTTCAACTCTCGTTAGAGATAATTTTGTCGCTGACAAAAAAAGAGAGAGATAATTTTGCAAAATGCCAAACTGCTAC
Organism: Arabis hirsuta; assembly: GCA_964056655.1. NCBI lineage: Eukaryota > Viridiplantae > Streptophyta > Magnoliopsida > Brassicales > Brassicaceae > Arabis > Arabis hirsuta. Next base: position 3,960,422 of record OZ053308.1, on the reverse strand, counting down.
TGTATTATTTCAAGCAATCAAAATGATTTTACTTGCTTTTCTTTTAAAACCAACACATACTAAACAATTGCCTACTCTTCTAATCCGATCCTTCTTTCCCCTATCCATTACATTTCTTATCAAACAACAATGTCAACTTCTGACAAATCGTTACTTCTTATATGGCCAACAAGGCAACAGTTATGCTTCTCCCTAACTTACTCTATAATCTCTTTTCGAAAATGAAGTTTCTGTAAGTTCACCAAGAAAACAAGATAAATTGTTTCCTTTTCTATTACCATATTTCAAATCTGATTTTGCTGGTCTATTGCGTTCTTGAGACACAAGCAAGATGATAATCAAAACCAGTATTAGCTCTGGTATCTAGAAATTCTGTCAATCTTGTTGCCACCACATAATTCACATAACTGGATCTATTCTAACTTAGAAAATTAACCAATGAGCAAATACGAGATGATAGCCACAGTTAGAGGAACTGGCCACTAAACCATCAATGCAACAGCTACGTATGCTAAACAAAGTTTCCATGCGCTTGGCATCGAACATTAATACAAATCTCAAATAAGAAGACGACACAACAATCGTTAACAGAATTTCACCAGCTCTACTCGGAAGAGCTGTTCTCTAAATGACTGGCTACTATCCTTTACAAGCCACTATGAATCAAAGATCAAGCACATGCATCATGATGAACAAGAAAAAAACACCAAGAACTACATATATACACTATGCATAGATCACCTAAGTAGTTCAAGAACAGATGCAATACAGCATTTATGTTAACACTAAATTTTCTAGCTAATTACTTTCAGATCAAACTATTAAGTGACTAATTCTCTACCAATCTGCTAAATAATCCTGAAAAAGCAACACCATGAGCACCCTAAGTGCAGCAAGATCCTACTTGATTAAGAGAACAAACCAAAGCAAAAGATAATAGAACAATAGAGAAAACTTCGTGTTTTCTACATCTGAAGATAAAAAAGTGTCAAACCACCAAAACACAATAAGCAGATATTGCAAACACAAAAATCTTTGTTCTAAAATTCTGTAGAGCTTAATCTACATTCAATTCAACAACACCAAACCCCTAAAAACCATTACAACTTTAGTTAAAAAAGACATGAATACTCATCTCAAATCCATGTTTAATTTCGAGATCTCTGAATCGAATCCAGCACTTAAACTCTCCCTGCAACAGCCGAAGCAGCCGAAGTAGCAGAACCACCAAGGAACGAGAGTAATCCAGCATTAGCAGGCTCTTGATCGTCCATGAACAGATCATCCGGAACAACAAACGCACCATGCAAGCAAACAATCGCAACCCCAATCATCAACGCAGAGGTCAAGAGAGATCCAACACTGGTCATAAACACAACGACAATCGTAGACAGAACAAGACCAAGCAGCGTCTCTCGATCAGAGAAAGTACGACCGCAGACTACCAATGGCTGATCTGATGGCCGGAACAGGTAGAGGAACATCCATCCGGCCAGTAGACCGATGAGGACAAGGAGGGAGAGAGGATGAGAGAAAAGGGAAAAAGCGAGGACGAGAGAGACGATTGCGACGTAATTAACCTTGAAGTAAGCGAGATTCTTCCTGATCCGGGACAAAGCATCGGTGAGAGACTCAGGTCGAGCCATGGAACTCCGATCGACGAGCTCCGTCCATGGACGTCGCTGTGATAAGCCGTCACGGATCGAGGTGGAGAGGCGTGAGAAGAAGGTACGGAAAGCAGGAGTGTTGATTGGTGGTTGAGACTGAGCAGCTTGCTGATTGGTGAGAGGTATCGTCGGTGGAGTCGACATGACGGTGGCGCGTGAGGTTAGGTACGGCTGATTTTTGGCCGGCGAGGTTCCCGATCTTAATGTGCGATCTAAACGTTGGAGTTGCCGAATCAGAGCTCTGTGTAGATAGATATTTGTTTACATCCGGTTTGATGCGGTTCCAAGATGTTGTCGGTTTATGGGTCTTTGTCGGTTCGATCCGGTTTTATAACCGGTTAAATGGGTTTTAATGTTAATCCAACTTGAATGTACATCCGGTTCAGAGTTTAAACTGGTTCGACCGATGGTTCGGTTCGATTTTAAAAACAATGTAACAAAAAATTTAAGAAAAAAAATCAATGTAAAAATCTGAGTCTTTTTTATAAAACCGAACATCTGTATGTCTTTTTTGTCGTCTAGAATATTATATTAAACATAGAAAAATACATGATGGAATACATGATAGGATACAAATTCTCTATAACAAAGCCAAGAAATACAAGCTTCTCCAGAGACATAAACAGGACACTAGAAGCTAAAATGAGAGAGAAAAGGTAGTGATAAAGATAGACAATTTTTTTTTGACCCATGCTCAAAACACTGAACCATTAACACAAACACACAAGCTTTACCATAGAATTTGGAAATGCCAAAACTGAGCCAACAAACATAAACTTCGAGCAGAACCTAAACCTTGAGGCGCACCTAAAAAGCTAGACGACCAAAACGCGGCTCTAGAACCAACTTAACCGGCAACAGCAGAGGCGGAGAAGAACGCGGGCGGTAATGATAACAGAGCAAAGAACCAACAATAAAGCGATTAGACCAGAAAAATCGGGATCTTGAGAAGGCAATGGCTCACGGCAAAGATACCTTGACCTCCGAGCCCAAACAATAGAATCAAGCCAACCTCAAAAACCAACCAACATCATATACCACTAAAAAGCCCAGGGACAAGAACTATTACATCTACCTAAACATAAGAACCCTAACTCAGCCAAATGTACAACCAAGGCAGACGACATTGAGAGCACAAAACGGGTAAAAGATATAGCAAGGCAATCCGAGATCCAGCCTGATCGGAATCCGAGCCTCATACACCCACTCACACGAATTGAAACAAACTCAAGACTCAAAACCTCATACATATCTAAAGTACCAAACACAGGAAAGGAAAGCAGATACCAAGAGTCTCTCAAGGGACCGAGCCATAAAGCAGATCTGAGGAGACTTCACCTTTGTCCAGTCAAACCAAGACCGTTGAGGAACCGCAGATGGAAACCCAACCAATCCAAGAAACCCATTCGCCGAGCAGATCTGAGGAAGGAGCAAACTGGAGATCCAACCAAGAACGAAGGAGACAAAGCAAAGGTGAAGGAGCCACCATCGGAGCTGACCCATGCTCCGGCGGTCACCGAACCCGGCGGCTCCACCTCCACAAATCACAACTACCGACATATGCCTTCTTCCCTAAAACCCAATACCAAGCGAGGACATAAACAAAAGAAACAAAGCATAAAAGAACTAGAGATAAGCAAGAAGGAAATGAGTCCGTGACCGGCGCTAAAGGAGCCGCCGGCCATCGGAAATCAAGATCGTAGAGTTTGGGTTCGAGAGAGATAATCACCTCTTGCGGTTCACATCTATTTTTTTTTTGTGTGCTGAATATCTGTATGTCTTCACCAAAAAAACTGAATATTTATAAACCGAATTAAACAAAACCAACTCATTTTTTTTTCTTTCACTTTGTTTTTGGTATCATACGTACAATATCATGAATCAGTAGTGGATCAGAGGAGTCTTGTGTCACTCTTATGTACAAAGATCTTAACAGTTTCAATCCTTTATTTTTAAATACCTTACACTAATCAGTATTTTTTTGTTGGTTCTATGGCACATGAGTCACTTGGTACATAAGATTTAAGTAAACAGAAAATGTAAACACTTATGCTCAAGAGTATTTCTTTCCATTAACTTTGATCTAGTTTTATATTTGTTGTAACTTATGTTGATTACTTGCTTATAGCATTTAAACATGACCATGTATTTATGTGTTATGCAGCAACAGTGGCGGATCTAGAATATATTTTTATCGGGGCCAGTTTATAATTTATCATATATACTTTTTTATTTGTTTACAATTCTATAATAAAAATGATAAAATTATATGAATTGATAGATGCATTTAGAAGTAAAATCACTTATTCATAGGAGTCAAATACTAATTTTAACTAAATATTTCACTAAATATAATCAAATTTGCATTAAAAATAACAAAAATATTAATTTTATGGGGTCACATGACCCCCCTCCTCCTCCACTGTGCAACAAAGTTAATTTTAGTGTGTAAATGGTAACTGCGGAATCTTGCGGAATTGCGGAATTTTGCAGAATTTTTGATATTTTTTGTAGTATCCAGCGAAATAATGTTGAATTCAAACGGTAACTGCTGAATTTTGCGGAATGTTGCAGAATTTTTAATTTTTTTTTTTTTGAGAAATGTCACTTTTCAAGTGCCATTTTTCAAAAATGCCACACTTTCAAAATATTTGCAAAAATGCCATTTTTTCAAAATTATTTATGCATTATATTATTTATGTTTGGGTTAACTATGTTGCATTATGATTTAGTTTTGAAGATTTAGGCTTTGTTAGAGGCCAAAACAATTTTTAGAGTTTACAATTTTGAGATTTAGGCTTTAAAATTTCTATAATTAGTGTCATTTATGCAAATAGACTACATATTATGACATTTTTGAAAAGTGGCATACCAAAATTGGCACACCAAATGACTACCCATTGTGACATTTTTGCTTATAAAATTATTAATTAAACAATATTTTGTGAAACTTAATTTTGTATGTTTATATTTTTATTAAATTTCACAAAAAGATTATAATCTTTGTATGTTTATATTTATATTTGGTGACTTTTACGGAATCAAGAAGAATAACTTTGAATTCAAATAGTAACGGCTCAATCTTCTAGAATCTAACATAAATTAAAAATAAATTAATAAAACTTATGAAAAATGGCATTTTAAAAAAAAATTCAAATATTATGGGCAATTGCAAAAAAGGGTAATTGCAAAAATACCACTTTTAAATGATCAGTTTACAAGCGTGTCACACGTTGATACATGTTTGTAAATCTGCCATCATTTATTAGGAAGAGGACAAAACTATCCTCTTTTTTTTTCTCTTTTTCCTTTTTTTTTCTCTTTCTCTTTTTTCTTTTCCTAGAAGATCTGATTTTTTCTCCTCTCTTTCTCTCTTTCTCTTTTTCTCTTTCTCCATAACAAAAACACAATCTATTTCTCTTTTTCTCTCAAGCTCTTATTAATAAAAAAATGGTGATTACGGTGTTGAAGAAGAAAACAAACATATCTAGATTTGAATCTCTCTCTTTCTGTCTCTCTCTCTCTCATATAGATCTAGATCCGGATTTCATATTTTTTTTTTTGCAAATCTGGGTTTGTTTGATTTGTGTTGTAGATCTGAGTTTTTGATTCAATTTTGGTTACAAATCTAAGGTTTTTTTGTTCAATTTGGCTTATAAATCAGAGTTTTTTGATTATTTCTGAGTTAGTTTTGTTTTCGATGTTCTTCTTACTCATCTAGTGTTTTAACTTTTTTTATAAAGTTTTTAAACAGTTTTTAAAAGGCTTATAAAATTTATAAGGTTTATAAAGTTTTAAAAGATTTTTAAACATATTTAAAAAAAAACGTTAAACAATCTGGATTAATTTGTTCTTGATGTTTTTCTAACTGATCAAAGGTTTTGACTTTTTTTTATGAACTTTTTAAACAATTTATAAGAGTTATGTATATGTTTCTAAAACTGAACAGTTAAAATAATAATTTATAAGATTTTTAAAAGGTTTATAAGGATTTTTTACAAAATTTATAAGAATTTTTAAAAAGTTTATAAAGATTTTTTAACGTTTATAAGGGTTTTTTACAAAAATTATAAGCATTTTTAAAAGGTTTATAAAAATTTTTAAAAGTTTATAAGGATTTTTTACAAAATTTATAACGATTTTACAAAGGTTTATAAAGTTTTTAAAGATTTATAAGGATTTTTACAAAGTTTATAAGAGTTTTTATAAGGGGTTTTTACAAGGTTTATAAGTTTCTAAAAGGTTTCGTAAGACAGTTTAAAAACTTTATAAACTGTTTAAAATTTTGATAAACGGTTTAAAAAAAAACTATCTACAGATATTTTAGAGAAATTTAATCTCTAGATCTTTTTTTTCCTTTTCCTCCTCCTCTTCTTTTTCTTCTCAATTCACAAATTCAATCTTAAATCTTAACTCTTTTTTTTTTGTGAAATTCAAATTCATGTTTTAAATCTAGTTTTGAGAAAGAGATGAGATTTAGTTAAAAAAAAGAGAGAAATAAGATCTGAGAAAAAGTTTTGAGATCTGAAAAAAAATTGAGATTTTATTAAAAAAATAATGGAAAAAAAAATACTGAAATCCGAAAAAAAACGAACTGAAAAAATCAATGAAACATGCTTGCAAATTTTTCAAACAGTGGCATAATTGAAAAGTAGCATGAAACATGTGACATATCTTAAAAAATTTCAACACATTTTTTTGTGTGTACAATTGCAAGAATGTCACTTAGGGGTGTCCATTTGCAAAAATATCAATAATTATAAAATTTTAAAGTCTAAATCTTAAAATTATAAACCCTAAAAAATATTATTTTGACTCCTAAAACCTCTTAAACCCTCAAAACTAAACCATGATACAACATAATTGACTCAAACATAAATGATATAATGAATTTTTTAATAAAAAATGGCATTTTTGCAAAGATTTTGAAAAAATAGAATTTTTTAAAAATAACACTTGAAAAATGACATTTTTAAAAAAATTCTTAAATATTAACTAAAATTATGTTTATTGAAATTAAATATTTATGTTTCTAAATGTGTTCAGATTTACAAGAATAATAATCTTGTATTAAATTATTTTCTAAACCCAAACTATTTCACTAATATTTTGGTTTCTGTGTTTGTTTAGCAAAATTTACAAGTATTTTTTATTATTAATTATTCGAATAAAAGAATAACTAAAATTTAAACTCGTTGAATAAGTAGAATAAATGTAAAAAATAATTATAGATTTACAAAATTTTATTTTTATTTTTAGTTTCCAGATTATGTTTTTTTTTTGTCGAAGTTTTGAAATTATGTTATGTAATTTAGTTCATACTTTAAATATTATTGAAATCAAATATTAATAAATTCAATATATATAATTTAGCTCTTGCTAATTATTTCATTTGTTTTTTTTTCCTCAATTCCCCATGTGGTCACTTTCCACAATTCTGCAGAATTCTACAACTTGTACAAATGGTAACATAATTTATATTTCCACAAGTTTTCTCTAAATTCCACATTAGTGTTACCAGTTACAAGTATCACTTTTGTAAATTTCCGCTTTTATTTTGTTGGGTGTTGAGAAAAACAAGAAATATCTCTCTCTCACTAGAGAGAGCTTCAAAAACCCAGTAAAAAACTCGGAGCATTTGTAATCAAGGGAAAGTTACGACCTGTCTTTGTCCAAAAAAGATTTTCTTTGTTCTAGTGATTATAGTTTTGTTATGGTTTTGAATGAGAAAGTTACAAGCTTTGTATGAAGAAATCAAAAGTTCGACCTTTTCTTGTCTAAAAGAAGATTTTTTTTTTTCTAGTGATTATGGTGTTGAATCAGAAAGTTACAATCTTTGTTTCGTTTCTAGCGTTACAACTTTTTTTGTTAAATGAGCTTCTTTTTTATCTTTTCCAGTGAGCAATTTTTGTTGATATGAAACAAGTCAAAAGTTATGGCTTTTTCTAGGGATTATGGTTTTCAATCATAAAGTTACAATCTTGGTATGAGAACAAATCATAAGTTCCAATTATGCGATCATACCTTTTTGTTTTCTTTCTAATCAAAGGAAAGGGTTAAAACTTTTTTTGGTTAAATGAGCTTTTTTTATTATCCAGTGAGCAATTTTAGTTGGAATCTCTGTTGAAACAAATCAAAAGTTACGGCTTCTTCTAGTGATTATGGTGTTGAATCAGTTTTTGTTTACAATCTTCTTGTTACAAGTTTTTGGTTAAATGAGCTTCTTTTATTTTCCAGTGAGCAATTTTAGTTGGAATCTCTGTTGAAACAAATCAAAAGTTACGGCTTCTTCTAGTGATTATGGTGTTGAATCAGTTTTTGTTTACAATCTTTGTCAAAACAAACAAAAGTTACGACCTTTTTTTTGTCAAAGAGCAATTGTTTTCTACTGATTATGGTGTTACAATCTTTTGGTATGAGAACAAATCATAAGTTCGAACCTTTTTGTTTCCTTTCTAATCAATCAAAGGTCTTTCTTTTTCCTTTTGCAGATGAAGGATACACCAAGAGAGTTGGCTCATGACATCTTATCCCGTTTACCAACGAAAGAGGCGTTGGGATTTAGGTTTCGACATTTGAGAGGAGCATGGAACATTGATCTTCTTGAGTTGTGGAACCTTGAGTTTGAACACGGAGAGTAAGAGGATGGCCAACGGTTTGTGGCGTTTGTGGAGAGAATTTTGCATAGGCGAGGCAATGGACCACTAAGCCGTTTCGCGCTATCCCTTTACGTCGGAGTAGAGGATGAAGATGCAATAAGTCGTTGGGTGCTCTATGCACTAGGGAATGGAGTGAGAGTCATGGTTCTCAACCTCTACAATGAAAATTATCATATTCCAAACGATGTTTTTGGGAGCAAGACTTTGGTAACCCTCAGCGTTGAAGGCATCACACTTGGCGGTTAGTCTTCCACTCTTGAAGACGCTTGGATTGGATGATGTCGGGTTCGAAACTCCAGCTGTCTTTGTGAGCTTCATTCTAGGGTGTCCCGAGCTCGAGGAGCTAGCCATGAAAGACATCAAATGGCAGATGTGGAATGCTTGTTTGGTGCAAAGCATGATGAGGTTGAGCATAACTTGGGGTGAAGATGATGATTATGAAGTCTCTCCACTGAACGTGTCTTTTGACACCCCGAATCTGCGTTTTCTGGAGTACACAAATGTTGTTGCTGGACTATATCCGTTGATGAATTGCAATTCACTAAGGGAAGCGACGATTGAGCTCCATTCGACGGGAGAGGAAGAAGGGGATGTCGATGCTACTGGTTTTGTGACAGGAATCAGGGGCGTAATAAGCTTCACCTCAGAGCAAGCACTATCGAGGTATGTGTTACTTACGAATTCAATCAAAAGAGACCGAGACCAAAAGTTCGTATTGTGTGCAAAAATAAACAAACTCTTAATTAGTGTAATAGTCATCGAGAAAAACATGTTGCCAAGGCTAATTGTTAAATTTCTGAACTGAACTAAATTATCTTAATATTCCCTCCGTTTTAATATGTTTGATGTTTTTTATTTTCAATGCAGTTTTTATTAACTAATGATGATGAATTGTAAACTTCAAGATTCATTAATTGATTTTATTGAATTGTCATTGGCTTAAAGTTATGAGAAACAGTTTTGTGCCAAAAATAATGTATTTATAGATCAAAATTAATATTTATTTTAATATGTGTAAAATTTCTAAATCAAACATATTGAAACGGAAGGAGTAATAAAATTTGCTTTTTACACCGTTTTAATTACAATCTCTTCTTGATTTCAAAACCAAATTTTTTTTTTCCTTTCTGCATTATTATAAAAACGGCGTCTTTTTCACAAAATTATATAAACAATTCTTGGTTAAGTAATTATATATGTGAAATTATTTTCTTTTTGTTTAACAAATCAAACCCAACAAAACAATACAAGTTTTATACAAAAGCTATAGATATCAAATGGAACATAAATGATTCGGAAATACCAATGGATATTGATATTATTTTATCTACATTTTAACCTAATTATATGATTTTTCTCAAAGAAAAACAAAAACAAATGTGATCAAAACACTACAACAATTAACAAACCCAAATGTGATGAGCTCTCTTCAGATTTGTAATGTCGGATAATATGTAGAAAAGCCACAATGTAGATAGATATTTTATTTTTAGGGCCTGAGACCATAAGGGTTGAGCCGGCCCAGAACCTCAAGTCTCGGGTTCTATTCCCTTGACCAATAAGCTTTGAGCCGGGAAAAACCCTCATGTCACCGGTTCGATTACTCCTTTTTATTTTTTTTTCGAAATCAATTTAAATCGAACCCTAAAAACGACGGATCGAGAAAGCACGACTAGTCTTCACGGCTTCTTCTTCGCCGATTTTCTTCTTCCGGGCATAGTAAAACGACATCGAAAGCACCATGGTTGATGAAAGCAAGTTTGATGTCAACCTCAAGCTTTGGGCTCTTAGAATTCCCCGTGAGCTCTGTAAAAGTGCTACTCGTATACTCAATGGGTACGTTTTCCAGCTTTAGAGGTTCCTGAATTCGTCACCTTTTATTTCTATTCTCAGATTATTGCGCCAAGGACAGTTTCGAAACTGATGTTTTTTTTGGAATAATGAGCTCAGTGAGAAAGTGTAGTAAGCAGATATTGGCTTATTGCACATTTAGATAAATAGCTCGGAACTTGTTGAAATCAAATTCGTTGGAACACTTTAGTTGAAGGAGCTTATGAGAATTGAATTGCCTGTTCAATGTTGTTTGTGTTCTTATTGGTGAAAACGAAGTTTATTGGTTTGATGACTTGTAGATACATGCTCAACATGCCAAGAATTAAGCCCATTACTGAAGATCCTGCCTGTGAAAAGACTCGTTTGGTGATATTGTCTGAAGCTGTTAAAAGCGTTGGTAAGAGTTTATTCTTGAACTAGGAATGTGTTTGGAAAATGGTGGAAGCCGCCTGGATTCTTCGTATTAACCAAGCTCTTTTCGCTATCCGACAGATTTGTCGGAGATACCCGAAGAAAAACTAAACCAACTGAAGAAACTTAGTGAAGTTGAAGTAGTTCCTCATTCGGTTACTCTTGGATATTCTTATTGGAGTGCAGGTAAGATGGAGTGGATATACCTTCCTCTTTTTGGATTAGGAATTCATTAGGATTTTTCTTCCCATACGTTTTTTTTTGGAATGATCAGGCCATTTAGGTTCTTATCCTGTTTAGGTGTTACCTACTGATCTCGTTCTTTCCTTGCAGATCACATATTGAAGCAGATTCTGCCAGATGGAGTGGATATACCTTCCTCTTTTGAAACAATAGTTAAGTATTAAGTTTCTGTTTGCTTCCTGAATTTTTACAACCTAGCTTACAAGAACTCTGTTTGCATGAGCTAGTTTTTTTTTTGTTTGCAGTTGTTATGGGTACTTGTTCTTGCTAAGTTTTCAAGCGTCCTGAAGATTACCTCTCTCATGAGAACCAACATCTCTTTGCTTATTATGTACAGGTCATATTGCCCACTTAAATCTACATGACGAGCTCCTTCCATTCAAAGATGTTATAGCAAAAGTTATCTATGATGTAAGTTTTGATATAAAGCAGTCTTTTGATATCTCCGTATCGTGACAGCAAAGAGATCTGATATTCTAATTGATCTTTTATATTCGTAGAAAAATTATCCAAGGATCAAGACAATTGTTAATAAAGTCGGGACTATCTCTAATGAGTTTCGAGTACCAAAGTTTGAAGTGTTAGCTGGAGAAGATGGGATGGAAACAGAAGTAAAGCAATATGGGGCAAGATTTAAGCTGGACTATAGCCTTGTTTATTGGAATTCAAGATTAGAGCACGAGCACATGCGCCTTTCATCTCTGTTCAAACCTGGAGAAACCGTGTGTGATATGTTTGCTGGTATTGGACCGTTTGCTATTCCAGCTGCACAAAAAGGATGCTTCGTTTATGCAAATGATTTAAATCCGGATAGTGTTCGGTACTTGAAGATCAATGCAAAGTTCAATAAGGTTGATGAGTTGATTAGTGTGCACAACATGGATGCTCGAAAATTTATTTCTCACTTGATGGCAGTCTCAACTTGTGAGGGTAATATGCAATCAGTTGTTGATGACAAAACAAAGGAAGCAGTCGCCAGTCAAGGAGGTAATTCTTTTGATTTGAACTCAGTTTTCTGCATTATAATTGGCACATTTGGTTTTAGCTGGAGAAAAGGATAGTTTTGACGGTTGGTTTCTCTATACTCTCTGATTAACCATAGCTGAAACTAAAGCAGAAAACAAGAATTCTGGAATTAGCAGAGTGGAAATAAATGAAACTAAGGCAAGCATAAATGAGCCTCTTGGTGCTAATAAGAAGCCATCTGGTATTTCAGAAACATAAGAAATGTCTCAGAGCGTTTCTTCAACACATTCTAACAGTTAATATTGCCTTGGGGATCATCACTGAGCTGTTAATTAAATACAGAAAATGGGGTAGTGAAAGACAGCAAGAGTATAGAAGGAAACGCAAATAAGAGGTTGAGACAAACGTTGCTTCCAATTGCAAAGCCGTGGGAACATATCGACCATGTTATTATGAACCTTCCAGGTTCTGCCTTGCAGTTTCTCGGTATGCTACCAACGATTCTAGATTTTTGTTCAAAATTTTGGACTATAGTCTTGTGTATACTTACAAGGCAACTACATAAAAACTGCAGCTCATAAAATAGCGATCTTGATTCAATACACTGGTTTGTTGTTATATTGTGATATTGGTTTAGTTATGCGATAAGAAAGTTCATCTATTACAGTCCGCATCAGCAAGTTTTATAGGACTAGGGTCATTATATAAGAAGGAGATGCATCGTATTGGTTTAGTTATGTATTAAGGCTTGTTTTTGTTTTAGGTTATGTTCTTATCGTATTGCTAATGCAAATTGGCTTTGTAATTGTTTTTTTTTGTGTGTGCAGATGCTTTCAGTAATGTAATTCAAAGGAAGTATTGGAAGGGACCTCTTCCTTTGGTTCATTGCTATTGTTTCATTCGTGCAAGCGAAACCACAGAGACTATAATTGCGGTAAGAATCAACCATCCACTCTTCCCTTTTAATTTTGTGTTTCTTCATTAGTGCTTGTTTGTACCATTTATCTGGTGGCATTGCCTGGGAAATCTAAATCACAGCTTTTGTGATATTATTAAGGAAGCTGAAGCTGCTTTGAAGTTCCGTATCGAAGACCCGGTCTTCCACAAGGTTAGAGATGTTGCTCCAAACAAGGTATGATCCCAATATTTGGTTTTTAAATGAATGAATTGTAATGAAATATAAGCTATATTCTGTAGCTCCTGAGCTGGAATTTGTTTCGTACGTTGCAGGCGATGTATTGCTTAAGCTTTAGACTACCCGAAGCATGCTTGATCCAAGAAGACTAAAAAAGACATTTTAGACAAGAGAGAGGAATCAAAAACACACATCTGTTTAAATTTTGTTTTTCTTTCATTTGGTTTTTGGTATCATAAAATGTCATGAATCATTAGTGGATTAGATGAGTCTTGTGTCAAAGAGTCTTATATACAGAGATCTTAAACCTTATGCCCAATCCTTTTTTTGTTTATTAACCTTCACACTAATCAGTATTTCTTGGTGGTTCTATGCCACATGAGTCACTTGCTACATAAGATATAGAAAATGTAAACACATGCTTAAGAGTATTATTGACCACAGGAAAAGATTTTGATTACAAAAATGAAAAAAGGATATGAGAAAGTCAAGATGCCATGTCACATCTTTTACCCACTAAAGTACGCTTTTTATAATCCCAGCGCATGATAGCAAGAATAGTGTCGGAGTCGGACCGTACGGTAGGTGCGTCGGGCGGATTTACCAAAGAAGGCCGCTCAAAAATTAAACTGCCCAACCGTCATCTTCATCTTCATCTTCTACAACCGAAAACCAAAAAAAGCCTCTCAATCTCACGACTTTCTTCTTCCAATGGCAGCTCTCGGATCTCTCCATCGTGAGTCTATCTCACTCTCTAGCGTGTTTTTGTTGTTGATATTTCCTGTTGCTTCACGAGGATGAGAAAAAAAAAACCCAGAAACGAAGGTGTATGAGTGAAATGCATTGATTCGAGCTATACGTTGTTGCTTTTTAGTGTAACAATTCAGTGATCATGTTTTGATAGATCAGATCTCTTTTTGTGCATTGGTGGTATTTGGTGACTTGATTAGGTTTCGATTTCGGATATTCTATGTCTAATTGGTGCTTCTCAGCTAGAAGAATGATGGATTTAGACTCTTATGCGTGGTTTTTCTTGCTCCATTTCTACAGAGACTTTAGGGTCAGTGAGTAAGGTTCACTCGCTTTCTGGAAACTGGTCTGGTAATTCTTGTGTACAACGGTGGATTTTCAACAAGAATAGCAACTACACGCTTGTGTTATGTGCAAAGGCCTCCAAATCTTCCACAACAACCAAAAGTGATGGTGAGCTTATCTTCTTCATCTTGGAGCTAGAATACAGTGATGTGAATAATTGGAACATGTAATTTTTCTTTCCTTTGACATTTTTTATTTTGTAGAATCATCTGATGCTAGTGTGTCAAACGGGAAGAATGCTATTCGACGGATAACTTTCCCGAAAGAAGTGGAGGTTTCTTCTTTTTGCTTTCTTTGTGTTTTTAGAATGTTAGGTTCTTTAGCTTTATGCGTTGCTATGTGCTGATTTGACTATGTCCTCGAATATGCATTTTCTAGATCGTCAGGATTTTGGATGCATAACTTACAGGCAATCTACTCTGATTATTTTATTTCTACATGATATATGGATTGTTCTTTATATGTTGTTAGATGAAATGTTACAGGCACTGGTTCACGAGATGTGTGATGAGACTGAGGTTGCTGTTCTGAAACTTAAGGCAAGTCTCTCTGCCATTACTGTTTTAACTTCACTGTTACTATTAACCTTTCTTTAAAGCCACTTAGAAGACGAGTGCATGTTTATACAATCAATAATGTGGAGCTAATATTCGCTTATTTGACTTGTGGATGGTACTGAAATCGTAAGTCCCAACTAGTACAGTTTTCTAATGCTTTATTTCACTACAGGTTGGAGATTTCGAGATGAACCTAAAAAGGAAGATTGGCCAGGCCGCAAATCCCATTCCCGTGGCTGATATATCGCCAACCGTAGCGCCTCCAATTCCTTCTGAACCCATGAATAAATCTGTTTCTGCTGCTCCTAGCCCATCTCAGACAAAACCTTCCTCTGAAAAAGTGTCTCCATTTATAAATGCATCATATCGGAAATCATCAAAGTTAGCTGCTTTGGAGGCATCTGGAATTAACAATTATGTTCTAGTCACGTCTCCTTCGGTATGAGATCCATCTCCTCCTAATTAAGCGATTGTTTTCATATCTATTTCTTTTCATCCTTATTGTTTGAGTTTGATCTTGTTTTCTTCTCTTGTGCACAAAGGTTGGCAAGTTCGAGAGAAGCAGAACTGTAAAAGGAAAGAAACAACCTCCTAGCTGTAAAGAGGTAAACAAATCTAATTACCGAAATAGAAACGCAAATAAAGATCTCGATGATTACCCACCCGATCCTTAGCAAAAATTTCTGGCAGGGTGATGCAATAAAAGAAGGCCAAGTTATTGGATACCTTCATCAGTTAGGAAAAGAACTTCCAGTGACGGTAAATAGCTTCATTAATGTATCCATCTCTTGTTTGAAAACTATCAAAATTGAACTTATCGGTCTTACTATTTGAATGGAACAGTCGGATGTAGCTGGGGAAGTCCTCAAGCTTCTTTCAGATGAAGGAGGTAACAAACATTGTACATTCAGAAATCGTTTCAGTTAAATATCGACATTACTAGGCTTATGATTCATGTGCAAACAGATTCCGTAGGTTATGGAGAGCCTCTAGTTGCGGTCTTGCCATCGTTTCATGATATCAACATTCAGTGATGATGGTTTCTTCAGCTCTCTCAATTCCACGGCAAATTAATAATCTTCATTCCAAGAGACTGTACTATTCATCTTCTCTTTTATGGAGACTGTAATCGGTTAAATTGCAAAGAGTCTATATTTTGATCATTTGTCATGTGGATTGTATAATTGCTCAACTTGTTTTGTCACTCAAAACAGTTTATTTTCTGCACCAGGAAAAGAAAAATTATATAAGTGACGTGGCTATCTTATCTTCATCAACATATAAAATTCAGAGGAAAAATTCAGAATGTTTTCGCGGTGTTAGGCAGAATCATCATTGTCTTATATTTCTATGGTATGTAATAAGCTAACCTCTCTTCTTCTCTTCTCTTCTCTTCTCTCTGAGAATGAAACTCACCACCAATGATCTCTTCTCTTCTCAACCATCACTTCACTGTCCTTGCTCCTCCTCCTCCTCCTTCCGTCGCCGTTTCCATGGACTTCATTTCCCGATCAACCTCACTAATAAAAACAATCCTCTATCCATCGTAGCGGTTTCTGATTCCGATCGAACCGCCTTCTCTCGCCGAGCGATTCTCCTCGCGCCGCCACTCATCTCCGCCGCTGCTTCTTTGTTTCTCAAACCGAATATCTCTTTAGCTTCCGAGGAGAGCTCTTCCTCTACTACGGTGACTTCGCCTCCGGAATCAGCATCTCCTCCTCCGGCGACCGTTACTTCTCCACCGCCGTCTGAGACTATAACTTCGAGAATCTATGACGCGACGGCGATTGGTGAACCGATGGCTTTGGGAAAAGATAAGAAGAAGGTGTGGGAGAAACTGATGAATGCGAGGGTTGTCTACCTCGGCGAGGCGGAGCAAGTGCCTACCAAAGATGACAAGGAGCTTGAACTCGAAATCGTTAGAAACTTGAGGAAGAGATGCGTCGAGAGCGAGCGTCAAATCTCTGTGGCATTAGAAGCATTCCCTCTTGATTTGCAGGACCAGCTTAATCAGTACATGGATAAGAGGTTTGTCCTCACTTTTTTACTTTGGTGTAATCTTCATCTTTTCTATCTTCTAATGTACAAGAGCCTTTGCATGGTTTCAGTTGTCTTTTGTACTAAAACTATCATCTTTAAAAATGGAAAAGAGAGGACAATTTGGTTGCATCTGGATGCAAGTTCCAAGATTGCAGCTTATGCTTTATGATCATGAATACTGTTTGGTTACTGAATATGAAATTCTCCTATGGTAATTTTGGTGGCAGGATGGACGGGGAGACATTGAAGTCTTATGTGACACATTGGCCGGCTCAGCGTTGGCAAGAATACGAGCCCCTTTTAACTTATTGCCGCGATAATGCCGTTAGACTAATTGCTTGCGGCACTCCACTCAAGGTAGAGTCATAAGTCTTACCAATTTACACAGTTAACAGTTTGATTTAGATCAAGTTTACTATATGGTGTGGCTGAACGTTGTAGTTCACAGTTTATCTCTTGATCCCTTTCATTATGCTGCTTGATCTCATTTTGATCACTTCGTTCTCTACTAGTTTTTAGATGCAATGCTATGCTCATTTTGATTAATGTTGATTTGGCTCTGATTGAAGTTTGTGGCATGAATCTGGTTCAACCAAGTATGCACATGTTCAAGCTGTAAAGATAATATTACATTTGTTTGCGACTCTGATGAGAGCTGACGGCATTCGACATATTCTGATGTAGGTTTTAAGGACTGTCCAAGCAGATGGTATCCGTGGTCTTTCAAAGTCTGAGCGTAAATTATACACTCCCCCTGCTGGTTCTGGGTTTATCTCAGGATTTTCTTCATTGTCACGTAGATCTGCATTCGATATGAACCTCCCAACACAGATTGTTCCGTTTGGACCAAGCTCTTATTTGTCGGCACAGGCAAGAGTTGTGGAAGACCATACAATGTCACAAGTTATTTTAAAAGCAGTAGCAGATGGAGGTGGGACTGGTCTGCTATTAGTGGTGACAGGGGCAACTCATGTTGAGTATGGTTCCAGAGGAACAGGGTTGCCAGCAAGGATCTCAAGGAAGTTTCCAAAGAAAAACCAAGTGGTTGTATTACTTGACCCTGAAAGACAGTACTTGCGAAGAGAAGGCGAAACTCCAGTTGCTGATTTCTTGTGGTATTCTGCAGCAAGACCCTGCAGTAGAAATTGCTTTGACCGAGCAGAGATCGCTCGGGTAATGAATGCAGCTGGCAGGAGGCGAGATGCCCTTCCACAGGTAGATTTCAAATGGTTGCTTTGAGCTTAACTTCAACTCAAGCTCGCATGTCATAAGTTCAGGATGATGAAATCTTTTCCATGCTTTCCAGGATATTCAAAATGGATTGGAACGTGGTTTGGTGTCACCTGAGGTTCTGCAGAATTTGTTTGATTTGGAGCAGTATCCTCTTATTTCTGAGCTTACTCAGCGGTTCCAGGTATATCCACTCTGGATGCTATTTCTTTTGTAAGATTTTTGATAGAATATTTAGTCTTTGTGATCTATTATATAGTAGAGATAGTATACGAGTCCATCAATATTCCTTGTCCTATTTCTATCCCCCAGAGTTAATGACATCTTGAACAGTTAAGCGGAATTTCAATAATGATGATTCACTATGGATATGTGATACAGGGTTTCCGAGAAAGGTTGTTGGCAGATCCGAAATTCCTGAATAGATTAGCTATCGAGGAGGCTATATCAATAACAACCACACTCCTAGCACAATATGAGAAGCGAAAAGAGAATTTCTTTGAAGAAATCGACTATGTTATAACTGATACACTGAGAGGATCAGTCGTCGACTTTTTCACAGTTTGGCTTCCTGCACCAACTTTGTCTTTTCTTTCATATGCTGATGAGACCACTGGACCAGACAGCATAGACGCCTTGAGAGGCCTCCTAGGATCCATACCTGATAATGCATTTCAAAAAAGTCTTGCTGGAAGAGAGTGGAATCTGAATCTTAGAATTGCTTCAGTTATTGTTGGTGGCTTGAAGCTTGCTGGTGTTGGAGTCATCTCCAGTTTCGCAGCTGTGGGAGCTTCAAATGCATTGAATGCTGTTCGAAAATTTATTAAACCAGAGTTGGTGGTTGTTGCGCAGAAACCTAAGAGATCTCCTCTTCTGAAGACAGCAATGGTTTATGGAGGTTTTCTTGGAACATCTGCAAATCTTCGTTACCAGGTATGGTGCTTCTATGTAGCTAAGGAGGAGCGGTGATGAAGGACATTATGATTTGATTTATGCCTCTAACATCAAAGTGTCTTTAAATGCAGATAATTGCTGGATTGATAGAGCATCGCATTTCTGATGAGCTTTCTTCTCAACCTCTACTTGTAAATGCAATTTCATTTGTTGTCAGGACACTTAACTCATATTTCGGAACGCAGGTTAGAGTTTTATGCCTGTATTTTGGTTTCCTCTTGCTTTTCTTTATTTCCTTTTCTCCTTTAAGCATAGTGTGCCGACCTCTTCTTTTGTTTATTTTTTGGAAGTTCTATTATCTTGATCCTAACTTTTCATCAAAAAAAATGTTGCAGCAATGGATTGATCTTGCGCGCTCTACGGGTCTGCAAACTCAGAAAACAATCCCAGCCTCTAAGGAAATTCCGGAGGCTTTGGAAGAAACTGCGGTGGAGTGCAATGCTACTGAAGAGGAAAGTATTGACAAGGTCGATAGCCAATGATACTGGTGAGGCTACCCCACTAGTTATCACTTAATAGTTGTTTTCCAAAATCTTCCGATCGTTCAAAAGTGAGCATAGTTTCACAATTTTTTATGTTTGTATTTGGAGATAGTGACGGTTTCAATATAGTTTCTCTTCTTAAACTCGCATTAGTCATGCCGATCTACCATGAGTTCGTATAGGTCGATTGCTTCTCTTGTATTCCTTCTTTGTGCTTTGAAAGCCTTCATGTAATTTAACATCAATTTCTGATTAGGTAACTGCCAGATTCGAGGCAGTTATATACCTGAATATGCTATTGCTCGTACCTGCAAATGTTGTGAGCTCGAAATAAAAAATCTTGGTACTTAATCTGCCATATTCTTGTAAAGTACTGATGCAGCAATGGATGGTGGACTCAAAAGCAGCTGTATATAGATTCCTGAACGTTCATTTGTGTCAAGGTACATTTTACAAAACTTACTTTCTATTCCAAATTGTCTTCCTTTTGGCTCAATTGTATATTTGCTTTTTGCCCTTTGCCTTTAGAATTATTGATTGATTTGGTCCTACTTTTGTTGCAAGAAATTATTGATCCACGAAAAAGGAAAAAAAAAAAACAGTTAATTTTACCCCGCGATTTGCCAAAACAATGGGATCGTGCAAAGAGAATGTCAACCTCTGATACACATTAACCTCAAGAAGCATATCAGTTTGATTGTTTGTGACACAAATTCTTATCCTTTTTACTTGCAGCAGTAGAAGAACTTTTCTCACAGGAGTCTAGGAGATCAAAGACTGAATCATTCTCCGGCTTTAATGGATACATCCATATCCAGGAAATCAGAACCAAGAAGAGAAGTGCTTTCAATGACCAATTACACAATAAGCACTGAAAAGAATAGTACATACTTGAGGATTTGAGTATTTTTTTACTTTGATGTTTTTGCCGAGTTTGTGAAGCACCGAGTTCTTAATTTAAAGGGAAATGTGACATTTTTATATAAAAAGAGAAGCCATGAATAGCCTTTATTTGGTTGCAATCAAGGAAAAAAGAAAGTAAAAGAAAATAATATTTCTTGTGACTTTAACCAATCAATGCGACCAGCTTTTCACTAAAGATCACACTTCCCCATAAATTTTATTTTCTTTTCGTCTCTCTTCCACTGTCAGATTCTTCATTTATGTGATCTTGTGCTTTTTTCTTCTTTCGCTTTGTGTTGTTGTTTCTCTCTTCTTCTTCTTCTTCATCAAACTCCAAATGGAGTCTAAGCATAACAAACTTTCTGCTTTCTTCTTCCATATCATCTTCCTCTTCTTCTTCTTCTTCACTTCAATGGCAGCTGACCCTCAAACAGAGTCCCTTCTCACCTTAAAATCCCAACTCACCGACAATTCCAACACTTTAAAAGACTGGTTCATCACTTCCGGAGTTTCCGACAACAACAAAAAACCTGTCGCATGTTGTTCTTGGTCCGGTGTCCGATGCAACCAAAACTCCACTTCCGTTATCTCCCTCGACCTCTCTTCCAAAAACCTCGCCGGAAACTTCCCTGGGAACCAATTCTCCGTCTTCACCGACCTCCTTGATCTCAACATCAGTGACAACTCATTCTCCGGCGAGTTTCCGACAGAGATCTTCAACATCACAACTCTCAGAACCCTTGACATTAGCCGAAACAACTTCTCCGGTCGTTTCCCAAACGGTATCTCATCTCTCAAGAACCTAATTCTCCTCGATGCCTTGAGCAATAGCTTCACAGGTTCTTTACCAATCGATCTCTCTCGTTTAGAGAATCTCAAGGTACTGAATCTCGCTGGTAGTTACTTTACTGGTTCGATTCCGAGTCAATACGGTTCTTTCAAGAATCTAGAGTTTCTTCATCTTGGTGGTAATTTACTTAGTGGATACATACCACAAGAGCTTGGGAATCTCAAAACTTTGTCTCACATGGAGATTGGTTATAACTCATACCAAGGAACAATCCCTTGGCAAATCGGTAACATGACTGAGCTCAAGTACCTCGACATTGCAGGAGCTAATCTCTCTGGATTCTTACCAAACCATTTCTCAAATTTGACAAAGCTTGAATCTTTGTTCCTGTTTAAGAACCATCTCTCTGGTGAAATCCCATGGGAGTTTGGACAAATCACTTCTCTTGTTAACTTGGATCTCTCAGACAACAATCTATCAGGAAACATACCGGAGAGTTTTGCAGGTTTGAAGAATCTCAGGCTTTTGAGTCTTATGTACAATGAAATGAGTGGGATTCTCCCTGAAGGGATTGCTCAGCTTCCTTCGTTGGATACTCTCTTCATATGGAACAATTACTTCTCTGGTTCGCTTCCGAAAAGCTTGGGGATTAACTCGAAGCTAAGATGGGTCGATGTTTCGACAAACAGTTTCTTCGGTGAAATCCCACAAGGTATTTGCTCTAGAGGTGTTCTTTTCAAGCTCATGCTTTTCTCTAATAACTTCACTGGAACTCTATCTCCATCTCTCTCCAATTGTTCAACGCTTGTTCGTATCCGGCTCGAAGATAATTCCTTCTCAGGTGTGATCCCTTTTAGCTTTACACAGCTTCCTGATATCTCATACATTGACCTCTCTAGAAACAAACTCACTGGAGGCATTCCTCAAGATATATCGAAAGCTACAAAACTTGACTACTTCAATATCTCCAATAACCCTGAGCTAGGAGGCAAACTTCCACAAGAGATTTGGTCTTTGCCTCGTCTTCGCAACTTCTCTGCTTCCTCCTGCAGTATCACCGGACCTCTCCCTCAATTTGAATCATGCAAATCCATCAGTGTTGTTGAGCTGAGTAACAACAATATCTCAGGGGTCTTAACACCAACTGTTTCCGCTTGCCGCGCTCTTCAGAAGCTGAATTTAGCTGGAAATTTCATTACAGGTGGGATTCCTCAGACATTGGCAAAACTTCCACATCTTACAGTCTTGGATTTGTCGGAAAATAGCTTGAGTGGTTCCATTCCATCTGACAAAGTGTTTCAATCAATGGGGAAACATTCTTATGAGGGCAATGCAAACCTGTGTGGACTTCCTCTGAAATCATGTGCAGCTCACAGCTCGAGGAAGCTTGTGTCTGTTCTTGTAACTTGTCTAGTCTCTGTTGTACTAGTGGTAGCTGGAACTTTGGCATTGTACTATGTTCGTCAAAGAAGTCAAGGTCAATGGAAGATGGTGTCTTTCGCGGGACTCCCTCATTTCACAGCAGATGATGTTTTGAGGAGCTTCGGTTCGCCCGAACCTACTGAAGCAGTTCCTCAAGTACCAGCCTCGGTGTGCAAAACAGTTTTGCCAACAGGAATAACAGTCATAGTGAGAAAAATCGAACTGCAAGGCAAGAAGAAGGGTGTTATGTTGAAAGTTTTGACGCAAATGGGGAATGCGAGACACGTTAATTTGGTCAGATTGCTCGGTTTTTGTTACAACAATCATCTTGTTTATGTATTGTATGATAATAACTTGCATACCGGGACTCTGGCTGAGAAGATGAAGACAAAGAAGAGAGATTGGGCAACTAAGAAGAGGATCATCAATGGAGTTGCAAAGGGACTTTGCTTCCTTCACCATGAATGCTACCCTGCAATTCCACATGGAGATGTGAAGTCGACTAATGTTCTATTCGATGACGATAACATGGAACCTTGCTTGGGTGAATTTGGGTTCAAATACATGCTACATTTGAACAAAGGCTTGGTCTCTTCAACTGCAATCACAGGTACTAACTAACTTTGACCGATATAACGAAAAACAGAATTTGTATTAGCACAACAAAATTATTCCTCCTAACCTTTAAACTCTCTTAAAGCAGATCAGATGAACGATGTAATAAGAGCGGAGCAGCAAAAAGATGTTTACAACTTTGGAGAGCTTCTTTTGGAAATCTTAACAAATGGTAAGCTGAGGAATGCTGGTGGATTGATAGATAACAAGCCAAAGGATATTCTTCTACGTGAAGTATATGCAGAAAACGAAGTGAGTTCGAGCGGTTTTGAACAAGGAGAAGTCAAAAGAGTTGTTGAAGTCGCACTTCTCTGCATAGCAAGTAACCAGTCTGACCGTCCCTGCATGGAAGATGCACTCAGGCTCTTGTCTGAATCACGTACTAGGTTGAAATAGGTACTACGGGCAATCTTTAAAATGCACATAGTTTCCCTTATATATAGTAAGTAGTAATATTGTACTGAAACATCCTCGGGTGTGACTTGTTAGTTCTTTGTTGGAGCCATATATATTATAATGTTGTTCTTGTATTAATGTATTATTGTTGCTACAGATCAGAACCAATTATAATAGAAGTGCTTTTCAGTGGTGCAACTTACTTTTGTTTCTGTTTTCATTTCTACACCCAACTATGTGCATTGTACAACTAAATCGATCTATATAAACTGATAAAGACAGACCTAAGTTTGAGCTAAACTTTTGTGTCAATTTACCATATGAGGAAATCCAAATCCAGAGAAGATGAACCACATGAGGATTAACCATTTGCAGAGAAGCAACTAAATTAAAGTTCTTAAGCAACATGTGAATGAAAAGAGAAAAATCCAAAGTTAAATCGTCGTCAAACAAACAATTAAATGCAGAGAACCTAATGAAACACCTCTTAGCAAGAGGCATTCGATAAACAAGAAGGAATCAAGAACACAGCGAAAGGTCTTAGTAGAGACCAAGTTCAACACTGCCTCCTCTTTAAGAACGGTTAAGACTCACCATACGGCTTGAGCCATCCATTTGCATACCACCTCTGTTTCCTGAACCAACTCTACCTGCATACCCGCCTCCTCGGTTCTGGCCCTGCCAGTCTCTTGACTGACCATTTTGTCCAGATGATCTTCCTCCACCATAACCAGATCTGTTTCCTTGTCTTCCTTGTCCGTAACCCATGTTGTCTTGCCATTTCCCACCACCTGATGCTGCTCCTGCATAGTCCTGATTGTTGTTGTCCCTTCTCCTTGAACTCAGATCCAGGCCACCTCCACCGGTTCTAGCCTCCATTGCCCTTTCGTTGCTTTCAGCCAAAATCGAGAGTTTCTCGGTTAACTGGAAAGCCAATGATTGTAATCTGTTGTGTTGCACTTCATGGAACACGATGCATTGTGTTGGCTGGTCCCAGTTTGCATGAAGCTCCTCATTGATCATCATCTTGCTCACAATGCTGTGAACCTGTGCTTCAGAGACCTCAAACATTTTAGCCAGTTGATCAAGACTTAAGGACTGGTAGGAGCTCGAGTAGGTGAAGAGGTAAGTCCTTAGGGCCTCTTCTTTGATCCTAGCTTTCACCATATCGAGGACGCCATCCCGGTTCTTGAACAGTCTCCAGACATCGAGAGAGTTCAATACTTCAAACGCCTTTTGGAAATCCCCTTTGGTCAAGGCTCTGGTGGCTGCCATGACGTGGTCACGAACATTCTCAGGCGGTGCAGTGAACGCTTGCCTCTCACTGATCTCGAGAAGGCGACGGAAATTCTTGCTAATCACTCTACGTTTGGAGTCATGCGAGTTTGTTGCCATGTTTGGGACTTCAAGTAGCATGGCACATATGAGATGAACAGCCTCCAGGAGCTCAAGGTTTATGTGCATGTGGTATGGCATTTGTCTTCTCCTCTCCATCCTTTCCTGGAAAAACAAAAAAAATTAATAATGTTTTAGTCAGAACTATTTGATGAAACAATTTAGTTCACATTCTAATTGTATTAGAAGATCTAAAAACAGACTATAAAGAATTACCTGCTCTGGTGTCTTCTCATGGTATCGACTTTGCGAGACACCTTGGGCAAGCAGCTCCCTCACTCTTTGACCAGAGTACAGCTCGGAGAGACAGTTATGGGACTCAGTGATTATTCCAGCACGGAAGGCGCAAAGACCAAGCTGTGCCATGGTCCTGTTAAAGAGAATCTGTGTTGAGATGTCCATGTGCTGAATGTTGTCTTGCAGATGACTCATCAGCAACAAGTCTCTAGCAGTCACAAAATTGTCCATTACAGCATGGTGATAGATATCACATAGCATTGCTCGGGCTTTAGTCCGCTCATCTCCATTTCTGTAAATAAGGGACACAAGAATGTCCATCATAGCTCGGCTACTCTCTAGGAAGATAGGCTTACGGGGAACAACCTCTGGAACAACAATGAATGAAGAAGGAGGTCTATTTTCCTCTTCGGCCTCCTCAATTCCATCATCTTCTTCTACTGACTCAGCCAATTTCCTCATGGCATCATAAACTTCCTGGGGCTTGTAATATATTGACTCAACTCGTCTTAAGGCTACCTTTGCAGCAGCTTGATAATCACCCATCCGCTCCACATAGTCCTGGATATTCTGGGCAAGGGCCAAGAGCATGGGTTCATCCCTCAATCTCTCAACATACTCACGGGTGTGAGGATCAATGCACTGCAAGCTCTTGAAAAACTCAGTGTCAATCCTCTCTAAGAATGCAACCAAATTCCCCCAGACTCGAATTGTTCCATCAAAATCTGCAGGCTTTGAAGTTTCATTCTCATCAGGTTCAACCGTGTCATCCACAACAATGTTATTGTACTTGACAAGAATGTCCAGTACGGTGAGCATGTTAAGCACGCATTTCTTCCAGACATTAATAGGCATGTGTCCGCTGAGACCTGGATTCACATCAAACTGTGCCGAAATGACGCTAAACAAGATTACAAGCTTCTGCGCAGGAGTCTTGGCCATCTTTGTCAAGTGTGTAAGCTGATCAACTAGCTCAAATCGAGCAGTTCCTTTCTTCCCACGAGCAGCCACAATTTCTTTGAACTTCTTGTTGACCCAGTCCCAAGAGATCTCTTTCGGATCTTTATTAAGCATATTCTCCATGAGCTTATCTTTTTTGTTTAGCGTCAGCTCCCAGCGATTATCAGCAGGTTCCTCTACCTCCCCTTCAGACTCAGCCTCTACGTTAACATCGTCCTCAGAGTCATCCTCGTCATCCTCATCTTCTTCATCGTCTTCTTCAGGTTCCTTGTCATCCTCAACTTCTGGAGACTCCCTATACTTATTGATGTCTTCTTCGTAGAGCTTATTGTTCTTCTTCAATTTTTGTTTCATCGAGTTCAACGCCTTTGCGTTACTAGTGCTCATCTTCTTCTTTGCCTCCTTATTTGCCAGAGCTTCGTTCATGAAATCCTCCAGCATCACAAGGGTCTTAATATACAAAGTCGGAGCCTTCACAGCCTCTGTAATCCTCATAACTTTCTCAAGCTGTCTGTTGACTTTATCAAAATTCTCTTGAAGGCTGACCCAATCGTTGATCTTCATGGCATTCTTCATCTGCTCAACGGTGTTGGTCATCTCCTCAAAACGCTTATCTTTAGCTGGCTTAACCACACGTTTAGTATCCGTATCATCATCATCATCGCTACCATCGTGAAGGTAACGGTTATCGACTTCCTTATTCTGAACATCCTGGACCTCGTCTTCGATATCACTCTCATCTTCACTTTCACTTCCACCCTGTGAACAAACACAGCAAGAAATCCATTAAGAAACTGAAGCAAGCAAGAGAATTTTAATGACTATGGTGAAACATATTTTTGCTAAGTAAACAAGGTCTTAGGAAAGTAAACCTGAGCGAAAAAACGAGAATTCATCTTCTTTATCTGTAGAGCTTAATATGCAGCAACAAGAACCTGAGATACACACCAAAATAGTAAGCAAGCTAAACAGTGAATCAAGGCACCATAACCAGAAGAAAGATACAGCCAGATTATACCCAAAACAAATCACATCCAATCCGAGACATATAACCTGTCTATACTCAGATTTGAAGGAATTGACTCAGATTTGAACGACTCAAACTCGACACGACTCAGTCATGTCACAGACCCAGACTCGACACACCAAAGACTCGACTCGAATCGAATCGAGCAACACCATGCCCGAATCGACCCACACCATAGTCGAACAGAAAGTATTGTTCAGAAAGGTGAAGAACGAGAGATTACCTCAAATTGAGACGATGGAGATTGAGATGCTTGTGGAGGAGAAACTGTAGCCGTCGAAAGGTTTTCGATTGGAGAAGAAGGAGATACAAAGGATTTAGGGTTTAATTTATTTACTCAACAAACAAAAAAATCAATCGGTTTACTAGTTCCGAACAAAACCGGTTTAGTGTAATTAAAAATCTGCTGAAAACCGTTCGGTTTGGTACTATAACGATTGACACAGTGATGCTTATGAGAAAATAAATACTTCTTGTTTGCTGCTTAGTAAGGATTTTTTATCACAATGGTCTAACTAGTCGCTACAAGATTTTTTTACATGGTTTCAGAAATCATACAAATGGATCTTGCAAACACCTAAAACAAATTTGACTGCATCGAAAACCAAACTCTTTCGAGCATTCAGAGAAACTAACATTGAATGTGTTTTAGGATGTAGCATTCTCCACAACATTGGTTTCATTGCTTCTATCTCTCTCTCTCTCTCAGGATGTCTTTACATTGGTGGAAGAAGACGCTTTTCCCCTCCGGAACCATATATTGACGAGAATCGAATCAATCATGATCTACACATCCGAGAAATATATGTCGATAATAAGAATATATGCACATAAAAGTATCAAGATAGAAGGGACAATACAACTTTTAACCTGGTTCAGGTGTGCAGCTACACAAGGAAGAACCAAAAGCCCTGATTCACCAAATGCACCTCTTAGTTGCTCCACCACCGCCACCATTACTGGTAGTGTTTTCTATGGCACCAAACAAACAAAAAAATCCATGACTTTCAAATTTTAGAGATAAAATCAGTGCAAACTTATGATTACCTGGCTTGCTACGAGCAAGACTGCTGTGGCATTTTCCTTCTTGGAGTTGTTACTATCATCACCTGAGACACTTGAAAGAATGTGGATTGAAAGAGCGTTGAATGCTAGTAGAGAAAGATGCAGCAATCTGTAAAAGACGTAAGAATCTTCTGTCAAAACGTGTTCTGAATTTCTAGCAAACCAGCCAGATGTTTTCATGTGCTTCTTCACTTATTGGTATCTTTTCTATATGTTCAAGAAGAATGCATACATTCCAATGCCAACGGCAGCAAGAAAAACCTTAGGCTGAACGGATAGTAGCAACGATCTTGACCTGCTAACTTGGATCCATGGCACCTAGAATGGTATCATGAGATAAACATTAAGTTCCCACAAGAACCAGGTAAAAGAATAATGCAATGGTCCATTTATCCTATAAAGTCATAACCATAACTATAGGCGAATAAAGTGCCAACATTAAGATTCCTGCAACAAAGCGAAACCCTATATGGCTTAAGACATTTTATTCAAGGTGTCTAGAAAGTAGAAACTATGGAAGACTAACATTTCATATCTTACCAAACTGAGGCAGATTGCATTGAGTTTCGAAAAAAGTTTACGGTTATTGTCAACAAAGTTTGCAAAACCTGTATCACACATTTCAACTACATAGTCATAAAACTGGCAGTGATAAAAAAGAATTATGCTGATCCATTATCACCATAAAGCGGCTGCTCCAAAACTACATTCAATGGTTTATGTTATACCACTTTATGTATCACATTTAAAAATATTTGAGATGATAACCATAGTGTTCATATATTCAATTACTTTCACCACAAAGGGAAATGCTAACAAATGACGCTCACCTTTGAATGATTCCCGAATAACCTATAACACATAAAACCCAAATATGTCAAAGTCCAACGTTTAATGACATGTGCAAAATGGTAAATGGCAAAATAGCTTTTCAAACAACCGCCACTCAAAATTAAGCTTTCACAATTGTACCATATATCAAAACTTGAAATAAATTCATAATTACAAGAACAAAAGGTAGATTGTCTCACCTTGCCAATGATTAAAGGAACTAACAGAGTAACTATAAGACTTCTGAATAGTTGGTCAGTAGGAAAAGAAACCCCGACTCCCCCGGCTATGTATCTTGATACCCATATTGGAATCTGATAAAAGGCCAACCATGTTAACTTCAGTGGCTGAAACCGTGATACTCGGTCCTAACAGCAGAAAAAGAGTTTGTGCAGTAGAGATTTTGAATCCCACTGATCATACAAGATCTTATGCTATTTTGAAAACGAATTGCTTAGCAATTCTTTAATATAGACCAGGAAACGATCTGACTAGAAATCCCTTGATTCTACATGATCACCTTGTAGTTTCAAAGGAAGAACAATAATATGCAAGAGGGTCGTCTTACAGTTAAAATTCCTAGTAAGTTCGATGCTACAGTCACCGCAAGAGCAAGAGCAGAATTTCCACCAGCAAGCTGCGTTGGCGATTTGATAAGTCAATGGAGAATTCAAGCAAAACACTCATGCACAAAATATTGATTAGAAATATATCAAACTGAGTACATGAGTAAGGGCAACACCACTCGATAAGGTTGTTGGCATACAGCAAAATATACCCAGCCCTGTAAATAGTATGAGGACTAATCACTATTGAGCGTCAATTAACAGGGCTGGAAACTGAAGAGTTAAAGTATTTTAAAAGAGAAAAGACAAGAGAGCACTAACTAATCAAGTTGCTTCGATATTATGCAACTAATATGGTTTTCCTGCCCGTCACTCTTAAAGAGAAGTTGAATAAATGTAAGGAGCCCATTAAGATTCAAACAAAACATCAATGTGGAACTGTTGGATACAAAATCACAAAGGCAATGAAATATAGCTCTTCGGTCAACCAGTATCACACTTACATTTCGTAGAAATTAATCATAGTTATATATGTAAAACTGGTGGCTAGTTATCAAACCAGATACAAGTTAACTATAACAGTAGATGTACTGTAAAATCAATGCAAGTCTACAAATTATAAGCAGTAACAAGTTCACAAAAGAACAAGATCATTCGAAGTTTTACTTCATTCTAAGTTCAGGCAAGAGACCTGTAACAAGTTCCCGAGGTTGGAGTTGGACCAGCATAACTAGCCTTGAGAATGATGGAGTGAGCAACAAAATAGAGACCTGGAAAAAAGAACAGAAAAAGAGAGATATAGTTTGGGCTTAAGTATGGAGTATAACTAACAGAAGTTTAAAAGGAAAAGCATTACCAAGAAGGTCATTGTTATGCAAGTCACAAAAACATGACTAAAGGAAACTACATTGGGGGCAATAAGGGTTTCTATTCGTTACATTGTCTTATCAGTATCGTTAAAGCGGAGATTAATCTGTCATTGTTTTCAGAATATAGCAGAAGAGATCTAAACTAGGGAGAAATGAGCGATTAAAAACAAGTCAAGATCATACTAGCCCGAAGACTCCAAGACGCCATCCTTTCACAGCAGCACCAATCGCTTCGGTACGTAAAGTCAACCCTGTTCCACAAGACAGAGAGAGAGAGAGAGTACACAATGGATTAGCTACATATGCAACAAAAACAAAGTGATTGTAGGCTTACACTATAGCAAGATAGAATCACCTGATATAATAAATATCCCACATGTGCTGATCTTTGAGAGAGAGTATTTGTCTGCAAGACAGCCAAGAGTTGGGTTTGCAAATCCCAATCCCACTCCACTAACAAGAGCTGCAAACAATAACCAACAAAACACAAACATCTAAATTGGAATGTCAAAAAGCAAAAAAGTAAGGCACAAGAGTACAAACATGAATTCGATTTTTATGTTTCCACTCTTTTTATCAGTAATGATATGACTATGCAACAAAGAATTTATCCAGAACAATCAGCTTAAGAAACTATGCTTGAGTGTAGTACCTAAAGGCAAGAAATTATCAGAAGCAAAATTCAGCAATTCATTGCCAAAATGTAATCTTTTAGTTGAAGCTGAAATGTCTCCATCACCACCTACCTGTGAACAAAACAAAAATTCTCCAACGAGTCAAAACAAGTTCTTCTCCACATTGGTATAATGAATACCAAGTGCTCAAGAACTTGGAATCGCAACTATGATTCAGAAGCAGAGAATGAGTAATAAAATTGAAGGGGACAGAGACAGAGAGACCTTGTCGGAAGGCTGGCATGCTCGAATGGATCTGGGGATCGATCGTCTGCCACAGGGCTCTAGATAACGACAGAGTACGACGGAGCGGCTTCCCGGAGACGGTGGTTCGCCGAGGCAGAAAAAGAGGTTTTGGATACTAGATATTTTCGCCATGAGAAGTATCGGAATCCAAAATCAAAAGTGGAGAAGCTGCCAAAATCTGCATTCGAGATATAGCGCACACATTAAAAAAAAAAAAACATAAGTAAAATATAATTTTTTTTATGGTGAAATCCGCGCGAGAGTTTTAATTTGATGATTTTATCAAATTTAACAATGAATATATTTATTTGACTACAAATAAAATTAATATTTCTCTTCTTTATAATACATGAAATGAAGTAATGTTAAATTACTTTAATATCGATAATTACTATTTAAAAATAAATATATTTGTTTTAAATTTTGTTATGTATCTAAATTTAACAGTGAATAAATTATGTTATCTAAATAACCGATTAATATTTTGAGAATATAAATTATCAATTGTTTTTTAATCTTTTTCCATACCATGCTTATTTATCATTTTTCTTCTTCTTTATATTCATCTTATGTATTTTTATATTTTTCATTTTTAACAAATAGTGTTTTCTTTATGTATTATGATTATTTATTGTTTTTCTTCTTTTTTATCTTTATCGTTTGTATGTTTATTTCTTTTTCATTTACATTTCTTCTTTGATTAAATATATATATATATATCATTTTGAAATAATATTTTGAAAATAACTTTTCAAATTCTACTATTAATAGCACATAAATAAACATCCCTTATATATTAATTAGGAAGCGATTTTGGAGAAAAAGCTTATGTGTCATCTCTAAAATTATTCTTCTAAATTTTATTATGACATTGTATAAAATATAACACGGCAAAATATCACTCTAATTTAGCCCACTTAAATTAGCTCATAATCAATAATGTTTTGTGACAATCTACCACTATAACTAATTAAATTAGCCTACAATTATACCGAGATGATCACGCCTCCTCCACTAATTAAATTAGCCCACAATCACATTAGTTTATATTTCATAGCCTCTTCCAATATATATAATAGTTTTGGGAGATAATCACGCACAACAAAAATTTATATTACTTGGCCACATTTATCTCAAGTTGTTTTCTTAAAAATGGTTTTGGGAGATGAGTATAATATTCACAATCAAACTAATCTTACATATACACGAAAATTTCTATCAAAGGTAAAAAACAATTTTTTCATTTTATCAAACGCCTTTCTTTATAATTTTTATGTAGTTTTGGTTTTTTTTTTAATATACTAATATCATTTCAGGGATCAACAACCAAACAACTTCTAAGAAAACAATTTTCAAATCTGATGAGGTAGAGTGGTGCAACCAAACTCAAATAAATATGTAATTTTCTTTAAATTAAGTAAGTATTTATAAAATTTAACATACATAAAAGAGATCAAATAAGTATTCTTTAAATAAGTTATTTGAATGATTTATCTTTTACATATTAATTTTCTTATTTTATTTAAAATATATAAAATTATTCATAAGTGATTAAATATCACAATATCAATTACCCCTTTATTTAATACGAAAAATTATATTTAATCCCAAAAATCAAATTCGATGTTGAGCCTAATAAAAAAATTATTTAATTAAACCTAACAAAAAAAATTATTTATATATATAAACCTAAATTTTTTTGAAACTAAAATATATATTTGATTAAAATTTAAACACGAATTGAACCATACTTTATCATCTTTATATATGTTTTTAATTTAAAAATTATTATTCATGAACCTAAAATTAAAAAAAAACCTACAAAATCAAAACTGTAAGAAATCTCAATAGAACACTATTTAAAATTTTAATCATAAATATTAAAATTCTAATCAAAGTTTGTAGGCTCATGAGTTTACGATGAGGCTATCGACGAATATCCGATTCGCGACATCTTCTTTTGAGAAGAGTTAAACCAACGTTAAGCTCCACTGCAGCCTGAGTTATTGGCATGTAGAAGTATCGAGAGATAGTTTCCATGGACAATGTCTTTGAAGCTGTGTATGTAGTAACATCGCTGATGATTCTCACGCTGTGTTCTCTTCGTCTCTCGTTGATTTTCCTCTTCTTAGTCGTCTCTTGCTCTGCTCCATGGTCATGGTCATGGTCAGTCTTCTTTTCCAAGTCACCATCTCCTCTGTTTTGCTCTGTTCCGTTCCACGATGCAGAGCTGTATGAATCGAGTACATCTACAAAGACAAAGCAAGAACCATGAGACCTCTACGTATTAAAATTGTGAAAAAAATATTAATCAGCGTAAAACGCGGGGAGTCACCTAATATATTTATTCATAATTTGAAAAGTATCATATTTATTTTGAAATTAACTATTAAATACTTGATTTATTATGCAAATATAACTAATCAAATGATGATATGTGGATGATGAGGTGGATGCATGAATAATGAGAAAAGCTCACTTTATATGTATAGATGATAGTATTTTAGTTGCATTTGTAAATTTATTTAAAATAAGCATCATCACATCTGAAATCAAATCTTTTCTCCGCCATTCTAGAGATTATGTTAATATGTCGGCATCTATGGCCCAATGTTAAAAAAAAAAAATTTAACAATAAATAATTATTTATATCAAAATAAAATTAATTCAATTCATTACAAAAATATTGTAAAATTGAAATGGTCATTAACACATCAAATATTTTTTAAACCATTAAGTAATTTGATACAAAAAAAGTATGAGATAATTTACATGTATTTTTTAGAAATTTTCTAATAAATAGTGAAAATGAATTATACCATCTTACGCAAAGTATCAAATTTTTTGTAAAACACAAAATTTTCAATAAGTATCGAAAATGATTTTGTCGATTTTGTGCACAATATCATATTTATAAAAAAAAAATCGTTATCTCCGCGTCGCGGAGAGTCACATAGTTTTAGTATTAATACTCAACACAAAATGGATTTCAATACTAAAACAACTAAACTAACAAAAGAAAATATCATCTATAAAGGAAATTAACGATATTAAGCTAACTTTTTGGAAAAAGAAAAGTTTAACTAACAAAAAAAGAAACATATTGTTTTAAAAAATGTCAAGAACTCCAAAAGATAAAAGTTTATGGTTTTAAAAAGAGCTAAACTACCAGAAAAACCATTTTAAAAGGAAATTAACTTATAATTTAGGCTGAAATTTTCTTATTTTTAAAATATTTTTATCAACTATAAGTAAGTATCTAAATTTACACAAGTTTTGAAATCAAACGTATTCTTTAAGAGATACATAGAGTTTATTACTAAAACAATGAATGCTTTTGGTTCTTTTTTTTTCTCTTCATAGTCACTTTTTCTTTGATTCTTTTTTTCTGCATAGCCAGGTTTTTCTTTGCTTTTTAAACGAACTTACCAACTTTTTTTTTATTAAAGAATTAATTGCTTGCAAGAATCGTCCAATCAATTGAGGGAGGCATGAAACATTAAAAAGGCTGTTTACTTATGATTTCATATTGTTTCTTATCGATCCAAAGGTACTAGCAAATCTATTTACTCATGGCCAATAGAATATATGATCAGCATAGAGTAGTTATATTTTGTTTTAGCAATAATTGGTTCAATGATCATAAAAAATTAAAATTAACAAACTAAACAAAATTGGTCAATATGGCAAAATCTTAGCTCTTAGATTTAAAGATTTTGGTCAATTTGCTAGTTTTTATTTTTTTGGGGTCAAAATATATTAAATTTCGTTAAGTTGGTAAAGTTGGTAAACCGGGATGAACCGGGATGAACCGGACCCGAATACAAAGCCAATTTTGCAAAACCATCTGCTTTAGTGTTCCTATCTCTTGAGATTCTGAGGTAGATTGGCGATGTCTTGAAGGATAGCGTAAATCTCTAAATGAGATCCTTTCGAATTGATGAGTTGTTGGGCATCGAAAGCGATGCTAAGGCTCTGAAGACCCAGAATAGACGCTTGAATCAGAGCTTCTCGCATCGCTATCGCTTCGGCTATTAGGGGTTAGCGATTCGGGATATGCGATTGGATCCTTGTGCTATTACTCCGTTGCTCTGATCGCAGATAACCCACCCTAAACCAGCCTCTCGTCGGAGAAGCATCGTAGACCCTGAAACTGTAAGTTGGATCTCTTTTCCGCTTGGGGGTTAAGTTCTTTGGGCTGATTGCCATTCTTTAGCGTCCTGGATAGCTTTTACAATCGTCTCTTCCTCCGTAAATGTTCAATTGCTGAAAATCTTATTGTTACGTGCTATCCACAGAGGATCCAGGGCACGAGGGGAGCGTTTGTAACTCCGCTTGGTGGTAGGCATACCAGTAGTTTTGAGATCCGGCACTAGGAGAGAGTTGAGTTGGCCTTTGAAGGGGGCTAGACTCCACACTTTTTGTGCGAATTGGCAGTGGAAGAATAAATGGGTTATGGATTCTGGTTCCTCACTTCTGTTGCATTGGGATTGGTTAATGATTCCTCTGGAGGCCAGTTGATCCCCATTTGGTAAAGCTCCACTCTTCATCTTCCACAGAAATAACTTTAGCTTTTCAGAGATGTGTACATGGATTTGGCACTAAGGATGAAGAAGTGATCGAGCATGGAGTAAAGGAAGCATTGGAGGTGCCACTCGGATTAATGACTCGGTCCTGGAAACGAAAGTTTCACTAATCTTTTAGAGTCTTGCTACATCAAGTAATGACTCAAGAGGATAACTCGAGCATGAGAGGTTGTGTCAAGGCCACCTTGGTCATGATACACGCTCGAGAAGGCTAGTGCATGGCCATATGATCCACTCGCACTCCTTTTCCCTTGTCTCCGGTTTTTCCCATGCGGTTTTCCGAGAAAAGTTTTTAACTAGGCTTGTGGCTCATATGCTTTCATTTGCCATGACTAGTTTCGATCCTATCTCTTCAATCTTTTCTTTTGAATTCAAACTTTAGTCTTTGCTTTGTTTCGAGTGTGTTTAATGCGTGTGGTGTTCCGAGATTTGTCTCTCGTGAACACACCCCTTCTCTTCTCTCTCTCGTCTCCCTTCTCTTTATATTTTTGTGTAAACCATTGCAAAACTTATCTATCTTTTTCGTGGGATCACATTTATAGTTTATAATCTGATTGTTTGCCAAGTTTGCTGTCCTATCAAACATCTTAACAGGTGCAGAATCACCTGCAGAGAAGAAATAAAGATATACAAACCAAAGCCAACACGAAAAGAAACCTCCTGGTGCTTATTTAGATAGAAGAGCAGTATACCCTCAATCGACCAATGATATACAGAGGTTTGTGTGACCAAACCCAACATCTTTGGGGAAATCTATTCCAAAACACGACCTACAGACGAATGGAGCAGGTTGAACTTCAAATCCCAACGTAAATCATAAACTATCATTGCTAGAGTAAGAAACAAAATACCACATGTCCAGGCATCAGAAGTGATTTAATGATCGTGTTATAGTGTCAAGAAGACAATTGGCAATTACAAAATTTCATATGAGATAGTGTCAAGGATGCCAAACGAGAGTTTATTTTCTAATGCAAACTAATTACTGATCAAGAAAGGTGCATCAAGCACCAAACCTACAGTGAAATTAAAATTTACTTATATTGCTACCTTTAAACGCAATGTTCCTCATGTTGGGATTCATTAGAGTGGAATCTGCCGTGACCAACTTCTCCAGAGGAGCCATGAGATTACTCATGTCTATAATCACAACACGGTTCTGTGGATCTGATTCTCTCACACAAATGTACTTGTCAGACTCCATTGTAACATTCGGAGAGGTGATGAAAATTCCTCAAAAACACACTAAATACAAGTTGAAGTTTACAGATCTGAAAGTAGTAGTTCCGGAGAATCACTCGTTTGAAAGTAGTAGTGATCGGAGAAAACTTACCCTAAAGATCTCCGTGACGTGAGAATGAAAACGTGTTGCAGAAGGAAGAAGAAGAACCTATAAAACAAAAAGGGTTTTGTGGTTTTA
The DNA here is from genome assembly GCA_964056655.1 of Arabis hirsuta. Lineage (NCBI taxonomy): Eukaryota > Viridiplantae > Streptophyta > Magnoliopsida > Brassicales > Brassicaceae > Arabis > Arabis hirsuta. Next base: position 3,923,148 of record OZ053308.1, on the reverse strand, counting down.
GGTTTTCTTTCTAATTTACTAGTTGAGTACCCGCAGTGCATTACGTGTGCGTTTTAGTTTTGAAGTTTTTTTGTAAATTGTTTATATGAAATGTTTTTTTGTTGCTAATTTTGTTTGATTATAGTATATATATAAATTTCTCTTACTAAAGTTAATTTTGTTTCGTTTGATTGTAGTTAGGTTTTATTAAAATTCGGTTTATAACCTATAAAACAAAAATTTGCATGTTCTTGACATAAAATTTGATCTTGATGACGTAAGTTAAGTATTTAATTTAGTGTAATAGAAATTGTTCGATTCGTTTTGTATTGTTATTATGTTAAATGACGCAAATTTGATTTATCTTAGTACTGTAGTATTTATAATTGACAAAACTATCAATTCATACAAAATACAAAATAGTAATTGATTTGAAATGCAATTACTTGTTTTCCGTAAATTGTTTTATTGGATTTTTTGTTGTTAATTTTGTTAGTTCGATTATAGTAGAAATATAAATTTCTCTTACTAAAGTCAACTCTGTTAGGTTTGATTAAAATTCGATTTATAACCTATAAAACAAAATTTTCAGGTTGTTGATTTAAAATTGGGAAATTGGGTTCCATAACAAAAGATAAGCATATTTTTACCCAATGCCAAACACCTTTATGTTTTCCATCATTTTTTCTCACTCTTTTGTCGCTCTCCTTAATTAACTATTTATTTTTTGTTATACAGCTAAGTAACTCTTTTTAATAACGTAAGTAAAGTATTTAATTTAGTATAATAAAAATTGTTCGGCACGTTTTATATTGTTATTATATTAAATGATGCAAATTTGATTTATAATACATTTAGATTCTCGTCCAATAAAAAAATTGTCACTTGTTAACTAAATAATCTCTCTAGCTCCATAAAACGATCAAATATTTTTTCATACCAGAAAGGAAGAAGTATCAAAACTCTTTTTTTTTCAGAAATCGATCCAAAAATGGGTAACGCAAATCAGGTTACTCAACCAGAGATGCATCAATCCCACGACTAACGACGGCGTTTCATTTATAACTTTTCATTTATTTTTACGAACTTGCTTTCAAAAGCTCAATTATAAAGATTTATTACCCACTTTTTTTTTTGCAGAAATTACAGAAAAAAACTAGTAGCAGAAAAATAAAAGTAAAATCTTAATAACATTTAAAAATGCAAAACACAACAAAAAACTAAAAAATGCTTATGGACTAAACTACAAACAACTAACAAACTCCTTTCTATACGCCGATTACGATGAACCGCCTCGAAGAGTCGCAAAGAATGAACCTTTCAAGTTGTCGCGAGTTGCTGATACATGGCGAATGACCAAACTATCATATCGATCTCATAGGGAAAGAAATCCAACCCCTACAACAATAACCATATTTAGAAACAAATCTAATCATGTTAACTAAGTAAGTTGCTTTTGGTCGCAAGAAATCGATTCATATCATAAAGGGAAATATTACAAGTTGCATTATTCTTCTTTTGTTCAATGTATCACCTTTTCAATTCTTTATTTTATGCGCTTTCATTTTCATGATGAAAAGTCTCAAAATGTCTGCTCTTAAGTTAACGTGAGCCATATTTGGGCCGCCTATGATTATATTCATCACCAAAATCTTCCTGGTTAGTCTCAATACAACATAAAGATTTCAAAACTAAACTTTTGAAATGCGAACAAAACACCATTAACAGTTAGTCCTTTTGTTGGTAATCGATTTGTGGATGGACATGTGAAAATACAACAGGAGCTACAATACACACCACAGAAGGATTGAAATTGACTGTAACAAACAGAACAAAACCTCTCAACATACCATATGTTCCAATACTTCCAATGAAAGCTCCTCGAGACGAAGTTTCCTCTGCTTCCTCTGCTCTGTCTTAACTCTCTTCGTCGTTGCATAACTGAAACAAAGAGCTCACAATGAAAGCAGCAAAAAAGCTTACTTATAGATGTATCAAAGATGGCAACTAAGGATCAAAGAAGGTGTGAGGAGTCATGGGTTAGACAGGAGACAAGAAAAGCTGAAGTCAGTGTCACACGTGTGAAGTCGATACCACACGAGTGAAAGTGAATGAGTGTCTCGAGCCATGGGAACGCAAGTGGGAGAGATTGTGCAGAGGTTTGGTTCAACAAACAAAGAAGAGACGTTTTGCAAAAGGCAAAAGGCATGAGAGAGGCGCGGCGCACAATGTGATAAGACAGGTGAAACAATATTCTGTGTCACAATACAGTGAATGGTCTGCCGGTCCAAAACAAGGTTCTACTTATTATATTGGTAATTGGAAAACCAATACAATACATGGTTTTGTGGTTTTCAGCCTAGTAGTTATTCTTATGCAAATACAGAGTGAGAGAGATAGAGTGTACTCTTTGAAGAACTCAAGAACGACCGGGTGATTTTATGTTGAGAGTTAACTGTTTCTTCTGGATAGATTAGAAATTGTTGTATAACACGAATCTTGTTGTGTAAAATGTCGTGAGTTCATGGGTAGACTAGATTGAGAGCTTTACCACATCATTGTATGATTGTGTAATATGTTCTTCTTGCAACAGAAGTTGCTTGTACCAGTGTTACGGTTGTGTTAATGGAATTATTTAAGTGTGTCTTAAATACATCTTGTTAATCTTAGTATCTGTGTTTCCTCGTCTAGTACTTTTACTTTTCATTACTATTTCTCTGCAGTATGGTTAGAACCACAAATGTAGAACTTATTGAAACAGACCAGTGCTTCTGATTATTTCTCTGCAGTATGGTAGGAGACAAATGTAAAGATTTATTATTCTTTGAGGAAGAAAAAAATTAGTTTTACTCTGCACATTGAAGGTAAATATAACTAAAAGCTCGAATATCTTTCTAGGACATAAACAATAATTAATAGTTTTGTGATGATCTGATAGATGAATAACTTTTGTCATTTTTATACGTTGTTTTCTATATCTATAAAACGAATAATTTTGTCATTTTTCTAGTATTTGACGTTAAAGCATTTTGGTTAGTATTAATTTATTATGATTGCTTGTGTTAGTTTTAATGGTAGTTATTAGTATTAGGATAAAAATTCATCGGGAGGTCTTTGAGAATAATCTGTATCATGTGGTTTGAGGAACAATTCGCACTTTGATTACATCTAAACATTACTAAGCAACATTTTGATTGTATCACAAACAATCATATTCCTTTTGTAGAAGAGCCGAGCCATGCACATGATATTAATGTGGGCCATGATTCACTGGCTACAATAAATTTAGCCATGTCCAACAGTTGACCTTACGTACTATATTGTTTTTGCCCATTCTCTCAAGTTTAATTAAGCAAATATCATTTGATATTTCTCTTTATCCCACAATTTGTGAATCCAATTAACTAATGTGCAAAAGGATTGGTCATCTTAACTATAATCCTTACTTTGTAACACAAAAAAAAAAAACAAGATTGTAAATAAATCCTCAATTAGTTTGGAAATTAGTAAAAGTTTTTGAGATACAAATTTTGAAAATAAACGTTGTGTTTAGGGATGTAACTCACTTGTTAAAACTTTGTAATTATCTTATTTCCTTAGAAAATGTAGAAATTAAAGATCTAATCTGCAACTCTACGATTTAATAAAATATTTAGTTTTTGGTCAAGAAATCAATAATCTGTACTTACTAAGAAAATTGAGCAGTAGGACCACTCAACGCTCATTAAGATTGCTTGGTCGACAAAGAAAAAGCAAAACAAAAAAGACCCAAACTTGCGAGGTTACACATAATAATCTGATTACGACAAGGCACCTAATACTTTTTAGCTCGAAATATAATAAAGATTATACATGTAGCTTCTCATCCACTAGAAAAATGCCACGTGTTATTTCGCTTGTCAACTAAACTATCTCTCTGGCTCCATATAACGATCAAAGACTTTTTCATACCAGAAAGGAAGAAAATATCAAAACTCTTTTTTTTTTTTTTCCCTGTAATCGAATCGGAAAAATGGGTAACGCGATTAGGTTACTCTACCGGAAATGCATAAATCCCACGACTTACGACGGATCTCAAGGCGTTTCAGCTCTTTCCGGCGATCTCTACAACTTCGAGACCACTTCTCAGGTCTCTCCAAAATTTACATTTCTTTTGCTTATTACTAGTCTTCGATTTGGTCATGATCACTTATCTCTACCAAAATTGTGCAATTAAGCAGAATCAATACCAATCATAATTGTGTAATCGATCATAATATAGATTTCTTTATATTCAAGGTTCCTGAAAGGCTTGGAAGTTACGTTGTCTCTTCTAAAAAGGCTCAAGCAAACTGGTAAAGACAACAATATTCATATTATTACATCTTTAACTTCTTGTTTTCTTAAAGATTTGAAAATTTTCAGATTTTAATTTGTCTTTTTTTTCAAAAACATGTTTTAAGGTATGGAAAAATACTTGAGGCATGGAAACAAGCTAAGCCTCGGCCTCAGACCGATGAGGAAGCCGCAAGGCTTGTTATCGCGACTCTAAAGGGACATAAAAAAGCCGATGTTGAGGTATTAATAGTGTTTCGAGTTGCGAAAAATGTTAACAAGTTTGAGAAAGATTTGTTAATCTTTTTTGATTTGTTAATGACATTTTGTTAGGGACTTTTGCATTTCTATAGACTGCCTTCGCCTCATAAGCTCGATGAGGTCTCTAATGAATCTCCTTCTCCTATCTCTGTACCTGAAGGAGTTCGGTTCGAGCTCCATACGCTTCCGGTTAGAAAACTTATTAATCCTTCAAAAATATTATAGTTTATGATATGAAAAAATGTTGCTGATGATCAAGAAATGTTCTAATTGAAATAAGGTGGATACAAAATCTGTGGCAGATGGGGATACAGTTACTGTGTATGTTAGTAGCACGGACCCGATTGTGTCATCTTCAGTTCCTAAGGAAGTAAAACTCGCAGTGGTTAAAAGAGCGAAAGCGCGTGAGAAGAAGAATTATACAGAAGCAGATGCACTTCATAAGAAGATCATAGCTTCTGGTTACAGGTTTGTGTTTTTGATAGAGTCAAATCAAATTGAGCTATGAAATTCACAATTCTTCTGACCCTTGTTTTATATTTTCATTAGGATGATAAATTTTCAAAATGATGAAGTGCTTGCTAAAAAGTTCAGAATTAGACTAAGGTAAAAAGCACACTCATTTTAAATCTCTTGAAACCAAAGCTATATTGGAGTTTTTTAAGAACAAATTGGGAATGAAATGAAAACAGGGGAATTGATTCACCGGAAAGTAAAATGCCGTTTGGAAAGGAGGCGCATGATGAGCTACTTAAAATGGTTGAAGGGAAAAGTTTGAAGGTGTTAGTTTACACAGAGGATCGTTATGGAAGATGTGTAGGAGATATATATTGCAATGGGAAATTTGTACAAGAAGTAATGTTAAAGAAAGGTCTAGCTTGGCATTATGTAGCCTACGATAAGCGCGCAGAGCTTGCAAAGGCATGATTTTTTTTTTTTTGGTAAAATCTTGAAGTCTCTTTAGTTTCTTGGATTAGTCTTTGTGATTTTTAACGGTTTTTTGGTTTTTGAGATCAGTGGGAAAATGAGGCTAGGCAGAAGCGTGTTGGCTTGTGGTCTTCTTCAAATCGAGAGAAGCCATGGGAATGGAGAAAGAACAAACGTGGAGGCAACTGATAAATCTATGTCTTATTGGATAACAAAAAAGTTCTTATTTGGATTATGATTATTGTGATTTGTAGAACATGTGATCTATTGTTGTAATTGTAAGAGCTCTCTGTAATTGTTCTATGTATTGATAAGTTATAGTGCAATGAAAAATCTCTCTTTGGACCTGGAAATAGCAGCTTGCTTAGTTGTTTTCTTTCTAAATATAAAGAATTAGTTTATTTTTGGGTTTAACAATCTAAGGTTGAGAATGTAACTCTCATTTCACAACCATAGAAAGTTAAAAAAAAAAAAAACTAATCCTGCAATTGCAAATTTGTAAATCCAATTCATATATTGCTAAAAAGAAATGTGAAAATGTGTTTTTGATAATTCTTCACCATTAGGAGGATTATCAAGGGCTCTAAAGCAAAGAGCCTTTCATAATCTTTTTGCAATCTTCTTCTTAAGTTTTCACAAAATAGAATCAATGCCAAAGAACAAGAAAACAGAATGGCAAGTAGGAGATCCCGCGATAAGCGTAGTGAGCGATCAATTCTGTAATCCATACCCAATGGATCTAATGGTGAAGAGAAAAGTTCAAAATTTCTCAAAGGATAATTACCAAGTGTATGATCCAAGTGGGAATCTCCTCCTTCAAATTGATGGACAAGCTTGGGGGTTTAACCATAAAAGAGTTATGCGTGATCCAGCTGGTTTCACAATCCTAACAATGCGCCAAAAGGTTACAAAAGATTCAATCTTCTTAAACCACCATTGACACAAACACAAAAAGGACTCTTTCTTGACGTTTTGTATGTTCAGGGTCTTACGTTGAAGAACAAGTGGGAAGTGCATGGAGGAGAGAGCAAAGAGAGAGAAGATTTGCTCTTTACGGTACAACAATCTCAAGCAGTGTCATTGAAAACATCTGTGGATGTTTTCTTGGCTGAGAATAACAATGTCAAGAAGAGCAATACTTGTGATTTTCATGCTTCTGGTGGATATTCGAATATATCATTCAAAGTTTTCAAATCGGATGCTCTCATCGCCGGGGTAGGGGTAAAAAAGTTACAAACACGTTCATATGATCATATATGTTAACAACATTCCTCTACTACTAATAATACTTTGGTGAATTTGAGTTTTTTTTTTTCTTTTTGTGGTGAATTGATTTGCAGGTTACGCATAAGTTTACATGGGGAAGTTTCTGCAAAGGGAAATATAATTTTAGAGTGAGTGTGAATCCAGAGGTTGATTATGCTTTTATCATTGCTTTGCTTGTTATAGTCGATGACAATGAGAATTGGTGTTGAGTGTATTGTCCTCAAATGTCTTTCTTTTGATTCATTTCACATTATTTATCAATGTGTGTAATAATGTTTTCATTTCTCAAGATATATATGTACGAACTTTTTCCATGTTGAATTCAAAAGTGAAACATTTCAACATTTAACATAACTAAAAATATGCTTCACAAGAAAGAAACCACACTTTCACACTTTTATTAGAAGAAACGTAAAAACAAGTGCAAACAAATAACAGAGACCTAAATCTCTTGATTCATCAAATCTCCAAAGACTTGAGAAGTTGCCATAAATGAAGTGACGAGACACAGAGAACAAATGTAGTATCAAACAAACCAATGTTGACCAAACCTCTTAAGAAACCTTAAAAAGACTCGAAACCAGACACAATAAGATTCGACAAAGAGTCGGATATGAAGTAACGAACAGAGTGATGATACAAACCGGCAATAGCTAACAAGCAAAGCTCTGGATAAAGATGTTTAGGTAAGGTCATCCTCCTCAAGCTCCTTCGCCTTCAGCTTCTCCTTCACCCTCAATAACATAGTTGTTTTCCATGAATCCTGCAACAATACCAATTCCATGATTAAGATCAGACAAAAGTAAAAGATAATATTATTCAGACTTTTTGTATGCGGTCTATGGTCCGTACCAGCGCAGTCATGCTATCAAATTCCTTCACAACGTCTGTGAACTTTGCAATGTCTTCTTCATCGATAGCAGCAGCAAGGTCCTGTTCATGGGAATAAACGTACTAAACTTAACATGTTGTACGTAAGCTACTCTCTTAATCTCTAAAAAACTGCAGTTTAAACTTACGGCTAAGAACTTGCATTCCCGTGTCCCTGAAAAAGTCGGATCCAGATCCTGCAGAAAAGTAGAAGTTAAAAATCATGTTATAGTTACTGCACCACTCCAAAATGCTCATGTTACGGATGTTTGCTGTGGAAAAAGAAGAACCTGATATTTCTCCAGTGCATTAGTAATAGAAACAACATCGGCTTTGCATAGGTGACACATGCCAGCGCTGAGAAGATGCCCCTTAACTCCATACTTAAGCAAGTTATTGCTGAGTGAGTGGCGTGCTATATCTTCATAAATCTTGATTGCCTTCTCATATCTATCAAATATACAACGAGCCCAATATCCATCAAATCCATCCCAAAGTTTACAAAAAGCTATCATAGCTGCTCGTGCATAGCGAGCATCATGATTCCAAACAATCTCGACTTAATGGGGTGCCATAAGAATGTAACAGGATTCCAGTTGAGTAATGTAAGCGCTTTAATACCAAAAGACAAGAAAGAAAAAAGGTGAGGTGCAGAAAATCTTACTGCTCCAACTGGGCAGCAAATTGTGCCACCTTTAGATTGCACTGGTTTGCAGAAGTGGTCACTTCTTCATTTTGGAAGAATTCAGCTGCTTTTTCATAGTAATCAATAGCCTGGTCGAGCTTCTGATCAGTTTCATAATACTCAGCAATTTCCTGTCAAAAGTAAAAAACCATCAACGTACGTGTTAGTACAGAATACAGAAAACCCGCACCAATCTTACTATAGTGTAAAGAGCACATATCCGCTCAACAACATGCAAAGGAAACAAGAGCAAATCATATCTTCTCAGTATCCATAGTAAAGAGTGTAATATCTAATTCATGCTCAAAAGAGACATATAGTACCTTGTAATATCTGGCAGCCATGTTGAGCCTCCCTATCTCGCAGAATATATTCACTGCTCGCTCTAGGCAAGATGCAGCCTCTGCATATAAGATTATGGTTATCAGGACACATGCATAGAGGAAGGGAAACAAGCAAGAGTTGATTACAAAAGCGTAGCTTTTGGCTATATATGATACAAACAAAAATTCTAGTGGGTCTATACATACCATTTGTGTTAACTTTCTTGTAGCATTTCGCAGCTTCGGCATAGGCGTTAGCAGCATCATGTTTGCTGTCCGACTGCAAAATGCAGAACAATGTTATCATTCATACACATCAATACATTCCCCCAGTATCATGTTTATAGCCAAAAGAATTTACCTTCAAGTGGCAGTCGGCAAGTTTTAGATAAACTTTTCCTGCTTGATCCCCTGAACAATCACATAAAGAACACGTAAGCAAGAGAATACATGAACCAAGTAGAACCCAATTGGGTACTGTCATCCTGCAAATTCTACACTAATTTCGCAACTTATCAACGACTAAATTATAACTCCAAAACCCATTATATCGAGCAATCTGAATGTTGAATCTCCATTAAACTTAGCAGATATTTTGCATGACTTACAATTCTCATTTCCAATCAGTCATAAACATCATACAGATCAAATCGGCCTAAACCCAAATCACTAATCCCATGAGCATGGACGGATCACAGAAATTTGATAACCTAAGATCAAAAAAGTCTCCATTTTCTCTCATAATCATAGCTATTTCTCAAACCGCGTTAAAATCCACGACCAAATCAGATGAAACGGAGATCAATCACATAAAGGGTCGGCTTAAAAGAGATGAAATTACATGATTTGGCAAGTTTATAGGAATTAGCTGCTTTATCGAGGAGATCGCCTGCATCTTCATACTTAGATCCGAATAAACCCCATCCATTGAGCTTCTTCTCTGCTTTCTTCTCGAATTCCTCCGCTCTTACCAGATGATCTCCCATCTTTTCTTCCCCCAACTTTGACTTGAAATTCACCTTCCCAGCTCTCCGATTGATCTTCGATTGTTTATTTTTTTCTTCCTTTGAGAGAGAATTTGGTTCGACGGATTTTCGTAGCGATGAGGGACGAGAATCGATCGGGAGCGAAAAATCAGTAGGGGAAAGATTTTTCAACCGATCTGAGTGGGCTTAATATGGTCATTCAAAGTATGGGCTTCATTTTTTTAAAAGCCCAATTATAATTTTTTCCTTTTTATTATTTACGGAAACAAAAAGGAAACACTGCGTAAATACTAAATACTGACATCATGAAAGGAAAGTTTCCGACTATCTAAACATGGAAAGTTTCTATTTTGGTTTTCCATAATTCGTGAGGCATTTAGGGGTTTGAGTGTAAAAAGATTTGCGATTTAAGATGATACATAAATGGGTAAGCTTCAATGGCGTCTTTCAATTTTTACGATATAGATGAAATTATGACCAGATAATGCTTTGATACCATGAAAAAATTAGAGTTTTTTGGACGTTTATATTGCTTATTTTTACAAGCTTAATTTATGACACAAGGGTACTTTTTTTTTGTAAAAAAAGAAAGAAAGACACAATGTTGACACATTTATATTGATTATAATTTTATTTTTTTGCTAAATAGTAAATATTTCATTTAAAATAAATAGGTTTTAGGTTTACAAAGTGATTTATAAACCTAAACAATGAAATCCATGGCAAAAAAGATAAAAACATGGATAACATAATACTTGCAAGAACTTTGATTATTGCACTACAATGGGGAAAAGAATAAAAGTATATAAGGTTGTAGAATGCTCTCTAAAACAAAAAGTATATAAGGTAGAATTACGAAATGACAATCATGATAAATCCTGCAAAAGAAAAAATAAATTTGTGAATTGTGAGGTGAATAAAAGAGAACTTTGATGTACCTCTTCACTTGTCTTCATCGTCCATATAGTTATGAACTTATGGACCAATATAAATATGGTTATATATATGTTTTCCTCTTGTAATGTTTCCAAAATTTGTAAGGTATCAAGTTAGTTGGTTATCATCGAGTTTGTTTTTAATTATGGCTCATAATGTTGTTAGTTTAAAGATAATTAATTAACAGCTTTTTTTAGATTTTGTACATAAAGTTGTATTTGGCTCATTAAACTGGAAATATACAGAAACGTTAAGTTAAGTACGGGAAATATGTGGAACGTTTTTGAATAATTTCAACTTAATGAACCAGATACAAAAAATTGACTTACAAAAACCATATTAGAAAAAAAATCTAATCATGTTAACTAACTAAGTTGATATTATTCGTGAGAGATCGATTCATGTCATAAACAGAAATATTACACGTGATTAAAATTATTCTTCTTTTGGTCAATTTATCACGTCTTCAATTCTTTATTTTATTCCCTTTCGCTTTCTTGATGAAAAGTCTCAAAATGTCTGCTCTTAAGTTAACGTGAGCCATATTTGGGCCGCCTATGATTATAGTGAATTCCATTTATCCCACGGAACTTTTAAAAAATTAATTTTAGGAGCTTTTACTCAATCAAAAATGTATATATATCAATGAAAATATGACATGAGAATAAGTGATTGACTTTGGCCACTTATCCGTCCCGATACACTCTCTTTTGTAATTACAATTAATGATTCATCCTTCCACAATAGGTCCCAAGTGGACATTTGATTGGACCCACAATTTTTGTATACTTTTTTTTTTTTTTAAATTAATTTTGTGTCCGAACTTGAACGGGAATATTTGTATACTTCAAAGTTTTTTTTTTGTTTTCTGGTTAATTCGATTAAAAAAGAAACAAATTAGGTGTAATATCCTACTTCAAAGTTCAAACAAAAATATATAAAAAAAAATCTGATTTTATTTTGTAATGTTTATAGGTTTCTAAGTACGTGACGAAAGATCATTTGGTGAGATCACTTATATGATTTTCACCAGCCTGTCAGGTCTCTCCAATAATAATAACCATTATCCCGATTTTACCCCGAACAATGAAAGCAAACACGTCCACCTTCAAAGAGTATTCTCGTACTTTGTAGCTTAACTGTGTGGCTATATGAAGCCGTTTCCTAATAACAACCCAGAAAACAATAATTCTTCTTCCCGTCAAGTTTCTCCGGCGGAAGAAGAATGTCTCCTCAGATCAAAACTCCTCTCTTACCGGAAAAAGATCCGTCGTCGTCTGAGAAGCATGGATCATCAACTTCCGGCGTCGTTTTCAACGTGTCGACGAGCATAATCGGAGCTGGGATAATGTCGATGCCGGCGGCGTTTAAGGTTCTCGGAGTAATCCCGGCGCTTTTGATTATCACGATCATAGCTTGGCTTTCTACGATTTCTGTTGGGTTTTTGATGAAATCGACTCTCGCCGGAGAATCGACTACTTACGCCGGAGTTATGAAAGAGTCGTTTGGGAAAACAGGATCCGTCGCTGTACAGATTGCTACGATGGTTGCTACTTTTGGTTGTATGGTTATATTCTCTATTATCATAGGTAAAGTAATTGAATCGAGTGTTGAGGTCTCTGTTACCGGTTGGAGTAAGAACAGATTGCTCAGTTTGGATTTGTGTTTTCTTTCTCTCAGGAGATGTGCTTTCGGGTAATGAAAATGGAGGATCTGAACATTTTGGTGTTCTTCAAGAATGGTTTGGTTCTCAGTGGTGGAACACGAGAATCTTCGCTTTGTTGTTCATCTATGGATTCGTCTTGCTTCCATTGGTCTTGTGCAGACGTGTGGGTAAGTTTCTGTGTTCTCACAAACCCAGAAACTGTTGGATTGTTGTTGATTTTCTGTAAAATGTTTGGTTATGTAGAAAGACTGGCGTATAGCTCTGCGGTATCGTTTCTTCTTGCGGTGCTATTTGTCGTCATAAGTTCGGTGCTGGCGATTTCAGCGCTGGTGAAAGGACAAACGAAGAATCCAAGACTATTTCCAGAGTTGAACAATGGAGGATCGTTCTGGAATCTCTTCACAGCTTCCCCTGTTATTGTAACAGCCTTCACGTTTCATTTCAATGGCAAGAACCCATCTCTTACACCAAATCAGTAATTCTCAGTTTTTTTGTGTTATGTTTCTGAGTTTGGTGTTGTGATGAAAAATGTGCAGTTCATCCGATTGGATTCGAACTCAAAGATCCGTTACAAGTGATCCCGGCAACTAAGATCTCTGTCATCTTGTGCGCTGCAATTTACTTTGCCACTGGACTCTTCGGGTACCTTCTCTTTGGAGATGCAACAATGTCGGATATTCTAGTGAACTTTGACCAGAGCTCTGGTTCTTCTATTGGTTCTCTTCTCAATGACACTGTTAGGCTCAGCTACGCGCTTCACCTCATGCTCGTCTTTCCTCTCATGAACTTCTCGTTGAGAGCAAACCTCGATGAGCTCATGTTCCCCTTGAAACCATCCTTGGCAAAAGATACAACAAGATTCATCGGACTCACTCTGGCTCTACTGATTTGCTGTTTCTTGGCTGCAATCGCGGTACCAGACATTTGGTACTTCTTTCAGTTTTTGGGATCAACCACCACAGTTTCCATAGCATTCATATTTCCAGCCGCCATTGTTTTAAGGTACTGAAGATTTGTTTCCTTTGCTAGACTTCTAACAGATGCTTCAAAATTCCTGTAAAATCTTTAACAGTTGTTTTCTGATTTTGAAATGGCAGGAATGTGCATGGTGTATCGACCTCAAGAGAGAAGATCCTAGCTTCGACAATGCTTGTTCTTGCTCTTGCCACTAGCATCGTCGCTATCACAACAAATTTATACAGCCTCGCAGCAAATTAATCGTTGAAAAAAGTTTTGCAAACAGTCCCCTCTATGATCACTTCAAAGAAATCTGTAATATTATTAGCTTTGCCTAGGATTTATATGTATATCTGTGTGAAAAGGTTTTGTCAGAAAATGCAATGTAAAAGCTATAGGAAGTGCAATATTTGTTGCTACTCAAATCAGAGATAGATAAAATGTTACAATTCTTTAAAACGCATTCCTTAAATTACCTTTGGTACACCATTACTCAAACGATACAAACATACGAATCAGATAGTATTCAGCAATACTGAGAATAGAAGCTCGATTGATCTAAATCAAGCTATTCATTTCTTTCCGAACAAAAATTGAAGAGTTCTAAGTTGAAAAAGAGGAAGATAAAATGATACAGTTCTTCAAAAAGCTTAGGATTATGGAGATACTAAGACTTATGATTCTTGACCTATCCTTTTCTGAAAAGAGTACCTATGTTGGAAGAAGCGGCGATGTTTTTATCATCTAGTTTCTTGATTATGTTTGACTTGTAAGTTGAAATGTCTGTATCTTCCAAGGAATCTGGAGTTGATTCGACGATAGAGAGTGCTCCTTTAGATCCCAGGAAGTTGGCAGCTTCATCTGCAGCCAAGGAGAGTTAAAAATCTAGATGCATTTGGCTTTAAGCATACTCAAAGAAGATTACAAGAGTTAAGAATCCTGAGATCCTTAACTTCGATGCAATCTATTGAGATGCAAACGTAGAAGAACCGCAGAAGATCATGTTCGACATAAGAGACCAAAGGCATTACAAGAATGTGTGAAAACAAGACTTGCCTGATTTAGAGAGAGCAACAAGAGCCTTTAGAGCTTCTTTCCTTGTCTTGTCATCTTTAGCAGCCCCCAACATATGTAGAAGCTCTTGAGCCCCACCCAACTCAACAACCTTCATTCTCCTTTCATCTTTATAGACCAAACCAAACGATTACAACATATCAGCGAGATTCAAGTTCACCGGTGAGACCAAATAAGTATAACTCAAATCCTTTTCTTTTCACCAGTCCATCAGAGAGTAATTTGAGTTATTCCAAAAGCTTTACCATCAATGGCGAAACGAGAAAGCCTAGAAGCTCCGATTCTCTTAAACAAGGGATCCTTCACATGTAAAAGCGAGACCGATTGTTGAATCAAAGTATCACCTAAACCAGTAAGTGACCTCATCAGTAAAGTATACAACGAAAATTTGCAATCCAAAAAAATGTAAAAGCTGATTTGAAATAGAGATTCATATACCCATATAAGGGAAGAACTGGTATCCGACATATGTTGCCGTTCCAGCAAAGAAAAGTTTCAGCAACCAGCCTATTTTCCTCTCAGCTTCTTCCTCCATTGTAAGGTCCTCTAGAAAAAAAATGGAAGCAAATTCAAGCTCATCAACACCCAAATCTAAAAGGTCCCTTTTTTAGTTTTTGTTGAATCCAATTCACACTCTTTCCTTCATCACTGAATCCAAAAGTAAACTACTAATTCACCAAACAAAGTGACTACTTTGGAGTAAATTTACAAGCAAATGTGACTATCCGGATAGTGAACCAAAACTCTCATCAGATTTTCAAATCAAAGTACTTCAATTTTATCTTAATCTGGGGTTGGATTGAATCCCCACGAGACGATCTCTGCACATATTAAGTGCAGAGTACAAGACAGAGGAAAAAGGAGGCACCTTTCTTGTTTAAAGTGAAGAAATTCCGAGATCGAGGATACGCATTTCTTCCTCTGCAAAAATGCTGCAAAATTTCACTTTAGATTTCAGATGAACCAGTGATGACTCGTTAAGCCATTGATGATAAAACAGAGGCACATAAAAACTTAAAAAGATGAAATTTACGTTAGCTACACGAGCAGCAAGAATTCGCATGACTTATCAAAGCTCAAAATCTTCTGCTTTTACCGCTTGTGTTGCTCTCTCGATGATTCGATGACCCCTCTCTCTCTCGGTGGGAGCAAAGGCAATAGAGGAATATTTGGGCCTCAAAAGCCCGAAAGATATTTATTGGGCGTTTTTGTGCTTCAGGAGAAGAGAAACTGTAGCCGTCGAAAGGTTTTCGATTGGAGAAGAAGGAGAGAAAGGAGGATTTAGGGTTTAATTTATTTACTCAAAAAAAAAAAAAATCAATCGGTTTACTAGTTCCGAACAAAACCGGTTTAGTGTAATTAAAAATCTGCTGAAAACCGTTCGGTTTGGTACTATAACGATTGACACAGTGATGCTTATGAGAAAATGAATACTTTTTGTTTGCTGCTTATTAAGGAATTTTTATCACAATGGTCTAACTAGTCGCTACAAGAATTATGCTGATCCATTATCAAAGAACTATGCTGATCCATTATCGCCATAAAGCGGCTGCTCCAAAACTACTTTCAATGGTTTATGTTATACCACTTTATGTATCACATTTAAAAATATTTGAGATGATAACCATAGTGTTCATATATTCAATTACTTTCACCACAAAGGGAAATGCTAACAAATGACGCTCACCTTTGAATGATTCCCGAATAACCTATAACACATAAAACCCAAAATATATGTCAAAGTCCAACGTTTAATGACATGTGCAAAATGGTAAATGACTAAATAGCTTTTGAAACAACCGCCACTCAAAATTAAGCTTTCACAATTGTACCATATATCAAAACTTGAAATAAATTCATAATTACAAGAACAAAAGGTAGATTGTCTCACCTTGCCAATGATTAAAGGAACTAACAGAGTAACTATAAGACTTCTGAATAGTTGGTCAGTAGGAAAAGAAACCCCGACTCCCCCGGCTATGTATCTTGATACCCAAATTTTATCTTAATCTGGGGTTGAATTGAATCCCCACGGGACGATCTTTGCACATATTGAGTGCAGAGTAGAAGACAGAGAAAAAAGGAGGCACCTTTCTTGTTTAAAGTGAAGAAATTTCGAGATCGAGGATACACATTTCTTCCTCTGCAAAAATGCTGCAAAATTTCACTTTAGATTTCAGATGAATCAGTTATGAGTCGTTAAGCCATTGATGATAAAACAGAGGCACATAAAAACTTAAAAAGACGAAATTTACGTTAGCTACAAGAATTCGCATGATTTATCTCTCGGTGGGAGCAAAGGCAATAGAGGAATATTTGGGCCTCAAAAGCCCAAAAAATATTTATTGGACGTTTTTGTGCTTTCATTGGCTGGTGTTTCTTCATTTTTTAATAAACTAAATGTAAAATTCATTCAAACTAAAAAACATTGTTTTTGAGATTTTTTGGAAAGTTGGATCATACTTAGAACTAAAGTAATGAAGAGAGCAATGATTTCAGCGTAAACCGGACCAAGTCACTAATCCTTAAGAATACTATGGATATGTGTCTCAACTAGAAAATATTATTGTTTCGGATTTGTTTGTCGATATCAATGGGGAAAAGAGGTAGAACGAGGAGAGTCTCTCTATGCCTTCTACAATTCCCCCGCGTCAAATATAGTATACCGTTGTCTTAAAAACATAGCAAAGGAGGAATTCGTTTTTTCTATTTACATTTTTTTGTAAACATGTGCTTTTTCACGGATATGAAAAATTCGTTGAAAATTTATTTGTTTATTTTCTTTTTTCATGATGGCTATTTAAAACAATTATATAAACCTAAATACTTTAAATAAATAATAAAAATAGAACAAAAAAATTGAAAGAAACAAGGAATGATGTTTGATAGCCAAAGTCAGCCCCGTGACCTAATTCTCTACGATAATTTTTTGTCACTTAGAAGAAGAGAGTGGGGCAGATGGAATGGGTATTGTTTTTTGTACATTCTTGTTAAGATATATATGTTTACAATGTTATTCTTGTCTTTTTGGTCCTTTCTATATAAAGTTTCAATTACAGTCCATGCAAATTCACATATTTGGAGTTTAACTAATGAGTTGTCTTTTTACAACCATGTAACGAGAGAGACAGAGACAATGATGCATGGCAAGAAATAGATATTGATTAGTGCCGTAAAATATCAAAGAATTTAGACAACCCATTACTTTATTTTCTACAATTCTAAATTGGAACTGAGTTTATTTCAAACTTACTCCATTTTAAAATAAAAATTAAGTGATGAGTAAAAAAATAGAATAATGAATAAAATTACTTCAAATTTAGTAATGAGTAAAAGATGGAGTAATGAATGTGACTACTCCATCTTTGAAATAAGCTTATTTTTTTAATCCATTTTAGAATTATAAGTGAAGTAGAATTGGACAAAAAAATATTTCAAATTTCATTTTAGAATGAAAAATAAAATGAAATTGGAGATGCTATCAGTATTTTAACACCGTCGATTAGTCATACAATAACAATATAAGGTAAAGTAGTGGAAATATATATACCGAAGTTAAGTAGAACGCTAATTAATCTTTCCCTAATACAACGGACGCCGTCTAATGATCTCTTCACACGTGGTATCAAGTCTAGTACCCTCTGCAAATGTTCGAATTTTTTTCCAGTTCTTGTTGCACAGAATAATAAAATAGGTGCATTAATATATGTGTCATGGCATGATATTTGATTCGGACAAGGGAATACAATACATATGGAGAGAAGACAAAAGAAATATAGCTGTCACAAACACGAGACCTTCTAACATTTTTATATTTTGTTTTTTATACAGATAAACACATACATTGAAAAAAGAAGAAGAAACACTACAAGAAAAAAGGGGGTTTTCCGACGGACATATTGGTCGGAATTCCGTCGGAAAAACCAGTTTCCGACGGAATTCCGACCAATATGTCCATCGGGTACAAGTGGTCGGAAAAATGAAATCGGTCGGAATCCGTCGGAAAATTCCGACCGATTTCCGACCGATGGTGCCGTTGCAATAGCCGTCGGAAATTTCCGACCGCCGTATCCGTCGGAAATTTCCGACGGACACGGCGGTCGGAAATTTCCGACCGTTTTCCGACGGATTTAGTAATTTTTAAAAAAAATTAAATTATTTATTATTTAAAAATATAATCTATTAATAATTTAAATTAAGAAATAATTTAAATAAAAATATTAAATTACATTGCAAATATTAAGAAATATTCAGAAGTAATTTAAAGTATTCAGAAGTATTTTAAACGTAAATTACAAAACAAAACTAAAACCGATGAGAAAATCTAAAAATGAAAATCAGGAAATTTGCTCCTCATGAAAACCTTCATTGCTTCAAGGCTCTCTTTTGTTGCGGCGTTCTCAAGCTTCAGTTCTTCAACTTCTTCGTCTTTCTTCTCAAGTGCTTCTTTCAGACCGGCTACTTCGTCATACAGTCCGGGATTGGTCGCGGAAGAAGAACTGGGCCCAAACCTAGTTGCTACATTGCCTAATCCAGGACGACGACCCTTGCGCAATGGGGTTTCCTACGGAAAATGATATGCGTCAATATGGAAAATTAAAAAAAAAAAAAAACATCGACATATAATTAAAACGTAACAATACCTGGAGGACCATTTCGTTGACTTCGTCGACGGACAATTCACACTGGTTCGAAGAAGAAGAACCATCCAAACCTTGAGAGAGAGCCATTTGCGTAAGCCGCTCTTCCTTTCTCTTTTCCACCGTATCGACGATTTGAGCAATGTCCGGATAATCGATCTTCCCGGTTTTTTTGTTCGTGTGTGTCCGTTTCATCAAAGCAACTAAATCTGGAACCACACCGCCAGATTCTTGAATCTGCAAACGTTTCATAAATATTGTAAATGTGAAAGATAACAAAAATAATTTATAGAAATTACAAATACACTTACCATCTCGTCCTCCCGCGCTAAGAAACTCGTAGCCCCAGAGTTGTGAGTACCTCGAGGATTCTTCTTACGGTTTGCCGAGTTAATCTTTGCAAGCTTTTTCGTTGACGGATCAGCCCAATACGCCTGCAATCCCAGCCAAACATCCTCGTTCAAGTTACGCGGTTTGTCATCCCCGGTCTCCCATTTTTCCTTCCACTCGTTCATGTGTCCCGAGTAACTATCCGACGCCATCTTGTAGAACGCATCCCTAACTTGTCCCGTCAAACTAGGATGCCAATCAAAATCTTGCTACATTATTGAAAACAAAAATTATTAGTAACTTTAAAATAATTTTTAAATATTATAATTTTTAATTAATTAAATACATACCGTAAAAGTTCGGAACCACAACTCTTTCTCACTGTGAGGCATTGCGTTCCACGTCTTATAAGGATGTTTGAGGAGTGCACGTATCATCTTCAAAAATGATTTTGAAATCTTGTTTTTCTTACCGAACCTAAAAACATGAAAACAATGTATTAGTCAAAAAATCCAAGTTAGTATTAATTTTAACTTTGGTAACAAAATTTAAATTTTCTTACCAAGTCGAATTGCCTCGACACATTGGGTCGAGCTTAGGAATGTTCTCTCGGCCCGGTTGAGTCAACAACTCTTCGATCGTAAGTTGTTGTTGGTTGGAGCTTTGACTGTCCGGAATATGAGAAGGGCTCGGGGGGTTTGGGGCTGGGGGGTTTGTGTTGTCGCTGCTCGCACGATGCGGGAGGTTAATAATTCTACGGAAATCTCGCATCGACCTGCATAATTCATATTTCATAATCAAAACATCCTAATTCATATTGCCATTATTCCAAAAATCCTAAAATTTCCTAAAATTCACATTTCATAATTTTTCTAAATCCAAATATCCTAATTCAACAAATCCTAATTCCCAAATCATATTTCATAATTCCAGAAATCATAATCCAACAAATCCTAATTCACAAATCATATTTCATAATTCCAAATATCCTAATCCAAAAATCCTAACTCATATTTCAATTATTCCATAAATTTCCTTAAATTTCCTAAAATTTCCTAAAATTTCAATTATTCCTAAAAATCCTAATTCATATTTCAATTATTCATATTTCAATTATTCCTAAAATTTCCTTAAATTCACATTTCATAATTTTTCTAAATCCTAAAATTTCCTAATTCATATTTCAATTATTCATATTTCAATTATTCCTAAAATTTCCTTAAATTCACATTTCATAATTTTTCTAAATCCTAAAATTTCCTAACAATTTTCTAAAAATTCACAATTTCCCCTAAATCCTAACAATTTTCTAACAATTTTCTAAAAATTCATAATTTCCCCTAAAATTTCCTAACCATTTTCTAAAAATTCATAATTTCCCCTAAAATTTCCTAACAATTTTCTAAAAATTCCTCATTTCCCCTAAATCCTAACAATTCACAATTTTTCCCTTAAATCCTAAAAATTTTCTAACAATTTTCTAAAAATACGTAATTTCCCCTAAAATTTCCTAACAATTTTCTTAAAATTCTTAATTTCCCCTAAATCCTAACAATTCAAAATTTTCCCCTAAATCCTAAAAATTTACAATTTTCCCTAAATTCACAAATTCCCCTCAAATTTCCCCTAAATCCAAAAAATTCACAATTTTACTTACATGTTTTGATTTGGAAGGTGGAGGAGGAAGAGACGGCGTGGGTGGAGGAGGACGGCTCGGCGGCGGTGGACGGTGGAGAGAGGAGGAGAGCCGACGGCGGTGGAGGAGAAGAGAAGGAGACCGGAGGAGAAGAGAAGAAGGAGAGGTTGCGGCGGTGGAGGAGAAGAGAAGGAGAGGTTGCGGCGGTGGAGGAGAGGAAAAGGAGGCTCGGCGGCGGTGGACTCGGCGTTCGACGGCGGCGGCGTTTAAGAGGAAGAGGAAATGAAGATCGGATCTGAGGAAGATGAAGATCAGATATTTATTTAGAATTTCCGACCGATTTGCGACGGATTTAATTAAATCCGTCGCAAATCGGTCGGAAATTCTAAATTTCCGACCGATACATCCGTCGGAAATTCAAAAATTCCGACCGATACATCCGTCGGAAATTTTAAATTTCCGACCGATTTGCGACGGATTTAGAAATCCCTCGCAAATCGGTCGGATTTTTTAAAACAATTTTATTAAAACAATTTTGAATTATATAAAATTTTATTATAACAATTTTAAAAATTTTAGCACATTTATAAAATTATAGTAACAATTATAACAATTTTATAACAATTTTAATAATTTTAATAATTTTTAAACAATCCTAACCATTTCCCCACGGATTTGGAATTATAACAATTTTTTAACCAATTTTAACAATTTTAACAATATTTTATAACAATTAAAAAATTTTGAATTATATAAAATTTTATTATAACAATTATAAAAATTTTAGCACATTTATAAAATTATAATAACAATTATAACAATTTTATAACAATTTTAATAATTTTAACAATTTTTAAACAATCCTAACAATTTTCCCACGGATTTGGAATTATAAAAAATTTTTAACCAAGTTTAACAATTTTAACAATTTCATAATGTTTTATAACAATTATAACAATTTTCGGTCGGAATTATAAAAATTTAGGGTAGAAATTTTGAATTAAAATATATTACAAACACAAATTAAATTTTTTTAAAAAACACAAATATAGTCCACATAAGCACAGCTTTCATCGTGAAGTCTTGATGGCATGAAATATCATATGTTCGAACACCATGCTCCCATAACTCTTGCAATTCATGAATCAGTGGTTGCAAGAAGACATCAAGCGAACGCTTCGGATGGTCTGGACCGGGAATAAGGATTGTGAGGAATAGAAACTCTCGCTTCATGCACAAAGTTGGAGGCAAATTGTAAGGTGTGGCAATGACTGGCCACAATGAATATTTTCTCCCATGCTTCCCAAAAGGATTGAAACCATCCGTAGATAACCCAAGGTATACATTTCGTGGCTCTTCTGCAAAACTAGGATACAATGATTGGAAATGTTTCCATGCACCTGCGTCTGAGGGATGCGCAATTTCTCCATTAAAGGTATGCTCTGCATGCCATCTCATAGGACCGGCGGTGCGCTCTGATTTATATAATCTCTTTAACCGCTCGGCTAACGGCAAATACCACATCCTCTTAAACGGTACTCGACCTCTACCAGTTGTGTCTTGAAACCGCGGTTGGCGACAAAACCGACATTTCAAACGGTCGCCATCCTCTCTCCAATATATCATACAGTTGTTGATGCACACATCTATCATTTCATACGACAAACCAAGCCCGGATACAAGTTTTTGTATCTCGTAGTATGAACCCGGGTGAAGATTATCTTCCGGCAGAATATCTTTCACATAATCAGCTATCGCATCCATACAATCCTCTGACAAATTCCAATCAGTCTTTATACTCATCATTCTGTATGCAGAGTATAAAGATGAAATACCCTCTTTGCAACCAGCATATAACGGATCAGTTGATGCATCTACCGTATCAAAGTACCTTTGGGCATCTAAAGTTGGTCCTTCGGATCCATCCTGAAAAAACGAAGGTATATTCTCCCGATAGGCTTCGTTAACCATTTCTTCCATACCTACATTTTCATCTACTTCCGGTATTGGTTCCTCTATCCTATCCGCACTAGTACTAGCATAATTCCCCATTGAACCATCTTCACCATGCAAATACCATATCTTATACCCCGGCATAAATCCGTCTCTATAAAGGTGTTGTAATACAAAACGCCCAAATTTCTTTTTACAATTCCGACATTTAGAACAAGGGCACGACATTTTACCTTGCTCTTCTATGGTTTGCGGTTGGTTTAATGCAAGATCCATAAATTGTTGAACTCCATCGACAAACTCATCCGTAAGTAAACCCGTCTCTGGATCATGAGAAAGTCTATCCATCCACGCTCGAAAATATTGAGGGGGGTTTGAAGGAGCCATTTTTGAGTGTTTTTGGTTGCAATTTCGTATGTGAAAGAGGAGGAGGAAGAAGATGTGATCTGTTTTTAATCTGGGAAATTTCCGACGGATTTCCCACCGAAATTCGGTCGGAAATTCAAATTTTAAACGGTCAAAAACGGCTCCAATTTTTCCTACCGAATTCCGACGGATTGATTTTTCCCACCGATTTCCGACCGAATTTTCCGACGGATTTCCCACCGATTTATTTTCCCACCGATTTCCGACGGAAATTGCAACCGCATTGCGACGGAATATTTTCCGTCGGAAATTTCCGACCGATTTTGGACCGGTCGGAAAACGATCGGAAATCCGTCGGATTTCCGTCGAGAATTTCCGACCGAATATCTCCGTCGGAAAATCGGTCGGAAAAGACCCTTTTTTCTTGTAGTGAAAGGACATATATAATTGATAAAATAAGAAGAAAGGAAATAGTTTATTATAGTTTTGATAAATTATTAGAGTCATTTTAAGCCAGCTCTTTTTTGTTTGTGTGTGCTCCCATGATTTCGAGAACTGTTTGGGAGGAATCTTAAACCGCTCGTCCCAGCCCAACGAAACATACATTGAAACTTCGTGGATAATAAATTTTCTTACATTCTTTAATAAAATTTTAAAAAAAAAAAACACTGTGACATTAAAGAGATACATTTTTTTCTCGACCTCTCCTATCTTTATCTCTCTCTACAACTAACCAAAGTCCACATTTGTATCAACCTCAATGTGTCAGAGTTGTGTTTTTTTACAGAAGATATTTAAAGAAATTATGTAGTAAACTGTTTGAGTTAAATGGAGCCCTTTTTTAAGGACGGTGAATATCACATACATGGTATTATTAGGGGAAGCAACCATATAAAGGAAAATGATGATTTTATCACTTACAATAAGAAATATGCAAAAACATTTATCACTTTTAATCTAGGGCTGGGCATTTGTCTTTGTAGTTTTTTTTTTTTTTTGCTAAACAATTGTCTTTGTAGTTGTTTGACTACAAACATTGTGTACATTGAAATGATATAATGGTCCTATAGATTGTCCACAAAAGTTGGTGCCACCATCTTTTTAATCTATATACCTAATATCGTAAGAGTATGTATGTATATTTTTCTACACGACGATATCATTTTTTGTCATCGTGTGAAAAAAAATTGTCGAGTTAACTCCTTAATAATTTAAATTACAACTATGATATTTTTTTTTTCCACAAGATGTTGATTTCTTACTGCTTTACAGAATTGTTTGATCTAAACCAATGTAAAAATGAGTATTAATTTTATTTTTGTAGACGTGGTTGCCATTTACAAGGTTCCTCTACAACTCAATTCTCAACTAAAGCCACATGGGAGTAAATCAGACCGGAAACAGAGGTTAAACCGTGGGCTAAAACTGTATGGTTTAAAGGCTTTACTCCAAAGCATGCATTCACTTTCTGGGTTTCGAACTTAGACCGGCTCCCGATTATGGCTAGACTTGCAAATTGGGGTAACAATATCCAAGATACTTGTTGTGTTTGTCGAAGGCTAGCGGAAACAAGAGACCATCTGCTCCTACATTGTACTTTGAGTGACCGCCTTTGGAGAAAGGTACTCTCAAGACTTGGAGAACCACAACAACGATTTGCAACATGGTCCGATCTTATGGAATGGCTTTCAAACGGAAGTGGCCCTTCAAATCCAACACTTAAGAGACTTGCTGCCCAAGCACTTATCTATCATATATGGAGGGAGAAAAACAATAGGCTACACAACGCAACATCAACTCCGTACGAGGTCATCTTCAAGAAACTGGATCGAAACATCCGAGATTCTATACTTGCTAGGATTAACTGGGATCGCTTCAGAAACTTGCTTTCACTATGGTTCACCTATGAGTAGTTGATTTGAGGGATAATCGATAAAATTTCACCCGGGTTCAATTAGACTTTTTTATTTTTTTTGGGTCTTTTGAATTAAATGCTTTGCCGAACAGATTGTAACGAACCTTATTCCATCTTTTGGTATATCAAATTCACCTTTTATCAAAAAAAAAAATCTTTTTTGGATCGAAAGAGACAAAATCTCTTTGTATATGAACTTTTGATGTCTAAACTCTCTCGCTCGCGTCCCTTTCGATCTCTACTCTCTATGGACAACAAAACCATTTATTTTTCAGCTTTAGAGATTAATAGGTTTTGTTTTTTTTAATTGTCAAATTGTGCATGTGAATGTACTTCCCGAAGTGCAAGTCACGTGAGTGCCATTTTTCTGGCAATTCCAAGCGATTAAAACCCTAGTTATCTATCGTTTTAATTAAACATTTCATCAAAGAGGAGAAAACAGACTGTAAAAGGAGAAGAATATTAGAAAGACTGGGATATATCTATGAAGCTATACGTGAGAAGAAATAAAGGGCTTGTCTATTGTGTAGAGTGTTGTTTTGTGGTGATGATTAATCGGAACACATGTGAATTGATGGGTACTTTTATATGTCCTTGTGGAATATAGACAATTCCATACTCTTATAGTACTCATCACATTTATATATGCGCTTACACAGGCATATATATGAACTTTTGAATTTTTTTAGATAGGCATTGTGTAGTATTAGTAACCAAGAAACTTATATGTTTATGAAATACCTTTCCTTTGTTTCTAGAGCCAATCCAATTTTAAGAATTTGTTTCTCTATCTACATTGTAAAATTCGACATTTTTACTAATTGATTTGTACTCGCATTTAATCAGTGTGACAAAAAGAAGACATTTTCATTACATGGTTGCGGTATTACTTTATAATAAACAAAATTGTGGGTCTTTATATATTTGAAATTGAATTTCGTGATCATACATCTAGGTGTTCGTTATGAAATGGCATGTATGTTATATGTATGCATGCACATATATAAGGTACGTACATATAGACGTATACATATGAGTATATATAAACAACAAGTGGATAGGTGGAGAAAGATGAGGGAATTCATAAAGATCCCCGTGAGGAGTGTTTGGAGGCATTCCACAATCACAACTAACATTCTTCTGTTTGCTTTTATCCTATTCCTTCACTTCTTTCGATGCTCCTATTTTTAATATTTTATATAAATCTATATACATATTTCATTATTCTATTTCTTCCTAGCTAGCTCTCATCACGAGCTCATGGTTCCCCTTTTTAGTTTTTACTTTCGCTCTCTCTTCCTCATTTCCCCAAACCTTAATTAGATACTCAAGAATCACTCACACGCACATATGTATGTAAGCATTTGAAGAGAGTTGGTCGCAAGACCAATAAAGGCGAGACAAAGGACAATAAATGTAGACTATATATAAGCATACGGAACGATGCTCGCCGAAATTGGACCGTCAATGGTAAAAATGGAATATCCTGAAAAGACCCCTGAATCACTCCGGTATACGATTGAATCGTAGCTTTATTTTAAAAGTGACTGTATCAGTATTTAGTTAGTGAAATTCATGTAAGTATATACAACTGTTGCTACAACGGAATGAGATAATTAATGGTTTCCACTAGCTTATGTATAATTATCACTATTTACAGAAAAAAATATTGATAATTTATTTATATTTATTCTGTTGACAAAAAGCAATGAAGAAAAATGAAATTAAGGAAAAACATGAACCAAACAGTTGTACATCTTTTTTTTTTTTTTGAAAAACTTTGGAAGCTCCGGATGTTAGATCTATAATCTCTTTCGGTGTCCGGGACCAACGTTAATAATACCGCATTTAAAGCGTAAATCATCCCTCTCAAATAGAATTGAACTAATGACTTTGAACTTGAGAATTTACTTTCAAAACCGACCACTAGGCACCAACCACTTGGTCTCAATTTATTATTCCGTTCAATAATTTTTTTAGATAGTTACCATATGAAGGCATATAAAATGTCATAGATTTTTCCCCTTAAAATGCAATTTGACGCGAACGCCTACGGCTAAGAGCTAGGTCTTCTCTCAATAGCTCTTTAACTTTTTAAGTAAAAGATATCGGAGACGTTTTAATAATTTAACCAAATTGGTCTTTAGACGGATTCCAGAAATCAAAAAGAGACTGTATTCTTAATCACCGTGCATGACATTATGATTTATGATCGCTTTCTATTTATTTCTACAAAGTTTATCAGTGATTCTTTCTAGATGTGCTGGATCATGGCATCGAATATTACCCTCACACGTGCATAGACAGGAAAAACTCTTTAGTAATTCCTTTACATGTTCACGTTCGTCAGTATTCTCACGTATTAATATATATATATTTTTTTTTTTTATTAATACGTGCACAAGAAATATATATATTATATAATATGGCATATCGTGTAACGAGACATAGAGGCAATCAAGTAATTCACGAGATACCAAACGGATTTGTCCGTATATTACATTTGCGATGAAGAGAGACAATAAGGCAGACATGTGAGAGAGGCGAGGATCCTATAAACATTGAAGATCTCTAGACTTTCCTCTTTCTTACTCTCTATATATAACGAAGAGAAACCGAAGCGGAAGAGAAGAAGAAAAGCTAAAGTATAGAAGAATCAATGGTTTCGAGGGAACACAAAAAAGGTTCCTCTCTGCGTGACAAGTTTCAATTGCTTCGTTCAATCACTAACTCTCAAGCTGTAATTAGATTCCACCACTCTCTTTTGATCTTATACCTTGTTTCTTATACCGAATCTCTCCTATGATCAGAACCCAAATTCAGTCCTACTATGTATATATGTATATTCCATTTGATTAATACTAATATTACGTACACACACACGCCAATTTCACTGATATATGTATGCGCATACGTTGTACAGGAGAGCGAAACATCGCTCATTGTGGACGCTTCAAAATATATCAAAAAGCTTAAGCAGAAAGTCGAAAAAATCAGCGATGAGACCACTTCAGAGCAATCTTTCCGTGACCATTCCGATCCAAAACCCATGGTATAAAAGTTTATATATATATACACTTAATTTTATGAGTATTTATATTAACAAGCTTTGATTTATTTCGTGATTTTTGTGTTGGTAGGTTACAGTAGAAACCCTAGAGAAGGGGTTCATGATAAAGGTAATGTCAGGAAAGAATGAAGCAGGCATATTGGTTTGTGTTCTTGAAGCTTTTGAAGATCTTGGACTTGATGTTGTTGAAGCTAGGGTTTCATGTACGGACACATTTAGCTTGCATGCCATTGGTTCATCAGATGTAAACACAATATAATTCTCCCTCATCATCTTTGGGTATATATTTTAGTCCATTTCTCATAATCATCACTAATTATATATATATATATATTGATATAATTAACCAGAGCGATAATGGTGAAAGTATGGATGCTGAAGCAGTGAAGCAAGCAGTGGCAGAAGCAATCAGAACCTGGAGTGATAGACATGATCCAAAAGGCTAGCTAGATCAGATCAACTATTCATGATTCTCTATATATATATATTTTTATACATTTGTTTTACCTAAAAAAGGGATCGATCTTAGTTAGAGATATAATCAAGGAAAAATCAATTGTATGTCTCTCTAATTAATCAAATTTCTAGCTAAAGTAATTTCTTTGGCATCAAATTATACACTCATCACTAATTTGTGAAAACTTGTGCAGCTTAATCCAAACGAGAGCATTCAAAAGGACACTCCTCTGTCGTTTCTTCAAATATATAGCTTTTTTTCTTTCTTGTCTCGATCTTAAGGAATATTTTCCACATCAATTTGAGGATCCTAGACTCCGCAGTACCAATGAAAACCATAGCTTCAACAATATAGCAACGAGGGATTATAGATATAACTATATATGAATAGGATAAACAAATTAAAATATGAGTAAATGTGAACAATTTAAATACCGAAGCAAAAAATTCCTCAATTATCTATGTGAGAAGACTTGGGTTAGATCCTCTACTTAAAAGTCCTAAACTTACCTAACGGAAAACCCCTTACGGCACGCGATATAATTGGTAGCAAATTCGTGGAGGGTTTTGTCGAGAGGCACTTTTGAGAGCTCGAGAATTTCAATAGCGTTCGAAGCGTTTATAGACAACATAAGCTGGTTCCTACACAAATCCCGTAAATAAGAAATCTCATATTTGTCCGCTGCACGGTATAACGACATTGCATGTTTCCTCAACTTCTCGAAAGGCATAGAGCCTCCGGCGTAACAAAACTCGACAAATACCTCTAACTCTTCACGTTTAAGATCGGAGATAGTGATTGTCTCATTCACGGTCCAAGTCTTGATTTCGTCTGATTCAAACATACTCTTAAACACCTTTGATCTCGCTGCCTATAAAATATCATCAAATTAGTTAAGGCAGACGATTTAATAGGGACTATTTAGTGTTAAGATATTTACATACCAAAATAATTTTGTGGGCTGGGATAGGATCATGATGATCAGCATTGTTGTGGCCGGGCTTGAGCCATACATCGACTTTCCATTGTTCTTTGAAGACATTCACTAGTCCACGAGTGAAAAGTTCTACGCTTGTTTGCCTTGACATAGCCATTAAAGACAAACAATCAACGAAAAATCTTGGATTTAAGTAATAGGGTCGAGGTTATATTTTACAAGGATTTTAAAACAAGGAATCCTAATAGGAAAACGAAACTACAAGTAGAAACAAACTAGCTAGGATATTTATTGGTTTTTAATAATATGTTTATTGATGATAATCTGAGAATCTGATTTGTTTGTTTGTTTGTTTTCTAAATATAGATAAATATATATGTATATATATATATATATATATATATATATATGTGTGTGATTTTCTTTTACAATATGACAGTTTTTTTTTTTTTTTTGCCGTTAGTTGTAGAAAACTCAACCATTATTGTTGAATGAAAAAATTATTAAAGTTTCACTTAATTGGTTTTGTACAAGGGTGTTCCAACTCGTAAAAAACAAAACAATTCGTGGTAAGAAATCTAAATTTCATTAAATTTTTTATAAATCCCTACAAGCTTGTAAGAAGTATACTCCTATTTACAATTTCATTTCACTTTTTTGGATTTAAAAAAAAAATCCAGCAATTTTGTTAAGAATTAAGAATTGCTAATTAGTTTGTGTGATGAAAATTTTAGTGCATTGCATGAAAACTTTGCTAATTAGGCTCAAAACAATTTGACTTAAGAAAATAACTAAGATTTTAGTTCTTAATTTGAAACTTCAAAAGTAAAAAAAAAAAAAAAATTGTGTGGCTAACTATCATTAACTAATCTGTTATAACCAATGTTCTGTCCGCTCCTCCGCTCAAGTAAGACAAAAGAACCCTTGATCAGCTCCACAGTAAGACTTGGGTTCCTCTCCACGAACGACTTGAACTCATCAGTAAAAGCAATCACCTTCATGTGACCTATGACATAACACCGAGCTATGTCGTGGAGGGCTTTCTCTTGAGGATCATCTTTTGAGAGCTCGAGAATGTCAAGAGCATTGCTCATGTTAAGTGAAGACATAAGTTGGTATCTACATATCTCTCGTAATAACGGGATTTTGTACAAATCAGCTGCAAGATATAACGACCTTGCATGTTTCTTCAACTTCTCGGAATGTATGGAGTTGCCAATGTACATGAACTCGATAAAAACCTCTAACGCTTCATGGTTCATTTCGTATAGGATGATCGGCTTCTCATTATCATCATCATCATGACACAACTCCTTGAGATAATCTGATCTTGCTGCCTATAATATATCATTAAACCAGTTAGCAAGAAATTTTTGGATAAATCGGACGTTTAAATTTGGAGGCGTTTTTATATAATTGGAAAAGTTTACGAGAGAAACAATAAAAATAACTGAAATTTATACACCATGATAATTTTGTGAGCAGGGATAGGATCTTTTTGATCATCATCGCCTGCCAAAAACCGTACATCAGGATGCCATTCTTCTTTAAAGAGTTTCACAAGACCATCGTTGAAAAGATCCATGTTCGTTTGTTGATCAACCATATATGGTTTCTTGAGAAACAAGCAAACAAATTAGAGATATTTAAAATCAAAACAAAAAATCAGGATCTAGTTAGACAATACATGTTTAAATAGAAAGAGAAAGAGAAAGACAAAAGTCGAAACTTACTAGGAATCGACTAGGAAATTAAGAATGCCTAATAGAAACGAAGTAGGATTGTGTGATAACCTTATTGGTTTGTTTTATCAAAGGAAATTAGAAAGAAAAAAAAAATTATAGCTGCAGCATGTCTTTTCTATTACAAACTATGTCTGGATTAATTAGGGGATCCCGAAACACACAAAACCCTTTCCATGCCTGTTCATCCAGAATCGTGATCGTCTTCTCAATCGATACCCTAATTGTTGTTTCTTATGTCCATGACTCACGATCATGGGTTACTAAAGTGGGCTTTTGTAAATTAATATATAACCTTCTTTTGCAATCATTTTAAATTTAATAAAAACAAAAAGTATTAAAAAAAAAAACTTGTGTACTAAACTTTTAAACTAATGTATCTTACCTTGAGGGTTATCCTTTTTTTTATATAAAGACCTTGAGGGTTATGTTGCTTGATGTTACATCTTTTTCGTCATGTAATGCTGCGATGTTATTTCTCCGTTTTTTATATATATTTTATTATATAAGTTAAGTTAAGTTATATAACTTATATACATAGAAACCCTCGATGAACAAAGGATATAGGATCTATATCCAGGCCCGGTCCTACTCTACCTTATGGCAACATGTGATCTTGCATAAGACCCCATAGCAGGGTTCATAATATTAGTTAAAAAAAAATTTGTAAAAAAATCTTAAATTGTTATAAAATTCATAAAAAGATTTTAAATTTTTATTATTTAATATTTAACTACAAAAATAGTTTTTGGCTCAAGGCCCATAATACTATTGGACCGGACTGCCTATATCAAATCAATTTCACATCACAAGATGCATAGTTTCTTTTAAATTTGGTTTTAAGAAATTTTCCTATTCAAATATATGTTAAGTTTTAATCTATAAGTATATATGTAAGCTATACTAGAGATATTGTACCTGGAAAATATATAGCAAATAAATTATCAAAATTCAGAAATACAAAGACCATATTAGCTTTCTTATACCACAAGATTCCAACAGTCTTCAATGGGGGATCAAGTTGAGAGCGAGACGTTCACATGGGTGATTGAGGATGTTTATTCTCTGCAATCAGAGAAAGTCTATTCAGATCCATTCGTGATCGGCGGCGGCTGTGGTTGTGATGCAGTGCAGATACAAGATTCAAGAACTAATCTTGTATGGCCGGCGAGACCTGATGCAGCGTAGAATTAGAATAATTCCCTTTTAGTTGTATTTTAATTATATTATTTATTTTAAAGTTTATCTCTTAAAGTTTTCATAATATTCCAAAGTTTTCTTAGGGTTTTTAGAATTTATTATAAATAATTCATGGATGCCTCCTTTTGTATTCAGTTGATTGACTAATAAAATTAAAGAGCTTTGTGATTTTCGGAGAAGAGTATCCTCGAACCCTAGTTTCGGATCTAGAGAGATCTCAACGAATCCAGGAAGACATTGATCTTAGGCATTCTTAGACCAAATAAGATCCTTACATCTATCTAGCTTCCGCTACGTCAGTTGGTATCAGAACCCTTTTTTTTTATTTCTTAATTAGATAACGATTCTGGTGTTCATGTTGAATGGCAGTTGCTATACTTTCGAGGGCAAAAGTCCTTTTGTCAAGAGAGAAGAGATCCTTGAGATCTTCAGGGCTTCTCTTTGATTTCTTAATTAGAGAATGATTCTGGTGATCATGTTGAATGGCGTTTGCTATACTTTCGAGGGTAAAAGTCCTTTTATCGAGAGAGAAGATATCCTTGAGATCTTCAGGGAGATTCATGACAATCCAATCTACGATGTGTATGAAGATGATGTCCTTGTTATCGACTTTATCTTCGAAGAAGGTTCCTTTAAGAATTTGGTACGGGCAAATTTCGGGCAGAAACAGATCTGTGCAAAAATCGAGTTTAATCAGTTTCGTGCAAGTTTCATGGAGGATTTGATCTATGCGAAATTCGGGCGATTTCGTATCTATTCAGATTGCGTGCAAAATTCGGTTCAGACATATTTAGGGTTTCATCAGGTTTGTGCAAAATCCGGGTTTTACCAGAAGAATGGATTTGAAGATGTTTCTAAGAAGACTTGTATGATGAAAACCATATTGAAGATTCGAGGGCGAATCTTTCTTGACTGAGGGGACCTGATGCAACGAATCTTGTATGGATGGCGAGACTTGATGGAGCGTAGAATTAGGATAATTCCCTTTTATTTGTATTTTATTTTAGTGTTCATCTCTTAAAGTTTCCAGAGCTTTCTTAGGGCTTTTAGGATTTCTTATAAATAATCCCTAGGGGTTTTTATTTTTATTTTTATTCAGTTGATTGATTAATAAAATTAAAGAGTTTTGTGTTTTCCAGAAGAGTATTCTCGAACCCTAGTTTCGGTAGATCTAGAGAGATCTCAACGAATTTAGGAAGACATTGATCTTAGGTACGTCAGGTTGGTAAGAAGAAGAGAAAGTTGTTTTAGTTTGCTCTATAATTGTTTTTTCCTCCAATTTTAGGTATCTATAAAATTTAGGTTTTTCTCAATTTAATTTAGGGTTTTTGTTGTTGTTGCTTGCAGGCGTGTTGTGGCCTATTTCCAAGAAGAATAAGTTTAAAGACTGTGTCCCTGTCTCTGTCTCTTGCGGTTGCTGATGCTGAATATTTGCCTTTTGGGTGGGGAAGACACATAGAGTTTTCTTTCACCATAGTAAATCAGATTTCTGAAGAATTCTCCAAACTGGAAGGTATCTTTCGTGATTTTACAGAAACACAAGAGTGGTTTGATCACGAGACTCCTGTCTGTGACTGTGCATCAAGTTTACCCCTTGGAAAACTTGCCAAATATGGTGGATTTCTAATCAACGGACAAGCCAAGATTGTTGCGGAGGTGAAAGTTCTTGAAGCTATTGGCAAGTCTGAATTTGTTAATGTCCATGGTTTTCCAGCTCGCCCTTCAAAGGTAACACAAGTTGATAAAGATGTGGTTTTTCAGCTTCTAGATATGTAGACACACATGATGCATGAGTTTACTTTTTTTTTGTATTCACTTGCAAGTGGAATTCGTGAAGGGTATAGTTGAAAAACATCCAGACATTGCATTAGGGTTCCATTTAGAGCATATGTCCCCATATCTTCAGAGTGGATGCGTGGCCATTCTAATCAACTTGATTAAGATTCTGCAAATGCCCCCTCAAGTAATCCCATGGGATATGTTGGATTATGTGCAATATTCACTTGTATTCTTGAGACATAATGAACTTGAGGTGGATTGGTTGGAGAAAGACATGAATGAGCTTAAAGAAAAGAAGTATGCCAGAGTGATGCAGCGCATATTGATATAAATCCTAGTATTTGTTTCTCTTTAGACAATCCTAATAATAGCTTTTTTGCTTTATCTTCTTTCAACATTTGCACCTTGTGTTTCTGGATGGAAAAATGCAAACTGTAATGTCTTAGTTTGCTATGCCTCAAGTATGAACTCAGACCGTGGCTTTTAGTTTGTGAGGATCAATTCATATTATATACTTATATACTGCAGTGAGGGAGATTATCATTTATAGAGTATTTATGAAATTACTAGATTAGATAAACGCATTAGAAGATTATCATTTATATATAAGAAGTTTGACCTCTGATAAGCAAACCCATATGAGCAGGAAAGTCTTCACGGGATGAGGAGGCTCCATTGAAGCTAGCTGTGGAAGCAATGCACTCTCTGGCTTTGTGGACTTTCTTTCCGCATGTGTAGCACCATACCGACTAATCGGCTGCTTTGCACTCTTTGGTTTTGTGGCCTTCCTTGACTCTGGGAAACCTTGTGGCCTTGTAGCAGATATCATCTGGTTGTCGATCCATCTGAAAACAGGAAACTTTAAACTCTAAATCTCATAAAGCAACAAAGTATGGATCATCGGGTTTATGAACAACAACAACACAAGGAGAAATCATCTCAAGAGAAAAAAAAAACAACTTGGTCGTCTTCCATAATCAAATTTGCGATTCACTGCTTTAATTACAAGAACCAATTAAAGAGGAAAGAAGAAAACAACTTTGTCGTCTTTTTAGAGTTGCATAGGTTAGAGATTCAAGCATATACATAATCAAATTTGCAATCTACTGCTTTAATCACGAACACCAATTCAAGAGGAAAGAAGCAACTCAAGGAATATACTAATTAAAGATTAGAGATTCAAGCAGACACATAATCAAATTTGCAATCTACAATCACGAACACCAGTTCAAGCAGAAAAAAAACCAAAAAGATGATTTCTTTTACCTTATAAATACAGAGGTGGGTGAAATCTATGAAGATACAGAGGTGGGTGATATCTATGAAGATCTAGATGGATGATGAGACAAATCCTCCAAAAACACAAGCAATCCAATGAACGTTATTTGTATGGCTTATTCTTACAGTTACTTTTTTATAGCTTTGCACTATGCTCTAACGTTTACGGCTTCAGTTTGCGGCTAAAAAAACTTTTACCACTTTAGGTTATCAATCAGATCCAATTTTTTATTTTGAGAATAATGATCTATGAGCTTATTTTGTTGTTTTACTAGAGTGGGCTTTCGTAAAATAATCACATAAGCTTCTTCTGCCATCATATTTAATTAGGCTTAATTTGTTAAATAACCAAAAAATAAATTATAATCAAGAAAGTAACCAAAATTAGTATATGTGGCACTTAGAGATGTCAAAATGGATATTATAACCCAATCCAATCCATAATTTTAATAGATTGAGTGTTAATGGTTCATGAATCAACCCAAACCATTTATTAATTGGATTGGATCAATCTATAAACCTGTCAAATTTAAATGAGTTGGATTGATTTTGACCCGATCCTTTTAAGATAAATAAAATAATTAAATAAATTGTGAAATCATATTTTGACATGTGTAAAATTGCAAAAACATGCTTTGATAATTTTTTTTACAAATTCACGTTTTTATAAAATTGTAAAATAGTTAATTAATTGTGAAATATATTTGGATCTTTACTAATTAAATAGAACATCATTATTTCACAACCTTTAAAACAAACAAAAGCCATAATTATTTATTTTCTTTTCTTTTTTCGTCAAAAATTCTATTAAAAGAAAAATAACCATGGTTTTGGGTCCAACATGTACCAGTTCAAACAACCAAAATCTCTTATACATTATTTGGGAAGTGATTTGTGAGAAAATGCTTATGTGTCATTTCCATAATCACTCTCACCCAAATAATTGTGACTATGCTTGAAAATAATGTGACATGATATTTTTGAATCAATAACAAAATATTTTACAAATAAATTTATATTTATTTTCATAAATAAATCAAAAGAGTTTTAAATCAATATTTTACGAGATTTTTGTTTTTCATTCTAAAATTATAGATGAAATTTTGATAAATTTTGAAAAATATCACTTTTGAAGTGTCATTTTTCAAAAATGCCACATTTTCAAAATCTTTGCAAAAATGACACTTTTTCAAAATTATTTATTCATTATTTATGTTTGAGTTAACTATATTGTATTAGAGTTTAGTTTTGAGAGTTTATGGTTTGTTAGGGGTCAAAACATTTTTAGGGTTGAAAATTTTGAGTTTTAAGCTTTAAAAGTTCTTAATTAGTGGTATTTTTGCAAATGAACAACTCATTGTGACGTTTTTGAAAAGTGACACAGCAAAAGTGGCATTTTTGCAATTGTCCCATAAATTTTTGTTTCTCATCTAAAAATAGTTTAGAAATTGAGTATTGTAATAATAAAATTCTAGAACATTTTTATAGAATATATATTCTTTTAAAAATTAATAATAAAGACTTACCAAATTTTAAAAGAGTTTTTGATATGTTTTGTGAAAACAACTTTTCAAATTTATAACAACAAACATAATTATTCTTTTGATAGGTTTTTTTAACACAAAACAATTT
This sequence comes from Arabis hirsuta, assembly GCA_964056655.1. Lineage (NCBI taxonomy): Eukaryota > Viridiplantae > Streptophyta > Magnoliopsida > Brassicales > Brassicaceae > Arabis > Arabis hirsuta. Next base: position 3,885,969 of record OZ053308.1, on the reverse strand, counting down.
GAAAGTAATAAAAATATTATTTAATTCGAAAGTAACAAAAAAATATTTTTAATCCGTGTTTCATTTATCAAAATTTATGATTATATATTTTAATGTTTTAAAATATTAAATAATTTATATATATTCTAAATTCTACTTAAAATATCCGGAGAAGCCAAATTTAACATAATTTATATCTATGATACAATTTAAATAAATAATACATATTTATTTAACAATTAAGTACTCTTTAAACTATTGTTCTAAACAATTTCTATTTTTATAGTAAATTTTATATTTTATATATACATTTATAATCAAATAATAAAATATCAGTGTGAATATTTTTACAATTTACGTAAAATTAAAAATAATAATATTTAATCTAAATGTCCAAATTCAATGTTGAATGTAACAAAAAACAATATTGACCTTAGACCTATTCGAATAAAAGATATTTTGATTAAAATCCAAACACAAACTAAAATCAAACCATATAATATTATCTATCTTAGATATTTTCATTTTAGATATTTTATTTACAAATAGAATAATTCACACGAGTTGAAACCAAATAGATATTGAACACAATTGATCACAATATGTCGTTTTATGTCTATTTTTCAAGTTATAAAAGAATTCACACACAGTTGTAGTAGTAGTTTGGTGCAATGTTTTAACGACAAAATTGACACTATAAGATCAATAAGAATGGAAAAATGTTTAGAAAATACAAAATCTTAATTGGCTATTAAAAGATAATTGTAAATGAACTTATTATCAATGTTATTAGTGAAATTAGAATTAGTGCAAACAAACGAAAAGAATAAAAATAATATGATTTCATATAAAGGAAATTGAACTTAAATCCAAATTGAACATTATTAGCCATTTTTAACCACAAAATAATACATTTTTAATTTATGTGATTTCTAAAACATATTTAACCGCGGGGAGTCACCTAGTAAAACCATTAATCAAAAAGAAACAGAGCATCGTATCCTTTCGAAATGTTCTTTCTTCTGCATATTTCCTCTTTAGCCATAATTTTTAAAACAAACAAAAGCCATAGACTTTGTTTCTTTTTGTCTGAACTTTACAGAGTCACCATAATAACGGAGTCCAACAGAAGAAGAGAGACATATTAAGGAAGTTCAAAAGTTGCCATCAAACCCAAAAGAAGTAGAAGATTTAAAAAGTGACACAGGAGCTAATCCTCAGATTGCCTTCACATACGATGAGCTTAGGAATATTAATTTCAGACAAGACACCATATTGAGTTACAACCTGAAAACCAAAGACACAAGCTCGATATAGAAAAGAAATTCAAACAAAAGGATGCCTCCATATTTCAACTTTCTCAGTTTAAAAACACAATCTGAGAAGTTTCAATTAAGAATCTCAAGAAATTGTTGGAGAATTTTTTAAGAAAATCATAGAACAACAAGCATAAGACAAGTAGTTCCAAGGCACGTGCTCCAAGCAATATCATATAGAAGGCAGTTTCGGTTTCTTACATTAAAAGGCAATCTCGTCATTTACAGAAAGTGAAGAGCGTGATGTACCCGTTGATGATTGTCTGACACCATCACAACGAGAAAACTCTTCGTTATCCATCAACATCCTGTGATTTTTTCCGGCACAATCAAATAAAATATCAGACTCTCAAACAGGAAACAAGCCTGCAATAATCCAAATTTAGAAAAAAAGACACAAATCTGATCACAAAGAAGACAGAATAAACAAAACAATCAATTCCAATAAATAAACAACCAATTGCTTCTGAGTTATGATAATTCAGTGAGAAAATATGTAGCTAATCAGACCTAAGCTCAAAATCATCTCTTGTAGGTAAAATTCATGTCGTAAACATGTCTACACAAGAGATTAAGAACTCTATGACAACTCTCTACAGCTGCTCTGTTAGTTCTTTCTATCTCCTCCGTATCTTGACCAACCTTAAATTAACTTTAACTAAGAACCCTAATTTCCCACTTTTTTCAGACTCAAAAACAAGGAAACTTACAGCAAAAAAACCACTAATCTATCCTCAAATCGAATTACTTGGTTCATCTATGATCCAAATCACTTGGTACCATTACAAAACCCAGAACACACCCAATCTCGCTAGACAATGAAAACGAGTAATTAGTCGAGAATGATTCTGAGTAGTTTCTTTCTTTACCTTGGAACAGCTTGATGGGCTTCTTGTAAATGACTCTCCCTTCGCTTCGACTCACTGAGTTAGTCGACTGAATCCATTAACGAGCTTCGAATCTCCAAAACTTGTAGCTTCCACAAATTGTAGTGAGGACTGGGTAGTAACAGATGACGAGATAACGAAGAGAGTGAGATCCAAAGTAAAAAGATATCGATGTTTCGTTCTCGATCGAAGACGAAGAGAAATCTCCCAAATCGATAACGAAGATGGGATTTTTTCAGTTTTGTGTTATTAAAAATCGATTAAAAAAAATTATAATTTAATTTTGTATAATAAATCAGTTTAAAATTTTTGACGGATCGAAAATGGGTTATCCATTAATCCATTTTATTTGAACCTACTTCGACCCAAAACAATGTGATCCACTAAACCATTTAATCTATTAGGGTAAAAATCTCTAACCCATTAAGATTAATGGGTTGGGTTGGATCATGAGTTTTGATCCATTTAATCTCTATCAACCTTTACATTTAGGTTTTTTTTTTTTTTTTGTCGTCAATTTTATTAATAATCAAATGGCCATCGTACAACATAATTTTAGACTTGCAACCGAGCTTGCTTTGCTAAACTATCAGCAATCTCGGTGACTTGCCGGGGAACCCAAAGAAAAGAAAAATTACAAGCTTTAGCTACATTGATTATATCTAAAAGCATCACCTTAGAAGGGCCATAATCATGTTGGTCAAGATTGTTGATTATGTCCCTGTCCTCAAGCATTTTATAGACCTTTTGCAAATCTCCACAGAAGAAGACATCTTTGTAGCCAAGCTTGTGCAACTCCACCACTGCAATTCGCAACGCCTCAACTTCTGCCATTTCTGAATTAGCTAATGGTGCCAATGACCCTGATCCAAAGAGCACACGATGTTGGTTATTATATAAACTCCAGCCCACTCCTATTCTTGTTGCTCCAGAAACCCATGATGCATCCACTATACAACAATACTGTGTATACATCTGCAAAGGTTGTGTTAATGACCGTGGTACTAGAGCAGCCTCCCTACTTGAATTGTTTAAATCTGCATTTACAACATTATTGGATTCACCACTTTCCATAGCTTGCATCCATATTGTATAATCCTGAATTGCCCTGCTAATCGTTAGAGGAATAGGCATTCTCCTATGATTAAATATTAATTCATTTCTCTGTTTCCAAATGCGTCAGCCCAAAAAATGAAACAGCATCAATTTCTCAATAGAGGTAAATGCCATTACCAGGAAAGCAGAGTAACTATCCACTACTGTATGATTGAGAAATGTATCATCAGCAGAGCACGAAAAGCCTATTAGTTCCCAAATCTCTCTACTCACTCTACATTGAAACAGACAATGATTAACAGTTTCCTCTGCTTCACCACAAATTGGGCATAAGCTATCCATAATGATTCTCTTTTTTCCTTAAATTCCCGACAACAGCTAAAGCATTATGCAATACCCTCCACCAAAAGTGCTTTAGTTTTGAGGGCAGTTTCATTTTCCACAAAGCTTTGAATATCCCAATTGGAGTATGAGAAGACTGACCTCTCTCTGATCGCAGGAAGTTATATCCTGATTTGACTGCATATACACCGCTACTAGAGTGAATCCAAGAAAATTTATCCATTACACCTGTTAAGGAAGGCCGTATATTTTGAATCATTGAGACATCAGCAGGATGAAATAGTTCTCTTAGCCGGTTAATGTCCCAAGATGTAGTACCCTGGATAAAGAGATCATTCACCTTTAGGCTGTTATCCTCATTGGCTCTTAATGGCTTAGGTGCTTCTTCTGTGATTGTAGGCAGCCAATTATCAGTCCAAACATGTATCTTAGTTCCTGTGCCAACATGCCATTTGATTCCTTTTCTCAACAACCTATTGCCTTGAAGTATGCTACGCCAAGCATAACTTGAGGTCATTTTTTGTTTGGCCTCCAGCAATGTTGTTTTCGGATAGTATTTGGCCTTATACACCTTTGCCACCAAGGAATCCGGATTTTGAAGCAATCTCCAGCTCTGTTTGGCCAAAAGAGCAATATTAAAATCTCTCAAATCCCGAATTTCCAATCCTCCTAGATACTTTGGGTCCGTAATCTTATTCCAAGATATCCAATTAATTTTATATCTATCCTGATGCACAGACCAAAATTTTTTTCTCATGACAGCTGTTAACCGGTGAATTAAATTTTTAGGAAGTAAAAAGCAGGACATAGAATAAGTTGGAAGTGCCGTTAATACAGACCTTATGAGAATCTCTTTTCCCGCCGGTGAAAGTAGTTTAGCATACCAATTCTCTACTTTTTGAGCCATTCTATTAACAAGATAGGAAAACGTATCTGTTTTGTTCCTATCAACAAACTCTGGAAGGCCTAAATATTTACCAAATCCACCAACTTTACGAATTCCAGTAAGCTGTAAAATTTCTTGCCTAAGCAATGGACACATACCTTTTGAAAAAGTGATAGCCGATTTACTGAAATTCACTTCCTGACCTGAAATATCCTTATATATCCTCAGTAAATTCAGCAGATAATTGCATTCCTCCTTATTAGCCTTGCAAAATAATAATGAGTCATCAGCAAACAAAAGATGAGTAATTGTTGGACCATTCCTGCAGACTTGATAACCAGTAATAAAACCCCTCTCAACAGTCTGACTCAACAAAAATGAAAGAGCTTCCGTACATATAATATAAAGATAAGGTGAGAGAGGATCTCCTTGTCTAATACCTCTAGTAGGGGTAATAGCTTTTGAAGGATAACCATTAACCAAAACCGCATAAGTGACAGATGTGATACATTTCATGATCCACTTGCACCAAACAGCAGAAAAACCCAATCTATGCATGATCTCTTCTATAAAAGACCATTCTAATTTATCAAATGCCTTACTTATATCCAGTTTTAGCGCCATATAAGGATACTTTAGCTTCCTTGTATGCAAAGAATGCAACATCTCCTGAGCAATCAAAACATTATCAGTAATAGACCGGCCAGAAATAAAAGCAGACTGCGAAGTAGAGATTATACTGTCTAGAATAGGCTTAAGTCGCTCTGCTAACACCTTAGCTAATAACTTGTAAGCTACATTAGCTAAACTAATCGGGCGGTAGTCCTTAACCTCTGTAGGATTTTCCAGCTTAGGAACTAGACAAATATGAATATGATTTAACTTAGGATCTAATTCCACAGTCTCCATAAAATGCCTTATAAAGCCCACTACTGAATCTTTAATTGTATTCCAATTATCCTTATAAAATCCCACAGTTAGACCATCGGGTCCTGGGGCTTTATCAACATCCATCAACTTAAGGGCATGATAAACTTCCTCTTCATAAACCTGACATGTTAGAGATCGGTTCATACTTTCAGTTACCCTTGGTTGAATATCCTGAAGAAAATCAGTAGACATTAAATATTTGTAAAATAATCAACAATAATAGCAGCAATACCCTCCTGAGATAAGATAGAATTTACATTTAGGTTAAATGTATTTTGATTATAGGCTTTGTTTTTTTTTTTTTACTGAATGCAATTTTCCTTAAATTTAACGTAAATAAAAAAAATTCCAAAAAAAAAACTTCAAATTTGTATAATGAATTTTAAATTAATGAGTTCTTCAATGGTAACTTTTAGTTTTTAATTATTTTTTCTAATTTTGAAAATTATCAAATAAATACTTAGAATTTTTTTACATATATAGTTTATAATAATCATTTATGCTTATTTATAGAATCAGATTGCGAAAAAATTATGATTTACACTAAACTTAAATTGATTTCTCACTAATTTAATTGATTAAATCTCTTGCTTCTTGTTTCCATCAAGAACGCCCTAGTGATTTGAACGCTTAAATGTTGGTTCTTTTGTGAAAAAGCTTCGTACTTATCCGAGAAAACGATCTCGTCAATGTTCCGCACCACGAACCCTAGAGCAGCTTCCTTCAATTTCTTGCACGAACCAAGATCCGAGACATCAAGAACGTCAAGAACACTAGATATGTCCAAGCAACTCAGCATATGTTGCTCGCAAAACTCTTGCAAGTAATGAATCATGTACTTATCTGCTGCAACAAACAAAGCATAGACATGTTTCTCTAACTTGTCTAAAGCCAATGTGCCGGTGTATAGAAACTCCAAGAGAGCTTGAAGTTCCTCGGTATTTAGTTCTTGGAGCGTTATGGCGCTTTCGGGGGCGGTTTTGCATTCGTCTGAATCTAGAATATTCTTGAAGATCTCGGATTTTGAAGCCTACAATATATATACAAGCACACAAAATCTTCATATAGAGTTTGTATATGTAAGTCTGGATTGAAATACATTTTTTTGAACGGCTGCATTTGTGCTTTCATGTTAAAATCTTTTTGTTTTTCTTCTTTCATAAATATTTTAATTTGTAAACTAAAATGAAATTATACTTAAACCCAAATTATGTTTTCTTTTGAATGGATAACACACTATACATTAATTATTTAACATATAAACGTTGAAAAGAACGACAAATTTAAAAAAAAAAAAAAAAAAAAACAAATTCATGCCATATATTTAAGGAAGAGAGTAGAGATCGTTACGAGTACCAGCAAAGCTCTATGTGCGGGAATCGGAGAGCCATCATCGCCGGGTTTTAGAAGAATATCAGCATGAAGTTGTTCTTTGAAACCCGAAACAAAGCTGCTCAAGAAAACTATCCTCTTCTTTTGCTCCTCTTCGGTTTCTTTCATGCTCTTAATCCATTTGATCACCTTCTCTAATGGTTGCGGCTGAAATACAATTAAAATTTATATCAAATAATTTATTTTGATATATATAAAATTTTTGATATCTTTACAAAAACCTAGCGAATGCAAATATAGAAGCTTACCTCACAAGAAAACAGAGGAGGAGAAGAAAGAGAGGAGCCATTGTTGACGGTGGACTTATCGGTCGATTGGCCATGATCTTCTTTCGATCCCTCAAGCTTCTTAAGCAGCGCGATAGTGGTTTTAGCCCCTTCGTAGCATGATCCGCATATTGTGTTCCTTGGTGGCCTTAAAATCGATGGCATTGTGGTGCATATTGAGCAATCCATTTGAATTTACCTAGTTTGTAGTTTCCTCTTCTCTATATTTATCTCTCAATTTCTTGAAGTAAACATGAGAATATGAAATGGATCAATAGATGAAGATGATGGAGGAGCAGTTTCTTGCTTCAAACTCAAGTTGTCAAATTATTCTTCAAAAGTTGGTTAGAGATGGTTACGTTATTTTTTTTTTTATAATATAAATTTCGCTATAATAATCATACTCGATACATGATTGTTTCCGTAAAGAGTTGTTGGGTATAGTTTAACAAATAAAACAACCAAAATGAAATGATTAAGTCACGAAGAATCTTTTGGGGGGAGTTGTATAGTTGGAACTTGGAACCTTCATTGGATACTATTAATTAATTATTATGGATAATGAAATTATTCTAACAGATATGTATATGATTCATAAGCTGGATATATTTGTGTGTCCATGATCGTTGATCGATGATGCGTTAGACGTACATAATTAGTAAAATGAATTAGAGAGGAAATAAGATTGCAGAGATTTGAGATATGATAGCTTCAAAAGCTAAAAGACTTAAAAGTTGGGAAAAAGAAAAAGACTTTCCAACCATTCAACAGCAAATATGTGCAGTGTAAACACGTCGCTCCATCCATCAATATATACGCGTATATCTATAGTTTTCAATATTAAATAACTTTATTTTTGGCAAAATATAAGTTTAACTTTCTTTCTTTCTTTTTTTTATAAAAAGAAAAAATTAATTAACTACTCCAAAATTTTGTAATAGTTGATATTAGAGTGCAATCCGAGTCTTATCATCTTTAATTCACATGATCGAATATGTAATTCATTGACCACATTTTTCCCACATTATCATCTTTAGGCCACATGAAAAACAACAAATCCACTAATTTAATTTGTTTGGGCTTGTACAATACCATTAAGGGGAAGAAAGTTCAAACCCGCTTTAACCAAGTCCAAGTTAAGAAAACATTTGATATTAACTTTTGCTTTGGTGGTCCCAAATTCTTATCTTACAATTTCTTTTATCAAATTTCTTTTGCAAATATTCAGAGTTCAGACAGATGCCTGAATGAATTAAGTTATATTAAGTCGAAAATTTTAAGATTCTTCAAGTCTATAATTAGTTACACACTTAAAAAGTATGTAAAAGAAAGTCGGAACAACATGGGTCCAACACCTTGTTATCAAAAGTTGAAAAAGGTATTATATAAAAAGATAAGGTACTTATAGAAAGCATTTCTTACAACAACACACAAACATAAAATATGTAAAGATGGATTAGAAGCCTCATTGTCATCTTTAGTACTTAAACAACTGATGGCTTAGTCTCGGTTTCCGCGGGTTTTGGTTCAACCTCAGCCTTAGCATCAACCTTAGCCTCAGTTTTAGTCTCAGCCGCCTCGGTTTTTGTTTCCGTCACGGCCGCTGCCTTAGGCTCAGTCTCGGGTTTAGGCTCAGCCTCAGCCTCTGAAGGCCAGTAAGCAGTCTTCTTTCCAGTCTTTGAAACTGTTTGAAAAACTGCCTCAGGCTCAACATTGCCTTTCACTGTAACCTTTTGCTCCTTTATATCAATGTCAAATGACTCAACCCCTGAAAATTATTTTATGAATTCTATAGTTAACGAATTACAAGACTGTATGTGTATATTAATAAATGAAATGATTAATACATAAAGTATATGAAACGCATGGAAAAAAAAAAGATTTGAGAAAATTACCTTCCATTTTGCCCAACACTCTATTGACAGCCCCAACGCAGCCTTGACATGACATACCAACTTTGAGAACAACGGTCTACAATCATTCGACAATTTTAATCCGAAAAGGTTAGAACCATATATGTAGGGATCAATCAGACCAGTCCGGTCCAAATATATCACTACTTTTTTTTGTTAATGTAATTTTGTTACTGATCATTTACCAATTAACTTTGGGATTCAACCTTAATTTTCACCGTTTTTCTTATCAATGTTCCAAACAATCTAAATGGATAATTGGAACACATCTAGTAAGTAGACCAATCAATATCTCTTTATCTATCCTCTTTCACGATCCAAATATAAGCCATCGTTTTAAAGTCGATGATCAGTATGAGGCCGTTTCGAACCGAATAATCGAATGACTCAAACGGCTCTCCAATATCTTGTTTCATCATTTCATGGCCAATAACCAGACGTAAACGCAAGAAATGGAGAGTAGAAGATTTATAAACACAAAGATCAAAGTCAAAATTACCTGAGACATAGCAATATAATTCGAGGAAATGAAACGAGAAGCTTTGAGATCGATGATCGGGATTAGATAAATGAGATGTTTGTTTGATGAATAAGAAGAAATGGTGTCTTGATGGTTATTTATAGCAACACAAAAAGCAAAGATTCGAAGGAGGAGTTAGCGTAAAGGAAACGAGAGCATTATCATTTAGTGCATTTCCATATATATTCCCAATAGAATAGAAAAGGTTTTAGGAAGGTTAGTTATACCTGATGTGGAAAAAAAGACTACCAACTTTAAAACCCACTAAAGATGATAAAGTACAAGTACAAAAGAATGAAGGATTATGTTAGGTCTTCTTGTACTACACATGTTTAGTTGTAGTACCAATTATTTTTGTTAATGTTATAAAAAGAATGGTATAATTTATCATTTCGATAAATATTAATAAGAACAAAATATTATACCCGGTAAAGAATGAGATATTGATGAAAATAAGATTGAGAGAGAATGAATGATTTGCTATTTCTTCTTGTTGAAGTTATGAATTGTGTGTACTTACAAATGAAGGAAATGCATCATTTATATAGAAGATGAAAAGCATAAGTTAGTGTTTGGGAGTAGGTAAATGGGCTCCATATAGTGGAATGCATATAGTGAAATGCATTATTATAACACTCCCCCTTGGAGACCAGTTTTACTATGTTTCTTGACTCGTGTCTTTTGTTGCCTCGTTAAAAACCTTTCTAGGAAAAACCCATTGGGAAAAACCTTAGAAGGGCAAAAAGAGTGCAACTAGCATGCTCCCCCTCGAGTGATCAAGTTTATAGATTTCGCTGATGGCGCATTCCAATGTCATATATATGCTTCTTGAACACCGAGGTAGGTAGTGATTTCGTGAAGAGATCTGCAGCATTGTCGCATGATCGGACATATCTTACTTCAATGTCTTTATTCTTCTCAAGCTCTTGGGTGTATGAGAAGAACTTTGGAGGGATATGTTTGGTTCTATCACTTTTAATATATCCTTCCTTTGTTTGGGCGACGCATGCGGCATTATCTTCATATAATATTGTCGGCTCCATATTTACAAGTAATCCACTGCATGATCGAATGTGTTGATATATTGACCTTAGCCATACACATTCTCTACTTGCTTCATGGAGTGCGATAAGCTCAGCATGATTTGAGGAAGTAGCTACAAGCGTTTGCTTCTGGGAACGCCAGGATATAGCGGTGCCTCCGACCGTGAAAACGTATCCTGTTTGTGATCTCGCTTTGTGCGGATCTGACAAATATCCTGCATCTGCAAAACCAACCATTTGGCTATTTGGATTTTTAGGGTAAAACAATCCTAAATCAATCGTCCCTTGAAGATATCGGAAAATATGTTTAATCCCATTCCAATGTCTTCGTGTAGGGGACGAGCTAAATCTTGCCAAAAGATTAACAGCAAATGATATATCAGGCCGAGTACAATTCGCAAGATACATGAGGGCTCCGATTGCACTTAGGTACGGTACTTCAGGACCAAGTATCTCTTCATTTTCTTCATGTGGTCGAAATGGATCATTTTCGACATTTAGTGATCTAACGACCATGGGGGTACTCAATGGATTTGCCTTATCCATATTAAATCGTTTTAGCACTCTTTTGGTATATGTAGATTGATGTACAAATATACCCTTTTGAGAATGCTCAATTTGTAAACCAAGGCAGTACTTTGTCTGTCCGAGATCTTTCATTTCAAATTCCCCTTTTAAATATTCTGAGGCTTTCTGTATTTCTTCCTGAGTTCCAATTATATTTAGATCATCAACATAGACCGCAATAATCACAAATCCTGATGTTGTTTTCTTGATGAAAACACATGGGCATATTGGATTGTTCACGTATCCTTCTTTTGTTAAATGCTCACTGAGACGATTATACCACATACGTCCAGATTGCTTTAGTCCATATAATGATCTTTGCAATTTGATTGCACATAATTCTTTGGGTTTGGAACTTAATGCTTCTGGCATTTTAAACCCATCAGGGATTCTCATATAGATATCCGTATCTAATGATCCATACAGATAAGCAGTAACAACATCCATGAGACGCATCTCTAGATTTTCGCAAGCGGCTAGACTCATCAGGAATCTAAACGTTATTGCATCCATGACAGGAGAATAGGTTTCCTCATAATCTATCCCAGGTCTTTGAGAAAAACCTTGAGCCACAAGACGAGCTTTATATCTCGTAATCTCATTATCCTCATTTCGTTTCCGAACGAAAACCCATTTATGTCCAACCGGTCTTACATCTACAGGTGTAAGTACAATCGGCCCGAATACACTTCGTTTGTTTAACGAATCAAGTTCGGTTTGAATGGCTTCTTTCCATTTTCTCCAGTCATCCCTTTTTTTTACATTCATATACGGACTGAGGTTCTGGATCTTCGTTTTCTTCATTTATCTCTTTTGACACAAGATATGAGAAAACGTCATCCACAATAACCATCTCATTTTGATTCCAAACTTTTCCATTATGAATATAGTTGATAGAGGTCTCATGATTTTCTTTAGGTTCATGATGTTCCACATCTTCATTCGTTTCTTGATGTGATTCTTCCAAAGTATTTTCAGCTACTCTGGGAACATCAACCTTTTCAATTTCCCTTTTCTTCCTAGGGTTTTTATCTTTAGAACCAACAGGTCTTCCACGCTTCAGGCGTGTCCTAGACTCTCGTGTATCATCTGCTCTTCCAGATTCTGTAGGAATCTCAATTCGAGCAGGAACATTTGCAGCTGGAATGTGTGACTTAGTTACTGTCTTAGTATCTGCAAAAGCATCTGGTAACTGATTCGCTATACTCTGCAAATGCATAATTCGTCGAACTTCCAGTTCAGACTGTTTCGTAGGAGGATCGAGATGTAATAAAGATGGCACACTCCACCTTATATCTTTTCCTACTTGTTTGTTTCCTCCCCCTAGAACTGGGAATTCTTTTTCATCAAAATGGCAGTCGGCAAACCGTGCCGTAAAGACATCACCAGTTTGAGGTTCTAAGTATCTTATAATAGATGGTGAATCATAGCCAACATATATCCCTAACCTTCTTTGTGGTCCCATCTTTGTACGTTGTGGGGGTGCTACAGGCACATACACCGCACAACCAAAAACCCTTAGATGAGAAATATTTGGTTCATGACCAAATACTAGTTGTAATGGGGAATACTTATGATATGCACTTGGTCTTACTCGGATAAGTGCTGCAGCATGTAAAATTGCATGCCCCCATACACTAGGTGGGAGTTTTGATCTCATGATCAACGGTCTTGCAATTAATTGCAGACGTTTAATTAATGATTCAGCCAAACCATTTTGTGTATGAACATGGGCTACAGGATGTTCAACTTCTATTCCCGTTACCATACAATAATCATTGAAGGCTTGGGATGTGAATTCACCAGCGTTGTCTAGTCTAACTCTTTTAATTGGATAATCAGAAAACTGAGCCTTTAGTTTGATTATCTGAGTTAGAAATCTCGCAAATGCCATATTTCGAGATGATAATAGACAAACATGTGACCATCTGCTGGATGCATCAATTAACACCATAAAATAGTGGAATGGTCCACATGATGGATGTATTGGTCCACATATATCGCCTTGAATCCGTTCAAGAAATTTTGGTGATTCTTTATCAACCTTTGTTGGAGATGGCCTTATGATCAATTTTCCAAGAGAACATGCAACACATGTCTTTCCATTCCCCTGATATACCTCCTGGGTTTTCAGTGGGTGACCATGTGAATTCTCTATGATCTTTCGCATCATTGAAATGCCTGGATGACCAAGGCGATCATGCCATAATGTGAAATCTTCTGGATTTCTTTTAACCACTAGATGTGATTCGATTGTATTTATATGAGTATAATGCAGTCCTGAAAGAAGTTTTGGAAATTTTTCCAATATAAGCCTTTTTCCAGATTTATCGGAAGTTACATACATATACTTTTTTCCATTTTCAGTCGCAGACTGAGTATCATATCCTTGAAGGTATATATGTCTTTGAAACTCAACAAATTCCTTTTAGAATTCGGAGAAAATAAGGCATTTCTTATGGAAAACTTTGTTCCATTTGGCAACATAAAGTTGGCTTTACCAGTTCCTTCAATCAAGTCTGCAGGACCTGATATTGTATTCACAACGATTTTCGTTGGTTTTAAATCAGTGAAATATTTTCTATGTCTCAGAATAGTGTGCGTTGTTCCACTATCTGGTATACATATTTCTCTAATATTTCCTTTAGATATCATTCCGTTTGTTTTGCTTTCCATTTCCTGTGATCAAGATAGACACCAATAAAAGAAGAATAAATTTTATTCATTAAAAGAAAAATACACAATGATTATATATTAAATTGTTGTTAAAAAAAAAAAACAACATTATTTTTTCAAACAACGGAAAAGCATAATATTATACATGGCATAAACAGAGACTATACAGTAGTCTCATTACAAGCATCTTGATTATCCGCAAGGTCTGTCATTTCGGCATCATCATCAAAGTCCGAAGCGTTAAGGTATGTATCACCTTCAGGGTGTTCCATAAGATTAACTTCCTTTCCTTTGCCTTTAACTGACTCTTGGTACAATTTGCAAAGGTGCAAAGGAGTACGACACACTTTGGACCAATGGCCTTTACATCCGCATCTGTAACAAACACCTTCACGCTTCTGGGTGAAATTGTCTTTCTTTTCTTTCCCTTTGAGATTTTGTTCAGACCGGACCCATTTAAATGACCGTCCTTTTGGATTATAATTTCTCCCACGGCCACGATTAAATCGACCACCACGACCCCGGTTGGTTTGATTTCCTCTCCCCGGATACCTCACATCCGTTTGTCCACGATTTTTTCCATCCATTGCGTTCACTTCAGGGACAGCAATTGTTCCTACAGGTCGAGCGTTATGGTTTTTGATGAGAAGCTCATTATTCTTCTCAGCCAACATTAGAGCCACAATCAACTCAGAAAACCTCTTGTATTTACAGTTCCTGTATTGTTCAGCAAGAACAAAATGTTCCTTATGGAATGTTAGGTAAGTTTTCTCGAGCATTTCCTCTTCGCTCACATTCTTACCACAATATTCCAATCGGGACACAATTCTTAACATGGCGGAATTATAATTATCCACCTTGTCAAAATCAAGGAACCTTAAATTTGCCCACTCATCAAGAGCATGTGGGAGAGTTATTGCCCTTTGGTTGTCAAACCTTTCTTTAAGAGCTTTCCACAGCTCTACAGGGTCTTTTGTATTCGCATAATCATGCGTTAGATTTTCATCTAGATGTTTTCTCAGAAAAATTACCGCCCTTGCCTTTGCAGGGGCAGTCGATTCTTTTTCTTCTTTAATAGTATCTAATAGAGACTGAGAATCCAGATAAAGTTCAGCATCAGTGGACCATGCTATGTAATTTTCACCAGTGACTCTGAGAGCTGGGATCTTAAGCTTTTCGATGTTTGCCATTTGTTTCTAAAAAAATAAAATCGAAAATATTATTATTAGAAATATAACATGATTTTAGAAACCATATACATTAATTAAAATCGCAATTACAAAGAACATTAAAGCATAAACAAGTAAACCGATATTCATGATAAACTCTTCGCGAGTAAATTCTCCGGCGAAGAGACCATAAATCACGGTAAGAAATACACCGATAATAAAAATCAAAAACAAACGAAACATTTTTCTTACAAAATGAGAACTAAAAATATTTTTTGTGAAATTGTTTGGAAGAAGATGAAATGTTTGAGTGATTTTGAAAGAGTGAAATATGAGTGTATTTATAGATGAAAAATACTATTCATAGCCGTTATATAGCCGTTTTAAAGTGAAAAAATTTTAAAAATTATTTTGAAATATTTTCTTTGTGACCGTTAAAATCGGATGAGAAAGAAAAATTATTCTGAAAATATTTGATAATCAATCAGATAAATTTACCAGTTCAAATATTAATTTTAGAAAAAAAACTGGTTGAATATTATATATACTAGACATAAAATTAACATAGAAGTAATAACAAGGTTATGGTGAAAAAGTCATCCAAGAGAGAATACTAAATAAATAATTAAAGCAATAGATAAATTTTCAGGGTGGTTGAACCGATCATAAATAATTAAAACAGTAAATAAATAAATTATGGTGTGTAAAACAACCATAAGAATAAATAAATAATCAGGCGGTAAACCGACCATAAATAATTAAAGCAGTAAATAAATAAATTATGGTGTGTAGAACAACCATAATAATAAATAAATAATCAGGCGGTAAACCGACCATAAATAATTAAAGCAGTAAATAAATAAATTATGGTGTGTAGAACAACCATAATAATAAATAAATAATCAGGCGGTAAACCGACCATAAATAATTAAAGCAATAAATAAATAAATTATGGTGTGTGAAACAACCACATGGAATTATTATGGAGGCGGTAGTCCGCACACCAAATGGTACAATAAGTATGCGTATGAAAATTGATCTTTTTAGAGTGATCGTGCTGATAACGTGTTATAAAAAGAATGGTATAATTTATCATTTCGATAAATATTAATAAGAACAAAATATTATACCCGGTAAAGAATGAGATATTGATGAAAATAAGATTGAGAGAGAATGAATGATTTGCTATTTCTTCTTGTTGAAGTTATGAATTGTGTGTACTTACAAATGAAGGAAATGCATCATTTATATAGAAGATGAAAAGCATAAGTTAGTGTTTGGGAGTAGGTAAATGGGCTCCATATAGTGGAATGCATATAGTGAAATGCATTATTATAACAGTTAATACATTTTTATGTGAAGTCATTTAAAGTTTACTTGTTTATTTTATTAGTTACTAGTATATGTTTGACTATGATCTTATTTAAAAAAATATATTTTTTCTTGTTCAGATTTCTTAATTGGTTACTCACACCAAATTCAAAATAACTTTTAGTACTGTGTTTTGAATGATAATGACTGTGCGACAAATAAACCATTATGTTTCTTAAATAGATAAAGCGAAAATAACACATTGTTATCTTTTATCTTCACAAAATTGTTTGCTATATTTTGTTCTTCTTCTTTTATATCTCCCATTAAAAATTAAAACTTAAAACTTATGAACGATAAACAACATGTTATAATCCTCTTTTTATCGTTATCGTTATCGTTATCATTCGAAACTGTTGTTACTAATCTGTCGCTATTCATTTTTTTTTTTTCCTAAGAAACAAAGCGCGGCCATCCTACCTAGACACGAGTGAAAATGTCTATGGGTGACATCGTCCGATTAATGCGCAGACATCGTTCACTCAATCGGACAAAATAGGCTCGACAGATTCACACTTTCCCATCAAAGGCAGACCATCCCCTGAGTTAGACCATAGCTATTAATATTGGAGTTTAAAATGCTAAAAAAACTCGAAATAATTTTGTTGTTCAAAGCTAGACCATAGCTTAACTGCTAAACAATATGAACCATACCGCACTCGAATATATGCGGCTTTCTGGTTGGATCGGAGCGGATTAGCCGATTAACATCTCTATCAGTAGAGAAACCTGAAATTTCAGAAATAGATGATATCAGTAGAGAAACCTGAAATTTCAGAGGGGTTTCTAATCATTTGTTCATCCTTGAGATCTAGAGGCCCACTTATCATACCCAAAAAAATATAGAGGCCCACTTATAACAATTTACTCTTAAATAAAATGATTAAAATCTCCCAAATTATATTTCTTCCAGCTCTCGAGAGGCTTCTTCAGAACACTTTCGACCCCTTTCTACTTTCCCGCCACAGAGAAAGGAGTAGCATCATCTTCTCCCTACAAAAACCTCCGGCGAATCCCAATATTCCGACTCACCGGATTAAAAAAAATGGAAGCTCCTCGTCCCGTCGGAAGAAAAATACAGAGGAAACCGCTCGCGGATTGTACAAACACCGTCTCTAGATCCTCCCAACAGTCGTCTTCTTCGTCCGTCAAATTCGCGAATCCGAGTCTCACTTCTTCTCTTAAGAGGTTAGTAGATCAAACTACTCTCAAGGAGAAACAACCCAAAGATGTTGATAACTCGGAGGTTGTTACCGGAAACGCTTCTCGATCTATTGCCACGAAATCGAAGCCCGTAACTCGTCGTATCTCTGCCGATCTGGGGTTTCAGGCCTCTTCGCCTTCTCGTACTCGAAAACCGGAAGATGTTAATAATTTGAAGCTTGGTGAAGGAAGCGCTTCTCGGTCTGTTGCCACGAGCGCTAGACGCGTAACTCGCCGTATGTCTACTGATCTAGGTTTTCCGGCTACTGTGCCTTCTCTTCCCCAGAACTCGCGCTCTGATCAAGGTATTGTTACTCACCTGCAATGGGTTTGATCAATTTTGGTTATAGAAGATCGATTTCCATCTTCTTCTTCGGGAATTTCAGTTGAATTGAATTTGTGCTCAATCCTAGGGTTTTGTTTGTTGGTTTTGGGGGTTTTTCAGGAATTGAAAGGAAGATTGGTTAGATTGATCACGTCTACTGTTATAGTGTTAGAGAACTAGCTGGGTCATAACCATGTTCCTTCAATTTTCAAAATGGCACTAATATTAGCTGAATTGGAAACTTGTATCAAGCTGGTTTCTGTTGGTAATCTTGTTTAATTGGTTCTGTGTCTATTTTAGTCTGATGTTTAAGAATAGTCTTATGCTTAGGCCTTAGTGACAAGGAGGTTACTGAGCCTTACTCGGTTTACACGGTAAGAAGGAAGGCTTCTGGGATGAAAAGGAATAAAGAGGCATCTTCGTCTGGTGCAGTGGCTAACCTTCGTCTTGACTTGATACCAAGCTCTGGGTATGAAACTCATTCGATGATATTTGATTGTTCGGTTTTGGGAAAATAAGAGCTGGTATGGACATGTGGAATCAGGCTAGAACATAGTAAATGCTACTTAATTTGTTGCTGATGTCTTGTGCTTTTGAAAAGAGTCTTATCAGGATGGATTCTGAGATGAGATAACTGTTGTCTAGTGTTGAACATATCATGTCCATCAAAAACATTTAGCATTTTTGTGGGCTGTTTTATAATCAAGCATGCCTTTGTTAGTTAATTCTCTTTGAAATTTGTATCACAGGAAGCAAACACATCACGCAAGTAAAAACAAACCGACACCCTTGAAGAAAGTGGCTCCCAAAAAGGTGAATTCAGGAAAGCCCTAATTATATACTTATCAGAAGTGTAATTGTTCTGTGTTTCCCTCATTTTTCTGTGAAAAAAAACTAGTCATTGTGCTGTGCTTCCCTCTTCTTTCTGTGAAAAACTAATCATTATTTGGATCAATCGGTTTTATTACTCTAGCAGATTGTATATAAGTGCATATGTTTCAACATTGATCGGTCACAAAATTAAAAACCGGGGATACACTTAACTCAAATATGGATGCCTCTTTTCAATTTTATGTATATTCTTCTCTTTTCAAAAGGTTGATTCAGAATATTTTGTCATGAGATACTCTGGGGTTGTTGTTTAGTGAGATATGCAATGTGTATCTCTGATTATTCATTTGTAGAGCCTTATACCTACTGGTACCATATAAGTTTGCTCCAGTTCTAATTCTATATTTATGGTTACATTACAGAGGCAGCGAACGGTAAAGCATGAGGAAGATAATGTGGCTCATGGAGCTTCTAAGGATTATATCGAGCAGCAGAGAGCTTACTTTGCAGAGGTTGATGCATTTGAGCTGCCAGAAGAAGAGGTATCTAGTAGCGACTTAGACTAAGTAAGAAGTGATAACAATCTTAAGGATATAAATGACACACCATAACCCGTTCGGATCACTGTATAGACACAGGGAATGTTTCACTGGTCCCTTAAATACGCATGACAAGCCAACCTTTGTGTACAAACAAGATCTATCGGTTTATATAATTTTGACGTCGTTTAACTCAGAGAACGTTCTTGGCCATGACAGAGAGAGACAAGCTATATAATATATGTCATACCGTTACATTCACACATCAAGCATTATAGCACTATATTCAATGAGGCAAAGCAGGTCATCAAACGAATCAAGAACATAACAGATTCACAAAATCAAGCTTTGTTCATGTCGTTGATGATGAGAGATTTACCAGTGGATCCATGTCTAGGAAGAGAGAACAGAGCTCTCTTCATACTTTCCATTGAAGAACTAAACCCGTTTCTTCCACCATTGGAGTAACACAGAGTCGAGGTCGGCGACGACCTAAGCTCATCAGCGAGCAGAACAGGCGGCTTTTTATCACGACTTGGTGGTTTTTTCAAAGAATGTAGCGGCGAGGAGGAAAAGGAAGATGAAGAAGACGTAGAAGACCAAGAAAACGATGACCCGTAGACATTGTTGGTCGTCTTCTTGCTACTGCTACTACTCTTCCTGAGATCATGGAGCAGAGACATTGACAGAATCTTACTTAGTTTTGTTCTCACCTTGTTCTGTTTCCTCGGCGTCGCCAAAATCCCGGAAGAGGAGTAGTATGACGGAGGAGGCGTTAGCGGCGGAGGAAAAGAGGAATCAGAGGAGAGGTCGTGTTTTGGTGTGCCTGGCCTTGTCTCCCATATGAATGGTACGGTGGCTCCACCGTAGTACGACGATCTCTCATCTTCTTCTTCTTGCTCTTCATCGATTGCTGAGTGTTCCAAGTCTCTTCCTGACATTTTTGGTGATTATATCCCAATGAAGTTTGTATATAAACTCTCTGTTTCTTTGTTGTAAATCACTGTGTTTTGAGTTCGGGTTTGATCGGAATATAAGTACGATAGTGGAAACAAGAAGTGCCAGATTCGAAGGTTCTTTAGAGGTGAATAGATCTCACACGTGAACAAATCCGAGCATCTAAGTTTAGAAGAGTGATATGTTTTGCGACTAAAAGAAATTTGCGGATGCAATTATAAGATTCTTCTAAGCGTTGGATATTTATTCTGTTTGTTTTTTTTTTTTTGTGTTGTTGTCTCTATTAAATTTTTGGGATTTTTTCTATTGGCAGATTTCATATGGATGAGCATATTACATGTATAAAGATAAATTCGAAAATAACACGTAGTCCAAAAAATGGTTAGATAATAAATGAAAGGTGGCTATCTTACTGTTGGATGTGTATGTATTACTTTTTTTTAATGCCTTTTCATTAAATTATGAGAGAGTCGTGGGGATCACATTATTGGTAATTGTTTAAGTTTCGAAATATGTCTTACTTAGAGTTTTTAATACTTATATTAAATATGTTACCTAATGTGGAATTCCCCTCTATTAACGTTGTTTTTTGGTGTTCTTTCTATTAAGGAAATACTAATTACTTGACTAGCTAATCTACACGTTTAGTCTAATTATTTGACTTTACACCTAACAACATTTAAAACCCTTGTTTGTCGTAATAATAAGGTACTACTAATTAAGTCGACCAAAAGTTATAAGGGAATGTCGTGGGCTAGTGGTTAAACGCAGGAGTTGGTTCTGTTGCGCTTCTAGTTTAAATCCGATAGAAGAAATGATTTACATCAGGTTATAAGGTATTGTCAAAGACTGATTTCGGGTCGTGGGAAAAATTAAGACCTAGACTTTACTCATGTTGTCTTCTGATTGCAAGTTATGCAAATAGTTACGTGGGTTGTCAAAAAAATTACTTAAACTTCCTCCAAAAATACAACTTTTTTTTTTGTCAACTTTTTTTTTGTGGTCAACAAACACAACTATTTAAAAGCATGAATTTATACATAGTTAAATAAAAATATTATGCGTCATATTTAATACAAAAACAGTAGTTATCATATTAAATTTGAAAACCATTCATACCGACAGTTATCAAATTTAAAGTCTATGAAAATATGTTGATATTGATATGCACACCACACCTCCGAACACAATTCCACACAGTAAACTTGTGGCTCGAACCCATCTCATGGTTAATTTGATGACTTAAACCATCCTACTTATTTCAAATATCTACGTGTTTAGTGGTATCTGGTAAGTCCTAACATTAGTATAATAGAAAATATGTTTTGGTCGGTTCTAATTTCGTTGGAAGATACGTACATATGCAGAAAATAAATAGAAACGTGAAGATTAAAAAGAGGATGGTGATTTAAAGTGTTGATGAATTTGCACCGTTGGATTAGATGGAAGAAGACAGTTGAGGCCGTATAGTTAATGAAGATCAGATTTTCGATTGTATTTGTGCATGGTCCATTCTCTTCCTACTCATACTTTTTTCTTTAATTCGATAGAGAAATGTCCACGATTCTTTTTTGTTTTGTTAAAGTAAATAAAAATGGCCACAAAGTTAGTTAGAAAAACTATATGAGAATGCTCCACCTATTTATATCGCGGAACCAATATTTACTACTTTACATTATGCTGCAGGACACTCTTTCTCCTATTTAGTTTTGGTGTTATTTTTCTGTTGTCTTTCTTTATTTTTTTTTCGGATGATAAATCTTGGTGTTTTGTTTTATAAAATTAAGCTTAGGATAAACATTAGAGTTGATTCTTATTGGAGTTAGGTTTTAGCTATTGGAACTCGTTTTTGATGAAATAATTTTATACCATTTTTTGGTGGGTTTTTCGATGGAGACTTTCATCAGGATGATTGATTTTAGGCACAATGGAATCGTCACCGTGAGCACTATAACATAGTGTATCTATTTGTTAAAATCAGAGTTAGTTTGAATGATGACTTGGAAAACTTAAAAAATCTTAAAATTTGGCTAAGTGTAAAAACTAACAAATATCTGCCATTAGAATTTAGAGATAGAATACATCTATACATAGAAAAGAGAAATTATAACAAAATTTAAAACATTGGATACACTTTAATGAATTGGATAAAAGAGATACCCCGACCGAGCTTTAATTTTGGATTTATGGATTTGGCTACATGAGCCAATGGCCTAAAAAATTAATTCTTTTAGTACAAATTCTTTTTGAACTATGGAGTTGATTAAATCAACATAATATCTCCTCCTTTAATTGATTTGCTTGTAACGTTCATTGAAAAAATCGATTAGTATTGATTTTTGAAAACGTCAAACTATGCAATCAATTGTGTTTATGAGAGAATAATTCTCTTTGTCTCCTCCTTAATGATCTTATGTTGAGCTTGGGCTATATAAGAAGCCATCGTCCTTCTCATGAAGACACAAACAACACAAAGCAATCCACCTCATATTTTATTTTATTTGTTTTTGAGTCTGAAAATACTCGCAGAATTTTGGTTTCGATAGATTATATTCTTCAGTGTTGGAAGACAGCAACAACCGCAGTTGTATCCTGGGAATCTTACTACTACGAAACCGTCACACTACAGGACGTTTAAAGATTTAAGCAAAGAGATTTGATGTCTCGCATGTGCAATTTCTTTTCATCATTTTGATTTGGTATTGTAATTTGGATTCATGTTCTTAAATTAATCTTTCATATATCATTCATATATCAGTTGCCCTATTGTAGAAAATTCAGTTTCTACATTAGCAATCCTTTTAAATATTCGTACTTTTAGTTTGTAAAAGTCACGTTATTATTGAATTATATATCAAAAAAGCTTTGGCTTTTTCTTTTTTCTTGTTATCGGCTAGAGCAACGTTTTCAACGATCTCAAGACATGTTTTCGCTTAGATATTCTAAGACTAAACAACCGAATACACAAATCACTATCCTCATCTACATCACATCATAATGCAATATCGCACGGGAAAATTATGTTAATTTCGGGGTATAAATCGTATTTGAACACAAAAGACACAAACTTTTGTTACGTAAGATAAGCCTACAATCGAGTTCACGTTGTAGAACAATATGCCCATATAAATACGTGTATATATTTAGTCATTTACCATATTTTGTGACATTGCATTTGTATAAGTGTACATATAAATATACTCTCTTTCAAAATATAAGTTGTTTTCAAAATATAAGTTGTTTTGGCTAAAAGTACAAATATTAAAAAATTATTTTTCTTCTCAAAAGTATAAACTTATATATATCATAAAAATAATTTAACCAATAAAAAGCGATTGCAAAATACTATTGATCACACAATAATCAATAAAGTTGAAAAATAGATAGGATTATCAAAACAAATTATATTTTGAAACATAAAAAAACCTCCAAAACAACTTATATTTTGAAACGGATGAAGTATTAAATAGTTAAATTATTAATATGTTTAGTAATTTTTATCCACGTATATAAATGACGAATAATACCAATATAGTTCGTTTCATTCCTAGTGATAACGATCAATGACATGTTTGTTTGTAGTCGTTATTCAGCAATAGTCTACATTAAAACTAAAAAAAATCACTATAAATTTAGTATTTAAAATGTGAAATTAGCGATAAATTGTTAACATGTATCGCTAACTACGGTAAAACGAATATGATTTTATCGTTGTGGCTAGCAATTTAGAACATTCACAATTTGTGGATATCTAAAAAGGATTTCTAGTGTATATTATATTATTATCTTAATATTGTTTAGTTACAGAATTACATTTTTAATATTTTAAAAAAAATTGAACTAATTAAAAACTTACCCGTATCACTAAAGTTTATAGTGAGTGTCTAAATTAAGAACCATATTTCTTTGTTTTTCCTGGTTTTTTCTATTGTTTTCGTTTAATTTTAATGTTTAGAATCCCATCTTTAGAGATGTTTTTAGAGACAAGATGATTCAGCTACATTATGAAACGAAGAGAGCTATGTATTTATGTATGTGTGTGTTTGATGGGATGTAATGTAATTTCATGAGCTTCTTATAATCAAACGGTCAAAACTCGCTCCTTAATCAACGGCCCAAACCTAAATAAGAGACGAGAACCAATCAATAAAAGCCACGTAATCACCCATTATTATCCTTCAAAGCATGCCCCTAATCCTCTGGAGTCATTAACGAGGAAACACAATCATAGCGAATTTACTTGTTCAAGAGCTCTTTATCCTCTGCCTCTTCTGCCCAGTGACTATGATTACTCTCACTGTGTTGCGTTTCTCTTCAATTTTGTTTCTGTTCGAATCGGACAAACCAAATCGGTTCTCGAGGCGGAGATGGCGGCGGAGGCGATTCCGGGTACACCCAGAATCCGGGATGTGCGAATCCAATCCGGATCCGAGAGTTTCAACCCGGAAAATACAAGTAGAGGAAGAGGAGGCTTGAGAGCTGAATTCGACATTTCTCCACCGTACGAGTCGGATCAGAAGGCGGTAACCGGATTTGACGCTCGTGGGTCTTGGGTTCCTTTCATGATCGGAGACAATCACGTGAGTTCTGTTTCTAATCTCCGATATTTGCAATGCCGGTTTTATTTCTTTTAGTAGGATTGCATCTGTAAGTACAATGTCATTTAAATTTCGATATGTATTATCTACTTTCTAGTGTATGTGCATGCTAATAATTGATAGCTAATTCGATTTGTGACGATTCCTTCCATGTTTTAGTGGGTTCTATACTGAAATTCTAGTAGAAATTTCAAAACTTTGTGTACTGATCCAGTTTCAAGGTCGTCTTCAATTGTTTGCTCTGCCTCTGAGATTAGTCAGAAATGCCATGTCTGCAACTTTATGTTTATGTGTTTTTTGTATGAGGAAATTAACTGTTAATCGGTGTATGCATATATACTATTGGTTCTAGAACTAGGAAGCTAGTGAGGGCTAGAACCGTAGTTCGAAGGTTTTTAGTGAGGATTATCGAATTCTGTTGGTAAAACCCTTTCATGTTCTAGTGGTTTTATACTGAAAACTAAAACTTTGTGTAGAAATCTATCGTAATGAATGACAGTTTAAATGTCGTCTTGAAATGTTTGCTTCAACCTCTGAGATTAGGTTTATCATTTTTGTGAGGCAATTAAGTGTTAATCGATGTATTAATATATACGCAGCGATTTCTTCTGAAACTAGCAAGCTACTGCGGCTTAGAGTTTCGACGGTTTGATCATTAGATGATCGAAGCATGAGGATTATGGAAGATGTCATGTTGCAATTTTTTTGGTTTCAGGACTAGAAAGCATCGGACATGATTTTTATGTTTGTTGGTTTTGTCATTCTTTAGGACGGTATGGGAGAATTTGACATAAAGAGAATGGAAGAGAATGCGGTGGAGCTTGAGAAGGAACTGATTATGAAAGAGTTAGAAACTCTAGATTTTCTAGAAGCACTTGGATCAACAAAACAGATTCTCGAAGACTTGAAGCTGGAGCTGCAGCAGCAAGCCTTGAGGCGCATGGAGACCCCTGAACATCCGCATTCACAAACCAAAGAGATGATCGCTGAACAATGTCATCTTAATCCCCTGGCATCTCCAGAATTGTATCAAGCCAGGATGAAACTTGGTAAAACCATGGATGATCTTGCAATGATCCAATCCTATGTTGAGTCTCTGAATATGAAAACAGAGGAAGAGAAAGATTTCCTTGGAGCAGTATCTTTAGCTGAGGAGCTTAACAGATTGATATTAAAACCAGCAGGTCCAGATCAAGGAGAGAGATTTGATACCGAGAATTTACCCGTGAAACCGCAATGTGAACAGGTTAAGATGGTAGTTGATGAAACCAATGATACAGCTTTCCAAGAACAGAGCAAGACCTGTCTGAGAACTGCAGAAATGAGATTGGTTGCTGCAAGAAAAATGGAAGAAGCTGCAAGAGCAGCGGAAGCACTTGCGATTGCTGAAATGAGCTTATTATATAGCGGGATAAACCAAAACGGTCTCTGCTTCTCAGAGCCACCAAGAACACCTTCAACACTTCAAGCACTGATGAATGAAGACTTATCTACCGATATCTCAAGAACAGAGATCCTGAGGAAGCTGGAAGAAGCTAATGAAGAAGTTAAACAAAGTAAACAAGCGTTGGAAATGGCATCAAAACGGGTAGAAATCGCTAGTGTGAAGCAACTTGAAGCAGAAGATGCGTTTCGCCAGTGGAACATAGAGTCATGGAAAGATCAGAAAGCGACCAGAGCAAAACGCTCGATGAAAGGAGATGACTTTCCTCGACTCTCCTTCTTGAGCCATGTGAACCATCAGCACGAGCCGCTGATCAATCTCCCTAAGCAAATGCTGAAACGTAACGCCTCAATGTGCAATGTTCTAAACCGGAAACAAGTCCATACCATCGATGAGAAACAGTTGGTTGCGCCGAAGAGAAAGTTTAGGTTCATCCACGTCAAGCTTCCAGAATCAGAGTAAGTGGAAACATGTTTCCAAATTTCGATTTGTGTCTTTTTCTTGGTTTGGTCATTGATTGGTGTTGTTTCTTCTATCTTAAGCAAACCAAAATGATTAGCGTGAAACGTATCGTTTTTTACTCAAATGTGAGTGACCAAAAGAAAACATATTAAAGGTTTTTGTAATCATAATTAATCATGGGAGTTAGTGAAGGGCATTGCTCTTATGATTTAGGTGGCAAGCAATTTCATTACTTTGTGAGTTTAAATTAATGTATTTAAAAGAGTTAGATTAGCTGATTAGGTGATCCATAATGAGTTATTCAACTACATATGTTGAATTTTAATGTTTTTTATTTTTATTTTGGTAACGTATTACACTATTTTGTACTTATCTTTTGAAAGTAGAAGACTGAAACGTTCAGGAGAAAACAAACATTCCGCAGTACAGTCTAAATGATGACGTGGTCAAGACTTTGAAGGCAATCTAAATATCTCCAATAACTAAAAGCCACGTGTATAACTCTTTTTCGTAGTGGGACCGAGAAGTCATGACAAAAACTGTATAAATAAATAATAAAACAAATAAAAGTGGAAAATCAATATCGGCGTGGGTTAGGAACATTTATTGTCTAATGCTAAAATGTGCCACTCCAAACACGTGGGCATACTTTTGCGTCGTGTCAACTATCCGACGGTACGTTCGTACTTTATAAAAATTAGGTTTGCTTTGCTCAATTCGTGTCAATAATCCAAAAAGACAAAGTCTCTATCTTATTTTATTAATTTGTTTTTCCAAAACTTTGAAAGTTGTAGCTTCGTTATCATTCTTTATGTTAAAAATGTTAGTACCTTCTGCTTTGCTTATAAAAAGGAAAGGAAGTATAGTTCATAGAGACGCAAGCTCATGGGAAAGGAAAAAAACGAAGATCTCTTTATACAATATTCAATAAGTTGGCCTATCGATCTCTAGAAAGATCTGTCGGTAGTCCATCGCATGGCGGTTGGACCGCCTCGTTGGGCTTGATGGTTCAAGTCTCTCTAAGTCTGGTACCGTATGCAATCATTTCTTCAATCTCTTCTAGGTAGGGTACTCTTAATATATGATTCTGATAAAGTTAGATATATAGAAACCACAAATGTAAGTGAATGTATTGATATGCACACATATGTACACGTGCAGATTAATTTCAGACTCAACCATATGGAGAAGATGAAGATCACGAGATCTCTAGATCCATATGCATGGGATTTTCAGTTTAAAGATGGAGTTAATCGTATAAGCCCATGTTCGGATTTTACTATGATAAATCTGATTAAAGTTTTGATAAGTGGAGTGTTCTTTTTATTTGAGAAAGTAAGGGGAGTGTTCTTACCTAAGTGGGCTTGGTATTACAATCTTATATCGATAAATTTATGGGGTTAGTACTTAGTATAAGCATTTAAGTATCAAATGTGTGAAAATATTCTCCGCCTAGGTTTCGTTCATTCCACATTACCTTTCTGAAGGTGTCTCACAAGGCAAGTCATTTTTTCTGGCTATAAAATGCAGCTTCGCGCGGTTATTACCTTTTCCAATAATCTTTTCTCTATTTTATTAAGTGTTTGTAACAGAGAAAGGTTTGATATAATTCTTAGTTTCTACATGTATCAAATTATTTATTTTTGTGTTGTAAAGTTGGTCAGCAACTTCGCTATTAATATAATGTTTTGCAAACGCATTGGTCACAAAATGTCTCAAGAGAGAAGCTCTTAGATTAGAAATAAAGGCAATGGACCACAAAATGTCTCAGGAAAAGCTCTTAGATTAAAAATACAGGCAATGGACCACAAAATAGCATTATTGATATATAAACTAATAAGTAATCATAATCTTAAGTGTAAAGGTATTAGAGTTTTGAAAATGTAATTAACGGTACCATTGATGACAGACACTTTAGAGGATGATTGCATAAATATGAACTTTCTAAAAACAATAAGCAAAATAGAAGAACGTTCTGACCAAAAAAAGAAGAAGAACATAGTTATTAATTAAGAAAAAATCAGAATAACTAAATTAAAAAAGATTACTAAAAACTTAAAGAAAGACAAATTTTTTTATCTGTGTCAATAAACTTGTAGCTTGATGAGTGCTAAATTTATATTCGATTAATATAGTCTTAAATTTTAATTTCTGTACATCACACGTTACATTTTGAATAACAAATTATATTTTTAAAACGTATTAAATTACTTAGCAAACTATACAAATTGTGTAACTTCACATCTAACTTATTATATATCATTACAAATTACATATTTAAATAATGAATCGGATTTTTAAAATGTGTTAAATTATTTTATTCTTTGTAGTTTGCATTTCAAAAACCAACCTCTCACTCTATATGCTTTTATTTCGAAATCGGAACCACTGTTGTCCAACTTAATTTAGCCGTCTCATATACCGTATATCTATGTAACTCTACGGGTCACTGTCGAACCCGAACTTCTCCGTCTTCTATCTCTTATTTCTCTAGCTATATTGCCCTTTTCATTTTTATCTCATTCGTTCATGTTTATATCATTCACGTTGTTCCTAAAATTAATTACCAGTTACAACTCTATGAGTTCATTTGACATACAATATATATATATATATATATATATTTTCAGGAAAAAACAATCAAGAATTCCAAATTCTCTGTATTTTTAATAAAATGTTATGTTTTAAATTTCCATTTGAAAACATAAATAAAACTTCCAAATTCTCTGTAATGAAAAAGGGGATTTTTTAAATTAAATTATATATATGGAATTTTTTTTTGGTCAACATATGTATGAAATATTTTTAGGCACTATTTTCTATACAAACAAAAAGTTCTCCAACCCATATGAAATTTGTTCCCATACTTATCCAGTTATTCTATTCCGGTTAAACAAACAATTTAACTTTTACTAAACATATATTTACAAAAGCTTTGTAAATATGGTAGTTTTAACCAAGTGCAGATAGTCTCTAACTCCAAATTGAATTATTGAGTTTCTGTTTTCCAAGTCAAACTCAACTTTATTACACTTACCAATCAATGTCTAATACAAAATGTAATCTTGACAATATATATTCTCTCTCTTTCTCAACAAAAAACAAAACAAAACAATAGCCCTAATTCTTTAACTTCAATGTCGTCCAGTTCATGGATTTTGGAAGAGACCACATTACCAAAACTCGGCTTTCTCGGCCAAGGCGACCATGGCTACATCTCTCTGGTCCGAACCCCCGATGGTCTACTCATGGCTAAGAAAACATCTTACGGCAAATACTCAGAGAATCTCGAGAAAGAATCAAGGATCTTGAATCACTTCAACTCCATCAATTTCAACATTGTAAGACCCACAAGCCCTATTGTTTACGACGAAACCATGCCACTCAACGTCAAGGTCTGTTCCGTTTACATGGAACTCGCACCACATGGTTCACTCCTAGCCATGATAGCCAAAGCCGGAGATATTTTGCCGGAGAAAGTGGCTGGTTATTGCATTTTCCAGGTTCTTGAAGGGCTTAGGGATCTTCACCGAGACGGTTATGTTCATTGTGATCTCAAGGCAGAGAACATACTTATCTTCCCAAGCTACACTCATGGAGAGCTTTGTGAACTCAAGCTTGCTGATTTCAGTTTAGCTAAGGAACCTAATGGACCTAATCCAGTGGAGCCTCTGTTCAAGGGAGAACCGGAGTATTTGGCTCCGGAGGCTGTCGGGCCACGTGGAATGATCTCATCTGCGGTTGATATTTGGTCTTTAGGTGTTATGGTAATGCAGATGTTGGGGGCTATCATTACAGAAGGAGATACAAGGACTTACTTCACGGGGAGGCTATCGCCAATGGCTAAGGACTTTTTGAGGAGATGCGTAGTCCATAATCCGGTGGCTAGAGCCACCGCGGAGGAGCTGATGAGCCATCCTTTTGTTAGACAGAGTCTTGGGGTTCCACCGCTTGAGATGCTTCCGGTGCCGTCTTGCTTAAGCAATGGAGGGGTTCAAGGAAGGTTTTTTTAGCCGGAGAAGAATAATTTGAAGTTTCGTTTCGTGCAAACATGTTAGCGTCTAATTTGCTTGTTTATTTATATCTCTATTAACTAATTTGTTTTAAAGTATATGAGTCCGAAGAAACTGTGTACCTCAAATTCACAAACTCTTTTTGTATTTGTAGACTAAACAATTATGAAGAATGTTACAAATTTTAGAATTTTTTTAATGATTTGCATTTTAGTTGGTTTTTTTTTATATAATGTCACTATTTTAAACAATAGAATTAACATTAGATTTTCAAAATAATTGACAAAATGACTTGTTTAGAAAATTAATTGGTTAATAAAAGTAAATAACGCGCCAATAACCGTTTAGTATAATAAATAACCTACCAAAATAATTAACTAATAAAATTAAACGTCACGTGCCAAAATAAATAACGCGCCAAAAATTTAAATTGATTAAGTAGTAGTATTTATAAGTTTTAATTTATTATCTAAAATCATTGGATTAGTTTTCTTTTTCAAAAGCCTTTATATTTTCTTGTTCATAAAATAATATTAAATTTTGTTTCTCAAGTACATCCCAGTACTAGGGCTGAGCATCATTACTCGATACTCGCCTTATACTCGTGATTTGACCCGTATTCGCCTTGAAAAACCGAGTACTTGCCGTTAGCAAGGCAAGTAACAAGTCAAAAAATTTCAAGACTTGCAAGGACAAGACAAATATCAAGTATCGTTTCATTTTTTGGTACTTGCCTCATTATTTGTTACTTGTTACTCGTTCTATAAAATACTCGTTACTTGCTAAATAATACTTGTTTATTTCATATGGTCTTTCAATATTTTGAACGCTTATTTTCATTTTTCTCTACTTCTTTGAAAATTCATGTGACTTTTGGATGTTAAAAATTTAGAAATGTGTCTTTTTTTGTATATAATCAAAAGACAATTACTTGGTTTAGCAAGTAACAAGGTAAGGCAAGTTACTTGCAAGTATCAATTTTTTTCCAAGTACTTGTTTCAAGTAAGTCAAGTATTGAGTCGTAAAAAAAATTACTCGGACAAGCCAAGTCAAGTAACAAGTAACCAAGAATTGACAAGTACTTGCCTCGTGCCCACCCCTACCAAGTACATCCTCCTCTGACTCTTTGTTTGTCAAGATTTAAACATGAGTTTTGTTTTGGGTATGTATATGAATTTCGATTTCTATAAAAAAAAAAACACAAAATTGCAAGAATATTTAGCTACATTCATATGATTTGGGAAATCGATCATCTAGAGAAGAGCCTGGTGAAGAAGTTTCCAGAAGAATTTGGAGGGTTTTGAAGACAAGAGACATGAACATATTTCCCTAACTTATCCACTTGTCTTGCCTCACCCTTTGTGTCCTTTTTGCATATCTTACATGTTTTGTCCACCCATCCTTCCTCCACATATTCCCCATCCACTGTAACATTTATACAAAACAACATAATTTGCAATTAATTCAAACTTTTTATCAATTTATAAAACCATGTTTTTCTTACAAATCAAATAGATAAATAGAGTTTACCTTCAACGTATGATTTAAAAAAATCCTTGTATGTCCCTCCGATTTTCCTCCTTAATGCTCCATACTGCACCATACAAGTGGATCAATAATAATAAATACTTAATTATCATCACGCAAAAAAAAAGGGTATGATTTTTGTTCTTTCTCATCCATGTTTAGAACTCGAGTTCCAAATTATGGTTTCAATAAGCAAACTTTCACATGTTAAAGATCTCTAAACCCCATCCCCCCCCTACTAAAAAAGTCGAGAAGTAGTGTTGTGGTTAATAATAAAGAAGACTGACCTGTTCTTTGGACATCTTGCCACCGGATTTGGTGGCTTCTCGGGCCTCGTAGAGAAGCTCGGCGTCTTTCTCCGACCGAACTTGTGAGAAATCTAACGCATCCGTTAGTCTAGTGAACAACGAAGTCTCCTCTTCTTTCTTCTTCTTCTCCTCATCTTCTGTCTCTTGCTTCGCCGACACGACGACCCATCTAGGGTTCCGGCTTATTCTCGGCGAGGCTCTTGAGACCGGAACTTTGGTCGTGGAGACGAACCCTCCGTTGTGTTGGAGAGGCAGTGCTCTTAGACCCATTTTTCACTCTGATTCCAAGTAAACGAGACTGCAAATTGTGGTAGAATTTATATAAGATATAGTAAACACATACATGTGCTTCGTATGTGGTGGGGTTGGTTGAACCACATATGAAGATTTTGGCTGTGATAATGTGATAATGTGGTTACGTGGAAGTTTACTGATCTGATGATTTATGAGGCATCAAATTTTATTTTTGTGTTTATTATTATTATTATTATTATTATTATTTTTTAACATTTTATTTTATTCAAAATAGATTACATCAATAAAAAAGTTCAACAGATGCAATACATATACAAAGAGAAACTAAAAGCATCTCATCAAAGAAAAAAGAAAAAAACTAAAAGTTTCTTTATCGCAGATACGTTTGATGGTATCTCAAATTTTTTTTTTAATTTTTTTAATTTTTGTTTAGTAGTTTAACTAATATCTAAGTGACATGTGTGCAGATAATATAAGAAACTTCTCTTTCTTCTTTTTTCTTCTGTTCTTTTTTTTTTAATCAAAGGTATCTAGTTTAGATACCCCGTTAATCATGCTCTAATAGCCTTTTGCGCACCAAAAATTAAGTGAAGACAATAATCGTTGACGACATATTAGCAATACCAAGATGATTTTGTTTCGAATCGAAGATAGACGATTAGGTGTTCCCGAATCCACAATAGTAGCCGGACTTCCAATTTCTATTACGATAACATGATAACAATTCTTTTAATTAATATAAATTTTCTTCCTTGATTGCCTTTATCAATTGTGTTTTGAATTAGGTTCAATGAAGCCGCCGTTGAACAATTTTGAAATGCAAAATTAAATCAAATAGATAACGATAATGTGTTGTTTATTTTGTTAACATGAGGTTTTCTACAAGAATAGATACGTATTAATTGTTGACAGAATAAAAATAAAAATACGTATTGATTTAGAATTTCATATTCAATTTTCTTTTCCTCAAACAATTTTGTTTTTCAATTTACATATGGATGTAATCTGATTAGTTTGATAAATGAATAAATTAATCTATTTTACCGGTTTATCATCTCAAAAATTTAAACCGATCCCCAAAACACAAAAAATACTCATTTTTCATCAGAATTTTCATTAAATAACACTACAAAAAAGGGTGTTTAGCATCGGTTTTTTTGTATCACATATGTTATTGATATTAGTTTGAGTCACATAATTACAAGTGATGTTACTTTTAAATGTTTAAATCAGTTATAGGAAGTGATGTAAATATTAACCGATTTACATCTTTTAATTATTAAATGATTTAAAAAAAATCTCAATTTCCATCAGTTTTAAAAACCGATAGTAAATATGTAATTTGTATCACTTTTATTAATGATACAAACTTTCGATCAATTATTGAAATGATAGAAAATCAAATTTGGAAATTCTGTAATTAAACTAATTTTCATATCAATTACAAGTAATATTTTTAATAACATCATTTATAAAAATGATACAAAAAATTACATCAATTACAACTGATGCTAAAACTTTGTCCCACATCGACAACTTAGTAGGGGGAGGAAGAAAATATACTTTATAAATAGTTAACACTTACTTATCATTCTAGTCCAAATTAAGATTAAGTTTAATTGTTCGGTTGATCAATTTTGATTGACTTTTTAAATAATATTATTCTTTCATTTATTAATTAAAATTTGCATGATTTTTCAATCATTTATGAAAGTTGAAACGAATTCTAGAATCACTTATTATAATTGATATAACTACAAAATCAACTAAATAAATGATAGCAGATCTCACATCGTTTGTGTCATCCGATACTAAAACTAACATCACTTCTAGGACTAATGTTATTTAATTACCATCACTTAAAGAGTACGATGCAAATTATATGTCATTTGTTTGAAACGAGACAAAATGTTATATCAGTTATATTAACCGACACAAGAGAGCATCACTTATATTAACTTATGGTAATACTTGCATCAGTTGCTATAACCGACGTATTAATTTGCATCACCACTTTTTACATCACATACACAAGTGATGATAACACATTTGTATCATTCAATAAGTGATTTAATTAAAAAAAAACGATGCTAAACACTCTTTTTTTGTAGTGTAATAAATGAATAATACAAAACGTTTATCAACCATAAAGACAGAATACTAAAGCTCAAATTCATTAAATTTTTTAGCTAATATATCCGGAACATGATTCTTCTATCGATTGATATAGTAAAAAAAACATAGAGGTAGTCCAAAACCGAATATCACAGAGGATATTGCCAACTAAGCTGCGAAAACGGGTACGCGAAAACGAAACGTTAAAAAACATAGAAACGAATTTTCTAAAAAAAAAAAGAAAAAACGTTTTGGAAACGTATAGTATATATAATAAATATATATATCATAAAACAAAAAATATCAAAAGTTAAAACCACATTAAAGAAAAATATTTGAAACAACACAAATCTAATACATAAATATTAAATATTTTAACTAAAGATAAAATAACAACACTCAAAATCAAATATTTAGAGAAAAAAGAAAATATGAGTGTTTTATAGTTAGGTTTTTAAACATTAAAAATAACAAATAGATCTTTATATTTACAAAATATTTAAATAATTTGTTTCAAACTCAAAAATTGTGTTTCCATCGCGTTCCGAAATGAAAAAGACGTTTTCAAATTAAATTTTTTAAAAAACATGTTCCTTCACGTTTTCCTGCGTTTCTATCGAATTTTTGATTCTAAAACGTTTCCGAAACCGAAAACATACCTTAGTTGGAGTTTTCATGCAACCTAAATTGCCAACTATTAATAATCGAAAAAATACTTCATAAGATTCTTCGATAAAAATCAATATCCATAGTTTTTTTCAAATTCGCATTGAATCTTTAGATTTTCAACTCCATCCTACCACGCACGTGATAACAAAAATATTTATATTTTTCAATGTTCAAGAAAGCGCTAGGCGCTAAGTGGGCGGTGATCCAATGCCTAGTGCCTAGAACGACTAATCGGAGCCTATGCGATTTAATAGGCGGTTTAAATGTTTTACAAAAATACATAATATATTAGATATATATAATAAAATATATAAAAAACCATAATTTATAACTAATAAAATTTATATTGTATTTATATTCATCATTTTATAGCCAAGTATATAAAATTTTATTAATTATATATAAAAAATTTATATTATTTTATTGTTATAATACCATAATAATTTAGGCGGCAAAAGCGGTAATCGTCATGGTCTATAGGGACCTAGCGCCTAAACGCCGGTTAAGCGAACGCCTAGAATGTTTTTTAGAACACTGATATTTTTCAACTGATTTGATATTTATTATAAAAAATTTTATTGGAGATCTAGGTTTTGATATTTACGTTTACTCTTTACGAGTGGATATTAAATTACCCGGATTTATAAGAGTTCGATAACAGAGCTTGATTTTCTTTTTTTCATGTAAGGAATTTAATTGGATCACAAATTAATTTTTTCTTGTTGACAAATAAGCTCAAAATTTATCAAAATTTTCCTTCTAAAAGAAAAAAACTGTCGAAAATTCAAGCTAAAAAATCAATTTATTATCTCTTTCCAAAAAAATGAGAATCTTTCTTTTTGTTTTCAGCATCAGACGTGGAACATTTAGAGAGAAACAAATATACACAAATTTCTTCCCTTATGCTTGAGGAACATATTTTGGGATTAGGGCGGTTTTCCCGAGAGAGGCAAATTATTGTTGGAGATGGAGAATATATGGTGTAAATAGTAACCGCAAAATTTTTGCTGAATTACTGTTGAATTGCTGAATTTGCTGAATTACTGTTGATTTCTTGCAAAATTTGCTGAATAATATCAAAATTAAATGGTAACAGCAGAATTTGCTGAATTTTTCGAAAAAGGTAATTAATTTTGAAAAAATAATTAAATTTAAAAAAGTAATTAATTTTTTTTTTCAAACTTAAATGGTTAATTATTATTGACCAATCACAAAAAAGATTGCAAAATATTAGTGTTCATTAAATATTTAATAAAGTTAAAAAGTATCTAGTATTGTCAAAGCATCTTACATTTTGAAAAAACCTCCAAAACATCTTATATTTTGAAATATATATCTTGTAATTAGGGCTGGGTCGGATCCAGATCCAAAAATAATAATTAAAAAAAACAGAAAAACCAATTTGTAAAAATTATTTACAAAAATTTTGAATGATATTTTTAAAAACAAATATCTTACTATAAAAGGAATTAAAATCACAAACATTTTGCAATTACCCCTTAAACATTTTGCAATTGCCCCTTAAATAAATTAATAGATTGATAAAACAAATTTACATACATAATTTGCGATATAATATTTTGCTATTGATTGAATTATTTTTTAGTAAACCTAATTTTTAAAATATTACAATATTATTTTAGAATTGTCAAGCAAATTTAGTAAGATTTAATCACACTACATATATATCTAGGAGACAATTGCAAAAATACCACTTTTAGTTACATTTGCAAAAATATCACTATGGATTGTTCATTTGCAAAAATGTCACTAATTATAATTTTAGAGTCTAAATCTTAAAATTTTAAACCTTCTGTGTGTAAATGGTAATCGCATAATTTCTGCTGAATTGCAGAATTTGCTGAATTTCTACTGAATTGTAGAATTTGCTGAATTGGAGAATTTGCTGAATAATATGTCAACTTAAATGGTAACTGCGAAATTTGCAGAATTTGCTGAATCTGGAGAATTTGCAGAATTATGTTACCATTTAGTGCCATAGAGTTGAGATTGTACAATACGATGACTCAAAATGAAGGAAGTTTTGAAGCCAATCAATCCAGGCAAGATCGAAATGTATGTCTGTGGTATTACAGCCTACGATTTCAGCCATCTTGGCCACGCTCGTGCCTCTGTCTCCTTTGATGTCCTTTACAGGTCTCTCTTCTTTTTCTTTATTCAAGTTTCAATTTTTCGATTTTTCCTGATTGGATTGTTGCTTGAGATCATCTATTTGGTGGGTTCTGTCTAAAATCCGACATTTGAAACTTTTTCCGTCTAGTGATAGATTTTTATTTGAATTGATAAACACTGAAACCAAGCTGGAGAATTTGATCCATGGCTGAGTTTTTTTGAAGTTTGAGATTTATCTTTGTAGTGTTGTACTGGTTATGCAGATACTTAAGGCACTTGAGTTATGAAGTTACTTATGTCCGAAACTTTACAGATGTTGATGACAAGGTATGGCATTTTCTTGGCTTGTGACGTTTTGAAACTAGGGCAATGAACACCAAGAGTCCTTCTGTTTATTCTCTTGTCCTTTTTCTGCTCTTCTTTGTTGCCTCCCTTTGTTTAAATGTTTAGGTTCATAACATTCTGTAATCTGAATTGTGGACATGTGTAGGTGATTAAAAAGGCTAATGTGTGTGGGGAGAATCCGTTAGATTTGAGTAATCGCTTTTGCGAGGAGTATCTTGTAGATATGGGTGCTCTTCAATGCCTTCTTCCCACCCACCAGCCTCGTGTCAGTGACCATATGGAGCACATAGTAAAGATGATAGAAAAGGTCTGTTTTCTTATTTGGCTTCTTTCGATATTCTTGGCTGATATATTGATGAAGCTATAGCTCTCAATAAGGTTTATGATTCATATGCTTCTTTGCTATAGATCATTGAGAACGAATGTGGGTATGTAGTGGGTGGTGATGTGTTCTTCTCGGTCGATAAGTCACCGAATTACGGTAAACTATCTGGGCAACTGCTGGAACGTACTCGAGCTGGTGAGCGGGTTGCAGTTGATCCAAGGAAGCGCAATCCTGCTGACTTTGCGTTATGGAAGGTTTGACAAGTATAATCCTTTTGTTAAACTTGTCTCTGAGTTAGTAAAATAGAGCCTTTGGAGTTTATGCTTAATATATATGCAGGCTGCAAAACCCGGTGAACCAAGTTGGGAGAGTCCTTGGGGTCCAGGAAGACCGGGATGGCACAGCGAGTGCAGTGCAATGAGTGCCCATTATCTGTCTCCGAGATTTGACATTCATGGTGGTGGCGCAGATCTGAAATTCCCGCACCATGAAAATGAGATCGCCCAGACATGTGCTGCCTGTGAAAATAGTGGTGTAAGTTACTGGTTGCATAATGGGCATGTCACCAACAACAACTTGAAGATGGGAAAATCACTGAATAACTTTTTTACAATTTGTTTTCTTAATTGTTCCAATGGCATATATTGAGTCTTCTTCTTTTGGGTGTGTTTTCTCATGGCTAATGCAGAATTTTTAATATGTGTAGATCACAGCTAAGTATCATCCACTGGCTCTGAGACACTTCTTGATGAGTGCACATTACCGGTCTCCTCTGAACTATGCGGTGTCACAGCTAGAGAGTTCGTCGGATTCTCTATATTCTGTTTATCAGGTGCAGTGCCTCACAGTTTGATTAGCATTCCTTAACTAAAAGCGGTTGCAAACGTTTCTGAATTTTACCCTGTAATCTTTTTTTATTCAGACGGTAGAAGATTTTGTTGAAGCTCTCTCGCCATATCGAGAATCAATGTGTGAAGATGGTGGAAAGACTGAACAGACTTCAGAAGCAAGAGACGTGATAAAGAAGTTGAAAAGTGAGTTTGAAACAAAAATGTCAGACGACTTGAACACATCTCATATACTCGAGGGTGCTTTTCAAGAAGCGATGAAATTCATCATCGTTTCAATCAACAAGCTAGAGAAAATGGAGGAAAAGGAGCGGATGTCGCTTGTCGAGGTTGAGAAAGCAGTGAGGGAAGTTCTTGATGTGCTTGGTTTGCTCACTACTCTAAGCTACGCCGAGTTTTTGAAAGAGATGAAACAAAAGGCACTAGCAAGAGCAGGAATAGAAGAAGAAGAGGTCTTGCGGAGGATTGAAGAAAGGAAAATTGCGCGGAAGAACAAAGAATTCAAGAGAAGCGATGAGATTCGAGAATTGTTAACGAATAAAGGAATCTCCCTGATGGATATTCCTGGTAAAGAAAACATATTGTGGAGACCATGTAGCTCTCCTCAGCCTAACACCGACGCTGCGCAGGCAACGCCTCCTTGATTTTTCGCTATCGGTTCTTTTGCTTCTTATTTAGCCTTTTGAGCTCTTTACTTGTTTATACACAAAGCTTGGATTCCTTTATGAGTTCATCATCTATATACATTCGTTTTAGCTGTTAGTAAGCAAGTGAGACAAATGAGAGAGAGGGGGGCTAACTAAATGTATATTCGAAAAAAGAGAAGCCCAATTTTCCAAATATCAGAGAATATCAGAACCGTAGCCTCAAACTATTGTTAATCTTTCCCTTCTTATTATTAATATAATCAGATGACAAAAAAAAAAAAGAGAGTCCGATAAGTAATTAGTCAACGCCAAAAAAAAAGAAAGAAAGTAATTAGTCAAAAACTTGAGAGGATTGAAAATGGGTAATCGGGTCAAATCCGCCTGTTGATCGTCGCTAGTAGCTAGAACAAACCCTAATTTCGTTCTCAGAGAGCAGAGAGAAATGCAATTGTCGATATATCTCCGGCGATTCGATCGACTTCGGATTGGTTACACTTCCTCCGTTCGGCTTCTTTCTGGAAAACGCATTTCCAATGTCGAAGATGAGAACCTTCGAAGTTCCGATTACGACCTGAAAACAGTAGGCGAAGCGCTCACATGTTACGGTAACGATTGGCAGAAGGCGTTGGAGTTTTTAACTGGGTCGAGAAAGAATCCGGATTCTGACATTCAATCGTATGATCGATATTCTGGGTAAGTAATTCGAGTTCGAAACTTCCTGGAGTTTGATTAATCGGATGTCTGAAAATCCGGTCTCGGTTTCGAATCACGTCACGTTTCGTGTAATGTTTAAGCGTTATGTTATGGCACATCTTGTTCAGGAGGCTATGGATACGTATGATAAATTGGATGATTTCAAATTGAGAGTTGAAACATCTTTTTATAATCTTGTTGATTCGCTTTGTGAGCATAAGCATGTGGTTGAAGCAGAAGAGCTTTGTTTTGGGAAGAATGTGATTAATAATGGTTTTAGTGTGAGTAATACTAAGATTCATAAGCTGATTCTTCGTGGGTGGTCGAAATTGTGATGGTGGGGTAAATGTAAGGTGTATTGGAAGAAGATGGATAGTGAAGGTATTGCTAAGGATTTGTTTTCGTATTCGATTTATATGGATATAATGTGTAAGAGCGGAAAACTGTGGAAAGATGTGAAATTGTACAAGGAAATGAAAAGTAAAAGGATAAAGCTCGATGTTGTTGCTTATAACACTGTGATTCGCGCCATTGGAGCTTTGCAAGGTGTTGAATTTGGTATCAGTGTGTTTCGAGAGATGAGGGAAAGAGGTTGCGAACCTAACGTTGCGACACATAGCACAATCATTAAACTTCTACGAGAAGACGGGAGGATAAAGGACGCGTATCGGATGCTTGACAAGATGCCTAAGAAAGGATGCCAACCTGATTCGGTTACTTATATGTGTCTCTTTGCTCGGTTGGAGAAACCAAGTGGGATTCTAAGTCTGTTTAGTAGGATGATAAGGAGTGGAGTTAGACCAAGGATGGATACTTATGTGATGCTTATGAGGAAGTTTGAGAGATGGGGATTTTTCAGCCACTGTTATTTGTGTGGAAGACGATGGAAGAGTCTGGTGATACTCCTGATTCAGTCGCGATGCTTTGATTCAGAAAGGAATGTTGGATATAGCTATGAAATATGAAGATGAAATGGTTGAAGGAGAAGGCCTGAGTTGGTTAAAGAGTCCTTATAAGAAACGTTAGTTCGTCCATAATAAAGAAGTCCATGCAAGAAACTCTCTTTTTTTCTCAATGAAGCGATACAGGGAGCTTCGCGTTCGTGTTCTATGTCCTGTCCTCATATCAAGATGCCTCTTTTGGTTGAAGAAATCGCATAAATATCATCTTTGTCTTGAATTTACATTTGTATTTGTTTCGACTCAAAATCGAGGAACTGAAAACCGAGGAGATCTGAGGAATCAATCCCCGGGGAAGTTGGAATGCCGGATGGAGAATGTCAGTGACAGTGAGTGAAGAAACCATGAGGCTTGAGCAAATCTCTTGTTGTTTGATTTGAAACAAGTTGCTAAATGTGTATAAAGTAAAATCTCTATAAATTAATATTCTATAAATTAATAATTTTTTCTCGTCTCGAATAGGGCCAATGAAATTCGATAAGATAATATTTTTTTTTGAAATTTCTATGAAAACTATGGTCCTAATAATTAGTATAAATTATTAATCATTTATATAGTTTTTGTGGCTTCAGTTTTATTATATTATAGGAAAATTGGGCCAAATAACCAAGAAAAAAAAATTATCTTAATATCTAATCAAAATATACATATGTGGCTAAATTCTAGCCCTTAGATCTAGGGTATTTGGTCACCATTTTAATTTTTTTTTTTTCATGGCTATTTGCCAAATTAACTCTTTATTATACTTATTACATCCAAAAAAAAAAATTCTAACTGTATCATAGGTATTCAAAACTTATGAAAAAGTATACGCACGCTAATTGATTTTATACACATAACTCTTTCTAAATGTATCATAATATATATCGTTGTTGACTTTATCATCAATATTAAGAATGATAACTATGTTTCATCTTAATTTTGTACTTAATAATGTGTATTATTTTTATATGGATAGTATATTATGATGTTAATATTTATTCTATTGCAATAATCAAAATATAAATCAGAATCTCAAGTTAATACATATCATTTTCACAAGTGAATTTAATTAATTTCTTTAACATAATATCATTTTGATTATTTTTTAAAGAAAATTCTTACCTAAAACATATATATATATATATATATATATATATATATATAAATTAATAAATTTTAAAAGTCCCAACAACACTTTTATCATCCGATTGTGGATTATGGTCCTTAATTCATATTTGAAAGAGAGATGATAAAAGTGTTTGCATACTTTTAATGCCAACTTTTCAAAGATAAGTCGTAGATCGATAAGCAACCACTATCTGTGAGACAGTAGAGTAGAAAACACCTTCAACAAAGACAATCTGCTCGAAAGTGCGGTAGTTTCGCAGTAATTAACTCATGACCAAATATGTGTCCCACTCTTTAGCATATTAGGACAACATGTCTTGATGGTGATGTAGTTCAAAGTGACATTAGAGACCGTAAACAAGAGACAACTAGTTGATGTAGGAGCACAAGAGAAAGCCATTCGTTGATCATATGCCATCAAAAGCGAAGGCACGGGTATACGATCACGGGTAAACGAATTAAAGAAGAGGAGTTGTTGTATATTGAGATTGTACATGAGTAACCAACCATCTTTAGAGTAACAAACCCGAAAACTGGTTATTTCAGGATATTCGAGATTGTAACGTTTCTGCATTGATGGGTCGTAAAGTTCATAGGATCATGTGTTTTGGTGAAGTAGATAAGTCAAGGAGACTTATCCGCCACTCGAACAGAAACACAAGTTTCCGAATCGGAGATCGTGT
This sequence comes from Arabis hirsuta, assembly GCA_964056655.1. NCBI lineage: Eukaryota > Viridiplantae > Streptophyta > Magnoliopsida > Brassicales > Brassicaceae > Arabis > Arabis hirsuta. The sequence continues at coordinate 3,842,667 of OZ053308.1, read as the reverse complement.
TTGCTCTTTCGCCGGTCTCGGTTCCTCCGCTCAATTCATCGTCGCCGATCAATCTCAACTGTTTCTTGTACCAGATAGATGTGATATGGTAGCTGCAGCTGCACTTCCTGTTGCGTTTGGTACTTCTCATGTAGCACTTGTTCATAGAGCTCGTCTAAATCCTGGTCAGGTAAAAGATTCAATTTCTTTATGTGGCTTGATGCTGAATCTGAGTTTGTATAGGTTTGAAAAACTCCATTGATGCAGGTCTTATTGGTCCTTGGTCCCGCTGGTGGTGTTGGTCTTGCAGCTGTTCAAATCGGCAAGATTTGGGGAGCCATCGTCATTGCAGTTGCTAGGTGTATATGCTTGGTTCAGAGTCATTTCATTCTTGGTTTTGTGTTTGTATTCGATTCGAATCTTTTGCTTTTTTTTTGTTGGTAGAGGAACTGAGAAGATTCATCTGTTGAAGTCAATGGAAGTGGATCATGTTGTTGATATGGGCAGTGAAAATGTTATTTCAAGCGTCAAAGAGTTTATCAAGAAAAGGAAGCTTAAACACAAGTTTCTTCAATGTTTTGCACAGTACAAGCACGGATGTTGTCTTTCAATGGAAGAAGTGAAGTTATCAGTTGTAGTAGATCATTGGGAAGGTCTAAGAAAGTTTGGATTACCTTTTATATGTGGTACTTTGGTCTATAAATTTATTCAGCTATGTGGAGTTAGAGGCAACATTAAGGCTCCTACCAAGGCATTGTTTTGGCAACCAAGAAAGAGTCTAACTTTCATATGAACCTTTGAGTCAGAACAAGAACGTAACGCAACCATAGTCCTTACTCGAAAATACGCTTTCGATTGCAATGTAGGGACATGGGGAAGACCAAGAATCCACGTTCCTTCGCCTCTGGGTCATCTTCCTTCCATTGTGGTCCTGCATCCGGGATTCAAAATCTTTGCTCGACAATGCTTGCATCTACAAAATGGATATTAAAGAAGGAAATGTGGAGACCCATTTCTGTTATTGAAAAACATAAAGCTCTATATTCCATCTCTCACCTGCCGATTGCATTTCAGTCAATCATTGTCCATGAGATGGAACAAATCAATCTGTAAGTCTACTTTAATATTTTGCTATTATATTGTAAGAGTGGTAGTGTCTCTTTATGATTATGTTTGTCATTGTGACCATATATTCAGATGACTAGTAGTTTCCACGTGCAGAATATGATATGAGATTAGAGAACTTAAATGATTCATGAATGCGGTTCTGCAGATGCAATTGTGTAGCACTAATTTCCTTGTTTTTAACGATTGTGTTCCCTTATATGGCTTCTGATTTCTGTGTATGCTTTCTCCAGGATGATTTTGTCTTTAAAAGGTGAAGCTGCTAGATCAGAAGATATGTTTGCCCATATTGAGGAAATCCTGATATCAGTTCGACTTGCCTTTTTCAATTGCTTTCTGGAATTTGCTGGTAAGCCTCTTACACCAAGCCTCTGTTATAGTTCACGTAGGCAGGCAATAGTATAACACTAGGTGATGATCATGTTGATATTTCAGCTCAATTGGAGCAAATTGGTGCTGACCTGTCTCAAGGCATCTCAAAGGCTGATCACCAAGAAGAACCACTGATCAATGCTCCAGAGAGTGTACTTGACGCTCACAGGAAGTTGTTGCTGACCTTAAGTAATATAGCTTATTGCAAAGATGAACTCGTCCCAGGACTTTACAACAAGTACAAATATACCTGGTTACAGTCTAGGTGAGTCTCATTCTTGTTTGACTTCATTCATTTGTACCTCTCTTTCAAGATCAAGATATTTCTATCTCTGCTCTCACCGGTAGAGAAGCTGGACAAACTCTGTCATGCTTTTTCTTCTCTTTGTGATTAGTTTTTGATCTTCAAAATTTTTGTTTTAAGGGGAAACGATGAAGACATCAGTGATCTTCAAGATCTCTTAAAGTCTTTCTCTGGTCTTGGAGAGAAGATGCTCGAAGGTCTGGTCAAAGGTCTAGTAGAGACTTATCTCAGTCTTCTGGAAGAAAACAGATATGACGACCTTAGCTTGTTGGTTAATGGTTTTGTGCTTGAGGTAAACTTGTTGCGTCTTCTCAGCTATATTTTGCGAGTTAAGTAGTTATGGTGCTTATCTGTTTTCACCAATTGATAATGCAGCTTGAGCATTGGAAGAGTAGACTCGATCCATATTTGACGCACGATGCAACCGAATCTCTGAAGTCTCTTGAAGCAGGTGTGTTGAATAAACCTTTGTCTTTCTGTTGGGCACTCATTCTTACCAAGTTTGAGGACAAGTATATGCAATATTTCCATCTTGAGGGCTCTGTTCAGTTTGAGGCTTCTCCACTGAATCTGGGCTCTGTTCAGTTTCAGGCTTCTCCACTGAATTTGGGCTCTGTTCAGTTTCAGGCTTCTCCACTGAATCTTTTAGAATGTAACGGTAAGTAAGCCTTGACTATTTTTTTTTTTTTATCAGGTTATATGACTCTAGTTATAATCATTATTCCTCCCTTTCTGTGTAGGATGACTATGTATTCCATGGCAATTGGTTGGTGATGGAAGAACTTAGGGAACTGGTTATTAGCTTTAGCTACAAAAACTGAGCAAGTAATGACTATAATAAGGAACTTCTCTATGTATTTCTACAGTAACACATAGAGAATGGGTTTAAATTATAATGTGTGTGTGTCAGTGTGTGATCCACTGAACATTATGTTAAGATCATTTCTTTTGAGTTATGGGAGAGTCCTCTCCATGAGACGTTTTTATTAGAGTTCCCTTAATTACACTTTTTTTCTTTCTTTTTTTTTCTTTTAACGCTGCAAAAAAAATTGAGTAGAATGATTAGAGGCGGCTTGAACTTGAGCACATAGGTGCACAATTATTCTTTAGAAATTTGTCTGTTTAAACTTCTCAAATTTATTGTAGAGAATGGGTATAATGTGTGTGTGTGTCAGTGTGTGATCCACTGAACATTATGTTAAGATCATTTCTTTTGGGTTATGGGAAAGTCCTCTCCATGAAAGGTTAGTAGTTTAGAAACATTATCGGATATGAGCCATATGACCTAATCGGTGTGGTTGCTTACCCGCCAAGGTACAAACATTGGCCGAGGATGAGGAAGCCAATCATGGATCCGATGATGACAACAAGAGGAATAAAAGCAGTGACAAAGACAACACTCTTTTGCTTCGTCATCATCCCTTGAACGTAGTACGCTATGCTCGAAGACATTATGCCCTATAAAAGTATATATTCACACATCACATTATTAAGTATTATGATTCCATTCATCACATAAGTTGTATACATAATCAAGAAGAAGGACGGACCGCGTAAGCAGAGGCGAGAAGGTTCATGTCAAAGCCAATGTTCCATGCAGAAAGGTTTGGTTCCATCACAAATGTTAGGGCTGAGGATTGTAATGTTCCCATGAAACACACCATCGTCGATAATGAAAGGTGAGACGAGTATCTCTTCAACGTAGCTGCCTAATAAAGAAATAAAGAAAATATTGTCCTAATTCGTTAGAAGACTGGATTTTTTTTGTTGGATTATACGACCACTACTCTAGATCTACAATCCATAAAGAAATATAACTTCAAGAAGGGTTCTCAAGAGTTATAGATCACTAGATGTAAAAATTTAAAGATTTAGCTCTAAAAATGTTTTAATTCATGTCTTAAAAAATGATAAAGAAAAAATGATTTTAGTTAATTAGAATTTAGGCAGTAAATGTTTTAAAGAATAACTCAACTAATCTTGAGGAATGTTATCAAGTACCTGAAGAACGAAGAAGGAGGCCCAAGAAAAGGAGGCGATGAAGAGGAAGACGGTGGCCTTGAGGTAATCCTCACCGGCCGGAGACAAAGCATCGCCGATGAAGTGAGCTCGGAGATAGTTGACTAGAGGAGATTTGAATAAAATCATCAACATGGCTCCAACCACTATCACTAATGTCCCCACCACTTTTGCTTGGAATCTTACTTTTCTAATTTCCACTTTCTCCATCCTTGTATTTTGTTTTCACCAAAACATTTAAATCACACATTATCGTCAACGTACCATATTGTATGAATTAACCTATTGTATTTAGTATTTTACCTACAATTATATATAATTAATTCATATAAAAAGTTTAAGTACCTGCAAATCATGGTGATGATAAAGGTCAAAGCAGGCACGGCGCCGGCAAAAATTGGTGAAGTGAGTTTAAGACCGGCGTAATATAAGTTCTGATCGATCACATGCCTGTTATATAATTTTCAAAAAAAAAAAAATTATACATTATTCGTATATATACACACACATCAAGCAAATGTTTTTTGAATTTTTTTTAAAATTAAAGAAGACTAACCCAAGAAGAGTTAGAACAAAAATTTGCATGAATATTGGAAATGTCATCTTCGGCCTCACTTTCCTACAACACCCAAATAATTATTAATTGTATCATTTAAATGCTTGTATCCGGTTAAAATCGATCGAACTTTATACATTTCTACGTATGTATAGATAGAATCAATATGTTACCTCTCGGAAAGAAGAGCAAAAGGTGCGACCGGCCGTGGCAAAGGCGTTACGATAAGCCACAAGGACGTAATGGCTCATGCCGCGGTCGAGCACAACCTTGGTCACGAGGTTCATACCGGCGTATCCGAATTGAAGACATACCATTGCAAAGTAAGGCTTGGCTGATTCGGACATCTTTAACCCCATATCAAAAAAAAAAAAATCTCTTTTTTTCTATGAAGTATGGATTTCAAAAATATTTTATTGGAATAGAGAGGAGACACCACTAGTCGGAGCCTTGCTTGTGCTCTTACGAACAAAAGGAGTTAGAGGTTCTTTGTATATATAGAGCATCATATTCGGATGAGTTCGAATGCTCATTTGTCTCTTTTCTTATAAAAACTATTTAATTAATTATTTCTTTTAATAGTGACGTTAGCATTTATTATTCTGTTTTCGATTCCGTAATAATTTTTTTTTCATTTTTTTTTGTGGGAGGGAGAGCAAGAAGATTGCACCAAATTATTCTCAACGGGTAAAATCAGAACAAATCCGGATAATATAATACGATAACCGTACTCCTTGTAATAGTGAAATGGCTAGATTAAAAATCATCGTAAATTAGGTGTGTAAATGAGTGTAACTATGGCCGGCCTTGAATCCAAACACATCAAATATGAGTTTGCGATCGTCTAAAAACGAACACTATTATTTTATCTACAAAACGGTCCATTTATTTGTGAAAATGTCCAAAACGTTTTTTTTTCTTCATCTTTTTGATTACGTTTTTTTTCTTTTTTTTTTGGTAAAAAGCTTACGGTCTTTCTAAACTGAAGACCGGTGTAATGTTTTAACATTTGGCATATAATATTCATGCTAAAATTAAGTGCATATAACATCAAAAAATCAAAGTAAAACCGTTGAAAATTGAAATAAAAATGCATACGTAATGATCAGTGAGAACACACAATCCCCTCCAAAAATCATTACTCTTGACGTTGGGATTTTTAGGGAAAGCAAAGCACGAAAACTTAAGTGGACGCAGTGAGTTACAAGTGGCAAAAGAAACAAAGGTGGGACCCAAGCTTACGTTGTCTATGGGACCCTTAAGGTGAAATAATATCTGTGATGTTGCAAAATGCTTTGTGATGTTGCAAAATGCTTTGAAGAGAGTGGTTTGTTTTGTGGGGGCAGTAACCACATCCACAGGGATGTGATCGATGATTGAAGTCAAATGTTTTAAGGGTACTAGTACATATTAACCACTACTTAATTATCAGTAATATTATGGTTCAGTTCAACAACTTGAAGAAAAACAGAACTAGAGAAGACCATATAGATATGAACTATTGTATATGGATACAATGACTATACAATGTCCTATAGAAAGCACAATATATTTTATTAACTAAAACATATAACAATTTTTTCAAAGAGGAATTATTTAACTATATTAAATAGAAGATCAGCACATCTCAGTACTTTATTGTTAGTAACTTTTCTTTTTAATCGAAGTGCTTCATTTCATAAAAATAAACCAAGTTGGGGATCCATTAACTTCTCTAGAATATGCATTAGTATCACTTTATGTGAGGTGTGGGAGTATTGGATACTTTATAAAGTTGTGTAAGGTTTTTGTAGAACTTATATATCTCTTCAAGTCAATTTGATTAAAGAGTGATTCAAATATATCGAGAAATTTTGGAACACAAAGAGAAATTAACTATTCAGATGGTGTAGATTGCAAAAGAGTAACTATATAAGGAGCCGTAAATCTTATTTTTGTTTTTATTACACTAGATAGTTGGTATTGAAAAAGAAAAAAACCATGCATGTTGTATAACATAACCGTTTAATTTTTACTAATAAAAAAACCGATATTTAGAGTGTATATTCAATCTTGCATTTTGAGTGATTTGTTATCATTTATCAAATCCTATGTTATTAAATTATAAATTTAAAAAAATCTATTAAAATCCAGTTTTATTGAACTAGTAATTTGAAAAAAATACATTCAAATCCATTGTCACTGGAAAGATAAAAAAAAACATGTGTTTGTAATGATTTCAAAGGATTTAAAAGAGATTTGAGAGAATTTCTTTGTTAAAAATATAAAGAACCAAATCATATGGTTTTAGATGGGATTGTAGAGAATTCACACAAAAACACTAATATTATCTAAAATCTCATCAAACTTCAAATCTCTTTAAATGTGAGATTGAATACACCCTGTTTATCTTTCTTTTTTTTTTGGGTTAAACATGTGCATATTGTACTACCGTTTAATATCTTTTAAATACTTACAAATTACAATAATAAGTAAATTTTTATGTATCCAATTCATGTAGCTGTCAATGTTATTGTTCCAAATGCTTTGATATATTCATATATACCGATTCGAATAAATTATGGCTTAGAGATTTGGGATTTTATGCTCCCAAATTCATGGGTCACATAGATTCATAAATCAAAACTATATTAATCATCACACCGGATTAGCTGCAAACCATTGGAATAAAACGTGGGTATTTATCAATGTTTTGAAATCCGATCCGGACAGCGAACCGGCTTACCCATCGGGTCACTGATCCAACCACGGATCAACCGCAGGTCAATAGATTATTAAAATTTTATATATATATATTATATATATTGTAAATATATACAACAAATAAGAGATTTTTGAATCGATATATATGTTACAAGTGTGATAACCAATAAAACTATATGAAGTATGAACATAAGATTCGATATATAAGGAGCACTAAGATATATAAGTAAAATATTACTTCTCAATAGCACAATACAACACTCAAAATTTAGTAACATAGAAAATGTCTCTGCATACCACACTCAAAATTCATCGTCGTCGATCAATCTCAACTGTTTCTTGTACCAGATAGATGTGATATGATAGCTGCAACTGCACTTCTTGTTGCGTTTGGTACTTCTCATGTAGCACTTGTTTATAGAGCTCGTCTAAAACCTGGTCAGGTAAAAGATTCAATTTCTTTATGTGGCTTGATGCTGAATCTGAGTTTGTATAGGTTTGAAAAACTCCATTGATGCAGGTCTTATTGGTCCTTGGTGCCGCTGGTGGTGTTGGTCTTGCAGCTGTTCAAATCGGCAAGATTTGGGGAGCCATCGTCATTGCAGTTGCTAGGTGTATATGGTTGGTTCAGAGTCATTTCATTCTTGATTTTGTGTTTGTATTCGATTCGAATCTTTTGCTTTTTTTTTTGTTGGTAGAGGAACTGAGAAGATTCATCTGTTGAAGTCAATGGAAGTGGATCATGTTGTTGATTTGGGCGGTGAAAATGTTATTTCAAGCGTCAAAGAGTTTATCAAGAAAATGAAGCTTAAACACAAGTTTCTTCAATGTTTTGCACTGTACAAGCACGAATGTTGTCTTTCAATGGAAGAAGTGAAGCTATCAGTTGTAGTAGATCATTGGGAAGGTCTAAGAAAGTTTGGATTACCTTTTATATGTGGTACTTTGGTCTATAAATTTATTCAGCTATGTGGAGTTAGAGGCAACATTAAGGCTCCTACCAAGGCATTGTAGGCTCCTACCAAGGCATTGTTTTGGCAACCAAGAAAGAGTCTAACTTTCATACTAACCTTTGAGTCAGAACAAGAACGTAACGCAGCCATAGTCTTTGCTCGAAAATACGCTTTCGATTGCAATGTAAGCAAAACTAACCGAAATGTCAAATCATTTTGTTAAAATGCTATTCTGAAAATCACTGGTGCTTAAAATCTGCATGTTCCACTGCTTGGACCAGATAATTAAACAAATGGTGAACAAGAAAACATTGTCATTAACCAACCACCTGATTTTGTTTTTCTTCCCGACGCCGGATTTTGTTGTTCGTTTTTATTGTTTAATCACACTGCATGTGGTTCAAAGAAGGAAGGTGCAAGTTTGGCTTCTTTAATGATCGATCATCCAATGTTGCTCCGTAGAGTTTTATTATAGGCAGCAAATTTCTTTCTTTTCTTTTTTTCCATCTTGTTGTTTGGTTTGTTTGTTTGATTTTATTATTTGTCTGATTTAGGACACACAACATTTTGTTATGCAGTTTATGAGTGTGTGATCAGAAATCCAGAGTTTGTTTGTTTGTAACTATTACAAGTTTATGAGAAATTTTCCATTTCCATTATCAATATATTATGTGTAAGAAAATAGTGTATGTATGTTTGAGTAATCATGAAAAAGAAATCTACAACTGTTACTAGATAAGTTGATTTAACAAAGGAAAGGTTAAGGAGGTTTCCACACAAAGCTCACAAATTTTTTATTTTATTTTTTGGTCAAGACAAAAAAAAACTTTATTATTTCAGCATTTTTCACACTTTTTTTTTTGGGTTTGGTTGTTGAAATTTCCCAACTCTTTTTTTGATTTCATGGGTTGTTGAAATTTGGGCTCAGAAGGCCCAACTGAAGCCCATAAAACGGATGGGGATATCTATATATATCGGATAAGGGCACATAGAAAGCTAAAAATCGATCGATAAGTTAAGGAGAAAGAGAAAAGGAGACTGCGGGCGAAATTATCGAACAAGAACCGGAGAATATGTCGCAGCCGTCTGGGAATAACTTTTACGGTCGGGAGGCTGAGTACTTGCGTAAAGTGAAAGAATCCGATGTATGTAAAGTACATCGGATTATTTGTTCATGTCCTTGAATTATTTGTCAATTTTCGTTTGCTGATGGGTCTTAAAATTAATTAGGGTTTCGACATCGAAGGTATCGTCGCACCACATGGTATGTTTGGATTGGTACCTTACTACTTTGAAGGTAAATATTGGTATTCTGACCTTCCCTTGGTCAAACGATATGCTATGCTGGGTCTTCATCGTTACAATATGTTGAAGGTAAAACAAAATTAGTTTTATCTGATCTTTGACAAACATTCTATCTGTTGATAATCATTCTATTATCACACATTCAATTTCTCTGTTTTTTTTTTAACAGGGGACAAACTTCGAGCTCTGTGCTCTAATCAAATTTAACAGGACGACGAGACTTGTCAACTCTTACTTTATAACTTTGACTGCACGCGATAAAGATGATTCGACTCAGAAAACCCACCAGGTTGAAGTTGATGAAACACGTTATGGCCTTTTGGATGTCATTTGTTCTATTGCTAGAGTTAAAGGTAACTCCTAAAGAGTGACTGAAATTGTTCATTTTCTTTTACAGCTAATCTGATTATATAATATTGTTTCTTTCATAGGCGACACCACCAATTTGCACTTCACACATCTGGATCGCCGTGCTAGGCATGGCTATGGATTGCCTGATTGGCCTGCAGATTTCAACGGTAGAGACAGATTTTTCGTGGTAATTAAGAATTGCATCATTTTTTTTTTTGGTTTAAATAATGATGATCATCCTTTTGCTTTCTTTATCATGCAATGCAGGTGGAGGGATCAGAGTTGCTAGACGCTGATTGGATTCGTATGTATGTGGAGCTTGCAGTTCTCACACACGATAGGTTTATATCAAATGTAGTAAGTCTATTTTTCTTTATCAATGCACATACATACCATGACTGTTGTGTTGCTAGTATTTAGGGAATTAGCATGTGTGGTTCTTTTTCTTGTTGCAGGAGGATCGTCTCTCCAAGTTGAAGATTGTGAAAGTGGCCATAGAAACTACTAACGCCAATACCAAAACCGTCTACATAGCTTTTAAGGGATTGGCCATTGGTGGTACTGATGAGCATGCTGAACACAAAGCTGTCGTCAAAAGAGTCCTCAGTGAGCGAGGTATCTTGTTTCTACAGGGCCACTTGTGCAAGCGAGAAGAAGATTCGACTCTTATCAGTTTGCAATACTGTGATAAACAGGTTGAAAGAATACACGACCCGAGAACAGAAGGTTTGGAAGAAGAAGAAGAAGATTTGACTCGTAAGGCTTGGGAAGAACGTAAACATTATTTTGAAGAAGATTCCACTCGTCCTATTATGAGTTGGGAAGAAGTCTGTAAGCAACGTGGGGTGGACCCATATCCTTGTTGGAATTCGACTCGTCCTTTTCCGAGTTGTTAAGCTTTGGGTTGGACCCATATCCGTAGGCAAGATTGTTGAAAGCTTTTAGACGCCGAGCTGGACCCAAATCCTTGAGCAACATGCTCAAAGCTTACGCCGTTGTTTAGGCGACCACTTATGGTCAACTTGTTTTGGATTCTTATTATGCCGTGTAATAATAATATACTATTAATGTTTTTTCTTTAATGCGGTGTGTTTTCGTGGAATAAGACTCCGAAAGTGTTTGCTTCAATCTTTATACATATGCACATTGGTGATTATCTTTCTGTTTCACTGGTTTATATTGTTTACTTACATAATAAACTTGGAACTCAGCTCTGAGAATGGTTGAGAGTATTTTAGGAAGATGTTTATAGTACAAGGCAGTGGGTAGAAAATTCTATGTCGTTCCTGATCTTGATCATTCTTGAGCGTGTTTTCACCGTATGGAAGTGTACTGCCATTTGATTCCAACAATGTTCATCGCGCTCCCCATTTATCATGACGCTCTTTGATTTGGACGTTACATTTATTCGAATTTCAGAATCTAAGGAACTACTGGACAAAAGAAAATCAAAACATCTACACACCTAAGGTTAGGAAGAAGAAAATAAACAGAGTATTCACTTGGCAAGAAAAGGAGTTAAAGATCTTCCTCAGAGTTTTTTGATGATCTATTGTATGTCCAAGCCCTGAATCTTCTCGTCCTTTGCCTTCTTCTCCCTAAATCGAAGATAAAGTTTCATCAATGGAAAGAACAAAAACAGAAATTGCTTCTCTTTCATACATCTGTTAAACCTGGTTTGAAGCTTGTGCAGTCTCTGTATGCCTTGCTCACTGCTTCTGCAACTTTCTGTTCGGTTTCCTCTTTCACATTTTGTAGCAGCTTTTCAAAATACTAACAGGAGAAGAAACAAGGAAAAAGAGTCTTAGTCTCTTTGGTAGACAGGATGAACACTTCACATTATATATCAGACAGCAAAAAAATTCAAGAGACTAGAACTAAATGGAGACAACAAGAGCTGATGCATCCCTCAAAACCCTCACCGCACCTACCGCACTCACCGCCCCACCGCAAACCATTCCTACCGAGCGATCACCACAAATGACCCGATCAGGCATGCAATCCTTACAAGACAGCCTCAAACATGCAGCCATCGTTCCAGTTGCTGAATTGGAACTCCATCAACCTTACCACTCAAGCCGCACCAGATTTGATAAGGACACACGTGCACGTCAAAGAGCCTACCGAGCCAACCAAAAGGAGTTAAGCAACAAGTCAATATTTCCTAGAAACGTGATTCATCAGAGGTTAATTACCGACTGGAGTTGGGTCTATAGGAGTTCGGACCAAGCTGGAATTAATTTTACAATCTTGGTGATTCCAGACCACCTTGCCAGCGAAGCTTGTGCAGACCTACGTCCACTGTTCGACACAGTTCGGATCAAACACAAAGAATCAGAACATAAGGTTAATTTTGTAACATTTTCAGCTTATATACGGAACGCCTCGAAGTAGAATCAGTTCAATTGGAGCTCAGATGAAGGAGTTATGAATTTTCCAAATCAGGTGATACCGAACATAGTTGGATTGGACATCCGCGCATTGATTAGAGGATTCTGACCGAACCATAAAGATCCAAGCTGCGAGTCTACTTGCTATGGAATCTTGGGCCAAGGTAGAAGCCCAGAGAGTTGGATTCAGCCCAAGACCATATTTTTTTTTTTTTTTATGAATGTTAAATTTTATTCAAACAAAGAAAAACGGTTTTACAATGAAACTAAAAATTGTTTGATAAGCGAAAATTCGAAATATTTAACACGATTCTACGATGAATTCACTTTTGTCCCAAACCAAAGGATGAGACCGTCGCGATATCTTTGGTCCGGTGTTCGTCGTAGAGTACTTAGCCGGTTCCTAATGGTCTTGTCAACCATTCGTTCAAGTTGTTGCGGCAATTGCGGTTGCTCGCCATGGCGTCTCCCATTGCGCTCTCGCCACAAGTAGTAGATTGTTGTTTGAAATGTATATCGCACAATGAACTTGTGAATAAAACTGAACTCTTCCCCTTTGATAATCGTCGTGAGTTCCCTCCAATTTGTTGTGTAGTGATTACCTAAGAGTTGTCGAGTAAGTGACCTCCACACCAATGATGCATAGCGACACTCCAAAAAGAGATGATTGCGGTTTTCTTCAACATTGTCGCAGAGCACACAATTGCTTCGCCCCGCCCAAATTTTCGTTCTATCACCGCCGCAAGCCATGCAAAGAACGAATACTTTGTGATCATATTAGTGTAATATTAGTGGTAATAACAAGGTGACTATACTTATTATGCCGTGTAATAACCTTCTTGGAAGTTTAAAGTGTCAATATTGCCATCTTGAAAGTTTAAACTGATACTCCCTCCGTTTCAAATTACTTGTCATTCTAGAGGATTTCACACAAATTAAGAAAACCATTAAATTTTCAGTCTTACCTCTAATTAATATACTATTTTGTTTGATAAAAAAAATTAATGAGCTAAAAGTTAAGGACAAAACTGGAAAAATTGATCATAAATATGCATTGAAATTGCAGAATGACAACTAATTTGAAACAAAAAAATAAGGTTAGAATGACAAGTATTGTGAAACGGAGGGAGTAATAAAAACTTTGGAGGTTTAAAGGGTAAGTGCTAACTACGTTGAAAGTTTTTTATGAGATTTTCCCAAATTTATACGCTGATGGGCTTACTACATAAGTAAAGATCACCAATTTTATTTTTTACAACATCTCACTAAAATATTAATCGTTATTACACAGCAACCGGTATGTCAAATGCTCTAAATCTAATTACTTTGGATTAAAAGTGAAATTAATGACAACGATGTATGACGATGATTCGTAATCGTAAGCATATATTCTGGGACTCTTTGGACTTGGAAATATCGATACGACTCCATTATCTAATAAACCCATTTTCAGATTAAGAAATCTCCGGAGGACTGTTGTTAATGGCGACTATTAAGAAGATGAAAGATCTGAGTTTGTTCCTGATTGGGCTCTTCTCTCTATCTGTTTTGGTCTCTCAGTCGATCGCAGGAAGAGTCAAAGCTCCATTGTTGCAGAGCCATTCTGATGGATTAGTTTTCAGCAAATCCTTCAATTCGATCTATGATACTTCTATGTACGGTCGATTGCAGCTCAACAATGGCCTCGCTCGAACTCCACAAATGGGGTAAGTTCAAGGAATTAGCTTTTTGGATTTTGAGGTTTTTCGTGGGTTGTTTCTGATTAGTAAAAGGAACAATTTTGATTGGTTTTTTTTCTCTGTTGTGGTGTAAAGTTTGTAAATTTGGAATTGATGTCTCTTATTGGACACGTGCTTTGTTATTTCCACAGATGGAATAGCTGGAATTTCTTTGCTTGCAATATCAATGAAACAGTCATTAAGGAAATTGGTAAAGCTTTAGATTCTAATAAAGAAAGCTACTCATGTTTCATCTTTTCTTTAGATTCTATGTTCATTGGAGTGAGTTGCTGATATTTTACTTGCTTTGATGAACAGCTGATGCTTTGGTCTCATCTGGATTGGCTGATTTAGGATATATACATGTCAATATTGGTACTGTCCCTTGAACCTGCCTCAGCATACTTTCTTTGTCTTGAATCCTTCCTGCTTCAGGTTTCACAAGTTTCTGTTTGTTGCAGATGATTGTTGGTCCAATTTGTTACGCGATTCAAAGGTAAGATCGCTCGTATAAGTATCCACCAGAATTTGCTAGTCTAACTTTTTCTGTTTAACATCGAAAATACTATTTTGTAGTGAGCTATTGTCTTGTGTTGAAATGATTGGCTTTACTGAGTTTACTCTGGATTTTGATAGAGAATTTCTTATTTTTATGCTGGTTCGTAGACTACATTAACTAGGCGTCGAATGCTTACTTTTCTTTTGTAAAATCTTGAAATTCAGGGTCAATTGGTTCCTCATCCTGAAACCTTCCCATCAGGAATTAAGGTTCTTGCTGATTATGTTCATTCAAAGGGTCTCAAACTCGGTATATATTCTGATGCTGGGTACGCCAAGATTCATGTACTTCTTTTGGTGTTTTATTAGCTCCGAAGAAATGATAGGATATAGTCTCCTGATTATATTCTGAATATTGTCTAATTTCTTGTTACAGCGCTTTCACGTGTCAAGTTCGTCCGGGATCTCTTTTCCATGAAGTGGATGATGCAGACATTTTTGCTTCTTGGGTTAGTTTTCATCCATTGTCGTTCAAACTCTTCGGTATTCAATGAGCTTTTAAAGTGATTCCTATTGAGGATTATCTTGTGTCCGTAAATTAGAAAAAAAAGATCACAATGATTTTGATACTGGGTTGTATTTGGTTTCTCATCGGTAAACTTCATTTCCAGGGTGTGGATTATCTGAAATATGACAACTGTTTCAACCTGGGAATAAAACCAATCAAAAGGTTTGATCTTTACGATTTGATATGGTAATTCACGATCTCTTTTGGTATAAATATTTGAAATGAATTGATATTATTTTATGGTTTCTAGATATCCTCCAATGCGTGATGCTCTAAATGCAACTGGACGCTCAATCTTCTATTCCCTCTGTGATTGGTACATGTTCATATTGTCTTCACACCGGACGAGTAAATTAAATACCGACAGCATTCTGTTTAGTTATTTACCGCTTTTTCGTGTTTGCAGGGGCGTTGATGATCCTGCCTTGTGGGCAAAAGAAGTTGGAAACAGTTGGCGCACAACTGATGACATCAATGATACATGGGCAAGGTGAAAATCTCTTGGCTTTAGATAGATCTCATGGTTCATTTGTTTTTACTTTTTAGTGAAGATCTTGTGATTTGAGTAGATGGACATTAAGTTGCTAGGAGAGGAATTGGTTTGGTTACTTAAATCAAGATCTGATTGTTCTACATCTCTCTTTTTCCGTTTATGAAGTATGACTACGATTGCTGATTTGAATAACAAATGGGCTGCATATGCTGGACCTGGTGGTTGGAATGGTAAAAAATCATTAAAGATCTCAAAAGATGTTCTCCTATGGAGTTAGAAATAGTACACTTGAAGTACTGATCACAATTGTTTCCATTGAATTAGATCCGGATATGTTGGAAGTTGGGAATGGAGGAATGACTTACGAGGAGTATAAAGGTCATTTTAGCATTTGGGCTTTGATGAAGGTGTGTAACTAAATTCATGGTTTCTTGATTTCGTTTATATCCTTGATTTGATCTTGACCTCGTGGTTCTCCTGCAGGCACCACTTTTGATTGGTTGTGATGTAAGAAACATGACAGCTGAAACTTTTGAGATTTTGAGCAATAAGGAGGTTATCGCTGTTAACCAAGGTGAATATCCTATCTTATAAGACTCGTTAACTTGGCCGCATTCATGATTTTCTGCAAGTCCATTGTTAAAGACCGAAAAATCTGAGAACACTTCTGGTTGCAGACCCAGTTGGTGTTCAAGG
The DNA here is from genome assembly GCA_964056655.1 of Arabis hirsuta. NCBI lineage: Eukaryota > Viridiplantae > Streptophyta > Magnoliopsida > Brassicales > Brassicaceae > Arabis > Arabis hirsuta. The sequence goes on along the minus strand of OZ053308.1, from coordinate 3,826,637 downwards.
AAGGAAAATTGAAGCCAATGGAGAGAATGATTGTCAACAGGTATGAATTGGGAGGCACATAACTATCAGACTCATAGAGAAAAGCAAAAAAAAAAAAACACAAACTTAAGGACTCAAATTTGTGATGAATGTTTCATTCCAGGTGTGGTCAGGGCCTTTATCTGGTGACCGTATGGTAGTTGCTCTCTGGAACCGTTGCTCAGAGCCTGCAACCATTACAGCATCATGGGAAATGATCGGTCTTGAGTCTACCATTAGCGTCTCAGTGAGAGATTTGTGGCAGCACAAAGATGTAACTGAGAACGCTTCTGTTTCGTTTGAAGCTCAAGTAGACGCACACGACTGTCATATGTACGTTCTCACTCCCCAGTCGGTATCACACGCTGATGCATAGTTCCTTGTTGTGAGGCATTCAAATCCAAAGATTGCCCTGCGTTTCTGTATAACTACTTGTGTATCTTGTAACACATGAAAACAATCATAGCGTCTTTGTTATGTTTGGAGTACGGAATAATTAATAAAGGCTTTTTTTTAAGTCATTTGTTACTCTCTGCACCACAAGTAACAAAAAATCGTATGAGTAAATTGATCAAGAATCTCGAGGAAGTTGATTCAATGGCAAATCAACTGCTAATCTATACCATTAATGTATTTTGTGTCCTAACAGTGAAGAAGAGATCTCTCATGAAACATTGGTCAACAAAAGAGTAATCAAGTTCCTGATGAATTTTTTGAATTCTAAATAGAGTTTGTCCATGTGGTTTTAAGAGAACCTAATTATCCTGAAGGTAAACCAAGAGAGTAAATCGTATGAGTAAATCTTTGGTTGGTCACAAATCACTAATTCTGTCACAAATCGCTAAAGTCAAGAACCGTTCAAGGTCTGGGAGGATTTGATCTCCTCGTCTTTGCCATTTTCCATTCCCAATATGCTTAAAGATATAGAATCTACTATGTTTTCTGGTGGTGAAGATTGGCAATTGTCATCAATCTCCAAATTCCCTGATCTTGGAGATTTTAACACACTACAAGTTTCTGCTTTCAAACATTCTTCTCCATTGATACCGGCACAAGAAATAGACATTTCACCAGAAATATTGCAGCAACAACTGGCTCCATCATCATCTATCTCCTCAACTGAAGCTTCTAAATGATGAGTCGATGAGTTTCTGAATCTGTCAGAGTATGACTGTTGACTCTGCAATAACCAGTGAGCAAGCAATTTAGAAGCTTGCAGCAACGATTTAAGTTTTAAGACAATGAGTCAGGAGCGGAAAATCGCATACCATGTCAGGAATGTAAGTGCCGGTTCCTCTCGTCTTTCCCATGTTTTGACAGCCGTTCGTTAGAGGGTGGAGAGGAAAAGGATGCACTGGGGTTGATACATTAAGACTTCTAAGATAAAACTCGTTCTTTCGGTAATTCACAAGGTGACGGACAATATCCCAAGCACTTTGATCCTTAACTTGAGAAGCAACCGGGATATAGCTATGTTGAAATGTTCCAGGTAAGCTATACCCATGATACATTTGTCCATACACAAGGCTTCCAAAGTAACCTTCAAAATCTCCACTGAGTTCAGATAATTCTGATTTTCCAGTACCAAACGCAGTAACGGGATCATTCACATCTTGTCTTTGTCCCTTACCATTCCTCTCCAAAGTATTACCAAAGAATTTCTCCAGTTTCCATCCCATGGTTTCACCGGGAAGTGAAAGAACATCTCTGAGCTTTCGAGCTCCCAGTGTAAAAGCATGTCTTAGTCGTTGGACATTTCCTAACATAATGTAAGAAAACAAAACAATGAATATATTTATGAAAAGTGGTACATTGGTTATAGAACTTTATCAGTAAAGTACCTTGTGTAATACTTTTTCCGAGGTTGTTGCTGTGTTTAAGAGGATCAACTATGTTGATATGTTTGATAGGAAAATCAAGACCATTTACTTCAACAGCTTTAGTTGGAGCAGAATATAACTCTACACAGTCTCTAAAAAACTTCTCATCAAGTAATAACTCATGCCCATTTTCTGGAGAAGCTGCTAGAAAGAGAGTGAGAGAGAGCATTAATGCAAAATGTCAAATAAAGGCGAGAAAACGCTAAGAAGACAAGTGTATGTAATTTCTAGCATCATCCTTACCCATACGCTCTGGAAGGGAAGACATAGGCACAGGACCATTGACACTGATACAGTAGTTGCTCCAATCAAATGAACCATAGTAATCCAAAAACTTATACAGAACCTGTTAAAAGATAATGACTGTATTCTCATCTTTTGCATATATCGGTTATTTTAGACTCGATGCTAAAGCTTCAGAGAAAGATTGATTACCGATAAAGGGCCGGATAACGATGAATGAAATAGGTTGATGATGTGCAAGATAAGAACTGCCAATGCATATGTTGAGATTAATCCAGTGTTGGCACCAAGAATTCGACTCTCGTAATAGCACCAAGCTTTAATTAAGATGATACTACGCTTGAAAAGATGATCTCTCCCAAAGAGTTGGTCAACCTGAGAATACATAGATCAGAGATTTACCAATAACTAAAAACTGGATTCTCGGATCAATGAAATGTTTAGTAAACTTTTAGAGGCCAATCTTGAATAGCTAATGGTACCTGTTCCAGAAAACATAAAGCACAGAGACCCGCCATTTGATTAAAGGAGATATCAACAGCAATGTTCCTGATGTTGCATTTTATGACCTTGACCTGCAAACTTGGTTGAGTAAAATTTGGGACACTCTTGAATATGCAAAACCAAAACCAAAACGAAACAAGCAAATAAACCTGTGCAGGGATAAATTGAACATCTGTTACATGGAATTCAGATTCCCCTTCTTCTTCACTTTTAAGCATATCGTACAATGTTTGAAAGAATTTGTCCTCCATATTCTGCTTAGTTAAGACCGTTAGATCGATATCTCCGTCAGGGAGATAGGTTTTTAGAGGCACAGAACCAAATGAAAAGACCTGTAGATAACATTTTCCCATTTAAAAAACAACAAAGAGAAATCTTTCACATGTCAGCAAGAGTGCCAAAGTTTCTAACCTCAATTCCATCGTGACTCTTGATTAGAGTTTTTACATAATCAATGATCTCATTCCTACTCCTGTCTGAAACAATAGAAGGTTGAATAGTGCATAGTATCTCCTGAGCTCTGTCTTCTGCAATCATACAAGATTCCCCGTCTACTGGCAATGAATCCCCTTTAGGTTGCACTGTTGATAGCGACAATGACGATGATGAAGAAGATGAAGAAGACGAAGATGAAGAAACTGACAATCTTTCTTGAATATCACCCATGTGAGCATAACTTCAAACTAAACTTGAGATTAATAACACAAGAATCTTCAACTTGATGAGCCAGTTGAATGAGTGTGACATCTAAAGACAGAAAGTACACAATGTTAGAGTTGACCTTATTGTGATCACATGTTCAAGCAAAAGAAATTAAGTGAAGATCATACAACTAAGGATTAGAGAAAACAGAGAAGATCAATTTAGTGATTAGCACCAAAAAGAAGCTACATTAGGTTTCTTCAAATTTCCACATCTGAATGATTTAAATCAATTGAAACAGAGCATTTCAATAGTGAATGCAGTATTTTAGCTCAGAATTGTCAAACTCGTCTTCCAAAATCACAACTTTGTATGTAAAACTGAGATTTTTAAGTATTGGAAAAAGAGTACCTGCAGTTTTATTCCATTTGTCCTGTGATTCTTTGAGTTATAATCTGTGAATATTCAAGTGGCTTTAATTCCTGTCACTACCAAACAAGAAAAAAGGATCAAAACTTGGACCAGGGTTTAGCATTTGTACCTAATCCACATGAAAAAAATGCGGCATTTTCGATTTGGTATTCATCTTTGAGCTTAACAACAACGACAAAAAAGGACAACGAAGATGGCTCAAAACAAAATCAAGACCCTAAAATATAATACAAAAATGAGATTCGCACGCAGAAAAAAAGCAGATTTTGTCATTAAAATTGGAATAAACATATATAATCAGAAACAAACCGATTCAATTGGCACCAAATAAAATAAAATAAAAAAGACGATTTCGAGGCAAAATAATGTTTCAATTCGTTGGATTGTTCAAGATTATTTCACCTTTTCGTATGCAAAACACCACCAATCGAGACAAAATTTCCACACGTTACAAAGGTAACTTTTTCAAAAAAAAAAAAAAAAAAAATTCTTGTAAAGGGAAACAATATAAAACCCAGATAAAAAAACAGACATGAACAAGTAAAAAGAAACGGAAGCAATTGTTTTTTTTTTCTTTTTTATCAAGAGAAAAAGAAACCGAAACACTAAATTGAAAGGAAAAAAAAAAAAAGAGAGAGAGGGGAAAATTAAAGGGATATATAAACCACCGAAGTTTGAAGAAAATAAAAATAAAAATTTTTTTTTATGGAAGGTTCATAAAAGTGGTAGACCCTAAAACAAATTTGCCATTTTTGTATCATGAGAAATTTTATCTTCACCTGCTCCTCAAATACTTTTTCAACTCCAACAAAAAAAAATTGTATTTTTCTTCTTCTTCATTGTTGTCGGAGACTCTTGAAAGTTTCTTGCATCTTCATGGTTTAATGTCCTAAAGAAAAAAAACAAAAACCCTAATTTTTACCAAAGTCCATAACCCAGAAACAGAAACTCAAAAAAAATCCATGAAAGGGAAAAAAAAAGCGTATCGTATTCTTTGGTGGGATCGAGTGTAGACGATCATAACGCGTAAATAAATGGGACCTACTAATCATAAGCTTGATGACGTGGCCATTAATACGAGGTTGGTGTCTACTGTACACGTGGCTTGAATCAGACGGGTTAATTTATTTAGATCCAGAAAAAAAAAAAACAGTCCCGCTATGTTAACTCTCACTCCTAAAACCCTATCTTCTTCTTCCTCCTTCACTATACACAAATCTCAAAACCCTAAATCCCCAAATTCAAGTAGATTCCAGATCTCGAAATGGAGATTTCGAACCAATTTCGTGAAATCTGAGATTCAGATTGAGAGGGGTCTCGAATTCGAAACGGGAGAGACTTTTTTCCGCCATGAAAGCGGTAGAGGTCGTGACCTCGGTGTGCTCTCAGCTTCGCTGTACAAGAGTTCCAATGGAAGCTTACGGGTACTCGACGCGATGTGCGGATGTGGAATCAGGTCGCTTCGTTATCTTGCCGAAGCGGAAGCCGATTTCGTGATGGCGAACGATGCAAACGATGCTTATCGGAGGATAATCACAGATAATCTGAGTAAAATAGAGAGAGGTACAGGAGATGAGAGGAGATGGGTCGTTACGCATCAGTTAGCTAACAAAGCGATGATAGAGAGATATATGGTTGGGGATTTCTTCGATTTGATTGACATTGATTCGTTTGGTAGCGATTCGGCTTTTCTTAGAGATGCGTTTAATGCGTTGAGATTGGGTGGTTTGCTTTATCTGACGTCTACAGATGGTTACTCCTCTGGTGGTCACAGACCTTACAAGTGAGTATACAATAGAAAGGCTTTACTTTGTTTGCTGGTTTGATTTTTAAAGAATGTGAAATTTCTGATATCAATAGGCTGTATCGAACATTTTCTGGAAACATGCTATGGTTTAGGGACTAAGGAGGTTGAAAGTTTAAGCATTTCTTGGTTCGGTTTGGTGTAGTTCCTTAGCGGCATATGGAGCATTTATTCGGCCAATGCCATTTGGTAATGAGATTGGGCTACGGATGCTTATAGGCGGAGCAGTGAGAGAGGCCGCTCTACTTGGCTATCATGTTAAGCCCCTATTCTCGTACTATTCTTATCACGGACCTGTATTTAGAGTCTTGCTACGGGTTCACCGTGGGAAGCTACACGAGGACAGGTTGTCTCTACGTTCTGAATTTGAGGAAAAGGACTCAGAAATGAGTTGTGCTCCCTTTCTAACTGGACTTTTCTTGTGAGTTAACTGCAGGAACTATGGTTTTGTCACTTTCTGTCATCTATGCGGCCATTCTCATACAATGAGATGGGAAGAACTTGGTCTGTTGGGATGTCCCTGCAGTGATACAAAGGCTTCTCCTTCACTAAAAGTGTCGGGACCAATGTGGCTTGGACCGCTTCATGATGCAACGTATGTTACTGAAATACTGGATTTGGCGAAGGAATGGGGATGGGTTGGTGAAGGCACTGGCATGGATCTTGAGAAGCTTCTCAGCATAATGATCGAAGAAAGCGATCCAAGACTGCCTCCAGGATACACCATAATGGATCAGGTCCTTAACCACAGTTCAGTTACATTGATTAGAAAGACGCATTTTGTCTACATTACATGATAAGTATTTGTTTTTGTTGTGTTCAGATGGCAAGCCGTGCAAAGATGAATTCACCTTCATTGAAGAAGATGATGAGTGCACTTGTTAAGGTAAGATACGTAACTGAACTCTGATAGCTTTGACCTTTGAAGAAATGAATGTGAAGATGTTAAGCTAAAAAGCTGTGCGCTTTTTGAGTTTTTGCAGGAGGGATACGCAGTTAGCAGATCTCATATTATATCCAATGCTCTCAAAACAGATTGCCCCATGTCAGATTTTGTAAGGATTGCCAAAGATGAAATGCAGAACTGATTTCTTCTTTAAAATGGTTCATTTTGGGAGCAATTCTTTGTCGGTTACTCTGTTTCTACTCTTGAAAAGAAACTGAATCGACCCTTGACATTACAACAATAATTAGGAGGTTAATTATATACTGAAGCATAGAGATTAGAGAATCAGGGTAGTTTGCCTACCATTTCTCATTATGAAAGCTTAAACACAAACAAGAAGAGAAGAAATAACAAAGTCGAATTTAACTGATAAATATGTCTGAAAGCATTAAAAGCTCGAAAGGGCAAAATCATCTTGTTGAACAGAATGTAGAAAACATGTTCAAAAATTTCAGACAACACTGAGACTGAAACTAGAATATAAAGAGCTTTGAGTTGCCAGTTTCTTGAAGTCTTCAAGCACGGGGAGCAGCAGGGGCACCGCCAGCTGGGCGAGGAGCCTGTCCAGGTTGTCCAGGCTTGGGTGCATCCTCCTGAAAATTTATCATTTCTCAAACCATTCAGTAAAATGCTTGCAACAAGATAAGAACAACAAGTTGCATAAACAATGTAGTGTTTAGCAGCTACGTAAAGACTAGTCTGAAACAAACATAACAGCTCAATTTGCACAGCAAATGCAGCTACTGAGTTCCAGTTTAATCCAAACTTACTTTCAAAACATTATCAAACAAAACAAAACAGACCATTTCCTTCTAAAGACTGATTAAGCAAAACTGATGACTGTAGCAAAGATGATACATGTTGATTGGATTGAGAGATTACCTTGCGTCTAGCAAAACGTGGAGGTGGGGTACGGACCCTACGGTTGGTGCGGGATCGGACTCTCACAACGTGAGAGTGGATAGCACATGAGACACAGTATTGCATCTTAGCGTAAAGCTTAGGGAGAGTGTAACCTACGAAATACAAACAAACTGACAATAAGCACACAATTCCAATTCCGCAAAAGCAAAATAGAATCGAACAATGCGAAATGAGAGAAGAACGAGAATCATTCAAACACAATACCATCGTAGACACTGGCTTCTTGAACATCTCTGATAGCAGCCTGCTCAACAATGTTCCTGACGATGAATCTCTTAATAGCCTTATCCTATCAACAACAGAACCAAAATCAGATCAAATTGATTCCAAATCTAGCATCGTAACACGATTAAGAGGAGAGATCGAACCTTAGGACAGCATTTTCCACAGTTGGAACACCTAATGGGGTTCACATGACCACGGTTGTGCTTGTTCCTGCCACCATTCCTGCGCTTGAAAGTCTGCAAAAAAACCGAACTCGAATTTCAATACACATATCTCCATTTTGAAATATCAACGAGCTTGATTCTGTGTAATAAAAACGATGAATCAATCAAAGAACGAGAAGACTTGCCATGTTGAAGCAGAGGGATTCAAACAAATTGCCTCTGTGATCTCTTTGTTGCGGCGACAAGGGAAGAGTGCAGTAACCCTAAAAATCGCAAAAATAATCTTAATATATGGAGACACTTGACCTTTAGGGTTTTATTGGAGTGGGTTGACTGAAATAATTGGGCCTATAACTGACACATTTGAAGCCCAATACTGTTTGTAATTGGGCCTGGTACCGACGACTACAATTTAAATATTTAAATAACCAAAATTGTCAATATTTTCAGGAAGAAGACACAGTTAGCTTCAGTATAGATCGCTACTGTCACTGTCGGGATTCCTTGTTGTGTCTCTTCAATTTATGGTTTTTCTTTTGGGGAAATCTTCAAGAGAATCAGTGGCTTTGATTTAAAAAAAAAAATCAAAGTTTCGTTTTGGTCTTTCTCGCTTCCAATTTGGGTTCTTGATTCACGATTGATTCGTATCAAGAACCATGAAGATCTTGTTTGTGATGGTCTATTTGTGTTTCGGATGAGTTTCTGAAGCTCACGAACTTGACTATTTCTGGGTTTCTCTGTTCCCCAAGTGGAAACCGAAAAATGGAATATCTTGATCTTCACTAAGGTATATCCATTCTCAATTCATTATCCTGTGAATTTTTAGTTCAGTAGCGATGAGAATACTTAATCGATTGGAGAGATTTCATCATGGTGAGATCCGCAGATTGTTGTCGGGGATTATTGTGACTGTTGGTTTCGTTGTTCTACTAGTTCAGTGTTTTGGTATTCCTTGTCCCAAAGCTTTTTGCTTGTCTCCATTTAAAGTTTCAGATGACTTTACCATTTCAAATGAAGTTTCTTTGGTCAAAACCGAGATTAAGTACATAAATCTCTCTGATAATGATGATGATGATGTAAATGGCTATGAAGATGAATACGAAAAGGGGGAAAATAAGAAGGTTTCCTCGTCGGATATTGTTGATAGAGAAAATGAGGTTGCAATTAGGAAGGTAGAACTTAATTTATCTGTTATCGCTTCCCCAAATGTATCATTGGAGAAGCCTAAAATGGCGGTGGAAAGTTCGGTTTCTGTTAGTGGTAGAGAAGGTAATGTTTTGTCTATCGTGAGACACAACCGAGTGACTGCAGTTTCGATATCGCAGATGAACTCGTTGCTGATGAACCAGAGTCTTTCTTCTTTTCGTTCCCCTAAGCCTCGGTGGTCATCTGCTCGAGACTCTGAAATGCTCTCTGCGAAACTCATGATCGAGAAAGCTTCTCTTGTGCATGAATTTCCTGGACTTGACGCTTCGGTTTATCGTAATATCTCCAAGTTTCAAAGGAGTTACGACTTGATGGAGAGGAAACTCAAAGTTTATGTGTACAAGGAAGGAGTGAAACCGATATTCCATAATCCAAAGCCTCGAGGAATTTACGCTTCAGAAGGTTGGTTCATGAAACTCATGGAAAGCAACAAGAAGTTTCTAGTAAAAGACCCAAGAAAGGCTCATTTGTTTTACTTACCGGTCAGCATAAAAGTCCTTAGGGCCTCGCTGGGACGGGATTTTCAGACACCGAAGGGCCTTGCTGACCATTTGAAGGAATACGTAGATTTGATAGCAGGAAAGTACAAGTTCTGGAACCGAACTGGTGGAGCCGATCATTTTCTAGTTGCTTGCCATGATTGGGGAAACAAATTGACAAAAAAACACATGAAGAATAGTGTTCGAGCGCTTTGCAACTCAAATGTTGCACAAGGCTTCAGAATTGGGATCGATACAGCTTTACCGGTCACATATATACGCTCTGCCGAGTCTCCTCTTGAGTACCGTGGGGGGAAAACTGCATCCGAAAGGAAGATTCTTGCGTTCTTTGCAGGAAGCATGCACGGATATCTTCGTCCGATCCTTGTGCAGCTTTGGGAAAACAAAGAACCTGACATGAAGATCTTCGGTCCAATGCCTCGTGACCCTAAAAGCAAGAAACAATACCGGGAATACATGAAGAGCAGTAGGTACTGCATATGCGCGAGGGGCTACGAAGTTCACACTCCTAGAGTTGTCGAAGCCATCATTAACGAATGTGTTCCTGTTATCATTGCTGACAACTACGTGCCTCCCTTTTTCGAGGTTTTGAATTGGGAGGAATTTGCAGTGTTTGTCGAGGAGAAAGACATATCGAATCTGAGGAACATTCTACTATCAATACCGGAAGAGAGATATATTGGCATGCAAGCAAAGGTGAAAATGGTGCAGCAACATTTCCTGTGGCACAAGAAACCGGTTAAGTTTGATCTGTTTCATATGATTTTGCATTCAATTTGGTACAACCGAGTGTATAGGGTTAGAACCAGGTGAAAGACTTCTGTAACTTGTAACCCCAGACAACATTTAGGTGAAATCATTGAGTAGTTTGTTCGAAATCTTGATTTTGTACTGATAGACTCAATCTCACATTGCAAAATGAAAACAATCTTAAAGTTTTTTTTACTGAGTACACAAACCAAAACCAAAACTTTTTTTTAGTTGTTAAAGGCCTCTCCAAAAACAGACACTAAGAGCAAGCTAAAGATGACAACAGCATCAAAGTGAATAGCTTTTAAATGGATCATAATGTTTTCACAGAATCACTCTTCCATGGCTTCGTTTTGCACAGACTCGGTTTTGGAGGCCAAAACTTTGATCTTCTTTGGACCTTCTAGGAGCGGCTCTGGTGCCCGGATCAATGAAATGTGATTATCTATATCCTTCATTTCCTCCGTGTGGATTTTCTTTTTGTTTGGTTTCAACCTAAGTCCCACACACACACAAATCGATCATAATCAAAAACACGAATCTAATTTCAAACTCATGCAAGCAGTGTTTTCAAGGATTTGTATTGAGATTATTAGAAAAAGAGGGGTGAGAAATCTTATATATATACCTCTTTTTGATATGTTCGGCTTCTCTTGTGGTTCTGATCTTATCAATCTTCTTAATAGCCTTGAGTGTATCCTCTGTTACGTTCCTGTCGTATCTCTCCGGTCTGTTTCTCTTCTTCTCAAACTCAAATGTTTTATCCTTTTGGGGAAAAGGAAACAGAGAAAGACAAGGGTGATGGTGAGGCCTTATCCAAACAACCCCAAGGAAACAAGAGAAATACTTTTGATCAAATTAATATATAACCTGAGTCATGTCCTTTCCATGTGCTGCTCTGAATGCTTTAGTCCATTTTACTTTACGTGGGTTCCTCTTCATCTTAAAGTTCTTGTGGCATTTAGACCTACAGAACCGGAAAATCTGCAAAAGAAGAAGATAGTTAGATGATAGTAAGCTAAATCACAATATGCATTAGAGACAAAGCTAAAGAGAGTGCTCGTCAGCGTGAAACCGGTAACATTGACAACCATTGGAATGCTTGATTGTATCTTCAAAACATATGCAATGCAAATAACTCCTAACCAAGAATGCCATATGATTCCAAACACCAATCAACCCGTAAGAATAGACACTGATTTATCAAGAGCAATTCCAACAAACCGAAATTGGTAATTTAAGCTAGAGAACCATACTATAAGATGAGGAAGGAGGAGACATTCACATAATATTCATAAGAAACAAAGCTAAAGAGAGTGCTCAACTGAGTAAACCGATAACATAGAAAACATTGAGATGCTAGATTATATCCTCAAAACATAGGCTGTGCAAATACGATATACTCGGTAGACCTCTTATATACAAAAGTCCTAGCCAAGGATGCCATAACCAAATCAAAACCGTAAGAATAGACACTGAGTTCTCCAGAGCAAATAGATGAATTCCAACTAAAGATACACATCAAAACTGGTCATTTCAGCTAAAACATTTAAAAACATAAAAACTATTGTGGTTCTCAACCAGACTATTTCATGTCAATCCAAGATTTAAGCCATATTTAATAACCTTTGCATCGTTGCGGACAAACTGAATACCATGTCCAGGGTATATTGTGGAAGAGCAAAACCAACACTTCACCAATCTCATTATGTCTCCTCCTTACAAATCCCTACAAGAACACAGAGGAATCATAAAAAAAGAAATGCTTGAGTCAAGGAACTATCTCGGACTTCGACATGCAACACTGAAACTAAACCCACAAAAAAATTGACCATAAAAAAACAACAAGGAAGCTGTTTTCCGCAGAATTAAGTTTTACTCATAAGCAATACTAAGCAGACAGAGAAAAGTTCCAACTTTAATCTAATTTATATAAAAAGTCTTCAAAATATCACTCAAAATTCGTCAGAAACTGTAAACTGAGAGACTTTTACGATCATTTCTCATGCAAATTAGAGATTTTGCGTACGAACCTGCGGGTGATTCTAGACTTACGAGTGCGATTTCAAGAAAATTAGGGTTTAGCTCAGAGCTCCCCAAAAAGAGAAGTTGTAAGGGAAGAGGTTTACTGTAGTTGAAGGAAAAAAGGAATTGGGCCTATGGGCTCTATTTGTAAGATTTGTTGCAAGTGTAGTTCTTATTTATGTGTTTAATTAGGTCCACTTGGCTTAAATGTTTTTCTATATTTTATATTATTAAAAATTTGACATTTTGATTTTATCTATAAAACTTTATCGTTTTTTTTAACTTTTCAAATATGAAAATCTTTTGGAGAGAATTTCAAATGTTTTGTTTACAAAGATTTTCAGAAAAAAGCAAAAAAAAAAAACCAAAATATCTCATATAATTTTTTTTAACATCTAAATTTATTATTATTTTATTATAAATTTTGAGCTGCGAAGGCTACGAACTTAGAAATAGAGCTTATCTCGACGATTCCAAACATATATTTTATCCACAACAAATATTTAGAAAAGGTTTTTAAATTATTCTAAGGTGCATTTTACATGTTAAGGTCCGTTGCCTAACCCTCAACTAAACATTCCAAATCACAATTTTATTATTTTTTCCAAAGTACATAGCATTTTCAAACTATTATTGCATCTTCAGTACTCACATTTTTATTACTCAAACCTTCAAAGTTCAAACATTTGGTTCTATTACAAATAGATAAAAACCAACTCTATGCATATAACAAAAAAAAAAAAAACTTTATGCACATATATACAACATATATGTTATGTTCCCTAAATCTCAGTTTGATCTCGATTGTTTCTCTCGTATACGTCTGATGCATATTTCCAATTGATCACACTCCATATGTTCTTCAAGTACTCCGCTCTTGCATTCTTGTACTGCAACAATTTATCAAAGTTGTATCAAATGATTCGTCAATATGTTATATTTTTTGTTCGTTAGAGCTATATTGCTATATCAAACTGGATTAAGAGCGACAATATTTAGTACCTGAGGATAGTATGCGTGCTCCCATACGTCAATCCCGATTAGAGGAACCAAGTGTGATCCTTTAGTCACCAATGGATCCTACATTTTATTTTATATATATATTTTCTCTCTTTATCAAGTATTTTGTTTAATTTCTTTTTGTGACAAATTAACTATTGTACAATGAACTACCTGATTGGCTGTGGTCTCGACGACAAGTCTCTTTAGCTCTTTGTCTAATCCAAACCACTAACACAGAGGACAATCATACAAGCTATATTTTCAATTAACTGAAACTGAATTCTAATACAAGATATAGAGGACAATCATACAAGATATTCTAATACTATGTCCAAAAATGTATAGATGTTTATATCAAAATCAATTAACAATGAACTTATATATACATCTTTCTTATATATTACCTTATATTCTAACTTACTGTTAATTAGACTCTAACAAGAAGCTTACCACCCAACCAGATCCTTGCACGGCTGCGCCTTCGGCGTTCATCTTCTGGATCAATCCTTCTAAGGATCCGAAATGAGCATCAATCGCAGAAGACAAAGGATCATGCGGTGGCTTGCCACCTCCTTCCTACCAATTTAATTTTACCCATTAGGAAAAAAAACAAAAAAATCTCACCACAAATAAAACATGGAGTAACGAGGAAGTAACATATTCATACATGAACAGAGGCTAGGTTTTTCCAGAAGATTGCATGGTTAACGTGACCTGGAAGCAAAGTAACAAAAAACAAAAATCAATCAAATTCCTTATGATCAACAAGCCACAACCAGAGGGTTTAAAGCTAGGGTTTGACCTCCGCCGTTGAACTTGATGAGGCTTTGGAGTTTGACGACGGAGGAGTGATCACCGTCGGCCAAGGCGGATCGGAGTTTGCCTAGGGCTTTGTTGTACTGAGTGACGTAAGTATGGTGGTGTTTCTGATGGTGCAACTGCATGATCTCCTCACTGATCGCTGGCTCTAACGCATCGTAAGCGTAAGGAAGATCAGGTAGCGAAGCGGTCTTCATCGACTCGAGACACGGGTCCATGGTTATGGTTTTTCCTACTCCGGCGTCAAGGTTCACCGCGAAAATAGCAATTAGGAAGATGATAGAAACATTAATGATGCTCATGGTTTTATATGTATATATATAGTTATTATTAACACACTAGAAATGAAGCGAGGAGTAGATTTATACAACAAATATTAAGCCACATCACCTTTAGACTAATCCACTTGTCGAGCTCTAAGGCTTTTATGGCTTGAGGTGTTTTGCACACTTGCTCGATTTGTGTCGGAACCTTACGTAACGAACGTTTTTGATGCTTATTGATGATGTTGGTGTGTGTGCTTTTGTCGTTGTGTGTTTTATGGTATGAGAAACGTGTATATATAATAGAAATTCAACGCTCAGTCAAATAATCCAATCTCTACATTCGAAAGATCAACGCATCTATTAACGTCGTCTTTTTCTGTTCATCCCTACCAAAATCTCCCCATTACAATCTACAAAATATCCAAAAAAAATTAATGGGATGTATTCAATCTAACATATAAAAATATTTGAATTTTAATGAGATTTTAGAAGTGATTTTGTGTGATTTTAGAAAATTTAATATAAAATTCTCTATAATCCTATCTAAAACCATGAGATTTGATTCTTTATATTTTTATCAAAGAAATCCTTTCAAATCTCTCTTAAATTCATTGAAATCATAAAAAAAAAAAATATGTCGTGTGTTTCCAATAACAATGAATTTGAAGGTATTTTTCCAGATCACTAATTCAATAACACTAGATTTTAATAAATTTTTCTAAATTCATGATCCAATAACATAAGATTTGATAAATCATAACAAATCACTAGAAATACTAGATTGAATCACAATAATGTTAAATTCGAACATAACTATTGAGAGATGCCCATAAATATATGATTTTTACACTTAAATCAGACTATCCAGTATCCACCATATATGCACGAAGATTTCTTCTGAACTTAAAGATTATAGTGCTTGATGAGAAGCCTCTATAAAAATTCATTTATACATTCTATTGATGAAAAAAAACGGATACAGTCTTCTAAAAATGGGAGAAAGAAAATGTTAAAATGTTACGGTTAATCAGAAGAGGCCCATAAATTACAGAAACCCCAAAACGAAAGGCCCAATCCATTAAAATAAACAGTACACGATGGAATCCGACGTGGACAATCGAATGGTCTAGATTAAACATAACATGGATGACACGTGTTCACCACAACTTAAAACCCTACGCAGCGCGTGCCGGCTCAAGCCATGCACACAGCTAAACCGCGTCACCACGTTCTCCTTACCCATTACCTCCATCTATTAATCACAACCGTTAGATCAAAATTGGACGGTCACTATCAGATATCTTTTAGGTTTAATACCAGAAAAATAATCACCTACTTGAGCCACCATAGAACTTTCGAGGAAGCGTGAAGCATAAGTTAAACGCGATTTCTATGATCTTGAAATCCCAACCGTCCAATCAAACAACTTACAAATTTCATGTTTTAGGAATAATTCAGTATATAAAATAATAAAATCCATCATTAGCATTGAATTGTGTGTGGCTGAGTCAGTATAACGTATAGAGAAAAGCAACCATTGGCGATTCGTTTCTTCTTATAAAGAATCAAAGAAATCGTCGTCAATAAGATTATCGAAACCGTGAAGCAATCGTTAATCGTTAAATCTCATCGTCGGATTTGTCTCTTCTCCGATTCAATATCACTCTCTCTCTGCATTGTTTATGGCGTCGTCGGCGAGGATTTGTTGCGGAGGAGGAAGTGCGTGTGCCGTTCGTGGTGATCGACGTACGGTGATTGCTCGATCGGCTTGTGTTGTTCCGGTGGTTAATCGACGGAATTGGTGCGAGATCGGGAAAGTTTCGATGACGATGGGGGATTTGGGATCTTCGTCACAACAAGCGGTGAAGCTTGAGAGATCGAATATCGGTGAAAGGAAACACGGCGGATCCGTCGTGTCGAGGGAGAAACTCGACGATTGGTTGAGGGATTCTGTGGTTGAGATCGTGAAGAATTTAAGAGAATCGCCGTTATTGGTGCATTTATACGCGGAGGCGAACGGTGGTTTGATTACAACGACGGCGACGAATCCAGAGGCGGAGGATTGGCCGGCGATGGAAGGGAAATGGGGTAGAGGAGAAGAGAGAACGCCGGAGGGAGTTATATTCGTCGAGAAACTCGCCGACGATGACGTAGCTGTGGCAGATCATGATTCGGAAGGAGGTGATGATTACGATGGTTTTAACGGTGGCGCGTGTGGAGAAGGAACAAGCGCGTGGGGGATAGTGGCGCAGGGAAGAGGAACGGATTGTGGACCGGTTTGTTATTTGTTGAAAACGACCCGGGTCGGGTCGGGTATAGGTACGGTTTGCACCCATTTCTGCTTGGTGAAGGTGAAGAGTTTTAGGGAAACGGCTGTTTCACAGTTGAATAACTCGTGGTTGGTGCAGACTGGTCAATGAACAGCGATTAGGTTTCAATGGTGATTAAATTGGTTACAAGTGAAAGGGATTGATCTGTAAATTATTTATTCACTTGGGGTTTTGAATTACGAAACCCTTATGGATATGATCAAAATACATTTATCAATTATACATAATCTGTTCAATAATCTCTGGATATATGATATATCACAACTAGGCCGGATCAGATATCCTGAAAAAATACAATCTTTATGATTCAATTTATTTATGAAAGATATCTAATTTTTTGATTTGCTTTGTTTTAGAAAATATCAGATATCTAGATTTTTTAGGGATGTTTGCGGATATCCGAATCTTCACGGATCTGTTTAAAAAAAAAAAATTAAACACCATAACTTTTTTTCAGAACAAAAGTTTTTATTTAAGATTTAAAATAATTAATGAATAAATATAGGAAATAGATCTAATTTTGTTCGATAAAATTAAAAAGAAAAGAAAAATTAAAATTAAAACAATGACAAATAAAATATATATTTTTATTTAAAAGATATATTTCAACTAAAGTTAGTATTTACTTATATTTATTATTAATATACTCACTAAATAGATTTAAAAATATAAAAATGTAAATATATGTTATAATCTACCATATTATATGTATATATAAATAATATACGGATCGGATTGGATATTCAGATTTTTAAAATTAGTATTTGTGATTTATTTTGGTTTAGACTGATACCAAATTTTACTATTTGTCTTGCTTTTATTCAAAATGGATATCCGAATTTTTTGGATAGGATCAAAACGAATAGTGAATCGGATCGGATTTAACAAATAATTTGCCTAGCCTTAGTTTCAATTAGCCTAGGGCACGGAGCGGATATCCGAAAAAAATCCGGTATCAGCGATCCGCTTTGTCTTTTATGGATAATTGTTTTTCGATCCGATCTGATCCGATAATTTTCGGTTATCCTACTTTTTTAGAATATCCGCGGATATCCGATCTGATCTGTTAAATTTTTAATTGTTATTTATTTATTTTATTATTGAATCATAACAAAAATTAAATATTTAACAAAAATGAATGAGTTAAGTATAATTTTTCACGCTCGTACATCTATAAGAACAAAAAAAACAATGACTAATCATATACATTAGATATATACTTTATATTACAATATATCTAACGGATCGTATCAGATATTCGGTTTTTCTAAAAGGATATTTTCGATTTGCTTTGTTTTCTACGAATACTTAAATTTGGTATTTGCTATGCTTTAAAATTTTATGGATATCCGGATTCATCAGATCGGATTGTAGCGAATAGCGAATTGAATCGGATTTGACGGATTTTTTGTCCCAGTCCTAATTTCAATACATATAAAATCTTCAATTATTTTAATAGGAAAATATAATTATTCCAAAAGTTATTTTGTAAAGAAAGATTATAGTTCTTTACAAATATATGTAACCCATTAGTAAATAGCAATGTTCAAAAAAACGCTAAGCGCTAAACGAGCGGCGACCCTCCGTCTAGCGCCTAGAACACTTAGTCGGGGCTAGGCGATTTTTTAGGCGGTTTAGACGGTTCTTAAATATAACTATATATATATATTTTATATATATAATAAACTATTTATTTATATTATATAAAATATAGAATAAAACATAATGAAATAATCTTAAGAAACATTATCCATAAATAAATAAAAAAACCAAAACCCTTTTTCTTTCTTAAATAAAAAAAAGGCAAAAAACCCTTTTTCTTTCTTAAATTAGTCAATACAGCACCGTTTTATAAGTTAAAAAAATTAAAAGCGGACACCCAAACCGCCAAATGGCACCTTCCGCCTAACACCTCCGATTAGCATAAAATCGAAGCGGCTTAAAAACGTCTAGACCGCTTTTTTGAACACTGGTAAATAGTATGAAATAGTAAATACTCCAAAAAAGTAGACAAATTACATTTTGTCTGTTTTTAGTTCATGAATCTGTTATATTTGACCATCTAATCTAATAAATACTCAAAATTAATTTCCACAATTATTTCAATTTTTACATTATTAATTTTATCTTTTTAAATCATTGAATAATGTAATAAATACGAAGCGTGTTGTTAGTCCACATATTCTAAATTCCTTTTGGCAGCTTTGAACAATAATTTGTCATTTAACACAAAAACCATAATTTTGTATCTTCTTAATAATAAAACCTTTTACATTATATCATGTATGGAATATGGTTTTATCAGACTAATCAGAGGAGGTAACTGAGGTAGAGCCAATAATGTAGTGATTATTGCTTGACCATTTCATTGTTTGAAAATTACAAGAGTATTGAAAGAAATAAGAACAAATTAACTTTCTATCTTCTCTTCTTATAGTAGTGACTACAGACAATATACTAACGGTAAAAAGTAAAAAAATTAAAGAATTAAATTCCAGAGATGGCCCAAAACCAATCTTCATGTTTAGTGTGTGGTTACTTAGACAATCTTTATCGGTGAAACAATCACCGGTTCTTCTGATTAAAAGTTTAAAACATAACTAATTATTTGTTAAAAAATGGGTGAGACGTCTCACACGTCTCAACACTGCCACGCGTCGTCATTTTAGTGGACATACCGAATTGTGTCGACGAAAGCGAAGAAAAAGAAAAAAAATTCATTTGTGCGCCTCTCGTTTTTTTCTTCTTCTTCGTCGTAGAGATAGGCGATTCTCCTCCTCTCTCTCTCTCTCTTGATCGTTGTCAGAGCTCCTCGTCGCCGATTCTCCTCTCATTTGGCGTATCCGCAGCTTCTTCAGCTTCAGGAAGCTTGGCCTCCTGGAGTGGAGGTTCCCGTTGCTGCTTCCGCCGGAGAACCGCTTCCTCACGGCGTCAAACGCACCTCCGAAGGTATGCAAATTCTTAACCTTTAATCAATCATTCTGAGATCTGCATCCTTTCTTTGTGTGTTTATCTGCTTGGTCGAATTATTTGAAGCCTTAAAGGCTAAAGCTTTCCCTTTTCTCTGCTCATCGTGATTCTCTTAGTTGGTTTCAGTTACAGTTTCCTCAACTGCAGAGTAATAAAATACAACTTTTCTCTGCTCATGGTCTCTGGTTTTGATTTTGGTTCACATTCTGCACATTCGTTCAACTTCACTTTGTGCTTTCTTTAAGCTGAAATAGAGGTTGCATTAGTTGACCAACTGCTTTGATTTGTATTGGAACACCATAAAAATTGAGAGGTTAGAATCATCTCTAAGGATATGCTTTGCTATTAAGATCGAACTACATCTATAAACTACATTAGTATTTATTGTAGTGTTCTTGATTAGTCTTTGTTGCTTTAGAAGTGCTTAAAGAGTGACACTTTTCTTTCTAAAGTTTCCCCAAAATCAACGAGCTCATCAAAAATGGCACTTTGAAGAAAAGGTGAAATTCTCATTCCATTCCGGTCTCCACTTGTCTTTTATTTTGACCCATTGATTACATATGTCTTGCGGATACAGTTTTAGCGACATGGATGAAGAAGAAGAAGAGATGGAAGATGCGATTCATAATGGTGAAGTTGCTCATGCCAAGTCTTTAGCTAAATCTTTCGGAAAACCATGCTCCAAAATCAAGGGTGCTTCTTTAACAAGAGATACTTGCTGATGACGTAGTCAACTTCTTGAAAGAACTCGACATGGATAACTCGACATGAATCTCTAGATCTCTCTCTTTAGATGTTCTTTCTCTTTATTCTCTTTGGTTGGTTAGAAATCTTACTAGTAAGAACAATTCTTGTGTTTGATTATGTAAAAAGCAAATTTTTGGTTTTTGATGGTGAAAGTCTGTGTCTTTTCTTAGTTTTGGTATGGTTAAGGCTTCCATATTGGTTATTAGTGGATGTTTCTTGTTTTTCTCTTCGTTCTTTGTTTGGTTGGTTAGAAATCTCACTGTTAAATACACACAATTCTTGTGCTTGGTTGTGTAGAGAGATGTTATGTTGGTGATACTTCTGTAATCGATATTTTATGTGTTTGATCTCGAGATAGTTAAATCAAGTGTTTGATTTTGGGTTTTGGTGGATGAGTATGACTAGTAATATGTTGTTGATCAGGTAGTTTTTGTTCCTCCAGCACCATCACATCCACATATTTACAGCAATGGACATATTTGTTTAGGTAAGTTGCAATCCCTTTTTCACAATCCTCGATTCGAAGCTAAACCATCTATGTACGTTATTTGGAAGTGAAGTTTGATGCTTTGTATCCTTACTAGAGATGATAGACTCACTTGGTTCTTTTTTTGCGTTTTAGATGACTAGACCCGAGTAATATTATTGTAATATATGTTTAAAATTTATGTAATATATGTTTAAAATTTTATGAAACTTTATAAATATTATTTTTTCTTGTTTTTCAAAATTTTTATTTAAAAATTTTTTTTATCTTATTTTTTTGATACCCATATGGTATCAACAATAAACATACAAAATTTACAAAATCTTAAATCAATCTCAAACATTAAAAATTTATTAAAAATAATATTAAATTATTTTTGGTATCACCAATAATGATGCTCCACAGTCCAAGACAATATCCAAACCCTCTCATTCATCCCAAAACCTCTCTCCGACACTACATTGTCTTTAACCAAAGAGTTAATCCACTACACGTCTGGCTCGTCCCTGTAATCTCTCGCTTATTTAGTTCATCTCCTTTCATTCCCCATCCGAGCTTCCAGCTCGGCGATCCCCAATCTGAGAGATTCGACTGTGCTGCTGTTTGAGCAGCTGGTTCGAAACTCAAGCTACGTTTCGCAAATGCAGATGATCTAGCGTTCATTACCACAACCGCTGCAGCTGCCGAAGAGTCAAACCCGTGGTGAGGAGGCTGTTGACTTAGTGTTGGATATGAGTTGACACCCTTATTTAAAACCCTTCCCAAATTGCTCACCGATGCAAATGCTCTAAGTGCTAAAACCCAAAAAGTTTGGCCAAAAGTAACTCACCAAAAGAAACCAAGGTTTAAATCAAACCATGGTTAATGTGGAGAGGACACCCCGTTAAAAAAGAGCATTCTCTATTCACAAGAGTTGGGAAGCTCCACTAAAAGCTTTCTGACATTAACTCTCTGACAGAAAATCTCTCAATTCCCTTCTCTTCTCATTTCGTTGCTCAGACCAGATCTCATATTGTCACTCAGATTCAGCTCGTTGTTGATCTCAGGTCGTCACCCAGATCCAGCTCGTCGATTTCCTCGGCTCGCCAAGTCGTCATTTTCTAGCTCAGACCAGGTCTCGGGTCGTCACTCAGATTCAACTCGTTGTTCATCTCATGTCGTCATTTCCTAGCTCAGACCATGTAACCCAGATCCAGCTCGTCGACCAGACAGCTTCCTAGGCTCGCCAACTCATTATTTCCTAGCTCATACCATGTCTCAGTTCGTCACTCAGATTCATCTCGTTGTTCATCTCAGCCCGTCGTTTCCTAGCTCAGACAGGTCGTCACAGAGACAGCTTCCGAGCTCGTCATCAAGACAACTTCCGAGCTCGTCATCAAGACAGCTTCCCGAGCTCGTCAGCACGTCATCAAGACAGTTTCATTAACTATTCAGCACGTCAACAATATAGCTTTCTTAGCTGCTTAGTTCATTATTCATACTCCAACAAAGACATTATAAAACCTATGAGAACAAACTACGAATGGTTTGATCCCCTTTTTCAAGGGTACGTAGGCAACCTCTCACGAGGTGCAACTATGAATATAAACCACTTGAATTCTTATCCGTCTACAAAGCAAACGCCGAGCTCCGACTTATATATCGAGAATCTCCGAACTTCCTTCCATTACAAATTCATTGTCGATCTTTTGGTTCAACACTTACCGGGGAAGATGGATAATGCTGGTTCATGTCTTGGCTCATCTGAGAATTCCTGCTTGGAGAGGAAACATAAGAACGGAAAGTTTCTTCGACGCTGTTAAAACCGCGGAGTCTAGTTCCATCTCCATGTCGATATCCATATCTCTGGCGCTCAATGTCGACTTCAACCTGCTTCCACCATTGAGCTGCAAAGCCGGTGGAGTAAGAGTGTTGACTCTGTTCTGCCATGACCCGCCGTTTCTTGGGGAGGAACCAACACCATTAGCCATGGGAGAGACCGGAGGAGTTGAAACTCCTGAAGAATACGGAAGAGGAGACAAGCCCTGCATCATCTCCAAGCTGTTAAACGGAGACTGAGCCACCGCAGAGCCAGTTGAAGCATTAACGGGTCTCATCTCTTTATGCGCAAAGAAACAAACTCCATGAGCATACTCGCAATACTCTCCTTTCTGGCAAGAGCCTTTACGAAACTCAGGACAGGGGACACAAGTGTTAGGATACTTCCTCGGATCTCTCCTCACCTTAAAGCTATACATTCTAAACTCATCACTTCCATAAACACCTTCGTTAATATCCGGTAAAGAAGCATCAGCTGGATACTTAGACACTATCTTAACCTCTTCTTCAACAGTCTCATTCATCAATCCACCTCCACTAAGCAACAACTAAATCGCTTTCCTCCTCGGACTAGCCACGAATCTCGAAACCCGAACAAACACATCCAAAGGTTGACTCCCATTAGCATCAAGCAAGTCACTGATGACTTCAATCATATTCACAGAGCATCCAGCAACAGCACAGCGAAGAGCAATGACTCGTTCTTCACCACAAGCTCTGTTCACATCGGATTTTCCAGTGGAGATGATTAAAGGTGTTCTTTCTTCAAGACCCATCTTCTTAGATCCGACCCGTCTGCAATACCATAGCCCTGGCTTGTCCAAGTCGAGACCTTTCTCTTCGATCTCTCTCTGGAACGATGTAAGATCATCACAGGCGCCGGATTCGAGGAGACCCATTGTTTCTTCTTTCTTTAATTCGATTTCAGTTGGGTCTCCTAATAATACCGTTTATTATGAATCCGTCCTTGAATTCGATTTCTGGATTTATGACTGGCTCTACCCCTGATTTAATAAACAAAGGTAAAGAATGGATTAAATCATTATCTTATTTATATATAATTTTATAGTTCTTTGTTCTTCCTCGTCGCATAAATGGTTTATAGATCAAAAGTCTTAAACTTTATAATTCAAAAAGTTGAAACCAAACTCTCAAAGGTAAAGGTCCTTCTTCTTTGACGACAAAAAAGAAAGGTCTTTTTTCTGTTGATTGTTCTACTGAAATATTCGTATTTTTTGTTAATGATTTAATCCGTTCTTTACCTTTGTTTATTAAGTGACAAAGGAAATTTAATTTACTCCTTTCCTTATGTATTTATGTGTGTTAATCAAATAAAGATTAAGTTGGCTTTATATCAAAAGATAGTTCGTATTTCTCATGTTCATAGGGAAAGTTAACCGTTTCGCTGATGGGTTAACTAACTATGCATTTACTTTACTATTTGGTTTTCATTTGTTGAGTCTGTCTCTCTGACTCGGTCGGCTTGATTTTTTTAGAGCAACTCCAACCTTAGCACTAAATTTGGTGTTGAAATCACACCAAATTTGGTGTTTTAGTGTTGAAATTTATTTTCCATCTCCAATCACAACACCAAATTTTACACTAAAAAAATATTTTTTATTATTATATTATTAAATTTAATATTTTTAATAATTACAAAAAATATTAATTATACATAATTCATTAATTATAAATTAAATAAAAATTACAACTGTAATTAAAAATAAATAAAAATATATTACATTGTACTAATTCTCATAATTATTATATTCGGACCACAAGTGTTCGATCAATGCATTTCGAAGTTCAATATGAGCTTTTCAATATGAATTTCAGCTTCGACAGGTGGGATTTCCTCTTGTTCTTCAATTTTTGCATCGACATCACGTTCACCCTCTATGATCATATTATGCATTATGATGCAAGAAGTCATTATATCATGTAACACGTTCTTACTCCAAAAACGTGCTGGTCCAGCCACAATTGCAAATCTTGACTGTAATACTCCAAAAGTGCGTTCGACATCTTTTCTACATGCTTCTTGCTTCTTTGCAAATATTTTTTTTTTGGCCACATAGATCATGAATTATTTGAACAAGAGTGGACCACTTTGGATATATACCATCAACTAGGTAATAACCCATATTGTAATTTTTTCCGTTAATAACATAATTAGCGGGTGGAGCAATTCCTTCAGCTAGATCCAGGTAAACCAAAATATGCATGCCAAATCCAAAGATCATAATCGGCTACAACCTCTAGAATTATAGTAGGAGATCCACTACGACCAGCATATTGTCTTCCCCAAACTGTTGGACATTTTTTCCATTTCCAATGCATACAATCTAAACTACCCAACATACCTGAAAAGCCTCGACATTCACCAATGTGGAGTAGCCGTGCAACATCGTTAGCATCAGGAGATCGAAGATAACGACTAGAAAATACTTCGACAACACCACGACAAAATCGCTTCAAACTTTCTATAGTTGTAGACTCCCCTATTTTGATATACTCATCGGTGGAATCTGCCGGTGCACCATACGCCAACATTCGAAATACAACAGTTATTTTTTGTAAACCAGATAACCCAAGTCTACCGATGCCATCTCTTCGCTGGACAAAGTAATTATCATGTCGTTGAATACCTTCATAAATATGCATAAACAAATGACGACTCATCCGGAATCTTCGCCGGAACATCGTCTCAGGAAATAGAGGATTATCTGCAAAATAATCGTTGAAGAGATTCTGAGAAGCACTTTCCCGATCACGGTTGATAACTACATGACCTGTAATAGAGCCACCATGGAAACTCTCCAAGTTAAATAGATTTTGACTGATGAGAAAATTATTATTTGCGGTGATTTGAGCTACCGCCTGCTTTTCTATATCATCATAAAAATCATTATTTGAAGATGAAGAAGAAGAAGATTGTATATGAGATGAACTACCATAGTTGAAATTCATTTTAAAAGAGAAAAAATAGTAAATGATGGTGATTTTATTTCCAAACATGTTATCCATTTTATAGTGTAAGTAAATTGATATTAGCCGTTGAATTTTGTCGGCAAAGATCTAACCGTTGAATTTTGTCGGTAAAGATCTATATATTTTATGTAAAAATATTAAGTATAATTTGATTAGAAATTTCAAGGTTTGGTAAAAGTATCTTTATATACATTTAAGCATTTATTCTATATATAGTTTATTTTTGTTTGGAAAACTCTTTCTTCGTTTATATAGATTACTTATTATCTAACTAAGCAATCTGTATTAACCTTAAAGAAGTTAAATAATCAAGAAAGCTAATATTTCGGAAAACAAAAGTAGAGAAATTGGGTTTTATAACAAAAAAAATTAACAGAAAATTTGGAAAATGACAAAAATCTATGTTTTTCATAGGAATTTTGTGTTGTCATTTCCCTAATTTTACTTAATTTTTTGGTCATCTAGCTAACTATCCCTTAAAAATATCTAATATTAATCGGAATTTGTTATAAAAATTCCGAATACGACAAAATTAAATCCAAAGTTTCTATTAATTATTTTTATTTATTTAACATGAAAAATAATTAACAGTCACAAATGCTTTTTGTTAAGGACAAATTTCCTTGAAAATTAGCCAAGTGGAAATTTATCTCTCACACTGTCTTAAAACCTTTAAGAAGGTCGTCTGTTTCTTTGTCATGCTTTGTACTTTTCTGGTTTTTTCGATTGATCCAAAAAAATTGCTCTCTTTGATTATCGGTATGTTTTTTTTCTCTCTTAATTAAAATCTAAATATATGTTCTGTTTTTCTTCTTTTTGTCATAGCTTTGACTATCTGCTAAACTAATGTGATGGTTCATTGTCTTCTTCTTCTCTCTACTTTTGATACCGGATTCTTTAGGGACTGTATTTGATCAAGAAGAAGTGTTAGATGGCAATGTTAAGCAGGAACCGTCAGTTTCTTTTGCTAAGACTCTGACTCAGTCTGATGCTAATAATGGAGGAGGATTCTCCGTGCCATTGTATTGCGCGGATACAATATTTCCGCGATTAGACTGCACGGTTGACCCACCGGTTCAGAACATTGTAGCTAGAGACATTCACGGCAAGACGTGAAAGTTTAGACACATTTATCGGGGGACTCCACGGTGACATTTGTTGACTACCGGTTGGAGTGCTTTTGTGAACCATAAGAGACTTAT
Organism: Arabis hirsuta; assembly: GCA_964056655.1. NCBI lineage: Eukaryota > Viridiplantae > Streptophyta > Magnoliopsida > Brassicales > Brassicaceae > Arabis > Arabis hirsuta. Next base: position 3,799,742 of record OZ053308.1, on the reverse strand, counting down.
GGCTGGAGATTCTGTTGTGTTCTTGAGAGCAGTTAGTGGCGAAATCTGCATAGGAGTTAGGAGGATGAAACACTCTAGCAGTTGGACGGATTCTTCTTTCTCTTCGTTTATGCGGGAGGCGGAAAAGGAAGGTAATGTAATGATTAATAGTAATGGTAATGGAAATGGCGGTTGGGGTTTGATAGTTAACGATGAGTTGGTTGTTGAAATGGCTATAAAAGGGGAAATGGGAAGGCACTTGAGGTAGTTTATCACCCGAGGATGAGCACGCCGGAGTTTTGTGTGATGGCAGGTGAAAATGTATCAGCTACTACTTCAGAACTATTCCGCTACTAGCTCAGAACACGAACACAACACAAGGGTTTTCTCAAAACTGTTTACTAGTATTGATGACTTGAATACTTACACGTATTGCTTTCACTCAATCCTAGTCTACCCTGTTCACGAATCGCACCTGATACGTGAACTGTTTTAACCCCTTAGCCCCTTGATACAAGATTTCTTGTTTACCCGAAACCCTTATCCCTTTTGCTAAGAATGTTCTAGTTGTGTTACCGTCTCTACGACTTAACACACCCTATTTATAAAAGTGGCATGCGGCTTAACCTAGCCTTGGCCTCTACTCCATGCAAGATTCGCTATCTTCTTCAAATCTTCATGTGTAGATCCACTTTCCTTATCTTCTCCTAAGAATAAGGAAATCTTCTAGCTTGAGTAAATCTTCTCCAGGATATCCTCCAGCCTTCCTTGAGTGCAAGTCACGCCCTTTCTTTGCCTGGACTGACCCACCCCAAAAGCCCATCGGGCTCCAAGCCCACCAGCTGCCTCGCACTTCTTATGAAGTACTCCCATCTGGTGATGCTACAGAATCCTGCTTCAACGTTGCATCTTCAATCTCCCCCTTTTTAGCTTTGTGTGTCTCCCAAGTATCTGCAAAATAAACTCACCACAAGCACAGAGACAACCAACAACAAGCACAAGCAAATTCCAACTCATCCATACGAATTAAACTTGTAAAAGTTATTACAAGCATAAACCAAAACCATTAAGTACTTAGTGTTTGGAACGAGGAAAAACAGAACCCAAACAGAACCCAAACCCAAAAAAAAAACTCCCAAAAACAAGCCCCCATGCTCCCCCATACATCACGATCTACTTAGCCACTTTCTTCTCCCCCTGCTTGGGAGCACACAAGTTAAAAACACACGCATTAATGTATAAGCAGAAAGCACAAGAGATCACGAGAACTTACTTTGATTGGCTTGGTGCACATCTTGAACTATCCTTGACAGCTGATGCAGGACAGACGTGATCTGGTACAGCGCCTTGTTGACCACCCTCCGACTTGACTGCCCTTGAGGCACACTGATGTGGCCAAGTGACACATCAATTGCTGAGGTTGATGGAGCTGAGCTGGATGACTTTGAGTGTTCTGGCTCTCTCTTGGTTTTTTTTGGCAGGGCAGGCTGAATCAGCAGCGGCTGAGACCTCTTCTTGGTTGATACCTCCTCTCTGACTATTTCAACTCCTTTGGCCCGAGTGCGCAGTGACGTCCTAGTTCCTCCTGTTTCTTTCTTCTCGGTCCTGACGTCCATCTGGTAGTACGAGGGTAGCATCACAACATCATCCTCACCAGTAACAGCCCCACATTGATCTTCAATCATTCCAGCAATCAGATGTGGAAACACCAACTTCCTTGAATCAGGCTGCTTGTTGTCCTCTCTTTCAATCTTGCTGATTGCCAAGACTTGCTGAAACACCATGGCCCCAAAGTCTACGCGCATCTTCTGAGCCAACTTGTACAGAAGCAGAGCTCTGTACTGAGCAATGTGTGTCCGATGAGTAGTCGGGTACCAGTTGTGCCTTGCCAAAATGGTCAATGCAACAAACTTCGGAGAAAGATGAACTGTGGACAGAGCTGGAGCCTTCTTGTGACGCTTGCTGATAGTCAGAACTACATCTTTCTGAGATTCATCTCCCTTAAGGTAAGCAGCAATAGATTCTGGATCCACCTTGTCAAGTGCTTCAGCCCTTTTCCTCTCCTTGGAGCTCAGTTCTGACATATTCAGAAATTTGTTAATGCGAGCAGGACTGAACCTCACGATGTGACCCCTGACTAAGACCATAACACCTCCATCATGTACCACAGTATCGCCCAAATTAGCGTAAAACTCGTTGATCACTTCCCTATCATAACCCGACCTAATTGAGACCATGGGAGTAAATCCAGCTTCAGCTATCACAGATGGGTACTCAAATTCCTTCTGTTCCTCAAAAGCAACAAGCTTCTCACCGATAATTCCACGACTTTTCAATACAAAGTATCTTTGATATGCACTGGCTGAGCAGAACTTGTCAGATGAGAACGACACACCACCAGTCATGGATTCTGCTCCAGCAGCAGATCCTGCTCCTACTTCCTCTGAATCACCCGATTCGGAGTCTTCGTGCTCTTTGATCTGTTTCCCCTTCTTCTTTTCCAGACTCTTTTCCAGCTTTATAGCCTTCAGCTGCTGAGTTGCAGCCTCTTCCTCGTCGATCTCTTTCTCAGGATCCCATGCTGAATCGGAGACCTATACTTCCTCCTCTTCTGATTTTCCGCCAGAGACTGGTGACGGAGACCTGCTCTGATAGGCTTCTGCCAATTGACCGATGAGATTCGTCAATTTGTTGTCGAGAACACCAGAAGGCGGTGTCCCCTTGGTGTCTAGTTCAAGTCATGGAGTCTTGAAGACCATCGACCCCTCGTCTTCCTCTGCTTCATCCCGTAGCCGAAGTTGATTGGGATCGTTTGCTGGAGGATTCTTCTTTGATCCCTTCTTCTTGGCAGTCTTTGAGCTTGATTCTCCTCCCATGGTTACTCAAAGATTCTTCTTTCTTTTTCTTGAAAATTCTAGGGTTTTGAAGAAACAGACTCTCGGATTTCCTGAACTTCTTCTCGCGGCCAAACAAGGAGACTATTTAAACAAACAAAAAATCTCTTCTGGGCTGCGACCTTACAAACCCTAAGGGCCCAACCGACACTCTTAGGCCCAAGTTCTTTTGTTACCAAACCCATATGAAAACTGAAGCCCAAACTCTCGGATTTATCTGAACCAGGGCATCCTGCATCAACTCCAGAACACTGCAACAGCTTGTCACACTCATTAGATTTTTCACACACAAGGAACAACAACCACATTCATTTTAAGAACACAATGGGGATTAAGCTGATAATGGTGGTCCTTGTAAAGATTTAAAACTGGCATTTTTTTAAAAAAAAAACTTTTGACACAAGATTAATTTACCGTTTTCGAGTGATGTTTCAGCAACTGAACTTTTACCAATTCGCAGCACATACCCAGCTCGATACGATTCACAACATCTGGTCATCTTCTACTCCAATGAGTAGCTTTCACACCACCATGTCTTTATCTCATCCTGACCAGTTTTCAACCTTTATCCACTCGAGAAAGTTGTTGATGCATTCAAGACGTGTGAATAATTTTTTTTTTTACTTTTGTTTTGCTTCACCTTCACACGCCTGCTCACTTTTCTGGGTTCTTTTCTTTATTTTTTTTGAATGAGACAGTTCCATCACTTGACTTCTCAGAAACTATCTCTTGTTTTTTTTGCTTTGATTCGTTCTTTATCGTGGAACCTTTACTGATGTCAAGACAAGATGACATGACAGGTAGCTCTTTCTCATTGATGTTTCAGACTCCAAACAAAATCCGAGCCATATATGCACCTTGAACCAGTACCTGTATCAGTTCTGCACACTTCACAAATGATTAAATCCCACAAACATCAATAGAGTTCCTTAAGGTGATAAAACGATTAAAATCCAGTGGTTTTGTGAATAAATCAGCCAGTTGTAAATCTATAACAATATGTTCCACCACTACCTGTTTTTCCTCCACAAGTTCTCGGATGAAGTGGTGTCGAATGTCGATGTGCTTTGTTCTCGAGTGTTGCACCGGGTTCTTTGAAATACTTATAGCACTCTTGTTGTCACAGTGAACTAAAAGTGATCCAGAATCCATCCCATAGTCAGCAGACATTTGCTTCATCCAGAGAAGTTGGGTGCAACAGCTTCCCAAGGCAATGTATTCTGCTTCAACTGTGGACAGAGATACAGAGTTCTGGTTCTTGCTCATCCATGAGATTAAGTTATTTCCCAAAAAGAAACACCCACCACTGGTACTCTTCCGATCATCCAAACTTCCAGCCCAGTCGACATCACAATATCCAACCAAATTTTTGTTTGACCCCTTGGAGAACCAAATTCCCAAGTTGGCCGTACCCTTCACATACCTAATGATTCTCTTGACTGCTTCAAGGTGAGACTGCTTTGGCTTTGCCTGGTACCGAGCACACATCCCTACACTTAGGCACAAATCAGGTCTACTGGCAGTAAGATACAGTAGGCTTCCAATCATACCTCTGTAAAGCTTGACATCCACATTGTTACCCTCACTGTCACGAGTCATCTTCACTGTAGTACTCATGGGCGTTCTTGCTTCCTTGCACTGCTCCATCTTGAGCCGTGTTAGCAGATTCTTTGCATACGTACTCTGAGAAATGAACACACCTTCTTCTGACTGAGTTATTTGAAGATCCAGAAAGTACTTCAGTTCTCCAACCATGCTCATTTCAAATTCATGTGTCATGCTTTCCACAAACTGATCCACCAGCCTTTGTGACGTGCTTCCAAAGATGATATCATCTACATAAATCTGGACCATCATGATATCCTTTCTCTGCTCGAGTATGAACAATGTCTTGTCCACACTGCCCCTCATGTATCCTTTTTGCATCAGGAAACTCGTCAGCCTTTCGTACCAGGCTCGCGGAGCCTGCTTCAGCCCATACAGGGCTTTCTTCAGTCTGTACACATGACCTGAATTAACTGGATCCTCAAAACCTTTCGGTTGCTCAACATGAACCTCCTCCTGCAAAAAGTCATTCAGAAAAGCACTTTTGACATCCATCTTATAGACTTTAAAGTTAAGTATGCATGACATGCCCAAGAAAAATCGAATGGACTCCAATCTTGCTACAGGAGAAAATGTTTCCTCAAAATCCACTCCTTCAATCTGAGAGTAACCTTGTGCCACCAGTCTTGCCTTGTTCCGAACCACCACTCCAGTCTCATCGATCTTATTCTTGAAAATCCATTTTGTGCCAACAATATTGACCCCTTCTGGTTGTGGGACCAGTTCCCACACATCGTTTCTCTCAAACTGTTCAAGCTCTTGCTCCATTGCAATGATCCAGAATTCGTCTTCAAGAGCTTGTACATGATTTTGTGGTTCAATCACCGACACAAAGCATGCAAAATGTACTACTTTGTGATTTTTCTTCTTCAAGCTCATCATCTCACGATAATCCTTCTTGACTCCTCTTGTTTTCCTCCCTTCATTCACATCACTGATAAGATCAGATGCTGAATGATTCCTAGGCACAAGAGGTTCTGTAGCTTGCTTTGTCTCAGATTCTTCTTCTGTGACAGATTGGAGTTCTAACTCAGTCTGCTCCTCTGTACCAGGCTGCTCCTATTTTCTTCCTCCTGATGTATCTTCCAGTTCATTATTTGTGTAAACTATTCTATCCTTGTTCTGCCTCGTACCAGCATAGTCGTCAAAGACCACGTTGGCTGACTCAACTATCACCCCTGTTCGTTTATTAAGTACTCGGAAAGCTGCACTATTTTCTGAATAGCCCAGAAAAACACCATCATCACTTCGAGAATCAAACTTCCCAAGATAATCCTTGTCATTGAGAATGTAACAATTGCATCCAAACACATGAAAGTAGCTGAGATTAGGTTTCTTTCCTTTCCATAGCTCGTAGGGTGTCTTGGTCAGCCCCTTCCGTACATATACTCTGTTGACAATGTAACACGAGGTACTTACTGCTTCTGCCCAGTACTTCAGAGCAATGTTGTTCCCATGTATCATGGCTCTGGCCATTTCCTGTAGCGTTCGATTTTTCCTCTCTACTACACCATTTTGTTGTGGTGTCCATGGGGTTGAAAACTGGTGAGCAATACCATGATCTTCACAAAATTCCTTCATATACCCATTCTGAAACTCACCACCATGATCACTGCGTATTTTCTTGATTCCACCTCGCTCATTGATCAGTTGTAGAGCCCAGATTCTGAAGCTATCCGCTGCTTCGGATTTCTCACGAAAAAATCTGACCCAAGTGTATCTTGTGTAATCGTCCACGAGAACAAACACATACCTTTTCCCAGCAACACTCTCCACTTGAGTTGGCCCCATCAAATCCATGTGAACCAGATCTAGTGCCGATTCAGAATGAACATCCGCCACTTTCTTATGTTGAACCCTCACTTGCTTACCCTTACTACATGGTCCACACACAAATTTCTCTCCTCCCTTAAGCTGAGGTACTCCTCTGACCATCTCCTGATTGGTAAGAGAAGTGAGGCTTCTGATATTCATATGACCTAGGCGTTGGTGCCATAGGTTCAGATCATCTGTTGCACTGAAGCAGTTGGTGTCCTCTCACTTCCACATGTAGCAGTTATTGCCTGTTCTAACTCCCATTAGCACCGTCTTCCCTTTGTCATCAATTGCTTTGCAGTCATGTTTAGTGAAGCACACCATTAAGCCTTCGTCACACAGTTGACTCACACTGATGAGATTAGCTTTCAGTCCCTGTACCAGATATACATTCATTAGTTTGGGTAACCCTGCATCACATGTCTGTCCTTTTCCTTGTATGCGACCATGTCCTCCATCACCAAACGTAACCTTGCCTTTATTAATTTTCTTGAAACTCTCCAGATTACCCAAGGTTCCAGTCATGTGTCGAGAACTGCCACTGTCAAAATACCACGGACCCGTATCTTCGTGTTCTTCTGTTACAATTGCCATGCTGCACCTAAACCCAAATTGGGTAGCACTATCTGATCTTTGTCTCGTAGCAGGAGACCTTAAATCCAATTTCTTTACCCAAATCTGATTCCGACTTCCATTCCAAGTGAATTTTCCTTCATAGCGTAGACGTCTGACCCTCTCTCAGTACTTGTAGCAGTAGGCTCGGATGTGTCCATGTCTACCACAGAAGTAGCATCCAATCTTTTGTTTTGCCATGACTTTAGGCCTTCGTGCTTCAGTACCTTCAGTTCGGTTTGCAGGCTGTGACTGACTACTGGCAGCTACGAACTTGATGCTGTGAGATTCTGATCCTCCACTTTCATTGTATCCAAGACCTCTGTGAACGGCTTAAGTCCTTCTATAAGACAGAATATGGTCTAGCTGTCTTGTACCAGCAAACATGCGAATCTTCTAATACTGCAGATCCAGTTGTGATTGAAGCTCAGCAGAAATCTTTTTCTCAGCATGCAGTTCCTTTTCTTGATTAGCTGCCTTGACTGCCAGATTGAGTTTCTCCTTTAATAGTGACACTCTCTCCTGACTCAATTTTTGTTCATCCTGCAGTCTACTCTGTAGTGATTCAACTTGAGCTTCAAGTCGCTGTTTCTCCTTAGCCAGCGACAGATTCTCCTGTCCCAGTCTGATAAGAGTCTCTCGTACCTCCTTGTAGCTCTCAATCAGTTCATTCTCATCAGATTCAGATTCAGACTGTTCACCTTCAGCTTCTTCCATGATTCCCACGAATGATACCAAGTTGTTCAGAATTTCTTCATTCTCACTGTCAGCTTCAGAATCTTCTTCTTCAGCCATCATCGACCTTTCTTTCCTTTGTTTCAGATGACCAACACACTCCAGCTGAGTATGTCCGACTCCCTTACACACCGAGCATTTCATTTCCATTCTCTTGATTGAAGGACATTCAGACTTGAAGTGACCATATCCCTTGCATTCGTGACATTGAAGTTCAACCTTCTTACCTTGCTTATCTCCTTCAGACTGGTTTCTACCTCCTCCTGTACTTTTCTGACCTTGACCCCGTTCGATTCTCCTTCAGAGCTCGATCAAACCTTCTTACCAACAAGCTCATCGGATCTCTGTCCTCGGTCTCTTCAGTTGTCTCACATGAGGTTAGAGCTAAGTTCTTGTTTTTCCTGGAGTAAGCTTCAGCACTGTCTAATTCCATCTCATGAGCCTGTAACATCCCCACAACTTCACCAAAACTCAGATCCTCAGTGTTGTGAGATACATTCAGAGCTGACTTATAAGCCATGAATCGAGTAGGAAGACACCTTAGGAACTTCTTTACCAACTTTTTATCCTTGTACTTCTTTCCCAGTGTAGCAGCCTCCTGCGCCAGTGACTTCAACCTTGAGCCAAAGTCTGAAATAGATTCATGTTCCTCCATCCTCATGTTCTCAAATCGAGAAGCCATCATATCTCGTCTAGAACTCTGAACCTTAGTGGTTCCTTCGAAGTGAGTCTGAAGCAGGTCCCAAGCTTCCTTTGTTGTTTCACATCCTTGAATCAGCTCGAAGGTCTTCTTAGTTACACAGGAGTGTATGGCAGACAAAGCTCTTGCATTGTACTTAGCTTTCTTCAATTCTTCCTCTGTCCATGTCTCTTCTGGTTTGGGAGTCCTGAATCCATTATCATCCATTATCACAGGTGCTTCCCACTGCACTAGAACAGATCTCCAGGCCAGTACGTCAATACCTACAATTATGAACTTCATCCTTGACTTCCAGAAGCCGTAGTTTCCACCATCGAGTATCACCTTCGAATTGTTAATCAAATCATCGTAGCTATCCATTTTCTCCTCAAGATCTCACCCGTAATAATACGAACAAGTGCCGCTCTTATACCAAATGAAAATGTATCAGCTACTACTTCAGAACTATTCCGCTACTAGTTTAGAACACGAACACAACATAAGGGTTTTCTCAAAATTATTTACTAGTATTGATGACTTGAATACTTACACGTATTGCTTTCACTCAATCCTAGTCTACCCTGTTCACGAATCGCACCTGATACGTGAACTGTTTTAACCCCTTAGCCCCTTGATACAAGATTTCTTGTTTACCCGAAACCCTTATCCCTTTTGCTAAGAATGCTCTAGTTGTGTTACCGTCTCTACGACTTAACACACCCTATTTATAAAAGTGGCATGCGGCTTAACCTAGCCTTGGCCTCTACTCCATGCAAGATTCGCTATCTTCTTCAAATCTTCATGTGTAGATCCACTTTCCTTATCTTCTCCTAAGAATAAGAAAATCTTCTAGCTTAAGTAAATCTTCTCCAAGATATACTCCAGCCTTCCTTGAGTGCAAGTCACGCCCTTTCTTTGCCTGGACTGACCCACTCCAAAAGCCCATCGGGCTCCAAGCCCACCAGCTGCCTCGCACTTCTTATGAAGTACTCCCATCTGGTGATGCTACAGAATCCTGCTTCAACGTTGCATCTTCAGCAGGGACGGTGAGGCGTGCAATGGAGGTTTAATGGTGTCGTGGGATGAGATTTAAGATGGCATTTGAAACAGAGGATTCGTCGCAGATCAGCTGGTTTATGGGGAGTGTTTCAGCTGTCCACCCCACAGATACTATCCGTTGTCCAAATTCTCCTTGGAGACTTCTTGAGGTGGCGTGGGACGAACCCGAGATGCTGCAAAACGTTAAACGGGTGAGCCCGTGGCTCGTGGAACCCGTTTCTAGTATACCTTCCTTAAACCTCTCCTCGTTCTCACTGCCGTTTAAGAGGCTGAGGCTGCTTCAACCGCCGGATTACTCAATCAACAACACCGAGTTTCCAGCCCCAAAATTCTCCTCAAACTTATTCGAACCAAGGAACTTCTTACCCGAAAACTGCAACAACAACATCAATGTTCCTGTTTGCATGCAGGGAGCCAGGCACACTAAATTCGATATATCCTTAACCCGATTCAACAATCCAAAGTTTATACCCGCCGCAGCGACTCACACATATGATAACGACGTTTCTTGTTTGCTAACAATGGATCTCAACCACTCAGTCAAGAACAACGAGAAGTCGAAAACGTCGCAGTTTGTTCTTTTTGGAAGGCCAATCCTCACCGAACAAGAAATCTCACTCCGTCTTGAGAAAACATCTAAGTATAGTTCATTTAACTTGGAGACAACTAATCATTGTAAAGTCTACATTGAGTCTGAAGATGTTGGACGGACAATAGACCTCTCGGTTCTTTGATCTTACAATGCGTTTTGCGAAAAGATCGGTAAGATGTTCGGGTTAGTAAACCTGGTGATGCTACATAATGTCATGTACTATGATGGTACCGGTGAATTCAGACCCGTAATATATCATGAACCGTTCAGGTGCGTGTATCATACTTCATTTGCCCGGTTAAAGTCTAGACCTTCTCGTTGTTTCGAGTCTGAGGAAGTGATTTTTTTTCTTCTATGGCGTTTGTTTTTGCAGTGAGTTTGCGAGAACGGCTCGTAGATTAAAAATTCATATGGATTCAACAACGTTCAAGTGGTGATATTCTAAGAAATGTTAGCACTTAGCAACTTGTTTTTTTTTGTTTTTCGGAAATCTAGACCGGTCAAAATAACCAAACGGTTTGGATTTGAAGGCATTTTTTGCATTGATGCTATTAGGATCTTCGAAATAAGCGTAAATCATCCCATGTAAATATACCAAAAACTTTTGAATCATCGGTTAGCTAATTTATTGTCTTTGGTTTTATAGACTTTGAATTAAATTTTGTTTTCTGTTAAGTAAACTTTGGCTTAGGTTTGTAATTTTGTAAGATTTTGGGTTAAAATTGTAGTTTTCAATAAATTAAGACGTCACGCTCGAGACTAAAGATCAGCTCGACAAAACACATATGCGGGAAGTGGATCCCAATCCCATGTGATCGGTTTAATTTCTAGATGTCCACGTGCGGGTCTCGTGTGATCGATTTTCTTAACCTTTGCTACTTTAGAGTTTTTAAAATGATTTTTGAAGTACTTGCAACCAGAAACATTATCGTTTAAATATTCAATTTACTTCTCTCTCGAGTCTCTGGTAAGCATAATCAAATTTTCCAGCATATATATTTCAAAAATGAAATGTAAAAAGCTTCTGAAATATCATACTATCATTTGCCTTCAAAAAGCTTATTAATTACTTCATTTTACATTAATTTTCTCCGTAAAAAATGGTCAAAACGTAGAAGATAATTAAGAGGAAACAACCTCTTTCCCAATGCATTTGCCTGCTTAATTGAAAATTTTAATTTATGAGTAAAATAAACAATAAGCTATAAATTCATGGGTTTTATTTTTACCCCAAATAAAAAATATCATGGGTTTCTGCTCATTAATAGATGGCGTGTTATTCTATTGAGATACTCATGTATGATGCACGAACACACTTGTTTTGACCATTTTGCATGTGTGTTTATTTTATGTTATCTTCATACACTAAGATTAGACCCTCGAAACTTTACAAAAATCGGAAATACTAAAATATTAGTGTGTTTTGTATCGTATATTATGGATGTATATAATTAGACTAATTAGTTGATGTGTGTGAAAAAGAAAATTCTATATAAATGGGCTTTGAAAATACCTCATGGGCTTTTGTAGATAAGTGACAAGAATGCATTCTCTTTGGACTCTTGCAAGTCACCATACATTCCTAGAATGTCCACATAAACAAAACATTTTTTTACAATTAATTTTAATTTTAAGTTTCATTTAATTTATATTTATGTATATTTATTGTTACATATAGCTACTTAAATTTCTAATTAAATAAAAAACGAAAAATAAGTCAATAAATAACTAAAAGTAGTACATATAAATTATTTGAGTATTTTATTGTTCTAAATATAAAACTACAACAATAAATATATTTTATTATGAGCTTATGATAATGATAAAAATTTATATATTCAATATCAAAAATTGGAAATATGGAAATTGGAATTATGTAAAACGAATAGACATATAAGAACAAATGAATAAAAATATAAACGACATCAAAGAAAAGAAAAAAAAGAGTGTCAAACGATTTTTAAAAATATATATTATTTCACTAAAAGGGTATTGAACCATCTCACTAAAGATGAAATAATAAGATGAAAATTTGTAATATACGATTTTGTTCATAATGTTATATTTGAATTTTATGGAAGTATAAAAAAAAAAATTGAAAGTGTTATATTATCATTATTTTAAAGATATAAGAGGTATAAATTGGTGCAAACAAAAAATAGCCTTCGCGCGAGTTATATTCTACTAAAAATAAATAAGTGAATGGTTATTAGGAGCATAAAATTGTAAATGGTTAAATCAAATTTTTTAGGATAATGCGAACCATATTTTAGGATTATTTGAGTATTTTATTTGAATATTTTATTTTCTAAAAAAGTTTACAATAATGAATATAGAGACAATTACAAAAATGCCATTTTTTGTGTGCATATTTGCAATAATGCCACTTAGGGGTGTTCATTTGCAAAAATGCCACTAATTATAGATTTATAAAACTTATATTTTAAAATTCTAACCCTAAAAAATGTTTTGACCCCTAAACCCCCCTAAACCTTCAAAACTAAACCCTAATAGAACATAGTTAACCCAAACATAAATAATATAAAGAAAAAATAATTTTCAAAAAGTGGCATTTTTGCAAAGATTTCAAAAGTGTGGCATTTTTGTAAAGTGACATTTGAAAAGTGGCATTTTTTAAAATTTCTCATGAATATATTTCATTTATATTGTAGTTCATTAGGAAGTCATCCAAAATATTATGAGTTTAATAGAATTGAATAAAAATGTAAATAAACAAAATGAGATTAAAAAATAAAATAAATGATGTTAATTATTGAAGCATCGTAATTGAGTTTCAACCGAATGTTAGGAAGTTGAAGATTTAAATAGAAAGAAGACATACGATTTCACTAAAGAATATTGAACAATCTCAATAAAATTTTGAAAATAAGGTGAAAAACTGATATATAAGATTTTATTCAAATATTATATTTGAGTTTTTTGGAAGTATAAAAGAAAAAATTGAAACATTGTAATACCATAATTTAAAAAAAAATTAAAAAATCTTAAGTTTTGATACATATAAAGTAAAAAATTAATGGTCACATTATTCATGAATTTATACAACAAAATACGTGGAGAATGATATATGATATTTATGTAAAAATATACGCAGTCCTACACCATGATCCAAGAAAAATACATATTTATTAATGTAATATTTGAATCAATGCGTTTAACCCAAAAAATCTAGAAAAAACCTTTTATGTGTTTAAGAAACATAAAATAAGCTGATAGCCAACCTATGTATTTACCTCCTAACGCTCTGCTGGATGACCTTTCTCGTGACTCACAATTATGATTATGTATAAATTAATTTTCTATAATTATATTGGTGTATTATGAAAAAATGACAAAAGTAAATATTCTGATATGTGCGTTGCACGATTATAATTAGAATATGTTCGAAGATTAGATGAAGCTATAATGCAATAAAAAATAAAATAAAAAGTTCTCAAAACCTAAAAAATATTTATTTAAAACTAAATGTCAAATCAAAAGATTTAAAAAAAAATTCACACCCAGATTAATACTTAAGCATATGATGTTACAATGTGTTAATGAATGTAAAAGATACATGATATAAATGCAAAACATAGGAAATAACAAAAAAAAAAATCAAAGGAAACCGTTGCGCGAGTCCAACCCTAGTACTATGTAATTTTACAAAAATTTATAAGACTATTAAATTTTTTATATATATATATTAAAAACACTTAATTATCTTGAAAACCTAAAAAGCTAAACTGACACAACATGTATGCGATGAGTTTGCTAAATTTTTCGAACGGCTGAAAAACAAAATATATGTCCTAGAAATAGACAACTATTCAAATATCATAAAGTTCATAAACTAAACCATGTCCTTGTCAATAAAATACAAATCACGACGTCTACAAGCTTTGTTACAAATCACGACGTCTTCCTCAATGCCATCACACTTACAAATGTTGCCATTATGGGTGATTTGGATAATCTGGAAATTAAGGAATGAGTTCCTTTTCAACAAACGACATGTACACCCGAATGAAGATGCAAGGAAATCACATGAAGCAACAAGGGAGTGGCATGCGACAAATCCGGTTCAGCTTTCTTGTCAACGCAATGACCATAACAAAAGCAGTGAATGGGAACCTCCTCCTCTTGGATGGTTGAAGTATAATTTTGATGGGAGCCATAATAGAAACAAGGAGGAATCGGGTGTAGGCTGGATTATTATAAACCAACATGGGGAACATATTCAATCGGGTATGGATCGGTTACAGCAGACTCAAACACCATTACAAGCGGAAGCTTTGGCTTTTCTTCATGTTTACAAATTATTTGGATTCAAGGGTGGATAAATATTTGGTTTGAGGGTGATTGTTCGTAATTGACGACACTTAATAGAGGAGAGCAAAACTCAAAATTGGAGAATGTTCTTAATGATATACGTTACTAGATGACAAAGCTCCCTCTTTGTTCTTTGGATAACATCAATTGAGAAAGAAACCAAGCTGCAGATACATTATCAAAGAAGGCTTTATGACTGTGAAACTTTGTATTCTACTTTCTCGATTTCTCCCATATGGCTTGTGGACAAATTGTATTATCCTTAATTATTATATATATTATAATAGTTGGGTTTCGTTTCCTGTGGTGATGACACGTCTTAAAGGAAAAAGATGCAAAGGGTTACAATCTCTTTTGGTCAAAAGTTGTATTGTTTGGAAGATGCATGTATTCTTTTGGCCAAAAGTTGTATCAATTGGAAGTTGTATGTATTCTAGAATTTTTAGGTTTTAAACAAAATTCTCTCGGCTTCCATATATCTTATCAATTTCATGTTGTTGACTTCAGAAAAAAAAAATTATATGGAACAATGATGAAGATTCGATCTCTCCCAAATGATGCAGCATGAATCTTACCAATGTTTTTTTTTTCCTGGGCAATTAGTTTGTTCTGATTTTTTATCAGATGGGTTTGTTGTTTGAGTTCAACCCAAATATTTGGTTAGTTGTTGACCAACCAATGTAAAAAAGTTCATTTCAATTTAATTTCTAGAAGATTTTATTACTTAACAATTTAACATCATATTTGGTTTATGGATTTATGATGATTGTGAAGATGTTGCTAAAAATAATATTTAAATAGTCAATAAGACCGAGAGGAGAATGATCTGTCAACTTGATTTATGGGAGATGAAAAGCCAACGAGTAAAGAAACTTATATGGATCCGAGCCATCTAAAGGGCAAAACCATTTTTGGCTCACCGTATTATCCAAGAATTTGTTCGAGTAAACAAATTTTTATATTTTTTTGTAAACTTGATAGGACAAATAAACTTTTTATAAATATTATTGGCAGTGGAGAAGGAAATATTAAAAATGAATGTTCGTTTAAGATTTTAAAGATGTGATATGTGTAACTCAAGTTTGAAAACGTAGTTGATTATTTTAAAATACAAAAAGTGGAATTTTCATTTTGAATTTTCTATCAAATTTGTATAGCATTTTCTAGATTAGTGTATAATTAATTAGAGTGAAAATAAATAAATCAACTAATAATTAATAATAAAAGATTATATTTGGAATTAAAAGAAACATATTACATAAGTACATAACATAAAACATACAATTTTAGGAAATATAGAAAGTATTATTTATCATTTTAGAGGCATAAAAATATTTTGCACTTTATATTGTATTGTTTGTCATTTAACTTCTAATATAATATAATTTTTTATTTTTCTTTTAGAATTTTTTCCGCATTTAACTTCTCAAATGATAAAGTGTTTTGTATTTTTATTGTCATTTTAGAAAAACTCTAATAATATAGAAAATTTTAGGTTTATAAGTATATTTTTTTAGCAATGGCGGGTTAAAACTACAGTGTTTAATATAGGGGCAATTACAAAAATGTCATTTTTTGTGTGCACATTTGCAAGAATGCCACTTAGGGGTGTTCATTTGCAAAAATTCCACTAATTATAGATTTATAAAACCTATATCTTAAAATTCTAAACCCTAAAAAATGTTTTGACCCCTAAACCCTCAAAACTAAACTCTAATAGAACATAGTTAACCCAAACATAAATAATATAAATAAATAAAAATTTCAAAAAATGGTATTTTTGCAAAGATTTCAAAAGTGTCAAAAGTGTGACATTTGAAAAGTGATATTTTTTGAAATTTCTCTTTAATATATGTCAAGTAGATGTTAAAAAAAGAAAAAAAATCCCACTAAAGGGCCCAAGCCTTCTACACCTCGAGTTTCGATTCTGTTTCTGTCATTGTAATATTTGTATAGCTTTCACCTTTTGTTAGCAAGATCATGTTCTGTAGTTTACATGAAATGAAACTTTGTGTAATCTAGCTTTTGCATGTTTGTTTAGTATCATGATCGTTTTATAGACCCTTGATTTCATGTGTAAACCAGTTTTCTGATAATGTATCAATGACAAATGATTTTTTCATTGTCTATACCATTTTGGAGGTCAATGGATTATAGGAATTATTGATGAGGTTAGAAAGGCATCTCCTGAAGAATCATCTGATATTGGACCGATATTGACAGATACTAAGACTCGAGTCCGTGACACACTCCCGGCTGAGCCACAGAGAAGGAACGGAAGGTAACTGCTTGTAGAGTACAGAAAATGCTCTTCATTTCAGTTTTTGGTTTAATCGTATTAAGTTTAGTGCTAACTATATTTAAATCAATCACGTTTTTCAGGCTTCAAGTAATGCTTTACAAGCTTCTTTGGGACACTGTTGTTAAAGAAAGATTCCCGGCTCGACGGTTTTTTGAATACTTTTCTTGGATCGCCACATTGTCCTATCGCAAGATGTGAGAGATAACATTGCAAATGCAGGTATCCCATATTGGTATACTAGGGATTGTCCACGCGTTGCGTGGGATTTAAAAATTAATATGGTAAAAAATTAACGTTAATAATTTTTAGTTATTGATTTTTTGTGTATTTAGTATTATATAAATTTGATGTTTATAGTAGATAATTATCTAAATTAGAAGATTAAACAATTGTAGCAAATTGTTGGACATATACAATGTTATATATGAAAAAAATAGACCGTTCATTAATTAAAATTACAGCATATGAAAGATATCTTCTTTGGCACAAATCTTTAACTTGTATAATTGAATCAATATTCACTACGGTTTCCTACAAAAATGATTGATCGTCTTTTTGCATCAAATACGTCTGTAAAAATCTATTGATCAGATAATATGTAGTATGCTTTGCTTCTACCGAGGCATCTACATCATCTCAACAGAAGTGTTGGAATACATCTTTTAATTTATTTCATTAGAACCTTGAATCATAAGGAGAGATAATTGATGTTTGATTGTATTTTTGTCTCATTGTATTTATCGCTTTGCTGTGATTTTTATATTTCACATCAATTCATTGGGGAAATAATTTTGTTTTTCTGGATTTACAATTTGTGGTAGAGTAAAGTTTTATTTCAAGAGTCTTGGTTAGAAACGTTACTTTGTCCAACAGAAATTGTTTCAAAGAAAATTTGCAAAAATACTATTTTTGGATTGCTCATTTGCAAAATGTCACTTTGGATTGTTCATTTGCAAAAATGCCACTGATGAATTTTTAAAGCCTAAATTTTAAAATTCTAAAGCCTAAAAATTGTTTTGACTCAAAAAACCTCCTAAACCATAAAAATTAAACCCTAATACAACATAGTTAACCCAAACATAAATAATATAACGAAAAAATAATTTTGAAAAAGTAGCATTTTTGCAAAGATTTTGAAAATATGACATTTTTTAAAAGTGGCATTTCTTAAAAATTTTCTTGTTTCAATTGCATTAGAGGGTAATTGTTATATTTGCTTTAAAAGCTAAATTCTATATTTCTCCTATCAAACTTGTTGGATTTAACAAACCTAAAAATCCTAAAATCACTCTTTAATTTTTTCACATCATCTTTTTTTTTTTCAAGTTATGCTTCTTTTTATTAAAGCTTTTCGTTTGTGATTTTTTTTAATCACTTTTATCTATATAAAAGACAAAAAAAAATTATAAGATATTGTTGGATTTGACAAATAAAATATCTATTTTCTATGCATAAATGTACATAAAAATTATATTTTAATTTACATAGGAAATTACATAAATGTACACAAAGCACAATTAAGTGCTTTGTTAGAATTAATTTACATAAGTATGAGCTATTAAATTATTAAAATTAATTGATAAAGTTATTAAAAGACACTATATTTTAATTTATTTTCAATAAATAAATTAAAAAGATAAATGTAAAAAAATAGATGACACAACCTCTCATAACTTGAATTTTGAAAAATTTTACTATATTATATTAGATCACACTTTGATTTAGGTGTATCGTTTCCAATATTTATACGAAATGTTATTATATACTCCTTGTTGTCGACACATCTTGTATGTACATTGTTGGTAATTTCTATGGTAATCCACATTCCACAGTAATTATATTCGTCAATTCTGTATTTTAGTTGACTATTGAAAACATGTCCTAATAACTTGGTTAGGAAGTTAATTATTCGCATTTAATCGAGGAATTTGTGTTTTGTTGAATGACTTAATTTCAATTTGTTAAAAGTTTGTATGCATGTCGCCTACCTACTAGAGTTGATTGATTTGAGACATAATTTGTTGATTATTTTAGATTTCAAGACACAACTAAGAAAAATGATCATTCATAGCTTCATGATGGCCATTCAACGTTTTGGAGACATTTATCTATAGTCATCTCTCATAAATTCTCCTTCAATGGTTGACCAAAAAAATTTGTACTCTAATAGTAAGTCATAACAAATTTATTTTAGATTTGAATTAAATCGTATTTTTTTCGTAATCCATATAGATTTTGTAAATCTTAATTACCGAAATTTGACCAACAACTCCATTTTACTTCTTCTCCGATGAATTAGCTGTAATTTCTATAAATCTAGTTAAACACTAAAATATTAATTCCATAAGTTTATGATTTTATCAAAGCCCATGACGGCTAGGGTTTTCATACTTTTGTAAGAAAAACTTTCGCGTTTTGAATTTACGTAAGAATCGTGATTAATCTCCAACTTAACATTTTCTTAACCAATTACATAAAAGATAAAAAAAAAATATTTTACAATTCGAAATCGGAAAGAATGTAAAGTTTATATAATTACCGACTTTACATTTTTATCACTACGGAGAAATAGAAAGCCCAAAACGCGTAAGGGCAAATTCGTAACTACAAAGCAATCGCGAAAACCTTAGAGTTCCCAGCTATAAATACCTTGAGTTACTCCAGTTTAGGGTTCGTTCACTTTAGTCTCTCTCTCGCTCAGGATCGTAGCCGCAAGACTCCTCACAGATTCTTACTTGCAGGTTAGAAAATTCTCTTCTCTTTAGGGTTCCTGATCTTCGTCTTCTTTACGATTATTCTTGCTGTGTTGTTTCTGTCTCCGTTGTTTAGATTATGATCTTAAGCTTTGTTTTGACTGTGATTATAGCTTACTCGATTCGTTTATACTGTTTAGATTCTCGAGTTTAAGATCTGATTAATCATCGATCTATCTGCTTGCATAAGTCTGATGGCAGAATCCTCTTGTTTACATATAGCGTTTACTTGTTCACATCGTCTGCTAGGATTTTTGAGAATCGGATATGCTTGTATCGTCGCATTTTGTGATTGATTATGGTTGCAGATTCGTGATGCGTTTGGTCTAAGTTGCACTGAAACGGAAACGGGGACAGAAACGGAGACGGGGACGGGAAATAGCAAAACCAAAAATTTAAGGAATCGGGTACGGCAATATAGTATAAGCAAAAATATATACATATAGAAAATAAATATCATATAATTCAAAATATAAGAAGAAAAACTTAGTTTAATGTCTTAACTAAAAAAAAATCATAGATTTCTTTGTATAATAGACATAAAGAATGAGTTTTTAAGACTTTTATCTTTTCTTTATATTTTGTTTTTGAAAAAAATCGAGTTAAATACAAATAAACACATTAGAAACACCTATTTTTAGCTTTAAAAAGTTTTCGAAACGTCCTCGAAATTGATTGTTGTCCATGGTTAACACGAAAGGCTCCTGAAATGTCCCCATGCATTTTCTGGCGTGTTCCCGTCCCCGAAACGTTCCCGGTACGGGGACGTGGCCTAAAATGGTGTCCCCGTGCTTCCTAGCGTTTGGTTGATGATGATTGCTATATTCGGTAGATTTGTTGTCTTGTGGTTAGATCTTTACTTCGCAACACGAATGGTCTGCTCAATTGTTTGTTTAATTGTGCGATTCTCAAAAGATATTAGGGTTTTCGAGGACGATTTGTTATCTTCGCTGTGTGTGTTTGATCGTATCCTTGTATTGCCTTCGATTTCTTATTAGGGATATTATTTTGGTCAAATCTGTTAAAATTTTAGATTTGATTTCTATTAAAATGGACTTTTTTCTTTTGACATACTTTTGTGGCTTCCATACATTTACAGTAACATAAGAGTAACAAAACCAATATAATAATTAATGTTAGATAATTTTCCACAGAAAAAACAAATTCACTATTGAAGGAAGGTGATCAAAAAAACAAATTTTTGTTACTATAATAATATTATTCAACATTTTTTTACTATATCAAAATTAAATAACATGACATAATGATTAAAATAAATGAACTTTAAAGTTTGATATAAACGTCTTTAAAATATGGAAATATATATTCATTTTTATATAAACGGGATTACAGGCCTCCAACATTTAACTAAATTTTTCGAAGTGTCCAACTTTTGAATAAATTCTCCAAAGTGTTACGTTTTTTAAAGTTATAGTTTGACTATAACGATGGGCTATAGAAGTCTTAATATAGAATGTGATTCATACATTTCTTTGTCATTTTACAAACATAGGGTAAAATTTGATTATGTCTAAAAAGTTGATTTGATATTTTAAAATTATTTTCAAAGAGAAAAAAAGGTACACATTTGATGATGTATCATTACTGTTATTAAGCAAAAGCTTATATAGGTTTTAGTAGATTTGAACAAAGCAAACACAACACTTTTAGTGGTTATTTAAGAGATTCATAATTCTTCATCACGGGGTCACCAAGCAGTGGTTTTTAAACAATAGTGACCAAAAATATTAGGATTGAGAGGGAACCTATCTTATTTTCTGTTTTCTAAGTTAGTATCTTTTTTTTCTTTCTCGATTTAGTTTCAATAATGCATATTTATAAAAAGTAAAAATAAGTTTTACAATAATGCATTGAGAGAAAATAAAAATAAAAAGTTAAAACTGAATACTTTTAAATTTAAAATATTCAAATAGTAAAGATATATTCAAGGGTTATTCAATATATTTTGGATCTATTTGATCATTTCACCTTCACTTGACAATTTGGAAGAATCTGAACCAAAACACACAAAACCGAAACTGATTTCAATATTGGCAGATTGATTGAAAAACCAAACCACTTAAAAACCAAACCGATTTCAAACCGAATCGTTTTGCAAGAGGGTAAAATAGTCTATAAACCAAACCACTTAAAAACCCTAGAAAACAGAATGAATAAAAAGGTTACAAAGTTCTACTTGACATTGTTTTCAAGAGGATAAAAATGCAAGGGTTTGCTTCTTATGACTTCATGGATAGATTCCCAAAGTTCTTGGAGTTTGTACTTCCGTACATAGAAGAAGTGAAGTTAATTTACGTTGAATACATCGTTCAAGGACTCGAGAACGGTCCTGCTGCTCTTGTAGGACTTTTCAATGGACAAAACATTGGGAAGCAAGTAATCCAAATCGCTGGAGAGTAATGAAATATATCTATGTACGCCTACAGTTATGATTCTACAGTAGAATCATACAAATCTGTACTAAGAAAATAAGAGATTCCTATGGTTTTGGTGCAAAGATAACAATAAGACTGCTTTAATCTCTGTTGTGATGTACTAAGTTGAAGTGTATTCAGTGGGTTTTCTAACTTTGAGGTCAAATCTAGTAGTTTTAAAAACTTATGGGTCAATAATGACAATATTATCCATGGGTTAAGTAATTGAAACTCTAGTGAAGCTAGGCCCGGTTAATAAGGCCCAATGTAAGAAACGACGCCCAAATTTTTGCAGAAGGATCAAAAGGGGGAAAAAGATAAACCCTAATTCCTCAGATTTTATTTTCCAAATTACGCAACGCATCTCATTTGGATCTGTGCAGAGAACAACCAAATTCGAGTAACCATGGGGATTCTATCGTGGTTCACAGGAAGTCCTAAGCCTTCGCAGACGGAGATAATACAGACGCCGAAATCGGAAACTCCGGCTCCGGGTATGAACGGAGCAATCGAAGTTCCTCGACCCGATCGCGCGACGGTTTTCGAGTTCGGTTCCGTGGCTGCTACTGGAGACAGAGTCACTCTCGCTGGATACTGTCCAGTTTCCGACGATCTCGAGCCTTGTCGCTGGGAAATTATTCCCGCCGATGGTAAAGACGCACCTCAGTTTCGCGTCGTCTTCTGAAAGAAATTCAAGAGTATGCGTTTTAATTCAAAGTACTTGTTCAATCTCGTACTCGAGAATTGTATTTGGTCTCTGGTAATGTCATATTACTCTTTCTATCTTTATAAAATGTACAATTTTTGCTTTTCACTGAACAAGTTCTTAATTTTGGTATCAATCCCTAAATCTACAATCTCCAGGTTGTATTCTTTATTTAAATAATTTTTTTTTTAGTTAATTGCTTTTTTTAAAATCATCTAAATTTTCTAGTTAGTGCATCTGGAGATCCAATTAATCAAAGAGATTAAAAAAATAGAAAAGAGAACATTAAGTGATTACCCTCGTCTGCTTAGTGTATCGTTTCCAATATTTATACGAAATGTTATTATATACTCCTTGTTGTCGACACATCTTGTATGTACATTGTTGGTAATTTCTATGGTAATCCACATTCCACAGTAATTATATTCGTCAATTCTGTATTTTAGTTGACTATTGAAAACATGTCCTAATAACTTGGTTAGGAAGTTAATTATTCGCATTTAATCGAGGAATTTGTGTTTTGTTGAATGACTTAATTTCAATTTGTTAAAAGTTTGTATGCATGTCGCCTACCTACTAGAGTTGATTGATTTGAGACATAATTTGTTGATTATTTTAGATTTCAAGACACAACTAAGAAAAATGATCATTCATAGCTTCATGATGGCCATTCAACGTTTTGGAGACATTTATCTATAGTCATCTCTCATCCCTAGAGTTCCCAGCTATAAATACCTTGAGTTACTCCAGTTTTAGGGTGCGTTCTCTTTAGTCTTTCTCTCGCTCAGGATCGTAGCCACAAGACTCCTCACAGATTCTTACTTGCAGGTTAGAAAATTCTCTTCTCTTTAGGGTTCCTGATCTTCGTCGCATTTTGTGATTGATTATGGTTGCAGATTCGTGATGCGTTTGGTTGATGATGATTGCTATATTCGGTAGATTTGTTGTCTTGTGGTTAGATCTTTACTTCGCAACACGAATGGTCTGCTCAATTGTTTGTTTAATTGTGCGATTATCAAAAGATATTAGGGTTTTCGAGGACGATTTGTTATCTTCGCTGTGTGTGTTTGATCGGATCTGTATTGCCTTCAATTTCTTATTAGGGATATTATTTTGGTCAAATCTGTTAAAATTTTAGATTTTTAAAATGGACTTTTTTCTTTTGATTGGGAAAAAAGTCTTTTTTTTTGTCGTCATGCTTTTGTGGCTTCAAAATAAATAATTAAACATTTACAGTGTTACTTTTACTTGTGAAAGTTTTTTTTTTTGTGAAAACGGTTCTTAATTTAAACCGAGAGATAAGAGTAACAAAACCAATATAATAATTAATGTTAGATAATTTTCCACAGAAAAAACAAATTCACTATTGAAGGAAGGTGATCACAAAAACAAATTTTTGTTACTATAATAATATTATTCAACATTTTTTTACTATATCAAAATTAAAAGAACATGTCATAATGATTAAGATAAATGAACGTTAAAGATTGATATTGAAATATGGAAATATATATTCAGTTTTATATAAACGGGATTACAGGCCGTCAACATTTAACTAAATTTTTTGAAGTGTCCAACTTTTGAATAAATTCTCCAAAGTGTTACGTTTTTTAAAGTTATAATTTGACTATAACGATGGGCTATAGAAGTCTTAAAATAGAATGTGATTCATACATTTCTTTGTCATTTTACAAACATAGGGTAAAATTTGATTATGTCTAAAAAGTTTTGAATAAATTCTCCAAAGTGTTACGTTTTTTAAAGTTATAGTTTGACTATAACGATGGGCTATAGAAGTCTTAAAATAGAATGTGATTCATACATTTCTTTGTCATTTTACACACATAGGATAATATTTGATATTCTAAAATTATTTTTAAAGAGAAAAAAGTATAATCACACATTTGATGATGTATCATTACTGTTATTAAGCAAAAGCTTATATAGGTTTTAGTTGATTTAAACAAAGCAAACACAACACTTTTAGTGGGTTATTTAAGAGATTCATAATTCTTGATCACGGGGTCACCAAGCAGTGGTTTTAAAACAGTAGTGACCAAAAATAATATTAGGATTGAGAGGGAACCTATCTTATTTTCTGTTTTCTAAGTTAGTATCTTTTCTTTTTTCTCGATTTAGTTTCAGTAATGCATATTTATAAAAAGTAAAAATAAGTTTTACAACAATGCATTGAGAGTAAATAAAAATAAAAAGTTAACTGCATAAAAATTTAAAAGTATATCCACTTTTAAATTTAAAATCTTCAAATAGTAAAGATATATTCAAGAGTAATTCAATACATTTTGGATATATTTTGATCATCATCACCTTCACTAGACAATTTGGAATGATCTGAACCAAAACACACAAAATCAAAACCGATTTCACTATTGGCAGATTCATTGATTTGGTCACAATCGTTTTGCAAGAGAGGGTAAAATAGTCGATAAACCGAACCACTTAAAAACCCTAGAAAACAGAGTGAAGAAAAAGGTTCTGCCACACTTCTTTTCCAAACTCACAACATCAAATCTCTTTGTTTTTTTCCATCGTTCTTGTTTTGGTTTTTCATCTTTGAATCAATAAATCTGCCTCCTTTGAGTAGCTTTATGAACCCTAGTTCTTAGGCAATTTCATATTTTGGCTTAGTTAGGAGGCAAATATCAAATCTGATCAATCAAAATACTTTATTAGTGTTTTTGTTTTTGAGAAGAAACTTTGATTTTTTTTCTTCAAATTAAGTTTTTTCTCAAAAATCTTCAGACATAAATTTTAGGGTTTTTGTGTATTGGTATGAATGTGTTTATATGTTTATAGCCTCCGAATAACGAGAAAGTGAAATATAAGAACACTTTCTGGTTCAGACAGAGGCTTATATCAAAAACAACTCGAATCAGATTATTGAGGGTGAAAAAAGAAACTCTTTTTTTGCCGTCAAAATCTTTTTCTTTTTATTGGATAGATTCGAATATTTATTGGATAGACTCGAATATCTGTTGAAATTGGAATTTTGCAAGTTTTGTTTTTGGGGAGAAAGAAAGGTTTTTAGAGTTTTATTTCTTCTGAGCCTCTTGATGTTAAGAGGAATTTGTAAATGTAGACACTTAGGCCAAAACAAAGAGCTTATCAAGGAATTAGTCAAAAACATGGATTAAAGTGACTAATGTACATGCATGACTTCATGATAACTAGTGAATCACAATGATAAAAGATCCTTAATTTCAACAACAAAAAGAATATATTAGACCTTTTGCTTCAATTTGCCACAATTCAATTTGTCAAAGAATTATCGAACAATGGATCCCAAAACTATGAAAAAAGTAAAATTGGGAGATTTTCTTGACCTGTTGAGCATTTTATTGAGAGGGTATTGAAATAATCCGAAAATAAATGGAAGCAAAACATTACTTTTGTATCAAAAGAACCAAGAAAACAAATATTAAAGTGAATTACATAATTGAGTTTTCACCTTCAACTGCTCTATGAAACTATAGAGCTTGGGGGATGCCTAGCTTCTCTTGTTTGCAAAACTTGATCTCTTCTTCGGGAAGAAGAAACTTCTTAATATACAGCTTCAACTATTGGCATTAAACAAGAGAAACAATGTTAAGTTACAATCATTTCTAAGTTTCAACTATATGATGATTGTCTTAAAAGATGATTGCTTGCTTACAATCGCCATCGGATGCTGCCTCGTTATAATCCTCATCATCATCGTCAAAGTCCTGATTCTGCAAAACATACAATAACCAAACAAATTATAAGTAAAACTTCACAAGCGGAAATCACATGTTACATTTCACTTAATTTGGTAAAATAAACAGAACCTGATCATAATCTCCGTTATCATCTGATTCCTCAACTTCGTCTTCTCCTTCTTCTTCTTCTTCGTTATCTTCCTTGCCTTCAGCCTTAACCAAACAATATAACCCAAATCGTTAACTTGTTGAGTACGATAAGAGAGAAAAGCCGATCTTGTTTGTTATCTTACCTTTGACTTAGCTTCAAGCTTCTCAAACACATCCAATTTCTTCATATCTACAAGAAAATGGAAAACATTATCTCTTGAATCACATAGTTGGAAAAACCAGAAACTAATGAAAAAAAAACAAATGTACCTGCATCCATACTCCATTTTGCTCTCTTCGCAGGCCGATCTCTTTGCGCATCTGAACTACTACAAACAACAATCGAGATGATTATTAAACAAACCTCCAAGAAGTTCTTTAGGGAAGTTATCAGTTCAAAGAACAAGATTATCATAGAAAGAGAAAAAAAAGTATAATCACACATTTGATGATGTATCATTACTGTTATTAAGCAAAAGCTTATATAGGTTTTAGTTGATTTGAACAAAGCAAACACAACATTTTTGGTGGGTTATTTAAGAGATTCATAATTCTTGATCACATGGTCACCAAGCAGTGGTTTTTAAACAGTAGTGACCAAAAATATTAGGATTGAGAGGGAACCTATCTTATTTTCTGTTTTCTAAGTTAGTATCTTTTTTATTTCTCGATTTAGTTTCATATATTTTATTATTTGGTCTAACGGTGTAGTTAAATTATTCAAAATATATTAATGATTTCTTAAAAAAAAAAATAGTTTACTAGAATAATCGTATTTTAAAAATGAAAATATTAAGGTTTGTTTAATTTTGTTTTTTTTTCTTAAAAAAATTGTCATGGACTTTCTCCAAAAGACAAATGTTTTTAATTTAACTGACCTAAACCGAATCCAATTCGAACCATTCTATTAGACCAATTTAAACCGGTAACACCCAAACCTTTTTTTGGAATCGTTTCTCCATCTTTCTCCCTCTTCGCCGTCTTCTCAAATCTCTCTCTCTCTCAAGCTTCTTCGATCTTCCTTCCCAAAAGATTAGTCTTGATTTCAATTGTCACAAGTTCCCCATATTATTCTCAATACATTCATAAAGTCTTTTAGATTTGGGAGTCGAATTTGGAATCGTAATCGTTTGCATCGATTAGAAACTCTTAAGATTTGCGACTCAATCTTGTTGATTTTGCTTAGTTTTTGATTTGGATCTGTAGAGAATATGGCTACAGCTACGTATCCACCACCTCCTCCGTATTATAGATTCTACAAAGATTACGCAGAAAACCCTAATTCTGCTCCTGAACCTCCTCTTCCAATTGAAGGAACTTACGTTTGTTTCGGTGGCAATTATACAGTAAGATTCAACTTTTGATTTTGTTTCCTCTGATCAAGTCTTGCAATTTCATCATCTTTCTGAATTTACATTGTCTCGATTCTTGTTTTGCAGACTGAAGATGTTCTTCCTAGCTTAGAAGAACAAGGAGTTCCTCAACTTTATCCCAAAGATTCAAATGTTGGTATGTTTCATTCTTCGAATCATACTCAAAATGCAAATGCTTTTAAGCTTCTAGAGTTGATGATGAGTATGGTTTTTGCTTCTGGAATTGAGATGCTTTGTTCTGATCTTAGCCTTAGTCTTTTGCAAGTTATCTTCTTTCTTTGTTTTGGTTTGTTGATGGGAATTTCCCAAATATCTTGTGTAGATTACAAGAAAGAGCTTAGGTCTTTAAATAGAGAGTTACAATTACATATATTGGAGTTAGCTGATGTTCTTGTTGAAAGACCTTCTCAATACGCAAAAAGAATCGGTGAAATCTCTTCAATCTTTAAGAATTTGCATCACCTTCTCAATTCCTTGAGGCCTCACCAAGTAAGAAAGATCTCTTTAAGTTTAGAACATGTTTTGATCGGTTTTTCGCTTATATAACTTTCTCTCTTTATGTCCAGGCTCGAGCAACGCTTATTCACATTATGGAACTTCAAATTCAACAGCGTAAACAAGCCGTGGATGACATTAAGAGGTAATCTTTCTAAAGATTATTTAAAATCTTGTTGGTGGTTCATGTGATGTGTTATAGAGATCAGAATAAGCACAATGAATTGGTAATTGTGTTGTTTTGGTTATGTGTAGGAGGAGAGAAGAAGCACAACGGCTTCTTAAAGATGCTTTCGTGACTTTAGATGGTCAATAGAGTTTTCTTCTACATTTTGTGTATAATAAAGTTGACCCTTCAAGTTGTTGTAACTTTTAACATTAAAACAAGGTTAATCGTCTTTAACAAAAGACTAAGTACACTGTACCAGAGTGATACTAGACCATAACTAGTCGGTTATCTTTTTGTTGGAAAAAGAAAGAATAAACCGGTGATATAATACTCCTTTAATGAATCGGGAATAAATAAAAATTATATTTGTTTTCCATAAAAGGATTTGAGTGGATCTGTCAGATATCTTGAATTCTTGAGAAAGAAATTAAATTAATCGTTTTATTGACATTTGGAATCCTTTTTTAGTGTTTTCGAAATCCACAGAAATTCCAAAAACTGTTAATCGGTTTAATTTAATTTGTTTTCCATAAAGAATTCATAGACATTTTTGGATTTTCAATAATTTTGACCCAATCGGTAAATATTCTCAATATGTTGATTTAAATATTTGATAGTAATTTATATGCCTATAAAAATATTTAAAAGTGGGATTTTATATATTCCTGATGTATATAACTTCTATGCAATTTTATTTCTTTTGGATTTAAATCAGTGTGGTGTGAAAATAGTGTATATTGGAGTAATCTAATGGGATTGTCCGCAGGAGAACATAGCCCAGATACTGTATACACATTGTTGGACTGTCGAAAGCTAAATGACACGTCAGATTATTTCACCTCTTAATTCAGTAAAATAGACACGTCAGCTTATACTTCACGTCAACTTATACATTCAGCTGACGTCAGTGTCTATTTTACTGAATTGATAAGTAAAAAATAATAATAATCTTTAAAATAACAAAAATAAATTGTACCTCGAGGGGGCTAGAAAATACTTTGCATTCTGTATTTGTGAAGCATCTGTTCGACGAATATTAGAAAATATTATAAATTTCTAAAAGTTTAAGAATACAATAATAAATTATCAAAAAAAAAATCTAACCTGAAAGGAATGTGTCTGGATAATAAGGGTCGTACGGGCTAAAACTTGAAATAACATTTCAACAAAAATTATTAATAATTTTTAAAATTTAAAAATATTAATAATTTGATAAATGTAAAAGAAACTTACTATACGGGTTGAGAGATATAAAATGTTGGGCATTGAGTCGGTCTTGTTGTTTTTTTTTGTCGCATCTGTTCGAATCATAAAATTAAAAGTAATTAAATCTGTTAGAATAAAGGAAAAAAAGAAATATAATATGTAAGTATAACAAAAGATCTCACCACTTAATCTATTCTGCATCGGTATGTTAACCAGTTTGATCCCAGTACTTTGAAGTATTGTAATTTGCTCCGTGGAAAATCGAGTATATATGTCGCCATAACCAACAAAGCTTCGAATTTTGTACTCCTTCCTTAGGGTTTGTAAAGACGCTTCCACATTGCTAAAAAAACAAAAACACAAAACTCTAATGTGTTAATCACAATATAATTATGAAATGAAAAACACACACATAGAGATTAAAGTAGATTGTGGATTGCTTACCGATATAGCGATTGAGATTCTGTAAACTCATCAACTTCTTTTAGTATTGATGAGTTGTCGATGTCTCATTTGACATTGACCTCAAACTCACGCTGCTCTTCGATAAAGGTTTTACTGAACTTTTTGTGCACATCACCAAAATTTAATCTAGGAGAAAGACAGTGAGGAAGTAGAAGGGGAGCTACACATTAAAAATCAAATAGAATATAGTATTTAACAAAAAAATAAATCAAACATTATTACAATATTTAATCAAAATAAATGATGAACGTGGTGGTGGTGGTTTTTCAACAGGGGTTTGCGGTGCATTACTCTTTTGTATCTTTGCTTGAGTAGAAGGTTTGATGATCATTTTGTTACTCTTTTGTATCTTTGCTTGAGTAGAAGGTTTGATGATCATTTTGTTGGACTTTTTCGATTGTCAGTTTTTGTTCGGTACTTAAAAGTACCTTTTCAAGCTGCGCATCCGGCGCCTAACTGTTTTTCACGTAGTTTTGCTGCCCCTGGGAGCTCTATTCTATTTGATTTTTAATGTGTAGCTCCCCTTTTACTTCCTCATAGTATTTTTCCTAGATTAAATTTTGGTGATGAACACAAAAAGTTCAGTAAAACTTTTACCGAAGAACAGCGTGAGATCGATGTCAAATGGGACATCGACAACTCATCAATACAAAAAAAAGTTGATGAGTTTACAAAATCTCAATCGCTATATCGGTAAGCAATCCGCAATCTACTTTAATCTGTATGTGTGTGTTTTTCATTTTATAATTATATTGTGATTAACACATTAGAGTTTTGTGTTTTTATCTTTTTTAGCAATGTGGAGGCGTCTTTACAAACTGTAAGGAAGGAGTACAAAATTCGAAGCTTTGTTGGTTATGGTGATATATATACTCGATTTTCCACGGAGCAAATTACAGTACTTCAAAGTATTGAGATCAAACTAGTTAACATACCGATGCAGAATATATTTAGTGGTGAGATCTTTTGTTATACTAACAGATTTATTTAATTTTATGATTCGAACAAATGCGGCAAAAAAAAACTAGCATGACGGACTCAGTGTCCAACATTTTATATCTCTCAACCCGTATAGTAAGTTTCTTTTACACTTATCAAATTATTAATATTTTAAAAATTATTCATAATTTTTGTTGAAATTTTATTTCAATTTTTGGCCAGTACAACCCTTATTATCCGGACGCATTACTTTCAGGTTAGATTTTTTTTTTTGATAATTTATTGCCGTATCCTTAAACTTTTAGAAATTTCTAATATTCGTCGAACAAATGCTTCACAAATACAGAGTGCAAAGTACTTTCTGGCCAAGAATTTGGGGGTCCTAGACCCTGGAGGTATAATTTATTTTTGTTATTTTAAACGTTATTATTATTTTTTACTTATTTTATATGTTGACAGCTTGGAGCCAAAACGCACCGGTCCCTTGTGGTTCTAGTCCAGTCCAAAACCGTTTGAACGACAACCTTGGTGGGTAGCTCCACCACCTCTCTCTTTTTACGCTATATATTTATATATTCAACAATTTCATATATTTGGAAACATTTTTTTAGGTTTTAAACAAAAAAACAGATCTAGATCATTCACGATCTTCTGATTGAGGCATTTGATAATGGGCCTCCAGGTAACCGTTTTATTGGCGGAAAACGGTTATGCAAATAATTCTCTTATGGAATCGACTTCAGCATCCTGGTTATGGTCCGTAATGTGCAAAGGAGGAAAATTCCATCGGTTTTTGTGGGAATCCAATGACAAATTTTTTACCGATTAGCTGTAATTTTCTTTTGTTTTTGTTGTTGTATTCCCCTTTAGACTAATTTTTTTTTTTTTTGGTCGAACCTTTAGATGAAAAAGACCGTTTTATATATTATTGCTCAAGTCATTACGCAGTTATTTTTTTTATATTGGTTGCTAAATTTGATCATTACACAGCTGCTTTACTCATCTCTTTCTGAAACAACACCATTAGACTTGATTTCCTTGTAGATTTCACCATAGGCAAGTATCGTTTATTTGTGTTCAATTACAACTGTCAGGTCTAATGGTGCCTATGGTGACAGAATAAACTAAATTGACGACTGAACTGACAACTGAATTAGTTATTCTGTCTTGTGATATCACTATAGGCAACTACTGTTTAATTTTGTTCAATTACAACGGTCGTCTCTTTGATTTAATCCGTAACAACTGTCAACTGAATTATAAGCTATTCAGTCACTACTTTGGTTTAATCTGTAAATCGGTATATCCAAACCGCCCCAACCCAGAAAAAAAAAATGATTGATCATTTAACAAAAATTACAGAGAATGCTACAGGCTTGCATGAGGCCAAGAATGTGTAAAAATTTTGTCTTTTGAAAGGAATCTATACCATAGATTATAAACAATACGAATGGTAATTTATGTGCCTTCCCTCTCCTGTGGCTTTCATTGCTGAAACTACTGTACCAAACAAGTCCTTTGCCTCTTTCTGGACCATAGATTTATCATATTTCGGTTTTGCTCATCATTACTTTCTGCTTAAACCGGTTAAATACTCCAGCACGACCGGGGTATGCCTTGCTTCTCAAACCATTCGAGCATATGGAACTTATCACAATGTCTCGGTCTTACGTCGTAACATAATTGATCTTCGGTTTCCCATCACATTCCTTCAGACACAAGAGGGACTCATGTCATAATACAGCAAATTACAAAAAATAAACTAATTAGAGAAGAACATGTTCTGGAAGAAACCTTGACTGCTGATAAGCACTCCAGCTCAAACCATTTTAACCCAGCTTCAATGGCTTGATTGCGTAAAGCAGCAGGTAAACTAGATGTCTCATATGCAGAGACTAACGTCCCA
Source organism: Arabis hirsuta (assembly GCA_964056655.1). Classification (NCBI taxonomy): domain Eukaryota; kingdom Viridiplantae; phylum Streptophyta; class Magnoliopsida; order Brassicales; family Brassicaceae; genus Arabis; species Arabis hirsuta. The sequence continues at coordinate 3,766,843 of OZ053308.1, read as the reverse complement.
TCCAAGTCTAGAACTACCTGCAAACATATCTTCAGTTCTCAGACTACTCAGTCAGAACACTACCGATAGCTACTACGCAAGCTTATTAGACTTCCCTGATTGATTGCTGACACTCACTCAGTTATCTCAGTGACAATGAGAGTCAACTTACTTTTCCCAAGAAAGAACCTATCTAAGAATTCAAGGTTCTTAAACCAATTAACACTAAGCTTTCAACATGTTTCACAATTCAAAATGCAAGTAGAGGTATTGATTTGCTACTTATGCATCAATTTGTGAGCTTAACTACAGAGCATCATCACATAAAACTATATGAAATTCGAATTCAACTCTATGGAAACCATTCAATAAACAAACTGTTTTAGATTACCACATCATTACAACTTCTTACCACATCAAACATGCCCAAATAAATGAAATTTTGATCTACTTATGAACGATCAAGTAAAGACCGTAGAAGAGTTACTTCATCTCAAAATTGAAAATGGAACAAGATTGATGATGAATCATATGCTAACATATCAACCTAATAAAAGTCCACAGAATTTTGAAATTCCGTAGATCAAATTTCTTCAAGCAAAAATGTCAAAATCAAACCAATTCTAGAAAGACTTTGACCAATCGATAAGAAGAAGAAAATCCAAACACACCTTGAGTCTCTGGGACCGTCCTTCACCACAAGAGTTCGTGGAGGAAGCGATTTCGACGGTGGTGGGCGATTCCTTCGTCGCTCTATCAAGCAACACGAAGGCTGGTAAAGGTTTAAAACCATCGGCGGTGGCTTTAGCAGAGGAAGAGAGAAGAGGATGATAACCAACAGCACGAAGGATCTGATAGAAAAAAGCAAGCCAGTTCACCAAAGTCTTCCACACTTGAAACGAACGAGGCGAGTATACAACATCGGCCTGAGTCAACTCGGCCAAGGAAACTCGGAAAGGAATCTGATGTGTAAAGGTGAGAGATGACCTGCAGAAAGAAGAAAGCAAGCTTCATCTCAATGGACCAAGCCGGAATGTGGGTTCATAAAATGTAACTACGATTGTAGTTTTCGACGTAATATACAGAGTAAGGCGGCTTGGATACTTCGTGGCTCTGATGGTTTTTATAAAGAAGCTGGTCACAGTATTGGTCGATCTTGTACTACAACTCTTGAAGCCGAACTTCAAGCTCTCTTGATTGCAATGCAACATGTATGGAGTAGAGGATACATGCAAGTGATTTTTGAAGGAGACAATAAAACGTGCTAAATCTTCTACTTGACAAAACGTTGAATTTCGGGTTACACAATTGGATCAGAGACATCAAGTACTGGGGATCCAAAAGTTTCAATCACTCTCGTTCACATGGACTCCAGGATCAAGCAATCAAGCAGCCGACCGTTTAGTAAAAGAATCGTTTAACCCAAGTTCTTCATTTGAATTCTTTTATTTTGTTCCAAATTTCCTTGTATCAATCCTCCATGAGGATTATGACGCTTGTTCATTTTGATTGCAATCGATGATGTTTAAAAAAAAAAAAAAAGTTACGATACGGTGTCTCAAATCTTGTGTCTATAGATATCACATTGCTTGAATAATATCTACAGATGGAAAAAATCAAACTGTCAAACTAAAATTTGATCGACTACATAACATCATCATATTGCTTGAATAATACCTCTCTCATTGTTTTTTTTTCCTAAAAATAGTTTGTCATTTTCGGACAATTTTCCAACATATATCATAAGTAGTTGTTTATGAAATTGTCTCCAAAATAGCAAAGAAATCTATCAAGAACAATATCAGCGCATCGCTAATCACGTGGTATATGGTCATAATAGATTGTACGATGAGTGTATACAGATCTAACCCTTGACTTGGTTAGATCGAACGGCTGAAAATTAGTGTGTTTTTTTGGCCTAGAGAAAATACAAAAGTTCTGACCTTTAAATAGCCTCTCGTCACGACAAACAAATGAAACAGCCTCCCGCCCACAATTCTAAACCCTAGTTCCCCTTTTTCTCTTCCATCGACACCAAAATTTCCGGCGAAACCATGACAACAGAATCCAGCAGTAAGATCTCTAAATTGTGTATTGCAAATACGTTACGTGTTTTGATTCGTTTACCGTGTTCGATTCGTAGTTGTCCTTGTATATATCTGTTGCTTTCGCCTCTTGTTCTGTAGTATTCTTCTAGGTTTTGATTAGATGTTGAAGTATCTAACCCTAATTTACTTTTCCTCTCTAATTTTCTCGAAACCAACAGTTAGATCTTTCCATCTCTTGCTCGAAATTGTTTGTCTGTATCTCGATTAGATTTATTCTGATCAATCTGTCATGGTAAAGTAGCTTAATCATTACTGGTTAATTGATCTAATCAGTTGTATTCAAAATCTGATTGCTTTTCTCTTTTGTCAAATTTTGCGTATTGAATCGTTAATTGCATTCTCTGTTTCGTGAAACTATATGCAGACACTAAGACTGGAGTATTCTGGAACATCGAGGACTGCCCAATTCCCGAAGGTCTCAATCCTCGAAACATTTTTGAGAATATTAAATCATCTCTTACGAATGAGGGTTATGTTCATGGTGAGGTTTCAGTCCAGGTTTATTGTGAGAAGAAGAATTGGAGCTTTGATGATTTGTCCCTCGAGGATATCACCTTTGTACCTGCAGGTAGGTGAAATTCCTTCAGTTTACACTATTCTCTGACTGATCTGTATGTATTCTAGATCTCTGTTTATATGTGGTTTCAGGAAATCCACTTACTAGATTTAAGAAAATTCTAGAGGACATTCTTTTCTTCACGGTGCAAAATCGCCTGCACTACCCCAAAACAATACACAAGATTGTGCTGATCTCAAAAATCCCACAAGACAGTGAGATCTCTACTATTCTTCAAGTTTTGCTTACGGCAGGTTACATTGTTCTATTAGCTGTGCCTGATGCACTCGCATATGTAAGCTCTGTATGGCTTTGGCCAAGCCTAACAGTTAAAGTGAAACGTATCCACCAAAATGGAAGCTCAGATGGTGTTGCCAATAAGGGGAAGAAACTCCATGGTAAACCAGTTGATTTAATTCTCTGTCATAGTTACTTAATGGTTTTAATTTCTCTAATCAATTGTGTAAACTATTACTTTGTTGGGCCTAGAAAGCATTTGGAGAAACTGTGTATAATGGTTTGTAAACTGTGTAAAAAAAAAAAAATTATTACTGTGTTTTTTTTTTTCTGTATTGTAATTGTTAATGGTTTCTCTTTTATGAAACCTCCCAGAGGCTAGGACAGGCGTGTTCTGGAACATCGAGGACCACCCAATCTTTAATGGTCCCGATCTTCGTGAGGTTAATAAGAACATCAGATCAGCTCTTGTGGATAACGTTTGTCATGGTGATGTGTCAATCTGGGCTTATTCTGACCAGCATGGAAACCACCTCGATGACTTTGTTTCTTGCTTCTTGTACTACGGAATCACCTTACAAAACAAAGGTACTCCTTTACATAAATCCCTATTTACACTATTTTCTCTTTATATGTAACTAATGTTGTTCTCCGTCTGATATATAGTGTTGAAGGATGAACTTGGGGGTTATTCTATGGAAGTTGATAAAATGTTAGTGGACATTATTTTATGGGCACTAGACAATCCTGCACCATCAAATTTGTTGGTAATCTCAAAGGACATCTCAGAAGAAACGAAAAGTCTTCTACAAGCTTTAGGAATCGAAAGATTACAATATTCTCGTTGCACAGCTTGAAGAAGGCCCATCAGCAGTTTTACGTTGTATTGAAAGCTCGAAATGCCTTTTGAAAGTCCCAAAAAGCCGATTTGGGGGTGGAAATCCTATCGATCAAAGGGGAAGTGCACAAGGTGTCCCCAATCATGGTAAGCTAGTCAATTTAATTGATCTGACATTAATCTTATCAGTTGTATTGAAATTTATGCATTCTCTTTTTTTTGTGAAACCTTGCAGAGGCTTGTAATACAAGCGTTTTCTGGAACATCGAGGACTGCCCAGTCCCTAGTGGTTTTGATCCCCATGAGTTTCTTCAGCTTGGCGAATCATGGTTATCATGGTAAGGTGTCAGTCTCAGCTTATTGTGAGAAGAATAGGAGCCTGGATGACTTCTCCCTCACTGATATCACCTTGGTACCCTCAGGTGAAATTCCTACCTCTTAACACTATTTTCTGCTTTATTACTTATATGTATGTAATCAAAATCTCTGTTTATATGTTGGTTTCAGGAGATAAATCTGCGAGATCTATGAAAATGTTGAATGACATTCTTTTCTGGTCACTGGAAAGTCAAAAAACATCAAATGTGATGGTGATCGCAAAAACCATCCCTGATAACTTCTATGGTATTCTTAATGCTTTGAAAGTGAGAGATATGAAAGTTCTCATCGCACGGCCTCAGAACGGATATGTAAGCTCGGTTTGGCTTTGGCCAAACCTAGCATCTGTAGGAAAGCGTATCGACTTGAGCGGCAGCTCACTGCTCCGTACATATAGTGGGTTAGGCAACTTCTATATGGCTCTATGATTCTTCCACTATGCAACCGAAGACACTTGCATAGCAAATAAATCTCTAGCCATCTCTGATAAAATGGGATACTTGCCAGTAATTGTCCTTGTATAGATCTGTTGTTTTTGCCTCTTGTTATGTAGTACTCTTCTAGGTTTCGATTAGATGTTGAAGTATCTAACCCTAATTTACTTTTCCTCTCTAATTTTCTCGTTCAAACCAACAGTTAGATCGCTTGCTCGAAATTGTTTGTCTGTATCTCGATTAGATTTCTTTTGATCAATCTGTCATGGTAAAGTAGCTTAATCATTACTGGTTAATTGATCTAATCAGTTGTATTCAAAATCTGATTGCTTTTCTCTTTTGTCAAATTTTGCGTATTGTAATTGTTAATTGCATTCTCTGTTTCCTGAAACTATATGCAGGGACTAAGACGACTGCCCAATCCCCGAAGGTTACAATCCTCATCAAATTAATCAGTTTATCAAATCAGGTCTTGCGGAGGGGGGTTATCTTGGGGATGTGTCAATATGGGCTTATTCGGGCAAGACTAGCACCGTTGATGAGTTGTTTTTGGACTATAATCATGCCGATATCATTTTACGAAGCCCAGGTCAATTCCTTTACTTAGAACTTTCTTTACACTCTTTTCTCTTTGTTACTTTACATGTATGTAATCTAGATCTCCGTTTTGATATATAGTGCGTGGAGGGATTGCGCAACTTAATCAAATGATTGTGGACATTCTTTTATTTGGAATGCGCAATCCTGCACCATCAAATGTCATGTTAATCTCAAAAGAAGTCTCAGGAGATGCATGTCTCTTCGAGATTCTTCAGAAGTTGAAATCGAAGAATTACAATATTCTCGTTGTACAGCCTGATGAAATCGAATCAGAAGCGCTTCTTGATATCATAAGCATGGATTGGCTTTGGCCGAAGCAATCAGATGTAGACAAAGAAAGCGACGAAGTGATGTCTGATTCTGAAGTTGTTGCTTGATTCTGAGGAAGATAGGGTTGGACAATAATGTTTTTATCTATCTCAGTTTTAGTTGTGGTACTTTGTTCTGTGTGAAATTGCTTTGGGTTTGTGTTTGTAATCAATGACACCTTTATCACAATGACTAATCTGGCTGGTCTTATGATGATGTTGTTAGCTAGATAAAATAGCTGCCTAAATAAGTCCTACATTGCTATATTTTGTAATCTCTGATTTTATTGAACTGAAAAGTGGATTACAAAAGAAATCCAAGACAAAATAGATACGATCTTTGTAAAGATCCAGGGTTCCTAATTGCCGTAACTGCAAGTCCTCTTCTCCAGCCAGCGTTTCCCTTCTTTAGTACAAAAACTATGACATTTACTATTTTCTTGTTACTCAATTAACTAAAATCTCCATGGAATCCATGACCAAAGAATCCAGCAGTAAGATCTCCATCTCTTGCTCCAAATTTCTTATTGCAATTACGTGTTTTGATTCGTTTATCGTAATTGTCCTTGTTCTGTTTTGCCTTTTGTTCTGTAATTTTCGCCTAGATTTGGCACTAGAAACCTAACCCTAATTTACATTTCCTCTTGTTCTGTAACCCTAATTGCGTTTCTCTGTTTCGGGGACAGAGTCTAATAAGACCGGAGTGTTCTGGAACATCCACGAATGTCCAATCCCCTACGGTCTCGATCCTCTTAAGATTTTTGAAAACATCAAATCAGCTCTTTCGAATCATGGTTATGATCATGGTCAGGTTTCAACTAGGGTTTATTGTGACTCATCGAGTAGGAGCGTCGATGAGTTATCATCCCTCCCTAATATCACCTTTAGAGGACATTCTTTTCTCGACGGTATCACCGTCACAGTGTCGTCTCCTCCTTTGCCGGCCTGATCTGTCACTGGTGAATCTTTCTTCTCTTCACTTTTATAGTTTGATACGCATTTAGATTCAAAAATTTTGGTTTTAGAGTTTGAAAATTTCGGCCACCCCTAGAATAAGTTATAACATCCTACCAGAAATTCAAAAAGCCGAATACAAAATAAATCAGAAAAAGCGATAGACGAAAATATTCAACATCCAGGATCTAGCTTGGTTCAGCACTTGAACGATCAACATTTAATTACGTGACCTTTTTGTGTCTGATTATATCACCAAAAGATGTTTTCGTTTGGCATCTACAGTATGATTAATCATAGATGGTTTTGTTATATAATTTTCCATACAAAGGAATAAAAAAGATTAGTGAAATTGCCGGATCAACGATTAAGTCAACGGGAAACAGAAAATTCGATGACGGTCTAATAAAATGGTTCGGAACTAGGAATGTGTAATAAATAACTTAATGTCGAAAAACGCAAGGTGAAAACCTATGTAAAAACGCTTTTTTGGATTTGAATCAATTTAACATTCTATTCCCAAAAAAAAGAAGAAATTGCCGGATCATGAGTGTGGGTCGGTGTTAGGCCCAGCGAATTCCAAAAATTAGAGTAGTCCTTTCTTCTATCAAACTTCCAGCAACATCATGATGAATTGTGTTCCTACATGAATGCAAGCTTTCAAAAATTATGACATTCCTTCTAAGGTATGCTTTTCAATCAACGGTTTATCACATTTAGAAAGAGAGAAATTGTAGGCGACATGGATCAACACCGATTCCAAGTTCTCTGATCATCAAACACATCGATAAGAATGTGAGAAACCGTGTGAGTTCGATTCGAGCAACCGGAAATAAGGATTATAATGAAGGCCTCATTCGGTGGTTTGGCACTAGATAAGATGTAATCTAAAATTTCAATTCGGTAAAACGAAAGGTGAAAACCTATTGTAACAAACGCTTTTTTGGATTTAATTTAACATTCTATTCAAAAAAAAAAGAAGTGGTGTCAGGTGGAGATGCGTTTTTGAGCAGGTGAAGATGTGCTTTGACCAATTGTTTCTACTTTATCATCTTCACTCTCGTTATCTTCCGCATCTCCACACTTTAAAACATCTTCTCTTATCTCGTCATCGGACCTCTCCCAATCCCAACTTTTTTCTTCTTCAAAAACAACATCCTTGCTGACCACAATTTTTCTTGAAGTTGGATCATATAACCTCCAAGCTTTAGACTCATCACTAACGCCAAAAAGACACATCTCTTGCTCTTATTATCCAACTTGCCTCTCTTCTGATCTGGTATGTGAACATGAGCGATGCATCCAAAAACCCGAAAGTATTCGACTACCGGTTTCTTTCCACTCCACGCCTCTTCTGGAGTCATCTTTTCAACTGCTGCAGTAGGACTTCGGCTTTGAATGTGAACACACCATCGAGTTGCCTCAGACCAGAATGCTCTCGAAACATGTCGCTCTTTCAACATGGATCGAATTGCATTTATAATAGTTCAATTTTTCCTTTCCGCTACTCTGTTCACTTGAGTTGAACTCCCCACCACGATCTGTCCTTAAACATGTTATGAGTTCTCCTATCTCCTTTTCCACACCACCTTTGTAGGTCTTGAAAACAGCAAAAGCTTCTGATTTTTCATGTAGAAAATATACCCATGTTTTACGAGTGAAATCATCGATAAAACTTAGGATATACCTTTTATCACCATGTGAGGCTGGTGTAATAGGACTGCATATGTCTGAATGCACCAATTGAAGCTGTTTTGATTGTATTGTTCCATACTGCTTTTAATTGTATTGTTGTTTTGTACGCTATTTCATATCATTGTACTGCTTTCTGTCTTTATAATCGGATCCAAAAGAACTGTATTAAAAAAAAAAAACTATAAATGTATCTTATCTAAACTTTGGTTTTTGTTTCATTCGAAATGAAAAAGCTGACATATTGGCTTAGAAAGTCAAAACGTTACATGCCATCTCAATTTAATGCTGTAATTGAATTTTTTTCACTTGCGGACTAAAAAACTCGAAAATTGCAAATTACCGAGGCTCGGTTTTGTTTCGGACTACGTAAATGCAACACATCGTTGTCTGCAGTTTCAGACAAGGCACGCTCAATTCCTCTTTTTCTTGGCCATTGAAACTAGGGTTCTTCTGTTAAAATGTAAATCTATAATCATGCAAAAAACCATTTGAATAGTGTATTTTAATAACCACTTCTTGAGACGTTTCCTCGATTTCCATAAATAATCAAATAAAGGTCGGACTCATTGAATTGATGTGTTTTTCGTAGTCTCCCATGCACATGGTTGCAACAAACGAAGCTTCTTAAGTTGTTTTATTCAGACAGTATTATCACTCACACCAAGCCACGACATATTACTTGATTCTTTTTTCTCTTAGCCCTAAGTTTTTGTTTGTTTCCCAAGAAAACTCTACTTTCTCTGACTGCTAAAAGAAGATTGAAACCTGAAATGAAGACTACAACTTCCATTCTTAATAATTAAAGATTCCATCAAAAGAGTTCCAAGTTATGGAACCCGGTGAAGAAAAATCCGATAAGAAACCCTAAATTGTTATAAGAACAATAAACATAAGAAAGCTACAAACACTGAAATGAAACTAACAAACACATAAAAGAAACACATAACAGATGATCAAAATAACAAACAAAACATAAACAAAGGATGGATCTCTCTTACAAAAACCCAAAATGAACAAACAAACCGGATTCCTCTTCGCCGGAACGAAAAAGCATGTTAGTTTTTTACTTTTTTTTTCTTCAACTTGAACCCAATTCATCAGAGCTACCTGAAGGACATCTGATCATTCTCAATATGTTGACAGCTTCTCCCATATGTGGTCTACTTGATGGAACCTGAGAAGTGCAAATAAGCCCTAGCTTAATCACTGCGACGGCTTCTTCTACCGGAAACTTCCCTTGCAGCCTCGGATCGATACATTCCTCTGCTCTTCCATCTTCAAGAGCTTCTCTCACCATATCACACAGAACCACAACATCATCTTCCATATACTCCACAGGCTTTTTACCTGTAACAACTTCAAGAACCAATACTCCGAATCCATAAACATCGCATTTCTCTGTGATCTTCACCGTTCTGCAGGCAAACTCTGGAGCCATGTATCCCAAAGCACTCTGTATCTTGCTGCTCAGAACGTACCTGTCTAGCATCGGTAACAGCCTCGCTAATCCGTAATCTCCCACTTTAGCCTCACCAGAGCTGTCTAGCAACACGTTGCTCGATTTGATGTTGTAGTGGATGATGTTTGATTGGTGCAAGTAGGCTAAGCATTTCGCTGTACCAAGGATCACGTTGAACCGATCATTCCATGAAAGCGAACAACTACCGCCTGGTGCTTCGTGTAAGTGTTTGTATAAACTCCCACCTGAGAGGAACTCGTAGATAAGAAGCTGAAGAGATGTTGTCCAGTAATAACCTTCGAGTTTAACCAGATTTGTATGCCTGAGTTTCCCGAGTTTCTTGACTTCTCTCTCGAATTCTTCTTGAGACTTGACAAGGCTCGAGACAGTGAGTTTCTTGATTGCCACAGGATACCCATCTCTGATAACTGTTCTGTACACTGCTCCAAACCCGCCTCGACCAAGCTCACAGTCTTTGTTAAGCAGAGCATGTGTTCCCGTGCTGAAATCGGGTTCACCAGAGAACATCACAAGCTTCCCTGAGTTACTATCAGTTGTGGGAGATCGGCTGAAGTCATCTCCTCCCGAGAAAGTGAGCGGTACAGCTGATCTTGAAACCGTTGATGCGCGCACTCTCAGATTAAGGACTGTGATGGCTATTACACCAACCACAATGGCTGCAGCAGCACTAATGGCTATTAAGGAAGATATACTAAGAAGTATCCTTTTGCGACCAGGACCAGGAGGCAGTACTTCACCGGACGAAGGATCGAAGGTTGCATTAGGATTCAAGACAATTGGTTTAGGAGACACAGCGGGACATGACTTGTTGACAACAGCACCGCAAATTCCCGGGTTTCCATATAGCGAATTAGGGGATATACCGTTGAAGATTCCACCTGCAGGTAGTTCCCCAGTGAGATGGTTATGAGATATGTTGAAGATGCGAAGATAACCGAGATTAGCCAACTGTTTAGGAAGCATTCCGGTCAGGTCATTGAACGATAAGTCCACTTCTTGAAGGTCTGAAAGTTTTGCGATTTCTGGTGGAATCAAGCCAATCAACTTGTTATGTGACAGGTTCCTGTAGAAAGAAACATGAAACAGAACACAGTTAATACAGAATCTTCATTGGACAAACCTGAAACCTTTAACTGAATCAGCTTAAAGCAAGGGAGACTTACAAAGACCGAAGAGAGCTGCAATTCTTGATGGAAGATGGGATATTTCCCACTAAAATGTTGTTTTCAAGTCTCAACTCTTCCAAAGAAACAGCTCCACCGGTTTCTCGGGGTACCGTCCCTTTAAGCTGATTGTGACTCATATCAAGGACGCCCAAATGCTTCAGGTCACCGATGGTAGTGGGGATAGAGCCGGTAAGAGAGTTTCTTGACAGATTCAAACCCTGCAAATCTCTAAGATCTCCTAAACCAGCTCCAATCTCACCAGAGAAGGTATTGCTCGAGAGATCCAACACCTGAATCTTCTTGATACCTCCAGTGGAGTTATCATTCTTCAACGCAGAAACTTCATGAGAACCATCTTCAAATATCCAAATGGGAAGCTTTCCAGTCAGTGAATTCCCACTTAAATCTAAGGCCAAGAGGTTGATACAGTTGGCTGTTGAGTCAGGCAAGCTACCAATAAGCCCATTCCCCGAAAAGTTCAGAACTTTGAGTGCTAGAAGGTTGCCTATGGAGTCTGGAACATGCCCTGAAAACTTATTCATCGAAAGATCCAAAGTCTCAAGACTCCTCATTTCTCCAATCCATTTTGGAACTTCACCTTCTAACTCATTCTTTCCCAAGTTCAGATAATAACACAAAGTGAGCTGCTGAAATGTCTCTGGTAAGTTCCCTGACAGAGAATTTTCACTAAGATCGATAGTCTTCAAGAGCATACAGCTCCCGATTTCGCTAGGTACAGGACCCGATAGTCGGTTTCTACTCAAATCAAGCGCACGCAAGTTGTTCAATCTGTCTATCTTCTCAGGAAACTCTCCCTCTAGCTCATTCCTCGACAAATCAAGCGATCTTAGAGTGTTCAAAGACCAAATCCCCAAAGGCATAGAACCAGAAAAACGATTTGAAGACAAATTCAAAGCAGCAAGAGACGAGCAAGAGCTTATACTAACCGGTATCTTCCCCATTAGCTTGTTCTTCGCCAGAGAAAACACTCTCAAGGACCCACATTGCCGGAAAAACCCGTCAGGAAGCGAACCAGACAAGCCATTGCTGCTCAAATCGACAACTTTAAGGTTAACGAGACTCAGCAGCAAATTAGGGTTAATGATTCCTGTGAGATTGTTGTTGGACAGAGAGAGCTTATGAAGAAACTGAAGCTGAAGTAACCCACGACCAATTCGACCAGAGAGAGAGAAGCTATCTAAGGTTAGCTCAGTGACTCGATTCGTTCGTGGATGGCATTTAACTCCGTTCCAGCTACAAGGACTGTAGTCATCTTCGTTCCAAGATGCAAGCTTTTGCTCCGGATCTCGCAAGTCGGCTTTGAAGAGAATGAGACCCAAAACGTCGTCGTTTAAAGGTGGGTCTAGAGATCTCACCGGAGCAAGAGAACCCACCACCGACAACAACAGGACTGAAAAAATCAGAGCTTTATACATCTTTTCAAAGACCCACTTCTCCTTCTTATAGATTTTAGTTGCGGAAGAGCTCCATTTTTGGTGTGTCTTGAGCTAAAATTAGAAAGAACAAAAGGAAATGAAAAAAAAAAAAAAATTTTGTTCGCTTTCTGATTAGAGATTAGAGCTCAAGAAAAGAACAAAAATCCAGCACAACGGCTACATTTTCGACAAACACAAAAACAAGAAGTAAAAATCAGGTAAAACGAGAGAGAGTACGAAGTAGCTATATATCTTAACCTAAAATTCATAGAAATTCAAGGAAATTTTCAATCCTCAAGAGAATGATTGAAGTTAATTAGGTCTAATGCTGAACAAAAATCAGTACTTTCGAGCTTTTTAATAGGATTTGTAGAAGAAGAACAAGCTTGTGGAAAGTTTCAATCTGGGAAATGAGTTTAAAGCTCAATGAGGAACTATGTACCTGGTCCGGGAAGATTTCCGACGAAGAATGGTTAAGCTCAGGCGAAAATAAACCGGCAAAAAGAGAATGAAACACGAGCTTCTTCTTCTTGTAGGTTTTGTAGCTATAAAGAACAGTGAATTTGCAAAGAAGGCAACAAAGCAAAGTGAAAGAGAAAGGGAAAGGCTGAGTAATTAAAAGCTGCCTTTATCAACGGGCTGGAAAAAGAAGAGAGTGGGTCCCATTTGGGAAGGACGTGGGGCCCGAGGAAGGTGGGTGGACTCATTAATTCGATAATGACACGTGTTTTAATTTAATTGCGTTTGAGTAGTCTGACTTGGCATACACGTGGCTTTTTGAGTTTCTTCTTTTCTTGAGTGGGAATATGAATAAATGATTGGCCAACTCATAAAGAAAGGAACCAAATGCTCGAAATTACCAAATTATCCTTCCGAAATAATAGAAACTTTCTTTAATGGGGTTTTATATATGCTCTGGCTTCTTGGTTTGATTCATAATTAGTTAAACAAAATTAATAATCTTTCACTTAAAATGGATAAAATTTTGAATGTGGTTGGTTCTGTTATTCTCAAGCAGAGAATGGGTATTTTGGGTTAAATATACAGAAAGAGACAGTGGTAAAGTGGTCACAGTAGATTTGGTTTTTTTTTATTTTTCAATTTTGTTTTTTGAAGAAAGAACATTAAAGTAAGTTGGTGCAATGGTGGCCTGGAAAAAATATATTTTTGTGGTGTTAGAAATCACTTGTACATCATTAATAATTGCAACTATATTCATTTATTTATAAACGTCCTCATCACTTTTATCATACCCAAAAGTCACAGACTCACAGAACAATGTAAACGAAGGTAAAACTAAAATCATGGGTTTTTAAGTTTAATAAAATCATGGGTTTATCATAATTTATAAAGCCTAATGATTTTGGTTGACTTGGAGGAGCAATAGATGTTAAATTTTGGTATCTTCTGTTTGTGCAAGGAATCATCCATTCTTGTGAACTATTTTTACAGATGCAAAAATGCTGTTGAATAACTAAGTGTCAAACACTTCTTGCCACAAAATAAAACACTTAAAAAAACAACATGAGAGAACAAACAGTAATGATAACAAATAATATAAATCCTTAAGTTTGCATTTGGAATTTTTTTATTGTTGTCTTCTCTTCTCGTGTGAGATTTTATCATACTTCGGTCTCTTTCTCCATACCTATGTTTTAATTTTATATTCCTTTTGACGGTAAAAATATTTATTTAAAAAGAAAAAAAAATGAAAATAACTCTTTTCCCCATGGAGAGAAAACAACCCTTCATGGAGATTTTTGGATTTTACTATTTGTTTCTATTTACATTTTTAACAATGAGGCTTTTTGTAATGTATATTAAAATTAAAGCGTTAGGGTCAATTTCATACTGTTTTAAGAGCTTTGAAGGAATTTTTTGGGCAGTGTGAGCCGGAAGTAGAGAATTCACATTTACTGTTACTTCACTTTCCATCTATATTAATTTACTCTCTGTTCGTTTTTAATATAGTATTTATTTCGACATTTAATTTTTACTCAAAACTTCATCTGTCATAACAGGATTGGCATTTAGGACCAGCCATTAAAAGATATAAAATCAATTTGTAGTACTATTTAAAAAAAAAAATTCATGTATTGATTATTTTTAACTTTTCCAATCCATGGTAAATAATTTCCAACTCACCCATTAGAGCCCATCATGGAGGTAAGACTAATGGGCTCGGTAGATATTTTAGGCTCATAAGCAAACGAGGCAGGGCTTACCAATCTTATGGGTCACGTGGCCCCAATATAGTTGTGAAAAAATGTTTTGGTTACGATAATTTGATTCTTCAAGTGTCTCTATTTGTTTTATTTTGTAGATAAAGTAGAGACAAACAAAGACTAATACGGAATAGCAATTGGTTTACTTAAATGTTTTAATCCGCAAGTGTGACTGCATTACATATTGCTATACGATGTACTTAACCTAAATATGATCAAACAAGTTATACTATAGTTCACAATTTTAGAAGAAAAAACTATCATGACTATGGAGGAAGTAAATTAAATCTAGAAATGCAATTCGTAATGTTGGTCGCTAGTTCTATTATATTTGAAAGAGATGATTCACGTTTTAAATATATTGTTATTGATAATTTGGTTCCAAACACTTGACGAGATTGTTCGGAATTTCTAGACTTTTATTATATGAAAAAAAAACTTTGAAGGCCATGGTACATCTTAGTTAAGTATCATGTATTAAAATTTGAGGTTTTCACGATAACTAATATTGAAAATATTTATATACATCCGACAATCCCATATTTTAAAATTCAAAAAAGAAAAATCATATATGTCTTGATATTTTAGAGAATCGTGGGGACTACGAATCTGAGATTCTGATACAGATTGTGATCCATTACCAAATAAAAGTATAATTATAAATGTGCATCTTCATTATTCCCATGATTAGAAAAGCCAAACAAATGGAAAATAAAAATTAATATTTAGATTTTCATTATTATCGTAAAAGATCCCAAATAACTGTCACTTACATAAATAGAAAGTTTCTTACCAGTTTCCAGAGAAACAATATCAAAAAACAAAAACACCACGTGTTTCATAAGTTAGAAGGAAGATAAAAACATAATCAAATAAGCTCTTGATATATTGCTATCCTATATATCCATATATAATTCCAAAACATAATACCACAAATATTATATGAATATATTTATATATTCTTCATACATTCATACTCAAGTCTTTGGGATTTGTCAATTGTCAATTTCTTCTTCATTTGTACGTTTGTCTCTATTTTCATAAGGTTTGAGATTTAAAATCACTAATGTCCTGTACTAATGTTGACTCATCTCTTTTCTTCATTAATTATTGTGCAGTTTCTTTTCTCAGTTGCTTCAGTACACACAAAAAAAAAAAAAATTCAATAGAGGAAGAGCTTCATGGTTTAGCAGTAGATGATAATCTAATTGACCGCAAACTCATAGAGAGAATCCTCAAAATCTCTTCTTGCAAGGGTAAATTATAATATCATTCAACCTCCAATCATTTTTTCCTCTCAAGTTTCAAGAATGTAAAACTTGATTTTACTTTTTTTTTGTGTAGTGACCACAGCAAAAAAATGGGCTTAGAGCATTGGAGTACTTAGGCTTGCAAGATCCACAAAAAACTAATTCATTAACTACCACCAATATAAGCTTAATCTTCAAGTTTTTATTTTATCGTCAGGGAACATTTTGATTGGCTTAGTTTAATGCTCCCTCTTTTAGGTTTTTGGCTCCGTGGTTGTATCGTTTACCGCCGGCTTTTGGCTTCGAGGACATTTAGAGGTTCGCCGGCTTATGTCTTATGGCTCTTGTAGTTCTCTGTCGGGTTTTATCATGACATTAAAAAAAAGGACACAATTGTGTAAATCCAATGATTTTTGTAACCTTTTGGTGGTTTTTTTTTTCAGGTTATGAAGGTGAATCTTATCATTACGGATTATTGTATGCCAGGAATGACAGGTTTTGAGCTGCTCAAGAAATTGAAGGTGGTAACAAAATTCATACAAATCAAAAATTCTTCTTGAAAAGATCCATTGACTAACAATTTTTTTTTTCTTTGTTTGTTCTAATGGTTTTTGGTTATTGATAGCAGGAATCATCTAATTTAAAGGAAGTACATGTTGTGATATTGTCTTCAGTGAATATTCCTACTCGCATCAACAAGTAAAATTATTGTTCTTCAATGAGAAACATTTGCTTGTTCTGTTTTTTGTTCTTGAATTTGGATTCTGTTATTTTAATTATAATATTGCAGATGTTTAGCGAGCGGAGCGCAAATGTTTATGCAAAAGCCATTGAAACTATCGGATGTAGAGAAACTCAAGTGTCATCTCTTAAACTTCAGAAGCTAAAAATCTGTTTAGACTCCAAATCTCATAGAATTCTTTTTTCGTTTTTAATATAAGAAAAATACTAAAGGTTGTGTTTCAAAACAATGACAAAGATCGTTTTGATAATTCTCAAAACACTTTCTGTTTTCTAAAGATTTGTGAAGAATATTAGGAATAAAAACCAATTAGATCTATATGTGTACATTATAGAAGGAAGAAAAATTGATCACAAGTCTGCCTTAAATTATAAGGAATTGGTAATAAATTCAACAAACCATAAGATAAACTAAAAAATGACACTTTAACAAATCAATGTGTAACTATACTCGTATCTATTTTTGAGTTACTTGTGAAATTATCATATGTGTATACTGAAATAATTCACAAAAGCTTGATTTTATTCATTAACAAGAAGTAGCATCTATTTATACACAAGTCTTTTTCTTATTCGATAGACTTAAATCTAAAGTGTATATTCTTAACATATATTTCCTTGGCTAATACCTCCCCTCAAGTTGGTAGTACGATGTGTCGAACTCCCAACTTGGACAGTAGATTGATGAATGTCGGTTCTGGTAGAGCTTTAGTGAGTAGATCTATGATTTGGTCTTTTGTAGAGATGTGAGGAGTTGTAATTAAGCCAGCTTAAACAACATCACGCACATGATGACAATCTGATTCAATATATTTAGTTCGCTCATGAAAGACAGGATTGGCAGTGATGTGGATGGCGGCTTGACTATCACAATGTAGAGGAATAGGAGCTGGATGATCAAAACCGAGATCGCAAAGAAGTGTTTTAACCCATTTCCATTCACGAAGTGTATAAGTCATAGTACGATACTCTGCTTCAGCAAAAGAGCAAGAAACAATGTCTTGTTTCTTTGTCTTCCAAGAGATAGGAGAATTCCCTAAATACACGACATAAGCAGACAGAGAGCGACGAGTGATCGGGCAAGCAGCCTAGTTTGAGTCGATATAAGCAGATATAGTAAGATCATTGTCAGACCGTAGAAGAATACCTTGAGCTGGAGTACCTTTGAGATAGCGAACAACTCTGAGAGCTGCTTCCCAATGTGGTACAAATGTTTCTGCATGAATTGAGATAGAATATGGACAATGTAGCTCAAATTTGAACGCGTATGTGTGAGATAGATGAAACAACCAACGAGACATCGATATTGTTCAGGATTTGAGAGAAGGGTACCCTTGACGGAGGCGAGTTTATGGTTGACTTCAACAGGAACAACGGAAAGCTTACAACCCAAAAAACCAGCTTCAGCAACAATATCGAGAGCATACTTTCGTTGAGAAAGACAAAACCCATCAGGACCCCAAGCTACTTCAATTCCGAGAAAATACTTGAGCTTGCCAAGGTCCTTCATGTGAAAACATTTGTGAAGGTACTCTTTGAAGCTTTGAATGGTAGATAAGTTGTTGCCGGCAACAATGAAATAATCGTCGTATACAAGAACATGTAGTATCTTCCCACCTTTCCTTTGATTAGTGAGAATAATGAGTAATCCTAATAATTCTGATTGAACCCGAACTATTTTAATGTCGTAGATAACTTTTCAAACCAACAACGCGGAGCTTGACGAAGACCATATAGAGACTTACGGAGACGACAAACTTTATTCGGATCAGAGGAGTGAAAACCAGGCGAAAGTTTCATGTAGACTTCCTCCTCGAGATCACCATGAAGAAAGGCATTGTGAACATCCATCTGGTGAACCTCCCAGTCTTTAGCTACTGCAACACTAGGAAGATAACGTATCGTTGCCGTTTTAGCTATTGGTGCAAAAGTTTCTTTAAAATCAATGCCCTCTTTTTGTCTATTACCCAAGGCAACAAGACGAGCTTTGTACCGTTCCAATGTACCATTAGAGTTAAATTTCAACTTATAAACCCATTGACTACCAATAGCTTTTTCCCTGGTGGTAAATCAACAACGTCCCATGTATGATTAGCTTCAAGGACATTAATCTCACTTTTCATGGCTTCACACCATTCTTTAATAAGAATTGCATCTTTAAAGTATTTAGGCTATGTACTATTAAGAACTGCAGCCATGAAAGCTATGTGGTTTGCTGAAAAACCATTGTTAGAAAACTACTCGGCAATAGCATAGAGAACCTTACCAGAAATCGTAGTCGAGTCTGAGTTGGAGAGACCAGGTGAAAAAAACGTGAGAGAGAGAGAGGAGTGTACATCCTTGGTAACAAAATCCTTGAGTAAGACAGATGGTTTCCGAGAACGGTGACCACGGCCCAATAATTCTGGTAAGCCTGGAGATGGCAGCGTATCAATTTCGGAGACAGTAGAAGGAGATGATGAAGCATGTGGCTCTATTTGTGCAGAAGCTCGTACAGGAACTGGTACATGAACTGTCTTAAAAACTGGTTCAGCAACTGGTACAGAAACTTGTACAGACAATGGTACAAACACTGGTGTAGAATTTGAGACAGGTAACATCACATTAAGTAAGCACCAGTCATCACCAAGAAGTTCAGTAAAAACAGTAGGTAGTATAGAATTAGGCTTAGCCGAATCCAAGAACGGAAACACATCTTCTTGAAGTGAACATCTCGACTAGTGAAAAATTGGTCTTCATCTCGACTAGTGAAAAATTGTTTTTTCTCTATATCAAATAGGCACCATCCTTTCTTTCCATATGGGTAGCCAACGAACACACAACGACAACTACAAGCTCCAAACTTGTCTATCACGAGCTCGATGGTGTGTATAACACAGACATACAAAAGTACGCAACATAGCATAAGAAGATCGCGTGCCAAAAAGTACTTCATATGGAGTTTTACCCTTTAAAACAAAAGAAGGTGTGCGATTAATCAAGTGAGTTGCTTTAAGGATGCTCTCACCCCAAAACTTGATGGGGAGACCACTCTGAAAAAGCAAGCGCGAGCAACGTTTAGAATATGTCGATGTTTACGTTCACCCGTCCATTTTGTTGTGGTGTATCAACGTAAGAAGTCTGATGGAGAATACCATGGTCTTGAAAATATGAGGTAAGACACATAAACTATGTGCCATTATCACTACGAAAAGCTTTGATAGGCTTTCCAAATTGTCGTTCAGCCACTGCACAAAAATTACGAACCAAACGAGAGACTTCAAAATTTTCAGACTTAAAAATATGTCCAAACGTAACGGGAATAGTCGTCAACTAAGGTGAGGAAATAAACAGCTCCACAAGAAGAAGGGGTTCGATAAGGACCCAGATGTTGCAATGCACCATCGAGAAGCAATCTGAAGCTATATTAATGCTATCATGAAAGACGGTGCGTGTCTGCTTAGTGCGAAAACAAATATCACAACTTTTGATCTCTTCAAAAGCATTAGAATATTGACCACACTCTGGCAAAGAACGCAAAGCACCAGTAGACGGATGTCCTAATCGACGATGCCACAAGGCTCCTAAAGCAGAAACTCGCGCTGAAGGAGTCGGCACTGAAGCAGATAGTGGCGCTGAAGCAGTCATCTCTTTAGAAGTTTTGTCAGCATGTATAGCCAGAACTCCAGTAAAATTGTACATTCCCTCACGCTCTTTACCCGTTCCAATCAAAGTTCTCGAAAAACAATCATGTAAGAAACATAGCGTATCAGTAAAGATTGCGATACAACTTGTTTGTCGTAGTAATTTAGACACAGAAATCAATGTACAATAAAAGTCAGGGACAAATAACACATCGTTAAGTAAATAAGCTGAACTAAGAGCCAATGTTCCACGTTTTGTAGAGCGAGAGCCAGTCCCATCTGGGAAAGTAACAGCGAAAGGAACAATGTCTACTACATCCACCAAGAGAGAACAATCCCCAGTCATATGATGTGATGCACCTGTATCAATAATCACATCGTTAAGATGAGTTTGACACCAACCATTTTGAAGATATATTCGAGCATTAAAATTGTAGAAGATTAATCAGATGCGCAATCTGATCATTGATTGTATCACTGGTTTTAGTAGTGGCTGAAACAGTGATTGTTGTAGAGTCACGCTGAACTACTGGAGAATCTGTTACGGCAGAGGAAAGCAAGTACGATGATAGAGTTGATGTTGACGTCATTGTTGTAGGTACAAAACGGTGGTGGTGAATCTTAGGGTAGAAGTAGAAAGTTGCAGCGGTTGTTAAAACGACGGTGACAAAGAAAAGTAAAATTGTGATGATGAGCTCACGATGGTGAAGCTTAGGATTGAAGAAGACGGCGACGGCGGTGACAAAGAAAAGTAAAATTGTGATGATGAGCTCACGATGGTGAAGCTTAGGATTGAAGAAGACGGCGACGGCGGTTTACAACTACGGCGGGAAGTAAAATTTTAGTATAAAATTAGGTTTAAGGATCTTATTACTCTGCTACCATTAAATAATTCACAAAAATTTGATTTTATTCATTAACAAGAAGTAGTATTTATACACAAGTATGTTTCTTTATTCGATAGACTTAAATCTAAAGTGTATATTCTTAACATATATTTCCTTGGCTAACATATACATTAGACATACACCAATTAGTAGCACTCAACATTTTAAACGAGCATTTATCAACAAAAAAAACATTTTAAACGCGTCACTCTATTGCTTATAATTTTCTTTTACTTTAACGCCAATTCTCTTCTTTTTAGTTTCATTTTTTTGTTTGAGTAATTTGCTAACATGTCACATTTTTGAAGTTTCAATTACAATACTATTTTTTATCAGGCAATTATTTCAACATTGAAACCCCAAGTCCTCGCCTAGACTTTCAAGAACGCCTTTTTAACGTTGAAAAAAGAAAATTTATCTGTGAAATTTGAACAGAAGACCATGGCTTGGTCAATGTGACTGCTTCTTCTTGTACCATGTTTATCAAAATACTTACTCTCCAAAAGAAACTTAATCATTGTCGGACGATAGAAAACCTATATACTCTCACCTTCATTAACTACAAACAAACAAAAAAACTTAATGCCTATCTCGTTCTTGTCACATGGATCAACTATTTAAAAATCAATTAGAATCGTGTTTTTCATGGAGAAAAGTTTAGTTTAATCTACGATTTTGCCAATATGTCAACATAAAAGAAAATATCGAGACGAAATTAGTTCTATGATTGGAAATTGTATTTCAAAAATATTTCACAATCTTTGATTTTTTTCAACAAATAATGATGGAATCAACATAGAATCTAACCTTTGTTTACATGGCCCTTATTTTCTCTCTCTCTTTATAATATGTGTGTGGGTGTCTCTATATATATGTACATGTCTACACAAACATATCAGATATCACAAGGTAAAGCAAAACCTAATTAAGGTACGAAAAAGAAGAAGTATTACACATACATATGTGAATACATATGTAATTAAAAAGGGTCGAACAACGAAATTTTATAATCAAACAATGGAGGAGATAATGTCAATGATCTTCAACGGAATCAATCTGGTTAAGCAGCTCGAGTTCAGCTTATCCTCACAAGAGTCACCAGAATCTCTCTCGAATTCTCTCGGTTTGGTCTCCATTCTATTCGGTGACGCCAACGAGCAACTAAAAATCCTACTTGCGAGGAGGAACTCTTTGGTACCAAATCAGCATGAACCGGAATTGATTCCAATGTCCGGTTTGGACCAGATGATGGTGCATACAATTGAACCGGGTTTGATGCATGACTACCGGTCAAGGCATGCAGTGATGCAAACCTTTGCGACTATGGATTCTGGCGCATCTAGCCATTCATCGACACCTAAGCATCGAAGAAGGTACTAATTATTAATGTTCTAAATGGTTGCACCACATATAGACTAGAGGAAGGAATATATGGAACATACCAAAAACGACCGTATATATGTGTATTATACTATCCAAAAGTGTAAATTGCTATATACATATATGTATAGGAAGAAGGATGTAAAAGAAGAAACGGTGGTGGTGATGGCGGCGGCAAGGATGGGGAACATGGAGATACAACCGGACGACAATTACACATGGCGTAAATATGGCCAGAAGGAAATTCTCGGTTCTAGATTTCCTCGGTAAATATAGTTTGAATATTAAATAGTTTTTTTATTAGTTTGAATATTCATCTTTTGATTCATTTTGGTCACGGTCCAAGATGGAGGGGAAGTCGGGCATGAGACCGTTTAGTTAGTTAGCTTACACATTTTTTTCATGACGTCACGATTCGTTTGACAATTCCATGTTTTCTTGGTTTTCCAATTTTAACCGATATAGAATGGACTTTTTTTTTGTTTTGTTTTGGTTTGGTGAAGAAGTTTTCGTTCTATTTCTATGGATTCAGTTAGATTTTGAATCATATGCATACAGATAATTAGATTTACATTTATAATTGTTACAAAAACAAATATTGATTTGGTTTATCAAATTTTTCATTTTGGTTTGGTTCGATTGTTAATTCATTTTACCCACATTTGCGTATATCTTACTTAGAATTACATATTTTTGAAAGTATACAAAATTTGTAGGGCCTACTATAGGTGCACCCACCAGAAACTATACAAGTGTCCGGCAAAGAAACAAGTGCAACGGCTCGACGACGATCCTTACATGTTCCGTGTCACTTACCGTAGTTCACACACGTGTCATTTCTTCACTACTTCTCCGATCTCATCAGCTGCTGCCACCGCAACAACCGCCACCGTTCATTACGGTTCCACAGTCGTTAATATGGCCGAAGCTATGTTCGGCAATATGGACGCTGTTGTTCCTTTAGGCGAGCCCTACGTTAACCACCGTAGCCTCGACACCGGCGGTGGCGGCAATGGGGACACGTGGAACTCAAATTCGAAGAAAAATCACATGTCCTAGTTAATTAAGTTTTTTTCCAGTTAGAAGTTCAAAACTATGTATTACTCATTTTTAACTGTCGATGGTTCAAAGATCCTTTTAATTATGTTTGCAGATATTTAGGAAGAAGCACGAAATCCATATATATATATATAACTTATTGGCGACATACTTTTAGAGTCGGTGAACACAAATATCCTCAAAATTTCCAAGATGATATTCCTTTTTCAAATGATAAATAAATAATATGTGTATGTGATTATGTGATTATGTGCTACAAACAATATATATCCATTTCTTAACTTCACAATAAAAAATTCATGCAATTTTATATTGTATATATAGTAGTAAAAGTACTCATCGCCTACTAATTTCAGGTTTCGATTTCGATGAATTTTTCACCTTGAAAATATTTAAAATATAATGATGAACATGTCTCAAAGTTCAAGAAACTAGACAGAAACTAAGTTTTCATTATAAAATGCCGTCTAGTAAATGTTGTTTTTGTTTTTTGTTTTGTTTTTCCCCAACAATATCCTTAAACTAGATATTTACTTGAATTATAAAAATCACAAGGTTCAGAATGTGACAAACTTGTTGGGGGGTTTTCTTTTGTTGTGTTTCAAACCAATGAATCAAAATGAAAATAGAGTGCACTGCTTTCTGCGTCATTTGTCGTATGTCCCATGTCTCATCCGTTATTTTGTCCATTTGTCCATCATTTTGTGTTTTTGTGTCATAACTATTGACCCATTTTGACATCAATAGCAATACATATGAAAAGGACCAATTCGTCGAGTTGTATTTTGTACATATATATATAGTTGCTACTTGAGCTGTTTATGCCCTTTGGTAAAAGGCAGCGATCGCTTTCTATATGCATTCTCCTGCTTTCTGTTACTATTTAAGACCAAACATCCTAACCACTATTTAGATGTATAACTCTCTACTTATAAATACATGTACGTGAGTATGTACGTAGATCATAATGATCAAATATTTGTACAATGCTAGCTACCGGAGTTTCTCTATCTACCTGACTCGAATACTCCTAATTAGTTAACGAAATATCGTATTTGAAAGAAAAAAGATTGGGTTGGAGAAGTTAAGGAGATAGGTGCCAATCAAAAGCTTAAAACTAAAACTAGATTTCTTCATAATTTTCTCTCTACTTTTATTCATTCATTTTCATGTTCTTGAATAGATGAAAAACAAAACGGAATCATAGATCCCCAAGTAACAGGAAAGTGGAAAATTGAAAAGTATTTTCCTATTCCTATAAGGAATGAGACTAGCTAGTAGTTTTTCCCTTGCTAACACTTATAAATAACATAAGAACATAAATTTGGGAGTTAAGTCTTAGAATTAATTCATATGGTTAGACTGCGTTTCATTCTATGTGCTCTATGTCATCAAATTGGTCTTCATCAATGTAAGTTGAAAATATGCTTAGATAACGATAATACATATTGTGCTATATATATACACACACTCACGAGTGAAGAGGACAAAATATATGTTCCATTCTACAAGCCTGATGATTAAGTCTTGACCTTAATTAGTCCTAGAGTAGTGTAAAATCAAGCTAGGTTCAAACATATGGGTCGAAGTAAGAGAGCTGCTCATTGTCGCCGAACCCGAAATCTCCGCCTACTCCAAGCGCCATAAGATCCGCAGACCTCAAAACATTGATAGATGCACTAGTTTCACCACAACCGTAAATGGCCTCATGATGATGATGATGATGATGATGATGATCTTCTCCAAACTCCATTTCTTGCCATACCAATGACAAGTCATTCGCGGTGGACGAACCATGATGATGATTCTCTTCCTCCTCCTTCATCGAAGATGTCAAAATAGGACTCTTGTTCTCTTCCGAGTCCATGATGATCTCGTCATGATGATCACAAGGCTTGATCTTGGGTGTTACTTCGTTGGTGCTACAAGTGTGTTTTCCGATGTATGTGATGTTAAACATCCTGGGTTCGACCTCTAGCTTCTGAACTTGCTTTGTTGCCTTGCACCCTAGAGTGTACTTGTGTGTGCACCTAAAGTAACTTCTGAAAAAACAATAAAGAAAAAAAAAATTTAGACCAAATTTATATTCCACAACCAATTAAGCTCAGACCACATTGATGATAGATATAAATGCGGTCCATCTATAACTTATAATACCAGGCAACATGTCACATATGAATATATATATATCACACATGTCTACTTATACGTAGATGTGATGAATATAGCTAGGGGTAAAAATGACCTTGGGAAATTGGAATTAAGAATCTGCTTTTGTCCATATTTCCTCCAAGAAAATGCATCATCAAGCATCTTCGACTCTACAGTCCATGTCTCCGATTTCTTCCTGCTCATATAATATTAATGTGAATTTATAATTAGAACATTTGGCTCTTTGTGTAATTAATTATGATTCTTGCAACCAAAGCTAAATGTCTTGTTTGTTTGTGGACCATCCACAACACGAAATCCTAAATGATCGCTTGTTTATTAATTAGAATGAATCCAAATCGGTATGATCAACGTAAACAGTTCTACATAATCACAAAGGATTAAATAAAATTCTCTATCAATATGCTAATACCATCGTGTCATTACTCATGTGTGAATTGTAGTTGAAAAACAAAAAGTAAGTGAGAGAAGGTGAAACTTACTTTCTCTTGTAGCATCCTCTTTTACCCTTAACGGGTCCCAATCTTTTCCGACTATCGCCGGAATCTTCAAACTTGCCGTCGTTGTCGCAAGAAGCATTTTGTGACCCTTCAACGGCGGTAAGAGAGGAGGAGGAGATAGGTTCTAAGGAATCAAGAACAGAGATTATGCTATTAAAAGACCCCATGATTTTCACCACAAGATCCTCGGCTAGACCCAGATCCAACCCGGTTTGAGAGATGAGTAGCTGAAGCTTAGTGGCTGACTCTTGGCCTTGGACAAGTTGGTCCATAGCTTTTAGCTTTATTGCTTTGTTATTACTATTAATATCCATTTTGTCTACTTTGAGAGAGTTTTTTGGTGGGTTTTTTTTTTGCTCTCTCTCTTGGTGTGGTTTATATGATTAAAGAGAAGAGAAGTGTGCGTGTAAATATAATGGAGAGAAAGATATGTAATGATGATATTTCTTTTTTTCTTCTGTTGGGTTTCTTTGATTTTTTGGGAGAAAGGAAGATGTGAGGAAATGAGAAGGAAGAGAGAGAGACAGGACGAACTTATCCACCATTTTCATTTGCTTACGAGAGCTACGTGATGTAAGCTTGAATGACGTTGAGGTGATGTCATTCTTTCCTCAATGGGAACGGAATATAGAGTTGCACTGAAATCAAATTTAATTCAGTAGGGTGATTCAATGTTTTATATAAACCTGATAATTTGTGTATAAAACATTCGTATTGTTTTTGGATTGCATAGCATTTTCGAGGAAAAAAAATCATTTGAATTATTTGTGTGGATTTTATAAATTTGTAAAGCGTAAAAGAAAGTAATAAAATTGGAGCAAGTCGCTTTTTTAGGGCTTCTTTGTACTAAATCTGTCAATTAAAGAAGAAATTGCTGGTTCAGAGTTCAATTCTTTTCAAGCGTGTAATTATCTAACTACTTCTTTTTGTCAAGTCGAACTGGTGCCACGCTTTCGGTCTATTAAAAAATTTGGTGAGTAGGCTATTCGACGACTACACTCATCCTGAAAAAATTAGTCGGGTGGTAAAAATCCGGATTACCTCTTAATTTACAAAAAAAATAAAAAAATCTGTCAATTAACAAATGTAGCCCTAATACAATATATGTCTAAAACCAGTTACATACAAGAAAAGGAAATATTCTGTTTTTTTTTATCTCATAATATTTCTCTATTATATTCACTCAAATAAGAGCAATGCATCTTGATTTACTAGACCAATCCGTTTAGCAGAGATATGCCTATATATTTGTTTTGACATATTATAGTTGAATTTTGGATATTTCACATTTATATATAAAATAAAACGTTTCTTAATCGGGCCAACTTATCTAAAATAGACTAATTACGTTGAAAGAATCATATGGATAAAAGGTAAATTAGCTCTCACTTTCCAGTTAGTCTAACTTATCAGACCACTTCACTAATATAAAATATATAGCGTATCAAAGCTACACTTTTCTACTCAATTTTTTTTTCTTGAAGTACTATTTAATATTAGAGTTATAATACAAGGATGACCAAAAAAAAAAGAGAGTTATAATACAAGAACACAATTAATATATTGTTGAAAAGTATTTTGTTTCACTTGGGATCACTTTGTTCCATTTCGGAGGAAAATGTATCGTAATTTCTTATTTATAGAACATATGTTAGTTTGGTGAAAAGGTATTTAGTTAGCACAAATTTTTTATATTTATTTAATTTTATGTTATAATTTTCGTAACATCATAGAAATAATTAAAGAGGTGTAAGTGGTCGAGCACTGGCCCCTCACTATTTCAATACATGCGTAGATTCTCCTCACTTAGATATGTCTACTTGGTCTAGTGGCCCCTCACTCACCTATCTAACCAAGTTTAAATTATTTAGTGGTGATATTTATATAGGACAAAACAATTTTGTTTGGTAATATAAAGTATAACGAAATAGTAGAACAATCTTATGATTTTGTAGACGTTAACCAATCATATCATTAAGTTATGTTTAGGTGTTATGAAAGTTTAATGATAAAAATACCAATTGAACGGTCGACGTAGGATCACTGATAAATAACACGTATAACTAAAAACAGAAACTATATTGACCACACCACACCTATCTGAAAATGTGAAAATGGCCTTAAGAATGGGTAAATATTTTAGGATAGGATTTTGGTTTTAGTTATTTTAGGGGAAAGCTACCACTTGGTACATCTCCAGAGGCCAATAACTTCTTCTGATCAGATTTGTACTCAGATTCATCAATGAGACCCGTTATTAATGCTCTAAAGTTTAGTTGTTGTGTCTCAACTTTTTCATTAATTCAAAAAGGTTAATCCTCTAGCCAAGGTTTATTTGTGATATATAATCCAGTTGGCCAAAAGGTAATTGATTTAACATATTCTAAGCCACTAATATATATATATATATATATTAAGATAATTTTTTAGAAATGACATTTTTGAAATTCTATTTTTTTTAAATACCGTTTTTATTTTTTTTTGCAAAAATGCTATTTTTCAAAATCATTTACTCAATATATCATTTATGTTTGATTACTTATGTTGTATTAGAATTTAATTTTAAGGGTTTTAGAGTTTTTTTAAGGTCAAAATTTTTTTTGGGGTTTAGAATTTTAAGATTTAGGGTTTAAAAATTCTTAATTAACGGTATTTTTACAAATGGACAATATATAGTGGTATTTTTTAAAATGAACATACTAAAATGACATTTTTACAATTATCCCATATATTAATATATAGAAATGTTATTTTTGATAATCAAATGTATTTGGCCGGCAATTTTTTGAATTGTAAAGTCTTTACTCATATATATATCTAAATATATAGTATAGTTAATGCATTGTCTAAATATATCTCTATCGAATGAGAATTGGTCTTTGACGTACGTCTACCAATAGAATGGATCCAATAAACCATAGCTATTTGATAACAATATTTGTATATTAGTCACTGGAATAATTGAGATGGTTATAATACTACTCCGTATTTGTTCAAGGGGATGATACGAGAGAAAGTCAATGGGAGAAGAGGTGTAGACAAGGAAATAAACAATAAAAGAATGATCAAAACTATACTATAAGTTTGTGATTAATCTATAATCTGAAGATTAGCTGTCTTTTATAAATAGTTAATTGAGTATCCTCCTCCATTAACGAAATGCTAACCATCGATTCAAAAAACTCTCGATGGTGACCTATCTTCTGCTTTGGAAGGTGTCTATCTCTAATTTACAATATTCAATTTGCATTATTTTATAGTAACATTTAAAGTATATTTTGAATACAGTAGATTTTCTTTTCCTGACTGCATTAGAATACATTTTGAAGAAAATGTGATCTAAGCAGCGCTTTATTGTACTTGTATTTTTCTACACAGCTATTTGCGTTTATTAAGTTATCACTTGTAAATTAGCATGTCGTATTTAACAAATTTTTGTTGTTTGATTTATAGTTACATATTATTGTTATTAAATTGTCAATATTCAGGAAGAAAAAAAAAACATTATCAATATTCTACATCATACCGTCTAGTGATGTAGCAGTAGCATTCCGACTTCAATTAAAACAAATGTTTTAAATCATCAAATGGATCAAAGTTTAATGAAGATAATAAAAGTCAGCAAGTTGTGTAGACAACTATTTTGTCTATATATGTTTCCTTAAGACCATTTAAAAGGGAGGCTATATAGATAACTACGACAATTGATCAATCACGACAAGACAACAACCCCTACCAATAAGGCATACATTTCTGCATGTTGGGGTTGTACTATTTATTAGAAATTTATGTCATAACTAATGAATGAATATAAATATAAAAGTATCTAGGGTTCTGATCGACATTATTATTGGAATCGATTTACTATACTCTAAAATCCCGATATGTTTATTAGAATTTTTTTTTTTATAAATTATTGGAGTTCCAAATTTTTGGTTCATAATCTCTTTGGTATTCGGAGGCAGTATTTGGATATTCCGATTTAAAGAATCACCCTCCGTACCAAAGAAGGTTTGAACCCGGGGCACAAAAGAACCAATCCCCTTATGTTATCAATAGGCTACCACACATTTATTAGATTTTATTGGTAACTAACTTTTTACCACCTCAATAATTAAGAATGTATAGTTAAGGGTCAGATTGGTGACCACGTTTGAACATAACGATTAAAAGTTTTTGAACGGTTCTACAGAGAATTGTTTAAAATAAGATGGTTAGAAACAACGTTAGAGAAAGTGGTTGGATAACAGAGAACAATTCAAATATAAGATTGATTAGTAGCATTATAGCGGTTGAAAAGTATAATTAGATAAAATTATGTCAACAACCCATTTGTAACCTTCTTTTTCCAATCGTTCGTTTCGACCGTCTGTTTTAAATGATCGTTCGATTGGTAGCGATCAAGCGATTTAACCGCACTACTATACCAAACGATGCAACCAATCTAACGATTAGAATAATTTAACTTAGCATCTAATTTTGATAGTTTATTTTTTGTTTTTTGTTTTTACTGTTTTTAACTATACTACTTCCTCTGTTTAGAAATATAGGATGTTTTAAGAGTTTTTTTTGTTTATTAATATAAGATGTTTTCACTTTTCAATGCACCATTAAGTGATATTTTAGTGTTTTTGACTTTTTAAATTTTGCAGATTAATTTATTATTGGTTGAAATGTTTTGGGTAAATAGAAAGTGATGTTTTATTTAAAAAAAAGAATAATTTAATAATTTTTTAAAGGAAGTGCCTAAACCTTAAACATCTATATTTCTAAATGGAAGAAGTATCATTTTTCTAGAAAATTTTATTATTGGTTATGTGTTACCTAACCAATTTTAAACTTAGATTGTGGATGTGGTGAAAATGGTGAGATCTATATCGTATAAGTTGCATAAATGTGGAAATAAGCCGTTGTGGTGTTGTTTAAATATTGAATAATGAATTAATGCAATCAGAGTTATTACAATATATACAACTTTTTGGTTACTAATTCGAAGTTTGTGAATGATGCATAAATCAAATATGTACAGTTGATTGTGATGTGTAAAAGAGAATTCAGAATTATGACAAAATCAGTGGGAATCGTATGCACCAATAATTGTACAACCCTTTATAACCATTTTCACCAAATAAAATATGTGCGATCAAAAGGAGATAATAAACAAGAAAGCAAAGAGGAAGCTTCATATCTCATACCTACAATGAGAAAGTTCTCATTGGAAAAAGAATAAATTTTTGTGTTTGGGAACATATATATAAAAAAAATTGAGAAAAAGACTTAATAAGGAAATTCAATGGAAAATACAAAAAAATGAAAAACAACATTACTTGTTAAATATTTCTGAATTCTCTTTTACACATCACAATCAACTGTACATATTTGATTCATGCATCATTCACAAACTTCGGATTAATAACCAAAAAGTTGTACATATTGTAACTCTGATCGCATTAATTCATTATTCAATATTTAAACAACACCACAACGACTTACTTCCACATTTATGCAACTTATACGATATAGATCCCACCATTTTCACCACATCCACAATCTAAGATTAAAATTGGTTAGGTAACACATAACCAGTATTAAATTTTTCGGGAAAAAATGATACTCTCTCTCTCTCTCTCTCACTCTCTCTCTCTCTCTCTCTCTCTCTCTCTCTCTCTCTCTCTCTCTCTCTCTCTCTCTCTCTCTCTCTCCTCTCTCTCTCTCTCTCTCTCTCTCTCTCTCTCTCTCTCTCTCTCTCTCTCTCTCTCTCTCTCTCTCTCTCTCTCTCTCTCTCTCTCTCTCTCTCTCTCTCTCTCTCTCTCTCTCTCTCTCTCTCTCTCTCTCTCTCTCTCTCTCTCTCTCTCTCTCTCTCTCTCTCTCTCTCTCTCTCTCTCTCTCTCTCTCTCTCTCTCTCTCTCTCTCTCTCTCTCTCTCTCTCTCTCTCTCTCTCTCTCTCTCTCTCTCTCTCTCTCTCTCGACAACCACAATCTCCTTAGATTCGATTTATCTTCCAAATCCTAAAGTTGGAATTTATCACATGTATTATCTGTGACCAAAACTGTTTTTGCAGTTGAAATATCTTTATAATAATTATGGGATTTAGTAGCTAGAAAACATGACGTGATGAATTTTCTAACTATTTCGAATCTCTTCAAATCCATATCAATCATTTAAATTCGTTTTCATTTTTTCAAACATCTATATCTATAAAAAAACTTTTCTCGCTTTTCCTTATGCCACCTCATGATCCACATGTATGTCATGTTATTTTTTATTTAATTCCATAATTTCAAAATTAATACATTTAATTGTAACATTAAAAAAAAGAATTTGAAAAGTCATTATTCATATTCTACAATAAACATGAAACCTCAAAACTTATATGCATATTATATGCAACATATAGTTCACTAAAATTGTATCGTGAATATTATAAAATATCAAACAAGTTGATGTATAACAAAATTCATAACTAAAATAGAAGTTAATAAGTTTTACATCTAATAAAAATAAATTAAATTAAATTCAGTTATACTTAAGACAATTATTGCAATTATACATAATTAAAGTGAAAAATAGAATAAGAAAAATCTTTTTTTAAGAAAAAAATTGTAAATAGTACAAAAAATCATTTAAGCTTGAAAAATTCAAGATTATTGTGTTTTGTGATTTTATTTTTAACCGAAAAAAATTAAATGTAACTATAAGAACAAACAAAAATTTCTAAATCGATGTATGACAAAATTGACCCATTATTTACTTAAGCGGGGGAGAAAATTTAAATGTAACTATAATATATATCATGTGATGTAAGTGTAATTAATATCTTGAAACAATATGAAATAAAATTTCTAAGTCGATATATGACAAATCGACACATATTTTTAACTTAACAAATAGCTTTTATTTTAAATAATTAATTTTTTTATTCAACCAATAGTTTCATATTATCAATGTTACTGATCAAAATCATAGTAAAAGAATATCTAAAAACATAAAGTAAATAATTAAATTCAAATCTACATAAAGAGTATATTGTATTTAAAATAATACTAAATAATATGGTAAATAGAAAATAAAACAATTAATGTTAAAATAATATAAATTATTAGTACACGAAAATACCATAATTTGTAGATAAGAAATATGAAATATATTATAACTTATGTATGTAGCTAACAAAGTTTTAAACAAACACATATATTTTCAAATGGTAATCATTAATATCCAAATGGTTAAAAATCACTTCATATTTTCACATTTATGCAATATAGATAAGAGAAAAAAAAACTAATTGGTTATTTTTGTGAAACCTAAATAATAAATTATTAGATAACTAAAAAGCTCTTTTCTTTCTTTTTTCTCTCTTTTTTTTTCTCTCTAAAATTTCTTCTGAGTAAAAGTTTTCTGGCTAAAAGTTTTCTGGCTAATAAAATTCCGGCTGTAGCTCCGGCCGGTGGTTATAGCTCGTGATCATCGGTCCGATTTATAAATATTTAGATTTTTTTTGCTATGTACTTTTGATCTTTTCCGGCTTGTTTCCGGTGTGATTCCGGCTAGATCCGGTTGTTTATAGGCTTTCCGGTTTTTGGATCTGGTTTTGCATGTATCGATCTCTTTACCTATGTGCTTATTGATGTTGAGATTTCCGATTTCTCTTCCATTTGTTTCTGTGTTCTCTATTTCTGGTGGAGTAATTTCTTCATCATGTTTAGATGCTATTGCTCACGACGCATGAGTAAGTTAGTGTTTCAGTCTACATCAAGGATGGATGTAGCGGTGATGAAGCTTCCACGGTTTGGTGAATTTTGGAGGAAAATCGAGGAGGATAAAGGAATGACTCAGTGATTTCAACACATATTTGATGGTGATAGAGATTGGCAAAAGGAGGAGGATTTTCTGCCGTTTCGTTGAAGATTGGTGGCCACTACAAGAATACTCGATTTTAGCGTCGAAATATAGCGTCGCATTATTTTCGAAGTTAAAATAGCGTCGTATTAGCGTCGTAATTGTGTCGGCTGACAATTTCGATGCTATTTCGATGCTATATTGGGACGAATGAAACAGATGCTAAATCGACGCTAAATAGCGTCGATTTAGCGTCGAAATTTCGTGTATAAGCTTTATTCGACGCTAAATCGACGCTATTTTAGCGCCGATTTAGCGTCGACATTATACCGTCGAATTAGCATCATAAATAGCATCGAATTTGGTAGGTAGATGCCATATTAAAAACGTTTTCACCTACCTATTTAGTGACGGTTTTGTTAATCGCAAAAACGACGCTAAGTCGATGCAACTTAATTTGATGCTAATTCGATGCTAAATATTAGACGCAAAATCGACGCTAAATCGCTGCTATAATCTCTAAATATACCCTCCCACCCTCAGACCAAGAAACCATCGACAAACAAGAAAAAAAAAATTTCATTTTTGGAAAAAAAAATGGGCGATATATACGAACTCAGACGCTGGATGTATCGACGTACATATGAAAATGGAGGGCTTTCAGAAGAGTTTCTCAACGGCCTTGAAATATTCATGGCTCAAGCAACTAGCGTGCCTACAATTCAACGGACCGGTTTCATGGTGTGCCCGTGTCGGAAGTGCAAAAATTCGAGGCCGCAGACAATTGATACAGTTGGTACGCATTTATTTAATAGAGGGTTTACACCTGAGTATTATGTTTGGTTTTATCATGGTGAGGGATATGAAGATGAAACTTCGGGTAGTACTAGTTACCAACCTATGGATCAGGGTTATTCGAATGAGCAATATGATCAGCATCAATTTGTTATAGAAAATGATCATGATATCGGGTTAGAGCATAATAGGTTCGAAGAAATGGTAACCGATGCATTTCCTGGAGTTATGTCTACTCCTGATGTTGTTGAGGAACCCAATATAGATGCAAAAAAATTCTATGATATGCTTGATTCTGCAAACCAACCAATTTATGAAGGTTGTAGGGAAGGTCTGTCTAAATTATCATTGGCATCTAGGATGATGACAATAAAGTCTGATCATAATCAATCTGAGAGTTGCATGGATGATTGGGCAGCTCTTCTAAAAGAATATTTGCCAGAGGGTAATCAAGCTGCTGAGTCATACTACGACATACAAAAACTAGTCTCTAGTTTAGGATTACCTTCTCAGATGATAGATGTTTGCATTGACAATTGCATGATATTTTGGAAAGATGATGAAGATCTACAGGAATGTCGATTTTGTCACATACCAAGATTTAAGCCCCAAGGAGCTGGTAGAAGTAAAGTGACGTACCAGCGAATGTGGTACCTGCCTATAACAGATAGGCTACAAAGGTTATACCATTCGGAACGAACAGCTGCATCAATGAGGTGGCATGCGGAACATTCAACTATTGAAGGAGAAGTTGATCATCCTTCTGATGCAAAAGCTTGGAAACACTTCAAATCGGTACACTCTAATTTTGCTAAAGAGAAGCGCAATGTTTATCTTGGCCTATGTACAGATGGTTTTAGTCCGTTTGGTATGTCTGGCAGGCAATATTCTTTATGGCCGGTTATATTGACACCTTATAACCTTCCGCCTGATATGTGCATGCAGAGGGAATTTCTGTTTTTGAGTATTTTAGTCCCTGGTCCGAAGCATCCAAGAAGATCTATTGATGTGTTTTTACAGCCGCTGATTCACGAGTTGAACTTGTTGTGGTCTCATGGGGTTCGAACTTTTGATTACTCCAGGAAAAAGAATTTTACCATGCGAGCTGTGCTTATGTGGACGATAAGCGATTTTCCAGCGTACGGAATGTTATCTGGTTGGACAACACATGGTCGGTTATCATGTCCGTATTGCCAAAATGAAACAGATGCCTTCCAACTAAAAAATGGTAGAAAATCTTGTTGGTTTGATTGTCACCGCAGGTTTCTCCCTACGCACCATCCGTACCAGGGGAACAGGAGACTATTCACGAAGGGAAAACGTGTACGTATCCCCCCACCTCCATATCTTTCAGGAGAGCAAATTGAAGGTCAACTTGATTATTGGGGAGCTCAGGATACAACAAAACGTGGTGGTAACTGGCTTAATATCCCGACCAATCTTCCAGATCGATATCTTGTCGAACATAATTGGCATAAGAAGAGCATTTTTTGGGATCTACCGTACTGGAAAGATCATCTATTGCGCCACAATCTTGATGTCATGCACATTGAGAAAAACTTTTTCGATAACATCATGCACACCATCTTAAATGTTTCAGGCAGGTCTAAAGACAGCGTGAAGTCTAGATTGGATTTGTCTCTTATATGCTCTAGAATTGAGTTACATCTCACGGGAGATGGTAGAGCTCCAGTCCCTATCTTTAGATTATCAAGCGAAGGCAAATCAACATTCTTCAACTGGGTTTCCACCAAAGTAAACTTTCCAGATGGATACGTGTCAAAACTCTCTAAGTCGGTAGAGCAAGGGAAAAAATTTTCTGGCATGAAGAGTCATGATTGTCATGTGTTTATGCAGAGATTATTGCCTTTCGCCTTTGCAGAGCTTTTGCCAACGAACGTGCATGAATCACTTGCAGGTATAATTTTTATGACGATATATAAATATCTAAACAAATGATGTGTGAAAAATTATAATTTATTTTGCTGATATTGGACTTTGGTTTTAGGTGTTGGATCATTTTTTCGAGATCTGTGTGTGCGAACTCTGACTGAGGATGGAATTCAACAACTAAAAAATAATATCGCAATATTGTTGTGCAACTTAGAGAAGATATTCCCTCCATCTTTCTTTGATGTTATGGAGCATCTTCCTGTCCATCGTCCTCACGAAGCCGATTTAGGAGGGCCCGTTCAATTTCGTTGGATGTATCCTTTTGAGAGATTCATGAAACACTTAAAAGGAAAAGCAAAAAACCTGGCTAGGGTTGAGGGATCAATTGTTGCGGAAAGTTTAACCGAAGAAACCTCTCATTTCAGCTCATATTACTTTTCTCCAACTGTCCGGACACGAAAAAGAGCTCCACGTAAGTACGACGATGGTGGGATCGCGCAAGCGTATCCAGTTTCTGATGTCCCAGATATATTCTGCGCAGTTGGTAGGCATGCCGGAATCACAAGAGAAGAAGATTGGTTCTCATACGAAGACTACAATTGTGCACACACATATATTCTCTTACAATGCGATGAAGTTACCCCATTTTTGAGGTACATATTAATTACCAACTATGGACTGATGTTAAAAGGGTTATCTTCGTACTTATATATGCTTTGAAAACATTTGTTTTAACTATAACTTCTCTTAGTGAATTCATTCGCCAAGTTGCCGAGGTTTTCCCAAATGCATCCGCCGATGAGATTGAAAAACGTAAAGATCTACACTTTGCTAAATGGTTGAAAACTCAGGTAAGTTAAAAACAAAATTATATATATCTAGTTTCCATAAAAACCTATATATACAATTTGTGTATATTATACTTACAATGTGTATACTGTACAGGTTGATTATGGAGACACGTCATACCCTGTATGGTTTAGAGAGTTGATCCTAGGTCCATTGGGGAAAGTTTCCTCATCTCCAATGTATTTTACACGAGGTTATGTGTTTCATACGTTCGAACGTGGAAAAAACAGAGCAACTGCGAACTATGGTGTGGTAGTTCGAGCGGGGGACACGGATTTTTATGGCATTATACAAGACATTGTTCAAGTGCAATTCCCTGGTTTGGTTAACTTAAAGTGCACCCTTTTCAAATGCGAGTGGTTTGACCCAGTTGTCGGGCGAGGGATTCGAGTAGGAAAGTTTGGTGTCATTGATGTTAACGGATCTCGTTCTTATGCAAAGTACGACCCATTTGTCCTTGCATCGCAAGCGGATCAAGTTTGTTTCATACCATATCCACGTCTCAGAAAAACAGGGATTTCATGGTTATCTATGCTTAAAATAGCTCCCAGAGGAATGATAGTTGAATCCGACAATGTTCCTATGCAATATGAAACTGCCGTGGATCTAAAAACTCCAGAACAAGAGATAGACAATATCATTCTTATAGATCCGCAAAATCGAGAAGCTGAAATTCTCGAGGAGGCTACCGATGCTGAAAACCCCGAAAACGAGTTCGCAAACGAGAGTAGCGAAAATACCGATGAGGATGACGAGGACTCAAATGACGATTCGGAGTGAAGCATAATATATATATTAATATGTGTTTTATATCATTTGTATATGTTTTTATTTTGAATGCCAGAAAACTTAAATTTGCATATATTTTTATTTTCGAATTTTTTGGATTTTTATAAAATTTTAAATTTAACATATAATTATTTTTATTATTATAATTTTTTTGTATTTTTATATTTGCATATGTTTTTGAATTTGCATATGTTTTAATTATTATAATTTTTTGTATTTTTATTTCGAATTTTATTTATATTTTTATAATATATTAAAAATGGAATTAGCGTCGAATAAGCCAATTACTGATGGAATCGACGCTAATTCGACGCTATTTAGCGTCGAATTAGCGTCGACCATAAATATATTTTTTTTAAAAAATTGACAAAAATTATAAAAATACAAATAAAATTCGAAATAAAAATACAACAATTATAATAATAAAAACATATGCAAATTTAAAAACATATGCAAATATAAAAATACAAAAAAAATTATAATAATGAAAAATAACAGTTTCTGATGAAATCGACGCTAATTCGACGCTAAATTGCGTCGAATTAGCGTCGAATTAGACAGTAGCTGATAGAATCGACGCTAATTCGATGCTAAATCCTAAAACATAATTCCCTAAATTAGCCTATTGAATATAAAATTTAAGAATCAACGATTCAGTTCATAACCTTATGTTATCTATATTGAACCTTAATTGTGAATGAATAAAATTATTCATTCATAATTAAAAACTATTACATGTTATATATAAAGATTTCAAAAAACTATATAGTTTTACATTTAAGTGCATAACTTTATGTTAACCTAATATGTAAGTACAAAAAAATTCAAACTTTAAAATTCTTCGGTTATAGCTTAGATTGAAATGTAAAAGCTTAAGTTCGTATCGGTTCCGGTTTCGTATCCATAAATCGAAAAATCAGATGATTTGACTTTAGCATCGATATAGTGTCGAATTAGCATCGAAACTGGATATTCCGACGCTAATTCGACGCTAAATCAAATATTTTCCCAGAAAACACGCGGTAAACATTTAATTGGATGCGTGGGAACTGAAAACATTTAACTGAAAATTTTTAAATGCATTCGACGTTAAATTGACGCTAAATACCGTCGAATTAGCGTCGAATTAGCGTCATTTACTGAATATAACTTAATGCTACAGATCTCTTCTTCCTCATTTTCGATAAAAGCTTCACCGGCCATAGCTCTTCACTCCGACTCACCGCCTGTCAAATCCTTCTTCTCTGCAGCCTCTCTCGCTCAATCCATCACGATTTCTCTTTTCTTCACGAGTTCTCTCTCTCTGCTTCACGAGATCTCTTCTTCACGAGATCTTTTCGTTGAACCACCGCCGGTTTCTGCTCCACCGCCGGTTCCCGCTCCACCGCCGGTTTCCGCTCCACCGCCGGTTATCTCTCTCTCCACCGCCGGTTCTCTCTTCTCCACCGCCGGTTACCGCCGATCAAAATATGGTAATTTTTTTTTTTTTTCATAAATTTTTTATATATATTAGTAGTTTGTTATATATGTATTGGAAATAGATTTTAGAAAATAGATATTAGGAAATATATTTTAGGAAATAGATTTTAGGAAATAGATTTTAGGAAATTTGATATGAATAAATTTTTATGAAATAGATTGTAGGAATTTTGTAGAAAATAGATTTTATAAGTTATTGATTTGAATTTAGATTTGGTAAGTTATAAATTTGGCAAAAAGAAAAAATAATTTCTGAATTTATATTTTATGAAAATTATTTATGTAAAGTTATATGGATTTATGGATTGTTCTAAAATTTATAAGTAAAAATTTATGAATTTATGAATTGTTCTAAAATTTATATTTTACATATTTTAATTTAATAAATTTGTTTTTTATGTAGTCGGATCGACCACCTCCTTCATACAGACAGCTATTTGGCGAGGATGTCACGGTTCCCGGATCCGCTAGTCGTCGCGCATCCGGATCAGGATCAGGGTCGGGTTCGCAGGCTGCGAACTATCGTCCACGAGCTCCGCCACGAGCTCCGCCACAAGCTCCGCCACAGCCTCAGCCACAGCCAGAGGCAGACCCAGAGCCAGAAGAAGACGCGCCAGATCATCCCGATGACCACACTGAGGCCCCTCCACCGCCAAACGCGCCTCTTATGATGCGGATTTGTGAGCTTCTCCGCCAACCTGGACGTGAGACACGGGTTAGCGTTCTCCATCCGATGAGGCCTCATGGTGCATTATGGTATGATAATTTTTTTTCCAGTATTACTAATTAAATTTTTTTTGAGTAATTAATTTTATTACAATTTATAATTAAAATACTAACATTTTAATATTTTGTTTCACAGGTTTAACGATAACAAGGTCTCGCGTTCAGTCACCAAGGCCATCGCAGCCTATTTTACTATGCCGCATCCTAATTGGAGCCATACGCCGCAGCATGTTCGGGATATTTGGTTCGAGTCATGGGCGGTAAATAATTTATATTATTTATTTTTATTTATTAAAGTATTTAATTTTAAATATATTGATCATAACATTATTCGTATTTTTGAAGCAAGGATGGCACTGGGAGGAATTTCGTACTTTTCAAGTGCGAGCGGAGTTCGAGAAGAAGGCGCTAAAGCGCCTCAACGGTTACGTCGGTAACTTGAAGAAAGCGTGGCGCGAGAAAGGCGATGTGGCGAAGCCAACATCGATGGATCCCGATGTTTGGTCTGGACTAGTGCGGTTTTGGCAGGATCCTCATTCAATAGTTAGATCTACGAAGTGTTCTGCAGCCCGTCTTACGCCGGTGGCTGAAGGAGATGGACCTTCAAAGCATTGTGCGGGTCAATCATCATACGCCACAGTCCGCATCAATATGGTAATATTTAAATTAAATAAATTTATTTGATTATCTGTATATGAAATATTTATTTATTATATATTTCATGTTTATCTATGTCTGTTTTTGTTTAACAGGCTAATGGCGGAGATCTTCCTCCGATGCACAAAGTGATGGAGAAAACTCATCGGAAGAAGGATGGGACGTTTGTTACCGCTCAGTCGGAACGTACGTTCAACGATTACAACGCACGACTGGCGGAGCTAGATGAGTCTGTCCAGTCCACGATGGGTGTCGAAGATTACGATAGACTTTACGAAGAGGTAATTTTTATGTTATAATGAATCTTATTTTTATTATAATTTTATTGTCTAACATTTTTATTTTATAGATTGCGCCGAAGAAGAAAAGACGAACGATGGGTGTTGGATCCATCAACGATGTCCCAGCAGCTTCTACGTCTGCTCGATGTTCCTACACTTCGGGTCCGTCTCACCCGGAATTGACGAGACAGTTGGATGCTGCCAACACTAGGATTTCGCAGCTAGAGACGCACATAGAGACTAGACTCGGAGCATTGACCAGTCTTTTCAGCATTATTGCAGAGGATCATCCGTCATTAGCAAATGCTTTACATGGGTTGTAGTTTGGTCCACCGCCTCCTGCAACAGACGGTCCATCGCAGTTCGAACAGAAATCCGAAGAGATGATTCGAGATGATGTCATCAATCTACAGACCCAACAACGACAGTAGATTAGCGTTTTATGTTTTTTGTAATGGATAATTTAATTTTTTTAATATATTTTATAATTTTGTAATATATTTTTATAATTTATTCTTTTTTAAAAAAAAAAAATGTCATGGTCGACACTAATTCGACGCTAATTAGCGTCGAATTAGCGTCGACCAGTCTAAAGGATTCGACACTATTTCGACGCTAATTAGCATCGAATTAGCGTCATGCGTTTGCATCGACAGTTTTGACGCTAATTCGATGCTAATTAGCGTCGAATTAGTGTCGACCACGCTAAAATATTCGACGCTTATTCGACGCTAATTAGCATCGAATTAGCGTCATACTTTTGCATCGACAGTTTTCGACGCTAATTCGATGCTAATTAGCGTCGAATTAGCGTCGAATTGTAGCGGCATGTTAGCGTCGAAATATGTTGCGACGCTAAAATAATGTCGAATTAGCGTCGAAAATTTTTTAGCGTCGACGGTTTAGCGTCGAAATGTAATTCGACGCTAAAACGACGCTAAGTCGTTTTAGCATCATTTTAGCGTCGAATTAAGGCGACGCTAAAACCCTGTTTTCTTGTAGTGGGCGGCTAATCGGAGAACGGTGGTGGTTCGACACTGGACCGGCGAAGATTATCGGATGTTCGAGAAGAAGTTGATATGTGGTTGAGGGTTGAACACGTGTGCTTCTTCTACTAATACATAATTATGTGCTTAATCATATCATTATCTTAAAATAATTATGTATTAGATTGATCTGTTAATTTTCGCAAAAATCTTCTTTAACCTTTTGTAAACGTTAGTCCATTAGGCTTTTAATATAAGCTTGTTGTCGACAAAAAAAAAAAAAAATTATTAGATAAATCAAACTATTTGTCTCTTAATATAATAAAATTGTAGAAAAAATATTCGCACGCAGCACAAGCAAATTCTAGTTCAAAAAATATTCGCACGCAACGCGAGCAAATTCTAGTTCAATCATATACAAAAACCAGTAAACTCTTCACATAAAAACAAGAAGGAAAATATTAGTAAAATTCGTTATGAAACCCAAAGGAAACTCCGTAACTGGGGGTTAGAAACCACAAGATTTTCTATGCTTTAGAAAAGGTTAATTAGAAGAACCTACCAGAAATATTTAAGTACACAAAGACTTGTAGGGAAACAGAAAAACACAACATGGATTTGGTTTGGTTTTTGATATTTAATTGGTTTGGTGTTTAAACCCTACAAAATGAGTAGTAGTTGACCTCTTTTACAGCCCCGTGACCATGTAACGTTTACATGGGACCATGTCAGGGTCTAGTTGAAGAATGATTAATTTGCGACAATTATGTGTGTTTCTACGATCATACAATACGACTTAGTGTATGCAATGCATATGCTATGATCAGTCACAAATGTTTTTCTTTGTTGTTGTGTGCTTCATGTTTGCGGATTTCGCAAACAAGAAATGAAAATGAACTGATCTATCGTCAACTCGAGGCATAGTTTTTACCTTTTAACGTCATTTGGGTCGACAACACTCGATTCATAGCTAATTAAACCTTACATCGGACTGCATATTATTTGTGAATATATAACCACTTGGCTGGATTTTTATTTTAGACTTTGAGAAAATATGAGATTCAAGTAAAAAAGATAATTGATTGTTCTTGATAGAGAAAGAGGGTTCCAACAATCTAATAAACAAATATGTTATTAAAACGGCACGTTGTTCAAGTGTGTAAATGTGGAACGGCATGAAGTGCGAAAAACAATTTACTGTATCTTCTTTCTTTCTTTCCTCTCTGGAGCTCGAGAGTGCGAAAGCAAACGAATCATCAAGATCTTGGAACATAACACAAACAAGATGCTCGAAGAATCATTTTGTCCCCGTCTTCTCCTTAGAAAATGATCTGGTTCCATTCAAAAGGAACTAATTGCAAAACTCTAATCTCGATTCTCTTTTCACATATCCGTGAATGGGTCGGAGCATTAACGAAGTTGTCACTCTTAGAGGTAAGAAAAAAAACACCTTTTTTGAGTTTTCGTTTCACTCTACTGTTTGGTCTTCTTAATTTACAGAGTTTTCTTTGGACTCTATTTTTTTTCAATCTGTGATTTGGTTTTAGTGTATTTACTGGTTAAAGATTGAAACTTTACATTATTTCTCAGTGTAAGCTAAT
Source organism: Arabis hirsuta (assembly GCA_964056655.1). Lineage (NCBI taxonomy): Eukaryota > Viridiplantae > Streptophyta > Magnoliopsida > Brassicales > Brassicaceae > Arabis > Arabis hirsuta. Next base: position 3,722,942 of record OZ053308.1, on the reverse strand, counting down.
AGTGTAGTGTACATCCATGGAAGTTTCTTGTCGATTGTGATGTTTTTCTTCTCTTTGAAGATAATGGATGCTAAAGGAAAAAATCATGAGGATTGTTGTCAGCTAGAAGAGCATGTAGATCAAACGTGGTACAATTCAAGTTTTGTTGTACAACATTTACTTGATTCTTCTCTCATTTGCAATATAGGTCTGTCTCTACTTTCTTTAGATGTAACCTGTATCATGTTTAAGTAAATGACCAGCAGAGCTTCTGTTAAGAAAAACAGATTTATCACCTGTTAAAATCTTACACGTAATCGAATCACTCGCAAACAAAAATGAAACAATGTTTTGCATTGCAGGTAAAATCTTGAAAGTGTGGGGGAAAGACTAAGCAAGCTTGGAGGAATGCGTATCTGTTTTCCTGTCATTAACTTTTCTTGCCGAAGAACAATACATCAGAGAGTGATCCAGATGCGTGGATGGGAGAGCGCAGCGGTGAAACTATGTGGGAATGCATTGGAGAACGTATATGTGAACTCATCATGTAATGCAGTGGAGAACCAATGGGAGTATGAATTGGTGAAGTGAGAGGTGACCATAGAGGTGAACTTTGCGTTTGATATAAAGCATGACGCAAACCCACGATTTCAGAAGGCTCCGTTGCGCTGTAGATATGAGGATATGGTTCAGAGGTTAGTCCTGACTTCTCATTCTCTTTCTGCAAATGCTTTAAATGGTCTCCCACTATCTCCTCTTCAGATCCACTATCTACTTCTTCTGTTTTACTTGGAGATTCATGGTCCTCTGAAGATACCGTTGAAGCAGATGCTGGTATATCTTCTTCACTGTCACCTTGTTTAAAGGTCTGCCTTGGATTCTCTTGCTTATCTTGAGACATCTCTAAATGAAACATCATCCTCTCTTGCTCAAGTGTGTCATCAGGACAGAGCTTGTATCTATCATCCCTTGGTTCAAGTACCTCGTCCAACTCCATTGTTGCATTTTCGCCCTTCTCCAAGTGCAGTGGATGTCCATCTTCCACCATTAGGCCTACTTTTACCGCTTTGGTTTCATAATGATCCACCATTCGAAGCTCCTCTTCATGAGTCATCGGTCTTTCTTTTGAACTCCCATGGTCGTTGAAGGAGCCCCTTGAGCTAGCTTCTGATCTTCCATCAGCATCTTCATCCTGTTCAAGCATCGTCCCTGGCTCATACTCATGCAGACGAAATGTTAAAGCTCTTTCTGAAGTCCATTCAAATATCTCTTCCGATTTCATTGATTCATTTTCGCACTTCTCCACGTGCAGCTGTGGTCCATCTTCCACCATTTCACAAACTTTAAGCGCTTCGGTTTTGTTCTCATCCAGCAGCCAGGGCTCCTCCTCATGAGATACAGCTCTGTCTTTTAAACTTTCATGGTCATTGAAGGAATCCCTTGAACTGGATATTGATCTTCCATCAGCATCCTCGTCTGGTTCATGCATTGTCTCTAGCTCATACTCATGCAAACGAAATGTTGGAGCTCTTTGCGAAGTCCATTCAAATGGATTGCTTTGATATTCCTCCAACTGCAACCCAGCTTCGTTTCCCATTGTCTCTGCCGATGTTCTTTCACTTGCATATCTGCTTCTTTCCAGATAAACTGGTTCTACTGTTCCGTAGGAATTTGCCTCATTCTCATTTTGTGGCTCCATCTGATGAGATAATGTCCTCTCTTCGTCAGTCTTGCCTATGATTGTTTCACTCGCGTTCTCCAGAGAAACAACAAATCCTTCTCCGACTATCTTGCCTGGCTCAAGCGCTTCATTTGTCTCGTATCTACACTCATGCAACTCAGACCTTGCTATGTCAAAAACGGTGTTACTCAACTCTTGTCTTTCGCCTGAGTTCTCATATTCATACAGTGACTGCTCTGGTTTAGCATCTTGAGACTCATGCAACACAGCACTCTCTTCTGAACTGCCATGGTCGTTGAAGGAACCCCTTGAGCTGGATTCTGATCTTCCATCAGCATCCTCGTCTGGTTCAAGTATTGTCCCTAGCTCATACTCATTCATAGAAAGTATTGGAGCTCTTTTTGAAGTGCATTCAAGTGGTTTGCTGTAATTCTCATAGTTGCTTTCATATTCCTCCAGATGCAGCCCCGCTCTATCTTCCATTGTTTGTGCCCATGTTCTTGCACCTGCATACCCGCTTCCTTCTAGATAAACTAGTTCAGGTGGTCCATAGGAATTTGCTGCGGTCTTGTTTTGAGAATCCATTGGATGCAATACCGAACTGTCTTCACCTGTCTCGTATTCTACGATTGTTTTGAATGTTTCACTCGCCTTCCCGAGAGAAACAATAGATGCACCTTCCCCCACTTTGCATGGCTCAAGAGTTTCATTTGTCTCATATCCAGCCTCCTTTAACTCATACCTGGCTCTGTCACTAATGGTCTCATCCAACTCTTGTCTTTCGTTTAAGTTCTCATGCTCATGCTTGGACTGCTCCTCATAGATCCTGGATATTGTGACTGTAGCCTCGCCTGATTGGTGGGGATGTCCTATAAAGCTCTGGCTCTCGTTAGGTTTCAGGGGAGACTCTGGTGTAGCTGATATTGCATCTGAAAATGTGTTTGACATGTGCTCCATATCTTCCTTGACTTCTGTATCCTCAAATGTTTCACCATTGCTTGAGCTGCTATCACTTGTAGAATCTCCACAGTATTGAGATTTCTCCAAATGCAACCCCGGTTTGTCTCCCATGATCTCTCCCCATGTTCTTTCACCTCCATATTCTTCATTTTCATGGGTCTCTTCCCCATCAAACTCGTGAGTGTCTCTGGCGTTCTCATTGTGTACGCATGTTTCACTGACATATTCGTTCATGTTTATAGGTTCCGCACTATGAGATACCCGTCTCTCTGCAACTGTCTCAGCTTCTTCACTTGATTGACTCAACCTTACGTTCTTGTATACTGGAAACTCCAACGACTCACCATCCCCAACCATCTCTTCTAGATCAAGAGTTTCATTCTTCTCATATCCAGACTCCTCCAAATGGTACTCGATTCTCTTGCTAATCTCTTTTTCTATCTTCGTTAACTCCTCTGCACGGGCTTCCTGATATTGCTCTAGATGAGTTCTTGAAGTCTCTCCAATAGGTTCAGTTGATCCAGGTTGTTGGTCCCTTGACCTTTGGTTCACGAAAGGTTTCAGCTGAGGCTTCAATGCCTCCAAATCTAACAATTCACTTGATATGTTCTGCCTATCCTCAAATGTTTCCAGATTTCGACTCAAGATAACATCATCAGTGCTTTTGCAGATTGCATCTCCAGAGTCATTGTCTGAACACGACAGATGACTTTCATCTGGATAAATCTCTTCATGACCTTCTGAAGCTGAATCCTGATGATTAGTCTCATCAGCAAAACCCGTGCTGGAATCCACAAAGCTAGGTGAATCGAGAACAGTATAGCTTTCCTCTCGAGTAGAGAACTTAAATATACCGGAACAACTGCCACATCTCACTTGATATCTCTTATGCTTTCCGTGGGGAGACACCTGAGGAAGCTGTAGAAGTTCCAAGCAATAGGAACAAGTTGCAAAAGGCGCACCGCCCGCTGAAGGAAGAATATGACGCTTCGCCACCGGTTTCCTCTCCCTGACATACCTTTTTCTGTCACTAAGAGAGCTCTTCTCACTGCTTGTATCACTCTTGGAGCGATGTGGCACTGCAGCTGTTTGATAGCTAAGCTCAGAGTACACAGAGCGATGCGGGGTTGCAGAGCTATTGGTTTCATAGAGATTGTGATACTGAATATCATGGAGCTGAGACTGGGCAGGCCAGTGATAGTACTTTCCATCAGATGTCTCACCCGGAAAATGAGCCGATGAAGCAACAGAAGGTTCTTGAAACCAGCCTTCTCTTTCTCTTCCGTATTGCTTGAATTGGTTTGGTTGATGATGATAATAAGACTGCTCAGATGCAGAAACTTGAGAAGCATGAAAAGGACTATTGTAGCCATATTCATATGCAGAAGAAGGGGAAGGACTTGCTGGATAGAAAGGAACCCGAGGCTGATCTTTGTATCTCCCCTCATGTTGTGTCCACTCCGAGGCATTGCTATGTGACTTATAATAAGGAGAGCTTCTTGCTGAAGCAAACGCATCAGAATCACCAGTCACACTGAACTCATCAGCCCTTCTCATCCATTCTCTGCGAATATCGGATGTCTCATGCTTGTAGACAGTTTCTGAATGACTTCTTTCAACAGAAAGCAATCCCCTTGAATTGTACTCTCGGTGAGTATTCCTCATTGGAATTTTACTACCATCTTCTGCAGATTCATCCTTGGTTTTAAAACTGCGGTTTTCAGAAGAAAGGAGAGCCTCGGGAATAGTCTTATCGTTGCCTTCCAGTGCCCAACGGTTTGCTGTATTCAAAGAAAGTACACAAGCAACAGAAAAACACTAAGCACAAGGTTGATTGGTTACTTGTAAACATGAGTAAGGGAACTTAAGAAAGCTTATCATACCATGAAGAATTGAGTCGCATCCACCACATTTGTAGGAAGTCGCATCTAACGGTTCTTGGAGAAGTTTCTGACACTTTGGACATCTCACGATTCTAGACTGAGAAGACAATCCGGGCACAGTTTTACTCCTCATGCCTTTGAACATATGCTTCAAGTCTTTACCACTTGCCAACTACAAAAACACAAACACATCGGCTCTAATCCAGAACCCGAGAAACGGTAAAAAGGAAGAATCGAAGATCAAAAGAAGACAAAGATCAGAGAGAGAAGTCACCTTAGAACGGAAAATGGAGAGGAGCCTAGGTGAAGGTGAAGAATCTTGGGATGGTTCAAGATTTATCTTGTTAGAAGATTGTGATCTGCTCTGTTTCTTCTTCTTCATCATGGTTTGATGATTGACTAATGATCTTTTTCTTCTTTCTGGGTAATGATTCTTTGTTGATGATGATCTTTCAAGAAAGCAAGGAGGAAGAGATATTATATGAGCACATGAACTACGAATAACAAAATATATTCATATAAAACAAAAAAACAAAGTGTGTAATGGTCAAGGTGATGATGGTTTAAACAGACTTGTATATATTTGATTATTTATTTTACTTTCTTTCATTTATTTCTTCTGTGGAAAATTAAGATCTGAGAGTTGCATTGATCTGTGACAAAGTTGAGGTCCAGTTCTTAAGTCTTAAAGATTTGGATTTGGAATTGAAAAGTCAACTTTGGAGAAACACCCCATTATTGTTTCTAGATTCATTTGTATTTTTTTTTTCTTTACTATTTTAAATAGTTTTTGTATGTTTTCTTTATAAGAAAAAGAACGAATCACGCGTCGTGATGGTTTTAATTATAATTTTAAAAATAAGAAATAATTCAACGTGCATCTTACTAATTTGCAAAGATAAAGCAAAAGTGTTATTGACCAATCCATTTTGAGCTTCAAAAATACGTTATAAACATTTCTAACTTTAATTTTTGTTCTTTCTCTGCCGTGTTTGACAGTTTGTTCAAGTTTCAAATATGTAAAATTAATTAAGAAATTTAAACAAATATGCACAAGAAGACATTCGTTTTTAGTGTTGGAAATATTAGAACCATTTGGAAATAGCAAAAGAGTTCTAAAAACAGAACTAAGAGCCATTGGCTTGTTGTATATAACCTTCATCACCAAACTCTTCTCCATCTCCATGTTTTTGTCTGAGACAATGTAAAAAAATAAATAAATAAATAAATCTTACCAAATCAAGTCAAGCCCTAAGTAACAAAAATTCTCCTTGACACTTACTTGATCCACAAGTAACTTCTGGAAATCATTTCTCTGAACAAATTTCTTGATAAGACAATGGAAACCCTAACTCAGTTTATGTATTTCTGAGAAATAGATCTGCAGCTGCAGCTGTTTTCTTCTGAAGCTCTGATGTTTCAGCACCAACAAGTTTATCCATTTGTCTCCCATCTTTAAGGAACACTACAGTTGGTGTAGCTTCCACATTCCATTCATTACTAAACTCCTGTTTATTTTTGTTGTTTCCACCAATTTCAATCTCTAATCCTTAAACTGAATCTTATCTTCTAAAAAACACAAGTTTTTTATAAATTTACTTACAGCGAGCTCTTCGACATCAACTGTTACAAATATCATTGAAGGGTATCTAGAAGCAAGCTCTTTGAATACTGGTTCTATCTTTTTACAAGGTACACACCACGGCGCGCTGAAATTCACCACCAGCTGTTTCGATTGAATTGAATCACGCTAGTTACTCGGATTGGAAAAATCGAAGAAAAAATGGAAAGTTTTGGAAGAAGAAAGCTTACAATCTTGCCATTGTTGTTAGCTTCATTGATCTTTTCTTCCCATTTTTCGATTCTGGTTACCGGATGGACATTTCCTTTTGACCGGTGTTGGCTTCGGGTTTGAGTCTTGTTGTTGCTGCTGCTGCAGCAGCATATACATGACCATAACTGTAAACACATATCTAATCTTTTTAACATATATAGATTCTTCATTTTATCTCTGAAGCTATGGCTACTGAAACATCTTGCAAGATCAAGTTGTTACGCCTATTCGAGGCTCAAGAAGCTTTTATCAGGAAAAGAAAAGTAGAAAAGTTTTTGTGTATTACCTTTCTACAACAAGGAGTTGTTGCACAAAGATTTCCCATCAACTCTTTACACAATCAAATCCCGTTTTGCTTCTCATTGGCTGCTTAACATTCACTACCTAGAGATCAAAAACTACAAATCAAAACCCTAATTTGTTAAATACTTTCACAACAATCTTGAAAGAGAAGAAATTCTAATTAGTGACCCCATTTTCATAAAGAGGTAAATTTAGGTATAGAAAAAATAAGAGATTTGGGAGAGAATTAACCTCTAAATCCTTCCAGCTTCAGATGATTTAGTGTTCTTGCGTTCAGAAGAGTTTCAAATCCTAAAGGCAATAGATTCAAGATCACAATTTTCTGTGGAAGATTCAGAAAGGGAATCAAACAAGAAGAATCCAGATAAGGAGGATCTTCACAAGAGCATTCGATAAAAGCAATGAGGACGTATTTTTGATTCTTCGATGGAAAACTATATCTTCTTCACGATGCAGGGTGGTTTTTGATGAACCATCAATAACTTATTGCTAATTTTGTAAGATCTGAAATTGGTCAAAGACAACATAGTCTCATACAGCTTTGACTCTTTGGATTCTGTATTGGTTTCTTTAATGCTTAAACCGATGCTAACCGAAAAGACAAAAGCTTTATCCTCCCTCAATCCAATACCGGTTTACATAGGATCAAAGAGAGGCTTCTCTGTAGAAAGTCGAAACAAAAACCAGCAACTACATTGTACTCTGAAATTTATTCTGCAAAAGTTTGAAAGTTAGGTGTTTTGAACGGATTCACGGTGATGTTCTATATCCAATGAAGATGTGTGCGAGTATCAAAGACCCGACTAAGAGCTCTCTTTTTCGAGCTTCTCAATTTCTTCACGTTCCTTCCTTTCTGCTTCTTCAAGTTCTCGTTGCTTCATTTCGGCTTCTTTAAGTTCTCTTTCGGCATCTTCTTCCTCTTCAATTCTGTCAAGATTATCAAACTCTTTGGTTGCTGCCATTGCCTTCACCACAGGATCTCTTAACTCGGAGATCAAACCACCACCGACTCTGTACTCTTCTTCATCACCAATAAGGAATAAACGTTGATCAGGACCAGACGCCATTGGAATATCCACTGCCAGTAGCTTCATGTCATACTGAACAGAAACAGACATGAACATCAGAATTACACCAAAACTTGCATACTTCGTGATAGAGTAATGGGAGCACAGATGGGTTCAGATTACGATTTCCTTTATTTCACACAGTAACAGAATCAAAAGAGCAAATGAAGAACACAGAACCAACCGAAGCAAAGACTTATATATAGAGAACCAGGAAACTCTCCTTGCCAACAAACAATAGGCCCCAAAATTCACCAAAAGAGTCAACACAATAAACATCATAAGCCTTCTATTTATACTCAGTCACTAACAAGCTCATGTGGCTGTGGTAATGAACTCTTAACAAGCACCTGAAATGTTGGCAAGCCAATTTTCCAAGTACCCTTTGAAAACTTTCTAGAGCAGATTACTAACAATCATAATTATACTAATGTGGACAATCAAAGAAGAGTTCATTTAAAAGAAAGATAGTGTATGCAGAATGAACGTAGAGAAAGCAAGAACCTGGCCTTTCTTCTTCTTGACTTCAACACTAACGAGGCCCTTTCTCTCAGAACCTTGAACTGGGAATAGGAGAAAGCAACGCTTGCTTCTAATTGTTGGCTTGAATTTTTTGAATGTTAAGCCACCACCTGACATCACATAAGCACGCAAATCCGATCCTGCCAGAGGAGCACCCATAACTTCTAGAATATCAGCCGCTGTATTGAGCTTCCTCATTGTAATCCTATAAACTCTATCGGGATTTATCGTGAACCTTGCGCGAAGATATAAACCCTGTCAATAGAACAAATGTAGATAGTGGTATAAGCAGTGATGCTTTATAGTAGAAGAGAATGAGAATGTTATCACAACAAAACAAACTGAAATTAACAACAGTATTGCAATTCTTGATCAAATGTCCATCACTGAAACAATCGTAAGTTGTATCTCAGTAGATAATCCAAAAGTTATCAAACATAAACATAGAAAATAGCTCAACACTTACAGCAAATGCGACAATGGCAGAGGAGAGAGCAAGGAAACCGTACTTAGCCATTCCTTCTGAGAGACCAACGAATGTATTAGCAATCCCAAACATGATCCTCCACAAGAAAATACATACAAAAACAGCTCCTGCTCCAAACACCACAAGGTTATTCTTCTTCCAAAATGCATCAACCTGCAACCCTAAAGCCACTCGGTGTCTACCAAAAGTCGAACTAACAGCTTTGATTGGCTTATCAACAACTTTTCTAGCGAAACTCCCATCGATTTTACGAAACCCAGAGCTCGAAAACAATCTAAAAGCCGATGCAAAGTTCATATCAACACGAGGCTTAACCACGACTTTGCCGCAATTCTGTAAACCAGGAACGAGGTTACGACGTGATAGAATCTGGGACAAGCCAACGTTTTGCGAAGTGGGTCTCGACGAAAAGCTGTGGAAACTGGACTTAGGCTGAAACTGAGAAAACCCATTATAGGGAAGAACCGGAGAAGACGAAGCGTAGAGTTTTGACCGGCCAGTTACAACCGGATTGACTCGACTGTAATGCGAATGAATAAGCCTGTGAACTAATTTGAAATCAGAAGGTTTCACCATCTTTCCTAGGGTTTTAGATCGATTGTAGAAAACACCCAAAAACAAGTCACTCGGAGTCAAAGACGATAGACTTTTCCGTCACCGGAGTTACGAGGGCGATTTGGTTATTAGAAAGTGACTGAATTGCAGAAACACGGGCCGGTTCGGGTCGGGTCGGGCCGGAAAAGGCCCATTGTTAAATATTATTGCTTGTATTAAAAGGAAAAAGAAAAAAATTAATTTATTTATACGACAGTTGACTGACCAATACAAATATGTATATCCAAAGAAAAAGAAAAAAAAAAAGAAAATCGGAAAAATTCTTAACGAAGATAAAATCATACAAGTTGAGTATACAGAGGAACCTTCCCAAAGCGAAGTCCTCGAGGAATTAAGAAGATAGCATTCGAGGATTGTGTTCGTCCATTGAAGCAGCATTTTTCTTCCTCGTAGATCGTGTTTTGATTCTTCGCGCTGGTTTTTTTCGTTTTCTAATCGGTGAGGAATTTGTTAATCTCATTGTTTTTTTTGTTTGTTCGAATCACGACCGTATAGGATTTTCCGGTCGATTTTTGTTGTTTGAATCGGAATCTTAATTTGTGGCTGTGTTGTGTAGTTTTTAATTACGAAATTGTTGAATTTATTACACGAAATTGGAATTGTGGTTATTAGGATTTAGGAGTACGAACTTACGGAAGGATTTGTTGGTTGTAAATAATAATTATGCTGATATGGCGCGGGATTTGCTGACCATTCCTATCACTACGGTAGCTTCAGAATCAGCTTTTAGCATTGGAGCTCGAGTTTTGACTCCATATAGAAACCGCCTTCTTCCGGAAAATGTTCAAGCTTTACTTTGCACTCGTAATTGGCTACGGGGATTTGCAGAATATGAAGGTAACACTTTCAGATTTTAAGATTTACATAAATCTAACTTTAAAGTAATTTTAATTGACATTTGTATTCGTAGGTAGCATAGAGCATGACGACGACATTGGCAAAGAAGATGCTAGAAAGGCAACGAGTTGCTCAGACATAGAAGGTTCAAGATCAGAAAATTCAAGCGTGTTCATGAATTATGGTAGTTTATGTTGACATTTTCTGATTTTTTTTTTTACTTTATCCATTTAACTTTAATCTATTTTATGTTGACATTTTTCTGGATTTGATTTGTAGAATGGCATAATTATGAATGTTATATGTTTTAATTATTGAGATTGTTTTGAGATGGTTTGGAAATGATCGGAGATTGTTATGAATTATACATATATTTAGCTCAGCTTAACTTATAACTTGAAACCATAATACATCTTTATTGCTGATTTTTTTTGTTAATCGGACCTAAACGGGCAGTATAAGCCCGGCGGGCTTTGTCGTAAACGGGCTTCATTCTGGTTCACTTCTAAACGGGCTTAAACAGAACGGGTCTAAACGGATCGGGCTTAAACGGGTTCGGGCCTAAACGGGCCGGGCCCGCCCGTTTTAACATCTCTAGTTGTAATGCATGATTTCTTACATGTCTTCGTTTTGAAGCTTTTGAATTATGGAAGTGAATTTTCCGATGCATTGTGGTCATGACCTGTTATAGCCACTAGTCATATCTGAATGAAGAAAAGCTTGGAACTTTGCTGTGAAGTTTCTATAAGGCATTGTGTTAGTCTATGTTCGATAAGGGATTCTGATGCTTTCGGTGTTGTTTTGTCTCTGCTTTGATTTTGGGTTTGATTGATGTGTCAGCTAATCAGCTATATGAAAAGGATTTGGCATGACTCAAACTGTACAGTTTTTTTTTTTTTTTTCTATCAGCTCCATTGTTTGGATCTTCTTGGGATCTATCTTAACTTTTTTGTTTTTGGTTATTAATTTCAGGTTGCAACTATTGTAGCAAGGAAAAATGAGTTCAACTGGTTTGAACATGCAAAGAAACCTCCAACCTGGTGGCTACGACTACCCGAATACTGGCATTTCGGGCTCTTTTGATTCTCCAGAACCTGATTTTGGTGACAGTGATGAGGCGGAGTTGGTTTCTGCTTCTTGGAATCAAGATTATAGTTGCTTTGCTGCTGGCACGAGCCACGGTTTTCGCATATATAACTGTGAACCTTTCAAGGAAACTTTCAGGCGAGAGCTGAAGGATGGAGGGTTTAAAATTGTAGAGATGCTTTTCCGGAGTAATATCTTGGCGCTTGTTGGTGGTGGACCTAACTCCCAGTACCCTTCAAATAAAGTATTGATTTGGGATGATCATCAGAGCCGCTGCATCAGTGAATTTTCTTTTAGGTCGGAAATCCGGGCAGTGAAGTTGAGAAGGGACCGGATTGTTGTTGTTCTTGAGCACAAGATATATGTCTACAATTTTATGGATCTAAGACTTCTTCATCAGATTGAAAATCTCGCAAATCCAAGAGGACTATGTTGCCTCTCTCATGATATGAATACATCTGTGCTGGCCTGTCCAGGTGTTCGTCGAGGAGAGGTCCGAGTTGAACATTTTGGGCTTAACATGGTACAAATCATTAATGCTCATGATTCCAATATCGCGTGCATGACCATGACATTGGATGGTTTGCTCCTCGCAACTGCCAGTACAAAGGGGACTCTGATTAGAATTTTCAACACAATGGATGGAACTCGTCTGCAAGAGGTATAGTAACTATGATCTACTGCTTTTACTTTTCTTAACACCACAATTTTACCATATGCTGTGCAAGTCACATTTTGATTAAGGATTCATTTAGAAAGACTTAGGTAACTTTATTGGAATTGGTTAGATAGAATCGTATGCGGAGCATCTGCTAGTTTTGTATGCTCATTACTGATTGATTAGTCTGCTTTATGAAACCCAATGCTGCTTTGTTACAGGTACGAAGAGGAGTAGACAGAGCAGATATCTATAGCATTGCTCTTTCACCAAACGTGCAGTGGCTGGCAGTATCAAGCGACAAGGGGACTGTTCACATCTTCTCTCTTAAAGTGAGGGTTTCTGGGGAGGACTCACCCTCTTCTGAAAACGAGACTTCTTCAAATTCCCTGCAGGCTCTTGTTTCTCCAGCCAGTGGTGTCAACCCCGGTTCATCATTGTCATTTCTGAAAGGTAAGTTAGAAAGTATAATATGCCTTGTTTCCTCTTAGAATTGCTTTCAGGCCAGGCAGTAAATATGTGAAACTTCCAAGAAAAAACTTTCGTGATTCATGAGGAGAATCTAAATGAAACCTTGTAGCTTGAAACTAGAAAATCATTTAACTTCATTGAAGCATGTCGCTTAGAAGCCTTGGGAAATTTAAGTGTCACTAGGAAAGTTATTGTTTATTCATTTCTTATCTCTCCTCTAGACCAGCAAATCGAGGAGTACATTTCGTTTTTATAATTGTGTGCCTGGATCAGCTCATGCTTCTATCTGGTACTAACATCTTCAGACGATGGTGCAGGAGTTCTGCCAAAATATTTCAGCTCGGAATGGTCGTTTGCTCAGTTCCATGTACCAGAAGTCACCCAATTCTTTGCAGCATTTGGCGCTAAGAACACAATCGCGATTATCGGCATGGATGGAAGGTAATACACCTTCCTAAATCTCTTTATATATATCCCCATCATCATCCACAATTAGTCATGTGTTTCCACAAGTCAAAATATCAAAAACAGAGCTAGTCTAGCAGTTCATTGTAAATAACTTCACCACACGTCTGATTTATCGGCCTTACAGTTTCTACAGGTGCAATTTCGATCCAGTGAATGGAGGAGAGATGAATCAGCTTGAATATACCCGTTTTCTGAAGCCAGACAGCTGCTCGAGATAATCAGAACGCATGCCTGATTCGAGTTCTATGTACATAACCATTGGCTCTGTATATAGATTTGATTCTTTTCAAGCTATACTTGATTGAAGGAACTGCATTCTCAATGTACATAACAAGATTTATCTCTACGCTAATTTCTGGAGATTCCAAACTGGTATACATTCGATTCGGTTACCATTGTAAAATTTCAAATAAGAATGTGGTAAAATACATCAAGACAAAGAGACATGCCAAATATTAAACGGACAGTGCCATTGCAATAACCTTATTTCTAGAATACAGAGTTGGTTTTCTCCTGTGGATACAAACCGTCTATAGTTTCGAAGACAGACGAGTCTTGTGGTCCAGAGCAATCATCACTTTTCCGATTGCCTTCCTGTCTTTGATGGCCCCAAATGCAAGATTGGCCTGTAATTGAAACGTTAAGTGTTAAATTACATGTGTTAATAGTTTTGATTTCATGACAGTAACTAATTTTTACCTGGGAGAGGCTATAGGTATGAGAGATGTGAATGGTGATCAATCCTCTAGCAAGCCATGACAGTAACTCTTTGATGGAATCTTCAAGGACACTAGGTTGGTGGATTCTGTAGCTGCCCCAGTAAAGACCGTGCACCGTCCAGTTCTGCACCAAATCGGTAACAACTTGTGAAGATTTGATTCTCTCAAGTGAAAAGCTTCTTCTCTATACTACAAGTTTTGGTAGGCAAATCAATCATTTACCTTTACAAGGGCGATATTAACAGGAATCACGGGTATTTCACCGCTTGCGAAACCAATCACCAGAATCTGAGCTCCCCAATTCAGAACTTTCATAGACTCCTTTGTGAGTTTCCCTCCTACAGGATCATATAAAACATCAACTCCTCTAAGCTTTCTTTTCTTGATAAACTCTTTGACGCTCGAAATAACATTTTCACCGCCCAAATCAACAACATGATCCACTCCCATTGACTTCAACAGCTGAATCTTCTCAGTTCCTCTACCAACAACAAAAAAGCAAAAGATTCGAATCGAATATAAACACAAAACCAAGAATGAGACGACTTTGAACCAAGCATACATACCTAGCAACTGCAATGACGATGGCTCCACAAATCTTGCCGATTTGAACAGCTGCAAGACCAACACCACCAGCAGCACCAAGGACCAATAAGACCTGCATCAATGGAGTTTCTCAAACCTATACAAACTCAGATTCAGCATCAAGGCACACAAAAAAATTGAATCTTTTACCTGACCAGGTTTTAGACGAGCTCTATGAACAAGTGCTATATGAGAAGTACCAAACGCAACAGGAAGTGCAGCTGCAGCTACCATATCACATCTCTCTGGTACAAGGAACCTGAAAAGAACAATCAGTAAAAGATATGCAAAGCAAATGGAGTGAAAAAGAGGGAGATTTTGTAACGAACAGTTGAGACTGATCGGCGACGATGAATTGAGCGAAGGAACCGAGACCGGCGAAAGAGCAAACACGATCTCCGATTCGGAATTTCGTGACGGCGGGACCGATCGCGTCAACGATTCCGGAGTAATCCGAACCAGGGATGAACGGTAACGCAGGTTTCTCCTGGTATTTTCCGAGAATCTGTAGGTAATTGGCGTAATTCAAGCTAGTAGCTGTAACCTTGACTCTCACCTCCGTATCTGAGCTCAAAGGCGGGATCGGGTAACTCTTGCTCACCTCCACCGGAGATTCTGAACTCCCTGTCTCCGTCGCCGTCGGATCTCCCAATTTCCGGCAAACCAAAGCCTCCATTTTCGCTCTCTCTCTCTCGGTGTACTGGAAAACTTGATTGGATATATTATATCTATCGTCTAATTTATGACGTGACCCTGACTCTGACTCTTTGAGTCCGATCCGAATTCGAACGATTCTTTAAAGTATCCGAATGTATCTTCCAAATTTAGAACCGAAAACTTAAAATCGAACCTGAACTAAACCAAATCCGATCCGAATTATTCAAATCGAACTACCGACATATCTAACTAAATCCAAAATACCGAACCGAATAAGGATGGACAAAAAATTCAAAACCAAAATACCGAACCGAATCTAATCCGAATTATCATAACCAAACTCGAACTAATTTTCTAAAAATATCCGAAAGGATCTTCCACACTTAGAATCTAAAACCTAAACCCGCACTGAACCGAGAACCGAACGAGTACTTAAAATATCTGAAACATAAACTAACTTATATATAGATAATATGTTTATGTAGTTTTTTATAATTTTTGTAGTTTTATATTTGCTTTTTTGATAATTCGGATATTGTGAATATATTTCGGTAAAAATAACTAATTTATGTTATTATTTGAATTATTACAATTTTTTTGTTATTTTATTTTGGGTATGTTTGGATAATTCGAATAACAAATAATGAATCAAATAAAAAAAGAAAGTGAGATAATTATAAATCTTTCGGATAATTTTCGATAATTTTTTAGTATTTCGGATAATCCGAACCTGATTTGAACCCGACAATGCCCGAACCAAACCCGATCAAAAGTTTTTTTAATATTCGAATGGGTATTATATCTCTAAATCCGAAAATCCAAAAATCCGAAATACTTTATTCTGACCCGAACGGTTACCCGAACGTCCACTCCTCATTAAAATTAGGGATGGGCATAAAAACCAAACCCGAATACCCGAACCTGTACCCGACTTGAAAAACCCGAACCTGTACCCGACCCAAAAATTTATAGGTACCTGTATAGGTATAAATTTTCTAGACCCGACAGAACATGTACCCGATAGGACCCAAACCTGTACCCGACCCAAATACCTGTATGCCTAGGACTAGGTACTTTTTGTCACATTTTTAACTAGTTTAAATTTTAGATTTGGTATTTCAAATGTTTTGTATTGTTTTTTATTCAAATATTTTCATTTTACAGGTTATTTTTTGTAAATTTTAGAGAAAAAAATAGTTTTAAGTACAATTGAACGTAAAAAAACATGTACCCGAACCTGTACAAGAATTTTTTGGGTACAATTATTTATGATCAGACTCGAACCTGTACCCGAAAAATCCGAACATGTACCTGACCCGAAAATTTATAGGTACCTGTATAAGTATAAAAATCATATACCCAACAGAACTTGTACTCGATAGAACTCGAACCTGTACCCAATCCGAATACCCATATGTCCAGGCCTAATTAAAATTTTCAACTTTTGTTAATTTTTGTTTGTTTGTAAACTACGGCTAAAATTTATTTAAAAAAGCTATATGTATTTGTTCGTAACCGGATTTAACCGAACCGGGCATTTTCCTACAAAAGTCAAGCGTGACCATTGTTTTCTGTAATTTTGAGATTTGTGAGGCGAAAGAAGACCAAAGAGAAGGATTCAGAGATTGCCCTTGGATCCTTCGTTGACCCAAATCTAACGGCCAATAGATTCTTCTGCGGTTTCTTGTGCCTTAAGACTTCTCCCACCGAAACCAAAAACAAACCCGAAAACCTATTCCTCTCTATCTTCACCATGGGATCATCCAGAAGAATTCGGAAGCTTGGATCGTAAGTTTTAATCCTTTCATCTCTTAAAATTGGGGGTTTTTTTGTGGATAAATTTACATGGGTTTTATAGAATTTGAGAGCTTTGGACTTAAATGTTGTAACTTTAGAGATTTTGAGACTTTGGGTTTTACTTTCACAGGTCAAAGAAGAAGAAGAAGAAGACTACGAGGAGGGCAAAAGAAAATCTCTTAGACCTTCCCTATGATCTATTACTACTGGTAATTTCTTTTCTTCCATTGAAAGACAACATTCGTGCTTCTACTGTTTGCAAGAAAATGCACAAAGCTTGTGTTTCTGTTCGAGTGGCGGATAAGTCTCCTTGGCTTATTTACTTCTCCAAAACAGATGATGGATCCTATGAAATTTATGACCCATCAATGCAAAAAAGTTACAATCTTGAGTATCCTGAAATATCCGGTTTTGGTTTTCGGGTTTGTTACTCTAAAGATGGTTGGTTACTCATGTACAATCCCAATACACAACAACTCCTCTTCTTCAATCCGTTTACCCGTGATCGCATACCCGTGCCTTCGCTTTGGATGGCATATGATCAACGAATGGCTTTCTCTTGTGCCCCTACATCAACTAGTTGTCTCTTGTTCACTGTCTCTAGTGTCACTTTGAATGACATTACCGTCAAGACATGTTCTCCTAATGCTACAGAGTGGACAGAATCTCTGTTCAGGGTACGATTACCGCAAAACTTTGACAGTTTCGAGCGGATTATCTTCGCCAATGGTGTCTTCTTCTGCCTCACAGAAAGCGGTTGCTTATCGATCTTTTGCCCATCTTTGAAAATTTGGACTGTTCTCCCCGGTCGAGCTCCCAAACATGTTGGAAACACCGGATGCTTCATGACAGAACACCAAGGAAAGATCTTTCTCATTTACATGTACAACCACATGAGCCCAACAGTGCTTAAACTTGACGATACAAGCTTGGAATGGACTGAGTTGAAAACATTGGGAGGCTTGACGATCTACGCTAGCGCTTTGTCTTCTGAATCGAGAGCCGAGCAGAATCAGCCGAGTGGGATAAAGAACTGTTTGTGTCTCTCTGTGTTCCATGGATTCAAGAAGACTTGCATATACTATAAGGTTGGTGATGAGAATCTGTTTAACTTTAAGTGGAAAAAACATGATCCGTATGGGAATATCTGGGTAATGCCACCACTCAACCTACTTGATCTCCCCTTTGTTTGATCATCTCTAGTCATAGTTATAGATTTCTCAAACACACTATTTGTTTACTCATTGAGATGATGGAAATGGGAAATTTCTCAAAAACTTGTAGTAGTTATAAACAACTCTGGATTTCTGATATCACACTCATAAGCTGATTAACAATGTTGTGTCTTAAATCATACAAAAATAATAGAAATCAAGCAAACAAACCATATCAAAGCGAACGGATATGGGTCCAACCCAAAGCTTACCAACTCAGATAAGGAGGAGTCGAATCCCATCAAGGATATGGATCCACCCCACGTTGCTCACAGTATTCTTCCCAATTGATAAGAGTCGAATCTTCTTCTCGCTTGCACAAGTGGCCTTGTAGAAACAAGATACCTCGCTCACTGAGGACTCTTTTGACGATAGCTTTGTGTTCAGCATGCTCATCAGTACCACCAATGGCCAATCCCTTAAAAGCTATGTAGACGGTTTTGGTATTGGCGTTAGTAGTTTCTATGGCCACGTTCACAATCTTCAACTTGGAGAGATCCTCCTACAACAAAGAAAAAGAACCACATGCTAATTCCCCAAATACTAGCAACAGTCATGGTATGTGCATTGATAAAGAAAAATAGACTTACATTTGTTATAAACCTATCATTTGTAAGAACTGCAAGCTCCACATACATACGAATCCAATCAGCGTCTAGCAACTCTGATCCCTCCACCTGCATTGCATGATAAAGAAAGCAAAAGGATGATCATCATTATTAAAACCAAAACAAAAACTGATGATGCAATTCTTAATTACCACGTAAAATCTGTCTCTATCATTGAAATCTGCGGGCCTAGCACCGCGATCCAGATGTGTGAAAGGGCACATTGGTGGTGTCGCCTATGAAGCAAATTATTTAATCAGATTATAGCTGTAAAAGAAAATGAAACAATTTTCAGTCACTCTTAGGAGTTACCTTTAACTCTAGCAACAAAACAAATCACATCCAAAAGGCCATAACTTGTTTCATCAACTTCAACCTGAAAGGTTTTTTGAGTCAAATCTTTATCGCGTGCAGTCAAAGTTATAAAGTAAGAGTTGGCAATATTCGTCGTGAAGCCTAACCATCATTATGAGAACAAGAGTTGTTATATAGTCAGCTTCCTTGTGACTTTCCCTCTTACTGTTATCAAAGTAAGCAAGAGGTATTATTAAAATATGAACCTGCAGCTTGAGGAAGTTTCCGAGTTTCTTCACTTCTTGAATTAGTTCACCTTCATTCTGAGTTAACTTGACAGCTAAAGCTTCAACCACAGAGATAGCTTTCTCCACATCTTCCTTGTTTTCCCCGTCCGTTCGTCCTCTCATGTATTCTAAAGCATCCCTTAGTTTCTTCAACATAACATGTCCTTCCAAAGAAGCCACCTCTCTTAATTTTGCCTAAAAAGAGTAGCAAGAATTTCAACAATTACAAACCAAAAAAGAGTGAAAAATGTTGAAATAAGAAAGTTTTTGTGAGCTTTGTGGAAACCTCCTTGATCTCCCCTTTGTTTGATCAACTTTCTCTAGTAACAGTTATAGATTTCTTTTTCATAATTACTAAAACATACATACACTACTTTGTTACACATATTGATAATCGAAATGGGAAATTTCTCATAAACTTGTAATAGTTACAAACAAACAACTCTGGCTTTCTGATCACACACTCATAAGCTGATTAAACAATGTTGTGTCCTAATCAGACAAACATAATAAAAATCAAACAAACAAACCAAATAAATCATATCAAACTGATGATCAAGCAAAAGAAGGAAAAAGGAAAGAAAGAAATCTGCTGCCTATAATAAAACTCTATGCAGCAACATCGGATGATCATTAGAGAAGCCAAACTTGCACCTTCCTTCTTTGAACCACAGTGTGAAAAAACAAAAAACAAAAACATAACACACAGAACAACAAAATCCGGCGTTTGAGAAAAAAAAAATCAGGTGGTTGGTTAATGACAATGTCTTCTTGTTCACCATTTGTTTAATCATCTGGTCCAAGCAATGTAGCCTGCAGATTTAAGCAGTGATTTTCAGAATAGCATTTTAACAAAAAGATTTGACATTTCGGTTAGTTTTGCTTACATTGCAATCGAAAGCGTATTTTCGAGCAAGGACTATGGCTGCATTACGTTCTTGTTCTGACTCAAAGGTTAGTATGAAAGTTAGACTCTTTCTTGGTTGCCAGAACAATGCCTTGGTAGGAGCCTTAATATTGTCTCTGACTCCACATAGCTGAATAATTTACATACCAAAGTACCACATATAAACTTGTAAGAATTTTTCAAAATTGAAGCCAAAGAGATGTTTCTGTGAAGTAAAATGAAGAGAAATAGTCTCTAGATACCTGCATGGATGTCGAATATATTTCTCTCGCCTTTGTGATCCATCCTCGAGACAGCTTTATCCTCGTCTTTCCAATGGTAAAGACATGAGATCGAGATGCATAGTCTTGTCCATTCATCTGTGATATAACCACCTGAAAACGAGTTTGAAAATGTTCAGCTTTATTAGAACATAAACTCAACGCAACTCTTTCCAAAGAATGTTGTAACATACGCTGAATTCGCTGTTGGATTTTCGCATCAGAGACTCTACGCGGGATTGCAAGCCAGAATCTGCAATTCAGTAAGCCAAACATTCACTTTTATCCAGTTAGAATATTTGTATAGCCTTTTGTAAAATACCAACCAGGATCAATCGGACCATCGGTTGTAACTGTGAATTTCTGTCCATTTGAAAGAATGTCTGCCTGTAAAATCCTCCCAACATCAAATGGTTCTGGCGCATATATCGATTGGTTTGCACCTAAAATCAAGATATGAACTGCTCAAGCTAAAACTTCATTTACTAAACAAACCAAATGATGAAGCAAACAGATTGGACCAAATACCAGATATAGCTTCCCTTCGACTAGTTTCACACGCTGCTCTGTACCACTGGATCGAACAGTTTGAAAGATCTATAGCATTATCTGGAGCATTAACACGGATTCTTAAGCAAGAACCTAGACTTTGTGTGCCTTCCATAACAAATGGACATGACTTGGATTCCTCAACTCTCTTGATTATTGCTATCTTGAATTGCAAAGAACAAAGAAGTGAGCAAAAGACAAAATTAAGTGTCAATGCACACACTTAAAACCATACCTCTTGATGAAGTTTAACAGAATTCATATACTTCTCTTGGATTCGATTTCTTAAACCATGAAGCTCATGTTGCATACCCATCACCTGCATTACAACACATTAGTTAATAACACATAGCGTTTTAAACTTTCTAATGTGACCCATCAATTATGTAGCACCTTTGTTGGATGATGCATCCGTTTGATTTGTCTAGCTTCTTGAACCTCCTCAACTAATTTCTCCACGTCCTGTGTAATGAAAACATAACTTGATTAGAAAATGTAACCACTAGCTACTATATGAAGCTAGACTACATGATACTAACCGGTCCTTGAGCTCTAGAAGCTTCAGAATTCCGTTCTTGTTCTTCAAATGCCTCTCCAAGTTTAAGCACTACGGCTTTTGCACTTTCGATCTCAGCGCAAGCAAATGACTTTTCCTGGTTCACCAGTTTCTTTGCATCTTCTGAAGCCTAACATCATGAGAACAAGAATTAGTGAGCTTCCTTGTGACGTTCCTCAATAGTTTCTTACTGTTAGCAAAGTAAGCAAGAGGCATGAAAATATGAACAATGGAAGAAGGTATGCGTTGAGGCGAGACCTGCTTGAGGAAGTTTCCGAGTTTCTTCACTTCAAACTTTTCTTGGATTAGTTCACCTTCATTCTGAGTTAACTTGACAGCTAAAGCTTCAACCATTGAGATAGCTTTCTCCACATCTTCCTTGTTTTGCCCATCGGTTCGTCCTCTCATGTATTCTAAAGCATCCCTTAGCTTCTTCAACATAACATGTCCTTCCAAAGAAGCCACCTCTCTTAATTTTGCCTAAAAAGAGTAGCAAAATATTCAACAACAGAAACAAAAGAGAGAACAAAATGTTCAAATAAGAAAGTTTTTGTGAGCTTTTGAAGGAAACCTCATCAGACAGATTAACAGCTGCAGCCAAATTCTTGTCGAATTTACTAGCGAGGTCACGGACTGAAAGCCGCTTGTGCTGATCAGACAAGTTTTCGCTCTCTTTCTCGACAGTTTCTTTCACTGATGGACCTTTTTCATCTTCCTTTGGTTCATCTATTATCTGATTATCAGGTCCTAATTTGTATGTTGGAAAGTGATTAGAAGCAAAGCTCACATCTAATGATACTGTAACAACTGATTCAGATAATGTCCTTTCTTCGATTTCAGGACACACTTTCGTCATTCTCTAAGGATTTTGATCTGTTCCTAACAACAACAACAACAAAAAACAAAAAGCAAATCAATCTCATTGGCCAACTGATAAATAAAGAATCATCAAATCATTCAATTCAAGAACTCTCTCTTTTCCATGAATTAACTGTTTAAAACAGAAAATGCACTAAGTGATCTAATCTTTATTACTTTTAAAGAAAATTAGCTCTAATTCATAGGAAACGGATCAAAGACATTACGAGAAAATGCATTATGCAATCTCCACCAAGTTTATACTAATTGAGAAAGAAAACACCAAAAGCCAGTGGAAACTAGAAAGAATAAAAAAAAAAAAAAAGAATTAAGAATGCAGAATTTGTAACTCCTGAAACCAAACATCCATATGAAGAAACACAATACGACAAAAACTCAGGAGAAATGCAAATAGAATCAAACACAAACTTA
Source organism: Arabis hirsuta (assembly GCA_964056655.1). Taxonomy (NCBI): domain Eukaryota; kingdom Viridiplantae; phylum Streptophyta; class Magnoliopsida; order Brassicales; family Brassicaceae; genus Arabis; species Arabis hirsuta. Next base: position 3,700,368 of record OZ053308.1, on the reverse strand, counting down.
CGGATAATATCCTCAAGACTCAGAAGCAGAGAATCTTAGGAGGATAGAAGAAAAAAGATGATGAAGAAGAAGAAGAAGAATAAAGAGAATTGGGTCTTTAGTCTCTCTCTCTCTCTCTCTCTCTAGTCTTCGTCTTTGGGCATCTTTTTTCTTCTTTTAGCTTTTACAAAAGTGTCAAAGACGACACGATAATTTGGAAATGCAGAGAAGAAAAAACAGACACTTTTGTTTCTCCCTCTCTCTCCTCAACAAAACTGGTTGTTCACTCTCTCTCTCTTCTCGCTCTCTGTCTTTATCCTCTCTCTCTATCTATTTCACGCCATAATCTTTAAACCCCAAAGAGTGCAAAAAAGAAAGAAACGATTATTTCGTTGACACTGTTCAGTTCTGTTCTGGTCTGGTCTTTGTTTTTCTTGTCACCACGCGCGGTTACATAGCGTTTGAACCACACGCGTTGGCGCGAGTGTGAAATCGTTCGTTGTCGTGGGTCCCGCCCCTTAGCTCCATGGATTTTCTTCTTCGCTCTTTTTTTGTTTTCGCATTATTAATTGGGTTGTCGTTTTCTAGTTTGCTTTAGTGTGGATCTAATTATGATTCTTTAACCACTATTGAATTATTTAATCTCTATGTTAACTTTTATATTTTTCCTTAAGCAAAGAATATAAACTAAACTTCCACATCCAAAGTATCCCATGTATATAAGATAATAATGACTACAAAATTTCTAATTTGGTTTGAGTAGAGTAGAGGTGATATTTGTGGATTTATTTTTGTTTGAGTTTGGTTTATTTGTTATATCATGTATTGGAATGCTATATCATGTTAATCGATTTTAATTCATAAAAAATGATATTTATTCATATCCTACTTTCAAAAAAAAAACCCTACAAATTACAAATCTCATAGCAAGTTTCGGACAAAGAAGGGATCTTTGTGTCCAATCCTTCTATTGCTTCTAATATTTTACATGTATATCAATAGTTAAGTTTAGGAGATCTCAATCTCGTAACTAACAAATATGAAAAAGCACATCTAAAATTACGAAACATTATCATAAAAAATTATTGCAAACATTTTGGAGAGTTGTGAGACACTTTTTAACATTTTGGCGTGTAGTCATGAGTGCTACATTTGGTGGAATCTAATATATTAGTTGAAAGGTCAAACTCAAATTAGTTTTCCTCTAATGAGACGCGTTAACATTACAACTTATATAATTAAGAAAAAAATACACGCACATGGATGTTAAATTCGTTTTCGAACTACATTAATTATTTTATAATGTCATTATCCCAAATTTTAAATGAGCTTTATTTGACTAAATCGCGTGGGATACTAATCGCTTCTACGCTAATGATTTGGTTAAAAAACCCCTCTCTCATTTACATATTAAGAAGATCGAATGAATTGAACAATTAGTTAGGTTGCTAGTTATCTATTTTGTGGTCCATGGTTAATTAATTTCATACCTCATCACGCATATTATCATGTTTAGACAAAACAAAGATAACAATTGGACAATATCATTAAGAACAGTAGAGTGGGGACTATCTATGATGAATTAAAGACTTTAATTTTAAGGAATTTTATTGATTGAATCCCAAAAATTTAATATTCTATTTCTTTAATAAAGTGTTAAAAAGGCTAAAAGCAGAGCATGTGATATTCAGGTCACGTTAACATGAATAGACGGTTCAAACATCATAATCTCACTTTTACTTTCTGTTTGTGGTATAACAAGAGAGTACTATAATGAAAGATCCATTTGACTTGAATTAGATATCAATCAAATTTTTATTATAAATTCATTTTGTAAGCTGTAAAGTAATTCTAATTCTTACTTAACAACTCTATATTTGTGCCTTAATGATGTATTGTCATTTATGACCATAATTAGCTATAAGCATTAAGCATTATGTGTATGGGGTCCATGGAATCCCATGAGCTTTCTTTTACCGAACCTACTCGCCATCGCTTTTCTTTCTTTCACTTCTTTGTTGGCTTTTATTGTCTACGGAGACCAATTAGGTTTCTTTTTCAAAACTCTACTTATGGTAAGAGCTTCGATTATAATTTTGATGATAAAAATATATTCCATCCGTATCATAATAGATGATATTTTAGCGAATTTTTTTTTATTTCATAATAGATATGTTTTCAATTTTCTATGTAAAATTAATTGTGATTTTGTTGTTTTTGACTATTTAAATTCTGTAGATTTTTTTTAATTAGTTGAATTGTTTTGAAATTAATGATAAAATATGTTTTATTTTGAATAAACATAAAAGTAAATGACTTCTTAATCTATGTGCAATAACCTTAAAAATCAAAGTAATATGATACAGAGAGTATGTTTTTATGATAGAATTCTATATTTTTATGATAGAATTTTGTGTGTTTAAAGATTAAATTATATATTTTCTAAGAGAATTATATGTTTTGATGATATAATTCTATGTTTTGTTGTTTTTATGTTAGAATTTATATATTGTGATTGAATTTTATTTGTTTTTATAAAAAATTGTCGATATGATAGATTTTTATGTTCTTCTGAAAAAATTAAAGATTCCTTATACCAATTACATGTGTTTGTGATATAAATCTATAATATTGTAATAGAGATTTTTGTTTTTGTGATATAATTCCATGTTTCATGATAGAATTCTATCTTCTGACTATAAAATTATGTTTTTTTCCTAAGTACTACTCGAACCAAAGAATTCTATTACAAAATTCTATGTATTTATGATAGAATACAATGAGGAGAGCATTTTACATGTTTTTCTCCTAAGTAAAACTCGAACCAACTAATTCTATTACAAGATTATATGTTTTTATGATAGAATATAATGTATTTTTTATTATATAAAGGAGGATACACACTATAAAAACGCAATATGTAAATAAAATTCTTATTCATGAGATCATGACATGTGTAATTGTTAATTTAGATTGTGACATGTGTCAATATTAGCAAAAAAAATTAAAAAAAGAAAAAAATATATTCAAAATAAAGATTATGGACTAAGACTAATTAAGAAAACGGAAAAACGTTCAACTAAAATATGTAATATTTTCAATATTAACAAAAATAAATTAAAAAGAAAACAAGAAATATATTATAAGCAAGGATTATGGACTAATTAAGAAAAAAAAACGTTATACAAAAATATGTAATATTTCTAAATTTTTATATTACAAAATACATATTCTCCATTATAAATTATCTAAATAGTTAAAAACAAAAGAAAATATGATATCTGTAAGTGTGATTTTGCTAATATAATAACATGTATGAGACAATTTTAGTATGAGATAAATATAATAAATTGACTATTTAATAAAATATAATAATAAAATAAATATTAAATATTTGTGTGAGTCGTAATTTAGAATCTAATTACATTTGTCAAATTATAGGTATTATAAATTTTAAATCAAATATTTACCGCAATTTTTATATCAGCATACGTAAGCAAAATTATAATTCACGAGATCGCGACATGTATCTAATATTGATCAGATGAAGAATGTGTTAAAACTTAAAATTAATTAAGAAAAATAATATTTAAAATAGAAAATAATTGTCAAGTTACTAAAAAAAAGTAAAATTTCTAATATTAAGAAACAAAGTTTAAGATAAAATATAGACATGATATAAGCCATAAAATAAACAAATAATATATATAGAATAAAAATCTTAATTAAAATAAATAAATAAACGAATGATAAAAAAATATAAATTAGAAAAACAAAAGTTAGAAAGGTTATATTGATACTCTTCAAGTGTATATATTAAAAATTATATAAGTTAAAAAATAATATTATTATATTTACTATTAAATTAATACTGTATAAAGTTTGGCGAGTATAAATCTCTATGAAGAATAAAACGATGACATTAATAAAATACAATTATCAATCATGTACTTATGTGATGGTTTACAACATTTATAGTTTTTATGAGGTTACTAACAAAAACTTTACTCTTTTCTGATTTAACTATATAGTATTTTAGTTGTTTTTATTGCTATCACATAATCATAAATATTCATAATGGGTTAAAATACATATTTTCTGTTATTAAAAATATAATTTAAAATTCTGATAATATATATTTTTAGATTTGCATAATATATATTAGAATATGACAATTATAATATAAATTAATTTATATTGGTTTTAACATCTATGTTAAATAATATTTTAAAATTTAACAGATTATTAATTAAAATTTAAATATTTATTTGATTAATTTAGTATTTATCTGCATATTAATGCGGACCTATTCTAGTTTATGATAAAATTATATATTTTTCTTATAGAATTTTATGTTTGTGTGACAGAATTATATAAGAAACCCACATTATATAAAGGGTCAATTTGTAAAGTATCCATATTGGACTTAGTATTGAAGAATATAGCCATCGTATTAAGCTATTGAAACAAGTAAATAATTCACTGATGAACTGCCGATTATACCCTTCAATTTCCTCAATCTAAAAATCAAAAGAAATATGCCGATGTCGTTAGTTGCTTCCGGCGAGTTCTTCGGTGGCATAGTGGATGAAGAGGAAAATTACATCGTTGAGAGTGGTGATTTATGTGATGGAGAAGTTTGCAGGAGACGTGATCGGAGAAAGTTTTGGTGGAGAGGAAGTGATGGGATGAGGAAGGGAAGCCTTAGGCTCACGGTGGCGAAGAGAAGATGCGGTGGAGGAGAAGTTGTACTTACCGGAGATGTCGAATCGAAGATAGCGGAGATGCGATAGATGAGAAGCCGCACTGATGAGATCCAATCGACGAAAAGCAAGGAGGTGGCGGAGAAGGAAGGATGATGGTGGTGAAGGCTGGAAGATCTGGTGATGATTTCACCAGAGGAGGTGTAGAGGTCATCCAATTTCTCATTGGATTGGCTAAGGGTATTTTGGGCCACTATATAGATTATACAGCCCATATCCTAGCCATAACAGCATGTACATTGGTTAGAAGTTTTGATGGATTCTCAACAATTTTATAATATTAAAAAATAATAAAATTAGTTTAGAATTTATTAATTGTTTTTAAAATTTTTGATTTTTCATTTATTACAACTTCGAAAGGAGTCTCAAAAATAAATTAATAATATTTTTATAAAATTTAAAAACATACAACATTTTTATAAAATATAAATTATATTACATTTCATAAAAGCTCCGTACATAGAACCTAAAGAAAACTCCATGCATAGAACTTAAAGAAAACTCAAAAATAGAAGCATTTAAATAAAGTGATAATGAATATTGCTATAGAAAAACCTTTAACATTGAATAGGAATCAGAGATACAAAAACATGCCTATTAATTTCCTATTAGCAAAGGCGTGTAGAACATGTCCAATGTGGTTGACTTTAAGAATTGATGCAACTTGTTTAGGTTGTTGAAACCTGTATTGCAAAAGAAACATAATAACTTACACGTACAACATTATATCCTAACTAATAACATTATATCCTAACTAATTTTGTATATATTACGGGATAATACAACATTAGTTAGGATATAATGTTGTATATCTCACGGGATAATAATGGTTTTACCTGAATATTTGCCACAGATAGTCAGAAGTATCTTGTGTTGTGTTCATGTGCTTAAGCAAGGATTCTGATCTTATTGACGTTTCACTGAAATTCGAAACATTTTCTGTATATTCCTCCCACATTTGAGGAGAAGACAAATTTTGTCTTGGTTCCCTTGTTCTCGTGTTGTATTGCGCATTAACCTATCCATAACACAAAAGATAAATGAACGCATCACAAGAAATCTGCACGAATGACAGTCTTGATGCATGAGTTTACCTTGGCAGTGTTGAAGGCTACATTCTTGTAGTCTGGCAGGACAATTATAGATTTTGGAGACAAAAGGTATGAAGAATTAAGAAACTTCACAGTATAATCATTTTTTTCTTGGTTCACAAGTAAGGCAGCGCATTGGTCCGTATTCTTTCTAAACACAAAAGCCTATTAAGTAAGACATAAATATCATTTTCCCAACATCCTTCATGACATAAAAAAAGAGAAGATATTGATGAATTTTTCTTACAGTTTGTAGCTTTCCCAAAGATATTGTCGTTCGCAATCCAGAAAGCAGAGGCTTTTCACACAGCTTAACTGCAGCATGTAATTCCTTAAGGTGTCCCCATTTTGGTTGCCTCAGTAATCCTGCAGCCCCAAACATAACCGTACAAATCAAACCAAAACTCTACAAAATCACAAACGTACAAATCAAACCAAAACTCTACATAATCCCAAATCGAATTTATGGAAGCCCTAATCTGATTAACAAAATATGATTCTCACAACCAAATTATTCCGATGATATCAGTTTCTAATCGAACTATCAGTTTCTCCTCCAAGAGAGAGAGAGAGATCCCAGAGAGAGAAAGAGAGAAAATGACAGAGAGAGCTAAACATCATGATAGAGAACGATTCTGATGATATGAAGCCGGAATCGGCTTCGTAGAGAAAGATGAGAGAGAGAGAATCGCGACTGAAAAGACCAAGCGTTCGATTAGGCGAAATCGGAGAAGAACACGCTTCGAAACCTTCGATCGAGCCACCACCACCGGTGGAGAAGAATTAGGTGGTCGTGGTAGAGGTGAAAGCTGTTGACGGTTGCGAGACGATCATTGGTGGTGGCGATTTTGATCGGAACTATCGCCTTTCGTCAAGAGAGAGAAAGTCGCGATGAGCCAAAAAAAACTTTGGAAGTTCTGTCTGATCTTTTCAGATCTTTTACATTTTTTTTTTAAAACAACCAATCAGTTGTCGCTACGTAAGGGCTCTCCAGAACCGGTCATGGGCCATTTAATTTGTTTTGATTTATTTTTGGGCCTTCTGAGGTTATAAACCTCACTAATAAACCTCCGATGGACATGGTCTAAATCCATTATAGTTAGGCACTTAATTATTAAATTTTTGTTAGACATTTTTGCTAATTTCTTTTATATAAATATCCAGCGTGTTCGTGACAAAAAAAAATGCAACTAGCTAGGTTTTTAGTGAACAACCCAAAAAGACCCACTGTCGCCATACTTGTTTGTTCTTTGTATGGAAAGACTTTGCCACTTGATTGAGGAAGAGATTATAGAGAAGAGGTGGAAACCGATAAGCTTATCACAGGGAGGTCCCAAATTATCGCATATCTGTTTTGCGGATGATTTGATACTCTTTGCGGAAGCTTTAGTGTCACAAATACGTGTTATAAGGAGCGTATTGGAGAAATTTTGTGTAGCATCGGGACAAAAGGTCAGTCTTGTCAAGTTGAAGATATTCTTCTCTGAGAATGTGTCTAGAGAGTTGGGAAGATTGATAAGTGAGGAGAGTGGGATTAAAGCTACAAGAGACTTGGGGAAGTACTTGGGGATGCCGTTTTGCAGAAGCGGATTAATAAAGAGACTTTTGGAGATATTTTGGTAAAAGTTCAGTCAAGATTGGCAGGGTGAAAAAGTCGTATGTTGAGTTTTTCAGGGAGAATCACTCTAACCAAAGCCGTTCTATCTTCAATTCCGATACACTCAATGAGTACGATCCGACTACCGTCGTCTATACTTTATCAATTGGATCGTGTTTCGAGAGATTTTTTGTGGGGAACCACGACAGAGAAGAGGAAGCAACACCTTATCGCTTGGGAGAAAGTTTGTTCACCGAAAGGGGAGGGAGGACTTGGGATTCAAAAGGCTAGTGAAATGAATACGGCGTTGCTTGCCAAAGTAGGCTGGAGGGTGTTACACGATACTTCAAGTCTATGGGCAAGGGTAGTGAGAAGCAAGTATAAAGTGGGGGATATTCAAGATCGCTCTTGGATAGTGGTTAAGGGTAGTTGGTCGTCTACTTGGCGAAGCGTCTGTATTGGGATTCGGGATGCTCTATATCACGGGCAGAGCTGGGCGATTGGAGATGGAAAGCGGATTAATTTCTGGACTGACAAGTGGTTGTTGAAGAAGCCCATGGTTGAGATGGTTCTCGGAGAGCTGCCGGAGGGATATGCACAGTTGAAGGCTCGAGACTTTTGGCTTGATGGGGAAGGATGGGATTGGAACAGAATCTTGCTGTATATGGCGGAGGAAAGGCGGCTTGAGCTTGCAGCAGTGGTGTTAGATACGATCATTGGATCTCAAGATCGTTTATCTTGGGGAGAAACGGCGGATGGTAAATTCACCGTCAAATTTGCATATGCCTTGATTACTCGCGATGCGAGACCTGGACAAGATATGGAGAAGTTTTACAAACGGATTTGGAGGGTCATGGTACCAGAGAGAATTAAGGTCTTCCTTTGGCTACTTGGAAACCAAGCAATCATGACGAACCAGGAGAGGTATAGGAGACATATTTGTGATACGGAGATTTGCCAAGTGTGTAAGAGCGGAGTGGAATCTATCATACATGTGCTGCGAAATTGTCCGGCGATGGTCGGCATATGGACGCGCCTTGTGCCTATGCGGAAGAGAGCATCGTTTTTCGCTAAGAATCTCCTTGAATGGATATACGAAAACTTGTGTGAGGGAGTGGGACGATAGACGGGTCATGGTCTACAATTTTTGTAGTTGCGGTGTGGTGGGGATGGAAATGGAGATGTGGAGATGTTTTTGGTGAGAATAGAAGGTGTCGGGATCGGCTGCGTTTTATTAAAGAGCTCTCAAAGGAAGTGGAATTGGCAAATTTGAAGCTTTCGGAACATATAGAACCGCGAGGAAGGGTGGAGCAAATGATTCGGTGGAAACCCCCGAAAACCAACTGGGTCAAGCTTAATACAGACGGTGCATCTCGAGGGAACCGGGCCTGGCTACGGCAGGGGGAGTGTTGTGTGATGCAGGAGGTAGTTGGTGCGGTGGCTTTGCTTTGAATATTGGGCGGTGTTCGGCTCTTTTGGCAGAGTTATGGGGGGTGTACTATGAACTTTATATAGCCTGGGAGAAGAAGATTTCGCGACTGGAGTTAGAGGTGGATTCTGAGATAGTGGTTGGGTTTCTTACAACAGGGGTTTGCGATTCGCATCCACTGTCTTTCCTAGTACGTCTGTGCTATGACTTCATATCAAGGGACTGGATAGTCTGGGTTACTCATGCGTATCGGGAGTCTAATTCTCTTGCTGATGGATTAGCGAACCTTGCGTTTAATTTACCATTAGGATTGCATGTTTTTAGTTATGTTCCGGAGGATGTCGTTTCAATTTTGGAGGATGATGTTAATGGACTTGGTCGGTTGAGACAAATCCGGATGTAAGCATTTCGTTAAAATTTATAATAATACATGGGGTTTCCCTTCTTTTCACCATAAAAAAAAGTGAACAACCCAAAAAAATTAAAAAACGAATGACGTGGCAGAAGATCATTGGTCAGAAAAAGAGATTGCCGGGACGAAATGGTTGCATCGGAGACGGATGCTATAAAGAAATTAGGGTTTTCTTTTGGGGCTGATGAGCCACCGTCTTTCGATTCTCTCTTCTCATTTCTCACCAATCATGGCTTCCGAGAAAGAAGCTGCTCTTGCAGCGACTCCTTCCGATTCCCCCACCGTGTAAACCCTTTTACTTTCCTCCGCTTCGATCTGCTTCTGTTTTCCGTTCCTTTTTTGGTCGATTTGTTTGATTCAACGAATCCTTGCTGATTCGTTGAATGATTGGTGAAATTTCGAATTTTATGGATGATGAGTAGAGTGGGAACATATTTGATTTGAGTAGATTGATAGTTGTTTGCTGCATAAAGAGTGAAACTGTTACACAAGTCATAGAGATTGTTATCTCTTTGCTTTCAATTTGGAATTTCAAGATTTAGTTTTCCTTGTATTAAGCTGTGCTGAATTGATGGAACGTGCAGATTTGACAAGATCATAAGCAAAGAAATTCCATCCACTGTTGTTTATGAGGATGACAAGGTACTTTTGATATGCTTTCTTCTCTGTTATATCTGCATCTAGTGATGTAACTCAATCTGCTTGTCATTCAAAGCACTGTGAGAAATCCGACAGAAGCGTTACTTTGCCATTGCATTTTAAGTAAAGGATGGTATTATTCTTAACTGTTAATATGGTTCAGAGAATCTCCCAGTAGTAGATTTTCTCACTCCTACTGCAGCCTGAGGGCTTAACAAGGATCAGTATAATCGATTGCGTCTTAAGACTTGTGTTTGTTCAATATTCGTCTACGTAGCTCATGTTACTCTCTATTCTCAGCAACTGGATCCTGTATTTTACTTTATAGTGTCTGGATCTTACGTTGTACAAGTTTCTTTTGTCATGGTTTCAATGTTTTGGATGAATTTATCAGCTTGAACAGCCAAAATTAATCTTTTTGTATACTCACCATTGTAAAATATTTCAGTAGTTGTACATACTCCACAATCACTGTTGCTGACGTTTTTTCTCAAATCATTTTGCAGGTCTTAGCTTTTCGGGACATGAACCCCCAGGGTCCTATTCACATCCTCCTCATTCCAAAAGTGAGGGATGGCTTAACTGGCCTCTCTAAGGTACCTAATTCACTTACACCTCTCCATATTCAACCCTAAAAACAAATCCAGAACAGTCCACTCAGAATTGTTGCACTCGATCCGATGAAGAGAGACAAGCTAAATAGTGTATTGTTCTGCTATACTGCAGGCTGAGGAAAGGCACATTGACATCTTGGGCCGCCTTCTCTACACTGCCAAGCTTGTAGCGAAACAAGAAGGCCTAGATGAGGGTTTCAGAATTGTGATCAATGATGGTCCACAAGGCTGTATGTATTAAACACATAGTTCTACTTCTTCAATTAGTTTTATTCACATCCAACAAATAAAAGTAAAGGGACATCGATATTGATGCTTGTCACGTTCTTGTGGTTTTGTAGGTCAATCGGTGTATCACATTCATGTTCATCTCATTGGTGGACGCCAAATGAACTGGCCTCCTGGCTAAAAAAGATCATGCATTGTTGTCCTGGTCATAAGAGGGATGCTCAGAGTTTGCTCCCATCCTCTATTGTCTCTATAAATAAGAAAAAGCTTGGGACTTAACTTTTATGATTGTTATGCAAAACCTTATTTTATGTTTTGAAGAGAATATTTGACTGTGTTTCTTTTCTGGAATCTTTTTATTTTATTTTTTATTGTTGACTTTGTATAACATTCAATGGTAAACAAGCTTGAAGAAACCTTCTGAGAAACCTGAGAGCCATCTTTGAGGAATACTACAGACGCATGAATTGACCTTGTAAACAACATTCACTACGTGTTCATGAGCTTTTTGGTCATAATATTATATAAAAGCTTGGTAGAGGCCACGTCTTTGTTATTTTCATTTGTCTATATAGACATTCTCGTTGCCTGCAAGTAAAGATTTGGTGGGTTTTTGTTTTTCGAAGTTTTACAATCTGATTCATGGCGGAGGAGGTGAAACCGAGGACCAGCAGGTTCAAGATCGACAATCCGTCTAGCCGTGTGAAAGTCGAAGACGATGAAGACAAGAACAAGAAAGGAACGTCCATGAGGAAGTCGTGGTCCACTGACTCGCTTGGTCTGCTCAACAACAGCAAACGGTTGGGGAAGACCTGCGTTTGTGCTCCAACAAAGCATGATGGCTCATTCCGTTGCAGGCTTCACCGTTCATCAACCACGAGCCACGGTCCAGCAGCTACTACGCAACTTCATCTTCCAAAGCCCTCTTTGTTCTCGCCTTCTCGATGACCAATAATGTCACATAGTCTCTTGCGTTGTGGTTTTATTGAACATTCTATGTAAAACATCCGTATGATTTTCATATATGTATAATCTGTCTGTGCATGTGTATGGTTATGGTTTTTTTGGTTTGATTATTTTGTTTTCTTGTGGTGGTTTGGTTTGACAATGCGACAGTACTGTTATAAGGTAAGTAGAATAAGATTGTTAAGAGAGAACATAAGTATCAAAATTTGTTTGATTTTTCTTTATTAATACAAAATGCTAGAAGTGTATGTGAAGGTTTTCTCTGTTGACATGGAGAAACTAATGGTAAATGCCATTCATATATCATAAATTTTGGTCATCGATTTCCCCATCAAGCTTTGATCAAACCACAGTATCTTTATATGCCTCTTCTTAATCTTTAAGAACCGCCGAATACCTGAATCAGACAAAAGAACAATAACACGGTCAATCCAAATTTTTGTAACATATGCATGTTAATGAATAATGGTAAGCCATAAACACAAGGTTGGACAAGCATGTGATCCATAAGTTGAAGAGGTTTCAATCATTCAATGATTGCTTGATTCAGGTTTGAAAGGTTGTTGTGCGAATGATTAAAGTTATTCATCTCACTTAATTCTCTACTAGAAAGACATCATTGCACTTCAGAAAACAATATAAAAAGTACTGACCGATGCTAGGACATCCGTAGAGAGCCCAGGTTTGCTCTGCGATGTCTCATTTTTAATTGACTTCTTTTGTCTAAACTGACGAACCACCCTAGGCGGATAGATAGGTGCTGCTTCAGCAGTGCTACCCGATTCTTCCTGAATCTTTCGCTTCTGCCCAACGCAAAAACAGAACCAATACAAACCAAACATCAAGTTAGACTAGTGAGATTTCCAGAAGGAGAAAAAAAACAATACAATTCCTCCAACGAGAGAGCATATAAGTCAACTCTAAAAGCTCTAAGATCACTAGCTTCATAGATTTAGAGTTTAAAAAGAGTCCACAACCTATAACTTTCAGACAAGCAGACATCGACGAGATGGGAAAAAAAGTATCTTTGAATTTACAATATTAGAAAGAGTGAGCACCTTCTTCATTCGTTCATCTATCTCGGTCATGGCACGGGACTTCTCTACTTTAGATAGATAAAAGTCCTTCTCTCTCTTTGCAACAGAAAGAACCATATTTAATTTCTGCTCCCGTATAGCACTTTTGTATGCTGCACAAAGCAAACCCTTTGTAGATTAGAGATCATATCATAATTTAGAATAAGTGGTCGAGGGCGATAAGCAGAGAACTGTGAAGTTAACAATACCGATTTCTTCAGTAAGATCATCCCATTTGAATTTGGTCAAGTATTTGATGTTCCAAAGATCATAGTATACTGTTGACTTCTTTTTCCCTCCTGAGAAAAAAAAAACACAGCAAACATTAATAAGCATTTAAACTTTACATTAAACCTATCGACTATGAATACTGATATGATTCATTAGGAATACCAATTTGTTCTCCATTTAGCATTTCCGCGACCCTTTTAGCCACGCTTTTCTTAGCAAACTCAACCCACCTACAGTTAATGAACAAAAGAAAGATCTTGTAAACAATCTTACGAAGAACCAGATGATAACTGTGGACAAGTGTTTTGAAGTTCTATATGGATATCAAACGTACCCTTCAGAAAACAGTTGCCCACGAAATCCACCAGCTCGCTTGCGATGCACTTGTGCTTCAGGATCTGAATAGAAATCGCTGAATGCATAAGCTACTTTCATGTACAGAAGCACATAAGATAGATAAACAAAAGGGACTCAAAATGATAAACCTCACCTTCAGGTGCAAGATAAATCCTTCCGATTTCTCCGAATTGAGAGAGAATCTGGCGAAGTCTAACGTGATCCATGTGCGGTGGTATACGACTTAAGTAGCAAACCCCTCGATTAACAGCTTTAGTAGCTTCCTTTAGCAATCTCTCTTTCAACTTCTTCTTCTTTCTATCAGCCTTTTGAATCTTCATCTTTTCGTTCGACTCCTCCTCGGATATTACATTCGCAATCTCGTGAGATTCCTCACTGTTCACCATCTTCAAGAGCTGCAGGCAAAACCATTATTGAAAGAAGCAAACTTTCAATTAAACAAGTGAAAGAAAAACAAAATCTGATTATTTTATAATCTACAAGTTGTTCTCAACACTTTCCAGCTAAATCGAAATTACTTGTCAAAAACCAACATTGCATTAATAATGGGAGATGAAAGAGACCTTAAACCCTAGACAACGAATCAACAAATTTTAAGAGACTCGAAGAAGAAGGAAACTGTAGAGAAATCATAAGTAACAAGATAAAACTCAATAAAAATCCCTCTTTTATCTTCTTTTCTGAAAGAAAAAACATGAAATTTACCTTAAGAAGAAGAAGAAGCTAGTGAATTCGGCGAGTGGTGCTCTCTGTGTTGGGGAAGAAGAAGACTTGTTTTCTCTGTTTAGGGCTGGCTACTGAAATTAAAGTGTCTTTCTTTTTCTCGTATGATATAAACCGGTATTCGGTATTCCAGTATTCCGGTTATCGATATTTGGTAAGAAGGTCTAAACCGGTCTATCACAGACACTCTGCTTAATGCCTAATTTACACAGGAATCGTCGTCGTCTCCATCTATTAGAATCGATCCGTTGTGGATTTTATTGGTAAAGATCAAACTTGAGAAATCGGGTTGCTTTGTGAAATGATGAAAGTGTAATTCGCAGTTTATTTAGCAAGAGATGGATACTGATTCCAAGAGATTCCTGTCTACGGTTCGATCCCAGTCCGGTGAACATATAGCCTCGTTTCCTTTCTTTTTGTCTTGGTGTTTGATTTACTTTTCCTGGGTCTACTTCGAAAATGGTTGAATACTTAGCTTCTTTTGAATATTTCTTACTCAATTTATTAGACTTTTATTAGCTTGTAAATTAGAGGAATACTTAGCTTAAAGTTCTTGTTTTTCTTTTGTATGATTGAATTTTGAGGGCTCAAGAAGGGTACCATTTTTCTCACCGTTTTGCTACTGTTTTCAATCGTTACCGGTTTTGAATTTCTACTCTTTTATCAGTAGACAGTCGAAAGGATTGATTGTGGGATCGATTTGAGAGTAATGGGCGTGGAGGAAGTTAGGAATTTGGGTAAAGTTAGTGTTTTCTTGAGTTGTCTACAAGGTATTTGTGGTAATGCCTAGCTGAATTGTACAAGTACTTGATTGCACCTTTCAATATCTTGAGCTTGTGTGTGGTTCTTGAATCCAGTTTCTGGTATCTTCTCCGTTTATGATTTTACCTTCTTTCTGCGAGTTTATTAATGGAACTCCAGTTACTTGTAAAGCTAGCTCTTTATATAGTTGAAACCAGAGACATTGGTTTTGTCAAGAGAAGTTGCTATTTCATGTGTTGATTGGATTGTGAGAAATTGATATGCTGAAACTTTGTGGTCTAGGAAGTAGCTGCATCTGTGTCAGAAGACCAACATTTCTTCTAGCTGTTTCATGGGATTATCCATCACGGTGTCATTACCTACCTGTGGAAGTAGCTTCTATTTACCAAAGAGGAGTTCTAGAGACAAAGGTGCTTTGTCTCTTGCCATTTGCTTGGAGTTTTGTTCTCTCTGTCATTTCCTTCATCCTGCACAGCCTTTGTTGGTCAGACATCAAAGGCGAGTTTTTAACTTTGGAAGCATCAATGCTTTGTGGCTTTCAAGTTATAGAATTTCTGATATGATCAAATTATAGTAACTGTGGCTGTTTATATAATGATCTGCTTGAAACACAAAGAGATGGAGGATTTTGGTAAAACTTGAAACTCTTGTGCAATTCTCTGTAAATGTTCTATGAAGAAGACCATAACCAGACCACTATAATCTATGGTTACATAAAAAGCAACCATATATCTAAATCATGTTTTTTTGTGCTTTATTGTATTTAGTATGGAGTAGTGAAGCCCTTAGGCCTCCAAGTCAATAACTTGTATCTAATTACCTTACGCACTCTTAGGCTTGTTGAGATTATACCGTGTCTTAAAGAGATCTATTGATGAACTTCTCTTTCCAATATTCAAAATTAAGTGTCTTTTGCATTTTCCAGGAGAATGTCATGGACAACGATCAGGAGCTCGGTTGGTGGGGGCAGAGTCGATCCACCATCCGGTTCTTCAAGTAATAAAAGCGCCAGACGTCCAAGATTAATCAAAGCCATACAAGATCTCAGAACTAAGCTTCTGGTGAAAATTCAAGAGATAAAGAAAGATCTCCCCATGAAACTATTCTTTCTTTTGGTTGGTTTCTACTCTGCAACCGCGTTCTCTACATTTATAGGACAAACAGGAGACTGGGATGTTCTATCAGCTGCATTGGCTGTTATTGTAGTTGAATGCATCGGAGCTTTAATGTACAGAGCATCCATTCCATTAATCAACAAGATGCGGAGCACAATCACCATGTTTAACTATTGGAAGACCGGGCTCGCCCTGGGACTGTTCCTAGACTCGTTCAAGTATGAAGTTAATCACAAAATCTTCAGCTTTATGCCCATCTTTACGCTTTGTGTTGATTCCAGTGGAAACTCTTTTGGCTGGACACAGGTTTTAGCTCAGACCTCGGAAAGCAACAACAAACATTGCGAGACCTGGCTCAAGAATGGACGGTGGTGAGCAAAATTTGACAAGCTGTGTCCCCTTTATGTATGAAACCAATACATGAAGGCTGTGAAGCCTTTAGCGTCATTGAAGACAAAAGTTCAGGTCTCAACTTTACAAATCACTAACTCGAAGAGAAAGGACCAAACCTTCAAATCTACTAAAAGCCAGTCACTAGCAAACAATGCTAGTCTTGTGACTCTTGTCTGTAAAGCCTTGTATTTGATTTTGACTAGGAAACTTATTGCATTGCAGATCTATATAAGTTTATAATACCATTAATTCACTGAAACATCTTCTATTCTTCCTTTCTTTTTTGGAATAAAAGTTTCGAAATTTTCCATCTTTCTTCATTGAGATGAAAGTTCCAGCCTTAATGATTGATTTTGTTTTTGAAAATAATCGTGACTTTAGTTTCGTAGAAGAAGAAGCTACGTCGTATTGGGCGTCTTACAAAAAAGTCTGTTTGTCTAAAGTCCCACATCGATAATAAAGAGAAGCGTTGGTCATAATTTGGTAGTATATAAAGGAAGCTAAGCCTTCCTTCCAATTCATACCTTTCTCGGCCTTTTGGCTAAGATCAAGTGTAGTATCTGTTCTTATCAGTTTAATATCTGATATGTGGGCCATCGGTTCACACGATATTAACTCTATTTTTTAAGGGAGAAAGCCCATTAAGATAGCTTGCTATCTGGACTTTTACGAGTCGCCCGAGCGTTGCACTACTGCACGGGCCTGGCTCAACCCACCATTATATCAGTTAAATTTTTGTCACCCATATTTATTTTCCAATTATCCAAGGCCAATGTAAAACATTATTAACAGTCAAATTAATCAATCTACTGATGGATCCTTGAGCGTTTCCTCTATTCGTCTTCCTTGCATTGATCTCTCTCAGGTTACAACACTCTTCTCACTTCTCTTCGTTTGTACACATCCGAAATCGGCACTAAAGAGAAGTAATCCCGATTTGGAAATCCTCGACGGAGACGTTAAGGTTAATCTGGTTCGGTTCGGTTCGGTTCAGCGTCGCTTTCTCCTGTCCGAAATGACGACCGTGGTTGGTTGCTTGATCCCGTTGTCCTTGCTCGTGATTCTCGGCTCAAAGGTTCGTGTTCTTGTCTGCATCTGATTGATTTCGCTTCTGTTTTCGTTTTTGCAATTGTTCTTCAGTAAGACCTAGGGGAGATAGACATTCTCGATAGCTTTCTAATGTGAATGTGTTGAAGGAACAGAAGCATAGATGAAGTGGGTTTTAGAAATCCGGTCTGGTGGATTGAGGGGAAACCATACATGTAATGAGAAGTTCGTCATATGGGGAGCCAAGACAAAATTAAGGGTAAGTCTCAACTGATAGAATATAATGGAAGAATTATGTTCTGTTGAAACTTTTGGTAGGAAGAAATGTCTATTTTTGTTTATCTTATTATCCAATGCATAGTTGAATGGTAAAGTGATAAGTTTTGGTAAAGATATAGAAGAAAGTTTAGAGATGGTCTTTTGATGAGTATAAGTAGAGAATTGAACAGATGCAAGAGCAGGCTGGTATTTGGTTGGTTTGAGGTTTTGGGAGTGTTTAGGGTCTCTAGAACAAAGCCTTGAGTACAGTTTCTTTGATTTGGGTTTGCTGATTCAACACTCAGAGAATCACTTTTGAATCTATCGTAAACCTGTTCTTGACTATTGGACTAATATCATCAGTCAACTGCTCGCAGATCACTGAGCTACTGTGTTAGATTGAAAATACGTATTACTTCCTATAGAATTGTGTTTATGGAGCTGTAATACATGAATTCATTGCGATAATGTAGACTGAAATCTGATGTCTTTTTTCACGACTTTGATGGATTCTTATATGTTCCTATCTATGCCAAGAAGGATAAGCAACTGAATTGGAAGAAGAAGAAGAAGAAACCGAATTGGTTCTGATGCATGAAATTTAACTCTTTTGTCCTCGTTTGATTCACCTACACAATCACACTTATTATCTCCTGAGATGCGCCAAACCAAGAAGATATCAGAGTAGAAACATTTGAGTGGTAATATATTCAACATTTCTAGTAGCTTTTGTAGTCTTGACTCGTTCGTGAGAAGCATTGAACTCATGCAGAAACAGCAAGTGGGAGTTTCACCTGTCTCGACAGAAGATCAAGAAGGGGAGGTCTAACTGATGAGATCTAACAAAGATTGAGAAATGAAGGGGAACTAAAAGAAACTTCTGCAACATCAGACAGACTTAAAAGAATCTGGTAAACACAAAGCTCTATTCCTACTTTTGTAGCTGAACCTAGAGAAACATATTTTCATTGGAACCTTAATTCAACTGTTTAAGGTTCAGAGGAAAACAATGCTCTCGAGGAGAAGAAGACGAAGACGATCAAGAGACCGGTTTGTTATACTTATATCTATATCTCTATATCCGTTTGAGTAGAGCTTTAAGTATAAAAACTAGAAGGAAATGTTGAACAATTGCTTTAGAAATGTGTAATATCAAAAAAGTTTATCAAAGGCATGAAAAGCAAAAAAGGTGGCTATGAATGCTGATGAAGGGAACAGAGCAATGAGTAAGACAGACTGAAGAATATCGTCTCTCTCTGTTAGTTTAATTTTTCTTCATTCCTTCTCTGACGATTTCTTCTAAAGAACCGCGAATGCTGGATTTTTCATCTCCATCCTGGTAAAGAGCAGCATCATCTGGGATCACTGGTCGCTGTATAAAGTTGATCAGCTCTTGCAACTCATCAGATAGGTCCAGGAAAGGAAATTGATGCTGCTCTTGTGCTTGCGGTTGAAGCGAATCCTGTTAGACTAGAAAAATCTGCGGTTGATGTGGAGGTACACAAAACTGCAGTTGCCGAAACGCAGCGTTACAAGGCTGATCAACCTCTGCTTCTACATCTACCAAAGTTGCAAAACCTTCTTTCTTCTTCCTCTTCTTCCTCTCTTTCATTTCTTCCTCTGCTTTTCTCTTTTGTACTCTTGGCGTAAAAAAAATCTTGCACAAAGCATGATCCACCTACATTCACAAATCACAACCCAAAACAAATTTCAAAAACTCACAATCTTAATAACTTGCAACCCAAGCACACACACACACACACACACACATACTTTATTGTTATCGCCATTTGATTCAACAGAGTATTCATGCATTAACCAATCTGATTTCACGCTTTTTCCTTGTACACTGATTCGGTAATCTAGTGCGGTTTTGTATCCGACTACGCCTTGTCCAGCTTTAATCTTCTTGGCAACAGTTAGTGACTTCCAGGATCCTCCATTGTCGCTACGATTCTGCATTTTACCACCTTCACGTTTCTTGGTCCTCTCCGTTATAAAGAACCATTCTTTATCATTACCCTTCTCGTATTCCTCTGTTTCCAATCATAAAAACAGAGCTAATTCACATACATAAACATAAAGAACCATTCTTTGTCACTACACTTCTCGCATTCCTCTGTTTCCAACCATAAAAACAGAGCCTTTCACATACAGAAACAAAAAAAGAATCAATTTTTTTTTGGATTTAAAGAAAGAAATCGAACGGAGACAAACTTGAGAGTTGTTCTGGATTGGACTCGTAGATGTTGACGCGATGGATTTGGACATTGGGATAAATGTTTTTGTTGCCTTCCAAGAAGGGTTTCAAGTAATGAAAGATGAGATCTTCGTCGGTTGGTACGAACTTAAAACCTGGCGGGAAAACGGAATGTTTCATCGGAGGAGAAGAAGAGAAGTTATCAGCGTCCGAAGAAGACGATGAAGAAGCAGAAATGTCGGCGTTGTGAATTGATGACGGTGGTGGTTGTGTTTGCGATTCCGGTGGTTTCATTTGCCGTTCTGGCGAGGATCTTTCTTTGCGACTGTTTCTTGGTAGCATCGACGTCGAGTGAGATTCGTTAGAGATTTTTTTCACAGCTTGAGAGATTCCAACAAAGAAATGAAGAAAATAAAGTCTACTTCTTTTTGGAAATTTGGAAAGGAAGACAAGGGTAAAAATTTACTGGAATAATGAAACAGAGCGTGTGATAAGTACGTCGGTTAGACAAAGAATTTCACGATGATTTTGTCTTTAATATTTAATGGTTTAATGATTTATTTCCGGAGTAATTGGAAAGCTTTGAAACGTCTATGTGTGAAGGTCAAAAGCTAGTAGCTTGTGGTCTTCTGGAGAGTGGTTTCCCATGTAGTAGCTCAAGGAATACATCACTCCATCCAAGTGCATCATAGGATGGTCATAGTGCACTCGACCATCAGGGGGATTATTATCTACGTCGAGCAAACCTATAATAAGCAATAATTGTTTACACATCATGAACAACAAAGAAAAGTGACTAAGAGTTCTTGTGTGAGATCAAAGGTAGTAGAATGATTTGATATCACTTTTCGATTTACATAGTTGAATCTCACATGTGGCTAGCTTAACAAAGTTTCGGTTTGATAAGATTTTGATCACTGGTAGTCACTTCGGGTTCATGTCTTCAATGGTTTTAATCCCAAAGAATGCTCTCAAGTCTTGCCTCGTTCTTTGTCTCTTTCCTTATCCCTACAGCGATCCTGACCATGGCTGTGTTCCCTTTCATAGACTCTGGCATATTCTCTCGATCCAGATCATAATCGAGATTTCTGCTAATCACAAAACAATGGTCCAAGTTTATAACATCAAGAAACAATGAACTGAAGGGCGAAACCTCAAATAATAATGACAATCTGTAAATCTCAAGGTAAACTATTATCAGACTGTCTGATCCATCTATACAGAGAAATCTGGCAGGATCTTCTCTACAATTTCAATTTTGGAGGCTGTTGCAGCCACCAATGGCGTGAGATGCCATGAGAGAAACCGATATTCACACAAGAGATAGCTAGACGTGATGATGCACAAGCATTAATCAAACACCAAAGCTTCCAACATCACAAGCAACAACAAAAAAAACACAAGTGGACATTTGCAGAACACTACAAGATAAGATATACAAGCAAAATGTGTTAGCAAAGTGATACCTATGATGATGGCCGCATCTCCTGTCTCTCTTACTTTTTTCTTTTAAGGAATCTTGTGGTGATAATCCTGTAAAAGAAGACGAGATCATGTTAAACATAGAAACAGAAAACACTGCAAATACAAAATATTTTGGAAATTTCACTTAAGCAGCTAACTTACTAAACAAAATTTGCAAATAACTATCAATTAGCCTACGGCATTTGAATCTAACACCAAGAGAGTAAAACAAGCGAATACCAAACCTTTTTAGGCTGACCGAGAACAGTGTTGTCACCAGTAGTCGTTGCAAGAACAAAAACCACCTGCAAAGTGATGGAACCGAACTCTATCCCTTACAATAATTTCCCGATTGAATGCTTTCGATACACATTTTGTAAACAAATGACAATCTCTGCAAACTCTAAGATTCTTTGTAATCCGGAGAGTTGTTCCTGCAGGAGTTCTCATCAATCCATATGCAATGGCTAATTTTTCACTATGAAATGCAGATCCTAAACACCGATCAGAGAGAGTTGGACCAGTCATGTTTGAGTCCTCTGGGTTGTAGCCAGCTAGTATGGCGCGACGGACTACTTCCTGCAGTTCTGAGTAAATAAGTGCGGACTCCGAGTGCATTTTGTCATCAACCACAAACTTGTGAACTTGATCACCAATCTCAGTCCAGCTCCATCCTGGCGTTGTCTGTAAATCATGGCTTCTTATCAGCTTCCTCATGCTAGCAAAACCTTGAGCATCATTCGCTGCAGAATATATCGAAGTCATAAGCACGTAATCCCCTGCATTGAAAGCCTCGAGCTGCACCAATTTCTTCATGGCTACTTCTCCTAATTCCAAATTCCTATGGATTTTGCAAGAGGCAAGCAGGGTTCTCCACAATACAGGATCTTCATGGCAGGATGACATATGTATCATCTCGAGCGCCTTATCGAGCTGACCTGCTCGTCCATAAAGATCCACCATGCATCCATAGTGTTTAATGTTGGGGCTCAGATGGAACTGTGAACTCATCATCTGAAAATGCTCAGCTCCTTGTTTGACTAGACCTTGATGACTACAACCTAACAACAATCCGAGGAATGTGATGGCATTGGGTCTAACCCCGGAAGTCACCATCTTTCTAAAGAACGAGATGGCCTCGACACCGTGCCCGTGAACTCCGTACCCAATAATCAATGAGTTCCAGGTTAACACATCTCTGTTGCGCATCCCATTGAAGACACTAACAGCATTTTCAAGACTACCACATTTTGCATACATATCGATAAGAGCATTGCTCACAAAGACACTTCCCTCACATCGAATCTCACAGGCTAACCTGTGTAGCATAACGCCCATATTCAAATCGCTAACATGAGCACAAGAAGATAACAGAGCAACGACCGTGTAACCATCGATGCACACACCTTCATTTTCCATTCGTTTGTGCATACCCAACGCTTGATGGTGTAAACCAGCATGAGAAAGACAAGAGATCATGGCGTTCCAAGAAACCAAGTCTCTCACGGGCATTTCGTCGAACACTTTGGAAGCAATGTCTATCATTCCATTAGCAGAGTAACAACGAACGAGACTGGTGGAAACAATAGCATCTGAAGAAAACCCAGATCGGATAATCGAACCGTGAAGCTCCATACATTTCGGAATCGAATAAAGCTTCTCACTTGCTTTGAGAGCGAAACCGAAAGTGAAGATATCGGGGCGTGAAACAGAGGAGAGAAGCATTCGATTATAGAAGAGAAGCGAAGAGAGAGGAGAAGAAGATACGGAGAAGCCACGGACAAGAGAGTTCCAATCTGAAGTTGATGGGTCGGAATCGAATTGTTCAAAGAGGAGAAGAGCGTAAGATAGGTTTCCGGTGACGGAGACGGCGCAGAAGCGGAGGAGATTGTTGAAGATTGAAGGATGGTGTTGAAGACCATTGATGATGACATGAGAATGGATCTTACGAAGCTTGTTCATACTGTTGCAGCCTTGTAGCATTCTCACTATCACTCTCGCTTTTTCGCACATCGTCTCTTTTTTGTTAAGTTTTTCAAAATTACTTTCTGCATGCAATTCTTCCATTTAATAAAAATGTTTTTCCTTAAAATATTTGACACATTTTTATTAAATTTGACTCATATTTTTTTTGGAAGATTACTAAAATAACCTTAATAAATGAATTTTTTACTAATTTGACCCTAAAGTTTCATAATTACTAGAACGACATTGAAAAATTTTTAACAACCGATTTGCCCTTATTTCCTTTGATAACAAAAAACGTATTTACGAAACTGTCATTAATGAGCTTCCCGCCAAAAGCGAATAAGTCTACCGATCACGTGGTATATTTAATTTACTGTAGTGGTAGACTTAATTATATGTTGTGCTAGAGTTATTAATCTGTGGTGGTAGACTTAATTATCTGTTGTGGTACACATAATTATCTGTTGTGGTGGTAGACTTAATAATTCATTATGGTAGACTTATTGATCAGCTGTGGTAGACTTAATAGTTTTTAGTGGTGGTAGACTTAATTTTCATTTTTGGTAGACTTATTCTTTAGTGGTGGTAGACTTAATTATCCCTTGTGGTAGACTTACTAATATGTGGTGGTAGATTTAATTACCTGTTGTGGTGGTAGACTTAATTATATTTTGTGGTAGACTTATTAACTTGTGGTGGTAGATTTAATTTACTGTTGTGGTAGACTTAATAATCCATTATGGTAGACTTAATTATCTGTTGTGGTATACTTAATTATCTGTTGTGGTATACTTATAATATGTAATGGTGGTAGACTTATTGATCTGTAGTGGTAGACTTAATAATCTGTCATGGTAGACTTATTCATCTGTTGTGGTAGACTTTATAATCTGTTTTGGTGGTAGACTTATTTATATGTTGTGGTAGACTTATTAATCTGTGGTGGTAGACTTAATTATCCTTTATGGTAGACTTACTAATCTGTGGTGGTAGACTTAGTTATCTGTTGTGGTGGTAGACTTACCAATCTGTTGTGGTAGACTTAATTAACTTATGGTAGTAGACTTAATTTACTGTTGTGGTACACTTAATTATCTGTTGTGGTAGATTTAATTAATCTGTGGTGGTAGATTTAATTATCTGTTGTGGTAGACTTATTAATCTGTGGTGGTAGACTTAATTATCTGTAGTGGCGGTAGACTTATTTCCTGCAGATATGCAGTGGTAGACTTATTGATCTGCAGTGGTAGATTTAATAATCTGTAGTGGTGGTAGACTTATAAATAGGTAGTAGTGGTGGTAGACTTATTGATCTGTTGTGGTAGAGTTATTAATCTGTGGTGGTACACTTAATAATATGTGGTGGTAGACTTAATAATACGTGGTGGTAGACTTAATTATCTGTTGTGTGGTAGACTTAATTATCAGTGGTGGTAGACTTAATTATCTGTTGTGGTAGACTTATTTATATGTTATGGTAGACTTATTAATCAGTTGTGGTATACTTGTTTAGATTAGGCATGGTAGACTTGTTTGTGGTAGGTGTAGATTTGTTGCGAAATCACTGTTTTGCCCTCAGGCGGACCTTCAACGGTGAAGAACTAGGGTAGCCGCCGCCATAGCTTGTTTTCTTCATTTCGACGAACCTCCTCTCTTGAATATCAAATTCTTACCTCAACCTTTACTTTTTAAACTCGATTTTTGGTTGGTTTGTCAATGGAACAAATAATTTTGGTATGTGGCACTTGGAGTTTTCTGAAAAAGCGATGGATCTGTAGTGGTAGACTTATAATATGTAGTGGTGGTAGACTTATTGATGTGTTGTGGTAGACTTATTAATCTGTGGTGGTAGACTTAATTATCTGTTGTGGTAGACTTATTCAAGAAGGGTAAAATCGTATTTTACCCTTCATCTTCTTCACCAGAAACTGTCAAACCCTAACAATGGCGGCCAACATGTATTTAGCTCGTTTTTACTGTATTTTAACTTGTTTTCAACTGGATTTAGCCTAAAACTAGTAGATTTAACATCATATATCCTTTTTCTAACCAAAAATCAAAAGTTTTCAATTTTTTTTTTTGCTAGTGATTTTCAAATCTTCTTGAAAATGAAAAAAAAGTCATCATAGGATCTGTAGTGGTAGTCATATATTCTCTTGTGCTTCCGCAGCCTCTGCGGCGCCGGATTCAAACAAAAAAAATCAGAAATTTGTTTGAATCGATTCAAACAAATTTCTGATTTTTTTTTTGTTTTGTTTTTTTGTTTTGTTTTTTGTTTTTTTTTTCAAATCTGAATGACATTTTTGTAATTACAAAGTTATACTTTGGTTTTTATGTCTTATATACTCGACTTTGATATTTTCATACTTGTGAAGGTTATTCTAATAATTATGGTATTTATCAAGGTCGTTTTAGTAATTATCCCTATTTTTTTTTATAAATAACTAGTCCACAATGTTTTTTTTTTTTTTTTTTTTTGTGCGCGCTAAATAGTAAATATCATATTAGTGAAGGTTTAGAGAACATAGCCTAAAAGTTTGGTACCTTAGCATAGAGTTGAGCTTGATTATGAGTCCGTCATCGGAGCCACAACAGCATTAGCTTGTCACAGCGTTTCCGATGTCTCCGTGACAAGATGATGTTGCGAATATTTTTGTCCAAATCTCTGAAAAATGTAAGTATCGAGTATTGATTGTGTTAAGACGTTGTTTCTTTGTTTCCATAAGTGGAAGATCGTAGCTTGAACTACAAGTTTCCTCAAGATCGATGGCGCTTTTGGTGAGCTTAGTCTTGACCATTCCATAAAATCCATCCAGTCTTGGAATGGAGAGTGAGTTGGTGTTAGCCTCATCATCACTTCACCCCAAATCTGAATACTGTAATCACAAGTCAGCAACAAGTGATCTCTTGTTTCCTCCAACTGCGAGCACAAGCAACATGATGTTGGAACAGCTAGGCCCCATGATGCTAGTCTAGTTCTAGTCGGTAATCTGTCCATGTTAGCAATCTACATGGTAAAAGCGTGTTTCGACACCGACTGCTTGAACCAAATTGTCCCTGCCCATGGCTGTTCTGGAGCTCTTGGCCTCATAACATTCCAAGTCTTTTTAGCGGAGAAACCCTGACAATTTACATCCTTCACAAACCAACCATAAGAGTCATCAGAGTTTGACCTACTTGGTAAAGGGATTGTTGTTAGATGCATATGGAGCTTTAGAGCCACATCAGACCGAGGAGGAGGCAAAGTCCAACCATCTCAATTATAGGCTGCGAAAATAGTAGCGTTGATTGGAATTCTGAAGCATCGCGGACCATCTTCACCAACAGCTTTGATTAAGGGACCCATGGGAGTCTATGAATCATACAAAAACTTGCTTTTAGACCATTTTCAACATGAGTTAATAGAAACCGTTCTGCCATTGGTCTAAGATGTAAAAGGGATCTCCATGTCCATGAATCGGTTTGTGCTTCGTCCACTGCCCAAAAACTTGCATCTCTCAGATGATGATGCTTATGCCAAGCTACCCACAACGAGCCGCTGTTAGAGAACAACAACCAGATAAGCCTTAAGCACAAAGTTCTGTTCCAAACCGCAAAACTCCTTAGATCCAAGCCTCCTTCCTTTTTTGGTAGATACACCATAGACCAAGCTACTTTAGCAGTCCTTTTAAGTTCAATATCTCCAGACCAGAGAAACCTAGCTAGCACATAAAGCCTCAATCTGCTTGATGCAACCCTTTGGCAAGACAAATGTGGAAATCCAAAAAGCCACTGTGCCCGAAATAACAGAAGCAATCAGCTGCGTTCTTCCAGCAAAAGACAAGGTCTTTACAGCCCAAGATCTAAAACGGGTTACAATCTTATCAATGAGCGGAGCACATTCAGAGATTCTTAGTTTACGGTGCATTAGAGGGAGTCCTAGATATCTGATGGGAAGAGAGTCAATAGGAAATCCATAGCTAGCAATTGCAGAGGATTCACTTTGGCTCAACCAAGCATGATAAAGTTGCGTTTTATCTCTGTTCATCTTTAGACCCGACCAGGATGCAAAGTCGTCTAGAGCTTCATTTATTCCATGAAGAGAGGAGCATCCACCATAAAAAAATATCATGACATCATCAGCAAACATTAGATGTGATATGTTAAGCTCAGAGGTCTTTGGATGATAGCAAATGTATCCTGCATCAAATCTAGATTTCAACAGGTTCGAGAATACTTCCATTGCTAGCACAAAAAGGTAAGGAGATATTGGAGTTTACCTTCGGCAAAGATCCTCTCCGAGAAGAACTCGAAAAACCGGAAGAGCGAACGAGGAGGAAAGAGGATGTATGTTCACAATGGGGGTGCAAAGTTCGTCGAGAAACAAACGCTTGAAATGGTAATTCTCCCATTCATAGTTTAATTGTACATATTTCTATTATGTTTAATATATTTTTTAGATAAGTAGACGAAAAAAGCTGGTGGGGTTCGTCCTGATTACTTGGTCGTGATGGAGACGAGACACAAGAACAAAACCTCCGGGGAGATACAAGAGTTGGGGATTCGTGAGGTTATTGAGACGTGCAAGAGGAAGAAGACGGATCGTTTGACGCAACTCTCGCAGCTCACTCTTGACTTGTCAGTCTTCGAACGAGTTACCTCGAGAAGAGATCAACGATATTGTTCTCTCAGTAAGTATTTTCATTATTTGTTTTGCTTTTGTTTTGTTTCCGTTCTAAAAAATTGTAAATAAAAATGTAAATACTTTTGTAGGAAACCCGGAAAGTCAAGGGCCGCATTGCTGGATTGAGTGGACTTCCAAGGCTTGAAATGGGATCTTCTTCTGTCGCTTCTCAATCGTTCCCTTCCGAGTACAAATCCGAGATTCAAAAGCTTAACGAGGTGGTCAAAGAACGTGACATGAAAATTCAAGAATTGGAGAAAAGTCAACAAGAGTTGAAGACCAAACACAACTCAACTCGTGAAAAATTGAACAAGATAAAAGAGATTATGAATAACAAGTTTCCGGGAATATTTAACTAGTTCAGATTTTATTTTATAAAACAATCTTTGTTTTAGATGTTATTTTTATAGATGAAACTATTTTTATGTTTTCTGAATTTTCAATTTCAATTTTAAATTAAATAAATATATTTTAATTAATTGTTTATTGTTTAAAAAAAATAATTTCAAAAAATTTGTTGGAAATCCGTTGGCCAATAATCCGTCGGAAATCCGTTGAAACGCTTCTGTCGGAAACTCATCGTAAATGTCTTGTCAGATATCCGTCGAACAAGTGGTCGAAATTATTTTGACGGTTTCAGTCCGTCAGAAGTTCGTCGATGAAAAAGTCGTCGATAATCTGTCGTAAATTTAGACACATTTCCAACGGATATTGTCTGTCGTAAATTTTCGACGGATTTCTGACAAAAATAGATTTTCGAGGACTTGAAAACGACAACATTTAATTCGTCGGAAATTTGTTAGAAAAGGCTCTTTGCGACGGATTTACGACAGAATTCGCGGTCGTTTCTGAGCTTCTTTCTTGTAGTAATCTTTTTCTGCAATGCAATGTCGAATTTCGATATTCTCTCTCATTGTTTGCAGGAGATTAAGAGCATTCAAGAGATGGATGAAAGCTAACGGAGTCGATTGCAGCGACGCTCTCAATCTCATCGACGACCAAAACGGAGGAGTCTCCGTGAGAGCGTTATGCGATTTGAGTGAACGAAATGTTGTTGCAAACATTTCGAAAACTGCTTGTCTCACTATAAAAAAACCAGTGGGGCTCGTGAGATTATTGAATCTGCTGATTTAGATGGAAGTTTAGGTCTCTCAGTGGCACTCATGTACGAGAGAAGCTTAGGTGAAAAATCTCCATGGGCTGGATATCTTCAGATTCTTCCTGTTCAAGTGGATTTGCCTCTAGTTTGGTCCCTTAGTGATTTGGATTCTCTCTTATCTGGAACTGAGCTTCATAAGATTTTTAACCCCAATTTTGATTACCATTTTGCATTTGATTCTTGCTTTTGTAGCCATTAAGGGAATCTAGTAATTTAGTTGATTTCACCACTCGGCTGTTGAATGTTTAATTTGTTTCCTATAAAAAAAGTGTGACATCATCAAATCTCAAAAACGGGTTTTCTATTATATATAGATTTGACTCGGTTTAGACAAGATTATTATAGTAGTTTAATTTTTGTATATCATTGAACGTTTCACCAATACTAAAACTTATATTCAATTTAATTTTTTTTAAGAAAAACTTTTAATACCTTCCACTTGGGTTCAAAGATAAATAAATCTACAAATAAAGAAATGAAACAAACCTTTAAAAGAAATAGAGGAAATCAGAAAAACCACATTTAATTGAATTTTGATATAGTTGTTTTTTGTACAATTATATCAAAATTCAACAAATATATTCTAAACTCTAGTGTAAAACTTGGCTAATAGGGTCCATCAACCCAAGGCAAGCTACTGCTAGTGGATGTGTATTGTTGATTAGCAAGTTATCAATATCGTCATAATCTTTTTCTTCCTCTGCTTTCCTCTTATTCCCCATTGTTGACACTCCTAATAACAATTCACCTCCTTCCTCCAAATTGGGATTGAGAGAGTGATCTTCACCAACTCTTGATGTTGAAGATAGAAAATCGAAGCCAACTCATTAAATTGGAGACACACGAGGATCGATCCTTGTCTTCTTCTTCTTGTTCCTCCTTCGCTTTCCTCTTCTTTCCCATTGGCGTCTGATAAATCTTGCACAACACTGTATCCAGCTACATACACGAAAACAAACTCAATAATTACTCACAAGAAATAACTTGTAACCCAAGTAAACATATATAGTATACCGTCTTGTTGTCTCCATGGGAATTTTTATGAGGCAGAGGACGTTCCAAACGGTATTCTTGCATGATCCAATCTGTTTAAACGCCGTTTGGTTGTTTTCCGA
The DNA here is from genome assembly GCA_964056655.1 of Arabis hirsuta. NCBI lineage: Eukaryota > Viridiplantae > Streptophyta > Magnoliopsida > Brassicales > Brassicaceae > Arabis > Arabis hirsuta. The sequence continues at coordinate 3,670,119 of OZ053308.1, read as the reverse complement.
TGCGAAAATCAAGACTTCTTTTAGAGCCGCCCCACACTCCTTTTCCGGCATGAATCTTTGTCACAGTTCCTGTTACTTTCCAATATCCTCCATTAGCACTACAATCCGGTCTATTTCCACCATCAAATTTCTCTCCGTTATAAAAAATCACTCGTCTTTATCATTGCCTTTCTTGAATTTTGCTGTTATAGAATAATCAAAATATAAGAACAACAACAAACGAAAAAAGAACCATTCGTATTGAGCTAAAAAAGATTGACATATATATTTCGAGCTAGCTAGTGAGAAGACAAACCTGAAAGTTGTGTGGGATTGTAATTGTAGACGTTAACGTAATGGATTTCGACTTTTGGCAATGAGTAGCCGTGTAAGAATGGGTACAAGTAATAAAAGATGAGTTCTTCATCTTTTGGACCTAAAACCTGGAGGGAGAACCAAAGGTTCGTAATAATTATAAACAGCATTGCAACTTGAATTCGATGGTCGAACGGTACAGTTTCCCGGTCATCCACCGTGTTGGGGTCTCCTAGTGACGGTGGTTGCAGCAAAGCTCTTGCCATCGAGTGGTTAGGGTTGATTTTTCCCAATAGTTAAGTTTTGTTAGGAGAAAAACATTGATTTGCATAATTTATTGTTTTTAATTTATAGATCTACTATAACAAACTTTTGTCTAGTCCTATTGAGAATTGGTATGCTTTTACAAGAACAAAAAAAATCGTATCTTCTCAAAAACAATTGTCTAGTCCTAATGAAATAATGAATACGTTGGAATAAAACAATTGTATCGAAGGGGGTAGAGACTGCATACTAGTTTTGAGTGAATAAATTATAAATACATATAGAGAAACTTATAAAACAACACTTCTCCACAAAAAAAAAACTTATAAAACATCACTTATTATAAATTGTCATCTTAATGAAGAAAATCAAATCCCAAAACTCCATAAAAACTATTATATAAAAAAAAAAAACTCCATAAAAGGTTGAGATCAACGCTTAGTATTCCTTTTCATTCCTTCTTTCACGATCTCTTCCAATAAACCGGTATTGTTCGACACTCCTACGAACAAATTGGAATTGGGAGAGCGATCTTGAATGGAGCCACCAACTCTTGTTGTTTCTTGTTGTTGACGTTGAGGATAGAAAATCGTAGACAATTCATCAAATTGTGTCGGACGAGGAAGATCTTGTTGTTGGTTTGGTTGAGTACTCATCTTTCTTGTTAGTTGTTACAATGTTTGCAAAAAAACTTTAATTGTTATTGGTTTGTTTAGCACAAACTTTTTAGTCTATTTATAAGTTATTTGTAAATGTAAGAAATGGCAATGTACTATTTTTATTTTATTTTTGGTAAAATGGCAATGTACTTATGTAATATCCTTATTTTTGGAAACATGTTTTTTCCTCTACTTAAACTTTGCTTATTCAAAGTTGCATGTCAATCTCTCTCTAATACTCTAGTTTACAAAATTGTATGTTAAAAAAATCCAAATCTTTACTAGTTTAATTTTTCAAGAAAATATACAAATCTATGCAATTAGTATACATTTCCATCCAATTTTGCCAAATTGATCTTTACTAGTTTAATGTTTTCAAGAAAATATACAAATCTATATGCAATTAGTCTACATTTTCGTCCAATTTTGCCAAATTGGTTTAAGCCGGTTAATCTAATTTTAAGGATGAAGGGTATTTTCGTCAATACCCTTTTATGATACAGAGAGGATAAACCCTTCTCGTTCATCAGTCGCCGTCGTTGTCTCTCTTATCGGCACGTTGTTTTGTTTCCCTCCGGCGACACTTCTCAAAGAGATTTCGAAGATCGAAGAGAAAGCATCATCATTCATGGCCACAAGGTTCTCTCTCTCACTTTCTCAATCTTCTTCTCTCAATGCGATGTCGAATTTCGATCTTCTCTCTCTCTCATTGTTAGCAGGAGGTTAAGAGCATTCAAGAGATGGATGAAAGCTAACGGAGTCGATTGCAGCGATGCTCTCAATCTCGTCGACGACGAAAACGAAGGAGTCTCCGTAAGAGCGTTCTGCGATTTGAGTGAAGGAGATGTTGTTGCAAACATTTCGAAAACTGCTTGTCTCACTATCAAAACCAGTGGGGCTCGTGAGATTATTGAATCTGCTGATTTAGATGGAAGTTTAGGTCTCTCAGTGGCTCTCATGTACGAGAGAAGCTTAGGTGAAGAATCTCCATGGGCTGGATATCTTCAGATTCTTCCTGTTCAAGAAGATTTGCCTCTAGTTTGGTCCCTTAGTGATTTGGATTCTCTCTTATCTGGAACTGAGCTTCATAAGGTTTTTAACCCCAAATTTGATTACCATTTTGCATTTGGTTCTTGCTTTTGTAGCCATTAGTTGCTTAAAGGGAATCTTGCAATTTAGTTGATTTCACCACTCATGAGTATGAATTCTTGTAGGCAGGTGGTGAAAGAAGATCATGTTCTTATATATGAGGATTGGAAGGAAAACATTTTGCCACTTACCTCTTCATTGCCTCGGATTGTTGATCCCGATTCGTTTGGTATCAAAGAGTATCTTGCAGCTAAGAGTCTAATTGCTTCACGGTCTTTCCAGATTGATGACTACCATGGATCAGGGATGGTCCCTCTTGCAGACCTGTAAGTTGACCTCAGATTTGTTTTGGTTACTCATTTGTTTACATAAGCCTTGTTAAGCTAATTTGTATCAAGCAAAGAAAGATTGAGAGATTGAATCCAAGCATAATACCCTTACACTGTGTAAACCATAGAAATGCTTTCCTGTATCAGCTCTTTTTGCTCTCTAATATTTTAACTATTTAAGTTCGTTGATGAAGTTTTGTATTTTTGTTTAAGGGTTGTATGTTTAAGATGTAGTATCTTGGTTATTCACTTGGAATTGTGCTTCTGAGTTTTGTCATATGTGGGGAAAAATGATCCTTGGAAGTCGGTTTTTGATTGACATAATCTGATTCTAGCATGTTCTGTGAATTTTCTTACAAAAACTGGATGTTTACTCATTTTCTACTCTTTTGAATCTTGCATGTTTACTCCATATGGTAGCTTCAATCATAAAACTGGAGCAGAAGACGTTCATTTCACCGCTGAATCATCTCACAGTGAATCCGATACCGAAGCTGATGAAACTGAGAATCTTGATGCTGCAAATGATCCCACTGGTGAAGATGATGAGCCTTCCAGTGAAAGTTCTTCCTCGGGTGAGCAATCTTTTGAAGAAGTTCCTGGTGAGAACACTGATGACGAAGCCGAAGAAGAAGAAAACTCTTCAGTGTTGCAAGATGATCTATCTGGGTTAAAAATGATTATGGTGAAGAATGTCTCAGCTGGAGCTGAGGTATTATGCATAATTTTCTTTTCGAGTATTAGTCTGTTAGAATCATCTTTCATTTGCATTGATGACTTAATCTCCTTCATCTTTGTAGGTATACAATACATATGGTTTGATGGGTAACGCTGCTTTACTCCATAGGTACGGATTTACAGAACCTGATAATCCTTACGACATAGTAAACATAGATCTAGAATTAGTAACCGAGTGGAGCACATCCTCATTCACAAGCCGGTACACTCGAGCTAGAGTCTACTTATGGAGAAAACTAGGTTACACAGGATGCGAGAGCCAAAACTCCGAATATTTCGAGGTTTCTTCGACCGGAGAACCGCAAACCGAGCTTCTGATCCTCCTCTATATACTACTCTTACCAGAAGACATATACAGTAAACTCGATCTAGCTACATCCACAACAACAGGAGATTATCTCTCTAAAGAAGAAAGAGAGATAACAATTGGGAAACACAAGTTCACGTTTGGACAAAGCGAAGGAAACGAAGTTTTGCTCACAGATGGTGTTTGTGAAGCTCTTCTTGCTATTGTGGATAAGCGAGAGAGTTTATATGGATCAGTGAGTTCTTTGGAAGATGACATTGTTAGGCTCAAGGCTTGTCTTCTTACGAGAGATCGGAGATTGTATCATTCGTTAACGTTGCGTGTGAGTGAGAGGAAGATTCTGGAGAAGCTTAGGAGCTACATTCGTAAAAAGGTCGGCGAGTTTTCCGGCGAAAAACGCCGGAAGAAGTTGATTCCTAAACCGTAGCACACCCTTGTTGAATTTTCAATTTTAAACCCCAAGTTTATCGTTTTATTTATAATTTGGTCACTAACATTGCATTTCATCTATAAGGACCATTGAATCTGAACACATTTGATCGATTCTTTTTGTTGAATTTTTTGAGGATAAAAACCAAGAAAGAAACGAGTTTTATCATCGTGAGTATATTGAGTAATCTTCCGGCCGAAGCAAAAGAAAGCGTGACAAAAAGCCGGCGACTGTCAGAGTGGTAGAATCGTAAATAGTAGAGAAAGCAAAGGGTAAATTGAAAGAACAAGACACGTGGCACGTGGGAGTTAAATGGATTTACAAGAAGAATACAGAGACGAGAGTTTTTTTTTTTTTTGTAACAGTCAAATACTCAATAGAGTGTGAAGGAGAGATTCTCTTCTCTTTTTCGTCTTTTCTTCCTCCTCCAAATGCCAATCTCACCAGAGTTTCTCTAGGGTTTTCTCTTCTTCCTTCGGATCTATATGAATCGGTATGTAACTTTATTGAGCTGGTCTTGTAATGTAAACTGATTTGATTTGGATTGGATTTGTGGATTTTATTATTTATTTTTTTTCCTGAAGCGTTTACCGTGATCTGGTTTCTGATTGATCTTAATTTTCCTGATTATTCGTGTGAAAGTTGTGTTGATTTCTGTTAGATCGTTTGCATTGTACTTTCATCACATTGTTTCATTCGATTTCTCTCCCGTTGGTAATGGCTCGTTTTAGAATTTTCTAGCTTAAATGTGGTTGAATCATGTAGGTTTTAAGCTCTTGCAAATCGATCATACTCATTATTTCGTCAGTCTTTAAGATTTGGTTGGCTTAATTAGTGTATAAGAAATCAATTAACCATCCTGTTAGGGGGATTTGTCTGTTAATCAGTTTGTAAGAGACAGATCAAAGGTTAGATTCGAAGATTGTAATGATGTATTATGAGTTAGAATGTTCTAACCTGGGAATAAAAGGTCTGATGTGTTGATAGTGACATGATGAGGTTTTCCTGATTTGGTGGAAACATGTGTTCTACTGTTTGGTTTTTATTTGCTCAACTGTGACCTATAATTACATTTTTTTTGGATCTTGTAGTAAGCACTAAGATGAGGTAAGCTTGTGGAAGATAGGGGATATGGCCAAAGCCTCTTTGGTTTAACAACTTAGTGAAAAAAGTTAGCAGAGGTTGGTGATCAGTTCTCCTACTGGATTTTGCAGGCTAATAACTAGTACCTGACTGTAGCCAGCTTTAAGCTTTCCTAAAGTTTCAAGCACAGAGGCTTTTTATTTCCTCTGGTTTTGCTAACTCAGCAGAAGGAGATTGCGACAGGATGTCGAGTGGTCGAAATACTCATTGGTGTCACAGATGTCAACGTGGTGTTTGTCTTCGAGGTCGAGATTCTATCTGTTCTTATTGTGGAGGAGGATTTGTTGAGGAAATCGATGTAGCACCGAGTAGCCCCTTAGATATGCTTAGAGCTCATAGGGATGTTGATCGTGATCCGACCTTTGATCTCATGGAAGCTTTCTCGGCTTTTATGAGAAGCCGCTTAGCTGAAAGAAGCTATGACCGAGATTTCAATGGAAGAATTGGCTCTGCGGGTTCTGAAAGCTTTTCAAGTGTAGCTCCTTTTTTGATCTTTGGTGGTCAAGCTCCCTTTAGATTGGCTGGTGGAGATAATAATTCAGTCGAAGCTTTATTCAACGGGTCACCTGGAATTGGTATTACTCGTGGCACCAACGCTGGAGACTACTTTTTCGGACCTGGTCTTGAAGAATTGATCGAGCAGCTTTCATCGGGCACTCATCACAGAGGTCCACCACCTGCACCAAGATCATCAATTGATGCATTGCCAACCATCAAAATCACACAGAAGCATCTCAAGTCATCAGACTCTCACTGCCCAGTTTGCAAAGACGAATTCGAACTGAAATCAGAAGCAAAACAAATGCCGTGTAACCATATCTATCATTCTGACTGCATCGTCCCGTGGCTGGTCCAGCATAACTCATGCCCGGTCTGTCGTAAAGAGTTATCATCAAGAGGAGGATCTTCTTCAAGCACGCAGAGTGATCAGAACAGAAACACTAATGGAAGAGAAAACAACAGAAGAAGGAACCTTTTCTCTAACCTATGGCCATTCCGCTCGTCTAGCTCAAGCTCGAATCAAAACCGCAGAGACACAAACAATACTGCAAATGCAGAAGAAAGCCATTATAATCATCATCACCACCAGCAGCAGCAACAACAACATCAACAACAATCTCATATGGGTTACAGTGGATGGCCTTTTGACTATTAAAGGTTAATCTAAAACTCTTTTAACTCTCTATAAAGTTTCACTTTTGGTTCTTTGTATTTTGTTTGTGCTTCCTCTTTGATTCTGTCTTTATTTCACTTTGTTCATTTGTTTACTTGTAGATCTTCTGTTTCTTTGTTTATGGTTTATCAACTTTGTGTTTTTATTTATGGATTTTATATATGACACATGTTAGCATGTTATTGAATTCGTAGCAAATAATTAATTTATATGTTTGGTTTTTTAGAGTATTGTAAGTTTCGGCTGTCGCCAACCAAACTTCAATCTGATTTATTTTATTTTTCTTATAAATATTATATAACTATTTCATTCTTCGGTTGGTTTGGATTTTCTTCTTACAAACTAATTTTTTAACGTTTGTTTTACTTTCACATTTCGTAAGCAAAAGCCTGCCCATACCAGAAACTGAAAACTGTGATGTGTTAACAAAGCTTGACCATTCTAGAATATCAATTTCATTATTTATTATTAGATTTTGTCTTAAAGACGAAAGTGATAGTTAGATAACCAAATTGTGTTAGTTCAATGGTGTACCATCAAGATTTTTGCCCATTACGAATATGCTATTACCTAAAAATAGTAGATTCCGATATTTTTGTTTTATATAATAATAATATTTGGCAACGTATGTTCTACGTTGCATGGAATCTGAACCGATACGCGGAAGCGATTTTTAGTAAAAAAATTAAGAAATGGGTTCATGTTGGAAGCATATATACATATACGCATATATATATACTTTAATTAAATATTATACTATATTTATAAAATATTAGAAATACACAAATTCAATACAATTTTATGTAACGCAATTGAAAAAATTTAAAATAATATGATTCAAAATCAAAAATCTAAATCACTGTTTTCATTCTCAATTTTTTCAACTCCATCACCAAACTCAAATCTTCCAAAATAATCTCATTCAATTAATCAGATTAATCACTTCAAACATCAAACATATGAGCAAAACACTTTTCTAAACAAAATAATTTATAGATAAAAGACGAAATTAGTTTTTATAGATGTCAAAATATTAAATTAGTTTTCGGTTTTATTTTGTATTTATAATGAGAGAGTTATCGAAAATAATTTTACCTTTCCTATTTATTTACAATGCAATATTTTTAAACCGGAAGCGCAAGCTTCCAAAACAAAATTGCAAGCTTCCAACGTGTTTTTAGAGGGAGTTTTTTGGAAGCGAACTTCCGAAAGCTTCCGAGAGATTGTGATTCCGTTTCTAATTCCAAAGCGGGAAACGGACCTCCGACGAAGCTTCCGTGCTACCTGGGAAATTCTAAAGAAAAATTCTAAAAAATGCCACTTTTTCAAAATCATTTATTCATTATATCATTTATATTTGAGTTAGTTATGTTGTAGTAGAGTTTAGTTTTGAGATTTTAGAGGTCAAAATATTTTTTAGGATTTAGAATTTTTAAGATTTAAGTTTTAAAAATTCTTAATTAGTGGTATTTTTACAAATGGACAACCTTTAGTGGTATTTTGACAAATATACACATCAAACGTGACATTTTTGCAATTGTCCCAATTCTAAAGAAAAAAATATCACAATTTGTATCATGTTTCGTTTAAAATAACAACCAAATTTGTAAATTGCAAAAATATCACAAACTTAAATTTATGAATGGGTTTTAAGAGTTGAGAAAAAGACCCTGAATAATGAACATTTTCTAGATATTTAGGAACCATTTGTAAACCTTTTAGTTTAATGTATTTTTTTCTTAAAATATTTGTTTACTAAATTTAATGAACTTGTAGAATCCATAAAGTATATTTCAAATTTTTTAATTTTGACTAGTAGAATTTGATTTAATAGAAATGAAGATTATAAATAAGCATTATTTTGGAACTGCTTTTTACAAATGAAATAAAATAACATTTCGACGTGTGATAATTTCTACTAAGCTTAGACAAAGCTTAGCGATCCACAAAATAACAAATTGTGTTAATATTGTTATTATGTCATCATCCAAATTTATATGATGTTGAAGAGAAAATACATAAAAACCAAAAAGATCTTACTCGATTCTATATATATATATATAAAGAAGAAATAATTTGTCAGAAGTCATAACTAACAAAAATAGAAATGGAAGTTGGATCGAGTTATGTCCTCTTTTGTTTTGTTTTTGTGACCGAGATTCATTGAATAAGCAATGAATAGCATTAGCCACTATGATAAATATCGTCAACACTATTATTAGTAGCTCTAAATTGAATTTAATGTCACCGACGACGTAGAAGAAGCTTTAAAAAGACCCACAAGATTTCTGCCGTAGATGGAAAGTGACAAAAGTCTTTGACCTAAAATTATTTTTTCTTTTAAAGATGTTGTCTCTTCCGTGATCAAAGTTTCACAACTACCTGTCTTCTCAACAAGTTATTAGTACCAATTCTACACAAATTTCCCATCATCATAAATTTTCTTTCTTTAATTTCCATATCTCTACTTGTTGTACCATATTTTGTATTCATTTTCTTAAGGCCTCAAATAGTTGGTTTGCAGTTAATTAGCACCATACATATAACATGTGACGTTTTGTATAATTAGCTACACACTAAATCGATTCATAAACTCTTTTTTAAAACCTTTACTATAAATCTAATCTACAATTCATAAAACCCTTGATAACATCAACTATATATAACATTATCAAGGTTAAGTTTATAGCATATGCTAATGTTTGATTGTATATCCTTTTCAGTTTTCACCCATCTATTTTTTCCCTTTCTAAAATTAAATATCACATCTATTTTTTTGTCACACAATATACAATTATTATTATCTATTGAACTTTAATGTTTGTGAATACAATTTATCAATTATCGGTTTTAGCAATCCACCAATGGATACAAAATCAATTTACAAGTGAGCATTACATCTACTTTGGAAGGATAATGATATGTAATATCTTCATATCATTGTTTTAAAAATATGAACCGGAGAAAACCAACTATGAAAGAAAGTAACAACAAATAAAGTTTAAAGTTGATAAATATATATTATAGAAATAAGTAGAAAATCCATCTAAGTATTTTTTCACACAATATAGTTTGTTATGTTGCCTAAAACAATATTAAAAACAAACAAAAAAATTTCGAAATTCAAACTGACATGAGCTCACACCCATTTGACATATAATATGTTCATATCATTGTTTTTAAAATATGAACCGAAAATCAAACTAAATATTTTTTCTAGCATGTTGTTCAGTAGCCTAAATTATACAAAAAATTATGATATTTATGATATTTTTAACTGTAAATAATTATATATCATATCAACTTTTTCGTCTTAGCTTGTTTCTAGTTATTGTTATTATTTTTCTTGTGGATCATTGTCTGCTTAAAAGTTTATCATTTTTTCCAATCGTTGGATCTCAGTTGTGAGTCGTGTCTTCGATGGACGACTCTCTTGAAGGCTCTTCTACTCAAACCCATATCAGGATCTAGTCGAGATCTTTATTGGTTTTTCAATTTTTTTTTAGATTTAAATCGACTCATTTTGATCATATTCGAACATCAATATAGAAAGTTGGTGCTCTACTGTGTCTCCAACCATTGGAAACATATTCAAATTCTGAAGTCCACAAAGAAGACGAGAGGACTTGTAGTGGAGTTGAAGGTTATTTGGTAATTAGGAATTGTCTTTGTTCGTTTCAAGATTCTGCAAATGGGTTTTTGGTTAAATTCATAGTAGTTTTATTTGTTTTTGGTGTTAGTTTATCTTGATCGTTCCAATACAAACCAATCAAATTTGTTTTACAATTCAATGCAAACAAATCAAATATGTGCTTGTCATCATCATAAAAGGTCATCTCACGTAGGATTAGAGCCTTCTCCTTTCAAGCTATTTCAATTCGGAACGTAATTCTTTTAACATTTTGATAAGCCTCTTCTACCTGTGGCTCAAGAACATTAATCCACTTTTTGTTTTTCTTACTCCTTCCATCCAATGTCTTTTAACTTGTTTTCAAGCCAATCAACTTCAAACCCCATTCCTTCCAAGTAGATTATTGAGCTACTAATTGTTTTGAGACATTTCTCACTTACCGAACAAGGCGGAATGTAGAATGGTTCGAATATACTTTTTGAGACACGCACATATCCAATAACTTTGTACTTTTTTCACTCGAAACTTGTCTTTAATTCCAATTTTCGGTTAGAAAGTACGTACAAAAGTTTTTCCCCGGTGAGCTTAGCAAATGTTTTTATGGTTGTTGAAGGTTGTTAGTGTGAGGTGTCATAAAATTCGAACCAAAAACTGTAAGAATTTGTTTAAAACCAACCGTATCAAAACGAAAATAATTTGATCTTCAATAGTAGAAGTTGGTAAAATATATAGGATTCGAGATTAAACCTATATATTAAACCTTGTACGCAAGTATATGATAGTAGTAATTACAAAATTAAATTTGTAAGCCAACAAACACAACAATCATAAGAGACTACATATTTATAATTGTTTTAAAAAAAACAAACCAACTATGAAAGAAAATAACAACACATAAATTTTAAAATTAATAAATATATATTACGAAAATAACTAGAAAGTCCATCTAAAGGTGTAAATGGTAACACAATTTTACAATTCTGCAGCATTAAACTAGATTTAGCAATTCTGCTAACACCATTTGCTATTTAACAAAATTCTACAAGGTTCAGCTAGATTCAGCAATTCTGCAAAAAAAAAAAAAATCAAAAATTTAGTTGAATTCAACAATTCTTAAAAGAATAAGTGATAGATAATATTTTTATTTGAGGTAAAAACATCGGATAAGAGCGAATATATATGAGAGTTATGGATATCAAAATTATATTTGAAATATTTCTTAAAAAATAGATCGATAATGCGGATATGGTATATATAATTCGGATAGTTAAAATCATTTTTAAACGAGTAAGAATCATATCGTGTTCGGGTATTTGAGGTAAATAACCTTAATTTTGGATAATTTATTGAAATTTTTGATAAAAAAAATTTAGATAACTATGTAACGTTATTTAAGAAAATAGATCGTGTTTATGTATTTCGATTTAATTTTAAAATTTTCAATTTGGTAAAATTCAAAAATTTCAATTATTGTTTGTACTAATATAATTTAAGAAAAACTTTATGTTTTTTTTTGAAAATAAAAATTAAGAAATTAGCGTAAATTTTGCAGAAAACAAAACTTTAGAATAGTTTACTCTGTTTGTAAGATAAATAATCTATAGTTTTGACGAGGTGCAAAATTTCTCGTTAAATTATGTTGTAATTTTATGCTTTTTAAAATTATTAAATATATCAGATATAAAATTTAGTGTTTTATTAGTTTATTCAACTAAGCAAGAGCAACAAAATTCTGTAACTAATTTTTGTAGGTTTATTTAATCAATAATTTATTTTTAAAATTCGGTAATTTAGCAAATTCAGCAATATTCAGCTATATTCAAATTCTGTTACCATTTAGATCTAAGTATATTAATATGTTGACTAAAACAATATCAAAAAACAATTTTTTTTTTTTTTTGAAATTTAAACTGGCACGAGCTCACACCCACTAGTACAACTGCTCTGTACATAAATTACTAAACAAATCTTAAATATTAACAAAAATAAATATATAAAAAGAAAAAAAGATAAAGCAAACACATACTCCTCTCACAAAAAAAGAAAAAAAAAGTTTTCACAATTGTCATTTGCAGAGAAAGCTACTTCACTCCTTTTTCTCCTTTCTTCCTTGTTCCGTCTCCCTGAGCCCTACATTTTTGTTTCAGTCGACAGGAACCGCTTTGTTGCTTGCTTTTGGAGCATCTTCCTTTTCAAATCTCGAGAGATTTGATCGATTTGGTTTCCTTCGCGGGGAGAAGAAGAAGAAGAAGCCCGGCCGTGATGGGTGCGGCGGAATCTGGAGCAGATCGGAGAAGTTTTTGTTTATAGATTTTGAGTTTTCCCGTGAATGAATCTGTGTTTTACTCTGTGTCCGTGTTTGTTATGGGAAAGAACATCGACGAGGAGCAGAATCTCCCTGGAAACGACGGAATCGCTTCGGCTACGAATAACGGAAGAAACAGATGCTCATGCGTTTGGATCTCTAGATGTTTTAGTCTCAGATGCGTTTTGATTCTCGCTTTCTCTGCTGCTGTGTTTCTCTCGGCCTTGTTTTTGTTACCTCCATTCCTCGGATTATCAGATCGTGGAGATCTAGATCTCGATCCAAGGTTTAAAGGTACAATTCGCGTCTCCTCAGATTCTGTTTTTTTGCTTTGAGAGCCCATGATTTCGTGATTTGTGGTACAGATCTAGGGTTTCTGATTCGCTGGGGTTTTTTTGTTTTCTGTATTTTTCACATGGGAATGTAGCAATTTGTCACATGAATGAGTATGAGCTGTAATAAAGCTGGATTGTTTTCTATAACGAGACAAGCTCGATTTTGAAGAAACCTCTTGACTGATTTTTTTATGAATTTCTTTCAATTTTTTTAGGAGATGATGTAGGGAATGTATATTTTCATTGACTTTGGACTTAGAAATGGCTATTTTAGGCGTTTTCTTTATAGGTTTATATGAATGATGTTGAAATTAGATGTAAACACTGAGGAGGAGTCTATAAGGTGACACAGTGAACTCTATATTTAGTATTGTAATCTGAATCAAAACTCTGCCTTAAAGGTGTGATTTCTATAAATGTTGCGGAATCTTGTTTTAAGCTTGGCTATGGCAAATATTGCTTTAGTGTTTTCTCAGTAATGGTGATGTAAATATGAATTTGGCTCAGAATGTTGCATGAAAGCAATGATTTTGTTTCCGTTTATGGTTATTAAGTTCACCAAAATCTTTTCCTCCATTTTCTTTTTGTTACTATACAATCTACAAAGCGGGTTAGTCGAATCAATTAAGAACGTAGACCTAGTGGGTGCATAGTTTACTGTGTAACCAAGCAGTGCAAACACATTTCCTCAAGTGATACTGCTTTGCTTGAGCAGCCAAAGACGTTTTGGTTTGAATTATGTAACTTGCTCTCTTCGATTTTGTTGTCTGATTTTTCTTTCATGTTAACATGCGTCTTCTTCTGTTTATTCCCTTGCTCTCTAGAGCATCATTTCTTGCTTTACCTGTATAATAACTTGGATCGTGATGTCTCTATGTTTTATGATGGAGCAACAATGTAGCTTTTTGGTTTTTGTTTCTTTTGCAGATCACAGAATAGTGGCGAGTTTTAATGTTGAAAAGCCAGTTTCGTTCTTGGAAGACAATTTGTTGCAGCTTGAGAATGATATCACCGATGAAATAAGCCTTCCCATGACCAAAGTAACTTAGCTTCCATATTTAGCTTACTTGCATGGATTTCATTGTTTCCATGATGATCATTCTGTAACTTCTGTTTCTTTTTCTTGAGCCAGGTTGTGGTATTAGCGCTTGAACGCTTGGGTGATCTTAACAGATCCATGGTTATTTTTGCCATTGATCCCGAGAAGAAGAATTCTAAGATACCCGCCGAAATTGAGAGTCTGGTCAAGGCAGCTTTTGAAACTCTGGTCCAAAAGCAGTTTTCTTTCCGCTTGACTGAATCCTTGTTCGGGCAACCATTCTCTTTTGAGGTGCTGAAATTCCCTGGAGGAATCACTGTGATACCTCCCCAGCCTATATTTCCCTTGCAGAAGGCGCAGCTTCTCTTCAACTTCACATTAAACTTCTCGATTCACCAAATACAATCAAACTTCGAGGAACTCACTAGCCAGCTGAAGAAGGGTATTAATCTAGCTCCCTATGAGGTATGACATTTCTGATTTCACGAGATCAGTTCTCTTTCTAATGATTTGGAATCTTAAAGTTCCCTCTTGTTGAATTGCAGAACTTGTACATAACCTTGTCAAATTCCAGAGGCTCAACGGTGGCGCCTCCTACCATCGTTCATTCTTCTGTTCTCCTCACATTTGGTAGCTCTTCGAGGTTGAAGCAGCTTGCTCAAACTATCACTAGCTCCCATTCCAAAAACCTCGGCCTAAACCACACCGTGTTTGGTAAGGTCAAGCAAGTCCGTCTTTCCTCAATCTTGCCACATTCACCCTCCACACCATCATCATCCCCTTCCCCTTCTCCCCAATCCGAAACCCACCAACACCACCATCATCATTACCATCATCATCATCAGCACCATCACCATCATGATCTTGCTCCAGAACCTTCACCTCCAACTAAAGGCTTTGCACCTGCACCAGCGCCAACCAAACACTCACCTTTACCTCCGAGGAACCCGCCATGTCCTTACGAACAGAGGAGACCAAAAGGAAACAGTGCTCTGAACCATCACACTGCACCACCAACGCCTGCACCACACCGGTCTCAGCCACACGCACCAGCACCAAACCATACCCCAGCACGACATCATGCCATCCCAGTATCTAGTCCACTTCCACACGTTGTATTTGCTCATATCCCACCTCCATCAAAACCACCAGGTGAAAAAACTCCCTCACCATCTCCTACTCCATGTAAGTCGCTTCTCTTTGTTTCTCACCTATCCGCATTTGTTTATTCACTGAACTAAAACATCTAAAATCTGAATTCTGTTATATATACAGCTTCTGCGAGCATCGGTCCGACCTTGGAAAGAGCATCATCGAAGCTCGTTTTAATAGTAGCCGTCGTAATCATCTTTCTGTAAAACCAAAAAAAACTAGCCGGAAGAAGCTGCTTTTAATGTTCAAGCTGTAAAAGAAACTAGCAGCAGTTCACAAAAGCAAACCTCCTCTGGTCGCAACATCAATCAAGGTAATTGTATAAAGGAACCACAAGCGATGAAAAAAATGTATGTATAAAAAAAAATGGAGAGTTTTTTTTGTTGTAAAAGTTATGTTGAGGTTTGCAACACAAGTGTGTCTTGCACCTAACATCCGAGAGAAGAAAAAAAAGAAACTTATATTAAAAAAAAAAAAAACATTTCTGTTTTTAATTTGTATATAAAGTAATTTTGTTTTTCACATCTCCACTCGATAGTACAAGCATCCATATCGCATGATCTATCTCATTGTGCCTCTTCGTTTTTACTGATCTAGTAGTAGTAATGAAATGCGATTTGTTTGTCTTCTGTGTGTATATATTTGTTAAAGATTTTACTTTTTTATTTTGGTGAAAAACAAACCCAAGAACAGAGTTTTACGTCTATTTCTAGCAAATTTTTCATTTTGGTTTTTTCTTTCCTACAAAAGCGGGAAAATCAGAAACGTAGATAATAAGAAAGCAAACATTTATAGCACCTAGTAAACTTGGAAGAAAGAGAATCAAAGAAAATGAAAAAAAACCTAAATTTGAAAAAAAAAAATTAGGAGAAAGAAGAAGAAGTCTGGGAAGGGGAGTCCCAGAATTTTTTTTTTTCTTGCCGGTGACAGTGTCGGGTTTCTCCCCTTTTCTTGTTCGTTCATTCCCTGAATGCCTTCACCAGTATTCAGGGTACGTTTCATTCTTCTTCTTTCTATATCCAAGTAGCTCGAATTTTCGAAGATTTTTCAAGAATTGATGATGACTTGTTCTTCAAGCAATTTTTCTTGATTCTTAGGGTTTTCTTGATTGTGTTATTACAAATGTTTAAAAACTCTGATTCGAATTTGCAGAAACTTGTGGCGATTTACAATTGGAGGAGCGAGGGATTATAAAGGTCGCTCATTTGCGTTGTATTGACATAAATATTCATGAACATTTTCTTGTAGCTTAATGGATACTTCAGCTACAAGAACACTTTCTTATATCCATGAACATTTTTGCAGGTACTATGGATTAAAGCCATTCAAAGAAGACGATTTTTACGATGATTCGTAGAATTGGATCTTTAAATGATTGAGGAATCCATCGAAGAAGAGTTTTTGCCAAATTTAATCTGAGAAAACACTGTCAAAAGTTTTGGCATGAACTGTATGGCATTGGCTGTTGATCCAATAACCGAACGGTTCACACATTTTAGCCGATCTTCACAAAGATGCAGACTCCAATCTCTTACCAACCTCGACTTTAACTTTCTCGATTTCAATAACACCAATCTCAATGCTTCACATTCCTTGAACCATCGAAGCGTTTCCACTCCATGCTTCTCTATAGATGACGGTTTAATCAAATCCGCTGATATTCCTCCTCGCATTGAGATTCTCGGTGGTCTAAGCGTTCCCACTATACGCGCCCTTGTAGCTGAAGTATCCTTAGCTATGGTTTCAGGAGCTCAACCTTTGCTTCTACCAAGTGGTTTAGGAGGTGCTTATCTTTTGCAATCCGGTAAAGGCCAAAGCATTGCGGTCGCAAAGCCAGTTGATGAAGAGCCTTTAGCTTTTAACAATCCTAAAGGAACAGGCGGTTTGATGCTCGGACAACCAGGGATGAAACGGTCTATTCGTGTTGGTGAATCCGGAATCCGCGAATTAGCTGCTTACCTCTTAGACCATCAAGGCTTCTCTAGCGTTCCACCAACCGCATTGGTCAGAATTTCACATGTTCCTTTCCATGTCAGTGATGGTGACTCCGCTTATAAAGTTGCTTCTTTGCAACGATTTGTGGGTCATGATTTTGATGCAGGGGAGCTTGGACCAGGGAGCTTCACGGTTGCATCGGTCCATCGGATCGGGATCCTTGATGTAAGACTCTTGAACCTTGACAGACACGCAGGAAACATGTTAGTTAAGAAGATACACGACCAAGACAACGGAGTTGGAGCCGCGGAGCTTGTGCCTATAGATCATGGTCTTTGCCTACCTGAATGCCTTGATGATCCTTATTTTGAATGGCTTAACTGGCCTCAAGCTTCGGTTCCATTTACCGACACTGAGCTTCAGTATATATCAAATCTTGACCCTGTCAAAGATGCAGAGCTTTTGAGAACCGAGCTATGCTCTATCAAAGAATCTTCTATACGAGTTCTCATCGTCTGCACGATATTCTTGAAAGAAGCAGCTGCTTCAGGGCTTTGTCTTGCAGAGATAGGCGAGAAGATGACTCGGGACATTTGCAGAGGGGAAGAGAGTTGTAGTCTGTTGGAGATTCTCTGCACCAAAGCAAAAGCAAGCGTCGTTGGTGGAATTGACGAAGAAGAAGAAGAAGAAGACGATGATTATAGTAGCGAATGGAATGAAGTAGAGGCAGAGCTAGAGTGCGGAATTTTTCAGTTTGACGATGAATTTGAAGAAATAGAATGCAAAGAGCAGATATCTAAACCACCATCCATTGCTGCGAATCTATATGCTCTCATGCTATGTTCGCCGAACCAATGGATTGTTACGAGCAATTATGCAAACGACATGAAGAGAGACGAAGACAAGAAAGATAGGAGTATCGTGAGGAGCAAGAGCCACCCGATTTGTGTGAATCATGATGAAACAGAAGGTATTTACTTCGGAGACATGAGTGAAGATGAATGGGAGATGTTCTTGCATAGTTTCCAGATGCTTTTGCCAGAAGCACTTGAAGGGTCAACAAGCAAAGGACCAAAGCCAAGATTTGGATCTTCCTGCAAATTCTGAGGAAAGAAGACAGAGAAAGAACAAACCAAAGAGAGTTTAAAGATTCAGGTGTTTGTTTATACATAGGCTCTAACTATTGATTTGATACCATAGAAAACCAAATGGAAAATGAGACGAGCAAAAACTATTAGCCGTCCATATCCAAAAAGTACTACTTGTTTGTGTTTCTTCTTTTTATTGTATCACTTCATTACTAAAACATTTAAGTACCATAATAAATACCCACAAGAACAATGCCTTTATATGCACTAATGCAACTATAAGTTTCTTAGTGATTCTATGTAATTTTATTGTTGAAAGATACTGAAATCAAGAAAACCAAAAGCCATGTTACATGTCAAGAAGTTGATTCTTCTTACTTATGTAGTAAGATCAACAATGACTGTAATGTTATCACCACTATCAAAGAGACCAACGTTGGATATGAAAATGTATATATATATATTTAAATAAAACTTGCAAAATTCTTGATAACACATGTATGAAACAGAAAGTTTGACACAATCTCTACATTATAATGAGAGAACCAAAAAAAAAAAAAGAGACAGAAGCCAGAAGAAGATCCATAGATGGCTTTCTTCTAAGCTCCAATGCTAGATTCGGGTTTTACGCCATGCCTCCGCTAGTTGCGGTCCTGATGATCTGGAACAGAGCTGAAAACAAAGCAAAGAGAAGATGTTAATAAATACACATATAGTACAACAACTACAATCAAAAGATGGACCATTGATGTTAAGGGAAACTGACATGAACCAATGACAACAAAGACAAAGAAGCCGAGAAGGATAGGTCCAACAGGGTAATCTTTGCCTTTCTTGGTAGTGGTCTCAGGAACAAATCCTCTTTTTGTTATGTTCTTGTCAAACTTCTCTATCTTCCTGTCTGCGAGTCGCTTTGAAGTTGTCTGCAATAACATCAAAAATCAATCATTTTAGATCTGTCTAAAGATTCCATCTTTCTACATCAAAATGCACATCCAAAATTTGATCCAATACACAATCATGCAGACATGAACTCAGCTTGTCATGATTCTAATCAATTAAGAGATTAATCAAATTTCGGCGAGATCCGAAATTAACCTAAATCAAACAAGAACATTACACAATCATGCAGACATGAACTCAGTTGGTCATTGATAGAAATCACATACTGAATTAGATCTGAGAAAATAAACAAAGCTTCACAGATCCGATCGACTAAATAGCATAACATAAGATCTGAGATCTGAGATCTGAGATCGAGGCTATTACCATGATTAACGCAGGAGGAGAAAAACTTGAAGATACTTTTTTGTTTTTTTTTTTTTGGTTTTTCCGAACTTTTTTTTCTTTGTTCGTTTCAAAATTGGCTTTGTGCTTTCACTTTTCACCACATATAAAGGAATTGGTAAATGCTATTCTTACAACGTACATCGTCACATGAACATCTATGATTGGTTACATACACGTCTAAGGACTACGTGTCGCTCGTTGATTGGTTTGTGTTTTGGGCTTCTTTATGCCATTCCGATTTTCGTTCTTAAGGAATTTTTTTTTTAATTAATAAGTTGCATTTTCGTATGTTATAAGTAATTTTTTTTTGGATAAACAGTCATATATATGTTACAAGTTTTGAATGCGATTAGAATCAAATTTAATTGATAAAAAAACTTAATAAATTTACGGTCATTTTGCAATCGAAAGTTTTATATTGTATCAATCGTATACTGATTGAATTTTATTTATAAATCAAAACAAACATTTTTTTGAGAAATTTCAAAAAATATCACTTTTCAAATGCCACTTTACAAAAATGTCACATTTTTGAAATCTTTGCAAAAATACCATTTTTTGAATTTTGTTTTTTATATTATTTATGTTTAATTTAACTATGTTTAATTATGGTTTAGTTTTAAAGGTTTAGGGGGGTTTAGGGATCAAAATATTTTTTAGGATTTAGAATTTTAAGATACAAGCTTTATAAATCTATAATTAGTGGCATTTTTGCAAATGAACACTCCTAAATGACATTATTGCAAATATACATAAAAAAATGGCATTTTTGTAATTGTCCATATTTTTTTTATAGTTATTTTTAGAACTAATTTGCCAAATAACCAAAAAAATTAATAATTAGAAAACTAACCAAAATTAACCTATGTGGTATAATTATATCCATTAAAATTAGGTTAATTGGTTATGTTTTGAATTCTAGTTTTTTTTTTTTGGGTTATTCAACCCAATTTCTCTATTTTTTATAGTTAAAAAACTTATACCAATCGGATCCAAAACGTGAAAATATATATAACTTTTTGAATTATTGAGTTTGTAGAATATTACAAAACTAATAAAAAAGATTGTTCATAGATTTTATCTTCTTTTTTTCGTCCATAAATTTGTCTTTAAATATTAATGTTGTTTATTTTGGGATGTGATAGTTTTTGTTTTTTTTGGGGTAAAATACGATGTGATATTGATTCAACAAATGTTGACTATTGAATTGGAGTGTTGCTGTTGTGATATCTAACTCATCACGATGTGGTTTGGCTCATATGGTTTGCTTAATCCATATAACGATCAAGTAAGAATTAGAACAACTTTGTAATACGAGTATGCAAATTTTTATAAAAATAGAAATTGAGGTTTGTATATGCATTCATCATTTGTTCATATAGGCATATCAACAATAGGAGTACCAATTAGCTGTTTTCCGGTATACACACATATATATATATATATATGAAATCGTTACTTCATTTTGATATAATGTACAACAACGGAACCAGACCGCTTGTTGGTTAACAAATTTATATGTTTCGTACACAGTCGAAAGATTCATCTATATAAAAAAATCGTCAACTCATGTAAAAGCATCAAAAATTGAGATAGCTCTTCTTTGCATTGTTGTTTACTTGTCGAATAAGTTATTGTTAGTCTCAGATTTGATGTTATTGTGAACTGTACAGGAAGATGTTAAGCTGATGGCAGAAATGGGATTTGAAGCATTCAGATTCTCTATCTCATGGACTAGGCTTATACAGTCTAGTAAACTTTGTTTTGGTTTCTTTAACTGCAAGTAACTATTTTGTTTCTCGACTCTTAAACCTATTTTTTTTTGTCTCTCTGTGTGGTTTCTCAGATGGAACAGGACCCATTAACCCAAAAGGTTTACGATTTTACAAGAACTTCATCAAAGAACTACGAAACCATGGTGAGATTTTTGTCTTTAATTATACTTATCACCATGAAAGCCAATTCATAGCTTCTGTAATATTCTGTGAAAAAACTATTAACAGGAATTGAACTACACGTTATACTTTACCATTATGATCTTCCGCAGACTTTTGAAGATGAGCACAGAGGATGGATCAACCGAAAAATCATGTAAAGGATTACAAAAGATTATGATATAACAAAGTCTTATATATTATATATATTTTTTAAGATGAATTGAGAAAAAGATTTTTTGTTTTTGCAGAGAAGAAGACTTCACTGCTTTTGCAAATGTATGCTTCAGAGAGTTTGGGGATGATGTAAAGTTATGGACTACTATCAAACTATCAATGAAGCTACGATATTCGCCATTGCTTCTTGTAGCGATGGATTTATGCCCGCTTGGACATTGTTCTTCTTCCAAATTCATCAATTGTTCTACCGGATACTCTTCTACTGAACCATATATTGCTAGTCAAAACATGTTACTAGCTCATGCCTCTGCTTCAAAATTGTACAGAGGATGCACAACAACTTTCCGATATGATGCTTCAGCTACATGCGATTTGGCTTATGCCATTTCAAGTTACTGTAGCTCTTGTGCTTCTCTATGGTACTCTTGGATCTTCAGTTGTCATGTTTATACTATTGGGAACGAAACCTAACAATAGGTTTCAGTTTACCTTGTTGATGAACCGTGATTCCAGAATGAAAGCAATGAATGAGATGCTTAATTACATGAGAGTGATCAAGTTTCAAGCTTGGGAATATCATTTTAACGAGACGATTCTTAAGTTCAGAGAGATGGAGTTTGGTTGGTTATCCAAGTTTCTTTACTCGATTGCCGGAAACATTGTCGTGCTTACATGGCGTTGAAGCTTTGAGAGATTTCTTCTTGGAGTTTGGACTCCGAGCTGAGCGTATGATTGACACCAGGGCTGAGGAGTTTAGTTCCTTGGCTAGAATGGGCTGGTTTCGAATTCGCAATCCTGTAAGTGTTTGAAAGAAGTTTTTTTTGTGGTTGAGGTGTTGAGACTTTTTTGTGTTTAAGGTTTTTTTTTGTGTTTGAGTTCCATGAGGTTTTGTGTGTTTAAAATTGCAGTGGGAATTGATGGTATTTTCTCGTCATCAACATATAAGACAACACCGTGTCTCCCCTAACGACTTCCCAACTCATTCAGCGTTTGAGTTCCATCTTCAGATTGTTCTTGGTGAATCTCCCGTGACTGTGATAATTCCGGTTTTTGTTGTAGGATTTATGCTATTCCGCCAAGAAACTTGGCCATCAGGAACTACCATAACCTTCTGGCAGTTAGGTTCGATACCGAGAACAACATTATCTTAGGCCAAGACGTGTATGGGGAAGAGTGGGGTTTCAACGGGTATTTTCGCATGGACCCAAGCCATTTGACTCATATGGTTTGCTTGATCCATGTAACGATCAAGTAAGAATTAGAACAACTTTGTAGTACGAGTATGCAAATTTTTATAAAAATAGAAATTGAGATTTGTGTACGCATTCATCATTTGTTCATATAAATATTTAGGCATGCCAACAGTAGGAGTACTAATTAGCTGTTTTTCGGTAGATACATATATATATATATATATATATATATATGAAATCATTTCTTTAATTTGATATAATCTACAACAACGGAACCAGACCACTTGTTGGTTAAGAAAGTTGTATGTTTTGTACACAGTCGAAAGATTCATCTACTTATAATCTTCAAGTTGGTTAAGAAAGTTCTATGTTTCGTACACAGTATTCATCTACCTATAAAAAAATAGATGTTTTTTGAAAAATACCTTATTTATGTTTCTAAACTTGAAAAATACACTATTTTTTTCTTTTTTTAAACTAACTCTTTTTATATTTGAAAAGACTTTTTCATCCTAATTTGTATGAAAAACATATATTATAATAAATTATAATGAAAAAATCGTAATATTAATTACTATTAGTAAAATTGTTTTAATTTAATTTGAGATAAAGTTGTTTACTGTTTCAAAATTATCTCATTTAAGAATTTGATAAAACAATACTTATGTTGATTGTTTACTGTTCTTGATCAATAGACGTATTGCGATGCCAAGTGTAGAGTTTTTTTGTTGGAATTTCTATGTATCTCAAACATGAAACAGCAAAATATTGGTCAAACGCTTATACAAATTAGCCAGAAGAAAACAACAACCTTTGTGCTAAAGACTTCAAAATTAAATTTTAATGTAAAGTTTATGATACAACTATATAGTTTAATTGATTTAAATGAATCGATAAATTGATTTATGAATATAATTTCCATTGTTTTAACAAAAAAAAAGTCGGTTTGGTCTTCGACTCGTGGGTCAACATAACATAATAATGGCTGATACATAATCTTTCATAACATCAAAATTTAAAATATATAAATATTGTTCTAAAATAAAAACTAGATAACAATTTAGAATAATATTATGACCACAGAAAATTTGGTTTTCAATAAATATATTAAATATAAATTATTATTCAGTTTTATTAAGGTTAATTTAGTAAAATTAATATTCAAAAAGTGTATTTTTCAAAAATAAAAATAAAAAGTGTATTTTTCAAAATTTAAAACACAAAAAAGGTATTTTCTCAAATTTCCTAAAAAAAAATAGCGAATTCATGTATAAGCATCAAAATTGAGATAAAATTGGTTCACAATTAATATTTTATGCAATAAAAAATATAAGCAAACAAAAAAATAGGTAATACAATATAATTCTACTTGTATTGTAACAGGATTTATTTTAAAATCCTCATGCATTTCCATCAATAAAATATGCGAAATTGATATTCCATACAAAAATTTAAACCGGAACACAAAGATACCATATTTGTGTGCTTTTCTCGATAGAGTCTTGTTTTTGAACACCTTTAACCTTGGGCACAAGCGTCTCGGTTACATGCTTGGTCACGATGTCAAGACAAACTCGTCCCATGTGATAAACTTCTAGACAACATCCGTATTGTTTCAATGGACCATGGCCAAACATTTCAGCCGTGACATACATTGCACATCTTGAAGATATCTTTGCAATACACTTGTTAACCAAGTGCTCTGGTTCCGGAGACTGAGCTAAACCGGTGGCTGCAGACGCGAATGCAGCCATCACGATAATTGTGAATAAGGCTCTAGCCATGGATTTGGTGACGACCGTAGTTGGTTTCAAGGTCATGATGTGTTATTTTGTGAATTTTTCAGTTGTCCTCCCCCCCCCCCCCCCCCTCTAGTTGTAGCAATTTGAGAATTTAATGATCAAAATCTTAAAAGTATGTTTCCTAGATATTGTGATTAATGAGGACTTTACTTGCAATTAATAGCAAAACGCCATTAGAAGTAACATTTTTGGTCAACAAGATTGAGTATTATTATGCAATTGGTCTAAGGGATTTGAAACATTTATTTAATGGAAATTAGCCAGAGTAATCTATTTTTTTTTTTTGAAATAGCTAGAATAATTTTTTTATTTTTTTATTGTTGAAATAACCTATTTTGGATATATATTTTTCACAATATCAAAATTATCCTTTGTAAACTCTACCGAAACATTGACAGAATCTATCGAGATATTGGTAACCTCTGCCGAGATATTAGCAGAGTCTGCCAGTATCTTGAAAACGCAGAGTCTGCCGAAACATTATTAGACTCTACCGAGATATTGGCAGACACTGCAAAAAAAACACAGACTTTGTCGAGGCATTAGCAGACTATAACGAAGTATTGGCAAACTCTACAAAAAATGTAGATTTTACAAAAAAAAAATCATAATCTGTGAAGACATTGACATATTTCTGGAATGTTTTGTATTTTGTTGATAATGATTTTTTAAATGTTTTTTTTAATTAAATCTATTTCTAATATTAATTAGTTAATAATGATATTTTTGGTATTATGAAGAAAAAAACGTAAAATAAATTATTTGGACAATAAAAACTTAAAAAAAGTTATCCTAGTAATTCTTTAAAAAACAAGTAGATTATTTTAGGTAAATTTTTATATATTTAATCATAATTGCCAATCTGCCATTCTAATAAAGATTATTAAACAAAACCTAAAAAAGGAAAAAAGTTGGAGCAGGATATAGAACAAAAGAAAATGTTGCTCCTCTTTATCTACCCAAAAAAAAAAAAAAACTTAAAAACATCTAATTAAACTCGTGAACATTTTTTTCTACACATGAGGCTACAATAAACCCACAACCACCTTAACTTTCACAGCAGATTGCATTTCAACGTCGACTTCCTCATCGATTCTTGGCATCATCGAGTGACTCTTGTTTTCGCAGTTGCTATGACACTTGACAATTTCTAGAAAGTTCTCTTCATTGTTCTCTTCTTCATCCCCTTCCTTTCCCCATAGAACCGCGCATACTCCCACCATCAAAATCGCCATTCCAAGAACCCTAAAATTTCGAAGTTGGATTTTTAAAAAGTTAGTAGTTTAGAAACATGATCGAGTATGAGCCATATGACCTAATCGGTGTGGTTGCTTACCCGCCAAGGTACAAACTTTGGCCGAGGATGAGGAAGCCAATGATGGATCCGATGATGACAACAAGAGGGATAAAAGCAGTGACAAAGACAACACTCTTTTGCTTCGTCATCATCCCTTGAACGTAGTACGCTATGCTCGAAGACATTATGCCCTATAAAAGTATATATTCACACATCACATTATTAAGTATTATGATTCCATTCATCACATAAGTTGTATACATAATCAAGAAGAAGGACGGACCGCGTAAGCAGAGGCGAGAAGGTTCATGTCAAAGCCAATGTTCCATGCAGAAAGGTTTGGTTCCATCACAAATGTTAGGGCTGAGGATTGTAATGTTCCCATGAAACACACCATCGTCGATAATGAAAGGTGAGACGAGTATCTCTTCAACGTAGCTGCCTAATAAAGAAATAAAGAAAATATTGTCCTAATTCGTTAGAAGACTGGATTTTTTTTTGTTGGATTATACGACCACTACTCTAGATCTACAATCCATAAAGAAATATAACTTCGAGAAGGGTTCTCAAGAGTTATAGATCACTAGATGTAAAAATTTAAAGATTTAGCTCTAAAAATGTTTTAATTCATATCTTAAAAAATGATAAAGAAAATATGATTTTAGTTAATTAGAATTTAGGCAGTAAATGTTTTAAAGAATAACTCAACTAATCTTGAGAAATGTTATCAAGTACCTGAAGAACGAAGAAGGAGGCCCAAGAAAAGGAGGCGATGAAGAGGAAGACGGTGGCCTTGAGGTAATCCTCACCGGCCGGAGACAAAGCATCGCCGATGAAGTGAGCTCGGAGATAGTTGATTAGAGAAGATTTGAATAAAATCATCAACATGGCTCCAACCACTATCACTAATGTCCCCACCACTTTTGCTTGGAATCTTACTTTTCTAATCTCCACTTTCTCCATCCTTTTATTTTGTTTTCACCAAAACATTTAAATCACACATTATCATCAACGTACCATATTGTATGAATTAACCTATTGTATTTAGTATTTTACCTACAATTATATATAATTAATTAATATAAAATTAAAAGTGTAAGTACCTGCAAATCATGGTGATGATAAAGGTCAAAGCAGGCACGATATTGGTGACGGCGCCGGCAAAAATTGGTGAAGTAAGTTTAAGACCGGCGTAATATAAGTTCTGATCGATCACAGGCCTGTTGTTATATAATTTTCAAAAAAAAATATATATATAACATTATTCATATATATACACACACATCAAGCAAATGTTTTTTGATTTTTTTTTTTTAAATTAAAGAAGACTAACCCAAGAAGAGCTAGAACAAAAATTTGCATGAATATTGGAAATGTCATCTTCGGCCTCACTTTCCTACAACACCCAAATAATTATATATTGTATCATTTAAATGCTTGTATCCGATTAGAATCGATCGAACTTTATACATTTCTATGTATGTATAGATAGAATCAATATGTTACCTCTCGGAAAGAAGAGCAAAAGGTGCGATCGCGGCCATGGCAAAGGCGTTACGATAAGCCACAAGGACGTAATGGCTCATGCCGCGGTCGAGCACAACCTTGGTCACGAGGTTCATACCGGCGTATCCGAATTGAAGACATACCATTGCAAAGTAAGGCTTGGCTGATTCGGACATCTTTAACCCCATATCAAAAAAAAAAAATCTCTTTTTTTCTATGAAGTATGGATTTCAAAAATATTTTATAGGAATAGAGAGGAGACACCACTAGTTGGAGGCTGGCTTGTGCACTTCCTACGAACAAAAGGAGTTAGAGGTTCTTTGTATTTATAGAGCATCATATTCGGATGAGTTCGAATGCTCTTTTGTCTCTTTTCTTATAAAAATTATTTAATTAATTATTTCTTTTAATAGTGACGTTAGCATTTATTATTCTGTTTTCGATTCCGTAATAATTTCTTTTCTTTCTTTTTTTGTGGAAGGGAGAGCAAGCGGGATTGCACCAAATTTATTCTCAATAGGTAAAATCAGAACAAATCCGGATAATAACACGATAACTGTACTACTTGTCAAAGTGAAATCGCTATTAAACTAAATGAGTGTAACTATATGGCCGGCCTATGATTCAAATACATTTAGGGAATCTTATTGGGAATAGGATTCTTCGATGATTTTTAGAATTTTTAAATTTTATTGTTATTGGTTTATAAATTTTATAATTTTAATAAAATCCACTGTTATTAGTTTATAAATTCTAACAATCCATTGTTATTGGTATATAAATTTTAACAATTTTAATAATTTAACTCATTAAACAAAATTTTCACAATCTTAGATATATACATGAGATTCTAAAAAATTTTACAATACAATTATTTGATAGATTT
The DNA here is from genome assembly GCA_964056655.1 of Arabis hirsuta. Taxonomy (NCBI): domain Eukaryota; kingdom Viridiplantae; phylum Streptophyta; class Magnoliopsida; order Brassicales; family Brassicaceae; genus Arabis; species Arabis hirsuta. Next base: position 3,642,119 of record OZ053308.1, on the reverse strand, counting down.
CTTAAATACACAAAACTATTTCCAAACTTAACAAATCTTTCTGCAAATTTAACAAATCTCTAAATATTAAAAATCCACAAACTCTATCTAAATTCTATTCTCAATAACCCCCTTTTAGATATGAATTTGCGTCTAAAAATCAAGACTATTTTTATTTTTAAAACTGTGCAAAACGGTTTTCTTTAGCTTACGGTCTTTTTAAACTGGAGACCGGTGTAATGTTTTAACATTTGACATATTCATGCTAAAATCAAGTGCATATAGCATCAAAAGTTACCAAAATCAAAGTAAACCCGTTGAAAATTGAAATAAAAATGCATACGTAAAAATCATTACTCTTGAAGTTGGGATTTTTAGGGAAAGCAAAGCACGAAAACACAAGTGAACGCAGTGAGTTACAAGTGGCAACAAAAACAAAGTGGGACCCAAGCTTACGTTGTCTATGGGACACGGTGAAATAATATCTGTGATGTTGCTAAATGCTTTGAAGAGCGTGGTTTTGTTTTCTGGGGAAGTGAGAGGCGGACAAATTATCAGTTAAATTTAATCTCATTAGCTACTTGTTTTGATCCGATTTGAAAAATTCAGATATTCGTTTTGAATCAAATCAAAGTAAATAGTAAATTTTAATATTTGTCTAAATCGAAACAATTCACAAATACTAATTTTAAATATCCGATCTGATCCGTATATTACTTATATATACATATAATATGATAGATTTATAACATATATTTACATTTTTTTAGTTTTAAGTATATTTGGCGAATATGTTTATAATAAAAATAGTTAGATATTAATTTTATTTGAAATATATTTTTTAAATAAAAAAATATATTTTATTTTTTATTGTGTTATCTTTCACTTTTTATTTTTTAAATAATTTATCGAATAAAATTAGTCCTATTTCATATATTTATTGATTAATTAGTTTACATCTTACATTAAAACTTTTTTTTGAAAAAAATATTATGGTATTTAAATTTTTTTTTTTACAACAGATATCCGTGAAGATCCGGATATCCTCAAATATCCAGAAAAAAATCCGGATATCCGTCATCCTGGATATCCGAAATTTTTTGAAACTAAACAAATAAAAAAATTAGATATCCGTCAAAAACAAATTAAATCGTAAATGCTGAATTTTTTTCGTTTCTCTGATCCGCGCTCCGACCTAAGAAGTAACCACATCTATGTGATGATTGAAGTCAAATGTTTTAGTCATTACTTAGTTAACCGTAGTATTGAAGTCAAATGCTTCAGTTCAACAACTTGAAGAAAAACAATGAAATAGTGAAAACAGAACTAGACAAGACCATATACATATGAAATTATTGTATATGGATACAATGACTATACAATGTACTCTATAAAGCACAATATATTTTATTAACTAAAACATATAGTAACAATTTTTTTAAAGAGCTAGTATTAATTAATATATTAAATAGAAGATCTGCACATCTCAGTAGTTTATTGTTAGTAACTTTTTTTTAATCAGTGGTTCATTACATAAAAATAAACCAAGTCGGGCATGATCCATTAACTTCTCTAGAATAAGCATTAGTATCACTTTATGTGAGATGTGGGAGTATTGGATACTTTATAAAGTTGGGTAAGGTTTTTGTAAAACTTATATCTCTTCAAGTCAATTTGATTAAAGAGTGACTCTATTACACAAATATTGTTCAAAAGAAAAAAAAAATTACACAAATATGAAATATATATAGAGAACTTTGGAACATAAAGAGAAATATTAACTATTCAGATGGTATATATTGCAAAAGAGTAACTATATCAATCTTATTTCTGTTTTTATCACACAAAATAGTTGGTACTGAAAAGAAAAAAAATCATGTTGCAGACAACAGAACGACCGATATTTAACTTTATCATTGTTTTGGTTAAACTTGTGCATATTGTACTACCGTTTAATATCTAAACGTCATTAAGATTGTTACTGGTAAATAATTACAAATTATTAGATTTGATAGATATTCATACATATCGATTCGAATATATTCTGGCTTAGAGATTTGGGATTTTATGCTTCCAAATTCATGGGTCACTAGATTCATAAATCAAAACTATATTAATCAACACACCATTAGCTGCAAACCATGGGAATAAAACGTGGGTATTTATGGACATGCTAATTAAATTCTCGATTATAAAATTGATCTAATAGATTTAAACAGAGAAAACAAAATAAGATAGACATTAAGGAAAAAAGTGGGGTGAAGAATGTGGGTGCGTTTTTGGGTATCAAAGAGAAATGGAAACAAGAGGCAAACAAATTCAAATGGGCATCTAATCATATTCCAGCATTTATATACACCCACTTCACATTTTAGACCGACAATTTTATTCAATGACTTCGTGGTTGAAGAATTAACACATATTCAACCGAATCTATTCCATATAAATTCACAAAATGTTAAATTTGTTCAAAATTAGAAGTATACAGTATAACCTCTTACTTTGAGAGGATGTAGATACTCCAATTCGTTACCACTTAGTTTAGTGATATTCAAACAAATTACATGAGTTCGACGGAGGATATTTTCTTTAGTTAAGATGGTGTAAGCTTACTCTATTTCATTCATCAAATAAATTTCATTTTTAAGTATTTTTCATCATTGGCTGCTTAGCTTCTAACAGCTTTTATATCAGTATTTTCTTAAAACGTTTTATATTTGTGCATGTTAGAATAACATTCCAATAAAATAAACTACCTAAATTTACAATACAAAGAATATTAATTTGTGTTTCTGAATGGTATCCAACGACGACACTAATATAAACTACTAACTACATGTTCTATTCACCAACGATAAAGTTTGTGGTAAATTTTTTTTTTTTAACGAATATATTTTATTAGTAATAACGCTTACATGCTACGATTAAAGTCATACAATTTTTTAAAGATTTTTTCATGAAGATAAATAGCTTAGCCTACATAAATATGTAATAGATGCAACCGAATTTTACGCTTAGATTGATTTAAACAGCAGTGAATGAAACAATTAGCCACGTCCATCACGATTCCCTCGTCCTATGTTTCCCCTTCCACCTGTTTTGGAAGAGATTTGCATCTCCATAGCCTTGATGAATAATTTCACCGGTCTTTCACGAAGAAGTCTCTTCCGTGATGGAGTCATAAGATCCATCATATCAGAATTTTCATTCGGATCAGAAGCAGCATCTACCAAAATATTTGTTAATAGATCTATCAAAATCTCCAAAGACTTCTTAGCTAAGGTGGTTAATTCCATGTGTTGACACCTCATGCACTATAGTTAAACCCCACTTCCCTTACAGAAGGCGAAAAAGACATGTATACTAGCTAGTTAGAAAGAAAAAAATGTCTATCAAATATAAAGTCATATATTCAACTAATGTTTTGTAAAATTGTATTCAATTTCTCTATTATTGAATATTTTAGGCATTGTTGTCTTTTATGAGCTGTGTGCGTTTTTAGATTTTTTTTTTTTTTTTAAGATTAAAAGAACCAAATTTCATTGTTTGAAGTCATAGTGTTAAGTATTTTTCTAAGACTATATATCCTCACAACTTTTTTGAATTCATCCAAAATCATTAAAATCTTCTTAAAATTTATCAAAACTCAAAAGATTAAGACTTGCAAAAGATCTTGGATGAATTCTAGATAGGCGTGTTAACAAATGCAATATCAAAACTATAATATTCTACAAAAAAAAAAACACCTGTGCGGCTGTGCCATTCTCCTATTTTACAGAATATATCATTTTTGTTAACACGAATTTCACGTGTCAAAGTTTTTAAAATTGGGCTCGCAAAAGATAAAAATAAAAAAACAAAAGATATGGTGAAACAACGAGACTAAAATAATAATGAGATGATATAAAGCTTAGATTCCACCGGCCAAAGCTAGAACGTAAATGAAAAGAGAACGCAATAGAAAATTATGGGATTTTGGAAAAGCGAAATGGGCTCTACTCTATTGCTTATGCATCTGCCTTTTGTTTTCTTTCTTTCTTTTGTCTCTTCATGAGGCGAAGTTTAATCTTATTAATTTGCATACTCGTTACATCTTTCGGATTGAGCATTGAAGTATCTTGGATCTGATTATTTTGTTCATATATATGACAGCTATAAACAATACATGTGTGCGCATCTCTCGCACTGAAAGTATTAACAATCGTAGAAATGATTCAATATTGTTGAAAGGTTAACAATGTTATTGCACGTTCAAGTTATAAATTTGCATGCTCGTTACATTCGGCTATATTTGAGTTTTAGTAAGCCGAAAATATTAATTAATTGTATTTGAGTCAACATGACTACTTAAGTTTCAATCTGTTCTACAAGGAATAGAACTTTTCAACTATAAAGCTCATTTCTTTCATTTGCCTTTGCCATTTTTTTGTTCTGTAAGATCCATTTTTAAAAACATCCAAAACCGAAGTGAAATGAACTTTTACATATATATCCAATTCGATTATGTATCCGTTAAAAAGAGCAAAATGAAAGCTTACCGATCTTGTAATGATTGACAATACCAAATAATTAGTTTAGGAAAACTGGTTATCAAAAAAAAAAGTTTAGGAAAACTATTCGAATATCGTAACATGAACTGTTGATGATATGATGGTCAAAGATTAAAACACGAGATTATAGCTTTAAGTAAATATTTAAAATTTGTTTTCATCACTAAGAAAAAAGTAAAAAGAAACAACTATATTATTTTTGTAAAAAGTGTTCAAAAAGAGATTTGCTTTTCTAAATAATGAAGTTTGACTGATACATACAAATCCAATGCACGTAGAACAATCATATATAACATATTCATAAGCATTTATATCATCAATTTTTGTTTTTCTGCTACTTTTTTGAAGCAAAGCATCTACGTGCACCCTTCTTTTCTCGTCGTATTTGCTCCTTTTTGTGAAGAAAATTGTCGTCTTCTTTTCTTTCCTTTATTCTATTTATAAATAAGACATATAACAACTTCTAGCTTTAAATTTTTTTAATGTGTAACGTTTCGCTAGGAAACACATTCCCATATTATAGAAAAAGGTGTATGTTCTCGAGCTTTTTCTCCATCTTTCTATTATAATACTATTCTTTTGGAAGCAAAAGAATCGAAGATATTGTAGATCTTTGCTATTTGTTTGTGCCCATAACAAGTTATATATAGCATCTCCAATACATGTATATTTCTATTTTAGATAATCGGATATTCAATAAACATATATACATATCTAGAGTAGTGGTCTATACAACATTTTATGCACCACTCGATTAAAAACAAAATAAGAAATAAAGTCTCAAACTCGATGTATCAAAATTATTAGTTCTCTCCTTACAATTGAGCTGCGAGATATGGATCATCAACTTGGGAGGATTATTGGGGAATGGATTTACATAGATTTCTAAAATTATAAAAATTCATTGTTATTGATTTATAAATTCTTAAATTCTAAGTAAAATCTATTGTTATTGGTTTGAGGATTCTTAAATTCCACTTGAAATCTCTTGTTATTGGTTTGAGGATTCTTAAATTCCATTTAAAATCCTTTGTTATTGGAAAATTTAAGTTATCATTGATTTTCTAATTCTATTAAAATCTCATGTTATTGGATACACATTTTTATTCATAGAACTCAACTTTCAAAATACCATGGGTAACCATGAGATTCTTCAAATCCTTAAAAAAAAAAAAAAAACACAAACACAAAACACACTTCAACGTACGTCGATTAACTTAAAAAAAATGCATAAATTCTCCAACTATTCTTTATGAGTTAGGAGACAGTAGAATATATTATCAAATACAGAACTTGACTTCAAGCTTCACACAATCATTTGAAGATAGCAAAGTCAAACCAAACCAATAGGACAAACATATATGTTCACGTTAAACAAACATACATGCTCACGTCAATTAAAACAAATATATATGCTCACAAACATACATGTTCATGTTAAGAAAAACAAACAGTTATCTAGGATGGCCGAGGGAGAAGATGGTGGAAAATCAATATGCCGATGAACCAATTGGTTGTGGTTGATATTACCTTATAATAGCATATATAATATTACCTTATAAAGAGATGGGCTAATTTGATCAATAACCAAAAACCATTAATAGTTAGGAAACTAACCAAAATTAACCCATGTGGCATAACCATATCCATTGAATTATAGTTTTTTTTTGGGTTATTGAACCCAATTTCCCTAAAGAGAATTTGAGAAGAAAAAAAAGCAAATATAAAACTAATAATAATCAATGACAATCCATAAGAATCAATAACAATCTATTAAAAAGTTTTGATAAGAATTCATGAGATTTGTGTTAACACCACTAAAATTTGTAAAATCTCTAGATTTTAAATTTTTTGGAAATCTATTTAAATTCATTCCCCAATAACCCTCCTTAGTTCCGATGGTGAAATTATCTATGAATCTAAATATCTAATAGATATTTTAAGATAATGACATGTAACGTAAAGGTTATGAAATGATTGAATAGAGAGATATATGCGTGTGTTAAGAAAACACTTCAAAAGCAAAATTAAATATATCTCCATTCTTCATTAAAATTGTATTATCGAAATCGTTTCTTCATTTCGTGGTTGTAACATCAATTTCTTTACTATTGCAGATGATCGATGAAAAAAGCACAAGGATATTATTTATAAATAAAAAGTGTTTTTTGGTCAAAGAATTCTTTTTAGAACATAAATATCTGAGAATAACATAAGATCTATCGACTCTTTAGTTAGTGTCCAATATTTTTGTTTGGGGAAAAAATGTCCAATAATTCGGGTAATCTTGTCGATCTTATCTTTCAATAATTGAAGTAGATCTTACGTTGGTAAAGTTAAAAAGATGAATGATGTATAGGCAAGATAATTAGGATTCAAGTATATCAAAAGGTTTGATCCTATATGTAAATATCCGCTGTTAATTAATTTGCGGTATGAAAATTTTCATGTAAATATTGAATAATCAAGTTTAGTTTAATTCTATCAAGGATTAGATACCGGTTCAATTGTATGGTCGAGAACCCGGTTTACTTAAGTTAGAGACTCCACAAGATAAGTTCCACGTTGACACATAAGAACTAGTACCTACATATAGTTTTAGTCTAATCTTTGCATTTTTTTTCTTTCAAATCACGCTTGAAGACGAGCTTTGAATGTATGAGAGAATGGTGTTCCAACCTAAGGATTTCATATTTTTAAAACATTCATAGAAATATTTCTCTCCAAATATGAAGACTAAAAAAAGCTCTCTTGTCACTTAGGACTTGTAATGATTCCTAAGAATGGTGTTCCAACCTCTCTTGACATATTCTAAAAAAACATTATTGAAATTTCTGTCGAGATCAATAGCCAAAGGGATATATATTTTACAATCTGATAAATTGATTCTTTTGAATTAGCGATAAAATTAACCGAAAACAATTCTACCTCGGTTCGGTTGTTGAAAGTTTTGGTTCATGTGTAGTGTTGCTGAATTAAAAAATCAGTTTCAATAGAACTCATAAGTTCTACTTTCCTCTACCACATTGTGATCGCATGTTACATACGAAGAAACGTCGTTTATCAGTGTATTGCAGAAAAAAAACTATGTAGGGTAAATATGTAATTCAGTAGATATCATTTGTGTTAATAAGAAAGAAAAACAAGTATTTATGATGATAGTATAAAATAAGGAAAATTAGTGACATATAATTTTGATTATCCATTTCTTTTGTCATTCTCTAAGCCCTAAGTAGCTTTGAGTTGATAGTGAATTTTTGTTTAGACGTTGTTTATATGGACTAAATAATGTAAGCAAAGCTATTGGGTTTGGGTTTAAATTATTTCTAATTGAGCCCAATAAACTAACTATATTGGCCCTGAAGAAACCCAAAAACAATTCGATTATTATCAATTTGATTAATTCTCTCACCACTGAAAAACACTTGGCGTACAAAATGACGAATATAAAGTGAAAAAGGCAGCTCAAAGAAGATAACAAAAAAAAGAAAATGGAGTTCTTCATCATCGTCTTCCTCATCTTTCTCCCTATCTTCATCTTCTTAAACCATTCTTCACAATCAGGCTTCAAGTCTTACCCAATCGTCGGAAGCTTACCTGGATTAGTGAAAAACCGTCACCGTTTCCTCGACTGGACTGTAGAGACTCTTTCCCAATGCCAAACTCAAACAGCGGTTTTCCGGCGACCAGGAAAACGACAATTCATCATGACGGCGAATCCATCGAACGTTGAGTACATCCTCAAGACCAAATTCGATTGTTTCCCTAAAGGCGAACGATTCATCTCGATTCTGGAGGATTTTCTCGGCCGTGGGATTTTCAACTCCGACGGAGATATGTGGTGGAAACAGAGGAAGACGGCGAGCTACGAATTCAGTACTGGATCTCTCCGTGACTTCATTATGACCAACGTCACCGTCGAAATCAACACTAGGTAACTAAACTATATACTCCGATTAAATCAATTTCGATTTCAGTTTTCAGATGCTGAGATTTTTCTCTTATCTCTAGGCTTGTTCCGGTGTTATCAGAAGCTGCCATCGCCGGAAAATTGATAGACATTCAAGACATATTGGAGCGATTCGCGTTTGATAACATTTGTAAATTAGCTTTCAGTGTTGATTCTGGTTGTCTCGGAGACGACGGAGCCGCCGGTGTAAAGTTTATGCGCGCTTTCGAAACGGCGGCGACGATTATCTCAAAAAGGTTTCAGTCTGTGGTTTCGTATTCATGGAAGATCAAAAGGAAACTGAACATCGGATCAGAGAGAGTTCTGAGAGAATCAATCGTGAGGGTTCATAAATTCGCTGACGATATTGTGCGTAACAGGATTGATCAAGGAAGATCCGAGAACAAGAAGGAGGATTTGCTTTCTCGGTTTATCGGTAACGAGGAGATGAGTTCTCCGGAGTTACTCCGTGACATTGTCATTAGTTTTATCCTCGCCGGACGAGACACGACTTCCTCTGCTTTGAGCTGGTTCTTCTGGTTATTGTCTTTGCATCCAGATGTGGAACATAAGATTCTCCGAGAGCTGAAATCGATCAGAGAACGAACAGGGAAGCGAATCGGGGAAGTTTTCAGGTTTGAGGATCTTAAACTGATGAATTATCTTCACGCAGCGATAACCGAGTCTTTAAGATTGTATCCTCCTGTGGCAGTGGACACAATGAGTTGTCTTGAGGATAATGTATTGCCTGATGGGACTTTTATAAGGAAAGATTGGGGAATAAGCTATAACGCGTACGCGATGGGGAGGATGGAGAGTATTTGGGGGAAAGATTGTGATCGGTTTGATCCGGAGAGGTGGATTGATAAAACGAATGGTTGGTTTAGAGGTGAGAATCCTTATAAGTTTCCGGTGTTTCATGCTGGACCAAGGATGTGTTTAGGGAAAGAAATGGCTTATATTCAGATGAAATCGATAGTCGCTGCGGTGTTAGAGAGGTTTGTGGTTGAGGTTCCGGGGAAAGAGGAGCGTCCTGAGATTCTCTTGTCTGTAACACTTAGAATTAAAGGAGGTTTGTTTGTCAAGGTGTATGAGAGATCTTGAGTTACTTCTTTGACAAGTTAACTTTGGGTTACTATTCTGGTGACTCTATAATGTACATTTTCATTTACTATTTGATTAAATCACGAATAATCTTGGTTAAACTTTCACACAAACTCACAATCTTAGAGCATAATCAACCTTAGTTGCTAAAGTTGGGGTGCTAAGATTATTTAATTGTTTTTAACTTTTAGCAACCCATTAAAAAAACCCACTAAGAGCATGCACAATGTAGGAGTGTTTATTGGGATGCTTGAGATATATTTAATTATTAAAGATCCAGACACGTACCCACTTTCTTCCTTTTTTTCCCAAGATTCGACGCTTATTTAAGCGTTTTAAGCATCAGTGCTTACTATTTTTTATATAATTAAATGAAAAATAATGTTAAGCACCATCTTAAGCAATGTGCGTTGCACATGCTCTAACATCCAACATTGATCATGCTCTTAGACCTTAGAAAAGCATATTAAAGCTCTTCATAGGTTATATTTATCACTGAATAATAGAGAACCAGCGGATTTATCGTACAGAGCTAGTGAAAGATCACTAGTTTCAACCTAAAAACCTATTTGATTCTTTTTGACTAGTGTGTTAGGCTCTGTTTTGATTTTTTGGCAAGTCGAGTTTATATATTACTAGTATATAAATATGTGTGTTGGAACAACGATTATTTTAGAAAATTGTTTAACCTAACAAATCAATAAACTATCTTATTGTCGTGTCATCGAGTGAATATGTACAAAGTTCATTCACGGTCACGCAGGTTATTGGCAGATTGATTTGTGTAGAGTTTGTTGATTTTATATGAGAGATTTTTGAAAAGATAGTGGATTTCAACAAATATGTCTGTCAAAATTTTAAGATCCCAAGAAACCCTAAGCCGCCGGTTCTTGTTCAACAGATCTGAAGCGAAACAAATTACGGAGGATTTTGAGCCGCGAAAGCTTCCATTCCTACTGGTGATTTTGTTGTCTTTGCTAAGTCGGTTTTCATATTTAAAAACTTTGAGCATAAATATGTTCATGGTGGAAGATAAGATGTTCGAGTAATGGTTGCACAAATATGATTCTAACAAAAACACTAGCGTGTGGTCTTTGATGTTTATGGCAGTAAGTAAGCTTTCCACGCGGATGCATGGAAAAATTTGAAACCTTGACCTTGTGACTCAAAGATATATAGTGGCAACATTAACATAATGTTAACACTAACATGCAAATGCAAGTTTCACAAAGAAAAAAAATGCAAATACTAATAATGTAGAAATCTATAAAAGTTCTCTTTTTGTTGATCAAAAAAGAAAAAAATTGATTAAAAAAAAAAAAAAAGTTCTCCATTTAAGATTCATGAGCTTTACTGGTTTCACTTCATAAACAAAATTTTATCTCCAATAAATTTTGGAAAATTTGCTAAAATAGGCCACATTGAATTAGATAATGTCTCAGTACACATTTGTCAACTTTTACCATTTTTTTTGTGTATACTACCCTTAATGGAAATATAAATAATTCAAAATAAAAGGTTTTTAAATTTTTTAAAAATATGATAATTATAAACATATCATGAATAGTTATTTGTATATAATTTTTCTTTTTAAAGATGAAAAACATGTTGAAAAATGATTTTAGTTTTTCCTTCTACGGCTGCCATAATTCGGTAGATTTAGGATTCTGCCTATTTGACCTCTATCTACCGAGGGTAGAATTTTGGTTATGCGTCATGCTCTACATTCTACATTGTTTTAGAATATTAGTTCCACGACTTAGATTGACCATCTACCAAACCTCGATAGTACATTTTACCATTCTCAATATATTCTACCGTATCTTGCATATAGTTTCTACCGCAACGTCTACCACTTTGTCTATCATCTACCGATTCGTAGAATGTAGTTTCTGAAAAATTAGTTACAAATTCCTTAAATTTAGGAGTGAATATTTTTGTTACCTAAAATGAGTTTTTAAAATTATTCCTTTGTAAAACTAATTTTCACGTAATCTTCTTCTTCTTCCTCGCGTTTCCTTCTTATAAAACACATCTTCATACCATCCCAAAATATTAATAGCAACATGTAGCTTACTGTTTTGTAATAGTTTCATTTTCGTTTCATAGCTCAAATTTAAATCCATTTACATATTGGTTTAACGTGGATTGAATTATTGATGAAAATTTTCAAACTTCATTAATTCAATAAAACTATAACACACATTTCCTCAGTCAACATGAAACTCTTCCAAATCCCTTCATTATCCATCTCTATTTCAGCCTTATCTTGTCATTGATCCTCCATTGAAGCCATGTGAAGCTTATGGCCGTTGCAATTCTCTTCCCGCTCAACTATGATAAAAGTTTCATGATCCTCAACCTCATGGCTTGAGATAATCTCTTGCAATTCCTCTTGATTCTTGGTTTCTTGATGCTTACATTTTTTAGGCTCTGCAAAAACCTAGGATTCTTTATCGTCCTCAACAAGAAATCCATCATCATTTCTTGCTTCATCTCGGTGACTTTCAGTATCTCATCCAATAAATGAGGTTTTTGTTTTCGTCTGGGTCTCATGAGTTCTATTGAAACTGATTTTGTAATTCAGCAACAGTACAGACGAACCAAAACTTTCAACAACCGAACCAAGGTAGAATTGTAAAATATATATCCCTTTGGCTATTGATCTCGACAGAAATTTCAATAATGTTTTTTTAGAAAATGTCAAGAGAGGATGACTTTTTTAAAGAGAGAGCTTTTGAAAGTTTCGAAATTCCTTTCAACAATTGGCATTCCTTGATCGTAGTGCTAATATGTGAAACCTAGAAACGTAAGAAGAAAAATCAGATCAATAATCAAGCAAACCCAAAACAAAAAGATGATACAAGGTCTCTAATGAAACTTTAGGATCAAAGAGAAGGAATAAAATATGAAACTGATAGATACAACGAAACTAAACTATCATGAAAGGAGAAGCTAGCGAAGCAAATCGAAAAGAACTTGTACTAGTGAACTTTGCTGCGCACACAAGTTAGTCAGCAAGAGTAACGAAGTTTTCCTCTTCCTCAGGCTTCCGCTTAAGATTTTCTGGAGTTAACAGGCTTGGAAAAAGCAGTGTTGAGCTTTCAAGGGGAAGAAACCAACGTGGGTCAGGATCAGATATGACAACACCATAATCTTGATTATACAAACTTTCAAAGTCGCAAACAGAGAGTTCTTCTAGGTTTTTGGAGAGTACTAATATATTTGATGATCGGGGACGATTACGCGCTGCCCAAAGAAGAACGTGCACTGCCATGGCATAATATCTAGCACTTTTTTTTACCTCTGGACAAGTATATAATCAAATGTTAGACAGACCCGTATTATTATTATTATGAACAAATGACTGTTCAAGGAAAGGAATTTACTGTCGGGTATGACGTGGATTTTGATTTGCTCATCATCCCCAAGAAATCTTGCCGGAATTCTATCCTTACAAAAGAACAAATGGATTGACAAATCCCCAAGATAACCCTCCTTGCGAACATCTTCTTTCATCTTCTGATAAAGAGATTCAGAATCTAGACGACCATCGATTGGATAATCCTCCACGTCCCAAAAGACACCTGTATTACCCTCTGCGACCGAATTATAAACAATTACGAGACATAAACAACAAAAGAATTCGATCCATCAAAATTTAGTAAATCGATCCCAATGACCATAGACAAACAATTCCGAGCAAGAGACAGAGATATAGAGAGATCTTACTTTCGTATTTTACGAGGGGCACGGGTTCGTCCGGCACAAGAAGAGAATCCACGACGGAGTCCTGCGGCAGTAAGGGAAGATGAGAATTCATGGTTTCGCGAATCCAATTTAGGGTTACGCTATGCGTCTTATCATATATATATATATCCAGGCTCGATAAAAACTTTCTAATTAATATTCAATAACCTATCATAATTTTTACTTATAAAATCTTCAAATCATAAGTTTTTCCAAAAATTATTCTTGATCACTGATTAATAAATCTAACAAACTAAAATTTTCAAAATCACATTAATCTCTCTAAAATAAAAAATTTCTCCATTAAAATTATAATTTTCATCTTTTTTTTTGTCATAATCATAACTTTCGTATAAACTAAAAAAATTTAAAAATGAAATATACTAATTATATTGAATTAATGATTTTCTATATTTTATTTTGATAGTATAGTTTTTGATTTTTTTATAACTATATCATGTTTATTAATTTAATGTTTAGCCGCTACTGCATTTCGCTGTCAATCAGTCATACACATCCTGCAAACGCACCAATTTTCAACCGCTGCGCCAATCGTATAAATCGCTAAAAACTCTTAAACTGCTACCGCCCACTTCCGCAAACTCCCGCAACTGCAACCGCGTTAGACCCTAAGTCTCAGACTTGTTTCTTCACCAAATCATCATCTCCATCTATGTAAAGGCAATGTAGAAGGATTCATTTTAACCTCCACACACACTCTTCTTCTTGTTCTATTTCTATATTACAATAATAATACTAAAACCACCTCCATCGGACAGAATTAACAAAAAATAATGGAATTCTTATGATTAAAAAAAATTAAAAAAGACAGAATTTGTGTTAATGACTCTACAACCGGTTCTTACAGACGTTTAAGAATTTTTAAATAGCCCATACGTATAAACTATATTATCGTATACCATTGTTTATTTTATACAGACAGGCTCGAATGTTATGTAGAATCAATCCTCTATTACTTGAGACCCTTTTTACCTTTACATTTCTTGATCGTGTATAAAAATTTCTCTATAGTGGTGTGGCCAAATCTCGTTGAAATCGTTTGTACTCTGCATTTAATACATAGTATTCATTTTCATCGAGATTCAGAAACTCAGGACTAACGTACTGAGATTAGATCGGCCCTGATAAGTGCACAAAGACAACTCAAAGAGCACAAAAGAAATGGAGCTCTTCATCTTCCTCGTCTTCCTCCTCCTTCTCCCTATCTTCATCTTCTTCATCTTCCCCAGGAATTCTTCGTCATATCATGGTTACAAGTCATACCCGATCGTCGGAAGTCTACCTGGATTGGTAAAAAACCGTCACCGTGTACTTGAGTGGACGGTAGAGAATCTGTCGCGATGCCCTACCCATACGTCTATTTTCGGGCGACCAGGGAAGCAACAAATCGTCGTTACGGCGAATCCAGCGAACGTCGAGTACATGCTCAAAACCAAATTCGAGTATTTCCCTAAAGGCGAGCAAATGATCTCGCTTCTTGACGATTTTCTTGGCCGTGGGATATTCAACTCCGACGGCGAGATGTGGTGGAAACAGAGGAAGACGGCGAGCTGCGAATTCAATACCAAATCTCTCCGTGACTTCGTTATGACCAACGTCACCGTTGAAATCAAAACTAGGTATACACTCAACCTGATCAATTTTTTTTTTTTTTTTAAAATAAATGTTAAATTATATTCAAACAAAAAAACGTTTTTACAATGATTATTATTGTTTGATAGGCAGAAAATTTTCAGCGTAAAAACATAAGTTTGAATTTTATACTCTCCATTCCTTCGATTGTTGTGTTCTCTCCATAGGTGGTATAATGTTGCTTGGAAGGTGTACCTTATTAGGAACAATTTCACTTTCAGTTACAGATGTTTGGGATTTTTCTCTTTGTCTTTAGGTTTATTCCGGTGTTAAGAGAGGCTGAAACCGCGGGAAAATTGATAGATCTTCAAGACATATTGGAGCGATTCGCGTTTGATAACATTTGCAAATTAGCTTTCAATGTCGATTCCAATTGCCTTGGAGACGACGGAGCGGCTGTGAAGTTCATGCGCGCCTTTGAAATAGCGTCAGAGATGATCACAAAAAGGTTTCAATCATTGGTTTCGTATTCATGGAAGATCAAAAGGAAACTGAATATTGGATCAGAGAGACTTCTGAGAGAATCAATCGTGAGGGTTCATAAATTCGCGGACGATATTGTGCGTAACAGGATTGATCAAGGAAGATCCGAGAACAAGAAGGAGGATTTGCTTTCAAGGTTTATCGGTAACGAGGAGGTGAATTCGCCGGAGTTGCTCCGTGACATTGTCATTAGTTTCATCCTCGCCGGACGAGACACGACTTCCTCTGCTTTGAGCTGGTTCTTTTGGTTACTGTCTCTACATCCTGAGGTGGAACATAAGATTCTCCAAGAGCTGAAATCGATCCGAGAGCGAACGGGGAAGCGAATTGGGGAAATTTACGGGTTTGAGGATCTTAAACTGATGAATTATCTGCACGCAGCCATAACCGAGTCTCTAAGGCTATATCCTCCATTGCCACTTGACCAAATGATCTGTGTTGAGGACAATGTATTGCCTGATGGGACTTTTCTAGGGAAAGGTTGGGGAATAACCTATAGCGCGTACGCGATGGGGAGGATGGAGAGTATTTGGGGGAAAGATTGTGATCGGTTTGATCCGGAGAGGTGGATTGATGAAACGAATGGTTGGTTTAGAGGTGAGAATCCTTATAAGTTTCCGGTGTTTCATGCTGGACCAAGGATGTGTTTAGGGAAAGAAATGGCTTATATTCAGATGAAATCGATAGTTGCTGCAGTGCTTGAGAGGTTTGTGCTTGAGGTTCCGGGGAAGGACCGTCCTGAGTATTTGTTGTCTATGACACTTAGAATCAAAGGAGGTTTGTTTGTCAAGGTACATGAGAGATCTTAAACTACTTGTTGTACAAGTTAGGTTTACTGTTCTGGTGACTTTGTAATGTCTGTTTGTGCGTGCATTCGTGAGAGGTGTGAGCTTGTGTTTCTTGAACAAATCTTGTTAAATCTACTATCTTCAACATTCAAAAAGCAATATCAAAACTTGTGGGGACTGTTTACGATTAGATTCACGGCGAATCATTCGCCTTACTCGCAAGAGTGAAAGAAACTGCAAATTTTGGTATAAGGGATACAAACTTGTTTGTTTTCAAGTATCATACAAGTCTTTATATGGTAAGTAATTATTAATTAGTCTTTATACAAGTCTTTATATGGTGGGGATAACTTCTATGATCACTTTAAGAGATCATTAGACTACTTGTGATTAGAATAAGACAGTTTGATTCAAATTTGGAGAGTACCTAAAATGAAATTTATTTTTATCATAGAATTAATTTCTTTGGTACCTTCGCACAATATTATTTTCTTTCTACTATTTTTCCACTTTGTTGTCCAAAAAATGTTATTTACACAAATGTTCTTCTCTTCAAACAACTACAATTAAAAGAAAGCTAATATCTGTACTTTAATGTTGATATCTTTTTGTAAAATTCATAAAAAAAAAATTAAGTTTTAAAAACCGATTTATAAAATTAGCATGTCCGATCTAAAGTATAAACAAGTTAATATATTTTAGATTGGACATGCTAATTTTATCGAAGAAAAAATTGAAAGTAAAACATATTCTTTTTATTTTTTTCGAAAATAAATTTATAGTGTTAAAAAATAAGAAATTCTATTATTTTGACCCAAAAAAAAACAATTTATTAACAGAAAAACTATACATTATCAGATAATTATGTTCTAAGAAAACAGGATTAAAAAACTCAAATAGAAAACTCTGATACTAACGAAAAATCGAAAAGGGCAGCAGGTTCTATTTATTTTGTTGTCGAGTTTACCATTACAATGAAATGAAACAAAGATCTCTCTCTTTCTCAAATCAGCGATCCCCACTCAGTCAAACCGATTTTCTCTCCGTCGTAGGTATGAGCTTTTCTGACCGGCGGTGATTTCCGTCGAGATCGTGGATTTTCCTTTCTTTGTAGCTTTCGTCTTCTACATTCTCTCCTCTGACTAAACCCTAATTTACAACAGTCCCTGGCTTGGATACTAAATACTAAGAACCAAAGCATCTATTTCCTCCATATCCTGGTATTCTTCGTTCGCTGCCTTTTTCGCAATCAGATTTTTTCACCAAATTAACAATTGTGATTCCAATTCCCTCTGAATCGAACTTCGCTTTCTCTATTTCGCGTTAGATCTTTAGCTCGATTATGTTGTTGCTTTTAGATGGTGGCTCGTCAAGGATCACGCTTGATGATCCATTTTAAAGGTGTTCGTTGTTCATTTCGTGTATTGGACTTTAACCTGGCGATTGCAGTATTCTCAATTTCTTTCAGGATTCGTTGACTGTGGATCCTATTTTCTATTTCGTTATTAGGGTTACCAATCTGGGAGGATTGTTCGCGTTAATTCCCATTATAACTGATTTCAATTGTCTTGTTCTGCGCAGGCTTGATTCTATGTTTTTCCTTCCTTTTATGACTCAGAACAATTCGATTAAAATTCTATACTGCAGGCTATTAACACTCATTGATTGATTGATGCTTGTCAATAAATCTTGTTGAAATCTGGGTTCTGGGAGATGGTTTCAGTTAAATTGCTTGTGTTCCTAAATACTGTGTGTATGCACTCTTCATTTCTATCTTCCAAGTCTTCTTACCAGCACATTTGTATCATTTGAGGTTTTGTTGCATTGAGTGTTATCTGAATCCTATTTGTTTATTATACCCTTATATTCCTCTTGATAATTCATTTCTGTCAGACTGATGGAGGCCAAACCAAAAAGGAGGATTGTTACAGAGAATGGAGATACAGGGGAGGATTTAGTTCTTGCAACATTGATTGGAAACGGGGACGATGTCGGCCCTCTTGTTAGGCATGCTTTTGAAATGGGTCGGCCTGAACCTCTCGTTCATCAGCTCAAAAATGTGGCGAGGAAGAAGGAAGCTGAAATCGAGGATCTATGCAAGACCCACTATGAAGAATTCATTGTTGCGGTTGATGAGCTCCGTGGTGTGCTAGTTGACGCGGAAGAGCTAAAGAGTGATCTTGCAAGTGACAATTTCCGGTTACAAGAGGTGGGTAGTGCCTTATTGGTAAAGCTGGAAGAGCTTCTCGAGTCTTATGCAGTTAAGAAGAACGTAACTGAAGCTATTAAAATGTCCAAGATCTGCGTTCAAGCACTTGAGCTGTGTGTTAAATGTAACAACTATGTATCCGAAGGCGAGTTTTACCACGCTCTGAAAACTATGGATTTGATCGAGAGGAACTACATGAAGCTTATCCCGCTTAAGGTTCTAAAGTTGGTAATAGAGAGAAAGATACCAGTGATCAAGTCACACATTGAAAAAAAGGTGTGCAGCCAATTTAATGAATGGCTTGTTCACATTAGAAGTTCCTCAAAAAGTATTGGACAGACTGCTATTGGCCTCACCGCTTCAGCTCGCCAGAGGGAAGAAGAAATGCTGGAACGTCAGAGGAAAGCAGAGGAACAAAACACAGGTGGATTGGGAGAATTGACATACACTTTAGATGTTGCAGACTTGGAACAAGATTCTGTTTCGAAGTTTGATCTGACACCTCTGTATCGAGCATATCACATCCACACTATTCTTGGAGTCCCAGAACGTTTCCGTGACTATTATTATCAGAATCGGCAACTACAGCTTGATTCAGATCTGCAGATCTCCTATGGACAGCCATTTGTGGAATCATACCAAACTTTTCTAGCTCAGATTGCTGGGTATTTCATTGTGGAGGATAGGGTGGTTAGGACAGCTGGAGATTTCTTGTTGGCTGATCAAGTTGACGCAATGTGGGAAAAAGCCATTGCCAAAATTGTATCGGTATTGGAGGACCAGTTTGCCAAAATGGATTCGCCTACTCATCTGCTTTTGGTGAAAGATTATGTTACTCTCCTTGGCACAACCCTTAGACAGTATGGTTATGAAGTGAGTCCAGTTCTTGATGCCCTTGACAAAAGCCGAGATAAATACCATGAGCTTCTTCTTGAAGAGTGTCGAAAGCAAATCGTGACTGCTATTTCAGATGACACTTATCAGCAGATGGTAATAAAGAAGGAAGCTGACTATGAAAACAATGTCTTGTCGTTTAATCTTCAGACCTCAGACATCATGCCGGCTTTCACATACATTGCACCCTTCTCTTCAATGGTGCCTGATGTTTGCCGCATCATCAGGTCATACATAAAAGGATCTGTTGATTACTTGTCCTATGGAGTAAACACTAATTACTTCAGTGTTCTGAGGAAGTACCTCGACAAAATCTTAATCGATGTATTGAACGAAGTTATCCTTGAGACAATAAGCAACAATGCGATTGGTGTATCACAAGCTATGCAGATTGCAGCAAACATATCTTTCCTCGAAAAGGCCAGTGACTATTTTCTCCGGCATGCAGCTCAACTTTGTGGCATCCCAAGCCGATCAGTTGAAAAGCCTCAAGCTAGTTTAGCTGCAAAGGTTGTCCTCAAAACATCAAGAGACGCAGCCTATCTTGCTTTGTTGAATGTGGTAAACACCAAGTTGGACGAGTTCATGAAGCTCACGGAAAATGTCAACTGGACTACAGAGGAAATACCACAAGGCCCGCATGAGTACATAAACGAAGTTGTTATATACCTCGAGACAGTTATGTCAACTGCACAACAGATCCTCCCAATAGATGCTTTATACAAAGTTGGAGTTGGGGCTCTCGAGCATATCGCAAACTCCATCGTCTCAACATTCCTGAGTGATAGCATCAAGAGATTCAATGCTAATGCAGTCTCGGCCATCAACCACGACCTGAGAGTGATAGAAAACTTTGCTGATGAGAGATATCAGTCGAGCGGGTTAGACGAGATATACAAAGAAGGAAGCTTTAGAAGCTATCTGGTTGAAGCTAGGCAGCTGATAAACCTATTATCGAGTAGCCAACCCGAGAACTTCATGAACCCGGTGATTAGAGAGAGGAACTACAACACGTTGGATTACAAGAAAGTGGCTACGATCTGCGAGAAGTTCAAGGATTCTCCAGACGGGATATTCGGAAGCCTCTCAAATAGGAACACAAAGCTAACAGCTAAGAAGAAATCCATGGACATGCTCAAGAAGAGACTCAAGGAATTTAACTGATTTTCTATAAAACCATTAGTAGCCGGACCCACACTCCATCATCATCATCATCATTTAGGTTTTACTATTCCCTTAATTTGCTTGTCTGGTTATCCTCTAATTTTGTTTCTTCTTTCCTCTGTTTTTGTTCTATGACCCATCATTTTATTAATCAATTTCAGTTTTGTCCTAATTGACAAAACCATTTACAGGATTTAATAATCTATGCTTAAAAAGCTTCTAGCTTTAGGATCTAATTTGACAAAAAATATAGCAATCTTTTTAATTACATACAAATCCTAAAGCTAGAAAGGTTGTGTGGACCAAAGACTTCTTTTGTCTTCAAAGTTGCCTTATCCAAACGACACATAACCGGAAAACTTTCAACCTTTCAAAAGAAAACAAAAAAATCTTCTCTTGGAAAGGAAGAAGAGCAAAAGCTTTGTATTCCGGCGAAAATGGCGACCGCATCTCTAGTTCCGACATCTAAAATCTTCCCTCTCTCTTCGAAATGTCCAGCTTCAGTTAGAACAAGAACCAGCCTAATCGTTGCATCCTCACAGCAACAACAACAACAATCAAGAAGGAGAGAATTACTGCTGAAATCGGCGGTGGCGATTCCGGCGATTCTGAATTTAAAGGAAGCTCCGATCTCGGAGGCGCGTGAAGTCGAAGTCGGATCATACTTACCACCGTCTCCTTCTGACCCTTCTTTCGTCCTCTTTAAAGCTAAACCTTCCGACACTCCTGCTCTTCGCGCAGGTGATGCTTAATCTCAAGTCTCCTTCGTTGTGTTGTGCATTGTGCTCATTATCAATCTAAACCAGTTTAGTTGCGTAATTTAGCTAGTGTTGGTGAATGAATTCGTTGTAAAGGTAGCTTTAGAATTGGATCTTTTGTAAGCTTTGACATTGTTATTTATCATCAAGAACTGCTTTGTCTACTTTAGGCTTGAGTATAGTGTGTGACTATGGACTTATCATTAAGAACTTTGTTGCTTTGAGTATGGATTGGTTTATAACTTTTTTAATTAATGATGTTTGAAATCTAGCCTGGTTGCAGGAAATGTTCAGCCTTATCAGTTTGTTTTACCGCCGAATTGGAAACAGTTGCGAATAGCCAACATTTTGTCAGGTAATTACTGCCAGCCGAAATGCGCAGAGCCATGGATCGAAGTGAAGTTTGAGAACGAAAAGCAAGGGAAAGTTCAAGTAGTCGCATCTCCTTTGATTCGATTAACCAACAAACCGAATGCGACTATTGAAGATATCGGTGAGCCTGAGAAAGTGATTGCTTCTCTTGGTCCTTTTGTCACTGGAAACTCTTATGATTCTGATGAACTTTTGAAGACTTCAGTCGAAAAGATCGGTGATCAAACGGTAATAATGATGAATGGTGAATGATTATATAAGTGGTTTGTTTCTCTGATTAATCAAATTCATTGAGGAAATTAAAGCCTTCTTATGTTATTATGACAGTACTACAAGTACGTTTTGGAGACGCCATTTGCGCTAACGGGAAGTCACAATCTTGCGAAAGCGACAGCGAAGGGAAACACAGTGGTTCTGTTTGTGGTGAGTGCTACTGAAAAGCAATGGCAGAGCTCACAGAAGACTCTTGAAGCCATTCTTGATTCTTTTCGCCTGTAAATCAGAGTTATTGTTACGTCTCTTGACTCAAGAAACTAAGAGCAAATGGTTTGTGGGAAGAGAGTGTGTGTGTAGCACGATTAAACTCAGATTCTTTTCAACTGTAAACGACGGAAGCAGTCATCAACGTTCATTTTGCTTCGCTTAAAACCCCGCAAATCAAACACACGGTACTTGTTTTTGAAACGTTCAATTATGTCACAAACTACGAACCAACAACATCGAAATGGAAACACATAACTATTGTTATCACTTGTCCACCAACAATCTCGTGACTCCAATGTAAGTTTATAAGAGAATCCTAATCGCATTTAAAAAAAACAGCGATTAGGATCCACGAATATAACCAAACGCAGCTTTTGATACAAACTTCTTCTTCTTCTTCTTTTCTTCCTCAAACATAGTCACAATCACATGATAACGCATCTTCCTCCACTCGACGAACTCTGCTGCCAATACGGCGGTTCTACGTAAGAGTAACTATGTAGCGGCCTTGCCGGAAGCCTCGGAGGTTCTGTAAGCCGGTTATCCATCTGCCGTGGAGCCGCCTCCGTTTGTCGCGGCGGATAACCATAGTTTCCGGCTGGCATAGGAGGATAATAACCGGCGGAGTGTGAAGGAGGGTAAAAGCCTGATTGGCTGTAATAACCGTTGCCGTTAAAGTTCATAACTTCACCGTCGAAACGGAGATTAGAGATTTTTCCGTGTTCTCCGTAACGTTCAATAACAGCTAATATTAAATTAGGGTTTGCTCTTGCCTTGAGCTTCATTGAGTTCTCATCTCCCACGAAATCTACTGAGTAAACTACTGTATAAATTGAAAAACATCAAACAAAATTTCATACTAATTTCAAATCCATCAATAACAAAAAAGAAGAAGAAAACGTGTATATATACCGTTGACACAATGAATCACTTCAGTGACTTTTTGCCGACAAAGCTCGCAGTTTCTGTTCACTTTCATTACACAGCTCTGCATGAATAGTAATTAAACGTTACCATTTCATTCAAGAAAAACATACGAAAAGATGTATTCGTTTTCGCTAACCATATCGACAGTGTAATCCATTGGAGCTAGTTTATTTTTGGCTTGGCTTGCTTGCTTGATTTGTTAACAAACAAAATGAAGAAATAGATCATCATTTTTTATAGGTAAAGATATATTGATTGTTTCTTGTTTAAGGCAAGTGTATCTGAGTGTGTATCAAAAACGTAATAATATTATTGTCGGTGTAGTATATATATAGATAGTATTCCGAAATTGTTTATCATAGAAAGGAAAATAAAATATCATTTGATATCTTAATAATTCCTGCCGTATATATTATGTTACAAGCTTCATATAAAACTTGAGCGCAAAGCTAAAGGATGCTTGTACACATTGTGTGAAAAACTTCCTTGTTATGGTTTTTACATACAGAGTAAAACAGAGCAAGTCAAGTGGTTACGAGATGAGGAACTTGTGGTTGTGGAAGAAGGCAGGAGTATGTTACATACTTCACACCGTCCACAAGCAGGACTATGAAAACTCTGGACAGTGATTGTGTTCCATCGATGTCTCCATCGCCGCCTTCTCTTGGATCAACAAGTACAGATACAACCACTGATGTGCCAGGCTTGGTTTCTCGGAAGTTCTCTTTGGTAGAGCTGTTTTGATCTTTGGTTAGATTAAAATCGGATACCGGAAGACCACCACGGAGGATTCTTCTGTTCTTTTTCCTCTTGTGTGTATCATTAGTGTTCTTAGCCTGTTTAGTAACTGGAGAAGTAGGAATGATAGCTCCTGAGGTTAAGGAGGAGACATCAAAATGAAACACTTGGGTGCACATCCCTGAACTGAACATTGGTCCTATAGAGAATACATTTACCAAAAAAAATGGGGTTTTAGTATATGCAAATGCAAATAATTGGTAGGTGTACTGGGTAATGGATTTAGAAATTTGTGATTAACCTGCAACACCTTCATGAAACCATTGCTGCATTTCACCATTCGCTGTTGTTGATTTGAGTTTCTCTTTCGTACTATCATCATTGTCAGAAGGTGACAGAGCTTTCTGCTTTTCACTATAGAGATGCTTCGACAAATCCCCGGTCCTTGTGAAGTCAGGTAAATGCAGTACAGCTTTAGTAGTGACTAGATTGATTTTCCCATCATTGTTCTTCGTTTCAGAAGCCACGGCTTTCTCGCTCGCCAAAACAGAATGAATTATCAAATTCCCATCGATCTTCACAAGCTTTTCATTCCTCGGAACAAATAGCGACACAACTAGAGGTTCACTACCATTCACATCCAAAGCTCTTCCTCTAGACTGATCATAAAGAGGAGCCAATGCACCAAACAAAAACAGAGAAAACAGAAGACCAAGAACACTAAAACTAGCAACTTTCTTGGTCTTCTTCTTCCTCTTAACCTTAGCCACGGATTGTTGTGGTTTCAACCGAGGAATAGGAAGCAAAGGCACTTGAGAACCTTGCGGTTTAACCATATAAGCCGGACAATGCAGCCATGGATAAACCATCGGTGGTGGCCGATACATGCCACTTCCTCCGGGAGCCAACTGTTGCCTCAAAGTAGCATTCTCAGTCATGAAATAAGAGATCTTACTGTTCAAATCCATGATCATCGATTGCATCTTCTTAACTTTATCTTCTAATTCCTCTACGTAATGTTTCTTCCTCTGTCTCGAAAGCTGAGCACTTTCACGGTTTCTTATCAGTCTCACGTTTCTCTTCTCATAGTCTTGATCTTCACCATTCGATCTTCTGTACTTATTGTTCCTTGATTCGTCTTCTTCTTCTTCGGTCTCTTTTTTCCTCTTTGTATTAGTAGCTACCTCCTCCACTTTCAATTTCTGATCATCGATCACCATTTTCGCTGATAAAATCAAGCTCTGTACAGTACCGGAGTAATCAGAATCACCGGACATTGACATCTCTCTGTTCGTGGCGTCAACAGGAATGACGAACGATTCGTTCTCGGAGGGGAAGTAGAGATCGTCGACAGTGTTAAAAGTCAACTCGAAGTCTCCATATCCGTCTCCTTCAATAAATAACCTCAGATCGGAGATTGGATTTCCAAGCAGAGCATGATCGGAGCTAGAATTGTAGAAATTATCATCATCAAAAGGAGGAGGAGGAATCGAGATGGAATCGAACTCAGAAGAGAAGGTAGTAGTAACATTAGTCTCCTCCACAACAACAACTGTTTCCGCCATTGTTGGAAAGCTTTAAGGTTTTAGGGTTACTAAAAATGGGGAAGAAGAAGAAGAAGAAAGGGTTTTAAGAGCGAATGACGTTGGTCACTTTCTACTCTCACTACCGCGCGTGGAATTCAATCGCTTGTATTAGAAGGAAGACTGTACTATACGCGCAAATAAAAGGCGCGTGTGTAGATTTGGTATCCATATTCTTGCACGTTGACTGCAATAAGTTGGGAGTATGGATTTTGTTTTTGAAAATGACATGACTTTTTTCAAATGTGTGCCGTTTTGGAGTCTCTTTGACGTCAAGCATGTCTCCTCTCCTTCTTCTTGCATCATTATTCTCATTAGGCCATTACCTACTTATCAATACTTTTTTTGCGTCACTGTTACGATTTTTTTTTCTTTGTGTGGAAAACAGCAAAACAAACTCAACCTTTTTCTTTCTTTCTTGCATAACCTGAAATTAAGTATCATAAGTAAACTTATGTACATCGAGTAAATTTCTTTATGATCAAGTGACTAAATGATCCAACATGTGGAAATGTATTGTATTGTGCTACCCATCGATCGGGTTTGGTAAACTAACTTTTTGTAATTAAAAACAGTATCTCTTCATTTTTTGTCAAGGAAAACTTCTTCCTTTGTTTTAGCAAAAAAAACAAAAAAAAAAACTTCCTTTGTTGAGAATCCATAAAGCAATTCTTCGACAGGACAGAAAATATTAAGTTTAGGGCCTTTGGGTCTTAACATGCGTTTTCGGATTCTGCTTTTTTCTAAATGATGGGATCTTTTTGTAACAATTTTTCAGGTTTAATGTTTTTTTTTTTTTAAACGGTTCATCATTCCTATGTAAAAAGCCTACACTAATCTCTAATAAAAAGCATAGAAATCTCGGTCTTTTTATCATTTAGATATCTACAAATGGCCATATGGAATAGTGAGATAATTTCATGTTTGAAATGATTTAACAAAACAAATCATCAACAAACAAGAACTGGTCCACATCGCTTAGTTTTCAATGGAATTTTTTCCTTTTAAAAAGGGAGTTGAATGCTAGGAATATAACACCATTTTAAAACGATCCTTAACAATTTCAAGTACGGTGCCAAATTGCAAATTGAAAAATGCAACGAATAAGCATCTTCAGTATCAAATTTACGGCAATATTGTAGTTGTAGGACACACAAAAGAGTTTTAAGAAGAACTATGCATGTTGTCTTGTGCGATTTTTTCTATGCAAGTTGTTATTTGTCTCCATATGAAATTTGGTCATTCTTTGATTGAACATTTCATCATGAAATATTAATTTTTATTTTGTCAACCGCACGATTATATTTGTCATAGACTCATATGAAGTACTCCTATGTTTTATTGGTTTAGTTGAAATATGAATTTGTGGTTATAGAATATACAAAAAGTCTAAAATGCGTTTTAAAAAGCTTAGACTTAAACAGATACATCATACATGGGTGTGCAAATTATGAAGGGAAAACAAAAAAATGATGGTTTATATAAAAGAGCGTAAAATTGTTTCCCTTTTGCCAAATCTCATTCACATGCCAAAAACTTGGACGATAAAAGTATGATGATTTGGTTGTGATTTTTCACTAAAAGTTTCATCATAGTTTTGTCCAAGATAAAAAAAATTTACAACGAAATGTGTCTAAAGATTGAGGGGTAATTTACAATTTTATCCGATGAAAACATAAGATAGCTATTTTAACATCCAAAAACACCATGTGTTAAACTGATTTTCAAAAGCTTCATATATATGTATATTAATTTTATTGTGGCTATTGTAAAGTATTGTAAACATTCCAATAACCACAATATTATTCTGGTGAGGGAAAAAAAATTGATTTTGAGAAAGACATGAAAAAAGGTTGATTTTCAAAAAAATATATTTTTAAAAAAGGAAAAAAAAAACTAAAAATGTATGAGTATTTATTTTCATTTAAAAGGAAAAAATAAATAAAAAGAAAAATATAAAGTTTCCTTTCCCTCTCGTTTGCTTTGCCTTCCTGAGAGAGAGAGAGATAAGATTTGCATCTTAAAGAGGTTTCTTCCTTCCTCTCTCTCTCTCGCCCCTTCAATGCTCCGGTTTCGATTCTCCTCTTCTCCTTGATTTGTCTTCTTCTCTTTGCTGCGAGAGAAAGGTAACAAAGAGCAAGCAAGAGAATCGAGGTAACGTTCCAGAACTTTCCCCTTTTCCATGGACACAGCGTTCGTAACGCCGCCGCCGGGAACCGCCGCAGAATCCGGTGGTGCGGTTATGGTCGATAGTGGATTTACGGTGGACCCTTTTCTGGTCGAGGCTCTGCAGAATCCTCGGCATCGTCTGACGAGTAAGCACCGTTGTTTCTGTTCTCTGATTCATGTCGGAAACCCTAATGTCCTGAAATTAGAGCCAATTTTTGTCACGAGCATAAGAAAGTTTGAAGGTTTGCTCAGCAGTTTATGTGAATTTAGCTTAACTCGTGCTTACGGATTTCGGGTAACTGCAATTTGGGGGATTTTCGAAATGTGGCTACTTCTCTGAATTGATGTTGGGTTTCAGCTTCTTAGATTGTTATGGAGGTGCCCATTTTCAAAGCTGTAAACTTTATGTATGATCTATGGTAGATGTCAACATTCATAATAAGGAAAGTGATTCATAAAGTAGGTTATTGCATCAGGAGTGTTACTTAATATAATGATTCAAGATCTTGAACTTTGATACTTGTTTGTGTTATATCTCCTTTATCTTGTTTTGATGCTAGTAGTTTGGCTTTTGTTTGGTTATCTGGTTCTGCTGGTTAGTGTCCTGGCTCTTGTGTGGTTTTCATTTCATGAGATACTTTATTTATCTTCACACTGTTTTTGCTACTGTATCTAAGTCTTTTTTGTTTCTTGTTATGTCAGTTTTGCGGATGGAACTTGATGTTCAAAGGTTCTTGCAGAACCCTGAACAGCAGCAGTTCGAGTTCCAGCATTTTCCTACTTCGTATCTTCGTCTTGCAGCTCATCGTGTTGCTAACCACTACGGACTAGCTACAACGGTTCAAGAGAGTGGTGCGGATGGCAATGAGAACATAATCCTGGTGACAAAAACAACAGAGAGCAGATTTCCTGCTGTTGGGTTGTCTGAAATCCCGGTGGCTAAACAATCAGAAAGTGGTAAATTTGAGCACATGAAAGTTTCCATCAAGACTCGGCCTTCTAAAGGATCTGGATATGGCGCTGGTGAGTTGGAAAAGAAACGCGGTCCTCTTAGGAGTGTCGAAGAGAGGAAAGAAGATTATGACAAGGCTCGAGCACGCATATTTAATGGTATCACGGTACTTAATAGTGATGACTCTTCATCTGAAACTCAAGTTTATGGGAGGAATACAAGTCTTAGCAGAGATGACAATCAAGTATCTCAGAATGCTTACGTTGAGGTAGAGAAGAGCTTAAGCCTCAGGGAAAGTGGTCCAACATCTCGTGTTGCAATTCTGAGAGACAGAGAGAAAGATCGTTATGACCCTGATTATGACCGCAGTTACGAAAGGTATGTAAAGCATCTGTTAGTTGCTGGCAAAGCCATTACTATATTAGCGAAGAGCAACTGAGCTTCATGTGTGATGGTTGATAAACTTTGTGTGAATGCAGGTACATTAGGAGTCTGCCGGTCAATCAGAATTTCCATCTACCTGCCTTCAACATTCAGAAAATGCAGCCACCATACTATGAAATGGGATTCACCGGATATAATCAAACCCCAAATGCTCCTGCTCCTCTTAACTTTGGGCCACCCACAAGCTCCATACTGAGTCCTTATGGCACAGCAGTTTTACACCAGCCTTTAAGGGATGCAATGTATATGCAGTGGCCTAATGCAGCTATGATGTATGCTCATTCGTATGAGCAGTTCAGAAATGCTTCTCTTCAGGTATATAGCATTTGATTGTTTTTCTCCCCTTGCTTAACTCTCTTTGAAATTGCGGTCATAGAATGAAAACTTGCATTTCCAACTGAAAGAACCATGGGCATATTAAGAATCTATATCCTAAATACTTAGTGTTTATTGTTTACCTATGCATAGCTCGCTTGAAAGAGCAAGTGAAGTTGCTTGGTTTGGTACCGTGTTTCCAATGATTCATATTTAGTTGTCTGAAAGCAGCTGTAACTTGTTTCTCCAGGCACAGTTCTCTCAACAACCCTTGAGCTTCGACTACATGCAGAACCGCTAGGTACTTGTCGTTAGGCAATAATCCCTGTGTCAATTGTTCTCTCTGTTTACCGGCTTTTTCTAAAACCTAGGATTGTTTGTAATGGAAATTTTTGAGTTGTAATGTCAGAAGAAAGATACTGTTTTGTTCCTCCTATGATTATTAATGAACTACTTTTGTTGTTAGTCGAATTGTCATTGAAACTATGTGGAACTGAATGTTACATGTCCATGGTGATGGCTACAAGGGCCGTCTTTTAGGGGTTTCATTGCGTGCGAGACCCCTACAAGGGTAATCAGTCTCGAAGTCTATATACCATATGTTTTGTGTACGTTGATTCTTCCAAAATTCGATTCGTGAGGCGCAACATAATTTATATAATTTTAATTAACAAAATGTTACAGCTACGGTACAACACTGCCTCAAGCTGTTTCTAGGCAAGAGGATAATGGCCGAACTTCTTGTTTTACGATTATACACCAATTTGGTGGCGAAGGAACATCACAACTGATTTCAATGGCGTCCTGGAAAACAATAACATCACATGAATACTAGAATCGAAAATAAATGAGAGATCAAAAGGGAAAGCATCCATAAAAGGATTGTTCATGGGTTGCAAGATAAACTCATTTGCTCAATGAAATGTTTGGTTTCCGGGTTTTTAGAAAAGTTAGCAATCCGCATTAAAGAATGCACCCAAGAACACGAATCCCATCGAAGTGAACATTTGAAAGAAATGCTTACCATAGAGGAAATGACGGTCTTTGGCTTTTATTATCTGGTTGTGCAACCTCTTTGTCTCTTTGTGGATCTATGTGGACAAGCCTTTGGAATTTTTCAGACAGTGCTTTGTAAGATTGTATCTCTGTTGGTTCTACTTGACTAATCGCGGCTTTTAAATGTCTCATGCTTATTTCTTCTGCTTCAAGACTCTCCTGATAGATAACAGAATGTGAGACATTGCAATCATTGTCAGGCTTTCCGCAGAAAATAAGGACTGATAAAAAAAAAACACCTAACCTCGAGTGCGGCAATAGCTGCTTCTCTGCATATCAATGATATGTCAGCTCCTGTGTAGCCTTTGGTAATAGAAGCCAGTTCTTTTAGACGAATATCAGAGCTGCATGGGATTTTACGCAAATGGATTTTGAGTATGGCTTCACGATCAGCTTCATTAGGAGGTCCGACATAAAGCACGCGGTCAAAGCGTCCTGAAACATTAACATATTCAAATTTATCAGATGGACCTTCATATTTGTTTACGAAAATCGAAAGAATCAATGAGAGAAATAAATTTACCAGGTCTTAGAAGGGCTGAATCGATCTTGTCTGGCCGATTTGTAGCAGCAATAACAGTAACACCAACTCTTTGATGGAAACCTGAGATCAACAGTTAAGCAATCAGTCTTTAGTTAAACAATTTACCCTTTCCCAAAAAGTCTGATAGCCATTTTCCTACAATTTGAGAACTGCATCAAGATATCAATTGAAGGGTGGTTGTTACTAACCATCGAGCTCCACAAGTAACTGACTCATAACTCTGTCC
Source organism: Arabis hirsuta (assembly GCA_964056655.1). Taxonomy (NCBI): domain Eukaryota; kingdom Viridiplantae; phylum Streptophyta; class Magnoliopsida; order Brassicales; family Brassicaceae; genus Arabis; species Arabis hirsuta. The sequence goes on along the minus strand of OZ053308.1, from coordinate 3,611,029 downwards.
GAAACTGAAACCCCATCATTTTCTTTCCCCCTAATGGAGGCAAGACTATCTATCTCGTCGAAAAAGATAATCGAGGGGGCATTTGCTCTTGCCTTTGCAAAAAGGGACCTCACAGCCTTCTCAGATTCACCAACCCATTTGCTGAATAGTTCTGGACCTTTGACTGCAAGGAAATTCAGCCTGGCTTCAGAAGCTACCGCACGTGCCATAAGGGTCTTGCTACATCCAGGAGGACCGAACATCAGTATCCCACTTGGTGGCGTTGTCCCTATTCTCTTGAATGCGTCCTGATGTTTTTGAGGCCATTCTACTGCTTCCATTAGCTGATTTTTCACCTCTTTTTGGCCACCAACATCTTCCCAGTTAACTTTAGGAACCTCTAATATCACCTGAGAGTTGCAGATCAACCAGAAATTAGACAGAGATAAAGCAAAACTCTGGCCTAGCATAGAAACATCTCATATTACAAAGCTCTAGGTAAACAGACATATGAAGCTTCGAAAAAACTATATTTACGCTGGACCAACCACAGCTATGATCATCAGAACGATTCCAAACTGAAATTTTTAAATTTCCTAATCAAACCAGAGAATATGTGAGGAATTAACATAAGAAGCTAGTCAATAGTGTGAAGCTGAATTTTCACCCTAACAGTATAATGCCCTTGGTGTTGTCATTCATGCAGTTTGATATATGCCATGAAGAAACAGAAGAGATGATCAACTTAACTAGATCTAAAAGCAAAAGAAACTGGGTCAAACCGAGGGAATCAATCATACGAGGAGTTGGGAATAGCTCATCATAAAGTCACCTTAATTTCCTAGGAGGATAATGGAAAAAGGTAATACCTCTCGCATGGCACTAGGTCTGATTTTGATCTTAGCTTTTTCAAAATCTTCAAATCCTACACTTAAGGTATGTTCTTCTTTGCTAAGCATCTGTACAGAACAAGAGCTCCCACTGTTATGAATATCATCTGCGGCTAAGGAGACTGTCCCATTGTCAAATGAATGCTGAGCCCCTGAAGTCGTGGGTGAAACTGTGATACATGACGATGCGGAATTCGAACTATCAGATGAGGACTCAGAACCTCTGCACTCACAAGCAGCAAGAGGTGTTTCTTCAAGAGACGAATTGCTAGAGGAACTTTTCTGATTAAGATGCTGCCTTAAACAGACAAAGGCTGCCTCACAACAGAGTGCAGCTAGATCTGCACCTACAAAACCATGTGTTGCCATCGCAAGCTGTTCAAGCTGGGTGTCTGACAGTGAATGCTGCATCCCACTGAGAATTGTGCGAAGTATATCAGACCGTTGTGCAGAAGATGGTACACCTATATCATTAACCAAATATTTGAACACGTATTAGGGAGTAAGAATCTGAATTATATCGAGGATGTCTATTCTCCACAAGGTTTTCGTATTACCAATTTCAATTTCCCTGTCAAGTCTTCCTGGTCGTCTAAGAGCGGGCTCAATGCTATCGGGCCTATTGGTTGCAGCAATTACAACAACGCCATCACTTCTACTTATTCCATCCATTAAATTGAGTAATGTAGCTACCATCCTCTGAGACAATTCCTCGCCTCCTTCTTTTCGTGCAGGAGCAATGGCATCCAAGTCATCAATGAACACCTTTAAAAGAAACAATATTATTCACATAACAAGCAACTAAATTGTTAAGATATCAATTGTTGGGGTGACAAGTGAATTTCAAAATATCTCAAAATAGAGTCAAAACTCAGGTATATAATATAGAGAAGAATGCAAGACTCTTACCACAGCAGGTGCAGCATTGCTAGCAGATCTGAATACCTCATCTAGAGCTTTCTCGCTTTCACCCAAATACTGGCTTATAATCTCAGGTCCATTCACAGAGAAAAAGTTGACACCAGCATCACGGGCAAAGGATCGAGCCAACGATGTCTTTCCTGTGCCTGGAGGTCCGTGAATAAGCACTCCCTTTGTAGGTCGCAAACCAAGACTAAAATGATCATGCCAGTGATAAAACATAGAATATTAAAAGTAAAACAAACATCTAAGAAGGTAGCAATGATCACAAAACTAACAATCATATGGACTTGATAGACTTTTCTACAGGACGATGTCTTTATAACTAGTAAAGCATATATCAGCAGAACACCCCTACAGCTTTCATCAGGACAACGTGTATAAACACTCATTTTACTGGCAAGATAATATCATCAGCCTTTCCTATAGTTTATCAAACAGATATTTGAGCACTATAACTGGAATTAATGACCCACAAGGAAAAGCTTGGTGGACTACATAAAAAGATTACTTTCCATGCATGTTTACTTGTACATTTCAAGTAGAGCATATAGTTAGCTGGCTATACAGAGTGGCATAAAAATACGATGTGAAATTGTGAAATAAAAGTCAAAATGACTTCTCAAATAACCGCAAGACTTACCTTGATAGGGAGTTCTTCATGGACGAGGAAACAATTATGTCCCTTAAGATAGCATATTCTTTAGAGAGACCGCCTAACTTTGAGATTTCACATCCTACACTTTCTCCTTCATCGTCTTCATCAAACTGCAGACCTTGCACAGATGTTTTCTCTCGAATTTCAGATGCTAAGTCCAGTGTATGATAGAGGGATACTTTAGTTTCCTGGTTTATCATAAATGCATGGCTTCTATTGGAGGTATCAGATGGCTTTTTATTAGCCCTTTTGACACAGAAAATACAGATCTCTGTAAGAATTGGTACAGCAACAAAATTCCCATATAGCATGCTACAAGGGTATAGCCATGAAGTTGCACAAATCTGTAAAAGTTTCTTTGAACTTTCATTGCTCAAAACCTCTCGTAGATCAATCGAACTTTCAGATGAGAATCGCTGCTTGGCACTGAAAACAGAATCTTCTATGCCTAGAGAAGAAGGAGAACTGGGGCGAGAAGTTCTAAGCTTTTGCAAGTTTGATGGTGTCCTAGGGGTTGAATTCCCATTTCCATTCTGCTCGTAAGGACTTTCAAGCGAAAACTTCTCAATAGAAAGACAATCTTTCTTAACTTGTAACATATTCTTGAAGGGAGTCAACTCCAAACACAACTCTTTGCAGGCAAGCATCGAAAGATTATTAACAACATTATCGTGCAATCCAACATTCCCGTTGCATTGATCACTTAAAGAAGGTCTACTAACAGGATAAACAAAAACAGTCCTGCCTAATACAGGACAACCAAGACCATAGCAAAGATTCGATGAAATACGAACAGCATCTTTCAAAACCTACAAAAATGCAAGAGTTTAGGTTAAGCTACAATGTTCTTAGAAGAAATTCCAAACAAGAAAGAGATCAGAACTCAAAGTGAGCTGCAAGACAGATTCTCCAAACCTTTGAAGAAGAGAAAACGGTGGCAAGAACAAAATAGTTCCCTGGTTCATCATCAATCGTGCTACTCTCGCATTCAACTCCATATTCAGCTTTTATCGAGCTGAGTGCGAAGCTTTTCGAAAACCTACTTTCTGGAGAAGCCAATGATACCTATTTACAGTTTGCAGAATTTCCATTTAGTATAAATTTGGTATGAACAGCTCAAAGCAGAGAAGCTTCTTCACTTTACCGAAACAGTAGAACCAGGGCTGAGAGAAGCAGCAAGCATCGAAGTTTCCGATAACCAAATCTTAGAGCCTCTGATAGACTCAGATGCAACATCAGCTAATCTACCGATTAATGCAGATTTTCCGATAAGAGAGGGAAACGCAGCGGAAGCTTCTTCAATACTTCGCCTGAGTTCCTCTTCGTTGATAGAATCTGTATCTCGACCCGTTGTTGAAGACGCCGGAGTTTTTGGCGACGCAGGCGGTTCTCCATTGGATAAACGTGATGGAGTCCTCGACTGCTTCTTCTTCGAAGGCATCGATATATTGTTTCTCCGTGAGTGTATATATAGAGAGAGACCACCGGAGATCGTCGCCGGAGATAAGAGAGCTAAAAGCAAAACCTTCAATTTGACAAACTTAGGGTTTAATTGCAGTGGTTTTGGTTTTTTTGGGTCATTAACTAATCAAAGCCCGTTCTTTTGTCTGAATGAGCCCAAGCCCAAATATATGTAAGGGTTTTTTAAGTTGCAGCTAAAGTGTTCGATAAAATGTCTGAGAAAGAAAACTCAACATCCTTCAAAAGCATTAATTCTTGGACAAAGTTGAGGGTTTCCTTCTTTAGGCACACCAACATGTAAGTCATTACTCTTCTAATTGTACAAGGAAAATATATAGTTTTCGAAAGGATTTTCAGTGATTCACATCATGGAGTAATTAGGTTGATAGATGATACACTTAGTGAACAGACAAGCACTTCATTGTACTAAAATGATTAATAGTTGTCTCTTAAATCACTCTCTTCAAAGACGGGATATTTCCTGAATATTTCTCTTTTGAGACCTGGAAGATGAACATTGATAATGTAATCCTCCCAATCAATGCATTTGCCATCAAACTCAAACATCTTTCTCTCTTCCATTGACATCTCCTGAATCAGACTCCTTGTATTCGTATCGTCAAACCTGGTATAATATTTACTATATAGGTCAGTATTCTGATACCATTTTCTCGCTTGATAAAAGAAGAAAAGTTCCAAGTTATTTACCGAGTTTGAAAGAACAAGTAAGGCTGATATGTTGTTGCTAAGGACACAAAATAGTTTAGCTTCCTCTTCCCCTTGATGCTCAATGTGGTATGTGACTCTACTTCTCCTTCTTCTCCATTGTTCATCTCTCTTTCTTGTTTTGCTATAGTGTTGGATACAGAGGAAATGAAACTCTCTAAGGAACTGTGGAATCTCATACGCTCTAAGTCTTTCGATGTTTCTCTTAATGGAGATTCACAAAGATACTCATGAGAGAAGTCCATCAACTCGCGAAATCGTAGAGGATTTGCATGAGATGTTGAACTGACATTGTAAAGATTGAGCTCCGAGACACCAGAACCGTGCTTTGCCATGGCTGCTATTGTCGCGTTCACTACCATATCAACAGGTATAACATCACAAGTAGATTGAGAATCTCCCAATAAGTCAGGAATCTTGTCTTTTCCATTGGACAAGATTAATGGAGCAGTCATCCTACAAATAAACAATATCAATTGAAACAAGAAGCTAATCTAAGTCCTTCTGTCTTTGAATAAGAAAGATCTTTAACCTTATTCCTTGGAGCCAACCAGGGAAAGGCTCCTTGTAAGAGCTTTCTATACAACTAGGCCTTATGATCACTACAGGGAGATCGCCTCGGTTGCTATGAATTACAGATTCACCCATGGCTTTTGTGAATGTGTAAAGGTTTTCCCATCCATAGCTTTGAGCTCTAGTTTCTCATCAAACAGAAATTTTCAGATTATGGTACATAAGAATGTGAAGAAAGTAAACTTTTTCTTATTTTGTCCTCATCACCTTTCGATACCAAGTTCTTTAAGTTTCTTAGATTGTTGACTGCCATGGAACTTTCTTACAGCTTCTGAAGCTTGTTTTATCTCGGATTCAATGTTTAAGTCAGAAGGTATGTTCTCTCCAATGCAGATAGGAGTCTCTAGTACTGTTCCCTCTTTCTTACCAGTCACGTAAGCTATGTAACAAAATTAAAGTTCAGCTTAAAGTTCAGTTTTTATGAAACTTCTCTGTAAAAATATGAAAAAATATCATACCAGTTGAGATATGGAGGAAAAGTTTCAGTTTCTTGCATTGCTTTCCGAAGCTCAAGAGCCTACTAGTTCCAAGAACATTGACATTTAGAGCATAGTCGTATCTGTTTCATTGTTTGCAAAAATCAAACTATTAAAAATAATTTGCGAACAATATAAAAACAGAGCAAAGAAGAAACAGAGGAAACACCTGTCGTTAAATGTTGTACGACCAGCACTATTGATAATGACATCAATCTCCTCACTAATCTTGTCTAACGTTTCAGATGCGCTCCCGAGATTGTCTTTTCCAATGTCTCCAATTACTGGAAACAACTTGCTCTTCATGAAAGTTTCGTAAGAGCTTCCGTGTATTTGCTTTAGAAGCTTGAACAGATCCGAGCTTATGATCTGTACGGAACAAAAGTGATAAGAAAAGAAAAAGAAAGAATAAGCGTTAGTTCCTAGAAAAAAGTCATAATTCCCAACTTATTTTGACTCTATAAAAACGATTTTGAAAATAGGTTTCTGAATCGTCCCTCCTAAACAAACCGTGCAACAATGGTTACTTGGTATGAAAATGTTTAAACAGAACCTCGTCAAAAAGTCTCTGGTTGGCTAATTCTTGATCTTTGGAATTCATCAGAAGGAAGATCTTCCCAATATCAGGACTTGCCCTCAGCAATTTCTCAATCAGCACTGCAACAACAAATTTTTCAATCCGAAAAAATCAGGTTACTTGAACCAGAAGAAAACTTTAGGTTTAGGTTTAGGTTTTTTTCTTACCTTTACCAAGAAACCCTGTTGCACCGGTAACGAAATAGCTCTTCCCTTTCAAGAAACGGACGATTCCAAGTCCGGTACTGTCGCTACTTGTTTCTGTCACGGGCATCGTTAACGGAGTCACAGCTTTCAACCACGTCTCACGGTAACAACAACTAGTAACTTGGACTCTACGTTTCGTATGTGACAAACGACGAGACAAGAAGTGGTTTGTTTTGCCGGAGAAAGAGGAGAAGAAACTGGTTGCGTCCAATTTGACGACGTTGCTGGTGGCTAAGAGAGTATTGATTGCCATTTTTAGTTACCAACGGAATATTTGGAGAGTCTTTTGTGAGAGAATATTATTGAGCAATATATTTCTTTGTGTATCTCTAGTTTTCTTTCGTCTCTGTATAAATAAGAAACTCTCAGACTTGCAATTCACATGCAATCTTAACAATATCTATTATATAAACAACACGCAGATCACATTATTGTAAAGAACATGCCAAGAAAAAGAAGAAGACAAAAAGATTTTTTTTTTTTGGATTTCTCTGTACCTTTGACAACGGCACCACTCCTAACACTAATAATATAAGTCCATAATGACATCGTCGCGCTAGCTTTCGTTGTTTCAATATTTAACTAATAATATAAGTCCATAATGAAACGGTTCTCAAACGAGAGCTTCCAAAACCCTCCAGAACTCTTACGGTGTTATCACGTGATTGGTTCGGATTTAAAAAAAAAATAAAAAATAAAAAGGAAAAAAGAGTTTTATTCTCTGTCAACGACAACGCGATTCTCTCCCAACGATGCGACTATCTCTCTCTCCCTTTCTCTCTGTCAAGCCGATTCCGGCGATATCATAGGAATCGTGCTTATTGTTCATCGATATCGGTTTCTCGCAGTGCTTGGGATCTCTCTCAAGTGGCTCTTTGGTCGGATAAATCATTGCATGAACCGAAATCAGAGGACAAACGAAAAGCTATGGTAAGTTTTCTTGGATTTTCTTTGTACATCCACGTGTTCTTAGTGTCAATTAGGTTGTGGGAATCATATTTTGTTTATCAGATTAGGGTATTCTCAGATTGGATTGGATTGCATTGAAAATTAGACCAATCTCTTCTCTTTGCTCTGTTTCCTTGTTATTTGCCTTTTACTTGGGAGCTACTCTCTCTTGATATAGCTGTTTGTAGTGTAACTGTGACCAAAGCTTTAATTTGTCTAACCAGTTTTAAGTAAAAAGACAAAAACCTGAAACAATCTCAGAAAAAAGCATGTTTGGTCATCTAGTGGAACTAGGCAACGAATTGGTATTACATAAATCTATGTACTCTGTTATTTGAGTTCTTACTGTTTGTATGTGCCTGTGAATGTGTGTGTACATAAATCCCTTAAAAACAGATTAGATTTAGAGCAGATTAGAGTATTTCGAATCTGAATTTGTGCTTCTTTGATAACTTAAAAAGATTAGATTAAGTTTTCTGTTTTGTTTCCTTTTATCAAAGTCCCATCAGTTTTTTAGTTTTTGTATTCTCTGTATGTGTTAATTTCTCTTAAGAGTTCTCAGTTCTTTGAAGCTAAACACGATTTTTCTTGTGAATTTGCAGTTGAAGTTCGTAGTTGATGAAAGAATTAGGCAAGAGTCATAGCAGAGATGGAGAAGCCAATTGGAAACGGGATGTTGCTTCCTGCTCACCAATGAATCAAGGTATTCATCTGTCTAAATCTCATTTTGTATCCTTGATGGCTTTTGGTTTGTGTTAGTTTTAGGTTAGGTATGATAAATGCTTTCTCTAAAGACATAAGTTGTTAGTTTGAGTTTATCATTTTTTACTTGAATTGGTTGATAAATGGTTGTTAGTTTTGATGTGGTAAACACTGGTCTATGTATTGTTAGTTTCGTTGTGCTAAAGACCGGTTGATAAATGGTTGTTAGTTTCTCTGTGTATCTTTAATGACTTGTGCTGTTAGAAATGGTTGTTAGTTATAAATTAAAACACAACTCATAATGACTTGTTCTGTTTTGTTCTAGTTAAGTATGTCACTTCAAATGCTTGTTCTACAACAATTAAAAGTTTATGATTTGCAAATATTATGTTTAAAATTTCATGAAATGTAATATAATTTAGATTTTAGAAAATTTTGTATGTTTTCAAAATTTTTTAAAAATAATTATAAAAATAATATTTTTTTATTCTTAAGAACCCAAAAAAGGTTCTACCAATGGAGGAGAATTTTTTTTAAAAACAATATTAGAGTTCTAAACTAACTTTAATGTTAAAATAATATTATAAAATTCTTAAGAACCCCATTAAGGGATTTTACCAATGGACATGCTCTAAGACCATGTCCATCGGTTACATTTTTAGAGGTTCTAGCAAACAAAAAAATAATATAAAATAGAAAAAGAAGAGAAAGAAGAAAAAGCAGTCTCTCAAATGAGAGATTTCAGAACCCTCCTTAGAACTTCTCCTCTTACCTGTCTTCTTTCAATTGGTTTAATTTTTATTATTTAATTATATAAATTAGTTAGTTTTAGAATATAAATATAATATTAGTATTATATACTTAAATATCTATTTTGAGAGACTTAACGATGTACGTGCTCTAAGGAACTTAAATATATGTTGGCTCAATTAAGTAAATAGTTTTGCATATGGAAATAATCTAATTTATCTTTAAAGTAGTATTCCAAACTAGATCTATATATACTTGAAAGGCTGATCTCAACTAATCAAGTATGGAAAATATAAAACTTTTTCAAAAAAAAAGTATGGAAAATATAATTTGATTATGTAGGTGTTTTCTTTATGAAAAATCAAAGACTTTAATTGAATAGTAATAATAAATTATCCTATGTAGAGGGCATTGTTCGACGCATGAAGTAGTGCCTACTTGTGGAAGGCCACTAGGACTTGGCTTTGAGAAGAAAAAAGGAGATTTGTACATTTGTGATATGGTTACTTAGGTGTCATGAAAGTTGGACCAGAAGGAGGCTTGACAGAGTTGGTCGTGGACCAGGCCGAAGGTCGGAAGGTTATGTTTGCAAACCAAATGGATATCGACGAAGAAGAAGATGTCTTCTACTTCAACGATAGCAGTGACAAGTATCAATTTAGGTATATATAGCCAAACATAAATTGAGACAAAGGTGTATACATTTTAGAAAAAAAAGTAAATATTAATTATTTTTCATATATATAACCAAACGCAAGAAAAAAAAATAGCATTTTAAATCAACACTTGTTTGGTGTGAAGATGAATTTGATAATACAGCTTCTAGAGTACTGCATCCAACTTGTACAAGGAAATATAGTCTGCAGGAACTTAAAATGTAAAACCCAATTATCTTCACTTTTTGGTTTTAATGAATATTAGGTGATTCACATTTTGGTGTAAAAATGTTGATAAATCTTTTAATGATAAACTAGAAATTTCAATTCATTTTTTAAATCATTCTCTTTAACTGGACTTTTCTTGAAAGAGTTCCCTTTTGAGACCTGGAAGATGAACATTGACAATGTAATCCTCCCATTCAATGCATTTACCATCGAACTCAAACATCTTTCTCTCTTCCATTGACATCTCCTGAATCAGACTCCTTGTATTCGTGTCATCAAACCTGGTATTGACTAGTTTGGTCAGTAATCTAATAGCTTTTTGCATCATATAAACAACAAAAGCCAAGTATGTGTATTTACCTAGCTTGAAAGAATGCGTAAGGCTCATATGTTCTTGCTAGGGACACAAAATACTTAAGCTTCCTCTTCCCCTTGATGCTCAATGTGGTAAGTGACTCATCTGCTCCTCCATTGTTCATCTCTCTTTCTTGTTTTGTTATTCTGTTGGATAGAGAGGAGCTGAAATCTTCAAAGGAAGTGTAGAATATCATACGCTCTAAGTCTATCTCTGTTTCCACCAATGGAGAGTTACACAGATGTTTATGAGAGAGGTCCATGAATTCGCCAGCTCGCATGGGATTCGCATGAGATGAAGAAGTGACATTGTAAACTTTAAGCTCTGGGATACCACAACCATGCTTTGCCATGGCTGCTATTGCCGCGTTCGCAACCATATCAACAGGTATAATGTTCAATAAACTTTGTGAATCTCCCCAAAATTCAGAAATCTGGCCTTTGCCATATGCCAAGAGTATTGGATCAGTCATCCTGATTATTGTTTTAAACCAAATAAAAATGTCAGTAATTGGAAACATAATCTAATCTAATCCAAGTCCCTTTGTCTTTGTAAAAGAAACATCTTTAACCTTATTCCTTGGATCCAGCCGGGGAAAGGCTCCTTGTAAGAGCTTTCGATAATACTAGGCCTTATGATCATTACTCGCAGATCTCCTCGGTTGCTATGAATTATAGACTCACCCATAGCTTTTGTGAATGTGTAAGTGTTTTCCCAGCCATAGTGTTGAGCTCTGGTTTCTCATAAGATAAAGTTTTTAGATTTTGGTACATAAAAATGTGAGGAAAGTAAGTTCTTTCGAACCTTTCGATACCAAGTTCTTTCAGTTTCTTGCCATGTAAGTTTTTCATAGTTTCTGAGGCTAGATTCAGCTCTGATTCGATGTTCAAGTCAGAAGTTATGATGTTCTCTCCAATGCAGAGAGGAGTCTCTAGTACTGTCCCTTTTTTCTTACCAGTCACATAAGCTATGTAACAAAAACAAAGTCAGTTTTAGTGAGACTTCTCTATATAAAACCTTAAACGAAAACAAAAAAAAATCATACCAGTTGAAAAATGGAGGAAAAGTTTCAGTTTCTTGCATTGCTTTCCGAAGCTCAAGAGCCTACCAGGTCCAAGAGCATTAACACTTAGGGCAGAGTCGTATCTGTTTCGATTAAAAGCAAAGTCATTAGTTTGCAAGTAATAAAAAACAGAGCAACAAGAAACAGAGGAAACACCTGTCATCAAATGTTGTACGACCAGCACTATTGATAATGATATCAATCTCCTCACTAATCTTGTCTAAAATTTCAGATTCGATCCCGAGATTGTCTTCTCCAATGTCTCCAATTACTGGAATCAACTTGCTCTTCATGAAAGCTTCGTAATAATTCCCATGCATTTGCTTGAGAAGTTTGAACAGATCCGAGCTTATGATCTGTGTGGAACAAAGGTTTTTTATAGAAAAAAAAGTCAAGTAATGCGAAAAAAGATAGATTGGAAACAGAACCTCGTTATAAAGTCTCTTGTTTGCTGATTCTTGATCCTTGGATTTCATCAGAATGAATATCTTCCCGATCTCAGGACTCTCCCTCAACAATTTCTCAATCAACACTGCAACAAACAATTTTTTTTTTTTTACTTGGAGAAGAAGAAAACTTTAGGTTTAGGTTTAGGTTTTTTGTTTTTTTTCTTACCTTTACCAAGAAACCCTGTCGCACCGGTAACGAAATAGCTCTTCCCTTTTAAGAAACGGACGATTCCAATTCCGTTACTGTCACTACTTGTTTCTGTCTCAGGCATCATAAATGGAGTCACAACTTTCAACGACCTCTCACGACAACAAGAAGAACTTTGGACTCTACGTTTCGTTTGTGACAAACGACGATCCAAGAAGTGGTTAGGTTTGCCGGAGAAAAATGAGAAGAAGTTGACGCCATCCAATTTGACGGCGTTGCTGGTGGTGGCAAGGAGATTTATTGTGAGAGCCATTTTTAGTTGCCAACAAATATAAAGAAAAATGAATGTGTTTTGGTTGGGTTTCTTTTTGGAGGGATTTTGGCCTTTTGGGTGATAATATAGATAGACAATTTACTTAGGAGTTAATGCGGTTAGGTTTCGAGTCATGTGTCATATCATATTGTTGGATTGTAAAATACTAAAATCCGGTCATGTGCTATATGTTTGGATCATAAATTCATTCTGTTTTTCCAATCCTTATTCGGTTCATGTTTAATCTAAATAGTATTTCACTCCTGTCAAAAACGAGCTTTGAACATTTTTTTCTTTCTAATCAATACTCCCTCCGTTTCAAAATAATTGTCATTCTGGAGTTTTTCACACAAATTAAGAAAACATATTAAAAATCTGTTTTATCCCTAATTAATATAATGTTTTATTTGATATTAATAATTAATAAGTTTAAAAATAGGAATAAAAATAGAAAAATTAGTCATAAATGTGCATTGAAATTGCATAATGGCCAGTAATATGAAACAAAAAAATTAAGGCTAAAATGACAACTATTTTGAAACAGATGGAGTATATATTACTCTTTAGTGCATTCAATCTTTAGAGATTACAAATAGGTAGGTAAATCTTTCTCTATTAACATAGAGAAGCACATCGAGGGATTTTTTCGCTATTCATTGTATCTTCTTCTTCTTCCTTGTTCTTGAGAATGATCTCGGGTTACGGTTTAACCGAGGCTGATGTAATTGTAATTTCCATGGCACTTGTGACGGATGGTCCTTCCACGAGATGTACCTACCCACCAATGATGGGGAAGTCGTTAAATCGCGTTTATGCTTTTTTGATATTTCAATATCCGTGATTCATCAATGGTGTTGAGGTGTGATCGAGATTCCGATCCTAACAGTTCAGATTTGTACATGTTTGATCGATTGTAATTAGAACCTTATCTATATATATTATAATATTACGCTCAAAAGTAAAATGAAGTATACGTTCATACGATGGTCATGAGACAAGAAGATGAAACAAATACGTTCATCCGATATCGATTCATCGTCAAGCTTGATTGTATAATTACTAATTTAATATGTTTCGTTTATGACAAGGAGATGATATGTACAGTATATTCGAACACGTCTTCGCGTTTTGATGACTGCAGCTCCATCAATTTAAAGTCATGAGTTACTCTAGCTTTGACATCATGTTCAGTTTGCAAAAAAAATTGAAATCAAGCCATACTAAATAGTTATGGGATACTCTGTTTTGCTTGTCACTTGTTTTCATACAAACAAATATGTTCAGGTTTATCTCACTACCTCCGACTTGACAAAAGGATTGTTGTTCTGAGACATCAAAAGACAAGGATTCACTACATGATGAGTCTACGCAACTCAGCAAACAACTTCGTTGAATGAAAGAGGAGCTTTTGCGGCCAAAGCCTCCGCCTTTTCCTTCTGCAGCTGAGTTTCAAGATCCAAGAACGTTGCCGAAGCTCTAGAGCCGACAACGTCCAAGAGCGTTGACGCTTAAAGCAGAGTCGTATCTATTTTTCCGTTTTCTTGGGTTAGAAGCAAAGTGTTTGTTTGCAAGACAAACAAAAACAGAGCAAAAAGAACCAGAGGAAACACCAGCCCTTAAATGTTGTACGACCACCACAACTTATAATGAGAGTATCCTCACTTAAGGTTCTCTGCTATTTCAGATTCGATCCCGGTATTGTCTTCTCCGATGTCTTCGATTATGGGAATCAACTTGCTCTTCGTGAAGTCTTCGTAAGAGGAGCCATGGTTCAAATACAACAACTAGTAACTTGGACTCTACGTTTCAAAAGTGGCAAACGACGAGCCAAAAAGTGGTTTTTTTTGCTGGAGAAAGAGGAGAAGAAACTGATTGTGTCCAATTTGACGGCGTTCCTCGTGGCTAAGAGATTAGTGATAGCCATTTTTAGTTACAAACGAAATATAAAAATATAAAGCTCTTAATTTGGAAGACTTTTGTGTGAGTTTCTACAATATAAAAATAGGACATTTCCTTGTGACAACATGACTTTAAGAAAACTATTACACCTCGACGATTCTCTGATTTATCTATCCTTGAAACGTAAAGAAACTAGTGGTGAACTCCAATATAGAGTCAACCTGAAAACGGGGAAGCTCATAAGCAATGAATGAAAATATAACAGTGTTTGAGTTCCAGAAAATGAAGCAAGGTTTCGTGATTTTTAGTAAGAAACCGTTCAGCTCAATGGCTTCACTATGAACAATATTGTAAAAATTTGAGTTTGAAACGTGTTGTAGCAGTATAATTCAGGTTCTCTAGTGATCTTACATTTCGTACCCTGTTTCATTCACTTGCAAAGTTCTCAGGTTTTTAGTGAGATTCATTAAAGGTAAGTCCTTAAGGTTAGATCTCAACAGAAACAGTCATGACTTTATACCAAAGTGGAACTTTTTCATTTCATATATGTATCCTGATTTGTTTCTATGTAAATTTTGTTTATTAACTTATTCATATATGCTGATATGATATCAATCATTTATTGTCTAATCTATATGAAAAGGCTCAATATATACAATTTAGAATTCGGAGAGTTATAATCTATAGAAACAACCTGTGGAAACATCTATGGAGTATAACTTGTTTCTTGATGATTAGGATTTTAGTTCGCACCGAAGTTTTGATGAAAAAGGTAAAACAAACATAAGAGCATCATTATTCATTATTGGTGATACCACGTCGGTATCACCAAAAATAATTTAATATTAATTTTAATAATTTTTTAATGTTTAAGACTCATTTATAATTTTGTAAATTTTGTATGTTTAATGGTGATACCATGTGGTTATCAAAGAATAAAAAAATATATGATTATAGTAGCTCACAAAGGAGAAGGACGAGAAGGAGAAGAATTGACGATCCATTCTATAAATCGCAAGTCAGAAGCTATGAGAATCTAGATCGACGGTTTTGAACAGGATCTCGAAGAGAGGACTTCGGACACAAAGAAACACGGAGAGGGAGAAATAGAGAAGTGGAGAAAGGAGATCGACATGCAAGAAGACGACGGTAACATCACGGCGGTGATTACAGCTCAATCGCCGTCGGAATCGCTCAATCGCCAAGGAGAAGAAGTTTCGAGATTGGTTTTTGCAGAAATGATTTTTCCATTTTTCGTTAGGGCCAAAAAAAAACAACAGTCTACTCACAAGCTGCCACGTAGCCCGCTTGAGACGTCTCGCGAGTCTCACTCGCTTGATACGTGTTACACGGTTTTGCTGATATAAAATTATTTTTTAAATTTTTTTCATAAAAAAAATCGGCTGATACTCTTAATGTATCACCGATAATCTTGCTCTAACAACATAAATTAACAAAAATAATAATTATATATATAAGAGTCCATTCAAAACTGTTATTAGCAAATGCTTTAAT
Organism: Arabis hirsuta; assembly: GCA_964056655.1. Classification (NCBI taxonomy): domain Eukaryota; kingdom Viridiplantae; phylum Streptophyta; class Magnoliopsida; order Brassicales; family Brassicaceae; genus Arabis; species Arabis hirsuta. The sequence goes on along the minus strand of OZ053308.1, from coordinate 3,595,536 downwards.
TCGTATAATTCGCTTCACAAACCTAGTAACATGTATATCCATATGTATCAAGTAGTTTTGTCTGTTTTTGTTAAATCTATGTAACGAATTCATAATTTTATATACGTACTTGATAAAAACCCTAAAAAGACTCCAAATATTTTTTTCACATAGAATCAATTCTTCCAAAATCATTCACATTATAAAACCCATTCGTAAAAAACCCAGAAAAACCTGCCGACATCTGATCAGGCAAAAACATCTCTTCCTCCCCATCCAACGGCTCATAATACTCAGTCCCCACTCGATCATCATACGGCTGCTCAACACGTGTCTCAACAAGATTCTCCGGCGTCGGAGAAGGTTGGTGGTCGGAAAACTCAGTATCCGGTTGAAGATCGACGGCGTCTTGTCCGGTGAGTTCTTGTACGAGCTCTCTAAACTTGGAAGCACAAGTCTCGACTCTCATAGGGTTTGATATGTAACGGACTTTGATTGGTTTGTTCGTTGATGAAGTACTCGTCTTCTTCTTTTGCTTTGGTGAACGTTTTCTTGAAACCGGAGATGATTTTCTCTTGTCTAGTAAGCTTGTGGTAGTGAGATACGTCGATGATGATGGTGATGAATCCATAGAGAATTAATCCAAATGATTTTGTTTTATTTTAATTTGATCTCTCTAAGCTTCGACTATATATATATATATATATAACATTTTCATTTTTTGTTAGGAAGGAGAGTGGAAATTAATGGGAAGGAGAATCGAAAGAAGAAGAAGAGAGTAAAGGAAAAAAAAAGGAAACATAACGAAATCGAATTGACGGCGCGTGTTCTTCACGCAAGTTGCGATAGGTTGGAGTATTCGATATACGTGTGACTCACGCGCGTTAATTTTCGCGTGGTGAGAAAAAAATTTCAACGTTGAGTGGTGATCAAGGCGAATCCAGAGGCGGCTCGTGAAGCTTATTACCGTTGAAGCTCCTCCACATGAATATGGAGCAATCCGACAATATTGACGACTTTTAATTACGTCACCGTAACTCCTATGAGATAACGTCATGCAAATGGTCATTAAAATTAATTGGGAAAATGATGATTTTTTTTTTTTTTTTTGGAAAAGCACGTATATATTTGTGGTTTTATCTTTTGTACAGATTCGTTTGCTCGTCAATAGTCAGACAGATTCGAGAATAGGAGACAACATAATTTTCTCCCAAATACTAGTAGTATAAATTTCGTAGTACGATCGTTCTAAAGGTAGGTGGTTGTTTTAAATTAAATTGAATTGAATTGACTTGGTTACTTTTCACGTAACCAGATATACAGTACAGTATTGATTGCCGATTGTACTTAGAAACTATTTGTTTGATTAGATGTAAGAATTCAACGTTTTCATCTATATTTTACACAGTCGTAGCAATATAATTAATTCTTGGTTGCTAATCTTAAAAGATTGATTTTATTTTCTTAAGAATGTGTAATCATATAACATGTATTTTTTTGATAAATCGTATTAAAAATTCGTAAAAAAGTTAATCAACAGGTATTGTTATTCAACATATATAGATTTCAATATTTTAACATATAAATACGTAGCAGAAAAAAAACAGTAGAACCCATAATTATCAACATATAAAAAAAAAACGTTAATACTTCTTCCGTTCTATGAAAAATGATGTTTTGGAGTTTACACATATATTAAGAAAAGATAAATCCAACAATTTTTAACACATTTTCAAAACAATTAAATCATATTAAAGCTAATAAAATTTATATTATAAAAAATACATTAATTAAAAGGCAAAACATTAATTTTTAAAAAACAAAAATAAAACTTATTAAGCTTATATGGTTGATTAGTGGTTGTTACTAATCTGTTACAAATCAGTTAGTGTTAAGTTTCCTTTTGCTTAATGCTAACTTGTATATATATCAAACACTTGTACAGTTTTACGATTAATTAGAAAAACACTTCTAATAACAAAGTGTTAATATGGTATCAGAGCACAAAATGCTCTCTTTCTCATTCAACTTTCTCGGGAAAATCCAACCCAGAAACTGAGCTTCGATCTTCAATTTCTCTCTCTTCCGCTTCATCCATTCTTCGATTCGCACTGAATCTATCATCATCATCATTCTCGTTTCAACTTTGAGCTTTCATTTGAGCTCAATGTCCGTTTCTTCTCGTTTCATCATCAACTTTGTATTCTTCGCACAACTCGTCACCATCTTTATCGAGCTCATTCTCTCAGTGGTTGGGATTTTCTTTGCGTTTATCATCGATTTCGTTGCTTGAATCAATCTCTTGCAACATTTTTCAGAGATCTGCAGCTTCCGATGACGTCATCAATTCCGTCTTCGAATCAAGCTCCGGATTCTTCTGCAATTGAGTCTTCGCGTCTCTCTGTTGATCACTATGACAATCCTTACTATCTTCACAGCTCCGATCATGCCGGATTGGTGCTTGTCTCCGATCGTCTTGCTTCCGGTGCCGATTTCCACTCGTGGCGTCGCTCGGTTCGTATGGCGCTTAATGTCCGCAACAAACTTGGTTTTATTGACGGTACACTTCTTCGACCTCCTGATTCACATCGTGATTTTGGTTCTTGGTCACGTTGCAATGATATGGTTGCTACATGGATCTTGAACTCTGTTTCTCAGAAGATAGGACATAGTTTGTTGTTTATCTCTACGGCTGAGGGTATTTGGAACAATTTGATTTCTCGCTTTAAGCAAGATGATGCTCCTCGTGTTTATGAGATAGAACAACGCTTGAGCAATATTCAACAGGGATCCATGGATGTGAGCACATATTATACTGAACTTGTCACTCTTTGGGAGGAGTATCGTAACTATGTAGATTTGCCAGTTTGTACATGCGGTAAGTGTGAATGTACTGCGGCTGTATTATGGGAGAGATTACAGCAAAGAAGCAGAGTCACAAAGTTTCTTATGGGGCTTAATGAAGCATATGAGTATACTCGCAGACATATTTTGATGTTAAAACTGATCCCATCTATTGAAGATGTCTTCAATTTGGTTACTCAAGATGGGCGTCAAAAGAATATTCATCCTGCATCTAAAAACAACAGTGTTGTGTTCCAGGCATCTACTAATGATTCAGAGCCTCCTGCTTTTGATGTTGTTGCTTATGCTACTGTTCAGAATAACAAGTTCAGACCAAGATCTTCTAGGTCTATGTGTACTCATTGTGGTCAAATGGGACATGTCATCCAGAAATGTTTCAAGCTTCATGGTTATCCACCAGGCTATATTCTGGGGTTTAAAAGCATTGCTTCTGGATATTCTTCTCGTGCATCTACACCCAACCATCAGCCTAGAAGACATAGTGTTGACACTGGTTATAGACCTTCTACACCAGTTCATGCTGTTGCTCATGTTTTGACTGAACAGGCTGCTTCTCCCTATCTCCTGTCTCCTGCCACAAATGTTGTGAGTCTGGATATCAGTAAGCTTGGTCCTGAGCAGATCAAGACATTGATACATCAACTCTCTACTCATGTTAAGATTCCAGAACCTTCGACTCCTTCTCCATTAGTTGCTACAGTCACTGATCATGGTATTATGGCACCACAATCGTCTTCAGGTAATGTCTCAACAGAATTTCCTTTTCCATCTACATTTCCTTCCACTTCCCTTCGTTTTGAACATAATCACCTTACTTTTCAACACCAATGCCTTTCTTTTCTTGCTAATACTCTTCCTCCTGGTAGTTGGATAATTGACAGTGGAGCCACTAGTCATGTATGCTCTGACTTGTCATTGTTTAGTGAGACGACTGCTGTTTCTGGGGTTACAGTTTCATTACCTAATGAGGCTAGAGTGGATATTACAAATTGTGGCACTGTGCAATTATCATCATCTCTTACATTGCATAATGTTCTTAATGTTCCATCTTTTAAATTCAATCTCATTCCTGTTAGTAATCTGTTGAAGTATAATCAATGCTCAGCTCATTTTTATCCTGATTTTTGTTATATTCAGGAGTATATTCAGGACTTGATGATTGGTAGAGGCATTCTCCTGCACAACTTATACATCTTGCAGCTTGACTCTTCATCACATTTATCTGCTTTTGTTGGATCCTTGGCGGTTGATGAACATCTTTGGCACCAGCGCCTAGGACACCCATCTACTGACAAGTTACAGCTTTTATCCGATGCATTGTCCATGTCTAAGTCCAGGTTTTATACAGTTTCACCTTGTTCCATTTGTCCATTAGCAAAACAAAAACGTTTACCATTTGAGTCTAGTATACATAAGTCTTCTTCACCACTGGAACTTGTTTATTTAGATATATGGGGTCCTTTTAGTATTGAATCTGTAGATGGCTATAGATATTTTCTCACCATAGTTGATGATTACTCTCGTGTAACCTGGATATATCTTTTACGAAATAAAAGTGATGTTTCTAAAGAGTTTGCTGATTTCATAAAGCATGTTCATACTCAATATCAAGTTGTTATCAAATCTATTAGAACTGATAATGCTCTGGAACTGGCCTTTACTGATTTAGTGAGACATCATGGTATTTTTCATCAATTTTCTTGCCCTTATACTCCTCAACAGAATTTTGTGGTTGAGAGAAAACATCAACATTTGTTGAATGTTGCTCGTGCCTTACTATTTCAATCTAATGTTCCTCTCTGTTATTGGACTGAATGCATACAAACTGCAGTTTTCTTGATTAATAGGACACCATCTGCTAGTCTAAACAGTCTCCTTATGAATTACTCACTAGCAAGAAACTTGAATATTATTTTCTTAAATTATCTGATTGTCTTTGCTACGTTTCTACTTTGCAAAAGGATAGACATAAGTTTAGTCCCCGAGCTGATAAATGTGTTTTCTTAGGGTATTCTTCTAGTTATAAGAGATACAAAGTATTACATCTTGATACACATATCATTTCTGTGTCTCGTAATATCATCTTTCATGAACATATCTTTCCTTTTACACATGCTAATAATTCTAATGCATCACTGGACATTTTTGGTAATACTATCATGCCATTATCTACACCTGTTGATGTTGATTTGCATTTTCCACAACCGGTTTCACCTGTTGATAATCCATATCTTCTGCATTCACCTGCTTCTTCCCCTGCTTCTCACACATCTCCTTCTTCTGCATCACATGCATCTCACACGTCTAATTCTTCTGCATCCAATGCTTGTACATCACATACATCATCTGCATCTAAGACTAGTGCCACTCAACATTCACCCTCTAGTGTCACAGGTTGTAATGTCACTGTACCTTCAAAAGCTGCATTTATTTCTCTTCCTAATGCTAGGCCAAAGCGTTCTACTAAGGTTCCAGGTTATCTTACTGATTACCATTGCTCTCTTGCCCATCTTGCAACCCCTTTACCTAAACTCTTTACTACTCCACATCCCTTGACTTCTGTGTTATCATATTCTAATCTTAAGCTACCTTATCAATCCTATATCTTCTCCATTTCTGTTGAGACAGAACCTAAGACGTTTAAACAGGCTATTGTATCTGTGAAGTGGACTAATGCCATGGATTTGGAACTTGAGGCTATGGAACTTAACAAGACGTGGAGTGTGGTTTCCTTGCCCCCTGGTACAAATGTTGTGGGTTGCAAGTGGGTGTACACCATCAAGTACCTTGCTGATGGTACCATTGAGCGTTATAAAGCCAGGCTTGTTGCTCAAGGATTTACTCAGCAAGAAGGGGTTGACTTCTTTGATACCTTTTCCCCAGTTGCTAAACTTGCAAGTGTCAAATTGATTATGGGTTTAGCAGCAAAGAAAGGCTGGAGTTTGACTCAAATGGACATTACTAATGCTTTTCTACATAGTGAGCTTGAAGAAGAGATTTACATGAGTCTTCCATTGGGTTACACTTCTCCTCCTGGTATGAATTTGCCTCCTAATCCTGTTTGTAAACTTCATAAATCCATATTTGGTTTGAAATAGGCATCAATGCAATGGTACAAATGCCTTTCTCACGCGTTGCTTGCTGATGGATTTCTACAATCTTCAGCTGATAATACCTTATTTGTCAAGCAGCAAGGTACATCTTTTATAGCCTTATTGGTGTATGTTGACGACATTCTTATAGTGAGTAACAATGATGCTGCGGTTTGGTCTGTTCAACTCACCTTGGCTGCAAAATTCAAGACTAAGGAATTAGGTCCAGCTAAATTTTTCTTAGGTCTTGAAATTGCTCGCAATTCTAGTGGAATCTAAGTCTATCACAGGAAGTATTGTCTGGATTTACTATCTGATTGTGATTTGCTAGCTTGCAAGCCTAAATCGGTTCCTATGGATCCTAAGGTTCCCCTGAGTAAGGAGACAGAGACTTTGCTTGCTGATGTGATATGCTCAAATTTATCCTGAGCTACTCTCTCAAATTAAGAGATCGATGTAGTACTTAGGGATCGAATCCACAGGGAATCAATTCACACAATCAATTTAAGAATTCAAATTAGGCTAAGCAATAATGTAATAATGTAAAATAGACAACAAAGTAAACAGTGAATGATGATAAAGTTCTTGAAATCCTTTAGACAAAAGGTTAGGCATTGGGTAATTCGCAGGAATGACTTGAAATACGGCTGTGTCGATCAACATGGATGTTCGTGTCGATCGACACGAGGATGAAAGCAGTTAGGATTTGTTAAGAACAGTTATAGAACTCAAACACGAATATAAAACCAATCAATTTTCATTGCAGAGATTATCTATGACTAAATCCCTAAATTCCAAATTTCTTTGCAAATTCAGTGAATAAAGACAAACATTAAGTTCATGTTCAATTGTTCACAAAATTACTAAGCCAAATTTCTTTGCGAATAGATAATTTTGCTCATCTAAGATTATGTCTGGTTGTTAATAATACTTTTGCATCTATTAAAGCAACCTAGGATATCCAATTTCAATTGATCAATCCTAAAATCAGAGTTAAATCAATCTAGATGAAGAACATAAAGATAAATCCTAACATGGTTTCAATCCTACCAATTTCTCATCAAACCCTAGAACTACCTTAAACCTAACAAGCAAACTACTCAGACATAGATGATGAAATCATAATGAATGAAATAAATTGCATTTAAAAAGATAGAGTAAGAGATACAGAGAGTTGAAATCGATAAAGTTTGGAAGTCTGAAATCTCCTCAAAGCTCTGCAAATCTCTCCTCTCTCCAGTCTCAATTAAAAACAAGATGTAGCCTAAACTAAAGGGAAAACTATATATAAGGTCTAAAATTCGGATTGGGCTTCTTGTACAACTTCTGGGCTTTTAGGGCAAAACTGGAATTTCTTCAAAACTTGAAGTCTTCATGTGTCAGACGGGCATGTCGATCGACACACAGGGCCGTGTTGATCGACACAGCCTTGAAAACTCGACTCCGACTTGATCACTTCGGCTCTTCTTTCCTCTATGCTCCAAAATGCTCCAAAAGCTCCAATTAAGCTCCAATCGTCCTTTAACCTACAAAGACTCGAAAAGACTCGAAAAATACCAAAAAGATTCTATAAAAAGGACTTATATCATGGTCGAAAACGGGTAAAAACCATGATATATCATGATGCAACACCATATAGAGAGCTGATTGGCCGTCTGTTGTATCTTTATATTACCCGTCCAGATATCACCTTTGCGGTCCACCGTCTCAGTCAATTCCTCTCTTGTCCGACTGATGTTCATCTTCAAGCTGCCTATCACATCTTGAAGTATCTTAAAAATAATCCTGGACAAGGTATCTGCTATTCTGCTTCTACAAGTCTTTGCTTGAATGGATTTGCAGATGCGGATTGGGCTGCCTGTCCTGATACTAGGCGATCAGTTACTGGTATGTGTGTCTTCCTTGGCACATCTTTAGTTACTTGGAAGTCTAAGAAACAGGACACTGTGAGTTGCTCTAGTGCCGAAGCAGAATATCGTAGCATGGCTCTTGCTACTAAGGAGTTGTTGTGGTTCAATCAAATGCTTCGTGATCTCCATATTGAAGTTGAGTCTCAGGTTAAACTGTTCTGTGATAACAAAGCTGCATTTCACATTGCGAGTAATCCAGTTTTTCATGAGAGGACGAAACATGTTGAAGTGGATTGTCACACAAACAGGGATCAGATCAAGAATGGTTTTTTGAAGGTGTTACATATATCTACAGGAAATTAACTTGCGGATATTTTGACAAAGCTTTTGCATTCTGGTCCGTTTTACTCCCTCTTTAACCGATTGAATATTTCAAGCCTCTTCTTACCTTTGGTAAAATCAGCTTGAGGGGGTGTATTAAGCTTATATGGTTGATTAGTGGTTGTTACTAATCTGTTACAAATCAATTAGTATTAAATTTCTTTTTGTTTAATGCTAACTTGTATATATATCAAACACTTGTACAGTTTTACGGTTAATGAGAAAAACACTTCTAATAACAAAGTGTTAATAAAACTCAAAACATCGTTATTTATAAAAAGGAAATAGTAACTGTTATGGTAAGAATTAAGAAACGAAAGGGAAATGAGGGGTCCACGTGGGCAAGTGGGAAGAAAGGAAGTAGCATCAGTGTGGTCTCACTATCACTCTGTTAAATCTGTCCTAACTAAAACCCGTCTTTAATCAGTACTGTGGGGTCCTTTTTCTCCATAGATGAGTGATTAAGGCTCAATTAACGTGTGATTTACGGTGGTTATTTATCTGAATGATAAAGTGGAAGACAAAGCGATTAATAATAAATAGTCAATAGAGTTGATTTTCTATAGAGAAAAAGACGAAGTTGTCAAAAGCTGATTGGGCAACAAGAAGATACGATAAAACTTAAAAGCATATTTTTATAGATCTTGAAAGAAAGTCAAGTCACGTGTACGCAGACCCTCTTTTCATTTCGCCTGACAATTATATTAATTACTACTTATCTCCTTGTCGAATAAAGTTGTAAAGACTATCACGAAAATATATCTTCGTCCCCATACTTTTTTTCTTCTTAAAACTATATTATATTTTCTTCCTCATTTCAAAATATAATAATAATAGTTACTAGTATAGATAGTAGATCTATAAATATTTAGAGATATTTTCAGATGCTTAGAAGTATTTCTTTTTTGATTGTTAAGAAATTCGGGTTCAATGAACATCATTTTAATAACAGGAGACTCAGACTCGAATCTAATATTGATACTTTGCATTCTTGTATGATTGATTGAACTATCGTTATTGGTATTTATCCTTTTATGTAAGAAATTGAAAGAAAGAAAAAAAGTATATTATTGAGTTTGCAATAAATAAATATTAAATATCATACGTGGTGGAACCTGGTAGGGGCAGTGAGCACGTGTGTTGACTTCCAAGTAAACGGTTCCAAACGACTTTTGTTTCGTCGTGGAAAGAAATTAGTGGAATTTTTTTTAATTTGTTTTCTTTTCTTTTTTTAAAGAAAAGAAATATTTTGTAATTTGTTTTTCTTCCAGATGTAAATGTGATTATATTAAGAAATTTGTTAATATTAAAACACATTGAAGTTAATTATGTCTTAATATATTTTTATCTCTATAAATATATTCCATTTGGATTTAGTTTCAAAATATCTTATTTTTAATCTTAATTTATATTAACAAACAATTTTTTTTTAAAATAAATAAAAAAAAGAAAAAAGAAATAAACGTTAATATCCAGTAAATTTGAAATTACTAGATTTAATTTTTTTTCCTTCTTTTTTAATATTGTATATCTATTCACTATTAACAATAAGTTTTCATCGTGAACAAGCTTATCCATCCTCTGAGTCAGAACTAGATTGATCTTATTGTCTCTCATATAAATAAAAATTTGCAAAAATTATTATGAAAACCAAAAAATTTAAGTTAGCCCGATCTATATAACAAGATGATCGAAATGGCTGGCTGGCTGGCGTGCACGATGAAACATGAAATTTATAGGGACATTAGCCCGATCAGGATCCCAACGCGCCCGATCGGACCAAAACGAAATAAATTCTTTTCTCTTTTTGTAATTTTGGTTTATTTCATTAAAACCAAACCAAGTAATCCTATATTTTACTCGTACGATATCCATTCACCATATATCACATTGATATACAATATATCAATCAAAATAAAGAAACTATATGCAAAAAGATTCAAGAAACGAAAAAATAAAACTAGAAAATATGAAGAAACGAAGAAGGGGAGAGGAAGCGAAGATGAAGAACGAAGAAGAAAACTAGAAACCGTAGTATGAAAACATATTTTTTAACACTCCATTTTAAGAAAATAGAATATTTAGGTCTTAGATTTAGGGAATTTTAAAACTAACTTTGCAAAAACCACATTCTACACTTGGTAGATGATAGATAATGTGGTAAAATTTATTTTCTGGATATGGTAGGAGATATAGAGAATGGTAAAATGCGTATTCTGGATTTGGTAGATTTTTGTACAAATAATAGAAAAAATATTTTGCGGAAATGTAGAACACAGAGCATGTAGTAGGACACAAATTCTACACTTGGTAGATATAGTTGAAATCGGCAGAACGAATAATCTACCAATCCGTAGAAGCAACTTAGTCGTAGAACGTAAATTCTGCAAAATGTAGAAGAAAACAAATTTTTTTTTTTTTAACATTTTTATAACTAAAACAATATTTTAATATATAGAAATGATTATTCTTTACGTTTTTATTATTTTTTTATTTTTAAAAAATTTAAAATCTATTTATTTGTTATTAAATATATTTGTTTAAGGATAATAATAGAAAAAAATGACAAAATATGAGAAATGTGTATTGGAATATAATCAATTTCAATGTTTCATAATTTTACAAATTATTCGACTTATACAATTTTTAAAAAGTTGGAGAAACTGGTAGGATAAATTTGAAATTTCTATTTAACAAAAAAAATTTGAAATTTGTAAAAAATTTCAACATCGTACTATATTAGAAAATCAACATCAAACATACATCTGCTAAATCAAAAACTCATTTACAATTACGTTATTTCTCGAGAAGTCAGCCCATCCGACCAAAAGGAATCATTCAAAGTACTAAATGGGCTTTATCGGCCCATTGAAAAGCCTCACCGCCTAATCAGTTTACCGAGAAAAAAATATCTTCCACGAACCCTAACTTTATTTTCCAGGAAAATGGAGGGATCTTTTGTATAGATACAGAGAATCACACTGGTAAATTGAAAAGAGTGTCAAATCATCCAGAATCCTTTATCTCTTAAATCTTCAAATTTTGCCGGAGAATTTCTTCGTGTCTGAAACTTCCACGAGTGATCGAATCCGCGACGGTGAGCGACCATCCTTTCGATTCTTATGGGATCAGTCATCTTCTTCCTATTTTTCGTTGAAATCATTATGTATTGCACACTTGATACGATTGGGATACATTTTCTTGTGTTAATTTCTGGAATCGAATCATTTTTTGTCTTTCTTCAGGTGTTAAGCTTCATGGATACGGAACTAAACTCGCCGCCGCATGATGGTGGTGAAACCACGGACGCTTTTCGGAAACCTGTCAACGACGGGTCTAGCAGAAAGTATCGCCGCCGAGCTTTAGCTGACGATGGGTCATCTTCATCTGATGGTTAGTTTGCATCCCAAAACTCTCAATAGCTTTGTATAGAATGTAACATTAGCGTATCTGATTGGTCATAGCGTTTTAGGTTATGGGTTTTCTATAAAATACGCTTAGGTGTGCTTGTTTTTGATTGATTCATGTATTATGCATCTTAGTGATGGTTTCGGGTTTTTCGAGCTAGGGATTCAATTTCTGTAGCCACTAAAGAGTGTGGCTTTTCGATTTCGTATCCTCTACTTTCAGTACTAAGCATAGCTGAGTTTAGAATTGTTGGATCTTGTTTTGTAGGTAGTCTGGAACGTAATCAGAGCCCTAATGCAAAGAATTCCAAGGGAGATATCAGGAAAGTTTCTGAATTAGGTTATGCGAGGAAAGACGATAAGCGGGAATATGATCGCGGCCGCTATGGTAGAGGGGGTATTGATTCACATAGACATGATAGGTACTCTAGGGATGATAACTATGGATCAAAGCGCGATGAGTACAACAGACATGAGAGGGATGCACCTCGCTCTAGCCGTGATTCAAGGGGCGGTCATCATTCTGACCGTAGAAGAGTAAAGAGTGAACATAGCAGGTCAAGAAATGATTCAGACAGACAATCCCGTGATAGGCATAGCAACTCCGGACATAGAACCAATAGTAACGAGAAAGGTGAAGATTTTTCATCTGATAGAGCAGTATCTGGTAGGAGACACGCAGAGTCCAGAGTGGAAGATAAAGAGAAGGATTATGTGCGGGGCAGAGATTATCAAGATGAGAAAAGAGGTTCACCCTGGACTTTTGGTGACCGCCATTCCTGTGCTGAACAGGAATATGAGGACCCTGAGATTAACAAGGAGAAGGATGTTCATGTCAAATCTCCGAGAGACCGTTCTGATGGAAATTTAACTGAGAATCGTGATACTCATTCCAAGAAACTGAAGGGGTTCATTTCAGAGAAGTTTACCCATGGCAATACTAATGGTAAGTCTTTCGTTTCTCTTGTCTTCAAGTACTTCCCTTCTGTGTTTTATAGTTTCCATGCTCTAAGTTATAGTGCTGCAGCAGAAGAGAAACAGACAACGAGGTTTAAGCCAGCACTCGGTGCTAATCAGGGTTTGTCACTGCAATCTCATTCAAAAGAAGATGAACTTTCTGGTGATGTCGATGCTGCAAAAGTTGCAGCTATGCAGGCTGCTGAATTAGGTAATGCTGTTATTATTTACTCTAAATCTTCTGGGATCTGCTCTTCATCCATTTGACCTCAGTTTTGAATTGATTTGTCCTTGTTTTCATATACTATGTTCTTGCCTTCTTGATTCTTCTTGATTGGACTTGCACTTTATTGTGAAGATAGTGTTTATATTGAAAATGCTTTTACAGAAGTCTACCCATATCTGCTTTTGTTTAAGTGTTAGCTAAAACTGTTTTTCCCTCCGTGAATCCAGTGAATAAAAACCTTGTTGGAACGGGTTACCTGACCACAGATCAAAAGAAGAAGTTATTGTGGGGAAATAAGAAAAGCACAGCTACAGAAGAGGTATCGTAATGACCCTTTGATATGTACATCTATAAATAGCGACTTAAACCCTCTTTCTTTTCTTTTTCTTTCGAACCAGCCTGCTCATCGTTGGGATAGTGCACTGATTGGTGACCGTGAACGACAAGAAAAGTTCAACAAACTTATGGTAAAATCTCATCTTACCTACATGTTTCGCTTGCATTGATTGTTTTTATATCTCTAGTGATCATGATAATATAGGGCATGATTCAAGAATTTTGCAAAGGTTCATATCAACAAATTGCATAGAATTGGTTGTGTATAAAGTAATACTAACACATTTTCAGAGTCTGAGGTTGCGTTGGTGCATCATTGTAGGGTGTGAAAGGGAGTATAGTAAATCAAGAGCAGAACCCGAACGAAGTCCAAGTCGAGAAGCAGAAAGAATTGCAGATGGATCTAGAGAAGCAGTACACCGCGGGATTAAGGAGGAGAGACGGACGCACGGTAGGGTTAGGTCTTTGAACCTCTCTGGTAAATTATTCTCATACTCTCGTCTCCGTCTAAGGACTCTTGTAGCATCTCCTTTTTGTACTCTACTACTACTACTACTACTACTACTACTACTACTACTACTACTCATACCAAAGCCCTTAATAACGATGATCTCCATGTGTGAGTTTAGTAAACTTCTCTTTTGGTTCTTGTCGAGGTTTTACATCTTTGGTCGTGGAATATCCTCTTGTTGTTACAATCATGTTTTTTTCGGAAACTAAATTAAAAATGAAGTTTACCATTAAATGTTTGGGATTCATGTTAAACTTTCGCTCTAATATTCTGTAAATAAATGTTGTCCAACAAAAAATGGATAATATACGTGGTTAATTTTACTAAAACTCGCAGAAACAAATACTAAAGATCACATCTGATAACACTATTTGCTATTTAACAAAATTCTGCCAGATTCAACAATTCATAAAAAAAAAAGAAATTTAAAAATTAGATGAATTCAACAATTTTTAAAACATTAAGTGATAGATAATATTTTTATTTGAGATAAAATTTTTTGGATAAGAGCGAATATATATGAGAGTTATGTAAGGATGTCAATATTACATTTGAAATATTTCATTAAAAATGGATCGATAATGCATATATGATATATATAATTCGGATATTTCAAATCATTATCAAAACGAGTAAGAACCATATCGTGTTCGGGTATTTCAGGTAAATAAAATTAATTTTGGATAAATTTATTGAAATTTTTGATAAAAAATTTTAGATAACTATGTAGTTTTATTATTTAAGAAAATAGATCGTGTTTATGTATTTCGATTTAATTTTAAAAAAATTCAGTTTGGTAAGATTCAAGATTTTCAATTATTGTTAGTGCTAATATAATTTAAGAAAAACTTTGGAAGTTTTTTTTAAAAATAAAAATTAAACAATTAGCGTAAATTCTACTGAAAACAAAACTTTGGAATAGTTTACTTTATTTGTAAGATAAAGTAATCTATAGTTTTGACGAATTGTAAATTTTCTCGTTAAATTATGTTGTAATTTTATATTTTATTAAATATATTAGATACAAAAGTTAATATTTTATTAGTTTATTCAACTAAGCAAGAACAACAAAATTCTGTAACTAATTTTTGTAGGTTTATTTAATCAATAATTTATTTAAAAATTCAGCCAGATTCAGTTAAATTCAGCAGTTACCATTAACATTTCAAGTTATTCCAGTAGATTCCGCAAAAAAACAAAAATTTATCCAAATTTCGCAATTCAACATCCAGCCACATTCCGCTATTACCATTTAGATCCTAAAACTGAGATATACAATATCAAATGTCAATCTCGATATAAAATGAGTGAAGATTTGATATATATAAAAAAAGATGTGGATTTTTTTTTTTGAACAAACGAGCTTTTATAAATAAAAGAGGGTTTACACTCCATTAGAGGAGGAATTACATATACAAAACATAGCTTCTTTTTTTATTTTTTTTATTATTAGATTTTTGTTCCCTCTTAAATGTGGGATTAGAATATTTGAAAATAAAAATTATAATTTTTTATAATATACAGAAAAAATTAAAAAAAAAAAGATCAAATGATATATTTTTCATATAGATAAATCTATTTTTGATGTTAAAAAAAAATTCTATTTATTTTACAAATTTTAATCTGCATGACATTTAGATTGAATGTAAACGTTTTTAATTTAAATCGATTCTCAAAATTATTTGAGCTCACTAAACCCAAAAAAATATCGCGTTAGTATGTAAATCTTCTTACATAAAAATTTCAAAGAAATAATAAAAAATAAAAATTTCAAAAAAATAATAAAAAGTGAAAATGATGATTTTCGAAATTCAATATTTAATATTTGATTTGTAAAAAAATAATGATGAATTTTTTGAAAAATCTCATTCATACATCGAATTTGCTTATGCACTATCATTTTCTTCTTATTTTTTGATTTCGCATTTTTTCCAAATTTTCTCAATTTTTTCGTCATTCACAAATCCCAGAATATAAAAGATCTGAAATTACCCAAGCGATTGTTTTATTTTGGTCTTGAACCCGTCAATAATAAGGTGAATGTCTATTGTTTCATCAATAACAAAGTGAATGATATAACTGACTATGAATTATAACTAGCGAACTGCATCAATGCAATGTTTTACATAGTGAACTATTTTTTTTATCATTATACATGATTACTATAAATAACTAACTATTCGTATATAACCAGTGAACTATTTTAGTTAACTATATTTAATTATAAGCGTTATTTAGTTAACTATCTTGATAAACATAGATTATAAGATATATAATTGTAAAAATTATATAGTTAATTACAACAACATAGAAAGTAGGAATATAGCCAGCTATACAACTTTTCTTTGATTTCGAGATCCGCCGACAACAACAACATAGAGATAAGAATATAGTTAACTATTTGAGATCACTGTAGAAATTTTAACTAACTACAACAACATAGAAAATAAGAATATAGTCAACTATACATCTGTTTGAAACCATTGAATCAAGATTAATCTTCATCAATCTAGATCAATCTTGATTTTTGTTGCTTCACAGATCGGTGTGATTGATTTAAACAAAGAAATATTCTAGAGATTTTTCTTTTACTACATTCTTTATCAATTTTTTTTTACATTCATTAACAAATTAAATAAAGGCAATTTCGTCCAAATATTTTATTTCTCTGTTATTCACCTAATTTCTGTTATACTTATGTTACTCTCCTAATTACGTATCTCAAAAGTAATATTAAGCTAATTCATCCTTTAAATTAGTAGCATTTGTACTTGTGAGTTAATCTTAAAAAATTAATGTAAATATGTAGAGATTTCCAACATGTCATATAAAGTTAATTGAAATGTTTTAATTAGTTAATTTAATTAATATGTGCCTTAAAATTCTTATTGAATAACACATATAATTTTTTTATTTAGTATCTCCTTAAGTAACAGTATATTTAAGATTTTTGAGTTTTTGTAATTCAATTTCGCATCATAATTTTGGTTTTTAATTAATTTATGGCACCGGCCAGACAGTCGCCAACCTATATAAAGAAAGCCTCTGGAAAATTTATTAAATATTTTTTTTTCTGTGGATTTTATTGGTCAATTTGAGTTGTTATTTTGCCAACTAGAAAGCGAAATCGAAAAAATGATTTAATTTCTGAATTGTTGCTTGAATTCCTGTAAAACGTCCTTCTCAGTAAGAAGATCAAAGGTTTTGTTGTTACATCGATCTCGGAATCAATCATTGATTCGTGAACGATTTTGCTCACCGATTGTTGCCTCGTCGCCTTCTCTTCACCGGACGAAGATGAACGGCGGTCCCTCCGGTTTCCGTACGTTATCGGAACCACCGTCCTCTATCGCTTGATCAGTTTCTTCCTGATTTTGTATGTTGATTTCTGAGTGTTGAATTTGTCGACGTTGCAGATAATGCTCCGGTAACGAAAGCCTTCGTCATTACGAGCGCCCTTTTCACTGTCTTCTTCGGGATCCAGGGCCGTTCTTCCAAACTCGGTTTGTCTTACCAGGTATTGGCATTTGGTGTATTATACAGTGAATTTCTCATTCGTTTTTAGATTTGGGTTTTTTTCATGGATTTACTTCAGAATTTGCTGAGTGAACTAAGATCCGATTCTAGGTCTAAATTTGTTCGATTTTGATATTCGAGAACAATAAGCTTTTTAGGTACTTAATGTTGTGCTGCATTACTGTTTTCAAGATACCAAACATTGGGGAATGTTTTGTTTCCTGTAGCCAATGTAGCTTGTAAGCATCCATCTGTATAATCTTGGTTTGCTTTATTGAAATGAGAAATGTTTGGTTCTTGGACACTTGCCATCAACATTTTGTTAGTTTCTACTTTGATTTTACTCAGCTGTGTGGCACTTAATAATAGATAGATGATATGCTTAAGCAGGTTTAGACTCTAAATGTTTGACCGTCAAGTCTTAAGTAGTTCGATATCCTGCGTCTGATCATCTGTTTGTGTATGCCAGTGACCCGGCACCTGAAAGATGTTTGATTCTAGCTTCCCGGTTTAGGATTCAAATTTGTTTCAGGTTGTTATGAAAATCTGATATCTCCAAGATACACAATGTGTCTTTATACGCTTTTTCCAAACTATGTGCAGGATATCTTTGAGAAGTTTCGGATATGGAAGTTAATCATGTCGACTTTTGCGTTCTCCTCTACACCAGAATTGATGTTCGGATTGTATTTGCTATACTACTTCCGAGTTTTTGAGAGACAGATTGGCTCAAATAAGTACTCGGTAAGTGATACTCGTAGCTCGACTCTCTTTGTTTAGTAGAAATATATTCTCATACGTTTTATGTTTCCTGTCTTGCTTGGCAAACTGGTAACTAGGAAGGTTGACTTGTGATAAGTTTTTTTAAATTTTACTATTTTCTTCTGCTTACAAAAGGTTAATCAGATAGTGTTCCTATTGCAGATTTTTATCTTGTTCTCAGGGATTGTATCTTTACTACTTGAGGTCATTTTGTTATCACTGCTTAAAGGTATCCATCATTCAATTTCAAGAGCCTCTTCAAAGTTTACATCTTTGGCTTATTAGTGAGGATTTGCAACAATGGCACCAATTCAAGTTACCATAAGGTTTATGGTTGTTAGTGAGTTCACTCAAATTAGCTCCATTAGAGGGCAAAATGCACAAGGAAGATTGTGGTGCTCTGAATTATGATATGGGAGTTTATGATTTATGATTAGATTACTGCACTTATTTTTATTGGTTTCATTATCCATCCTGTTTTTCTTCGCTATAATTCTCATGAAGATCTTTTACAGAGTATTCTCCTGGTCCATGATTTAGAGTTTTAGATTATGTGTTTCAGTTCATGGCTTTTTACTTTATGCGCTTCTGCTATGGATTTTATACATTTTGTCATTTTGTAAAACTTAACTTCTCTAAGGAATACGTTGTACCTTGTATTTATTTATCTGTTTTTTTTCTTTTTCCAGATACCACAGCAAACTTACTGACCTCTGGACCATATGGCCTGATATTTGCTTCATTTATACCCTTCTACTTGGACATTCCTGTTTCAACAAGGTTTCGTGTATTTGGTGTCAAATTCTCTGATAAGTCATTCATATATCTTGCAGGAGTTCAGGTAAACAATAGTTTTATGATTCTTGTTGTATGAGTCCTTATTTTAGATTGATAATCTTCTTGTTTTCATTTTGCAGCTTCTACTTTCTTCGTGGAAAAGATCCATTATTCCTGGAATTTGCGGCATAATTGCTGGTTCCTTGTATCGTTTGAACATCTTTGGCATCCGCAAAGCGAAGGTTATACCTCTTAGTCAAATTCTTGGCTTCTTAGTTTTCCAGTGTCACTTGAATAACATTAAATTTATGTCTGAACACATTACAGTTCCCGGAGTTTATAGCTTCGTTCTTTTCCCGGCTTTCTTTGCCGTCCTTCAGTAGCTCCCCTCCTCCAGCACCAAGCAGGAATATCGTTGGGACTATAGCACCCAACACAGGTCGCCGAGTAGAGGCAAGTCTTTTCTTTTTCTCAGTACTATCTGTTTTGCCAAATTCTTAATGTCTTCTAAAACGCCTCTTTATTCACAGAGATCTCAGCCAGCTCCAATGGCTTCAAGGGTGGAGCCATCTGAAGAAGCCATAGCTACATTAGTATCCATGGGCTTTGACAGAAACGCAGCGAGACAGGCGCTCGTGCACGCTAGAAATGATGTCAACGCCGCCACAAACATCCTTCTTGAAGCACAATCCCACTAACTCAAAAAAGGGTTTACTCTAAATGGGAAGAATCAGAAACATTGATGATTTCAGATTCCGAAACAACACAATAGGTGAATTATTCTGCTGCCGTTGGACCAAGCATTGGAGCCAGCATGTCTCAACATACAAAGACCTGACCAACTTTCTCTCTTTTCATTTGTAGTTTAGGATGATCTGCATAGGTTATGTAGCACAGATTTGCCAAGTAGAGAGAAACACTGAGAAAGCTCGTTTATTTGAAACTTTCGAGACTTTAAACATCACAAATCTTATCACGTCTGTTCTTATAAAACCCATTTACACAAGAACCGGCCTCTAAGCAACCAAAAAAACCTCAGTAACTCTGCTCTGGTTTTTTACATACTCCGATTTAGCTTTTGACTCCTCAAAAGTGGGAAGTGATAAGACTTGAGCTCTGCACTAGTTTGAGTAGACTTAACTTGCTTCTTCTTTTCTTTCATCCATCCATAGTGTACACTGGTATTTCCCAGTTCTTGCTTTTTTTGGGATCATCAGTTAAGGTGAGATCCGTATCGTACTCTTTAAACGTTTTGAAGAATGTTTTGGCTCCCATAAATACCAGTCTCTCCACCATGAATAACTGGTAATTATTCTTGATTATAGGATCTAAAATCTCGCTGAAATTCGATGAGTAAGCCAGTTTGTACCTGCAGGATAAGCAAATGCAATAATATTTCACAAATGAGTCAATGTCAATGTATATACTTGCACACCTTAATTTGTAATAGAAACATCTAAAAACTGAGTCCTAACCTTAAAGAAGACTTTACAAGAAATTATCAAGAGTAATTTACCTGACGGCGAGAGGAGAGAAAAATCCAGGTGTTCTCTCATTAGAACCGATAAAAAGAGTCCTCCCTGGTGGGACTCGCTTCTCTATCCTGTGAAGGATAAACTCCGGGCGAGTGTCTCTGTCTAGATGAGGAAATTGAATCCTTTCAACTCCGAATTTGTCTTTTCTGGTTTTCAGTTTGTCCCCTCGACGGACGTGGATGGCATCATAATCACCAAGTTGTGCTTTTATCTGTAACAACACCAAAAATTTATTCAAGCTTAAGGCTTCACCTCAAGATGCAGAACAACGATTGGTCACTCAAGCTTAATTCTCTACAATACCTTTTCTGCGGCGTTTCTCAATTTTGCAGCTGCCATATTAGGGAGAAATGAATAAGGAAGCATCACTGCACTACGATTACTTCTATCTTTGCACTCAACGAACCTACACCCAATTTATCAACAATCTCAAAGGAGTTAAAGGGGATTATAAGCAGCTTAGAGGAGAATAAGAAAACTGATGATTGTGAAACGACTTCCCAAGTTAAGTTATACACAATTTCATCAGCTTGATCATGATCTGATCACAGAGATGCAATTCCCTAAAAACCCTAACGAAAAGAGTCAAAAGAAGTGATTACCATGCAAGAGGACTTGCGGTTCGGTTAATGATCAAGAGACTTGAGTAATGATTCTCTTTTAGCCTATGGCGACTGACTCCATAAACATGCGCAATACCTCTTTCTTCCAACTTCATACTTGTGGATAGAACAATATGCCATGTTTTGGAGTCATCTAATATCACCGGTATCTTCTCGGATATGAGGTCAATGTCATACAAGGAGTCCATTGCACAAGAGCTCCCTACCCAACTAAGAAATCCAAAAGTGACCCTTGCGTTAAGAGACAGACACTAAAGGTTCTCTACGGTTGCGATATCTCGGAAAACAAACAAGTCAAGCGGAATCCAGGACTCACCCTTCCTCTGTAGTTTTGTTATCAGATCGATTCAGTATACCTTTCTTATTATGTATTGGATTGATACACATTCCAGAAGGCATCACAAATGTCCTGCAACAAGAAAACTGTTATGGGATTTGACCATAAAACTTGAGCATTTCACTATAAATGCCTAAAGAACTCAACTACTATCTCATTGGATCCAGAATTCGACAATTTCACAGCTTTAGTAATCTGCTAATGAAAACCCAGAGAGAAAGTAATCAATTGTACCTGTTAAGAAACATGGCTTCTTCAAGTGCACATCTTAGGCTAGATTCTTGGTGACCCAAACCAGCACAGGTCTCGCAGTTTTTCCCAGGACAATCGATTCTGTTTCCCCAATACAGATACTTCTCCGACAACGTATGCTCTCTCTTACCGTGAGGAGACCTCACGAAATAATCGATTAGGGTTTGTTGATACGGCAAACCCAATTTCCCGGTGGAGATCACTGAAGAGAGCAGAAGGAGAAATGCGAAGACAACTATACATAACAGAACAAGACGCTGAGATCCAGGAGTGGGTTTTGTCCTTTGAGCTTTGCTCGTTGTCGCCATTAAAGTGTAAACAAGACGAAGAAAGAAGAAGAAGAATCCTAAACCTCGCGACGGTTAGACATAGAAGATCCGATCTGAAGATTGGTCATGCGAGCATCTCCGGCAGCAGACAGAAGTTACGTGGCGGATTCCAACATTCGTTGAGCTGAAGACAGAGAGATTCAGATAATGCTCTTGGCTTTGGCTGCCATAAAAGGACTGCTTGAGCTCGACACGTAAAGCTTGCCGCACAACAGAACGCTTGATCAAACCGGTTTAATCGAACCGAACTGAAATAAGAAGCAAGAACAATTCAATTTTAGGCAATAGATTCGGTTTGGTAAAACCAAGATCTTTGTTCATCTCCAAACATCAATATAAAAATATTACTCGCTTCCTCTATTTCAAAATGTAAGTTGTTTTGGCTAAAATTGCGAATATTAAAAAACTATTTTTCTTCTCAAAAATATCAACTTATATATATAATAAAAATAATTTAACTAATGAAAAAATCGACTGCAAAATACTATTGGTCACACAATAATCAATAAAGTTGAAAAGTACATAAGATTATCAAAACAACTTATATTTTGAAACATAAAAAAACTTCCAAAACAACTTATATTTTGAAACGGAAGGAGTACAAATTTCCGAGAAACTGACTGATTAATGGTAAACGAGAAGATTGATTGATACTTTTGTTTGAGGTAAGAATTGAGATGTGTTCTTATTACAAAGGAGAAGGAAAAACCCAGAAGCCATATAGATTCAGTGGAACAAGTAGTGGAGATTTGGGTATGTTTCTTCTTCTGTACAACACCATTCTTAAATGTTAACAGACTCGATCTTTACCAAAACAAAGAGAAAAAAGGACTACCACGAAACGTAACAAAAAGAAGCCAGATCAAACTAGACGCTGCAACTCAATCTGACAATGCGGTAGCTTTGCAACGGGTCAATTTGATCACGAGTTCCTCTCGGGTTACCTTTAAGGTCATAATCATTAGACTTGGTGTAAGGTTCTTGTCCTAAAGACATGCATGCCCTTTTAGATCCAAGGAGAAGTAGATACGTGGTTGAAGGAAATAAGCTTCTCTACGCTTTCTGCATTGTCCGAGAGGACATGCCGTGTAAAAGTCTGACAAATCCCAAGAAACTAAGCTTGCCATCGGAATGTCTTATCCAATCTTGAAGAACCACCTGAACTGGGACTGATGGACCGAGTCCGAGTTCCTGTCAACAAAACCGATTTACAAAAAAAGCAGCAAGAACCAACCCCAGACATCGATACTACCACATCTCTAGGTGGATAGAAAAAAGGGGAAACTTTCATACCGATGCAAGTTCTTCGATCATGATGACTCTATTCCCATCTTTCTCAAACAACTCATATGCACGGCGTGCGTGCTGCTCCCAAGTTTCCATGGCTTCTAGCTGATAAACACTCAAAGACGAAGCACAAAACTCTTCGAAGTCTAGTTTCTTGTACTGGAGACAACTAACCTGCAATCCAAAAAGTAATTAATTACCATCTTAACCCACAAAACATGATAAATATAACTTTGTCCTTGTTGCCTTACCATGTGTACAAAATCCAAGACTCTTGAATCCTTTGTAGCCTCTGTCGCGCTTTTCACAATGGCCTGCAATTTGTAACGACACTGTAAGAAAACAGAAAGATACCAGAATGAAGAAGAGAGGTTCAAATGAAATAGAAACTCACTGTTTTGTAATTTTGCATCGAGATATATCCGTTTTTGCTCGGTCCCAACAGATTAAATTGCTCCCGCAGATAAGTCAGCTGTGGTACAGTCAATGTTTTGGCAAGAGCCTGTAAACATTTAAAAAACTGTTATCAACTTTCCATCCATTAGACCTGAGGTTCGAGGTAACTGCTGAAGAATCCAACTCACCGATAATGCCGATTTCCTCAAAGAAGAAGACATTATGTATACTTTTACGAGCTTGTAAATGATCATATCAGATGGTATCTTTAATTCATGTGAACCAGTCAGCCACGGATGGCCTGAGATATAAGAAAAATCATTCAAATATAGTTTAAAAAATCAGAATAATATGATAAAATAGAAGCATAAAGTTCGTTATAAAAACTTACACAAAGCCTGTGCAGCAGTTAGTCTCTTACGGTAATCTTTGTTCAGCAAACGTTTCACAAAATCTACAGCGTCAGGTGAAAGAGATGGCCAAGGAGCCTCTTCGAAATTGGGTTCTGCCTTAAGAACAGCTCGGAAGATTCCAGATTCAGAACGGGCCCAGAAGGGTCGGCTACCACAGAGAAGTATATAAGCAATCACTCCAATACTCCACATATCTGCCTCAGTTCCATATGTACGGTGTAAAACTTCCGGGGCCACGTAATAAGCACTTCCTACAATGTCATTCAACCTCTCATCTGCAGAAAGGGAAAGAATGTCAACTTTTCCATCTACCAATGTGATTAGCATCAAAAGGAGGAACCTTTGAAATCTCATACCTGGTCTGACATAATCAGAGAGTCCGAAATCAATGGCTTTCAGAGGAGAATTCTCATCCTTTGTAGTGAAGAGAAAATTCTGCAAACAAAAAACCAAACAAAGAGAAAACATTAAGGATGACAGAACAATCTGGAAACTAAAACAACACAGTTAAGGTTCTATTACCTCGGGTTTGAGGTCACGGTGAACCACGCCTTGAAGATGACAGTAGGCTACTACACTAAGAATCTGAACCATTACTTTTTTAGCATCTTCTTCTGAGTATTTCCCTCCCCTGATGAGCCCAAATGAAGAAAACTCAAACCAGTCAGAGCATGATACAGTAGAGACAAGACAGAATCATGTACAATTTAATAGTTACCTTTGAAGTATTTTGTCCAAGAGTTCGCCACCTTTGCATAACCTGACCACAAGAGAGAAAGAAAACAGATTAATTATTTTTATTTCAATCATTCAATTGAAAGACAGATTCTGCAAAAGCTTTGCAATAGGAAATCCGTAAAGCAAATTTTACTTACTCCATGACAATGTAAACATTTTCATCATCTTCAAAGGCATCGTAGAACTGGACTAGGTTCTTGTGACCAGTCAAAGCCCGCAATATCTTCACTTCTCTTCTAACATCCTCAATTGCAATTGCCGTCGTCATCTACCGCATCCACAATATTAGAGAATACAAACGGTTAATTATAATCATATCCAAGTAGTAAATCAAGAAAGGAGCCAGGAAAACAGTGGTTTATCACATCACTCGATGAACTCTGTTTCGCTCTGATAAAGTAAACGATAACATCACAAGTCCCGTCTCTCGCAGATCTAACAGATAACAAGAGATTCTGGACTTCTTAAGCGAATAAAATGCAGATAACTTAAAAACTCCAATCATGATGGTTGATAAAACTTTCCAGTAGCTCACATATTTTACCAATAAGAACGATGTCAATTCATCATTTACCTACCTAATGAGCTGATACCACACAGACCTTAACTTCGCATAATTCAGACACCAACCTAACAAAATGTACCTCACAACACTCTTGGGAATAAAATATTTACCAAAGATCCAAAACAAATGCACAAGTCATCGTTCCAGCTAAGCCTAAGTCTAAGAAGTACAAATGGCAAATTGACAAGTGGAACCAAAGACATGATCATATTCAAAACCTAATAGCTTCAACGGAATCAAGAGCAAATAGAGAGAGATTACAAGTCATTACAAACCTTGGATTTGGGAATAACTTTGACAGCCACTTCTTGACCTTTCAAGCTACCTTTTTTCCCTTTAGCAGAGCAAGTATAACCAAAATGACCTCGACCCACCTCACCATCAATCTCATAGTGTGAAACAAACTGCTTAGAGAATCCAAATTTCTTGTCAAGACCAACATCACACTCACTACCTTCAGGGATCGTTGCTTCGTTGGGTTTAATGGAACCATAACGACGAGCGAGAAAAGCTCGTATGTGCTTAGCTGGTGATGGAGGTGGGAATGGTCGCTTGAAGATACGAAGTGGCGTAGAGCTCACGCTCGACGAAGAAGATACAGCAGGTGAGGTTTTGAAGAGGCTAGGTAATGGACTAGGGCTATAAAACGGAAACCCTGAAGATTTCGTTGGCTTCGAAGGAGTCTTATGTGGTGCTTCCTCATCGATTTCGTTGGAGATTTTGAGGGTTTTCGATTTCGATTGTTGTTCGAGAGGTTTACCATGACAGAGACCCATCAATGGAGATCAAAATTGACAATAACGAAAGCAAAAAAAACGATGTTTTTATTGTTGAATGATTGAGAATCGATTTGGAGAAACGTAGAAACAAACCCAGAAATTGTTTGATGAAAAAGTGAAGATTTTCCCGGGAAAGAAACGAAATTTCTCCCGGGAAAAATGTGGAGACGCAAAACCCAGAAATCGGTAAAAGGAGAAAAGGAATTGTACTTTCCGAGATCGATAGAGAATGCGAGATCAAAGGAATACAATACAAGAAGATAAACCAAAACACGAATCACGAAGAGTGAAAGATAAGATAAATATGGGAAGAAGAAGAAGAAGAGGTAGAAAGGAAAGAAGCTAAATTTTCAGTCTCCAATGAGAAGGAAAGTAAAAAGACAAGGAAGGAACAAAAGCAAAAGGCGCAAAAGAATAAAGCTAGTAGAGAGAGAGAAGGGTAAAAGAGGAAAAGATGCTTATCAGAAGAAAAAAGAGCATAAAAGAAAGAGAATCAAAAGAAAAAACACAGACTTTCTTTTTGTTTTTCTTTCTTCCAAATTTTTTTAAATTTCATTTAATCTTTTTCGTAAATTGGATCAATGTGTAGTTTTTTATAGTTGCTGATTTTTTTTTTTTTCAATTCATTGATTAATAATAATGGGAGTGTGGGGTTTTGTTAGTTTTGGTTGGATCCTACCTTAACCAAACCAGCCTGTCTTCTTCATTCAACACAAAACCCAAAATTTCATCTCCATAATGATTTTGATTTATTGTTTTTTAAATCCTTTTTCCCATATCATGAACATGATGAAAACTAATAAGAATCTAATAGTAATATATGAAGTTGGTGTGGAATTTGTTATTGCGTATGTTATGTGAACATGGGAAGGTGTGATTGTGTGTAGAACACAAGTATCTTGGGACTTTGCTTGTTTGTTAGGTTCCAACTTTGACTAACTTTTTAGAGTTTTTTTTTGTCAGTCTTATTACATCAGATGTTGGCCATAATGCCGGTCTACTAGCCAATTAATATCACAGAGAAGGAAGAGATCGAATCCCTGAACTACATGCCAAACTGAGTGGATATCAACCATTGCACTAACCTGAACTACATGCCAAACTGAGTGGATATCAACCATTGCACTAACGTGCGTTCGACAACTTTTTACGGTATATATTTGTGTGTTTGCCCCCTCTTCTCTTGATTAATTGATAAATATGACTCATCTCTAGTTTCTATCATTTTATATTTGTCAAATTATGCTTTGGATAACCTTATATATATTATTATCATCTTTTTGTTTGTATAGTGCTGGTTTTAAATTTGATTTTGTGTAATAATGAACATACTCATACAAATTTAAAAGTTATCTTTATTGTGTTGATCATTAGTAGAGTAAGAATGTAGATACGTTTTGTATTACTTGTATAATAACATATATATAGGATTCACAATGATTTCTACCATTATAAAACCATATTCTATAACTTTGTCCCATAAAATGTAGTGTCTATGAATTGCTTGTAAGATTGGTATTAGTTTTAGATTAATATTATTTTAGTTGTTTTTCATAATAGAGTTTGTATGTTCAAATTATTTTCCTTGTAGTCTTCGTATGTGTTTGAAAGATGAAAAGGTGCTCGCTAAGGACCTTACGCAAACATTGGTTGAAATTTTGAAATATCAACTAATGAGTATTAAACAAATCAAAAACGTAGTAATCATTGAATCAATTTTTAAAAACATGAATAAACTATAATAATCTTATTTGGTATGACGAATAAAGATTAGAACAAATAGAGAAGATGAAGGGTAGAAGCACATGCACGTTGAATATATTATTCCTCTTCCTTCTCCAACTAATGACATTGATCGATCACTGAAATTAATTGTTCCATCCAAAGTCATTTAACTGATTACATCATTATTAGTCATTCGTATTAAGCAATTTTTATATAAACTATATATATATATGTGTGTGTGTGACAATTTTTGTGATGTAATATAATAGCAACGCTTCATTTCTTGATCGTGAAGAAAACTCACTCTGAAGACGCATACCACTACATAGGCATAATCAGACGAATAAACATTATACTTTTATGATTGGATCTTGTACCATCTCGGTTTCAGAAAATATGTGGTACATACGAAAAAGTTAAAAGAATTGATTTGGCTACCTATATCAGTAAAATGCACTTATTAATTTCGTCACATATCGAAAGGAAACTCCAGAGTTAAACGTGTTTGGATTGGAACAATATAAGGATAGATGACCTACTGGGAAGTCATTTCCAATACCGTGTGAGTGAAGACAAAATACGGGAAAATATCACGTGGTGATTTGCAGGGTCAATAAACAAGTATTTCGAACTTTCAAGACTAACGCACCGACCGTCGGACAGATGTGGGCCCATGAGCCGAGAGTGGTTGTGGAACCCACCGGCAGAGGCGGTCGGGGCGTTACAGATCTTCAGATTCTTTTTTCCTGCTTTTTTTTTTTTGTTCCAGACAACAGTTATGTTATACAATTAATATAGCGGAATAATGTTTTAACAGATTCTCTCCTTTTCTTTCTTTTGTAAACTAAACAAATATTCCTTGACGACAAGAGGAAACCTACATATATCTAATCATCATAACTGATAATTTATCTTATTGATTCTTAACACTACATGAATTAAAAAACTAGGTAAAATGATCATAAGTTTCTGAAAACTTCCATAACATCTTAATGAACTCATGTTTTTGTTCCATATATATATATATTAGAATATTATGTTAATTAATGTTCCAATTGGATTTTTGAGTGAAATTTATATATTGGTACCGAAAATTCCAAATTACTGAATAAGGAAACGGGAGAAAGTAAGAAAAGCAAAGAATTCTTATTCCTTGATACCTTCATCTCCACCACTTCTTTATCTAAGCATGTAGATTCGTTAATATATAGCCTAAACTATAAAGCTACATTTCAGCTTACACTTATCTAAAAAGTTTCATACTTATATATATTTATTGAAGGATATCTTGTTCTAGTTCGAGCTGACTATAAGTATATTTATACTTCTTCTATATTGATTGATATATATATCTACAAACTTTGATCTATGTTTTCAGGAAATTTGCGTCTTGCTTAAATTGCTTAGGCCTTAGTCTCAAGCGCTTAATCACTTAAATTGCTTAGGTCTTAGTGATGAAGTTATGTAAGTGAAATAACCAAATTCAAACGATTAAAAGCCTAAAAAAGTCTCTTTCTAAATCTCAAATATCGAATTGTGGAAAAAGAAGAAGAAGAGAGATTCAAAATAAAAATAGAACAGTCGGAGATTCCAAATGGTAACCATTGTTGGGTCTTACTTAGTTAGGCCGTTTTACAGGCCCAATATTGTTTTAAAGGACTTTATTATTACAGTTTCCTAAATAGTCAAATTAATTAAGCCAACGAATTGTATCAAAAGCACTAACCAGTATGGAGGTTGACCTAAGAGCATCCTCATTGCAAAGAAACTCTTAGAGTTTCTCAATTATATTATTTTAACAAATGTAGTTATTTGTCCAAATTTTAAATTATGAAAAAGTCATTTAACCAATCCCAAATGTCCAAATGTTTCTCAAATGAAAAACCCACTTCATTCTCTCTCCCACTTTTTGATTATTCTATATATATTTTGGTGAGAAACTCTTGGAGATACTTCCCAATAGACATGTTCTAATCAGATTGGTTTATGGCCGTACGAGCTGATTACTCCTTTATCTTCTTTCGAAAGTCGAAAAGTTGAGAGAGATCTCATCCTCACATAACCACATGTACAAGCTTGAGCTGATTCTCTGTTCCGAATTGTGAATGCTCTCGGTTGATTCCTGGTACGAAAGAGAAATTTAATCTCTTCAATTAGGGTTTTAACATAGTTATTGTCTTTAATTTGACCTAAACAGAGACGTTCAAAATACTAGTGATCACACAATATTCAATAAAGTTAAAAAATACCTACGATTGTCAAAACAACTTACATTTTGAAACAAAAAAAAACCTCCAAAACAACTAACATTTTGAAACGGAGGGAGTATCAGCGAGTTGCCTGAAGATTTGGTCTTGAAGATATTATCATTCCTTTCAATAAAACATGTTGTGGTGACAATTCTTTTGTCAAAAAAAGATGGAGATCTCTGGACAAGAGTGCCGAGACTCAAGTACGATGTTGGGGATCTCAAGAATCCCGCTAGGTTTCAAAGATTGATCAACAAGTCATTGCTTGCACATCAATCTCATGTTCTAGAAGCCCTTTGTTTCAAACTGAACGTGATTCAATGGCATAAAGACATTGGACCATGGATTAGAACCGCGCTTCGTCATCATCATTGCCATCTCCGTGAGCTCGAGATTGATGTTGGAATTGTCCATACCCTATTACCTCTTGAGTTGTTTACTTGCAAAACACTTGTTGTCTTGAAACTCAAAGGTTCAGTGATCGATGTTGTGGAACCTCTTACAACGGTATGTCTACCGTCCCTAAAAACTCTGCACATTGATCACTCGAATAACTTTGGATTCCTTCAATTGCTTTTATCCAGTTGCAACTTTCTTACTAACCTTGTGGTTACAAATAAATCAAGAATCTCTTTTGCTGAGTTTGATGTTTCTTGGTGCAAAACACTTGTGGCCTTGAAACTTGAAGGTTTGAATGATGTGATCATAGGCAATTCTTCTTCCGCAGTATGTCTCTCATTACTCAAAACCCTGCATGTTGCACGCATGGAGTATTTGTTTGTGTAGGATTCAAACTTAATATAATTGGAATAGCCTACGGAAGAGAAGTCTAAAGAAGAGAAGCCTAAGAAGGAGATTCCTAAAACCTAAGGGATTCGTTTCGATTTTCAGGTCAAGAGCATATTGACCTTTACGTTAAGAAAACAAAATATATGTTAACTTTCAGAGTGTATTCTAATGGTGATCTTAACTTTCTAAGTACAGGTTATGAGTAAAAACCACATTGGCATAACAAGACAATCAATTTTGTGTTCAAACCAGGGGTTCTAAACTGTTTCACAAAGCTATCATTAATTTTTTATTGATTTTTTACTCTGATTTCTTGACATTTGGTTATTCAGTTATGTTTTTCTTTTATCCATTTACAGTTAAGAGATGTTACTTTATGATTTTATATTAGATTGCAGATAGAGAATACATCATTTTGAAGACATTTTTGTAATCAAAGTTGAACCTATACTAATTGTTTCTTTGTATGTTTCAGTTGGTGATATAACATTGCCAACAAGGTCATTCAAATCAAGGATCCGTATGTAGGTAAAGATTTGTATCTTTAGTATATAACTTTACCAACAACGTCATTCTCTGATTCACAAAGTTTAGTTTTGAGTTATCATTTTTATTGGAAATATTCATAAAGGTTAGTGTAAACCTCATATGGATTAAAAACCTAAGTTAATATAATACTTCAAAGTCATCTGATGTTAGCATAGAAAAAGACCAAAAGGTGAAAGCACTATATATGGAATGGAATCGGGATAAATAAATTAATCAGACATATGTTAAGAATTGCACCAATACATTACAATGTGTACAAATCTATTTATCAAGTGTTCATGGCAAAATGATTTCAGAATACAATTCGTCACATTAATATAGATTTGAGAGCGAATTCTTTTAGCATAAAATCATAGTCAATGTACATTTCCAATGGAGGTTTTTCATTGAGATATCCATATTAAAATAATAGTAAAACTATTAAAAATGAAGAGAAAGAACAAGAGACTCACATTATATTTTATATTCAAGATTTTCAAAAAAATTAAGGAAAAAAACCAAACAAAATGGGTAGATGAATCTACGGGAAAAGGTAAATCATTCATTAGGTTCCATGGGCGATTTTTTAGGGTTTTGTAGATCTCTCTTGCAAATTCTCTAGAGTGATCGTACAAGCTTGTAAGATCTCTAGTTTTGGTGTTTTAATTTTGTTAACTATCTTACTGCAGCGTGCAGTCTCGTGCTCTTTCGTTGTTCGTTTGTGTTTTTTCGAGGATTTTGGTTCATTACTACCCTTCCCTAGGGTTCCTTGCAATCAAAGTCTCGTTTGTCATCATCCTGGCCAACTTTACCTACCGAGATGGCGAATTATCGATATACCAGAACAGAGAAAGGGAAAGCAATAGCAGGATCAAGCCAATGGATTCGTGACCCCTTATCCTCCTTCCGGATATTGACAACGCGGAATTGATTGAAGAACATCACGTAACTCTCGTAGGACGTGTACCCCACCCGGAAACCCAGAGTCCCTCGGCGGGGACTGTTTGGCAGGGTAGAGGGAAGAAGCTTGGGAAGGGAGCGTTTCCAATTTCGGTTCAAATCGGAGGAGGACCTCTTCTCTGTTCTCAGGCGAGGCCCCTTCCATTACATACGATGGATGCTTGTCCTACAGCGGTGGGAACCGTCGATTTCGACATCTTTCCTTAGTGAAATCCCTTTCTGGATAAAGATAAATGATCTACCGACCCATCTCTGGACAACTAATAATCTCAAAGCTATTGCTGAGTCTTTGGGAAAGTATATCAGTCAAGAGACCACTGAGGGTGGTATTCAAGTTCAGCTAAATGCTTTTAAGCCGCTTGTCATGAAGAAGAATGTTCAGCAAAAGACAATCTCAAAACTGGAGGAGAATAAGAGACGTAGAGGCTCCCTACGACAAGAGACACAAGAAGAGCAACCTGGAGCTTATGAAGTGAGAAAAGTCTCGATACGAACATTCTAAGTACTATGAGAACAGAGCAAAACGCCCTCGATACGAACACTGGGAACAGAACACTAAACAGAGGAAGGAATTACCGGATCCCCGAGAGAGACATGTTGTTCATGATAAGCATCATGGCCATCATGCGAGCTATCAAGGAGGTAGGAAGGAGTATAGACTTGTAAAATATTATCGAGAGCGTTATGGTAACACAAGAGAGTCAAGAAGAGGAGAGACAGATGCGAAATATCGATCTCAAAGCCAGAACCGCGAAGCGGTCTCTAGACAACATAGCAATCTTTTTTCCACACCTGCAAACAATTACTACTCCAACTTGGAGACCGCCAGAGAAAGTTTAAGAGATAGGGTTCATGAAAGAAGGGAGAGATTGGAGAATACAAATGATAGGGAACTCTCTGATAACAAATCTCTTACCACTGGCAAGGAAAATGCAGAGGTTGCAAGAAGTGACTCGAGAAGACCTGTCCTGGAGAGGATTACACTACATAACGAAGAGGAACAAGAATTAGAAGGGTCAACAAATACAAAATTCGTGTCAAAGAGGCCAGCCCTAGAAAGACTCTCTCTACCAGCTGACAGAGAGAGAAGTCATAGCTAGGCAAAAGAGAATAAAAACAGAGAGAATGCAAAAGTTAGTGAGGAGCGACATGCGTCATCTCCTTCCTCCGAAGCAACGATATCGGACCTTCCGGCTCTGCAGGTTCATACTAAACCACAACATCCTCTACCGGTGTTGACCCAATTGGGTCATCGTAAAGGGCCTCAACGGACAGTTACAATCCAGAAGAATAGAAAAAAGAAGGCTACAACAAGATTACCGGGAAACAAGAAAGGTGGAAAGAGTCCACTTATTGGAGCTAGCCTAAAGATAAGGAATGTAAATCGCTCTTCTAATCCAGCAAAGAAAAAGCTTAACGTAGAATCATCTCATGAGACAAATATCTCTATTTCTATACCTCTGCATGAGGATAATCAATTTCGAGTTACTACTACTAAGGCTGCTATGCCTTCTGCTTGTAAGGGTCGATGGTTTTCCAGAAACCATTCAATATTCAATGATTGTAACCAGTTGGAACTGTCAAGGGCTTAGAAACTCCCTGACAATTCGACGCCTAAGGGAATTGAGATTATCACTCTTCCCGGATATTATGTTTCTAATGGAGACAAAAAACTAAGACGATTATGTTTTCTCGATGTTTACTTGGTTGGGTTACGATCACAAATTCACTGTCCCCGCGGTGGGAGTTAGCGGAGGTTTAGCGCTTTTCTGGAGACATGATATCGAACTAGAAATTATATCTTCTTCACCAAATTATATTGATACCTTCGTTACTTCCAACATTCTCGCTTCTACCTTACGTTTGTGTATGGTCACCCAAACAAACAGAGATGTTTGGAAATTTGGAATAATATATTGTATCTTGCTTTATCTCGTAACCTCCCATGGTTGTTAACGGGAGATTTTAATGAAATACTTGAACATTGGGAGAAGAAAGGTGGTCCTCCAAGACGGGAAGGCTCTTTTATTGATTTTCGGAGTTTCATTGCTACAAATGGTCTGTGGGACGTAAAACATTCCGGAAACCCTTTCTCTTGGCGCGGAATGCGCTCCGAACATCTTGTTCATGCTAAATTAGATCAATCTCTATCAAATAATGCATGGATTGAAGAATTTCCATTGGGTCATTGTAAGTATCTCCGATTTGAAGGATCGGACCATCGCCCTTTACTTACTTTCCTTGATGAATCAAGGGTCAAAAAGAAAGGGATGTTTCGGTTTGACAATCGACTAAAAGATAAAGAGGAAGTGTTCGAACTTATTACACAAGTCTGGGGAAATAAAGATTCGGCATCCGTGGAAGCAAAAATTAGTCACTGTCGATCGAAACTCACGAGATGGGCTAGAGAACAAAACCAAAACAGTGCACAAGTTATCAAAGAAGCATAAGAAGCCCTTGAATCGGCGCTCTCTAAGGAAATCCCGGACCCCATGGTCATACGGCGATATTGGAACAAGCATATAGAGATGAGGAGCTCTTCTGGAAACAACGTAGCCGAGTAGCTTGGCTGAATAGTGGGGATCTCAACACTAGCTACTTCCACGCAATAACTAGAGAAAGAAGAACGATTAATCGTTTCACAGTTTTGGAAGACGAGACCGGCGTTGCGTTCTTCAAAGAACGTGATATTGCAAGAGTTATTACTGATTATTTCAGCACCATTTTCTTCTCTAATGGAGACGTTAATTTGGATGTTGTTGCAGAGGTGCTTCAACCATGTATATCGGCTGAAATGAATGAAAGGCTGATTAATTTACCATCGGATGAGGAGATTAAGGCAGCGACATTCTCAATTCATGCCGAAAAAGCACCGGGACCTGACGGTTTTACGGTTGGATTTTTCCAGTCCTTTTGGAATATCATTAGACTGGATTTAATGGCTGAAATTAGAGAGTTCTTCTCGTCGGGAATCTTTCCACCAAAGATGAATGAAACACATATCAGACTTATACCGAAAATTTCGGAACCAAGAGCTCTATGCAACATTTACTACAAAATTGTACCAAAAATACTCACGGGCAGATTACAACCGATCTTATCCTCATTGATTTTTGAAAACCAATCGGCGTTTGTGCTAAACCGTGCGATCTCTGATAATGTAATTATTGCGCATGAAATTTTACATTATCTAAAAACATCAGGTGCTAGAAAGAACGGGGCAATGGCTGTTAAAACCGACATGAGCAAGGCCTATGATCGCATTGAATGGAGTTTCTTAAGAGAGGTTTGTATACGCTTAGGTTTTCACGAAATATGGATAACATGGATCATGGAATGTGTATCTACGATCTCTTACTCTTTTTTAATCAGCGGTAGTCCGCAAGGTGTGGTCATTCCTTCCCGAGGATTACGACAAGGAGATCATCTCTCTCCATATCTTGTTATCCTCTGTACCGAGGTACTATCCGAACTATGCCGTATAGCTCAAGAAAATGGCACCCTCCCGGGTATTAGAGTAGCAAGAGGCAGCCCCTTGGTAAACCACTTACTCTTTGCCAACGATACCATGTTTTTCGGTAAAACGGACCCGTCTAGTTGCAGCACGCTAGCAGAGATTTTAAGAAGATACAAAAAATCTTCAGGTCAATGTATCAATCTGACCAAATCATCGATTACCTTTTCTTCAAAGACCCCACGTTCTTGCCGGGAACGAGTAAAGAGAGAGCTACGTATTACAAAGGAAGGAGGAACATGCAAGTATTTGAGACTTCCTGAACACTTTGGGTGAAGGAAATGAGATATTTTCAGGTCCTTAGTTGATCGCATTAGACAACGAAGTCATAGCTAGTCTACTCGCTTTCTATCCTCGGCTGGAAAACAAGTATTATTAAAATCAGTTTTAATGGTCATGCCGGCTTACACGATGGCATGTTTTAAACTGCATATCTCTCTTTGTAAGCGAATTCAATCTATCATGACGAGATTTTGGTGGGATGATAAACCAGAGAAGAAAAAGATGAGTTGAATCTCATGGAATAAAATGACGATACCAAAGAATGCGGGGGGATTTGGGTTTCGAGATATTGAGGATTACAACGATGCGTTCTTGGCAAAACTTAGTTGGAGAGTATTTTCACAGCCCGAGACCTTGTTCTCCCGGGTTATGTTAGGGAAATATTGCCATAAAAGCTCTTTCTTGCAGAGCACTCCACCGTCTAACGCCTCTTATGGCTGGCGAAGTATCATTGCCAGAAGAAAGATTTTAACAAAAGAATTAGGGTGGTTAATCGGCAATGGAGAATCTATAGGGGTTTGGGATGACCCTTGGTTGTCTACTTCGGAGCCATTAATTCCCTTTGGGCCTCGGCCAAGGCATATAGCTGATCTCCACGACTCTGACCTTATTGACCAACACACTCATACTTGGAAATGGGACCTTGTACGCCTACATCTTCCCATGTACGAACATCATATACGGCTCCTAATGCTGGGTTTTACTAGTCACAATGACTCAATGGTGTGGCTTCTTACAAAGAACGGGGAATATACAACACGTAGTGGATATGGCACAAAAGTTAGAGACTACGACTCAAGAAAGATCATTTAATTGGCAAACAAAGTTATGTCGTATCAAAACTCAACCAAAGATAAAGTCTTTTCTTTGGAAAGCTTCGTTAACCGCACTGCCGGTGGGTGAGCAATTACAACACAGAAGCATTGGAGATTCTTCAGCTTGCGTCCGGTGTGGTGCAACAGAGTCAGTGGAGCATATGCTTGTTCAATGCCCATGGGCGCAAGAAGTCTGGTCCTTAGCGCCGCTCCCAAAGATTAATTGGAACTCTATCTTTACCGTGTTTGACTACTTAAGTGAGATGATAAGAACCCCGGTACTTCCACCAAGTGGTTTGATTTACGCCTCACTACCGTCATGGATTTGCTGGAATCTATGGACAGCCCGCAAGCTATCTATATTTGAACAAAAGGACTTCTTAGCAAGAGATATAGTGGGCAAAGCTATTCGGGAAGCCAAAGCGTGGCAATCGGTACAAGACTCTCTGCCCAAACGGAAGCATCAGACGACGATAGTTCAAACCCCATACCCTCGTTTGGTGGGAGATAGTGTTTTTCGGACGCAGCCTGAAAGAGTGAAACGGGGCATTGCGGCTTAGGCTAGTACTTTGAAGGTAGTGTGGACAACATCAGAGAGGAATTCTTATTATCTATGCCAAATGTGACATCGGTTTTAGCGGCTGAAACATGGACCATTATAAAGGCTCTTCAGAAGGCTCGAGAGAAAGATATTCAAGACTTACACGTATGTTCTAATTCAGAGGTTTTAATTAATATTCTCACCAAAAGAGAGAAGCATACAGAGTTGCACAACCTTCTCTTTGAAATAAGACTTTTAGCTTCGACTTTTCGATTGCTAAAATTTTCTTTTGTACCACGAGAGACCAATTTGTTGGCTGATTCGTTAGCTAAAAGAGCGTTTGATGCTCTTAGAATTTTTAATAAAATTATTCGTTTGAACAAAGAAAAAGAACAAAAGACTCATGACACATCTAATGAAAAGTATTTAAGAGGGTTTCTCACTTTAAAAACAAATAATAATAGAAAAGTGAAAGAGAGAAGGAAGAAGAATTCTCAAATGAGAAACTTTTCTCACTCATTTAATATATGTCCATATTTGATTGGCTTAATGTTTTATTAACAATTTAAAATTTAAATAAATGACTAAAATAATTTTAATAATATATTTGAGAGATTCATAGAGTTTTTATGCATTAAGAATGCTCTATATTTTACACATTCTTTTCGTGTAATTAGTTCGATTTGTTTTAATACTAATTTAATTGATATAATTTATTTCTATAAAAAATTATAATATTAAATTGGTTAGAAATTCTTAAGATTATCTCAATGAAAAACTATGGATGGAAGTGTTCTCAATGTTTTAAGGGAAAGTATATCTAATAATCATCAAACAAATTATACTTTGATATATATCCATATCTGACTTAGGCTAGGATATTTTGTATATATCCTACAATAACCTGCCTAGTAAACCGGTTCTTTTTTCTTTCCCTAAAAACTCGTTTCCCTTCTTCTTTTTCTTCATCCAATTCCTTTGTTTATTGTGTATTTTTTTTCTCCCAGTAAAACGTAGAAAGGAGTCTCTCAATCTTCCCAAAACCCTTGATCCTTCTTCCACCAAATCCATTTCCCTATAGAAGAAACCAGATTTACAGAGATTCTCTTCATTTTCAAGGTATCGATTAGTGAATTTCTTGATTTGTGGTCATATATGTCTGATGACAATATATGGGTTTTCTAAATTAAAAAAGTTTTTCTTTCTTATCGGAATTAAAGCAAGGCGGAAGGAGAACGACAAATAAGAGGCGATTATTTGAGGTCTCTTAGTTACCTTTTAAAATGTTTGAATTTGGGCCTTGCTTTCGAAATAAGAGTAATCAAACAAATAAGACATGGAATCAACCCTACATACAAAAAAAGATTGCCGGGTGAACATACATACATACATGGAAGAGTATTCGATGTCAAAGAGTATTAACTTACATGTTCAACAGGTGCAATATTTGTGTCTTCTACGAGATTTTGAAGAACAGGGATAACTTTCATAGATGATTGACAATCATGAATAAGATCCGAAACATTCTAATTGTAGCTTAAAAGAAGAATTATTGAATTAATGTAGTGCTTGACTTTATCTTTAACACAGTGCTGGTTTCAGTGAGTTTCTCCTTTAACAATTAAGTCAATTCTGATAATTTTAGGGTAGTCACTGGAAAAAAAAAAGTAAATCAAAGTTACTTTCATTAATTCAACAACATAACATTCGATATGAGCCTAAATTTGCAGAGATATGAAATTTCAAAAACTAAGTGATTTGAGATTATTTTTCTCATGGATTATAGCGAAAACCTATACAGCGATAGATGCTCGATTCCAGTAAGAAGTTTCTACTTAAACATCGATCGTCGATTCCAATGAAGATTATTAAGATTCGAGCTAAAATTCAAAAATAGAGCTTAAAAATCTTCATTAAATCAATGTCTTTCACAAATTTTGATAAGGTTGATGAAACTTACATGTTCATGAGATATAATGGCATTCTTCCACACAATTTTAGGACATGCTTTCATGTATGATTTGCAATCAACAAAAATGTATCATCCCAATCGTAGGTAGGAAGAAGGATCATAGCTATGCTATGCTTGATCTTGAGATAACTGCATATTTTCCTAAGTATTTTTGCAAACAATTCCTACCTAATGAATTAATGCAAGCTTCAACAACTGAATTAAAATCTATGAATACCTGCAAAAATTGTGCAGTAGTGAGAACATGTAATCAACAGTACTAAATCATTTATTTTTTCAAAATCAACTACTCAATTAACTGAATTATTTGAACTGAAGAACCCAAAAAAAGAATTGAACTCACAAAGCTAATATAGTCAAATTAGAATTAAAATGGTTTCTGAAAACTTCTGATTGGCTTCGAAGGTTTGAGAACTTATTGTTAAAATTTGAGTTAAAGTTCTTTTTCAAATTGAGAGGTCAAACATTTTGTTGTGAAATTAATTTTTGCAATAATATTAGTATTAACAACTAACAAGAAACTCAACTAACTCCAGTGAATTAAATATTTTGATTTTAATGGATTAGAGTCAACTGGTTTGATGGATTTAATAGATTTGGTTGAATTAAAATGGGTTGATAGGTCCATTTCAATCCATTAATTTCTTCTTTTTAAAAAAAAATCTAACTAACTTAAAATTGACAAATATGAAAACCAAACCAAACCAAAATTGAATGTGTAAACCGAATCAAACCAAAACCAATAAAAAGAATCGAAACAAAAATGGCATAATGCCACCAAATTGTCGATTTCTCTTTCTCAAGTTGGAGCCATCAAATTGATTCATCTTCAAATATCTTCATCTTCGTTTTCTGCTACTACCTGCAAGTGGAAGCTACAAGTTACTGAAAGTGTAAGCATCGATTTAGGGATTTCAGTTTTTTCAAAGAATTATCGCACTAAGATTTTGGTTTATACAGTTGGGTTTTTGCTGTTGTTAATCACCCTTTATTTCAATCCCTCACTTTCTCTGTAATTTGATTTGAATTATGAAACTTGTTTCGATTTGAAATTGTGAGAACACAATTCCATCCAACGCAGAAATTTGTTTTGATTTGTGATTTGAATGTGAGATTAGCTATTTCCCAATTTCAACCTAGTTCGAATTGGAACTTGTTTAGTGTAAAAACTGTAATTCTTAAGAGAATCTGTCAAGTTCTTTTTCGAGAATATATTGGTTCTGCGATATACTGAAATTAATTCTACAGAAATTTGATTTGCGTTTTGGGAATTTGGGCATAAGTTGTTTGTAATCAGAAGGAGCCTTTATCGTTTAGTGATCTCTTTTCTAGATTTGTTTTTAGTTTTGTCTTTTTTTTTAAATATCTTTGTGATTCTCGTGGTGTTATGGGATTTCATTGAAGTAGAATATAACAACATTGATCCTAAAGTTTGTTTCTTTCTCTAATTTAGATAGAGATGGATCATCTATACAAGAGTCAACTGCAAGCATATGCTCTTAAACAAAATATGGAACTGCCGGTGTATGCCTCTGAGCGAGAAGGGCCTGCACATTCTCCTCGCTTTAGATGTAAGGTTACTGTTTGTGGACAGACTTTCCAGAGCCAAGAATTCTTCCCCACGCTCAAAGCGGCTGAACATGGCGCTGCAAAAGTAGCAATGGCTTCGTTGGCACCGCTGAGTCCAGAGGCTAGTTCTTATTCATTTTGGACCATAGTTATGTTCTTTTCCATGTTGTTTGAATTTTCTTTTATGTCTTTGTGTCATTTTTGTTATCCAGGGAATTGACGTTGCTTACAAGAACCTGTTACAAGAAATTGCTCAGAAAGAAAGTTCTCTTTTACCAGTTTATGCAACTGCTACTTCTGGTCCATCACATGCGCGTACGTTTGTTTCAACTGTTGAGTTTGCCGGGAAGGTTTTCAGAGGAGAAGAGGCAAAAACCAAAAAGCTGGCTGAAATGAGTGCTGCTAAAGTAGCTTTTATGAGTATCAAATATGGTAACCTTTATTATCCTTGTGATTTCCAATTTTATTTACTCCTTGAAAAAATTATCAAATCTAGTGGATTTGATCACAAACCAAAGCTGGCGGATGGTTCGTGATATGGGGTAAAAAATGATAGTGGATTGTTTATTTGTTATGGTTAGCACTGTTTTTTTAAATGTTTTTGAGTTACATTTAGCTGTAGACAGTTTGACCACATATTATTTTGCCTTCCACAAATTTCTTCATGTAATTGCATATGATCAGTTAGTCATTTTATGTCTCTGGATCAGTTTTCACTTACTTTCATTAACATGGCTATGTCAGAAGTTAGTTGATGGGGTTTTTTTTAGCATTTTCAGAACAAACAAACCGTGAAACTAACATCTTTTTTTTTCTATACCGTTTGATTTTACTCTCTTTACTCGTTGCATATTTTCAAAGATTAATAGTGAAACTATAATGTGCAGGGCACCAGGACCAAACCTCATCAACTTCTTTGCCTTGTGAGAGACGAGAAGCTACAAGTTTAAATGTGAAGAGCAATCTACAAGAGATCCCTTCCCAACCTTCGAAGATGGCGACCCCTGATGTTCCATCGAAGTGGATTGAAGTGTATGAAGATGGTTAGTTTCTCTGAAACCTAGAGTCAACTCTCTGTCCTTGTGTTTTAAATTAAGGGGATCATATTTCCCGAGTGATGAGATCGGTTGCAATATCAGTTTTCTTCTAAATGTTCAAAATAGTTGCTCATTCAAAACTCATTATCTACAATCTTCAGTTTCTGCAGAACTCGAAGATGTTCGTAATGCACCAGCCAATAATGCAACGGAGATAAACATTGCTCATGCACCACCCGATAATGCAAAGGGGATGAACATTGCTACTGCTTTCCAGGTGTCTGAGAATCCTTCAAACGTTAGTACGCCAAATGCAGCAGCTACTAATGCCATGGATATGATGAACATTGCTGTTGCTTCTTTGCCCATGCCTCAGAATCCCACAAACGAAGGTAATGAAACATCATCATGCATCGAAGGGAGTGAGAAAAAACTCATAATGGGAACTGGCCACCTTAGTATACCAAGTGGCCAACATGTAGTTTGTTGTCCATGGAAACCGGAGATGACTCTTCCTCAAGACGGGGAGATGCTCTTTAGAGATGATAGATTCATTGCTTATCGTCTCGTGAAGCCCTAAAAACTAGCTTTGAGTTTAGATGGATATAACAAATCAATGTTTTGCTGGTTGTGCTGTGTAGCTCTAGTTGATTTGGATTGTTGAGTATCTTTCAAGATAACAAATGTAAGGTCAGATCTAAGTATGCAAGCAAGACTCAACTAGAGATTCACGGTTGTAAAATGCTAAATCGAGATCTTTTAGAATTATTTTGTCTGTTTAAGTAATGATTAATTTGGTTTTGAATGAGATTGGAAATTAAGAAAATGGAAGTGACTGTCGTCTGGTCAAATGACTGATTTCCTGTAACCTTCTAATTGACTTAGAAGTTTTTCAAATTGAATGGGCCTATCAACTGTTAAAGCCCAAGATAAAGGATATTTCGGGTTGTAATTGGATAAACCCGGATTGTTTCGGATCCTTTTGCAATCAGGGGAAGAAAAGTCTTCAGACGAATTTTCTCCAGTTTGGTCGGATTCAACTTTGTTCGATTTGGATTTTGAGAGAGAGAAATGGCGTCGGGTTGGGGAATAACGGGAAACAAAGGGAGATGTTGCGATTTCTGGATGGATTTCAGTGAATGTATGTCTCATTGCAGAGAACCCAAAGATTGTACACTTGTTCGTGAAGACTACCTCGAGTGTCTTCACCATTCCAAAGAGGTTAGCTTTCTTTCAATCCGATCTCGGTGTTGTAATCATCATTAATTCAAGCTTTTGATTGCTTGATCGATTTCACTGATTTGATTTGATGATTTTCCCTGTTATCGGTTTGTACGGACCCTAGGTTAGATGATGGTTTCTGGATCACGGAGTTGGAGTAATTCCATGATCCTAGCTCAATTCAAGCAATTCTGAAACTTGCCTCTTTGTTTCATGTATGTGTCTAATTAGATGTTCCTGTAATAAAAAATAAAAACATAAGCTTTTTGCTGGAAACCAACAAGTTTCATGGTTTCATGAATTGCTATCTATAATGTTGATATTTCATACCATTCACTAGATCATGTGTATAGATTATGTTTCTCTCAGAATTCCTCAGCTATTGGTTTCAACTCTGACCTTGGTAGGTGAGGCTTACCCTTCATCTCTTGTACTTGTTATGTGGTTCTCGCCATTTGTTTCTTTAAATCGAATGGTTCTGGAGAATTAAAGCTCATGTTCTCTCTGTGTTGAAAACATAGACAAATGTCGCTCTCCAAGGAATGAAACTGAATGTATTGAAGAGAAACTTTTCGAGAATGAAACAATTTGTCTTCGATATAGATTCTTTGCTTATGGGGAATGTATCAGTTATTGGACTGATAAGGGAAGCTGGCATTTGTGTATTTGTTGTAGTTCCAAAGAAGAAACAGGATATACAAAGAGGAACAACGTAAACTAAGAGCAGCTTCAGAGAGAATGCAAAAGTTAGTGAGGAGCGACATGCGTCATTTCCTTCCTCCGAAGCAACGATATCGGACCTTCCGG
Organism: Arabis hirsuta; assembly: GCA_964056655.1. Lineage (NCBI taxonomy): Eukaryota > Viridiplantae > Streptophyta > Magnoliopsida > Brassicales > Brassicaceae > Arabis > Arabis hirsuta. Next base: position 3,551,614 of record OZ053308.1, on the reverse strand, counting down.
CTCTACAGGTTCATACTAAACCACAACATCCTCGACCGGTGTTGACCCGATTGGGTCATCGTAAAGAAGGCTACAACAAGATTACCAGGAAAGAAGAAAGGTGGAAAGAGTCCACTTATTGGAGCTAGCCTAAAGATAAGGAATGTAAATCGCTCTTCTAATCCAGCAAAGAAAAAGCTTAACGTAGAATCATCTCATGAGACAAATGTCTCTATCTCTGTACCTCTGCATGAGGATAATCAATTTCGAGTTACTACTACTAAGGCTGCTATGCCTTCTGCTTGTAAGGGTTCGATGGTTTTTCAGAAACCATTCAATATTCAATGATTGTAACCAGTTGGAACTGGCTTAGAAACTCCTTGACAGTTCGACAGTTCGACGCCTAAGGGAATTGAGATTATCACTCTTTCCGGACATTATGTTTCTAATGGAGACAAAAAACCAAGACGATTATGTTTTCTCGACGTTTACTTGGTTGGGTTACGATGTTATCTAAAAAGTGTACATATTTATGAAAAAATGCAGCCACACAATATTATTTATTTAGGAAGAAAAATAGAAATGCTTTTTGTCTCATCGAAGAATGGCCCATCAAATTACATGTCAGTTCTCTTTTTTCACGCCATTACCCTGCCTCTTCCTCCATATCCAAATAGATTAATCTTAGAGATAATTTGGTAAATCGTAATGGGGACAATTTTATTTAAGGAAATGGCAAATTCATTAGTTTTTACTAATATCAAACGTAAAATTATACTATAGTCTATAATATTAAGCTTTAAAAAAAATGTTCATGGAAACAGTGATGTATAGAATATGATGGAATCATACGAAGAAAAAGAGGTGGTCAAACATATACAGACAATAATACAGTCAATATATTTTGCTTTAAATTTTCTTCAAAGAAGACAACAGCAAATACAATAAATAAAATAAAGAGAAGCGAAGGTACAAAAATATTCAGAAAGATACGAACTAAAAGGAAATTTGAGATCCTTATAGGGGACAAGATGACATGAGCTAACTTTGAAACTCAAACATTTTCTCGATATATTCTTTCATTAAGATTCTACAAACACCTTCTCTTCACTGTCTTACATCGTACCTTCACTTTATCTACACCAATTTATGCTTCCATAATCCATATATATATATTATATTTGTTTTGGAAGTCTTGTTTCTTGCAAGTACTTCAACCAATCATATCTCTTTCTTAGATTCTTCTGCCTCAACAAATATTCACACAATCTATAAACCTTCGTCATCAACTATTTTACCTCTGAAATTTAAAATTAATTTTATACAATATATCTCTATATAGATTATTTTTTTCCTTTTTCTTAAATAAAAATAGAGAAAGAGTACACCAACCCTACTTCCACATATGTTTGCTTTCATAATACAAACTCATGATTAAAACCATATAAAGTATTTTTTGGTTAAAAAAACACAGAAGGGTTCTGGTAATTATAACCACGTTAACTATCTGATAAAAGTTAAACCCTATAATTATTAGAAAAAAACTATATATTATATAGTGCTCAAGTCTCATCAAAATCACACCATTATGATGTGATCCAGCTCACGACGTCGTTTTGACCTTTCTCCCCCACCACCACCACCACCAAGTCCCATCATCACCGACTGGCTTGACCGTTCGAGCAATCGCTTGAGTGCGTCCTGCAGAAAATGCACCGACTCGACGCCGTCATGATACTCTTTGTTGGCGGCCACAACCAGAACATTTCTTGTTCGACCACCGATTGTAGTCATATCGGCATAGAGAGTTTTCATCTTAAGAGACTTAAGTGTCTCCACAAGATCTTGCATGAGATCTGGTCGGTCCTCGCAGCAAAACGATACGTTAAAGATTATCCGATTCCGACCATCTTCGTCGTTGGAATAGTCTTCAAAGTTGAGTACACTGATTTCGTCAGTCTCCGATGGTAATGATTCGTTGATGATTTCTAGGGTTTGTTGTTTTAGTTCTTTGACTCGTTGAATAACTTTTGCTAGTACTGTGGCTTTGTCTGTCTGTAAAAGAAGACAACAAAATATGAAATAAGAAAGAGAAAAAAGTTCAGAAACTCTTGATTCGAGAAAATTTGTCTTGATATTCAATTGTTTCAAAGGAAAATTTAAAAAAGCTAAAAAACTTTTCCGACAAAGTGATTTTCCAGATTCAGAGAAAGAAAAAAAAAAGGACTTTGAAAGCTTTTCTTTTTCCTCAATTTTCTAGATATTCCCAGAGTACTTGCAGCTTTTTATTATTATTCGAAAACATTACAAATTGCATTGAACTGATGTTAATTAATTTACAAAAAAGATTCGTATTTTCTTATAAGTGATATACTTCCAATATTCGACCTTTCTTACCAATAAATCAAATCATAAGAGAAAAATTAAACCAAACAAAATTAAATTAACTAAAGAGAAAAATTAACATTTTTGTCATTTGGATATATAGTTTAGTTAGATTAAAAAGTAAACACAAATTGTTTGGTGGTGTAACATCCAAAACTCTAATCCTCATATTCCAAAATTTTCTCTTAGATTATGTATATATAGTACTACGAGTAGAGAAGATATATAACATTATTAAGTTAGAATATTAGAGTATTAAGTTAGATTAAAGTTTGTATATATTACCTTGGAGTTGCAAGGAAGTAAGTTACGGAGCTTGTTGAGATGAGCATTGATTCTTCCTCTTCTTCTTCGCTCAGCTTCTTTATGGTTCCTCAGAGCTGCAAGAGCTTTGTCTTGAGATATCGCATCTTCTTCAGTGGCAAAAGGGTAAAAGGACGACGTTGTAGTGGTGTTGGTTGAGGGGGAACAGAATCCTCCGGTGAAAAAAGAATAGAATATTTGATCTGATATCTCTGCTTGCATTTTTCTTATTCTTTGTCTACGCCGCCTTCTCTTTTGGTGGGTTCTTCTGTCTTCTAAGAAAGATTATTTATACATAAATGAGATTGGAGAGAGAAGAAATATATACTCCAACAATACATGCATAAAGAGTTTTGTCTTTTTTTTCTTTTTTCTTTTTAAGTTGAATAAAACTTTTATTTCGAGGAAAAAAAGAATAAAAAGTAATATTGGTTTTCCCAAGAGTAGACATTTATATGGATACCATTTTGTACCGTGTTAAATGGTTTTGGATTAGAAAAAATATATATATGTAATATTTGGATGTTTTAGAGCGGATAGTGGCGACCGATTCCAATTATTGTCTAACAAAATCACGTTCTAACATTGAAATAGTCCTTTACAACCCAAAAAAAAAAACAAATGTTCAAATTAAACATCTTGTTGTTGACTTGTTGGTCTATATAGTCTATAGAGTATTCATTGAAAACTATTACTCCCTCTGTTTTAAAATAGTTGTCATTCTAGATTGTTTCACAAGAAAATATATTAAAAATCTATTTTACCCCTAATTAATACAATGTTTTATTTGATATGAATAATTAATAAGTTTAAAAGTAGGGATAAAAATGGAAAAATTAGTCATAAATGTGCATTGAAATTGCAGAATGACAACTAATTTGAAACAAAAAAATAAGGCTAGAATGACAAGTATTGTGAAACGGAGGGAGTATCTTATACAGTATCTCTTTTTTTTTTTCACAATCTTATACACAGAGGCGATTTTGAAGGTGTGCAGGAGGTGCAACCGCACATGACCCATTTTTTTTAGTTAATTTTTATTGTAATTTAGGACCTAAAAATTATTAAAATTACATATAAAAAGATCCAAAATTTCAGATTTCAGCAAATATAGACTATTTTTTTAAAATTAAAATTTTGGAATGGGCTCAAAAATCTTTTGGGCCTTTTTGAGCCGTCCCTGTTTATACAGTATGTATTTATCATTTTTCATCCCACCCGTTAATTTTTTTTTCTTTTATCCATATTATCGAGTATTTATTTAAAGAGAAATTGGGTTGTCTAACAAAGATTTTTATCCAACCCAATTTCAAAACTCAGTTTCCTAAATAATCAAATTTATTATACACAACAATATAATTAAACCAACAAATTGGTCTAAGGCCGTACTAAGTACTAACTCATAATTTATCTTCTTTGTGGGAGTCGGAAAGTTGTGAGAGATCTCATTCCCAACATAGCCACATCTCCAAGCTTCGGTTGATTCTCTCGAAAAACTTGATGCTCTGTTCCGAATTGTGAATACTCGGTCTTCAGAATCTACCTGGTACGAAAGAGAAATCTAATCTCTGTAATTAGGGTTTTAACATAATACTGTTTTTCTGACCTAAACAGAGTCAATCATGACGAATAACTTGGAAGTTTTTTCAACTAGTGGTATCAGCGAGTTGCCTGAAGATTTGGTTTTGAAGATTTTATCATTCCTTTCGATAGAACATGTTGTGATGACAAGTCTCTTGTCAAAAAGATGGAGATCTCTCTGGACAAGAGTTCCAAGACTCAATTACGATGTCGTGGAGCTCAAGAACCACACTAGTTTTGAAAGATTGATCGACAAGTCATTGCTTGCACATCAATCTCATGTTCTAGAAACCCTTTGTTTCAAAGTAAATGTGTGGCAATGGAAAAAAGACATTGGACCGTGGATTAGAACCGCGCTTAATCATCATCATTGCCATCTCCGCGAGCTCGAGATAGATGCTTCTATTGTTGAGACACTACTACCTCCTGAGTTGTTTACCTGCAAAACACTTGTTGTCTTGAAACTCAAAGGTTTAGTGATCAATGTTGTGGAGCCTCTTACAACGGTTTGTCTCCCATCTCTAAGAACTCTGCACATCGATCGCTCCAGTCTATTCGACTTTGGATCCCTTCGATTGCTTTTATCCAGTTGCAGTTTTCTTACCGACCTTGTGGTTACAAGGAACTCAGGATTCTTTTTCCTTGACTTTGATGTTTCTTGGTGCAAAACACTCGTGGCCTTGAAACTCGAATGTTTGAAAGGTGTGACCATCGGCAATTCTTCTTCCGCGGTATGTCTCCCATTACTCAAAACTCTGCATGTTGCACGCATGGAGAGCTTCAAAAACGAGTCCTTTAGTCGGATTTTATCCAATTGCCCTGTTCTTTCCGACCTAACATTGGAAGAAGAAAGCAGTGATGTTATACTGAATTTGGATATCGCCATGCCTTTCTTAAAACGGGTTTCTATTATAACAAAAGTTGAGGGTTCTTCCACACTCTTGTGTAGTTTTAATTGCATTGGAAAGCTTGCGATTATCGCACCTTCTTTCAAGTACTTCAACCTACTCATCAATTACCCGCTTTTATCTGAACGTTCGATTCAGAGATCCATCGAAATTAGTGGTAAGCTTTTTCATTACTTGTTGTTTCTTTCTCGTGTTATATGATCATGTTGGAAATTGGAACCATCACATATATGAAAAAACCCGCGTTTTTTTCTTCTAGGAGGCAAGTATCTTCCATCGAATTGAACATTTGGAGCTGACCATTTGTAGGAAAAGACCTGGATATATGCTTGAAGTTTTGCTCTTACGTTCCACTAAATTGGTGGTTCTCAAGCTTAAGAATGTACGTATTCAATTTCTCATTTTCCCATTTACATCATTTATACTAGCGTTTAGTTCTCATCTCAATGATCTTTTATATAATACATTGTCATTAACCTTTTTGCCTTTCCATTTTTTAATTTATAATGTTAAGTTTTCGACCTCAATGATCTTATTAGTTATATTTTCATTACCCTTTCTTCTGGTGGTCGAAGGTTTACGAACGATCTCATTTGGATCGATGGGATCCGCCGAGGTGTGTTCCTGAATGTTTGTTGTACAGTCTTGAAGCTTTAGAGTGGATAGGATACACAGGGAGAGACGGAGATAGGGATCTTGCGAGATATCTCCTGAATCATGCCAAATGTTTGAAAACGGCGAAAATCTTCTCTGCATCATATGACGCGGAAGACAAGCAACGGATTTTGAAGGGCTTAGCTTCTATGCCAAGAGTTTCAAAGTCATGTGAACTTGTTTTGAATTAGTGGAGTCTCTCTGTTTCGCTAATGTGCGACAGTTTCTAATGCTTTTTTGCCTTCTAATCTTAAGGTGTTTTTCATTCTCTTGTGTTTAGTTTCTAATTGGCTATTTGGTTCATTGATCGTTTAAATAATCGAGTCCTTCAGAGTCTTTAGTTGTGTCATTTAAAATCTATAAATCTAATCTAACTAGAGAAGAATTGGACCAAAGCTAACCAAATATGTCCGAGTTTAAAAGTACGAAAAAAGAAAAAAGAGTCGCAGTGCATAGCATCTACTTTGAAAACATACTTTTGTTGATACCAAAGTAATAAGCCAAACAATCCCTCGAATCTCTCTTTTAACAAGCTTTCCCAAAGTTTAACATTTTTTGTTCAAGACGTTCAACTTACTCAAAATTGTCCCAATCTCATTCCATTTTTTGTTTCTTTCATGGTTAGATTATAGAGAATATGGGCTTAACAGCCATTTTTCACTCAATCAAAAGAACACTCAAGAAAATTTGTCGATGAACCAAACTAGTTCTCATATCCGCTACCACCACTCAAAACCGCTAAAATTTGGATTCGATAAAAGAAAACAGATGGTCGTTAATAGGATCTAACTTTGGATTTCACAAAACCATGATACAATGCTTTACTAGAGACCATTAAAATGGCGAAACTAGACGAAGTTACAACTTACAAGAGCAAGAAAAACATACCAAACAAAAAAAAAAACACAAAAGCCTTTAAATGTTGAGACGCAAAATAGAGCATAAAAGTGATAAACATACCTTTGAGTCCCATGAATAAAAATTTAAGAACATAGTAACATAAGAATTACATATAATATGTAAGAGATGCAAATCAAGTTGGAACCTTTTTTTTTCCAAGGTCCAAAACCAGCATTCACTTAGCCATCATGACCTTAACAAACTCCTCGTAGTTGATCTGACCATCACCATCAACATCAGCTTCCTTGATCATCTCATCGACTTCTTCGTCAGTGAGTTTCTCGCCCAGGTTTGTCATCACATGACGAAGCTCAGCCGCTGAGATGAAACCGTTCTGGTCCTTGTCAAAGACCCGGAATGCTTCCTTGAGCTCTTCCTCGGAATCGGTGTCTTTCATCTTACGAGCCATGAGGTTCAAAAACTCTGGGAAATCAATGGTTCCGTTACCGTCTGCGTCAACTTCATTGATCATGTCTTGAAGCTCTGCTTCGGTCGGGTTTTGTCCAAGAGAACGCATCACAGTCCCCAGCTCCTTGGTGGTGATGCAACCTATAAATGTAATCAAGGATTGTTCATCATTCACTATTCAAAAATAATCTTCGATATACGAAACTCAAAGGAGAGAACAAGCAGGTCGATATTAGCCCCAACAGATCCCAAATTTCTCTCTACCTTTTTCAATTTTAACGGCGTTTCTGGGCAAACGATTTACAGTTTATTGTCATGAGATAAGGACAAAGAGCAAATTAACGATAATCCTAACAAAAATTGAAGAATAAGGACCAAATCAATCAAAAATCGACATGTTCCTCGCAGATTCAAAGGTCATAATCCAAATTTCAATTCACCAACACGATTGAATCTAGAAACCAAACGAAAATATCAAAGGACGAGTCTAGAGATTCATAAATCGCAGATCCGTTTATCATCGAAACAGATCAAATAATCAACAGAAATCAAATCAGACGAAGCTAGACACATAGATCCAAACAGGGAAGATACGCAGAATCATAATCTTAGCCATTCGCAAACGTATATTCAACATTTGAAAAGAGAAAACGTACCGTCACCATCCTTGTCGAATAAGCTGAAAGCTTCCTTGAATTCAGAGATCTGATCGTCGGTGAGCTGATCCGCCATTGTTTTCTTCTACTTTTTCCGTAAACCTGTAGATTCCTTTTTTTTCTTGGTTTCTCTCAAATCGAGAGGAAGAAGAAGAAGAAAGGCGTTTTTTGCGATAAAACGAGAGAGAAACCGTCTTTATCGGATACGAGAGACCCTATTAACGACTTTTGCTCCGACCCGGACTCTAATCGTAACCGGATTTTGAAATCTCTATTTTACCCTCTGATTCTCACTTTAATTACATTAATGCCATCAAGTTAATGATTTTTCTTCGAAACCGCCAGGAGTGGACAATAAACGGATCACACGTTCACGCAGTCTGTACGCGGAGAGCGTTGACTGTCACGTCAGCATTTCTTCCAAATGTCTGTTTCTGATTGGTTCAAAACTTTGCTTGTTATTATATCATGTCGTGATTGAAATTTATAGTTAAGTCTTATTTTTGATGATTAGTAAACTATCACTGGTGAAATATTTGAATGAGATTTCATTTCCAAAAAAATTATAACATTCTGATTAATCTATGAAGTTAATGATTGGTTGGTCTTTATGTCCATCTTACAACTTTATTTTTTTTAAAATCATCATATCTTTACTAATTAGGTTGTAGTTTTATTTCTTACAACTACAGATTTTTTGTTACTCTTACCAATCATGACGTAACTTTCTTTTTCAAAGTTACAACAAAAAAAAAACTTTTTTTCTTGCTGTAACAAGTCAAAAACGTAAAGCCCTATTTTTTGGGCTTTAAGAGTTGTGATTATAAAAAACACATACATATTAGTTCAAGGCAATACATGGAAGGAGTTCGGGATGAGATTGCAATAAGTTTATGGAATGCTCTTAGGTAATAATAATTTTATTATAATATATTTATCTAAAAACTCATAAATTTTCATGATTTTAAACTAATCATTTTACCTTATTTTAATTTTAGGATTGTTGGATTTTTTTAATGATGATATTTATTATGAATGATTCATAAGTTCATTATTTATTATGTTGAAAGCAGCATAAAATTTCAAAATTATAACAATTTTTATTTGCATAAATTAATTTAAATAAAACTACAACACATATCTTATAGTTACCAATTGTGTTTTTATTTTAATATAGTTACAGCTACAACTTTATATATACAGCAAAAAAGTCTGCAGCAAAAAAATCTGCAGTCTAAAAAATGTACAGCTACAGCCAAAACATTTACAGTAAAAAATCTACAGCAATTAATCTATAGCTACAGCCGAACCAATCACCCACAATATATATTGTAAACTAGTGTGGTATCCGTGCATGGACTACTCAAAAAAGTCCAAAATTTTGGACCATGTACCAAAATTTTAATTTTTTTAAAACAATAGTATATATTTGCTTAAATCTGAAATTTTGGACCCTTTTATATTTTAATAAAAAATCTAGAATTTTGAGCCTTAAATTGCAATAAAAATTAACTAAAAAAAGGTGGATCCTGTGCAGTTGCACCTCCTGCACACCCTCAAAACTGCCTATGTATCTGTGCCATGCGTGGGATTTTGGTTTTAGATAATGATCTTATAAAAAAAAAATAGTGTTCATATGGAAGGATATGTAAAACATAGAAATAAAAAAAACTATAAAAAATAGAAAATTAAATATAGAAATCAAAGGATCAAAGTATCTAATAAAAATTACATCCGAAGGAAACAATTTATATTCCAAACCAAATATTAATACTTCCTCCGTCCGTCCCAAATTATAAGATATTTCAGCTAAAAGCTCAGTTATTAAGAATAACTTTTTACACACAACAGCATTAAATAAATGAACTAAAAGATAAAGAAAGTAATTAAAGAAAATTAGAAAATGAATAGTGGAAACTAAACAGTCACACCCTCGTCAAAACAAAAAACTGGTATAAATTAATCTTTTTTGTTAGACTAAAATTTAGTTGGAGCCAATATTTTGATACAAGTTTTAAACTAAAAAAATCAAATTTCAAAATGGAGCCAAAACTCATTTGTTTATCTATATATAATCTCTTCACTAAAAAATGGTTCACAAAAATATTCATGGATTCTAATATTGATTTGAATATTCCAATTCTAAATTCTGAGAGTGAAACTTTGTTCGATCTAAACGAAATTCCACCGACTGAAGAACATCCAAGTAATGGCCATGAAGCTTTTTCGATTGATCATAATCCAGGTTAGAACTTTTTTCTTATACTTTTATTATATTCTGTTTTATTGTACTATGTTTCCATATAATATTGCCGTTCAGAAAGAATTCGATGTCTTCTGGTTTTTCTCAATAAAATATTGTAGTATTGATGATGATGATTCACAGTAAAATAATGGTTTATATCAATCTTATTTAATTGTGCATATGGTGAACGAGTGTTTTTATTAATCTGGTTTTCATTATAATTATAAGAGACATCTCAAGAAGAGATAGTATGCATGAAAGAGAAAGAACTCGTTGGGGTTATATAATGAATTTGAAAGCTAAGTAAATGACCACTTAAATTATGTTTTTATTTCTGAAACTCTTTTACGATATGGAGTGCACATTTTTTCAGGCTGAAGAAATAAATGACCTTGACCAAATTAAATCTTTTAACTAATTTCTAAAATAAAATAAATCAAAAAGCTACATAGATATCTGAGAACATCTAATAAAATGGAACAAAGAAAAAAACCTTAAAAATCTTATAATTTGGGACAGAGGGAGTAGAAGATAGAAAACGGAAACGTGTGGTAAAGTGTTCAATTCATGTTCTGAATATCAGTTCATATTCCTCGTTTTATAAATTTAAGAGGAATCGTGTTTCTAATATAACGCTACATCAAGTCCATGTGAAGAATGAGGTTGGAACTCTTTTCCTAGGTATTGAGTTGCATGAAAATATTTCTCTTTAATAAAATTAAAACAAATAAACAAAGTAATAAGCTATTTCTCTTTTAATATTAAGAGGATTGAAAAAGTTAAAAAGTAGTTATAGTTTAGAAAGAGATTGAATAATAAATAATTATTTTATCATAAAAATATAATTAATCGGTTATTTACCCAACATAATTTAACAAATCTGTGGACCTAAAAAAGTTTTAAACATACATATTTATTTTCAAAGAGTAACTATCAATATCAAAAAAGCAACTAATTCATTTCAAGTCAATTATTATTTTGTATTTATAAAAAGTTATTTTTGTCCAAAATAAATGATAACCTAATAGATAAATCAAATTTTTTGTCTTGAAATCTAATAAATTTTTAAACAAAAACTCACGCATCGCGCGAGTCATCTTCTAGTCTATTATATAATTGAGGAGTTATCTTTCCATCTAGAGTGTCAACATAGGCAAAACTATTTTTAAAAATAATTAAGTTTTAACATGTTCATTTAGTTCATGTTTATGAATATTTATTGTTATTTATAACTATTAAAAGTGGAATTAAATAAAAAAATATGTAAATAAATTATTGAAAATAGTAAATACAAGAATATGTGAGTATATTATTGTGGTAAATACAAAATTACCACAAAAATATATTTTATTTAAATTGTATTTCATTTGAGAGTAATAAAACTATTATAAGTTTAGTGATAAGATAAATATTTATATATTTTTATTTTAAAAAATTGGAAAAGTGTAAAATGCATATAAATATAAAAAAACTAATACGTATAAACGATATGAGAGAGTAAAAAATAAATAAATAATATTAATTATTGAAACATCGTATCTTTTCAATTGTTAGAATGTTGAAAATCTAAATTAAGAGATATCTAATTTCATTAAAAAAATATTGAAAAACCTTACTAAAGATGAGAAGATAAAGTGAAACTTTAGAATATATGATTTATCAAATGTTATATTTGAGTTTTGGAAGTATAAAAAAAATAACTAATTAACAAAGTGGTGAGTGGTTAAATAAAAAATTATATATATATATATATATATATATATATATATATATATCTCAAACAAATATATTTATTTTCAAATAGGAACTATTAACAATGAATTGATTGAATATCACTTCATATTTTTATACAATACAAATAAGATAAAAAATTAATTTCATTGCAATTCAAATCAAATACTTTATATCTAAAAAAAATTGGTTGATTTGCCAATTAAAAGTATAATACTCTTTTCAACTCACGAAGCTCTCATCTTGATGTCTATAGTATGTTACATGACATTGCAACTCTATATGTAGATCTCAATATCTCATCTTTTGTGATTATTCCTAAAAATAAGAAATTCATGGTCGATGGCCTAGCCAAAACAAATTTGTATTGTGAACCAACTTTTACCGGTTTAGCTTCTTTTCCGGTTTAATGAAATTTATCACTTTTTACTAGGAAAAAAAAGTATATAATGACTAGTTTAATTAAATTTTTTATTACTATATTTAATAAAATTATTAAAAAAAAATCGCGCTATGCGCGAATCTAGTAGTAAATACTATAACACGGCCATTTTTTTTATCAATGTATAATTTGGCTGGAAACTCAGCTAATAGTCGTCGATCGCATGTTTACCCGATTTATCAATGATTTTAAAACACGGTATACCATTTTCAACTAATCAAACAAAAATGATAAAAGTTCGATTGGCCAAACCACATATCTATAAATATTATTGTCTTAATTCTGAATCAAAAAAATATTAAATAAGCTAACAACACACGTCAATATGTCATAGGTGAAAACTGTCGTGACTATGACAATTTTAATATCCGATACAAAAGAAACCTAAGAGATCGATCACATCAAAACACTAATCTTCTTCGACACACGTCGAGCGGAAGTGAGTTGGTGCTGCCACGTCGGACATGTTGGCGTCCACTTCCTCCGCCGTAACAAAGCGCCGATGGTTTAAAACACTCGCCGTCGTCGTTGTCGTCGTAACCGGAGAATAATAACTCCCGAACGGTCTCCGCGATCAAATCCCGACATATATGATCATGAAGAGCCAAACCGATCTTAGCGACCTCTCTACGTTGACCAGATGCCACGTCATCACAAACCTGGTTAACACTCTCCATCAAGCTCCGTCTTACTCCCCGAGCCACCACGATAGGCGCCGTGTCGCGGCCACTTGACTCTCTCTTGGCAATGACGTCATGTAGGTCGTAATTTGGATTGGATCTAGTTGTGATTAGATTGATGTCGTTGACTTTGTAGGTTTTGTTGTCTTTGAAGTACTCGTGGTGATGGTTCATCATCATCGACAATGTTTCTGTGTCTTTGTTTACGTGTAGTGTCGTCTTCGTGTTCTTATTCGTTTCTGTCCCCACCACGACATCTCCTGCAAATGTTTAAGAAAATAATGATTTATTTATTTGACAAGTTGTGTTTAGTATAATAATCATCGTTGTCAAAAATAAAATAAAAATATTAATGTCGAAATCATCTACATGTATATCCATTCTTATTCGACCAAACATATACCAATTTTACAAAGTTGATTATCATACATTCTCACTACAAACATAGGATAAAAAGGACATTCTTAAGAAACACCATTTTAACAAAATATTTAGTAAGGTCTACAAAACTTTTACTTATAACAATCTTGTTTATAGATGTTAGAGAAAAAAAACAATGGTCTACAAAACTTTTACTTATAACAATCTTGTTTATAGATGTTAGAGAGAAAAAAACAATCTTGTTTATTCAAATGAATTGCTTTGAAGAATCATTTTTTTCTTTCTTAAAAAGTGGTGTTCTTGATTTGGTACCATTAAAAAGTTAGTGGGTCAGAATCAGGAATAAATTAAAATAATGGGTAGGGGCCCAAATAATGAGAAAGTAAAAGTGGGCTTCATGACTAAAGGAATAAAGGCCTCTAAAAGCTGTTTCTTCCTTCATCATTTGTCTAACATGCCTCTTTTTAACTCACAATTTCATTAGTCTCATTTGCACTCTAGTTAAGATTACATTATCTATTCGACTAAACCCCACTATTAACTAGTTTATTACAATTTTGACTTAATATTCATTTGAACATTATCTTGAATGCCAACAACTTTGTAGTGAACTCACTCACTAGTGACAAATGTGACATCAAATAAAAAACACACAATTTATGCATGCATGAAATTGTTAGAGCTAATTAGATGTCTTTATCAATATATATTACTTTTATATAAAAATAATGATGAGGCTGTCTTCCACTACTGGACATACTCATGATTTCACCACCACCAAAGAGACAAACTCTTTGGCCTTCCCATTCTATCTTCACCTTTATTTATTGTTGCTTAATTTACACACTGTTATTCTATTTTGACTACTTTTTTGAACATTAATTATGTTGGCCAACAAAAGATTAAAAACATTCTCCTAATAATCTTCTATACTATACTAACCAAATCAATTGTCCCACACATTCTAATTTCTTGCTTAATTACTATTAATTTAATTGTTGGCCCATAAGATAAAAGATCGAAATTTGTAACGTAGTGGTTTGTACTAATGTTGATGTATCGGATTTAAAGGGTTCAAATGGTTGCTATTTTGGAGGAATACAAATCGTGTTACTCTATATTCCTCCAAAAAAAAAAAAAACCATTGTTGTACGTAGTAGATGAGCAAAAGATAAAAACGTAGAAACGTACCGTTGTCGGAGAATTTGAAACTATCACACGCCGTCGCCGGAGAAACCTCAAGTTTCTTGTGAAGAAGGTAAGTGGTTTTGATGACATCAATGGTTCTCCGGAGCTCCTCTAAGTCCCGATCACATTTCTCTAATGCTCCGACTAGACTCACCCTCGCCGCTTCTCCCTCTCCTTCATTGCTCGGAAGCGGCGGAGGCTCGACGGTTCCTCCGCCGTCTCCGATTGATGAATCTCCCGGAGGAGAAGCGTAGACGACGGTTCTCTCTTCTCGTTTCTTGGATCCCGAAGTGATGGATTTGCGGCGGTTGGATGAGAAGTTGAAGGTGGAGAGGAAGAGGTTGAAGAATCCGGGAAGGCAACCGGAAGATACGGCGGAGGAGTTTGAGTTTCTCCGGTGAGGATTATGGTTTTCCCGCCATGAAGATGAAGGAGAAAGCAAGTTCTCTCGTTTACTACTCTTCTTCATCTTTATTGTTTTTGTGATCTCTTTTTTTTTTTGGTTCTCTCTCTATCTAAAACCTTAAAATTCCCATTTAGTCAATTTTGTGTTTTGGTTATTCGTTTCAACGGTAAAATTATAATATTATATACTTTTGTGATTTAGGTTTTGCTTTATTTTTTTTCTTTTCACTTTTCTTTTACGTTTTTTTACTTTAAGGTTGGTCCATCGGCACATGGCAAATACCAATGCATTTTACAAAATGCGATATATCATTACCTATAGACATTATAATTGTCTTTTGTTTTATTTTTGGTGCTTTTTTAGCTTTTTAATTACAGTATTAGTGGTTTACTAAAGTTCATTTTCTCCCAAACCCTAATCAAAGTAGGCATTAGGAGTTTTAGCACAACGCTCTATGAGAAACAAAAGGGCATTTGTTTATGAGACTATGAGTGTTCTTTAAGATTCATGTTCCTTGTGCATGCTGGACAGAGAGAAAAATTTAAATCCTTTTTATATCCATTCAGTGGGAGGAATCATGTATGTTTTACAACCAAGTCATTATAACATTACATGGAAAACTAATTTGAGACCATAAATCAATTTTCACATTTAAAGAAATCAGTAGTTGGTAAATAATCCTAGGCTGTAGCCTAAAATACCTTAAATTCAGAGTATTTGCTGAGTAGAAAATCCAACATTGTTATACTTTGATTGATCCAATATGATTGCAACAGAAATACAAAAGTTCTTTGATCAAAAGTACTCGACAAATTTGCAGTAAATTTTCTCCAGAACAACTTGCATTGTGAATTTACACTTGGAAGAAAGAACAAACTCTTACATACGAGTTGATTCGCAAAGATCAAACTAATCTATAATCCACACCTGTAATAAACTCTGCAAGTTATGTGTATCATGAAGAATATCAATGTTAAACATTGGGAGTTTAAGGGTTATAATCTCAGTAACGTTATGACTGACAAAAAAGAACAGAGCCTATTTTTCTACACAAATAAGAGCTCGAAAGAAATAAACCAGTGAAGCTGATTACATACGAAGGGGTGAAAAAGAAAGGTCAATGAAAATCTAAATGAAGAGGAGAAAACTAAACTAACCCCACTTTGGTTTTATAGATCTTTCCATACTTTGTAGTCACTGGTTGAGCTGTTGTTCGGCATATCACTGTCTTGGCAGCCTATGAAGAAAGTAGAACGCATAGGATCAACATTTACTAGAGCATGAGCCGTGCCACTCGGACTAACCGCTACAGCTACTTCACCCTCTCCAATTATAACTTCGGCGTAACCTTTTTCGACCTTGTGGTTCTCCAGCTGCACGCATTCATATAGATATATCCACAAACAATGTTAGATTGATAAGTTTGGTTTATTTTGACCCAAGAGAAGGAAGTGGAAAACAAAGGCAAAACTGTCACAACAATAAGCAAGACAAGCTCCTAGGAAGCCCATTACCCACATCAATAAACATTTACAGGATGTAATTCGTTTTATTCAAACTAACACACTGATTAGTGGTGGTTCCAGTGATCTGTGAGCATTTGACTGACAATAATAGCCCAATTGTCAAGATACAAAAACATGTTTATGATAGATTCAGAAGTGATGCTCTTGCTCTCCCATTATTTCTCAAAGAAAACAGATACATAGCAGCATCAAAGACATACATGGAACCAAATCGAAACTGTAATCGAGGATTTGTTCTAGATACCCTAAACAATCCCAAATACCAGCCTGCTCCAGCATTTGTTCAATCCTCAACTTATACTCATCAAACGACCATCTAACATGTTAACACATGGTTAGCTACACTGGCATGGGATTAGGCAATCTCTGAACTATCTTACATCGTGGTTACCAAGACTTAGCACTTTACCATTCAATGAAGCATTGGATACTTCGATAAACAAAAATAGAAATTCCTTCTTACTAAAAGTTTCAACAGAACTATAATTCTTGGATTATGTTGTAGCAATGAGGTGGATGATGAGACTTACCCTGAATTTCGTCTTGGCTCCCCATATGACGAATGTCTCATTACAGGTATGGTGTCTGTGGTTCCCCCTCAATCCACCAGGCCGGATTTCACCAACATGAATGGAGAGACACGAGGCAGCTCCACCTGCAGACAAGCGAAAAGAGAAAACCTGAAATATGAATCTCCAGCACCGAGAAAAGAGGAACCTTAGATTACAATACGATCTCCTTCAAGGTCTAGGCTGGTCAGTCCTAAGATTACCACTCACAGAGTGGGCAAGGACATAAAGTTTTCATGACCAACAATTGGTGAACACCAAATCAATCACTCTTTTCTTCTAAAACAGTATGGGTTCATGTACTCAAAAACCGAAAGCTGAAACCAACCCACCATCTTCATCAACCTGCATGCTTCTAAAACCCATCTTCACCTAGGTCTCACGGATTGCTGATACTGAAGAATGATAATTAAGCTAAGAATTTTCTCAGTTGCATCAAAATCAACATCATTTCCGTCTAGCGAATTCCTGAATAACAATAATAAAAAACAAAATCAATCAGACCCAGGCAAGAACACGAACCTTTGAGCCGAGAATCACGAGCAAGGACAACGGGATCAAGCAACCATCCACGGTCGTCTTTTCGGACAGGGGAAAGAGACGCTGAACTGAACCGGACCAGATTAACCTTATCGTCGCCGCCGAGGATTCCCAAATCGGGATTACTTGTCTCTTGTGCCGATTTCGGATGTGAAGAAGACGAAGAGGAGTGCTGTAACCTGAGAGAGATCCATGTGAGGAAGACGAAGAAACCGAGAAGCAAAGGAAACGCTAAAGGCTTCTTCAGTAGATTGATCAATCTCTGGTTC
This sequence comes from Arabis hirsuta, assembly GCA_964056655.1. Taxonomy (NCBI): domain Eukaryota; kingdom Viridiplantae; phylum Streptophyta; class Magnoliopsida; order Brassicales; family Brassicaceae; genus Arabis; species Arabis hirsuta. Next base: position 3,533,863 of record OZ053308.1, on the reverse strand, counting down.
TCAATCATTACCCTTCTAGGGTTCGCCATCTTTTAGGTTTGATCTTCTTCCTCTGTCTCTGTTATGTGATTAACTTGATAATTAATTTTTTGGATTATTCGAAATTAATTATGGGTAACAAAACTCGGACTGATATAATGGTGGGTTGAGCCAGGCCCGTGCAGTAGTGCAACGCACGGGCGACTCGCGAAGGCCCAGATAGCAAGCTACCTTAATGGGCCTTCTCCCTCAAAAAATAGAGTTAATATCGTGTGGGCCGATGGCCCACATATCAGATATTAAACTGATAAGAACAGATACTACACTTGATCTTAGCCAAAAGGCCGAGAAAGGTATGAATTGGAATGCAGGCTTAGCTTCCTTTATATACTACCAAATTATGACCAAGGCTTCTCTTTATTATCGATGTGGGACTTTAGACAAACCGACCTTTTTTGTAAGACGCCCAATACGACGTAGCTTTCATCTCCTAATGAAGAAAGATGGAAAATTTCGAAACTTTTATTCCAAAAAACCAAAAAAGGAAGAATGGAAGAAGATGTTTCAGTGAATCAATCGTATTATTAACTTTTATCGATCTGCAATTCAAATACAAGTCTTTACAGACAAGACTGGAGCATTGTTTGCTAGTCGATTTGAAGGTTTTGTCCTTTCTCTTCGAGTTCGTGATTTGTAAAGTTGAGACCTCAGCTTTTGTTGTCTTCAATGACGCTAAAGGCTTCACAGCCTTCATGTATTGGTTTTTATACATAAAGGGGACACAGCTTGTCAAATTTTGCTCACCACCGTCCATTCTTGAGCCAGGTCTCGCAATGTTTGTTGTTGCTTTCCGAGGTCTGAGCTAAAACCTGTGTCCAGCCAAAAGAGTTTTCACTGGAATCAACACAAAGCGTAAAGATGGGCATAAAGCTGAAGATTTTGTGGTTAACTTCATACTTGAACGAGTCTAGGAACAGTCCCAGGGCGAGCCCGGTCTTCCAATAGTTAAACATGGTGATTGTGCTCCGCATCTTGTTGATTAATGGAATGGATGCTCTGTACATTAAAGCTCCGATGCATTCAACTACAATAACAGCCAATGCAGCTGATAGAACATCCCAGTCTCCTGTTTGTCCTATAAATGTAGAGAACGCGGTTGCAGAGTAGAAACCAACCAAAAGAAAGAATAGTTTCATGGGGAGATCTTTCTTTATCTCCTGAATCTTCACCAGAAGCTTAGTTCTGAGATCTTGTATGGCTTTGATTAATCTTGGACGTCTGGCGCTTTTATTACTTGAAGAACCGGATGGTGGATCGAATCTGCCCCCACCAACCGAGCTCCTGATCGTTGTCCATGACATTCTCCTGGAAAATGCAAAATACACACTTAAAAATTGGATATTGGAAAGAGGAGTTGATCAATAGATCTTCTTTAAGACAAAGTATAATCTCACAAAAATCGACCGCCTAAGCGTACAAAAGGTAATTAGATACAAGCAATTGGCTTGGAGGCCTATAAGGACTTTACTACTTCATACTAAATCCTCTAAAGCACAAAAACATGATTTAGATATATAATTACTCTTTATGTAACAATGGATTATAGTGGCTAGTTATGGTCTTCTTCATAAAAAAAATTTTACAGAGAATTGCACAAGATATTCAGGTTTTACCAAAATCCTCCATCTCTTTGTGTTTCAAACTTGTAAATATATAAACAGCCAGAGTTACTATAATTTGATCATATCAACATTCTATAACTTGTAAGCCACAAAGCACTAAAACTCGCCTTTGATGTCTGACCAACAAAGACTGTGCAGGATGAAGGAAATGACAGAGAGAACAAAACTCCAAGCAAATGGCAAGAGACAAAGCACCTTTGTCTCTAGAACTCCTCTTTGGTAAATAGAAGTTACTTCCACAGATAGGTAATGTCACCGTGATGGCTAATCCCATGAAACAGCTAGAATAAATGTTGGTCTTCTGACCCAGATGCAGCTACTTCCTAGACCACAAAGTTCAAGCATATCAATTTCACAATCCAATCAAACATCAAAATAGCACTCTTCTTGACAAAACCAATGTGTCTTGTTTCAACAACAAGCTGGTAAACAAAGAGCTAGCTTTACAGTTCAAGAAATTGGATTTCCATTAATAAACTCGCAGAAAGAAAGTTGAAGTCATAAACGGAGAAGGTACAAGTAACCAGAAACTGGATTCAAGAACCACACAAGCTCAACATATTGAAAGGTGCAATCTAGGCATTTCCACAAATATTTTGTAGACAACTCAAGAAAACACAAACTTTACCCAAATTCCTAAGTTCCTCCACGCCCATTACTCTAAAATCATTCCCAAAATCAATCCTTTCGACTGTCTATTGATAAAAGAATTGAAATTGAAATTCAAAACCAATAACGATTGAAAAGAATAGCAAAACGGTGAGAAAATTGGTACCAGCCGGCCATATCAATGGCTGAAGGAGAGAAGTGTAAAACGAAAAAGAAGACGAAGAAGAAGAGGTGCCTCAACACTAAACCTGAAACGGCGTCGTTTTCCTGCGTTTCAGCTACTTGGGCTACAAAATGCAAAGCCTGTACTGTCAATAAGAAGCAAAAAAAAAAATCAAAAACCCATCAACATTTATCTCTGTGTATGTGGCACTGAGCAAGCAAGTTGAAATTTTTACTTCATCTTTGTCTTTGATATAAAGAAGAAGAAGATGCTTGCTTATCTGGGTAGAAAATGGACGAGATTGTCAACGAAGAATCTAAAACAGACCTGGAAATTGGTCAACGGAGACGCAATTAGCAGAAGAAGAAGTCTTCTGAGAGGATTAAGCGGGGGAGCGGAAACAATAGCTAAAGAGAGAGTTGACGCAGTCGTGATCGGTGCCGGAGTCGTCGGTTTAGCGGTGGCGCGTGAGCTCAGTCGCCGAGGAAGAGAAGTTCTGATACTCGACGCCGCCTCAACTTTCGGTACCGTGACGAGCGCCCGCAACAGTGAGGTCGTCCACGCCGGAATCTATTATCCACCAAACTCTCTAAAGGTACAATCTTTCTCTAGTGGGTCAAGTCAAAATCGATGAAACAGTGCTAAAATTGCTATGATTCAGTGTGTTCATAGTGGACTCTGTTGTTGTCTTGGATTTTGATCAGGCTAAGTTTTGTGTAAGAGGAAGGGAATTGCTGTATAGGTATTGCTCAGAACATGACATCTCTCACAGGAAGATTGGTAAGCTTATCGTTGCCACGGGATCCTCTGAGATACCAAAGCTTGATTTATTGATGCATCTTGGAACTCAGAATGGAGTCTCGGGTCTAAGGATGTTGGAAGGCTTTGAAGCAATGAGAATGGAACCGCAACTTCGATGTGTTAAAGCATTGTTATCTCCTGAATCTGGGATTCTTGATACGCATTCCTTCATGCTATCTTTAGTGGTATTGTATAAGACTTGTCTCTTCTCTATTAGTATCTTCGGGTTTTTCGTTGTTCTTTCTTTAGGAAAGGAGGTTTGATTTCATGGTTTACAGGGATATAACTACAGGGAGAAGCAGAGAACAGACAGGCTATCTTCTCATACAACACGGTGGTCTTAAGTGGTTTTGTTGAAGGGAAGAAGTTGCGTTTGGTTGTTGCTGAAACCGGATCCCTTGAATCACGGTTTGAGCTGATCCCCAATCTCGTTGTTAACTCTGCGGGTTTAGGTGCTCAAGCTCTAGCAAAGAGATTCCATGGCTTAGATCATCGATTCATTCCTTCATCTCACTATGCTCGTGGATGCTACTTTACGCCATCGGGCTCAAAGTCTCCTCCTTTTAACAAACTTGTGTATCCTATACCTGAGGAAGGAGGTCTCGGTGTCCATGTCACTGTAGATTTGAACGGACTTGTCAAGTTTGGTCCCGATGTAGAATGGATTGAATGCACAGACGATAATTCAAGCTTCCTCAACAAGTAATACTCTTGCATCTGTTCTTGAAATTTTCCTTTCTCTCGTCCGTTTTGAAGTTACTTAAGATCTTAATAAGGTCATTTGAATCCAGATTTGATTATCGTGTAAACCCTCAACGAGCGGAGAAATTCTACCCCGAAATAAGAAAGTACTATCCAGATCTCAAAGATGGGTCGTTGGAACCTGGTTATTCAGGCATCCGTCCTAAGATTTCCGGACCAAAACAGCCTCCCGCAGATTTTGTCATACAGGTAATCTTTTTGATTTCGAAAGCATCTGACATTGAACACAAACATTGCTCCCTATGAAATCTTCAGTTTTGTGATGAATGCATTTGTTTTCTCAAGTCTCTTATGTGTTCTTGAAGCAGGGAGAGGAGACTTATGGGGTTCCTGGTCTTGTGAATCTCTTTGGCATCGAATCGCCTGGTTTAACTTCAAGCTTAGCTATTGCAGAACATATTGCAAACAAGTTCTTGAGATGAATTTGAGATTCAGGTCTACATTCGAGAACAAAGCTACCACAAAGGAAGGCTTGGCATGTTTAAACAGTTTTCCTTTCTGAGTGATCCATTTTACAGTCTGTCTATAACTTTTGACACTCTCACTGAAGTATTGTTGTTGTATTCAAAATGCTATAAACTCACGGTTTTTTCTTCTGCACAACCTGCAAATTTGATACTCATGAAAACGATTACTGCTGCTACTAAAATAACTCAGAATGTTTTAAAGAAAGTTAACAGAATAGCTCCAAGTCAAGAAACTCTACGGAATGTACAAAGAAACAAAGCTGTTTTCCTCTCCTTTTTTTTATAAACGAACCGACACCGAAGCCAAAAAGAAAAGAGTTTTGAGATCAGAAAGGAGCTGAGCTTGTTCGCCGAAGCTGCCGCTTGGGATCAGGCGGTGGTGCACTTGGAAGGATCTTCTCCACCTCCTGGAAAGTATATGAACAACACCAAACAATGTAAAATTTCGCTATAAAGTTCATGGCAAATCCAGAAGAGGTTATGTCTCTTATACGTTCTTTCTAATGAGCCAAAAAACCATTACAACAAACACTTAACCTTTTAGAGGTTGAGTCTAAACCTATTGATCCTCTCTCTTGTTCATTGTTTCAACTTATATCATCTTTTGTCTACTATGCTTGTGCCCAGTTCTATACTTTATTACATCTTCTCTTTCTAATACGAATCCACAACTTGATACATGACAATTCTCAGTACTAATGACCAGTCATTCGAAATTTCAATAGCCACAATCAATGCATGTATAACCAAAAAGGCCAAGGATGCAAGACATTACCTTTTGCCTCCTGAGTCTTTCGTTTTCTTCTTCTAACCGCGAAACCTTGATCTCTAGCTCATGAGTGTAAGCCTGCTCATTACAACCAATGTTCAAACCCATAAGAGTAAAAAAACGAGGCATCACTTGACAAGACTAATAACAACAACGCATTTGCAATTACAAAATGTTATTCTCACCTGTTTCCTAGCTCGTGAACGAGCTGCAGACTCTCTGTTCTTTATCATTCTCTTCTGCCTCCTCTCTACAGTCTTCTCTACAATTTCTCCTGAAGCTACCCTTTTCCTTCCTGGAGTCTGTGTATCTGACAAACCACCCATCAAAGAAGACTGAGACACCATTACTTGCATGTCTGAAACCGGATACGGCATGAACGCTTGAGGCTGTGGCATCGATGGAAGCTGATGATACTGAATCCATGGACCAACCTGAGTCATGTTTTGCCCTAAAACAGCACCTGAACCAGCACTACCAACACCAGGACCAACAGCAGGACCACCATCATGGTTCGAACCAGGGATAGTTTCAGTCACCACTCCTGCTTTCAACAACAAGTCCTCCAGCGTCATTTCGCCTAGTGTAGGCTGCTTATCTCTCCTCTCATGAACATTATTACCACCATTCTTGTTCTGCTGAATGTCTTTCCAGACCTCATCAACAGTCTTTTTGCTGAGATCTCGTGGCAAAGTCAAACTCCCCTGCCGAGAAAGACCTTCCTGAGGAGCAGCACCATTGACAGCCATGGACGATGGCTGATTAGCTTCAACAGAACATACACTCTTGAGTAGCTCGTCAAGATTCATGCTTCCTAATGCTTTACCAGAACTCCCCAAGTGGTTTTGAACCTCATCGAGTGTTAAGCTATAAAGAGAACCTTGCCTATTCAAAGACTGAGATTTAGGTTCTTCAACAATACCCCTCTGAGAATCCATAAGCTTAAGCTTTTGTAAGGAAAACAAACAAACAACAATTCTGAGCCTACAAATCAGAAACCCTAATCTCAACAAACAAACCCAGAAACGCTCAATTTGATAAACAGCTACACCACGAAGGAATTCATCAAATCGAGGCTAAATCCGAGGTAAAGGTAACCCCTTTTCTCTAATCGTCAAACATGCAGCAGAGAGACAAAAAAACCCAGATGTCAAATCGGAAGGAAATGGCCGAGATATCACCGCGTTGTAGCAATCGGAGAGAGTATTGGGAATTGCATGCAGCATCGAGAGGTATCAAATGCAGATACTAATCATGGGAATCGAAATAGCATCAAGACGGAGAGAGAGAGAGAGAACAAACGCTTGAAAGGAAGAAGAAGGAAAATCAAAAACAAAGCCAAAAAGCAAGAATTTTTGCGAAAAAGGGTAAACAAAATCGAAGCTTTGAAAAGTAAGGACCAGATCTAAAACAAAGGGGAGAGGTTTGGGTTTTTGTTTATAGAAGTGGTGGGTGTGAGAGAGAAAACGAAATGAAACTATGATAAGTGCATAAAGAGAGAGAGATTTACAAAGCAAAACCTAAACTCTGTGTTGGTTTCTCTCTCTCTCTTTTGTTTCGCGCAGGAGAGAAAAAGGAGAAGAAGAGAGAGAAAACCTTTTGATTCAGAAAGTGACACTCAATACTGTGGCATTACCCACAAGCTGTGGAATTTTCAATGCGTTTAATTTTTTAAAACAATGGTCTAAAGAGAGGTTTCATTTAATAGTTTAATTAATTACCCTGATTAGTGATTTACTTTAATGAAAGTGTATCGAGTTTATTCCATGGGAATAATAAAACACTACATGTGCTCGGAAAACACTCAATCAACTAGGATTTAACCCGTGGTACACCACGAGTCTATATTTTTTTTCGAAATTTTTATATCTATTTTATTTTAACGTTTGTATTGTTAGAATATCACAGTGGTTACTTTATTTTAACGTTTGTATTGTTAGAATATCACAGTGATTACTTTATTTTAATGTTTAAATTGTTTGTATTTTATCTTTGTTTTAATTGGTTTGAATCTCTGACTTTAGTATAGACTACGATTCAGTTTTGTATACATCAGTTTCTTATATGAGAATATAAATATTATGACATAGTTCTACAGAATAGCGGATAATTCAGAATAGCGAATATATAAAAGACAATGGGATAATTCTTGTTTGATAAGTTAAACGCACATCATAGTAATACAAATATACCACACCCAAACAAAATACCAACAACTAATAACTTAACTGACTTAAAAAAAAGACATTAAACCACATAACAAACTTCATAAACATCAAAATCCTTTCCCATTTTCGATCATTTAATAGGTAATAAGCTTTTAAGACCCGTGATTTAGGAGTTTATTGTCGATTTAATTTGTTTCCATAGAGGGACTTTTCGATTTAGGAAGAGAGAAGAAGCTTTTAAGACCCGTGATTTAGGAGTTTATTGTCGATTTAATTTGTTTTCATAAAGAGATTTTTCGATTTAGGAAGAGAGAATAAGCTTTTAAGACCCATGATTTAGGAAGAATGATGAATATTTTCGATCATCTAATAGGTAATAAGCTTTTAAGACTCGTGTATCATAAATTATTGTCGATTTAATTTGTTTCCATAGAGTGACTTTTCGATTTTTGATTGGAAAATATCCTAGATTAGGAGTGTTTGGAATTTGATTGGCAATATCCTAGATTAGGAGTGTTTGGAAACAAATTTAAAAGGCTGCAAAAATAATAATATAGACACGTGATTTAGGAGTTTATTATCGATTTAATTTGTTTCCATAGAAAGACTTTTCGATTTAGGAAGAGAGAACAAGCTTTTAAGATCCGTGATTTAGGAGTTTATTGTCGATTTAATTTGTTTCCATAGAGGGACTTTTCGATTTAGGAAGAGAGAAGAAGCTTTTAAATCCATGATTTATGAAGAAAGATGAATATTTTCGATCATCTAATATGTAATAAGCTTTTAAGACCCGTGATTTAGGAGGAATGAAAAATATTTTAGATTTAGAATATGGAAGAAGTTTGTTTCCACATAACAAACTTCATAAACATCAAAATCATTTCTCATTTTCGATCATCTAATAGGTAATAAGCTTTTAAGACCCGTGATTTAGGAGTTTATTGTCGATTTAATTTGTTTCCATAGAGGGACTTTTCGATTTAGGAAAAGAGAAGAAGCTTTTAAGACCTATGATTTAGGAAGAAGGATGAATATTTTCGACCATCTAATAGGTAATCAGCTTTTAAGACCCGTGATTTAGGAGGAAAGAAGAATATTTTAGATTTAGGATATGGAAGAAGCTTTTAAGACTCGTGTATCATACATTATTGTCGATTTAATTTGTTTCCATAAAGTGACTTTTCGATTTTTGATTGGCAAATATCCTAAATTAGGAGTGTTTGGAAACAAACTTAAAAAAGTAGATTAGGAGTGTTTAGAAACAAACTTAAAAAGCTGCAAAAATAATTATTGATTTGGCTATTAAGATATTTAGATTGGTTATCAAACTTTCTTTTTTTGTTGTGATTGAATCTAATAAAAAGGTTTAATCCGTACGTAAGTCATCTCTAATTAATGAATTCTTATCAAATGGTGATACCGATTACTCTGCAATTGTATCAAATCGTTTATCAATCAATATTTCTTTCTTTCCATTGATAAGTTTTCTGCCAAGTCACAAATTTCAATTAGGAGAGCATCATGGGCAGATGTGGCTGATTCAGAGAAGGCCAGTTCCATGTGGTCAGACTGTATGTCTTCCACGCAATCAGATCCTGTGTTCAACCGGCTGGGTCTCAATGGGTTCTAGGCGGTGCAGACCGTGCGGTAGTGATGGCTAAGGTTGTGGAGGACGAGGAGATGATGACTGGAACAACAGAAATGGAGGGTGGTACCGTAGGGACGCCAAGTAGGAGAGTGATGAGCTTATTTAGAGAGCGTCTTTTACCATACCAAGCAGGAGATTGCAGGCATTAAACATTAATGCCTATGAAGATATTCCGATCGAGGCGTGCCTCCTCTTGGATGCATTAGATCTGAACATCCGAAGGTGCAAATACATGTACAGCGTCATGCGATTCCAATACTGCTGCTTGGATAGAGGGATTTGAATCTCTACAAGTTGATGGCCTGTACTCAGACAGTATGTCTCGAGACATTTAAAAAAACCAAAGAGATTAATTGAGGTTAGTAAATGTTTACTGTCGACAATTTGTTGCTCGCTAAGGTGTATATAAACTGGCTGTTCAACCCGCAGTCAACACTACCTGCAAGATGAATAAGGATTGAACATAATATTAGGATAGTATGCATATATATATACATAAAGCAAACTACAAAACAATGGAGACTGATAATACTGCAGGCAGAAAAATCAATGAAACCGTGAAGCAGAGAGATCGAATAAAAAAATATTTGGAAAAACTAGAATTCAATAAACACCCACAAGGAGCATAGTTGCGTTTTTAGTTTTACAAATGAAAGTGCTAAGGCGATGTTTCAGAAATGTTTCAGAAAACTTGAAAATAGAGACATAAACTCTGAAAATAGTACAATGTTTTTAGGAATAGCATAAAGAGAGTTGGTAGGGAAAAAAACAAAGTAGAGGAAAACTAAAACTCCTTAAAAGGTTTTATGAGTTCTGGCCTTAAGCGACCAAAAGAGTAACATTTCATAAAGACTTCATTTGCATCAGAGCTCCTTTATAAACTTCAGAAGAATCACCAGGCCAATATTAAAACACTGATTTCGGATATCTGCACAATGAATTTAAGAAAATAAGAGAAGGTTTTTCACAATCTAAATCGGTGCAAAACTGAAAACCTTTCAGCAGAAAACACTTTAAAAGTAACAAGCTGTTACATAAGAATTGCAATAGTAACTTCTTTTTATCCCCAAAACTCCAATGCAAACCAAAACCGACAGGAAGTAAACCCGTGTGGGTCTTGACACAGAAAGATCTTGTCATTAGACATAGTAAGTCAGTTCCAAGTAAAGTACATAAGTGAAGAGACGAAATTCTTCGGTTTACCTGAGTCTAAACAAGATACATCTAGTGGCCCATGTAAGGAGTGTATTGCCCAGCACCATGTTGCCCTCTGCCTGTACCGCCTTGACCAGGTAGCGGAGTTTGATAGCCACCTTGCAAACCAGGTTGTGTACCATAACCAGGTATCGTCCCCGGCGTCATACCTTGAGTAACGTAACCAGTTGGCATTCCAGCTCCAGCCCCTGGGTTTACACCTGGAGCTGTCCCCAAGGAACCCAATAAAGCCTGTCCAATTGCTGGGTTAAAAGCTAAACCAGCTCCTTGCGATGCCAGTAAAGCTAATGCCTGTCCAATTGCTGGGTTTATCGCCTGCGCCGCTGGACCACCCATACCGACTTGGTTACCAGCCATTAGATGTCCATGACCACCAGGCACACCGTAACCATTGTTATCATTCCTCTGGTAACGAGGATTGTTGTGTGAGAGAGGGTTATGGTGTTGGTGCTGCTGCTGCTGCTGCTTTCCCGGTTTAGGACCATCGATTGCTTTCTGGCAATGCAAAACATGACCTTCGAAAGTCTTGTGTGGTTCCTCTAAAGCCCTTTTGGCACTTTCAGGTGACTTATAGACAAAGAGACAGAAACCTTTAGGTCTCCCAGTAAACTTATCAAGACCCAAAGGACCTTCTTCAATCTCTCCGAATCTTGAGAAATACGCTAGCAATTTCTGAGGATCAAGCTCAGCTCCAACATTACTAACATAGATCTTCTTCTGCGTGTGTTCCGAGTTCGAATGTTGAGCAGGCACCACCGAAGCAGGTGCAGCAGCTACAGGGTTACCTCCAAAAACAGGACCTTTAGAAGCTAACTGACATGCAGTCATACGACTACCGATCTTCTTTTGAGGCTGCTTAAGTGCGTTACGAGCACCTGACCTAGATTTGAACAGAATAAACCCATACCCTTTAGATTTCCCTGAGATCTTATCAAAAACAGCTTTGCAATCTTCGATTTCTCCGTACTGTTTAAAAGCTTCGATAAGCGTCTCTGTTTTAGTATCCCAACCAAGACCGTGAACGAAGATCTTCCGATGAACAGGATCTTCATCAGCAACTTCCCGGATTCGATTCGCTACATCGAGATTCTTCTCCGCTGCTTCTTTAAGAAGACTAAGAAGCTGTTCCTTCGAAAATGGCTCTAATAGATCCTGAATCGGCTCATCGTCATCTGCATCGCCATCTACTTGATTCCCAGATCCAGACGTCGCCGCCGCCGACTCTGTACGATTACCCGCCGTTTGATTCTCACCCCCTACATCATCGTCATCGTCTTCTTCGTCATCATCATCATCTTCTACTTCTTCTTCGTGCTCTTCCTCTACTTCCTCGTATTCAACTTCTTCATCGCCGCCTTCTTGATTTTTAATTTCGAGCGGCTGCTCCTCCTCCGTCAGCTTCTGTGACGGTTCTGACACCTCGCTGGATTCAGTTTCGAGCTTTCTCTTCTTTGCCATGGCGGATTTAAGGTTTCGAAGTCTATGGAGATTTAGGGTTTCGATCGGAAATGGCTTTGGGTTTCTTGTAAAAAAAAAAAAAAAAAGCTTTTGATTCTCTTTCTTATCTACAAAAACGCAGCTACACGATATGAATGAACCTCAGGTCCCCTAGCTTACTGAATTTACATATTTACCCTTGACCATTTTAAAATGTAGGCCCATTAATGATTATTATTGGGCTTTATGTGTAAAGACCCATTTACGGAAAAATGCGTAAGAATGGTATAAAGTGACAAAAGAGGGAACAAAGAATAACGTCAAAGTTCCCGCCAAGTATTTCCCGCGGAATCTCACGGCTTTTAAAGTATAGTCTTCCTTCTCTCTGACATGTGTAAACTCTATTTTTTCTTTGTCTCTCTGTGACATGTGTAAACCCTAGATCGACAAGTTGCGATTTTGAAGCCCAGGATTCGACATTCTTCGTTCTTAATCTAATTAGGCACCGATTAAGATTTAAGGTAAATTCATGTTCAAATCTCACAGTTCTAGATTTCAATTTCTCTCTTGATGCATGTTCATCTACTTTACCTGGATCTGCTCTATATATATCACGAATTGATGCAGCTACAAGATTTCGGTGTAGCGAATTAGGATTTTTTCGCCTTGCCCATGTATGAATTTACCCAGATTTTTAATTGCATGCATTTCTGTTTACAGCTTCAAAATTAGATTTTTTTTGTTTTTGTCTGATTTCTGCAATTGATTAACGAATTTCTGCATCCTGGAACTTTAAATTTTGTTACTTTTAGCCTTTTTTATAATCAGCTTAAAACATAATTCTGTATATTGTTTAGCTACCATTTGTCTTAGTAGCTAGTTTTTGATGTTCGTTTCTTTGCTTAGCTTGATGAAATTTGGGATTTTTTGGATATTTTTTTATTAGCAGTATACTTATCAGCAATATCTTTGTTTGTTCCAATTCAGGAGCTCGATTTGGAGTAGATTTCGGGGTTTTTCGAGCTTAATCAGTTTGTTAGGAAGTATTGTTTGTTAGTTACAATGGTGGAGTTAAGAACTCGAACTCATCTGCATTCCCAATCGCATTCTATCCGGACCATTAAAGACGGATCGATCAAACTAGTGTTGAATGTGGTTGCCAGAGGGAAATCAAAGCTCAAATTTAGACAGTTGGTGGATGTATACGATCGAGAAAACACCAAAGATGATGAGTCGATCCCGACAGTAGTCAGGGATTTGGACAATGTTTCTGGCATGACACAAGGTTCTTGTAAGGTTGGTGCTGAGGTGAATATCAAACCTGTTCCAGATGGTTTTAACATGACGCTCGAGAAGATTCGGAAAAAATGCAAAGAAAAGAAAAGGAAGCTTAGAAACCGTGGAGATACTGAGATCGCCTCACAAGTTAAAGTTAAACAAGAGTCCTTGAGTCTTCCAACTGAATGTGAAGGATGTGATCTTGAGGAGCCTCTTATCAGTTGGAATACGAAATTCTCCAAGAGAAGAAAGAGAAAGCAAGAGCTCAAAACAAAGTGTGGTTCTACATCTTCTCCATCTGCAAAACAAGTTGATTTTCCTGTGTTATGTGATGTTAAGCCTGAGGCTTGGGATGATAGTTATTCAGTTTCTGAAGCCATGGATTTCGTTCCCACTGATCCTTTACTAGATCGTAACAAAGAGTCAGAATCTACTACAAGTGCAGAGTTGGTGGAAGAGATTATGCATGAATTGTCCAAGGACACAAGAATGGTTCTTTATCGCAGTCCAGAGCCGAATTATTCCGGAATGGTAGCCCTTGAAGAGCCAATAACTACAGAGACGATGGATAAAACTTTGGAAGATGCATCAGACGAGTTTAACGATGCAAGGAAAGCGGGAGGCTGCATCGCTGATAGTATTGATATTGAAAACCAGGCAAATGTTTTGTACAGTAGTGTGCCCAGAGAGGAGATTGAATTGGAGGTTCCACAAAGTTCAGAATCTGAGACCATTGGTTGTGTCAAGAACCTCATTTATTCTGATACAATCCCGGGGAGCGAAGAAGCTAAAGAGGATGAGCAAAGCAATGATTTAAAGCCTAAGTTAGACATGACCATAACTGGTTTGGAGATTGTGAAGATAGAAGTTCCAGAAATACTTCCTAAGTTAGATATGGCCATAACTAGTTTGGAGATTGTGAAGATAGAAGCTCCAGAAATACTTGCTACTGATTCCCTCGGTTTCGGGGTAGGAAATACCGAGATCGTGTGGGAAACTGAAGACATTGTTAAGGATGTGCTTCCTGAAGCAATTGATATTATCCAGCTGACCAACTGTTGTAACTCACTGGCTAATTTGCATTTAGTTCCTGATGATAGCACAATTCCATTAGAAGAAGATCAAGTTCCAGAAAGATTACAACAACAACAACAACAACAACATGCATCCTCAGGGCATGTAGATGAACCAGAAGACCACAAAACACCACAACTCTATAAGGCTCCTGATGAGGTTACAACAGGTGCAGAGACCGACAGTATCGAGCAACAAAAGCTACACAATCAACCTGAAAAACTACTCTCAGGAAGAAAGGTTTGTCTTGTCGTCTGAATCATTTCCTCTAACCACATTCTATCTTAAAGCAGTCTCTCACTAGATGCATTTGTTGTTTTCAGGCTTTATCTCCCACTTCTCAAGCAAAACTTCGTAAGGCATTGGAGCACCCCGATTCACCTGACAAGAGGTGTAAAAGTAAGTCAATGAGAAAATCTCTAATGTCTTTTTGTATTCTATTTTGACATTTGGATTCTAATGTACAAAAACCAAAAATGCAGAATCCAAAGGGAAACTCTACTTCAGTAGCCAAAACTCGCATAGGATACTCAGGGCGCAAGGGCTAGACAACATCGACCGAGTGGAAGTCATTCCAAATTCAAAGCAAGTCATTCAGAAAGCAAATAATAATACTCAGAAAACGCAGTATCATAGAGCCACACGCAAGTTTCATCGACGAGATACTCGAGCAGCAAAGCAACAACCTTTTAGCACTGGATGCACCTCTATACAAGGATGCTCACAGAAAGCTATTGCCTTCACTCAAGGGCAAGTGCGTGATTTCCAGTTTGTCGCAACTAGGCTCACAAAAGAGCTGAAATCGATGAGACAGATTACAAAGAGATGCCTCCTAGCTGAAAGCAACACTTCCAACATGCCTGACTCTAACTTGGATGAGGTACTTCTGTTCTCTATGAAGGCAATTGAAACTTTGGTTTTAAATGTCTAAATCTTCACTTTCTCTTCTTGACTTAATCTGTTTTTCTCTGGATGTCTCTTTTCAGGTGAAAACTTTGATTAGAAATGCAGAAAAAACCGAAGAGAGTAGCAAGAAATGGCTTTCGATAATTGAACGTGACTGTAATCGGTTTTGCAAACTCATGGTTAGTTTTACCCTCTTTATTACTTTCACAACACACAAAACTTAACCTGAGATTTGTGTCTCAATCTTTTCTGCATTTTTTATAGGGTATGGTCAGAGAAGATTCTCCAGTTACTGAAAACATTGTTCAGAAGGAAAAGAAGATCAAATTTGCAGATGATGCAGGAGGAGATCTGTGTCATGTCAAGGTTTTTGAGATTGATTTAGAAACTGAATCATAAATTTTAACAAAGTCTGTTATAAATAGTGTAAACTTTTCACAACATTTTGTACAGATCTTATCTTGGGATTTTACCAAGATATAAACTATTTTAATCCAAAAACAAAATGGATTTACTTAATAGTTAATTCTAACAAGGTTTGTTGCACACTCGTTAGATTGGTCTGGTTATTAACAGAATTAACTAACTCTTGTTCCAGTTCCAACCTTGAGATAAAACCCAGAAGAAAGATGGTTAAGTTTATGTGATGAGTTTAACTTTGATAGTTGGGCCCATCATTTAGTAGGCCCATACATTTGGAGGATTCTCAAATCTAGTAATTAGACAATAATTTCATCACTTATCACAAAATATGCCAGAAAATAAAAGTAAAGTAAATAATAATAATAAGAAGCTTTTACTATTATTTATCACATTTGTTTCAAAGTATACTGAAAAAAAAAACAGCAGTATTCACTATACAGATTAAAAATAACTTTAATTTCCACTTAACAAGACTCTGAATTTTTTTTTTTGTCAAAATCGGAAATATTTAGTTTATTTTACGAGTCAAGATAAATTTTTAGTGTGGACAACACTATCAACTAAAAATTTTCCATTAACACATAGATGGTGTTTTCAGATATTAACAGTTGGATTATGTTTTTATACATTATAGTGGATGGATCAGTTCTAACAAATTTTATATTGATCTTAAATATTAAGTGGAAAAATTATTTACAAATTATGGAATCTTTTTTTTTTAAATGGATTGGGAAGCTTGGGCAACAAGAATGGGCAGTGTCTTGGGAATGATGAAGAAACTTTGGGCTCAATGCATTTGACACGAATGCTTCTTCAAGTCAACATTCTCACGTGCTTCTTTTTTTTTCTTCTTTTTTTTTACTTTACTTTTACTTTTTTATTTATTGTTTTACGCACTTTCATTATCTTATTAATAATATAAACGTATCGTCATGATAACGTCATGATTACATCGTCCAAAAAAGGTGACGCCATCGCTGGCGTCTCTTGACTTTTGTTACTCCGATAATATCAATACTCCATTTTTTTTTCTATATGTGGAATAATCAGAGAGACTTTTCATTTTTTCTTCTTCTTCTTCTTCCGTTTCCATGCCAATTAATGTTTACAAATTTATAAACTCTGGCATTTTGTTGGAAAAATAATAACAATACTGATCTTTTAGTTAAAAATAATACTACTACTTTAGGTTCTGTAGAATCATGCAAGCATTTTAAATCATAGGGAGAAAACTCATTCTTCGAAAGGAAGCTTCAGATTCCAAATTTAGTTAAATCTGAGTGGTTAACGCAAATATGAGCAGTTTCATGGATTGTTGACACTACCTAGATTTAAAGTAATTTTTTTTTTGCTAAAAGAATTTTAAAGTTAAGTTTACACCAGAGTTTTCGCCAAGGAACAAATCGTAACGACAGTATATGCAATATTATAGAAGTTGCTTATTACGTTTTTAGGTCTGAACTTTGGACCTCTTGAACGCACGTGAGTCGTCTCACTAATCGATCTACTATATGATGCTTCAAATTGAATTAGACCATAAATCGGAACAATAGTATAGCTATATATATATATATATATATATATGTTAGTTGACAACAACCTGATTAATGGAAGGTCAAATAAATAAATTTTATTCATATTCAACTGTGATATTGATGTGTTCTTCAGCTTCTCGTAATTGTTTATTGTCAATGATCGAGACTTCCATAAGTGTTGTACAACTCTACAACTACAATAATATGTACTATACCAAATATTGTGTGCTAACTCGTTTGTTTTTTATGAAATTTTACTAAATGTCATTTTTTACGTAAATAAAATTTTGTTTTTTAGTTATCAAATATAACAAATCGGTCTTTTAAAATGTACAATTTTACGAAAGTGTTAAGAAGTTATATTTTTGCGAAAGAAGAGTGTACGTGAAATATGTGAAATATCTTATAGTAGTATTTTAATATAAATGATAGTATTATATACTAGTAAATTACTCCCTCTGTTCCATGAAGATTGATGTTTTAAGTTTGTTTTTTGTTCCATAAAAATTGATGTTTTAGACTATTAAATGATATTTTTGTAAATTTCAAAAAACATTAATTAAAAGTATTTAAATTTTGAATTACTATTGGTTAATCGATATTAAAAAAAATTAATATTAAAAAATTAATATTAAAAAAAATTAATATTAATATCATAATTTATAACTAATTATTTTTTAATTTATGTGAAAAAAGCTAAAATATCAATTTTCTGAGTAAATAAAGCTAAAATATCAATAAGCATGTTAAAGAAATAATTAATGCGGACGTCATCCGAAATTTATGACTACAATAATTGACCACTAAAATCAAAGGAATAATGAGGAGAGTTTATGTAAATGATTGGTCCATCTGTTTTTTTTATGGGTCCATCTTCGCTTTATACTTTCATAAACACAAAATTATCTTTTATCAAAAAAAACACACACACACAAAATTAGCTGTTTAGTTTATATTGTTCGTGAAAAAAAATACCAATTGAAGTGGAGGATTGAATTTTCTAACCAATATCATATATCATATATGAAGAGAGTTTTCTCCACGCAATCAGATTCATCCCATATAAATCACACAAATATATAATTGCTCCATATATATATGTAAAAATAGTAATTTCGTGGGCGCAATAATCACGGCTCGCCTAAGTTAGGACTTCTTACGTCGATTTAATTATTTTGTGGAAATTATTGATTACAATTACAAGTTGTACTGGTCGTCTAGTTCCTTAGTGTACTTAGTTAAAATAACATAACTCGTATTCATTTCAATTGAGATATTCACGTATCAGGTAAGGGGAAAAACTATATATAAGTGGAGATTATTGGTTTCTGCATTTTAATAGATTTTGAAATCTATATAAAATCAAGTGTTGTTGATTTGTAATTTTAAAATTTATATTCACATCTAGTATTATTGGTTTTATGATTTATAAATACTAATTCAAATCACGTGTTATTTAATCTATAGATTTATTTATGGATTTGATTTCAAAATAGATTTTAATAGATTTGGAAAGATTTTCAAACTAAAAATACAAAAAACCAAATTTGATGTAAAATCTTTAAAATTTAAATATTTCTAAATTTTATAAAATTTATAAATCCACTAAAATATACCAACTAATAACATCAATTTGATTGAAAGTAAAAGAGATTCGAACTCATACTTGTCGATATATGTAAAGATCTTGAATTTATTGATAACCGTAAACGAATTAATTAGTGTATTATTTTTATTTGACATCGCAAGACCAAGATTCTACACGCTTGATAGGCACTGGGAACTTGCGCTGAAAGAGGCACCCGACAAGTTGTAAGAAACTAAATTGAAAATCACGATAGATGCTTTTCCTATTTATGCTAAACTATTCAACAACAAGCTGATATTGCATCAGAGCATCTATCTCCAAGAGATCTCCAAACAATCTTAAAACCTTAAAATTTGTGGTTTTGAAGATTTCACTATTTAAAATCTTAAAAATTTGAATTTTTCACTTTTTTTTACATTTTGATTCTTATAATTTATATATCATCAATTTTATCTTATTAATTTAATTTTTATCATTTTAATCCTTACAAGTTTATGTATTATAATTATTTGTACATATATTTTATAAATTGAAAATTTACATATAAAATTAGTTAATTTCTTTAAAATTGAAATTAATGAACACGTATGATTTCAATAATTTTTATCTCATAATCTTTAGATAAAAATTAAAAAGGTTTATTTATTATTTCGAAATATACTGATTGATCATATTTTGGAACATTACAAAAATAATTTTAATATTTTATTTGTAATTTATTTATATCTTATGTGTTTTTATTATTATTGATATATAATTTTATGTTTTAATGTAATATTTTATTAATTGATGTTGTTTGTATGATTTTTTTATTATATGTTTTAAGGTATTCATAAAAAAATTTATGATTTTATTAACTTTGATAAAAAAAACTAAAATATAAAATATATTTTTAAAAATTTTATTTGAAAACAATACCATCAAACTTCAAAAACGAAAATGTTCTTGGAGATGTTCCTAATATATATGAAAATACGGAACTTTAGTTCCATTATTAATGTCTAATTATCCGTTAGTGGCTTCTATTTTAGTGAACAAAGTTTAATAAATAAAAAATAAAGACATGTGCAAGTGAATTAAAAAGCAGAAATGGGTCGAAGGGGACAGTGCAAAGGAAGTGAAGACGAAAAATACATTGGGAGACGTGAAAACGCGTTTTTACAAAAAAAAAAAAATACAGTAAATAAAAAAATTAATAATCATTTCAGATCAGCCATGCATGCATCATTCATGCAAAAGTCTAAACAATACTCATAAGCGTGTCGCTTTTTGTTACACACTTGTTAGTTTCAGTTACATACAATAAGTTTGGTTACATAGGAAGTGAATGCTATACACATTTAACCTAGTTTCCTAATATAAAATAATTTCAAATTTTATAAGAATATTCATAAATATCTCTAGAATCATTCTAGATCCTTTTATAAAAGGATCATGTTATAAAGCACAGTCTGATCCAGAAAATAATCAGTCTATGTGTGGAAGAGGTATGACAGGATCAAAATTTCACATTAAGAGAACTCGAGTTCTAATTTATATTTCAAATAGACATAATTATCTTATGTACTATATGCCTATTGATTTCAAGACATTCAACTTAACTGACTTAATAACTATTCATTTTATTTCAAAATAATTGTCATTATGAAGTTTTCACACAAATTAATAAAATATATTAAAAGTCTGTTTTACCTCTAATTAATATAATGTTTTATTATCTCCGTTTCAAAATAATTGTCATTCTGGAGTTTTTCACGTAACTTAATAAAACATATTAAAAATTTGTTTTGCTCCCAATTAATATAATATTTTATTTGATATGAATAATTAATAAGCTGAAAGGTATAGATAAAAATAGAAAAAGTAATCATAAATGTGCATTGAAATTGCAGAATGACAAGTAATATGAAACAAAAAATTAAGGCTAAAATGACAACTATTTTGAAACGGGGGGAATATTTGATATGAGTAATTAATGAGCTTAAAAATAAGGATAAAAATAGAAAAAATAGTCATAAATGTGTATTGAAATTGCAGAATGATAAGTAATATAAAATAAAAAAATTAAGGTTAGAATGACAACTATTTTGAAACGGAGGGAGTATAGTTTTATGAAACGAAGAAGAAAAAAGCATTCAATATGGGTCAAACTATTGGACATGTAAATATATATCAACAGTAAAATGACTTATTAACTATAGTTTTTATTACCCTTTGACAAAACGAAATCTACAATTTAAAATGAATACAAATTGAAACAAAAAAAATGGGTCAAACTATTGACATATATATATACCCACAAGAAAATGACTTGATAAAAAACGATTACGTATATATAGTTGTTGAATCGGTCAACCATAGTTGGATTTATTGCCAGCTATCTTTTTTTTTTTATGTTTTCCATCCAATTTACGATATAATATATGAAATTTGTTTCATTTTTGTAGGTTGGTATAGTTTTAGACAGACAATCAAACATAGATGATTTATATATTTATGGTCCTACTATAATGTCAAAGATAACAAAAATTTAATACGATCATGCATTTCAGCTCTCACTGACCCATAAATTCCAAGTTTTGCAAAATTCAACGCAAAAATGGAATCACTTATAATGCTGTACTTAAGGAACACTAGAAAAAATAACTACCAGTAGTGTGTTTATACCTGATATATTTTTCAACTAAAAAACTTAAGAAGTTTTTAGTACCAAGTATGATTTTGTGGCAAATCCATTTGTTCCAAATTGTTAAGAAAGAGAGTACTAGATTAGCGACATCATTATTCCTAATTAATATTCATTCGATTTTAAAATAATGGGTTAATTAGGTGTATATTAGTTTTTGAAGTCAAAATGAGGTAACTAACAACACGTGATTAGTATTTAGGTGTGTAGCATTGACTTATCGATTTGTGACGAAAATACCTTTATTGATGATATTAATGTGTTTTAGTAAAAAAATCCCTAAAAATGTATTTACAATAGCCGCTGCAGTAAAAAACTCACATATTTGTTCACTGTATATTGTGAAATAGTTAACTGACATAGTTAACTATTTGTTTCAAAAGCCAAAGGGGACAATTATTCTTGTGATGTTGGGTGAATGTATTGTCTTATCTTGGATACATAAATAGTTCACTATTTATGTATATTAATAGTTCACTATGTTAAAAAAATTATGTATGTTGATTAAAATAGTTAACTATTTATGTATAAATAGTGAGATATCAACTCATCTATGTTGACTATTTATGTACGAATAGTCAGCTATCCGCTAATTTATATGCGAATAGTCAACTATAAGATCAAACAATAGTTGATCATACTTTTGTCGCATCGAATACTATGTAAACAACTATACGAATTAATTTACTATAATAGTTCACTATACTTGTACAAATTTACATTTAATTAACTATAATAGTTCACTATTTGTTGTTGAATATAAATTTACTTGTGATTTTGTTCTCAATAGCCGCATCTATATATCAGAAGGAGAAGAAGGAGGCGAATGAGGAGACGGAAACGGAGAAAGAGGAGAAGAAGAAGGAGAAAAAGGAGGAGAAGACTGAGAAAAAAGAGAAGAAGGAGAAATAAGAGAAGAAGGAGGAGGAGAAAGAGGAGAAGAAGGAGAAATAGAAAGAGGAGAAGGAGATAGAATCAGAGAAGAAGGAGAAGGAGAAGGAGAAGAAGAATGAGAAAGAGTCGAAGAAGAAGGTAATGGCGTGGGAGTAGAATAAGATTAGGGAAAAATACTTTTTTTTAAGAGACTAGATTTAGGTAAATAATATATTTTTTTAATTTTTATTTTGTTTGAAGATAAAAACAAGTAATTGCATAAGGGTAAAATTGGTATTTTATGTTAGTTACTAAATTATGATTTTGAAGATGTTAGATGTCTAATTATATATATATATAGACTAATATAGATGCTAATTTCTCTAAAATAATTGTCACTTTTATTTTAAATTTTTGTTTTATATTATTGTTATTCTATAATTTTAATGTATATTTATGATCAATTTTTTTATTTTTATATTTATTTTTAAAACGTATTAATTACTTATATCAAATAAAATATTATATTAATTAAAAATATAATAAATTTTTAATACACTTTTTTAATTTATATAAAAATTTCTAAAATAATAATTATTTTGAAACGGATAATTAAATTTTGAGTCATGGGAAGAACATTGGGTTTAATTAATAAGACCATAGCAGACTAAGCAGAGCTGAGTCAGACTTCCGTACAATTATGCTGACGCGTGTCTTTTCTCTCTCTCCTCTCCACGCGTTTTCTCCTCTCTCTCTCTCTTCGCCGTCCTATTTATTACCTCTACTCTTTCACACAATTTCTCCTTCATTATTATTTCACTCTCACAAAAAAATGATCCACTGAGAGAGAAAGAGATTCTCTAACAAATCTTTTTTACTTTCTTCTCCGATTTCGATTTCAAAAATTTTCCGGTGATGGCTTCGTCGGAAGGATTAGCTAGCGTTGAGCCATGGTCATTCCGTCAAAGCTTCAACATCGACTCATGGTTACTTCCTGATCCATTCTCTCACGATAGTGATTTACTCGCTAAAGCTCTTCACAGATCTATCTCCTCCACTTGTACAACCACCACCGATCCTCTTTCTCCTTCTGCTTTCTTCGATTCCGCCGCCGTCTTCTCCGATCTTTCTCCTCCTCAAACTCTCTCTAATGTCTCATTCGGCTCAGATCCGGAGATCGCCGCCGCTTGTGGTGGTGCGAAACGGAAGCGTAACGGTACCGGAGGTAAACCAGCGAAACGCCGATCTAGAGTTTCTACGAAGAAATCTCAGACTACGTTTATAACGGCGGATGCGGCTAATTTCCGGCAGATGGTTCAGCAAGTCACCGGAGCTAAGTTCATCGGTTCTTCTCACGGCATTTTCTCTCCGATTGTGAAGCCAGAGCCACATAGGCTCGCTAGTCGGATACCTCCGAGTGGGACCATGGATCGAAATTCGGCGCTGCTTCCGACGCTAGATACGTCGTCGTTTTTATCGAATCAACGCCAGGAGAACATCGTCACGGATTTGGGTTCTGTTTCAACTCCAGTGAGTTCGTTTCATAAGTCTAGCGCCGCCGCGACGACGGTGGATGTTGGTGGTGGTCGTGGTGGCTCAGCTGTGGAATTGGATAGTTACCCGAGCTTCCCGACGCTTGAATCGTGGAAAGTTATGTGATCGGATCTGATTTTTAAACTAGTGTTTGTAGATGTAATGTAATCTCTTTTTTAGTTCCTTTTCTTTTTTTTTTCCATTTGTATTTCTCTTTTTTTTTTCTTTTTTTTATAATGGATATCATGTTTTAATCCTTAAGCTTTGTGGCTATGGAGTCTCTTTTTGTTCATACTTTTGGGGGGAATCAAATGGTAATCGAATTATCTTTTTTTCTTTCTAATTTTTAGTAGATAAATTTCACCATTATCAAAGTGTCTTTCATGTATTTTCCCTTGCATATACAAAGTAGTAGTATTATCAAATAGCATTTCTGTAATTTTAGAAGGATGAACTATAGGATTGAAATATCCTTATTTTCTTCAACAATTAGTTAAATTTTGTGCAAATCAACTCTGATCATAAGAATACACAGATTAATTTAAACATTTAAAGTTTTAATGTTAATTTTCTTTTCGAATAGCAAAATGTTAAAATCTTACTTTTTAACCGTCGCTGAGGATAAACACAGGAAAAGGGAAGATAATTTTTTTGTTCCTCAGCAGCTAAAAGAGAATATCTTGATGGGGTCCCATGTAAATATGTTGTCAATATCATACATAAGACAAATTATATACGTTACCACCACCACAATAATGTCTCCATTACTGATACCAATCCATGTAATTTTTAAATTACCTAGTTCCCCAATCCAAAAAAAAAAAAAATGTATAGTGTAACAGCAACAACAATTTACACAAAAGAGAAGATTACCTTCCAACAACTATCATAAGAACATGTCAACGTAAACCAAGTCAAAAAGATTACATCGTAAATAGAAAAGTTAATATACTCTCTTTAATGGGTTTGGTGATCAGAAAATACCAAAAGTTAAAACATACTAGTAGTATTTATTTCTTAATTTATTATACAAAGAAAGAAAAATATGAGAAAAGTCGTAAGCAATTTGAAGTTGTTCAATAATTTTCCAACACCACCTTAAGGTCAGTTTTAAAGTGAGTCAACGTCAATGCCACAAAATAGGAAGCATTGATGACAGTAAAACGTCACTTGCGTTGAATCTTGATCCCTAAATTACACGTTAAAACTTCAACCATTAGAAACAAAATGTATACTTTAAACGACACTAAATTCTGAAACGTATTAACCAAAGTGGACGCTATATTTGGATACATTTTATTTACTTAAAACTTCAATTGTGTATGAGAATTGAGAAAAAGCAAAACCAAAAAATTGGCATGTGGACGGTGGAAGAGAACTAACTGAGCAATAAATATTAGGAGGGACCATAGATTGACCAAAGGGAGTATAATATAGTCGGAACAAAGACTAATGAAACGGCGACAAATATAGGTGGTTGGTGGTTGCACCTGAGAGAGGGAAGGAAACATACAATCTACTTTGTCTGAATCAGATTCAGACACTTATCTATCATCTCATGTGGGTCGGTTTTTTGGATTTCTAAACATATGAGGACGACATGAATGAGTATTTTAGTGTGTGTTTGGTTTGGTTCGAAATGGATATGATATGAGAGTAAGTATTATTACCTTTGGTTCTTTGGTTTAAACTCATCATCCACGGTGTGCCTTTTGCTTTCATGACAGATTACATGGCTTCTTTGAATGAATACTGAAATATTTTACAAAGGGTTTATCAGATTATAACCAGATGACAAAAAATACTGCCATGTAATCAATCTACAAGTTCCAAGCGCAGATCACAACAACTCAGTGTCAGTCTTGGTACACAATCCTACAACTCCAAGCTTCTACAAATTGCTAATTTGAATAGCTTTAAAGAGGTCCCCTAAGTCCAAACTACATCTCGAGGTGCAGTAGCTATAACTCTTTAACCGTTTCATTCTAATTACACCTATAAGCTTAGAGACTCAACCAAACTGATAAATTTTCAGACTTGAGGTACTAAAGATGGATCCATGGATAACGAGCTGTAAGGTAAAACTCTTGACATTATTCACACATAGCAGAGTATAAACAAGATCGTCAATACAGGCTGACAAGTATGGTCACAGCCACCGCTTAGATACTAGTACCAGTACAAGAGAATATATAAACATCAAAACTCACACATCGAAAAATACTAAAACAATGTCGATGAATCACATTACACTATCCATGTTCCACAACAGATGAAATTCCCAATCAAAAAACCATTAATTGATATGAAAATAACCGATAAATGATACAAAGGAATCAAGATCAACGTTCTGAGAAATGTGATCTTTAGATGAACTAGAGCCCCATTGCATCAAGAATTAACATGCCATAAATGGTGGAGACTACATGGTTTCACTAGAAATCTACCATGGAAAATTCCCTATATAAGAAACCCAAATGGCTGATTCAGTGATTCTACAACTAAATCAGTGAGATGAATATTGGCACTTACACAGAAAAAGGAGAGATTGAGAAGAAACGCTCGCATCTTCCGATTAACCAAATCATCGACTCAAACGCGCCGCTGAAATCGGATAGCTGACGATTCTTCATAGAAATTGGAATCACTGGAAGCGTTATCAAAATCGCGTTTCAATTCTCGTCTCCTAGCGCCTCGTGATGATCCACCATGAGCGAATCCAAGCTTTTTGCAGGAGTCACTTTCACTCACACCTAAGATCGATATGCGCTTGAAATATGTATATAAACGACGACGGTTGTATATATCTGCGCCTGTGATAGTGCTTCATTGAAGCAAAGTGATAGAATCTTCTCTCTGTTTGATCTTTGAAGAAAGGAGAGAGAATTCGTGGCGCTTCAATGGCCGTTCTTCCAGAACAAACGTTAATCGTCTCTCTCTCACCTGGAAAAATCGCGAGGAAGACTTATATTGGGCCTATTCTCCTAACATTTTATTAGGCCCAATAAAATAGTTATTTTGCGTTCGAAATCTGAAAGGCCTATTTGTGATTAATTTGCTCTTTAAAAAAAAAAAAAAAAGATCAAACAAACACTTGACCAAATCGAAAACAAAAATATATTTATATATCAAACAAGCTTACAACTAATGGGGAAAAAAAAGAATTTATTTTCTTTAAAATTACAAAATGAATAAACGAATGAAAAGTTGACAAAAAGAAGAGAATAAACGAATGATTTTTGTTTTTTTTGTATACAAATCACATGATAACACAAGCATGTGCATTATCATCGCTAAAGAGATGAAGAGCATTTTCATCTACTTTTTGAGACGGACGAGGATAATAATAACCATTATGAGATTCGTCGTTGTCATAATCGTACTTCCTATTGTATGAAAATGTATTATCTGAATGATTTATTATCTTCTGATGATGATCATATAGTTCCAAGTATTGAACGGGATACGTATAATAGTCTCCATAATATCCGTTATACGGAAATGGCCAAAACTCCGTTGCTCGTCCCGTTCTTTTCACCATCTTGAGAACCTCTTCGCGATCAACGTACCCCGTGACCGTCACTTTTTGTCTATCCACGTCTATCTCTATCGTATCCACTCCTACACAAATACATTGTTTAGGATTTGCATTAAGATATGTTTGTATACGATAACGATAAGAATAAAATCGATATATATCTTGTTTTTACAAAGTTTTCTTACCATCGAGTTTGGAAATGGCTTTTCGAACTTTCTTTTCACATCCTTGGCAATCCATATCTACCAAAAGCTCAACAACCTTTAAACAAAACAAGAAAATTTACATTAGAAAAATGAAGAACACATTAGCACAAAAAAAAACATCGAGAAAAGATATAGATATCACCGTACAGATAAGGCGAGTGGTAATCTAGAGTTTCCATGTATCCAATCAAACATTGTGTTGGCTATCTTGTCCAAGCCTTATACGTTTTGTCTTAAAATCTCTTCTTTTTTCTTGTCGTAAAATATTTTTGCTTTCAATATAATATTTTGATGGTGTAATGTAATGTGTGTGTTTATAGATATATATAGGTATAAATGTCTGCGCGTCTTAGAAACACTTGGTGTATGGTCCCAAGTAACCGCGTTTGCGTCTTGTGAGATGCAAAAAGCTTGTGTCTTGAGTATTCACATTATCTTGTGTTTCGGTGTTGCCAGGGTTTATATATATTTTTATTTTATCTCAACTATTGTGTCTTATAACTAGAGTAAGGGTTTACCATTTTTAATTTCTGGTTTAGGTTGGTTATTATCTTTGGTTTATTTATGTTTTGTTATGTAGAAAATAAACCGAGTAATCTAGTTTATTAGTTTTGAATTTTGGGCAACCCAAACCGAATTCTGTGGCTCTTATTCAAAAGTCAAGATTTTAATTCGTTATATAGCTACCAAATGGCGGCGAATATATACAAAACTACAGATATATATTAGCTGATTGATTTTACATATGTTTACAGAAAGGTATATATGTGAATAGCCAGAAAATGTATAGGTGTAACGCTGGAATTAGGCAAAGGATTTCAAAATATAGGAATCTAACATTTACAAGTACATAAAATAAAATAAAATATTTTGGTTTTGTGAGGTTTCAAAATCTAAACAAGGAAACAAATATAACTCGCTTTACCACTTGTAAAAACAAAATCAAAAGGGCAATACAATACATTACGATGATGCAACTTGTGTACCCTATAAGTTACGATCAAATATTTGGTTAACAACCTTTAAAATTTGTGTTACGTAAATTGTAGATAAGAAGCATATATATAAGCAAAAACCCTTCAATTTGTGTTACGTAAATTACCGAGAAGAAGCACATAAGCAAAAACAATTTCTTGACTCTAAAAAGTTTTGGTTACTTTTCTTAGTCTCTTGTGACTAGAATAATACAAGATATTAAAAATGTTGCAATGTACTAATTAATCCGGTCCTTGTCGGCTCTAAGTTAACTTATCCTTTAAAAGTTATGACTTTTGATTTATAAAGTTTATTTATGCCCGGTTAAAATCTGGTCTTACAATGGGATCAATCCGCAATTAACCTCCATCAAAAATCTCTACAAACTTTATAGCTCAATCTTCTTTCCAAAAAAAAAAAAAATGCAAATACAATTTTCTGTTGTCTATAATTCATAGACGCAAACAATTAATATTGGAAAAGGAACCGAATAATAAAACGAAGACAACTCTAGTATAAACCTAACCAAACAATTCTTGAAGTGATGATGCATCAACTATTGTAAATGTGATCAACAAAACGATTATCGAAAGACTTGTTTGCTTTGCAATCTCTTCTTCAATATTATGTAACATAACACCTGTAAATGTGTAAACGTTTCTTGTTTCATCATCATCAAAAATATCTTTGCGATTTTGTATATTTTTGTAAGCTAATTGTATTTTTTTGCTAAAATATAGTTAGCATCAAGAAAAAAAATTGTTCGTTAATCTGAAGTTTTTTGAAAATTTTTAAGAAAAACCACTTTTCAAACGCTATTTTTTCAAAATCTTTGCAAAAATGTCATTTTTTCAAAATTATTTTTTCATTATATCATTTATGTTTGGGTTAACTATGTTGTATTAGGATTTAGTTTTGAGGGTTTAAGGGGTTTTAGGGTCAAAACATTTTTTATGATTTATAATTTTAAAATTTAAGCTTTAAAAAATCTATAGTTATTGGCATTTTGCAAATGGATACTCTTAAATGGTATTTTTACAAATGTACAGACTAAAAATGATATTTTTGCAATTGTCTCAAATTTTTTTTAAAAGATATTGATTAATTTATATATTTTCGCAAGTATGTCGCTTATTTTTTAGATATTTTAACAAATTTTAAACTGTTTTTTTTTTTTGAAACTTAAAATTTTGAAATGTTCTTATTTATTTTACCTTTTTTTTTTTTTTTTTTTTTTGTCTTCAGTATTCATTTTACTTGTTGAAAATTGAGACATTGTTGAAAATCAAAACCCCTAATTCTTCACTTTCCCGGTTTGTCACCACTTGCTCCAATCCTCTCTTCGTTTCTCCGGCGAAAATCCATCGCCGTTTTTTTCCGGTCACAGTCTGTACTTATCGTGTGCTTCCGTGTATAATCGAACTTTTGGCAGACAAGTCACTGTTCTAATTCGGAGTTGGGATTCTACAACACTCTCGAAAGCGACAATGGCATCTTTTCCTCATCCAGGTTCCGTCACCGTCTGCGAGATCAACAGAGACTTGAGTAAGTAAAGCTTTCCCCTTCCGATTTTCTCTATCCATCTTCTGTAGTCTATTTGAAATTTTAGGGATTTCGAACTGTCTGAGCTAATGGTTCGTTATCGGATTTATCGAATGCAGTTACGGCTCAGAGCTTGTCTGATGATCGAGCTCAGGAGACTTATGGAAAGATTCTTGTACGTTTTTAATTCCAAATTTCGTATAGCTTGAAACCATATTCTTGTAGGTAGCAACCAAATGCTTGGGTTTTTGATTACAGGGAATGGTGTTTAGCCCTGTTCCGTTCGATTTTGGACCTAGCTCTCTTCAGGAGAATGAAGGGCAAGAGAACGGAAGTTTTGAGAGACAAGGACTGGTGGCGACACTGCAGATGAAAGTTGCAGACTCTCTGAAACAGATTCTACGACCCATCGATGTAAGAATTAACTTTCTCTCAAATGTTGATTTCTATGTGTTGTTTGTTTGATGGACTGAAAGGAAGGCCTAGCTAGTATTTTGTGATGGATAGTGTTACATTACTTATGTTTTTATATATAGGGGAATGGATATGTTACCTTTAAGGTGTTTAGTATGTTATCGATTCTTTCTTCGCTGCAATTTCAAATTGGCATCATCATAGATAAACGGTCACCTGTTCGTTTTCACAAAATATTTTTCTAGGTTACTCTTCTCTCAGAGATTGATTTTCAAGGAGTGAGTTGGCATCAAGGGAAGCATATTATTGCCTTTATATCTGGTGCAAGTCAAGTTACAATTCTTGATTATGAGGACAATGGTCTGTTTTTTCTATTTCCATTCTTGCTTCTGGTGCACATGTTCTGGAAAATTGTGTGCATACAGTTTCATTTTCTTCTTTTGAACAGATGAGAAGGAACCTTGTATTTTGACAAGTGATTCCCAGAGAAGTGTTAAAGCCATAGAGTGGAGGCCAAATGGTGGAAAATCCCTATCCGTAGCCTGTCGGTATGTATTATGGCCTCCTGATATTGTCTACTTTCTTCAACAGCTAGTTTCAGAGATGGCTAAGTTAGTAACAATGGTTCCATTGAGACAGGGGAGGGATATGCATATGGGCTGCTTCCTATCCAGGTAACATGGCATTGGTGAGATCTGGTGGTTCCTCTTTGAGGGGAAGTCTTTCTCGGGGATCTGGAACTCGCTGGATTTTGGTGGACTTTCTTCGTTGTCAAAATGATGAACAAATTAGCGCTCTCTCATGGAGCCCCTGTGGAAGATATCCTAAAAACATTTCTACTATATTTGTTTTGCTTTACTTCATTTTGATGTTGTTCTTCTGCACACGTTTTCAACCGTAGTTGTTTCTCATGATAGGCATTTGTTGGGTAAGTAATTGGATTTGTTGAATCTTTTTCTAGTTTTTGCATCACATGGGCTCCTAGCGTTGTCCAACCTGTTATTCCTTGACCTATTTTCACATATTTAGCATCAGCCTCATATGACAGCTCATCTTTCACCATATGGGATGTTTCTCAAGGTAATAACTCTTTCTTAATGTTTCACCTCCACTTTGCTACTAATTAGTTTGGTCTGGAAGTGCCACCCACTAAGGGTCATCAGTTTATCAACGGTGATGAGATTCAAAACAGTATGCAAATATTTGAACATTTATTGTGGTTGCGATATATCAGTAAATCAAGTTTAAATCGTTGATCGGACAGAATTTGTTGTCTTGCTTGTATCTAAACACCCTATTTCTTCACTTGAGATGACAAAATGTTTCTTGCTTAACTGGATTGAGATCCATGTTTCTGAAAGTGATTTGTATACATGTTCCAGGGGCGGGGACACCTATCCGACGGGGACTAGGTGGCATATCAATGCTTAGATGGTCACCCACAGGGGACTACTTCTTTGCAGCAAGATTGTAGGACAACTTATCCCTGTCTTGTTTACAAATGTGGAAAGTAGCTTCCTGTTTATGTTTTGGCTAATAAGATGTTTTTTTATTACAGTGATGGGACCTTTTGCCTTTGGGAAACAAACACATGGACATCTGAGCCCTGGTCTTTGTCTGCTGGCTCTGGATCTGTCACGGTAAATTCAATCGTGTCCCAATACATAGGACAGTGAGATATGCAATTGACTATTGTTAAAGCTGGGTTTGTTGGATAAGGTCAATGTCGCGAGCCGCGAGTGTTGTATGCATAGAATATGTACATGACTTGCCATTCTATTGACCAAGCATTCCTTTTCCGTCTTTGACAATATGAAATTGCAACTATATTCCATTTCCTCTTGAAAGGACTAAAACTAACCATTTTTTACAGGGAGCAATATGGGATCCTGAAGGACGGCTTATCCTGATTTCATTTTCGAAATCTTCAACTCTGGGTTCTGTTCATTTTTCATCCAAGCCACCATCCTTGGGTATGCAGAAATCTTGAAGTCGTTTTTCATATACTACTTGATATTCTTAATCAGTTACTTGATACTATTGTTTGGTTTACTTTCAGATGCCCATCTATTACCAGTTACATTGCCAGATATTGCTTCTTTGACGGGCAGGTAAACTATCTGATTGTTGTTAAACAAAATCCGCTCAAAGACTTTCTTTAATTGTTTGCTCATATTGCGGTTTTTGTAACTGAACAAACCAGCGAGGGAATTGAGAAGATAGCATGGGATGCATCTGGGGAACGATTGGCTGTGTCATACAAAGGAGGCGATGAAAATTACAAAGGATTGATTGCCATCTACGACACGCGAATAACACCTATCGTATCAGCATCACTTGTGTAAGTAATTTCTACAATTATCCATCCATCAGTCTTGACCTTCTTTTGTGCATCTTGGCATTGTCTAAATCTTGCATTTCTGATTACAGCGGTTTCATCAGAGGGCCTGGTGAAAACCCGAAAGCTCTCTCCTTTTCATTCCATGACAAGTTCAAGCAAGGTCCACTCCTTTCTGTGGTAAGCCATGTGCTTAAATTTAGTCTCTTATCATGCAAAGTAATCAAAATAGATAGAATCACTAAAATTAATCAATCTTTCAAATAAACCTTGTTGCAGTGTTGGAGCACTGGATTCTGTTGCACCTATCCTCTCATCTTCCGCGCACATGTTCTTCCTTAATAACCAATTGGTTTGATGCAAGTTCCAAACTTTTTGGTCACTACTCTTTGTATACGAGTGGCTCGATTTAAAGAACTCAAGTCGAGGCTAAACCAAAAAACAATGGTTGCATTTGAAAATCCATTACATGGTTTCCATGAAAACCAAAAACAACATTACAAAGCGAATAATAAAAAACAGCAGCAAAGAGTCATCTCTCTAAACATTCTTGAGCTTCTTCATCTTAGAAGGTGGCCATCGACCCTTCTTCCTCATCTTACGCTTACGAACAAGCCGTTTCCTGCGTAGCCTAATCTTCTTGGCCAGCTTCATCTTCAGCCTCAGTTCCAACAACAGTTTCTCTTTAGCTTCTTTTGATTCCAATGGTAGTTTATCCACTGGAACAGCAGCAACCACAGTCTTTGGTTCCTCGTTGCTCTCGGGTTCGGCCCCGTCCACACCAGAAGCAGACGCCTTCACAATTGCTGCTCTTCCATGGCTACTGCTCAAGTTGTAAGAACTGAGAGAGACACTGTTCTTGTATTTGACGACATTGGGCTTAACCCTGAAAACTGAAATCACATAGCATAAAGATCAGAGCCATTTACTAGTAAACCAAGTGTTCGATACAATGCCTCAATGGAAGGCGGCTACTACGTTACTAAAGCTTAAAACCCAGTGCCCCAAAAAAAAAAACGTTTTTGTTTTCAATAACCAAGAAATTGAATCAGCCCAGGAACTGGAATTTGGTTTCTTAGGTCTCTAGTGGAGTTTTTTCCCGACACAATTCCTCTACAAAACGGAAGCTAAAGCGATACGTGTAAGAGTAGAACCGAGTGAAAAAGGAGTGTACCTGGTGAAGCGAAAGGCGAAGGTTGAAGGAGACGCGAGGAAGATGAAGAAGAGAGAGAATTGAAGCAGAGAAGAGCCATCTTCTTCGAATTGAAGATTTCCTCTTCAAACTTTCATTTGATGTATAGTTTCTGGATAAGCTTTTTTTTCCTACTTCTCGATCTCGCGACCAATCCATTCATTGGTTTGATCCGGTTATAAGTTTGGTTTGCAGATTGGTTATCAGTTAGATCGGTTTTCAATTCGATTTGAACCGGAGTGGATAAAGTGAGTTATGACACGTGGCTCAGTGAGATGGCGAGAATGCTATGTTAAGGTGGTTGGTTCCAGAGAATGATGTTGAAGAAATTCCAATGGCGGAGGACAAATCTATGGAGGGAGAGAGAGAGAAACAGAAACCATTTTTCAGAAGAAGGAGAGGATCGGAGGGAAAAAAAAAACCCGAACAATCGGCGGTAAGGTTTTGAAATCGCCGGTTTGCCGCGAGATCGAGAATACGGATAAAGATAAAACTTGTTTGTTAGGTGGTACATTCTGAGATTTTGAATCAGCGAAGAACATTTTGTCAGTTTCATTCACTCTACAAAAAACGCAATGCCTTCTCAAAATCATGAACGTAAAAGGATCTATCAAGTCTGGGGCGGTAACAATGTAAGCCTTTTAGATTTATTGATGATCTGACATGAAACTGTAAGCTACATTGTGGATTTTTATAGCCTAAGAGTCATGTGTAATGTTTTACATATATAATTGGAGCAAATGCAAGATCCTAATTGCTGAAATGGTGTTTTGACATGTTTCAGAGATTTTATTGTGGGGGAAGACTAGTGTTTGGTCCAGACGCGTCTTCGCTTCTTTTGACAGCATGTATGATAGGAGGACCAGCTATCACTTTCTGCATTAGGATGGTTTATTTGATCGGACATCGCTACCCTGCATTCCATTCTCTGCTTTTGATGGGTGCAATTATGATCACAATCTTGGTAACTAAAAATCATTGCTATTTAGTACCTAGACCACCCAAATTCCTGCATCTCTTCTAACTTGCTTCTTTTTTGTTTTTGTTTTATTCCGCAGGATTTCGTATTTCTCTTCTTGACATCATCAAGAGACCCCGGGATTATCCCAAGGAACAAACAAGCGCCGGAAGCAGAAACTCCCCAGGCTATCAGCCAGTCGTTGGAATGGGTGAGTAACAAAGTAGGGAAGGCGAAATTACCACGAACAAAAGATATAACAACGGTGAATGGCTTCACTATCAAAGTTAAATTCTGCGATACCTGTCAGCTATACCGTCCTCCTCGCGCTTCTCACTGCTCAATCTGCAACAACTGTGTCCAAAGGTTTGATCATCACTGTCCGTGGGTAGGTCAGTGCATTGCCTTGGTAAGTATTTATTGAAAATCATTTCTCATCTCCAAAACAAGGAATTGCAGTTGAATCTTGTGATATGGGCTTCTTTGCAGCGTAACTATCCATTCTTCGTCTGTTTCTTGTCATGTTCAACACTCCTCTGCATCTACGTCTTTGTCTTCTCATGTGTCTGCATGCTTGAAGTCCATGGCCAATTCTATCTCGTCCTCGCTGATGACTTAATATTAGGTGTTCTTGTTCTATACTGCTTTGTTTCCGTCTGGTTTGTTGGTGGACTTACTGTCTTCCACTTTTACCTAATCTGCACCAACCAGGCAAGTTTCTTTAGCTTTTTAGCAAGCAATTTCCTAGTTTCCAATCAGCTATTACCGTTGGTCTGATTTTCTGTTTTTTTCTTTTTATGCAGACGACATGTGAGAATTTCCGGTACCATTACGATAAGAATGAAAACCCTTTCCGGAAGGGGATCTTACAGAACTTCAAGGAGCTGTTCTTCGCAAAGATCCCACCATCTTTGATCAATTTCAGGGATTGGGCGAGAGAAGAAGAAGACGATGTGGAGGTTGGATCCATTGCCTCTGAGCGAGGCAGAGCCTATAGTCCTCGAGACACGGAAATGAGCAGTGGCAAGCCTGCTGATAATAACATCGATTTGCGTCTTCAGAACCAGCAGTACGGTAACAACAGTGACGCAGCTGTCCAGGAGATAAGTGTCGATGAAGGCCCTGCAGCGATTGGCTCGGTTGACCAAGAACCTGCGAATTTGAGGAGAAACTCGAGCGTAGATGTGAGATCAAGATAGGGCAAAGAACAGACCAAACAGGTGTAAATTTACTTATGTAATGCAGAGCCACGTCGCTCTCTCTCGCACTCTTGTCTTTTACTCGTCCAAATGACTGTTTTAACTTTTCCGCAATTAGTTTAGGAGTAGGAGAATCAGTGTATATAGCTATCTATTGCGTTAAGGGTAACTCAATTTAAGATTTCGTTGTCTCCAATCTTCCAATTAGGGTTTATATAAGTGTTGTTTCTTGGATCTTAAGGTAAGGTAAGGTAACATAAGGGTTTATAAGAAGGCATGCGTTTGACTCAAATAAATGTCAATCCGTTACCGCAAGAAAAACCAAAACATCTTACTATATGTCATTCTCTCTATAATCAAATTGACTTGTATTTTATTTTTGGCTGTGAATGTTGAAAAGTTGTAGATGTAGACATGCTTAAAGAGTCCTTAGAAAGCATTCATAGAACAACTAATGACAGCATTATATTAATTTTGCAGAAGGATTATAAAAACAAGAGAGAAGAAAAAAAAAACACAAACGATTGATAGAAATCTATGTGTGAAGCACGTTTAATTTTGGAGGATGATTTGACTTGCTTTCCCAGCTCATTCTATTTAATATATTTAGATATAGTTGGCCGACCATGAAATAAAACAATATTTAAATAATAAAATCTAAAGTTAAACAAGAAATTATTCCCTACTTACAAACATCCCTACATATTCGCATAATTACTTTATCCTAATTACATATTATCATGTCTAACTATTCGACAATGAGAAGCGAATAAAAAAAGATTTTTTTTTTTCTAATCAAAAAGGAAAGAGAAAAGAGAAAAAGGGAAAAAGGGATCGCAATTTTGCAAAACAAAACATCGAAATATTTTCTTGTGATTCGAGTGAGAGAGAAGACAGCTTCAATTTTCCTGTCTCTCTCCCTCTCGAACTACAATCTAATTGTCGGAATCTTTTTATTGTCGGAAAGAAGAGATTTTTTCGTATCTGGGTTTTTCCTTATATTCTTTGATCTGATCATCATCGTCTATGGATTCTCCGATGAGTTTCTGATTCTGGGTTCTTCGAAATTTCTTCACTTTGGGTTTGTTCTTCTTGTTTAACCCTTTTAGCTATGCCTTGGAATGAGACCAAACTCAAGAGGCTATATCAAGTTTGGAGAGGAAGCAATGTAAGTTCTAAAATTTCCACCTTTTTGGTTTCGTTTCACGATTGTAATCTTGTCTTGATCACATAAAGTTTTGGGCATGAAAATGCACTTTCAATTAGATTCCTTTGAGTAATAAGTTTAGATCATTTTCTAGATTTAAGTCCTTGAGCGGTTTCAGAACTAAAAATCATTCTCTGTTTAGTTCTTGTTCTCTTGACATGGTTAGTGGTGGTTACTCCAAGCATGTCTAAGCTTTTTCATGCTCCTTGGATTTTTGATATTGACTTTTGATTTGTTTCCAGAAATTTCTGTGTGGCGGGAGATTAATCTTTGGTCCAGATGCATCATCTCTATATCTATCAACCATCTTGATTCTTGGTCCTGCAGTGATGTTCTTTGTGAAAATGTACTTGAAAATGGCTGATCCTCGTACCAAGAATCCTCATCTCTGTGCTCCAATTCTCGTTGTGTCTTGGATACTCACCATTTTCGTATGTCTTCTGCTTTTCAAACTCATTGT
The DNA here is from genome assembly GCA_964056655.1 of Arabis hirsuta. NCBI lineage: Eukaryota > Viridiplantae > Streptophyta > Magnoliopsida > Brassicales > Brassicaceae > Arabis > Arabis hirsuta. The sequence continues at coordinate 3,496,238 of OZ053308.1, read as the reverse complement.
AGATGGACATTGATATTTGACTTTTATTGTGATACTAAAGTTTCAATAGTTTTCTTCAGGATATATTTTTCCTCTTAATGACATCTGGTAGAGATCCAGGGATTGTACCAAGAAGTTTAAATCCTCCGGAATCAGATGATGCACCGGATTCTACTACTCCATCAATGGAATGGGTTAGCGGTAAAACCCCTAATATAAGATTACCAAGGGTCAAAGATGTAACTGTTAATGGCCATACCATCAAAGTAAAATTCTGTGAGACTTGTTTGCTTTATCGTCCACCTCGAGCTTCTCATTGTTCCATTTGCAACAACTGTGTCCAAAGATTTGATCATCACTGCCCTTGGGTTGGTCAGTGCATTGGAGTTGTAAGTTTACTTAATGACTTTGCTCTAAACTTCCGAAAGTCGTTATATTCGCTATGCGTGTTTTGAAATTGTGTTTGATTTCTTTTGCAGCGAAATTACCGGTTCTTCTTCATGTTCATATCAACATCAACCACTCTCTGCATATATGTTTTTGTGTTCTCTTGGTTGAACATATTTCAAAGACATGTAGATGAGAAGATTAGCATCTGGAAAGCTATATCCAAAGATGTTCTATCGGATATTCTCATAGTTTACTGCTTCATTACCGTTTGGTTTGTCGGTGGACTCACGATATTTCATTCCTACCTCATCTGCACTAACCAGGTTATTAGAAAGATCTATCCTTTACTTCAATCTTTCAGGTTATTTGTTCTTTCTCTGTTTTGTTTCTAATGGTGAATCTGTTTTTTTGTGCAGACTACTTATGAGAATTTCAGATACCGATACGATAAGAAGGAAAATCCATACAACAAGGGAGTTTTGGGGAACATATGGGAAATATTTCTTTCTAAGATTCCTTCATCAATGAACAAGTTTAGATCATTCGTGAAGGAAGAAGATTATATGATGGTTGAAACTCCTACTTCAAATCTAGGCGAAAGTCTAGTTAGCTCGAAAGAGAAGATTGATATCGAAATGGGAGGAGGAAGGATTGTTGATGAGAGTGGTAAAAGCTACTCACTCCCTGAGATTCTCCGGAACCTAAACTATGAAGATCTCGAGGATGATTGCGATGAAGATGACTTGAAAGCTAAGGATCATCATAACCATCATCATCAACACCACAATGAAGGAATCATCCCTCCTTTTGATCCCTTTTTTACCAATGAGAATGTTTGTACCAAGGATGAGAGAAATAGAGAAGACTCGAGAAGATCTTCAAGCGATGATAATGAAGGTGGAGATGCAGAGAAACGCGTTCGAGTCTCCAGTGATGATGAAGAGAAAGTTGAAGGGTATGGAAGAAATTGGGATACCGATAAAGGTATGAATGTAAATGCAGGATCTGAAGATGGAACAAGCTCTCCTCAATCTACTTCACCAATGCTTCGTAAATAGAGGTAATTAATTAAACCCTTATTGCTTGCTTTAGAAGAAACCTTTTTTTACTTAGCCCTAAAACTATTCTTTTTGTTTAACTTGCTTAGAGAAAGGCTTTGAAGCTGGAGAAGTGGAGATTGTGTTTTGTCATTCTTTTAAATGTGTTTCATATAATTGTGGGAAAAAAAGAAAATCCAGAGAAATAATAATTCATTTTTAGTTGTGAGTTTGAGCTATAGATTTTATTTTATTTTATTTCACTTTTTTTTTCTTTCCTTTTTCTAGTTGTATCTGGAAATCACCAGCATCACATATTTTCTCCTTTTTTGTTATACAAAAGATTTGGACCACGAATTGTAATGTATACTATTGTATTTTCGGAATTATTTTCTCATTGATTGATTTTTGTGATATTGTAACTGTATATTGATAAAACAAGTATTTTTATAGATTTTATTTTTATTTTATTTTTGCATGTGTATTTTGTTATGGATCAATTGCAAAAATGTCATTTTTGGTGTGTACATTTGCAAGAATGCCACTTAAGAGTGTCCATTTGCAAAAATACCACTAATTATGGATTTTAAAAATTAAATCTTAAAATTATAAACTTTAAAAAATGTTTTGACCCATAAAATCTCTTAAACTTTCAAAACTAAACCCTAATACAACATAGTTAACCCAAACATAAATGATATAATGATTTTTTTTTGAAAAAGTGGTATTTTCCAAGAATTTTGAAAATGTGATATTTTTTAAAAATGACATTTTTAAAAATTTCTCTATAAAAAATAGAAATATTACAAAATACCCTGAAAAAAAAATGCCACCATACAAAAAAAAGATAAGCCATCCACTCGAAGAGTTTCTAAATGATATTCAACAAAACCACTCTAAATTAATGGAGCTGGCTAGCTGTTGATGTACATCGCCGATTGAAAAATTATTCTGAAAAAACGAGTAAAAAGGAAGCAAATCTGCTGGGCGAGGGATATGAGTCTCGAGAACATCATCTTCAAAAAAGTAAGTCAACTAATAAACACACCAGTCCAATCCAAACACACCAATGTAGTCGATAAGAGAGCCAAACTACCAAATAGAACTCCAGCAAACGAGAAACAAACCAGCCAGATTCGGTAAGAAACTGAATCGTCAGAGATAAAACCAGCTCGGAAACAGCAACCAACCAACCATTAAGCCAACTAGAAGGTTAGCAACAGAAGCTCGACAAACTGAAACACGAACCAAGCCGAAATGCATACAGACACGGCTGACTTTGACAAAATCGCCGCATTACTCTACCTAAAAAGACTACACAAGCTATCTCAAACGAGAAGGCGAAGGAAACACTACGCTAGACAAATCGAACTAATCGAGAGGACCCATGGACAAAGTCGGAACCAAACCACGAGAAGTGAAAAACCATTGATCCAACAACCGAAAAACAAACCTCACAGAAAAAAAGACGACCGACAACGGGAGAGATCCACATAATCGGCAAACAAGCAGAGGCAAATCTAGAGAGAGATCGATCGGAGCACAAGAGCGGTTTTCGCAAGTAAAAGTCAAGCACACCACCAATCTATAGATGAGCATCAACCTTCATCACGAACAACCGCCACAATCCCGACCCACACCCTAACAATCTCACCAAGAACTAACAACCTCAAACCATCGGAAGAAAAGTCACTCTTCAAAGCTGCATAACCCAAACCGACAAAAACCAAGCTAAGACGAGCACAAAAAGACCGACACCGGCGCTAACAGAGCCACCAGCACCGATCAAAGCTCATATCGACAAAGAAAAAAGTTTAAGAAAAATCGCCTAAAAATCGCCAACAAGGGAGGCGGCGGAGAGAACCAAATAAAAAGATCAATATTTGTATACAAGAAAGGGTTAAAGCTTACCGGCTCTGTTCGTCAGTAATTACATGGCCGTCGATACACAACAACTTTCCGATATGATGCTTCAGTTACATGCGATTTGGCTTATGCCATTGCAAGTAACTGTGGCTCTTGTTCTTCTCTATGGTACTCTTGGACCTTCAGTCTGTTATCGGTTTAACTGGAGTTTTCATGTTTAGCTTGATGATGAACCGAGATTCAAAGCGATGAATGAGATGCTTAATTACATGAGAGTGATAAAGTTTCAAGCTTGGGAAGATCATTTCAATGAGAGAATTCTCAAGTTTAGAGAGATGGACTTTGGTTGGTTATCGAAGTTTCTGCGGGAAACATTACCGTGCTTTGGAGTACTCCGGTGTTGATCTCGGCGCTTATTTTCACAATCGCGGTTTTCGTGGGAGTTAAGCTTGATGCAAGCACGGTTTTCACCACCACGACAATTTTCAAGATACTTCAAGAACCGATCAGGACGTTTCCTCAGTCTATGTTCTCGAGGAGTCAAGGATGCGATGGGAGTGTCGCTGTCAAAATCAAAGATGGAAGCTTAAGTTGGGATGATGAGCCTGCGATTGAAAACATAAATTTCGAGGTTAAGAAAGGAGAGCTCGCTGCAATTGTAGGGACCGTTGGAGCAGGGAAATGTTCTTTGTTAGCTTCGGTTCGGGTTTGTGGGACAACGGCTTATGTAGCACAAACATCGTGGATTCAGAGAGTTTGGAGATCAGGGAACGAGGAATTAACCTTAGTGGAGGTCAGAAGCAGCTTCCTCGAGGGGTTTATCAGGAATCCGGTGTGTATTTACTCGATCAAGTCTTTAGCGCCGTGGATGATCATACTGGTTCAGACATGTTCAAGGTAAGTAGTAAAATCTCTCTGTTTGATTAATCAGTAAATCAAAAGCAATAAAAGCTTATGCTTGTTTCTCTGCAGAAATGTGTAAAGAGGGGCATTGAAAGGAAAAACTGTCTTGCTAGTAACCCATGCATCAAGTAGACTTCCTTCACAACGTTGATTGCATCTTGGTATGGTTCGATGGAACAAGAGATTGAAACTTGTTGTGTTTAAGAGTTTAGGATTTTGCTAATTAGTGGTTCCATTTTACAGGTTATGCGAGAGATGGAATGATTGTGCAATCAGGAAGATACGACGAATTAAACAACTTTCACATTAATTATTCATTAGATTCTGTAAAAGTTGTCCACCAAACTGAAACTTATTCATTTTTGAATATCGTCTAGTTTTTTCTTTCTTTCATTGTTCGTTCTCTTTTTTTCTATAATTTACCCAAACCTCTCCATGAAGAACATGACATATTAATTACCAAAAAGAACACCATTATTAAAAGAATCAATCATGCATTTTACCCTACACCAAAATCCCCTAGGGCCGGGCCTGCATCTATCACATATTTTGTGTGTGTTGTTGCTAAATTACGAAAATCACAAAAAATAACGGTGATATTATCAAGAAGACAATGCAATCAAAGAGTAACCAATAGCACTTCGCCACGTGTCAAGCTCCCACTTCACAGCTCAGATTTTCACTGGATTAGATTTTTCCGATTATAAATCACTTCACAGCCTCATCTTCTTCCTCTAGCTTCTTCTTCTTCTCTCACTCTCTTCTCTTGCTTCTGCAACTCACAAACAATGGCGGCTGAAATGGCGTTAGTGAAACCCATCTCCAAATTCTCGTCCCCAAAGCTTTCAAACCCAACCAAATACCTCTCCGGGAGACGTTTCTCCACCGTGATCAGAATGTCAGCCACCGCTTCACCGCCGCCTCCGGCCACCACCACGGCGAAATCCAAGAAAGGTACGAAGAAAGAGATTCAGGAGTCGCTTCTTACTCCGAGGTTCTACACGACGGATTTCGAAGAGATGGAACAGCTTTTCAACACGGAGATCAACAAGAACCTTAACGAGGAAGAGTTCATTGCTCTGCTTCAAGAGTTTAAGACTGATTACAATCAGACACATTTCGTCAGGAACAAGGAGTTTAAAGAAGCTGCAGACAAGTTGCAAGGACCTCTCCGACAGATCTTCGTCGAGTTTCTTGAGCGGTCTTGTACAGCTGAATTCTCTGGTTTCCTTCTCTACAAGGAGCTTGGTAGAAGACTCAAGGTATAAATATGGCTTTAGACGAATGTTAGTTACTAATGTAGCTTCTAGTTTCAGTTGGTGTTGGAATTGCTCTGTTTTTAAGAGTTGTTCTTGGTTTAGTGTTTCTTGTCTACATAATGATTGAAGCTATGCTCATTAGTTAAGAAAAATATGACACTTGAATATTGTTTCATTGGATCATTTTGATTGGTTTGATCTTTCATCTTTTGATCTACTGGCATTGCAGAAAACAAACCCTGTTGTGGCTGAGATCTTCTCTCTTATGTCCAGAGATGAAGCAAGACATGCCGGGTAAAATTGAAGAACTTGTCTTTCGATATTGTGAAACCGCAAGGACTTGTTTAATCTGAATGTTTGTGTTCTTGAATTTGATTGGAAAACAACTTTTTTGCAGGTTCTTGAACAAGGGTTTGTCTGATTTCAACTTGGCTCTTGATTTGGGTTTCTTGACAAAGGCAAGGAAATACACTTTCTTCAAACCCAAATTCATCTTTTACGCGACTTACTTGTCCGAGAAAATCGGGTACTGGAGATACATCACAATCTACAGACACCTCAAGCAAAACCCTGAGTTTCAATGTTACCCAATCTTCAAGTACTTTGAGAACTGGTGCCAAGATGAAAACCGTCATGGAGATTTCTTCTCTGCTTTGATGAAAGCTCAGCCTCAGTTCCTCAATGACTGGCAAGCAAAGCTCTGGTCTCGCTTCTTCTGTCTCTCGGTGAGTAAACTAAACTCTCTCTTCAATTCTCTAATTCCAAATGTGTTTTGCACATTGGCCTAACCATAAGAGGACTGATTTTGCAGGTTTATGTGACTATGTATCTTAATGATTGTCAAAGAACTGATTTCTACGAGGGTATCGGGTTAAACACAAAGGAGTTCGATATGCACGTCATCATCGAGGTAAAGGAACTTGAAACCAGAAGATTAATATTATTAGCTGTGTGTTATGCCCATTTTTTCTGAAAATGTTGAGATTTGGTTCAGACAAACCGGACAACGGCAAGAATATTCCCGGCCGTGCTGGATGTTGAGAATCCTGAGTTCAAGAGGAAACTTGATAGAATGGTTGTGATCAATGAGAAGCTGATGGCTGTAGGACAAACCGATGATCCTTCCTTCGTCAAGAACCTCAAGCGGATTCCTCTCATAGCTGGTTTAGTCTCTGAGATTTTGGCTGCTTATCTCATGCCCCCTGTTGAGTCTGGCTCTGTTGATTTCGCTGAGTTTGAGCCTAATCTTGTGTATTAGTAGCTGCAATGTCAAAGTCTTGAGCTTATGGCTGGTTCTTGCTTTCTTGTAATTGAATGATCGAAACTGAAACATCTCTTCTTTTTTTGCAATAAACCAAATACTTTTACTGCATCTATTGATCACATTGCACATTAGATTCACCAGAATTCACTTTTTATTGAAATGATTGGTACAGTTGAGTTTGCTGCATAAAAAACACATTGCGAAATCTAAGAAATGATCCCCCGGATAAATGAAACCTGACCTCATTCCTCACTCCTCATTCAGATTTAGCCTTAGGCTTCTCTTGTTCTTCGGTCAGAGGCTTAAACACAACATTGAAGAACCAAACAGCAAGCAACGTACCCTTGACAGGTCCAAGCCAATACACAAGTAAATGCTCTTTCGTTATATGTTCACCGCGTGCATAAGCCCATCCCATAACCTGCAAAACATTTCACACAAAAACAATCAATCAAACAAACATTGGTTTGGTTTTCGCTGAAAATCACAATCACGAAGACTCTTATGTTTTTGAGAGGTACATACAGCTGCTGGATTCATGCATCCACCGGTTAAATCAGAGCCAAGAACATGAAGAGTTATCTTAGCAACACTAGCAATCCAAGTCTTCATGAAGAAACTTCCTGGGATCTTCCTTGTTAGTCCCATTGAGAGTATCACAATGAAAAATGTTAGTATCCCTTCAGTTAAAGCACCGTGATGAATCGCTACGTTTAGTCGAGGTCCTTTTCCAATCTCAGGGAATACTTGAATCACATGCTTAACCGCAAGCACTGATCCAAGAACCTGAAACAAAAACCACAAAAAAAAAAAAAAAGCAGAACCTTTTATTACACAACAACACAATGTGGAAATTTTCAGCAAAAGATTCTCCAAGATCAAGTCTTTATAAAACATCAGAGCCAAAAACAAAATTCTGAGAAGAACCCAGAAGCTAAATTTCACATAGTTGATAGATCCATCACCAAAGTTCTCAACTTTTTGCTGTAATTTGACATTTTACAGCAACACACACATGACCCTAATCTTTCATTTCACTGAAAAAGTCAACGAAACTGACCTCGACGGGGATTCGAACGAAGACGGCGAAGATGAAATTACCGAAGCCACCGGAGACACCAGAAGCCAAAGCGGTCAAAGGATTGTAAAGTCCACCTTTGGTGAGTTTTTGAAGGAAGGCGAAAACGAACATGGAGATGACTGAGAAAAGATACCGGACGATCTCACCGGTCGGATCGGTACGGCTAAATCCGAGAACTCCATGGACTAAAATGTTGACCATAACTCCTGCCCATACCCACATGAACGACAATACAAGATCAGAAACCACTAGACCGATTCGACCCATGTTTTTTTTTCGATTCCAACGAGGAGAACCGATTTTTTCTCAAAAAGAAGAAGAAAAAGGTAAGCTTTTTAAGGATTTTGGATGAAATATCAGGTGAATTAAGGACCGTTGAAGAAAAAAAGAAATCGAGTTTATATGATTGGCTCTAAGTGGCTGGTGAATTTAGCATAGAATTGACGCTAGAGACATTGTTATTGTTTTGGCCTTTGTGTTATATGGGTGGTGTGTCAGCTTTCCGACAATAAAGATTCTTGAGATTAACCAATTCTTAGAAATTAATTCAAGAAACAAAAAATAAAAAATATGTTCTTTCTTATATAGTCGTATATGTAAATATCATTTTTTAGATTGTCTTTAGTTTTCTTATCTCAATGCTATCCTCTGTTTTTTTTTTTTTTTTTTTAAATGGTGATACTGTATAAGAAATAATTACCACGGAAAATAGTTGTTTGTATACATAATGGAAGATCATGTGGATGAATCCTATTCTTTGTGAGGATAAGTTATGGAAATTGGTTTAATGGGGTCTTTGTGAGGATAAGTTATGGAACAGTATAAGCAATGAGCTTAAACTGTTCGACAGAATGCCTCAGTGAATTAGAGTTTCAGTTATCTCTGTTTCTGATTATGGCTATTAGTAATCAGGGTATGAGGAATTGATCAGTTATTACAGTAATTTAAATTTTGAAGAAAATATGTCTGTTTATGAGAGGAAAGCTCGGAAATGCTAAGAATAGGAGAAGAATTGGGTCTTGCTTGTTTCTCTAAATTTGAAGGCTTTCATTGGTTTGAGGAGATGAACGGTTTCTTCTTTGAATTGACAGAAATAGTTGAGAGAAAATTGACAAGAAAAGATGAAATGTCGGAGAGTTTTTTTTTTTAATCCCTTTACTCTTTTAGTTTTTTTGTCTCTGATTTTTTGTTTCGTTCAGAGTAGCATTCACTCCGAAAATGTTGCAATCTAAAAGAAAAAATAAACTCTCTTTTTCTCATATGATTCAATGACATGGAGACAGGAAGTCACAGAGTTTAAGAAACATTGCAGATTTCTTCATGCTGTTTTCGATTGAATGGTTTTAGGTTTTGTAATTTGGTTTTTCTGTATAGAGGTCATGATTTTCTCTTGTGTATGTATACAGCTATAGGATTGTTGTTTAGACAAGAACATATATGTTTTGAGAGGGCATATATATATAGGTCTTTAGAGTTTTTTTTCAATAGTTTAACAAAATGAGCAAGGAACAAAGCTGTGTTCTAAAAGCTTGGGAGGTGACGGTGAGAAAGACCCAACAAGCGAAGAAGCGAGCAAACAGCATTTTCGGGACGGTATCTGTATCTCCACAGACAGATGATGATACTACTACGACTGAGGAGAATGATGACGAGACCAGCACAAACAGCACTGGAGAATTGTACAATGCCGAAAGGATACTTCCTAATGGAGACTATTACACAGGGCAATGGTTTGATAGTTTTCCTCACGGACACGGGAAGTATCTTTGGACAGATGGTTGTATGTACATTGGTGAGTGGTATAACGGGAAGACTATGGGGAAAGGGAAGTTTGGGTGGCCTTCTGGTGCCACATATGAAGGCGAATTCAAAAGCGGATACATGGATGGTATTGGCACTTACACAGGTCCTAGTGGAGATACTTATAGAGGTCAGTGGGTGATGAACCTGGAACATGGACATGGAATCAAGAGTTTTGCAAACGGAGATGTGTATGATGGTGAATGGAGGATGGGCTTGCAAGAAGCGCACGGAAAGTATCAGTGGAGGGATGGGAGTTATTACATTGGGGAATGGAAGAATGCTATGATTTGTGGCAAAGGTACATTTATTTGGACGGATGGGAATAGATACGACGGGTTTTGGGATGACGGGTTTCCTAGAGGAAACGGGACTTTCAAATGGGAAGATGGGAGTTTCTACGTTGGCCATTGGTCTAAAGATCCGGAAGAAATGAACGGTACTTATTATCCATCGGGAAACGAAGAGAATAATCTTGAATGGGATCCTAAAGACGTGTACAACAGTCTGAGTGAGTACAAGATCTGCAGTGGTGAGAGAGTTCCTGTATTGCCTTCACAGAAGAAGCTCTCTGTTTGGAACTCTTCCAAGCGTGTAGAGAAGCCGAGGAGGATGTCTGTTGATGGGAGGGTAAGCGTGGGTGTAGATAGAGCGTTTGAGAAGATGAATATGTGGGGAAGCGAAAGCGGTGAAGGCGCTGCTGATATTGATTCTACCACGAGGAGGGATTTGGATGCTGAAATGATGAGACTACAGGCCGAAGGCTTCATTCAAAGCTTAAGACCGACCCCTGCACCTATGAGATTGCCAAGAGCAGGGAGGAAGCAAGGGGAGACAATATCGAAAGGCCACCGGAATTATGAGCTTATGCTCAATCTACAGCTTGGAATCAGGTAAATATCCGAGTTCGCCTTTTCAGTTATTATACACTATGAAGCTTTGTTGATGTGTAAACGCAAATGTTTAATGGTTTTGCTTACGCAGACATTCTGTTGGAAAACAAGCTCCGGTTGTGTCTCTTGACCTTAAGCATTCGGCTTTTGATCCAAAGGAGAAGATATGGACAAGGTTTCCACCAGAGGGAACCAAATACACACCTCCTCATCAATCTAGTGAATTCAAATGGAAAGACTATTGTCCATTAGTTTTTAGGAGTTTGAGGAAGCTATTCAAGGTAGACCCAGCTGATTACATGTTATCGATATGCGGGAATGATGCCCTTCGGGAGCTATCATCCCCTGGTAAAAGTGGAAGCTTCTTCTACTTGACAAATGATGATCGTTACATGATAAAGACAATGAAGAAGGCTGAAACTAAAGTGAGTTCTTTTTGTTCCAAAAGTTACCAGTTTAAAAGTGTGTGTGGCTGCTATTAACTTCAGGAATTATATAATGCAGGTGCTTCTGAGAATGCTTGCAGCATATTACAACCATGTTCGAGCATTTGAGAACACTTTGGTGATTAGATTCTACGGTCTGCACTGTGTGAAATTGACTGGACCAATCCAAAAGAAGGTAAAGAGGCGATGCTAACTAAAACTAAAAGAAATAGTGTGGCTTGGATTTTGATTGAATTCATCTCTTGTCTATAACTAAAACATGGCAGGTGCGGTTTGTCATAATGGGAAATCTGTTTTGTTCCGAGTACTCCATCCACAGACGTTTTGATTTGAAAGGATCTTCTCTTGGCCGTACAACCGATAAACCTGAATCAGAAATCAATTCAAACACAATCTTGAAAGATCTTGATCTGAATTTCATTTTCAGACTACAAAAAGCTTGGTACCAAGAATTCATCAGGTTAGTGACCATCCATCCATCTCTTTTCGTTGACCTTTTTCCTTCGCCGCTATTTATTATATCCATTATTGTTTTATTCAGGCAACTCGACAAAGACTGCGAGTTTCTAGAACAGGAGAGAATCATGGATTACAGTCTTCTGGTTGGGATTCATTTCAGAGAAGCATCAGTCGCTGGAGAGCTGATTCCTTCTGGAGCTCGCACGCCTATTGGTTCGCACTCTTGAAAAACCGAAAAAATCATTTCTCTCCTTTTAGAATGTACCAACCAAGTAGGATTTTTATCAACTGCAGGTGAATTTGAAGACGAATCCGCCCCTCGTCTCTCAAGAGCAGACGTTGATCAGCTTCTATCTGATCCCACAAGGTAAACACAAACACAAATCAAACTCAAATACTTAGAAATTAGAAAGCAACTTCTCGATTTCGGGTCGAATAAATTGGTTTGTTGTTGCAGATGGGCTAGTATCAGACTTGGAGGAAACATGCCGGCTCGAGCTGAGAGGACAATGAGGAGAAGCGACTTGGAGTTCCAGCTAGTTGGAGAACCAACGGGAGAGTACTACGAGGTTGTTATGATCTTTGGAATCATAGACATTCTTCAAGACTATGACATTAGCAAGAAACTCGAACACGCCTACAAGAGCATTCAGTACGATTCTACTTCGATCTCAGCCGTTGATCCGAGGCTGTATTCGAGACGTTTCCGTGATTTCATCTTCAAAGTCTTCACTGAGGACAATTGAAACAAGTCTCCTCTGTTTATGGCCTTATCAGGTTTCTTGTGGCCCAAGAAAAAGAGCTTTAGGTATATATATACTCACATTATACTTTTTTCCTTTTCTTTTAATTTATAAATCGTTCTGATTTTATAATAAACTATGTAACTACAGTTGACATCTATAGCAGTGATTTCTTGTTTTTTTCTGTTCTGAATCGTTATTTCACGAATAATATTGATCATGATGAAAATAACATTAAAAAACATGACCTCTATGCATTAATCCAGATCAAGAAAAGAAAAAAAAAAACTCGATAAATACAAGGAAAACAACTAAAAGGAAAACAAGAACAAATGGATAAATACACCATATGAAATTAATCACCTAATTAAAACGAGTTTTCACATTTCTCATACAAGTACAACATCCTTTCACTTAACTCATCGCAATTCATTTTGTAATTATGATCCACTTGAAGATGCAAAGTGTAGAAGAGCCTCTCTCCTTGAGACCTTGAAGATGAAACATCCACAAGAACAAAACCATCTTCTTCTAAACCACTCAACACATTAGATATCGAAAAGTTATGAATCTTGGACGAAGAGATTTGAACCATCACTTCGTTGTCTCCAAGCCTAGTCGCGGAAACGGTCGAAATATAACTTGCAACCGCCTTTGGTTGCGGATTATTGTAATGTCCAATGTCTCTTTGCCCCGATACTCGCACCAAAAGTTCTTCTTTCTTCTGTGTAAGCTTCTTCACTTGATTTTGCAGCTCTGGTATGTACTTCAAGCTCCGCGAAACCGTCTCAGGGATACTTAGCTTCTTCTGCAAGAAAGTAAAGAGAAAAATGGTTAATTCAACATCCTTAATCGAATAAATCGGTATAATCACTGTCAATTGGTTTTGAGATGGAACAAGACATAGCGGATTAGCTATACTTACTGAGTGATCTGAAGCTGGAAGACATGAACGGAGAGATGAGAACATGGAATTGATTTTCTTGCGTCGGTCACGTTCACTAGCATTGTGATTGAGCTTCTTGATCACGACCGGATTGTTGTCTATTTCATTTCCTTCCGACGAAACAGAAACCCCTAAGCTGTTCTGATAATGAGCCACTCCATAAGTTTCCGGTACCGGAAAATCAAGAAACGTGCCGTTAATGAGGCTGTCTCCGGCACCGTAGTAGCTCTCGTACTCTCCCGTCGATGGCCAACCAAAGTTTGGGAACAATGGAGGTACTAATGCACACATTTTGTTGGTTACTTAAGAACAAGTTTTTAGATTCTGTTTTGTGTTGTTTGAAGCTGTTTTGGTTGGAATATTATTGTCTCCCGATTATATATATACGGATAAACGATTAAAGAAGTAAATCTCTACTTGATAAATAATAACTAACAAACTATATAATAAGTGTTTTTTTTTATTCGTTAAGACTATATACAGTATATGATAATAAGTGTTATACGACTTAGTTATATACTATAAGAAGAAATATTTAGGTCTCTATAGAGAGAGGACCATAAGTTGACACGAGCTAAAGTCTATGTTCCACGTGTGAAGTAGGTCTAGTCACTAGTTGAACATATTGTATAAGAATCAAAAACGTATATTACATGTATTTAAACTATAAGAAGATTATTGAGAGATGACTCAGACGAGTGAGAATGTTGAGAGCTCGTGGAAATAATGTGGAAGATGCTTTAAGCGTCTTTACTTCTTCGTTCCAAAACATTTTTATGTTGTAAGCCTATACATAAGCATTTTCATGGTGTAAGCCTATACATAAGCATTTCAAAATGTATTATCTTTGTCTTAATTAAATAAATGCAGCCTTGTTATTTAATACATATCAATTATAATACTTGGGTCAACTTGATTCCAAACTAAATTATGTCGGGGTTTAGTTATTGTTTCAAGAAAGGGTCAGAAATATTCCAAAATTGTAAATGTGAATCAATGAGGTTTCAAAAGATTCCTGTTGTGACCCACATTTCGTAACTAATATGATAATCTCTGAAAGGTACAGTTATCGTCCTGTAAATTCATATTTTTATTTTGCTTCATATATTTTTAGACCCAAGCCAAAATAAACCAAACTTTAAAATAAACAAATACATTTTATTTCTATACTAAATCCAAAGATTTATTATTTTTTCAAAACCAAAACTTCCAAGTTTTTTCTTGGGACAATTACAAAAATACCACATTTTAATGATAAGTTTGCAAGCGTGCCACATGCATGTACACTTTTGCAAATCTGCCACTTATTTATCCCAAAAAGTCAGTTTTGTCCCTTTCTTCTCTCGCACACGAAATAATCCAGATTTTTTTATTTATGTTTTTCCTTTTTTTTTTCTCTTTCTCTTTTTCTCTTTCTAGATCTGATTTTTTGTTCTCTTTCCTCTTTCTTCTCTCTCTCGTTCTAGATCTTTCTTCCTCTTTCTTTCACTTTCTTCTCCTTCATCTTTCTTCTATCTCTCTTTTTCTAAATCTGGTTTTTTTTCTCCATCCTCTTTATTCGCTCTCTCACTCTCTCTCTCTCTCTTTCTCTCTCAAAACAGATCTAGAGCTCTTTTTGGATTTAATATCTTTGGAGAAATCAGAAGAAAAAAGAAGAACAAATTTAATTTTTTTTTTGAGAAATTTGAATGTATGAAAGTAAACCAGATATAGAGCTTTTTGGGGTTTAATTTCGTTGGAAGAAGTAGAAGAATAATAGATTTTGATTTTTCTGGGGAGATTTGAAGGTATGGATTTGTGTTTGTTTTCATTTTTGTGATTTCTCTATGGACGGAAGCTTTTTTTTGTTTATTTGATTTGTGTTGTAGATATGAGTTTTTGATTACAAATCTAAGGGTTTTTTTCGATTTGGTTTACAGATTTGAGTTTTTGATTATTTCTGGGTTTGTTTTGTTTTTGATGTTATTCTTATTGGTCTAAGATTTTGACGTTTTTATAATTTTTTTAAAGGTTTATAAAGATTTTTACAAGTTTTATAAAGGGTTTTAAAAGGTGTATAAAGCTTTTTAAATGTTTATAAGGGGTTTAAAAAGGTTAATTAAGTTTTTAAAATATTTATAAGGTTTTTTACAAGGTTTATAAGATTTTTAAAAGGTTTCGTAAGACTGTTTAAAAACCTTAAAAACTGTTTAATATTTGAATGAAATTTTTTTAAGGTTTATAATTTTTTTTAAAGGTTTATAATGATTTTTTACCAATTTTATAAGGGTTTTAAAAGGATTTTTTACAAGTTTTATAAGGGTTTTAAAAAGATTTTTTACAAGTTTTATAAGGATTTTAAAAGGATTTTTTACAAGTTTTATAAGGATTTTTTTGTTTTTTGTTTTTATAATGTGAATGAAAATCCTAACCCCCTCCCCCCCAAAATCTATATCCTAAATGCCTAATAGTTAACCAAAACTAAAAAATTTACAGTCGTTTGTATATTTTACAAGTCTTTATAAAACTTGTATATTTTTCGTTTTTTTAAAGGTTTATAAGGATTTTTTACAAGTTTTATAAGGATTTTTTTACAAGTTTTATAAAGGCTTTAAAATGATTTTTTACAAGTTTTATAAGGGTTTTAAAAGGATTTTTTACAAGTTTTATAAAGATTTTTTTGTTTTTTGTTTTTATAATGTGAATGAAAACCCTAACCTCCCCCCCCTCCCAAAATCTATATCCTAAATGCCTAATAGTTAACCAAAACTCAAAAATTTACAGTCGTTTGTATATTTTATTAAAACGTTTTTGATTTTTCTTCTCCTTTTGAGTTTTTCTGAGAACATTATTCTTCTTCTTTTTTCATATATTCACCAGATCTGTGACCAAAAAAAAAAATCTATCAGATCCAATCTCAGATCGGAGACAGCAAAAATAAAATTCAGATCCAATTTTACAATTTCGAGATCTGATTCAGAGAGAAGAAACAACTTATGTGATCTAAACATCAAATCTAATCTGATTTTTGAAAGAAGAAGAAAAAAATTATGAGTGAGAAAAAATAAAAAAAGATACAAAGTTACGAGAGAAAGAAAAAGAAAAAAAAATTATGAGAGAGAAAAAAAGATAAAAAAACTATTATTGAGGATAATCTGGAAATATGCACAAAAAAAGATGACACGATTGTAAAATTTGCAAAAAATAGCATTTTTGAAAAGTGGCATGGAACATGTGGCATTTTTTAAAATTTCTCTTTTTTCTTTGATCCCTCCTAAAAAACGCCTTCTTATCGTTAATTTTTTGTCACCTCGTTATCAATCTACACTACAATATATCTCTTTTCAAAAAAAAATATATCTCTCTTCAGAAAATCTATTTTGTGTCGTCCATTTTCTCCTCGACTAATAACCCATATATTTACTAGTTATTAAAACTGAATTTGTTTTTGTACGACAAAGATTTGTCAAAAACGTATCTAAACATAAAACATATAAAATTGGATAATTTAAGTGAAGGATATGAACAAATAAGGAAATAACACTCCATGAACTCTGCCAAAAAAACACATATAATGGTTTTTCTTTTTGGTAATTGTAATACTTTTCAAATTTTATTTGCTGCATAATTTTAAATTATTTTAAAATATCCAATTAAAGCATTAACAATATATAAATATAGAATAAAGATGTTAAAATAAAACAAAGTTTTCAAAAACATTTGATGAGAATTTTATACTTTATTTTTGTTAATTTTACACTTAATATTTTTTTTTCATGGCTAAAATTTGTTTTTGCCTAATATATTAACTCCCAAATCAATGGATAATGTATTCTAATGATTCATAATTAACTCTTTAAATGCCAGGACCATCCACTAATAATGCAACTTGCTCACTTGTAACGAATCTTCTAAATTAGAGCCCAAAATTTAGTATTCCCCCCTTTCACAATACCTGTCATTCTAGTATTATTTTCTTGTTTCAAATTAGTTGTCATTCTACAATTTCAATGCATATTTATGATCAATTTTTTTTAATTTTGTCATTAACTTTTAGCTCATTAATTATTTTTATCAAATAAAATAGTGTATTAATTAGGGGTAAGACTGAAAATTTAATGGTTTTCTTAATTTGTATGAAATCCTCTAGAACGACAAGTAATTTGAAACGGAGGGAGTATGTAATAGAATTCTAGAACTCTATATTTAAATGTTGCCAACAATTAATGATATCGTAGTTGTAATAAAATCCCTCTTTTGTATTTTCTCATTTGATTTGCTTTGAGGGTAGAAGGAGACCTACTTCCCGTAGCAAAAGGTTTTGCCACCAAAAATATATTTGTATTAGTAACCAGTAATGTCGAATCGAAGTATAGACAAGAATAAAATTAAAGTTTATAGCTGTAATATGAATTACTTATCAGTCAATAGCATGTAGTAATCGATCATTGACTTCCATAAAAAAAACGAAACAATTCGAGTACATACGCTTTGGTCAAGATTCAAGAATGTTAGATTTTAAAGAGAAAAGGACGAGAAAACTAAAAGAAACAAGAGAAAATTTATCATCTAAACGAGTTTCCACATTCCTCATACAAGTACAACATTCTCTGACTTAACTCTTCACAATTCAGCTGATAATTATCCATATTTCCCATTTGAAGATGCAAAGTGTAGAAGAGCCTTTCTCCTTGAGACCTTGAAGATGAAACATCCACAAGAACAAATCCATCTTCTTCTAACCCACTCAACACATTAGATATCGAAAAGTTATGAATCTTGGACGATGAGATTTGGACCATCACTTCGTTGTCTCCAAGCCTAGTTGCTGAAACCGTCGATACATAACTTGCGACTGCCTTTGGTTGCGGCTTATTGCAATGTTCAATTTCTCTTTGACCCGATACTCGCACCAAGAGTTCTTGCTTTTTTTGTATTAGCTTCTTCACTTGCTCTTGCAGCTCTGGTATGTACTTCAAGCTCCTCGAAACCGTCTGAGGTATACTTAGCTTCTTCTGCAAGAAAATAAATGAAAGAAAAAGGGTTAATTCAATATTCTTGTCCTAAATGGTTATAAATGCACAGACAAACGTCTTAGAAATCCCACATAAAAATAACGTAGTTGACCTAATCGAACGACTCAGATTAATTATTGCCAATCGGTTTTGAGATGAAACGGATTCAAATGACATATCAGAGTCACTACTTACCGATTGATCCGAAGCTGGAAGACATGAACGGAGAGATGAGAACAAAGAGTTGATCTTCTTGCGACGGTCACGCTCACTTGCATTGTGATTAAGTTTCTTGATCACGACCTGATTGCTGTCTATCTCATTTCCCTCAGACGAAACAGATACTCCCAAGAGGTCTTGATGATGAGCCACTCCATAAGACTCCGGTACCGGAAAATCAAGAAACGTGTTGTTGTTGAGATTTTCTCCGGCGAAGTAGTAGCTCTCGTACTCTCCCGTCGACGGCCACCCGAAGTTTGGGAACAATGGAGGTACTAATGCACACATTCTTGCTTGATTAGGAGACAAGTACTCTTTAGATTCTGTTTTCTCTTGTAACTTGTTTTGGTTGGGATTATGGTGAACTTAGGTTGTATATTAATTGTCCATTGTATATATATACGGATAAAAGGATTAAATAAACAAATCTCTGTTTGTTAAATATAACAATGTTTAATTGTGTTTTAAAAATTTCATCAAAGTATATAACAATTGTTAACACTTTATACAATAAAGAGAAATATTTGGATCTGAAAACGTAGGTCGACACAAGTCAGAGTCTATGTTCCACGCGTGAACTAAGTCTAGTCACCATTACACTAATCATATAAGGATTAAAGAATAATATAACATGTGTTAAAAATACACTCAAATATAACAAAGATTATAATTTACATATTGAAAGATGACTCAGACTGAAGAAACTGTTGGAGGCTCGTGGATATCAGGTGGAAGAAAGCTTTTGGCATCTTCCTCGTCCCAAACATTTGGATGTTGTAAGCATATACATAAGCAATTCTCATGTTGTAAGCATATACATAAGCATTTTATTTATTTGTTGACCTACGAAAAAAAACGCATCTCATTTGAATTTTGATTAGTATATTAACTAAATGTTAAATTATTGTTAGCCTTGTTAATTTTAGTTCAATTAACAACGGTCGGTGATATAACATGTTAAGGCACTATTGATCTAAGGTCAACTTTTAGGTCATCTCTATCTAATCATTACCTTTAAGTTCAAGTAACCAAAATTATGTTGGTCTGATTCAGACAACAAACTAATACATTTTCAAGAACAGGTAAAAAATATTCCAAAATTGTAGATGTGAATCAATGACGTTTCAAAGATTCTCATAAGTGACATACATTTTCCAAAACTAATATAAAAATCCCCTGAAAGCTACATTTATCAATGCCGGCCTCTTCCACGTCCACCACGCCCCCCACCGCGGCCACCTCTTCCTCGGGAACCACCACCGCCACCTCCTCTTCCCCGGGAACTCCCACCTCCTCTCCCTCTAAAACCGCCTCCTCCTCTACCTCTGAAACCGCCTCTAACAGTATCAGACTTCAGTCCAAGAGACTGAACTCCTCTCCTCTTGTTTCTTTGCCCATCTTCATCATCATCGTCTCTATCTCCTCTGTCTTCTTTGTATTTGGATGACCTTCTCGCCTTGAAAGAAATCTCACGGGATCCTCCAGGACCGAATTTGACATCTTTCGAGGCTCCATAGTTACCATGCCGTTTCTCTATAGCCTTAACACGCTCGCCCATAGGAAGATTGTCTTCTTTAGCCAGTGAAACGCGGTTGTAGAAAGCTTCTGCGTGCCGCTCGTCTTTCACTTCCAACAACCTGACACCAAATCTTCCACATCAAGAAAGAACAGAAACATAGAGTGTTGTGTCTAAATCTTGGAATGTACTCAAAAGTCACTAACTTTGTGTTCTTCGATTTCTTGCTTGGCCTTGTGCTCCCATCGCCAGCTTCGTCATCTGAAGCTTGTGATGCATCAGAATCGCTGTTCTCATCGTCTGTTACAGCTTCAAAGTGTTCTTCTAACAAAGACGGTTGCTTCTTAGAAGAAGTAATAGGGTGTAGAACACCATATTCATATGATTCTGGATCGATTTGGAAGTCCTGAAAACCAGATAGAGATTCCCAAGAATCAGTTAAATTCAATGTGAAATAGAGCAACAAAAAGAAACAAGCAAAAGCCTCGAAGTATTATTGTTAATACCGGATTTTGGAACAAAGGTGCAAACCGGCCACTTTCGAAATCCTCGCTAGTAAGTACGGATTTCTTCTTCTTTGACACTTTCTTGGCAGCTTCCTCATCCTCGACAGTTTTCTTTTCCTCTTCCGCATCTTCCTCGTTGAGGATGGCATCTGCCAGGTCACGGTTAACCTTTACTTTTGGCAACCTTCTCTTCCTCTGCAGCAAGCACAAGACACACATATGTGCTTGTAAGTAACCAACAAACAAACAAAAATCTCCGAATGCTGCTTAGATTAGAAAAACAAACTGTGATTCTCTGGGCACGATCCGCTTCTAGCTTCTCTTGCTTCTTCCGTTCTAAGTAATCATCATATGCAAAAGGCTGAGCCACTGCCAAAGCCTGTAAAAGAGAAAGAGAGAAGTTATAAGGAAGAAACATCTCAGAGACTATTTTGAATTTACAATGTATGAAAATGCTAAGTATTTACCTTTTTGTACAAATTGTGATTCATAAAATATCCATGCATTTGAGCTTTCAAAAGATCTGTCCCAATTAAATGAGTCAGCTGCAACTTCTCTAGATCTTCTTTTGTCACAAATTTGTAATTATCGTAAATAGTTGTTTGTCCAGTTTCCTCCATCTCTTCCTGAGAACAAGATTTCAAGAAGAAGTGTTTGTAACAATGGCCACACCACTGGAATGATGGATATTGCAAAGAAAAAATTGTATCAGATAAATACCGTTAGATTTTCAAGAGGAGAACACCATTTGGGGGCGGGACCAAGTTCAGGTATGAAGTAAGATGGGATTAGGCTAGAGTCTAAAGCCAGAAGCATAAGTCCACTTCCACGGAACACACAAATGTCGTTTATTCCTCCTCCAGTGGGTTCAATGCTGGTCATACCTTCTCCCTGGAAACAAATTGTCAAAAGCTGTATCTAGCCAAAATCTGCTGTATTTCAATACCACAACTCGTAGAGTTCAAGAAACCGAAAGGTAAACCCAATCTTATTGGAAGCTTACCGTATTCGGATCCCATATTCTAACAATGTGCTTGTCAGTAGTAACCAACTTGGGTTGTTGAGTGTTAAGAGTCCGTTGCCACTTAATACTCAAAATCGGGCTCTCGTACCTGCAAATTTTGCAGAAAGACAATGAACACCAAGGAAATAGGCCCTTAAGTTATAGCATACATGATTAATGTTGAGTTAATACAAACAGAGTAATACTTACATGTGATCCTTCACTCGTATGGGAGTTGAAGTACGCAAGTCGTATATGAAAACCTGCAGATATAGAACAGCACAGTCAACAAAACATAGCTATATAGTCAAACTGACATACCGGTTTTTAGAAACTTACAGACAAAAAAAATGAAATATAGAACCAAACCTTTCCCGCACTACTTCCGACGGCTACTTGAAGACCTTCACTGTCATCAAACTCTATAGCAGTAACCTCCTATTAGGCAATAAATATCACAAGATTAAGACTGATGCAATCATCACCAATCACGTTTAAGCTACGAAAGTCTGTTTATATGGAACATAAATTGAGAAGATTCACCGCAGCAGCGTCACCACCATGTGTAACCGCATTAATTCTAGCAGCAGATGATTTCATTCTCATATCGAAACATTCCACAGCCCCATCCTCACCACCACAAGCAATTAATCCATGGAAATTGCTGGAATACAAAAACAAATAGAGCTTAAACGTGAAAAAAAGTAATTTGAAGCAGTACGATTCATCATTCACTTATTACAAATATTAGAAAAAATGCCAATTGGATATACAGACCTTCGAGAAACAACATTCAGTGCAGGGGATTGAGTGCTGAGAGGAGAGAGAAATCTTCCCTAAAGAGAAAGAAGGCATATCTCAACAATCATCGACTGAGGTAGATCACAAGGCCACAAAGACTAACTATTATATTCATCGAAACGTACCTGCTCCAAATTGATTCTGTATAGATCTGGTGAAGAAGCAGCGCAAAGCAGATCACAAGTCCAGGAATCATAAGTCATATCTCTCCCCATCCTGCAAAGAAACGAGAGCTTTTTAGACCAATGCCAGATCAAACTTCTCAAAACATATGTCACAGACCAACAAAGCTAAAATACCTTGGAATTCGTAAACTGTGGTGTTTCCCGTATTTGGCGTGTAGATTAATAGAACGATCAGCACATAAGAAGGCAAGCTTTGAGTAGTCATCATCCAATATCTGTGGAGCCAACAAACACATTACTGAATCAGAAACAAGAGAGTAACAAGAAAGGTTCAGACACAACTCATGGAGCAGTAAAGCTACCTCGAAATCAACTATCTCAGAATCCAAATGTCTCTCAAACTTCAAAGCGAGCTGCCTTAGCTCATAAACTTTGACCTGTGGTGGATATATGCCTGATTCAACAAACAAATCAGTGAAAAGGCGCACGAGAAGTAATTACTTATCTTACTTCTCGTTAATAACATCTAGAGGAAAACAAGATGAAAACGTACCTGAAG
Organism: Arabis hirsuta; assembly: GCA_964056655.1. Lineage (NCBI taxonomy): Eukaryota > Viridiplantae > Streptophyta > Magnoliopsida > Brassicales > Brassicaceae > Arabis > Arabis hirsuta. Next base: position 3,473,449 of record OZ053308.1, on the reverse strand, counting down.
CAATCAAGAACTCTCCGTCTGGAGTTGCTTTGATTCTAGTAGTGGCAGTCTCAAACTTCAAATCCTGAAGCAGCTCCACTCTTTGCATATAATCTTAACAAGAAATAGACACAAAACAATAGTTCATCAACACTACTATGAACATTGAATTTGAGAGATTCTCAAAGATATCATTAAGCTTCAATTAAGTGAAGAAGATTCTAATTCCCACGAGCAAACTTAAAGCTAAACTTAAATCCCAGAGAACACAAAAAGGAGGAGTTTTTAAGAAATAGCAAATCAAACTTCCGAGGAGTTTTAAACGATTCAGAGCTCACAGAAACCCAAGTCAATTAGTGATACTTACGAGGGTTTTTGCGGAGAGCTCGTTGCTTCTTAGGATTAAGCCAAGTCGCAACATTGGGAGCAGAAGAAACATGGTATAACTTAACTCCATTAATGGAGGTCGACTTCAGTTTATCTCCATAAGACGTCATCTTCAAACTAGGTTAAAAAATAAAAACCACTCTGCTTAGCTTCCTCTCCTTGACGGCGAGTTACAGAGAAAATCCAAAATCGAAGGAACAATAAAAATGGAAGAAACCACCACACTTGTTGTTAAGACGGTCGTGCTCCGGCAAAACAAAAGTCGACGATGACCAATAATTTTTAGGTTTCTTTGGTCGCTTTTTCTTTATTGGGCCTTTTTAACAACCCTAAATCCTTAATGGGCCTATTTTCAATTTTTGTAAATTATTGGTGAAATAGGGGAAAAAATCCTTTGTCCTCAAATTAGGGTTTATCTAAGATTCAGTCGTCCACTGCACTTGAAATTTTCTTCGCAAGCTCTCAAGAGTTCCGGTACGCGATAATTTCTCTCTCTCTCTTTGATTTTTTAGCTTTTTTCATCAAAGGGTTGTGTGTATTTTCTGGGTTGGTTTGGAATTTAAGCTATACAGGACTTTGATTGTTTGCACTGATTCGTTGTAGTTTTGAAGGAAATTTGATTACTTTCTGTTAGATTTCAGTTTTATGTTTATGATTCGTGAAAAAAAAGTTACTCCTTTAGCATCTGATTGTTTGTGATTTGCTTAATTTGTGTTGAATTAGCATAAATTTTTGTAGGAAGATGGTGAGGCCGTATGGGATTAAGGTGAACAAGAGAAAGGAGAGACAAGAGAGGTACGATAAAGAAGAAGATGAAGAAGATGAGCAACCAAAGTTTGAGCAGAAACAAAAAGCAGAAGAAAGTGTGAAGAAGGCGAGAAAAGAAAGCACCTCAAAAGCAGAGGAAAACAATGAAGAGAAGGAGGAGACTGAGGAAGCAGAAGATGATATTGATGAAGGGATACCTATTAACCTTGCTGATCCTAAAACGGAAAAGCCCGGTGTTGTTTTCGTGCTTGAGAAAGCCTCTCTTGAAGTTGCTAAAGTTGGAAAGGTATTTTTTGTAGGAATGTTTGCATTAACATAAAAGCTATGGATTTGTTCAAGGTGCTAAGTATTTGAAAGGATATAGTTCCGGAGTCTAATTTGTGCTAATATATGTGTTGTTGTTCTTGTGTGCAGACTTATCAGCTACTGAATTCCGATGATCATGCTAATTTCTTGAGAAAGAATAACAGAAATCCTGCTGATTACCGACCAGACATCACGCATCAGGTTGGAATTTTAGAACTTTAAAATGCATATTTTTATAAGAAATTGTGACTCACCTCGAGTGATCTTCCCTCTTCAGGCTCTGCTAATGATTTTGGATAGTCCGGTTAATAAGGCTGGGAGGTTGAAAGCAGTTTATGTTAGAACAGAAAAAGGTGTCCTTTTTGAAGTTAAGCCACATGTTCGTATACCGAGAACTTACAAGCGATTTGCTGGAATTATGTGTGAGTTCTCCGATTTTCCTCTCATCCTCGGGAGATATTTTGCTACTTTAACCTCTCGGGTTTCTTATCCAATTTTGTTGGTCTTGTAGTGCAATTGCTACAAAAGCTTAGCATTACTGCAGTTGGTGGGCGTGAGAAACTTTTACGGGTGATCAAGAACCCTATTGAAAAGTATCATCTACCGGTTAACTCACGAAAAATAGGTTAAAAAGCCTTTAGTTTCCTCCTCCATTTGTTATTTTATCTTGCATCAGGATGAGCTAAAAAATAGGGGACTGTCTTTTTCTTTTTTTCAGGCTTCTCGTATAGCTCTGAAAAGCTGGTCAATATGCAGAAGCACCTAGCTACCGTCTGTAATGATACAGACACTGTTTTTGTGGTTAGTGATCTCCAGATATTTCTTATCTCACTTCTCTGCACAAACCCCAGATTCCTTTGCTTTAGTGATAGGCTTTAGCTTTCAACTTCCACATACTCAAACCCGTGCCATTTTTTTTTTACCATTTCAGCTCGGTGCGATGGCACACGGGAAAATAGAGTGCGACTATATCGACGATTTTGTGGCCAGTAAGTCTTCTTCACTAATCTTTTGTTGAAAAGGAGTGTTTTTGAATGATGAAAACATATAATCTGAAAGAGGTTTCTGGTTTCTTGATTTCTTCAGTTTCAGGGTATCCTTTGAGTGCAGCCTATTGTATCTCAAGAATCTGCGAGGCATTAGCAACAAATTGGAATATAATTTAAAGAAATGTTTTGCAAGAAGGTCCTTGGTTTTTTCTATCTACTGTTTGTAATGGTGGAAACATTTTAACTTTCTTCTGTTTGCACACAACATTGTTCACACATTATCGAGTTTTAAAGTTCGTTACTTTTCCCCCGAATTTTCGAAGAAGATACCTTTAAATTTGATTATTGTGAACTAAAAAGAAACACATCAATTAGTATCTCTTACCTAACTGCACCATCTTTTTATTTAATTCCTCTTATTATTTAATGTTTTCTCGAACCATTCAGTGCAGCATGTGACAAGGATCGACACAAAATCAAATCGAATCACTTTATTAATCAACATTAGTTGATCGAATTAAAATAAAGTTTTTTAAACAAATAAATACTCGTACAGTATAAACCAAATCAAATTATACCGACTCCTGAGCTCTGTACTTACAACAGCAATTGTTGGGAATCTTGTCCCGTGATCATCGAGTTTTAATAATTTATTTAGTCACGAACCCGACTCAATATATACTAGTATTTTTTTTTTTTTTTATAATAACAATTTTCATATTTAACCACACCGACAATTAGAAATCCCACAAAATTTTATTCAACCACTCAATTGAAACAAAATTTTGAAGAATCCATGTTCTAATCAAAATCCACTCACACACAACAACAAGAAGATACAAAACACAACATGCATTCCCGCTAATAAACAAATCACACTACTACATTTTTGTATTTTTATTCTTTTGCATTTTGGTTACTCATAAACCACCGATGTATCAAGCACCCAAACGGCCGGCCAATACACCGACCCGAACCATATCTTTCCATCATCTCTCTCATAAACTTCACTAACATACTTCATCGTTGTCCCTTCACTGTCCTCGAGCATCTCGATAATCTCTCCCGTCTCCCCGGAGACTTTCACGGCGACTCCATGCGGTTTCCCTCCGTTAATGAGATGAATCATAGTCTCCATTTTCATTATCTTCATGAAAAACTTCCCAACCAAAGGGTGAATACCAAACACACGAGTGAACAAACTTATTTTGCTATGTAATGCGACCCAAAAATCGCCCGTAGGCGTGCGCCTGATATTGTCCATAGAACCCGGGACCTTCCCGAAAACCTCGTTGGTCCCGGCTTTAGGACCTTTGACCCATATTCTATGTAGAGTGTATGTACCGGTTTCACATGTGACTACAAACGAGCCGTCCTTGCTTAGAGCTAAACCATTTGGTAAATGAAGTTTGTCCATTATAACTTTGGCTTCTTTCTTCTTCATATCGTATCTAATTACTCTTCCCGCCTTCTCCGCGGATATAGACACATAGAATACTTCCCTATCCAACAAAACCAACATAGTAAATGGATAAGTACCATGTCCACAAATATATACAAATGTATAACAAATTAGGAAAGTGTGAACATTTTGATTACCTGAAGTGGTACTTATCGCTGCTATCATTGAAGTAGAAAACATCTTCTTCTTCGTCTATATCCATTTGGTTTGCAAACATTACTTTACGACCATCGACTTCACTAACAACTAACTCGGCCAAACCTCCCTCTGGCCCGACTTTCATGACCCCAAAGTAACCGTCACAAATGTACAAATCTCCTGTTTTCTTATGGAAGCTTAGTCCCAATGGCCTCCCACAACTTGGTACAACCTCATCTCTCGAACAGTTCTCTCTTCATTAATACAAAAAAAAAAAAATCAAGTAATTGGAAACATTGACTAAAATCCTAAATGGTGAAGAATATATTCCACTTCAAAAATGAATTTGAACTAATATATAAGAAACAGAGTAAATATAATAAACATATAATTCAACTTTTTCTTTTCAATGGCCATCATCTTCCCAAACCCGATACCAACTTTTGTAATACTCTTTCAGAACATGATTGAGTTAGGGATGCAAAGTTCAACCTAGACCAAACCACCAACACTAGATCACCACCAACTTCACCACCAACTTGGTTAATCTAACTTATCTAAAGGTGAAAAATCAAAACCCATTTGATTAACAAAGAAACTGATAACTTGGCAAAATATGTATGGTGTCTCTTAGATCAATATTGTGTAATTAAAGCTTATCTATCCTCCTAATCTAATAAAATAGTTTGCCGACCAACAAAAACCATTTGATTACACAAGAACTAATAAAATGAAAGAAGGGTGATACTAAGCCAAAGCCACTAGATCACCAACTATTTAGTTAATATAAGTTATTTAGAGGTCCAAAAGAAATAAAGGAAAGGTAATTTGGTAGTTTGATATTACTAGCAAACCTGTGAGGAGAAGTGTAGGCGAACTCAACCCAACCGAGTTCTTCACCGCGCCATTTGAGGATGCGACCGTCGGTGACACCAACATAAGGACCTTCACCATTTGGATCAAAGTCTAAACTCTCTGGTCCAACTCCGGGAAGAGGAATGGTCTTAGCCAGTTGGAGGATGTGTTTCGAGCCTTTTATCTCCTCCGGTCCGATGATCCATGACCAGAAGAAGAAAGTAAACACAGCTAAGATAACCGGAACGGCGGCGACCGGCGTCAGAACTCTGCGGCTAATCGGCATCTCACTCTCAGGAGAAAATGTTTTTTGTGAATGAATGAGACTGAAATTAATTACTCTATATATAGAGAATATATGAAAATGTGAGTCAAGATGATTCTTTCACTTAAAAGGTACACGACACACACACGTTACACACGTAAGTCTCAGTGTTATTTGCTTGGCTTAAAGTGGCACGTGTCTATCAGATCGAGATACAAAATTTGCTTGAATTATGTAATACATAATGGGAAGGTTTAACAGGCTAATTTTTTTTTTTTTTAAAACATTATTTTAACAAGCTAATTGAATAATTTTTTTTTATTTCTAAAAAATTGATTTTATAGAGTTTTAATATCTATTAAAAATTATAATAACGGTTAATTATAATTATATTATTTTTTGTACTAAACAATTTTTTTAATTTTAAATCAGTAATAATTTAATAAAATAATTAATATGTCTTGAAATTCACAATTCATTATTATTAATTAATTTTATAAAAATTATAAAAAATTGTGACAAAACTAATTTTTATGAAACAAATTCTTTTATCAAAACATTACTATTCTAGAAACAAAAACAGGAAGATAGGTCGTGTTCCCGAATATTCTCTTCCATTCATTTGTAGTGCTCATTAGTCATTACATATTTGGAAAACGCATAACTACATCAGCTTATTATTTAATTTAATACTGCAAGTATTTTTTTGTTTGGTAATAACAATTTTCATATTTAACCACACCGACAATTATAAATCCCACAAAATTTTATTCAACTTATCAATTGAAACAAAATTTTGCCAGAATCCATGATCTAATCAAAATCCACTCACACACCAACAACAACACACAAAAGCAACAAGCATTACCGGTAATAAACAAATCACACTACTAAATTTTTATTCTTTTGCAGTTTGGTTACTTGCGATCATAGACCACCGATGTATCAAGAACCCAAACGGCCGGCCAAAACACAGACCCGAACCATATCTTTCCATCATCTCTCTCATAAACTTCACTAACATACTTCATCGTTGTCCCTTCACTGTCCTCGAGTATCTCGAGAATCTCTCCCGTCTCCCCGGAGATTTTCACGGCGACTCCATGAGGTTTCCCTCCGTTACTGAGATAAATCATAGTCTCCATCTTTAACGTCTTCATGAAAAACTTCCCGACCAAAGGGTGAATAAAAACCACATGAGCGAACAAACTGATTTTGCAATGTAATGCGACCCAAAAATCGCCAGTAGGCGTGCGCCTGATATTGTCCATGGAACCCGGGACCTTCCCAAAAATCTCGTTGGTCCCGGCTTTAGGACCTTTGACCCATATTCTATGTAGAGTGAACGTACCGCCTTCGCAGGTGACTACAAACGATCCGTCTTTGCTTAGAGCTAAACCATTGGGTAAATGAAGTTTGTCCATTATAACTTTGGCTTCTTTCTTCTTCATATCGTATCTAATTACTCTTCCCTCCTTATCCCCGGATATAGACACATAGAATACGTCCCTATCCAACAAAACCAACATAACAAATTTACAAGTAAATTCCACAAATATACAACAAATTAGGAAAGTGTGAACATTTCATTACCCGAAGTGGTACTTGTCGCTACTATCATTGAAATAGAAAACATCTTCTTCTTCGTCTATATCCATTTGGTTTGCAAACATTACTTTACGACCATCGACTTCACCAACGACTAACTCGGCCAAACCTCCCTCTGGTCCGACTTTCATGACCCCAAAGTAACCATCACAAATGTACAAATCTCCTGTTTTCTTATGGAAGCTTAGTCCCAATGGCCTCCCACAACTTGGTACAACCTTATCCCTCGAACAGTTCTCTCTTCATTCATCCAAAAAAGAAAAACCGATTAGAAACATTAAGCAAAATCCTAAGCATATACAATCCAACTTATTTTTCTTTTAACCACGAAGTTCAGGATTTTAATTAACCCATAATCTTTCCAGACGTATTACTATCTCATAACATAAATCATGATCGAGATAGGGATGCAAAGTTCAACCTATACCGAACAAATCGCCACTAAATCACCAACAACTTCATCTAATTAAGTTATCCAATCAAGGCCAAAAATAATACTACCCATTTTATTACAAAAGGGTAATTTGGTAATTTTCTGGCAAACCTGTGAGGAGAAGTGTAGGCAAACTCAACCCAACCGAGTTCTTCACCGCGCCATTTGAGGATGCGACCGTCGGTGACACCAACGTAAGGACCTTCACCATTTGGATCAAAGTCTAAGCTCTCTGGTCCAGCTCCGGGAAGAGGAATGGTCTTAGCCAGTTGGAGGATGTGTTTCGAGCCTTTTATCTCCTCCGGTCCGATGATCCATGACCAGAAGAAGAAGGTAAACACAGCTAAGATAACCGGAACGGCGGCGACCGGCGTCAGAACTCTGCGGCTAATCGGCATCTTACTCTCTGTCTCTCAGGGAAAAGTCTTTTTTTTTTTAACGAGTGAGACTGAAATTATTAAGAATATATGAAAATGTGAGTCACGATGTTTATTTCACTTATTAGAAAGGACACGACACACGTTATATATGAAAAAGTGTTATTGCTTGGTTTTTAAAGTGCCACGTGTCTATCAGATTCAGATTAGACATTCTTTTTCTCTTCCATTCATTTGTGATTTGTCACTACTTTCATTACATATCTTGAGAATAATATACCAAAGGTGAAAACTACCAGAGTCGTATCATCCAAACACTTACAAATAACTTAATATATTTCACATGTTCACTTTTAACCAATTACCCAAACCGTCTTAAAACTTAATATATTTCACATGTTCACTTTTAACCAATTACCCAAACCGTCTTAATCCCTCGTACGACCCTCTTTTTTTTCTTTTTTTCAGGAAACAATATACAAACATTTATTTATTTATTTGGTAATCAAATGCAAATTTGCATCCATCTTGCTTTTTGAAGCGACTTTTTTCATTCTACCAAATTAGTCGATGAGCTGTGACAATCAATACCGACATCATTACATGGTATTAGCCAATAGGCGCCATTAACAGTAAACTTTTGGAGCCTCGTAAATTACGGCGAGGACGGTCGTCGTGAATTCGGATGAAAAACAATGAAGTTTTCAAGTTCTTTTATAATATAAGTCTAAAAAATCGATATTATTTTTTTCAACCAAAAAAAAAAACGATATTAATAGAAAAATTTAAACGTAAATTTTTATTTCTCCTAATTGCACCATCATACCTCTCCTGTCTTCTGGCCAGCAACGTATCTATACTAGTTTTAGTATGATTTTTAAAAATTACTAAAAGTTTTGGTCACTTTGACAACAACGACCAAAAAAGCCAGAACAATAATCCAAATTAATATTTTCATTGGCTTCCACATCGCTTTTCTTCGCACGACGATTCTAGAATGTTTATCGAAACTTCCTCGTGGCTGGTCTCCAGAGAGTTTTGAATGTGTGTCGATCGTTTTTTTGTTTCCATGTTTTTAATATTTTTTTGTTGTGGGATCAAAACCATAGGTATAGCAATTTGTTTATCAAACATTTTGTAATCCTAAACTTTTATTTCATAAATGATATTTACAATTTAACCCAAAAAAAATTAAGATTTTCTAGCTAATAGTCGGCTTTTTCTTATAGAAAAACTCGGTGCTGTAAAATACTTGTGTACATGGGCGGACCTATATTGTGAGAAGGGGATGCAAGTGGCCTCAGTAACTTTTGTTTTAGCCATTGTACAAAGTAGGTTTTTCACATAGCAAGTGTTTCACATTTTTATATTTTGAGATCATGAACTTAACAAACAAAATGTTTGTTAGCAAAAAAAAAAAAAAACTTAGTAATAAACAAATGTTTTTGGATCCGCTAATGCATGTGTAACGGAGAGTATAGAGGTTTCGTTTTGTTTAGGGGGTGCACATAATACATGTTAGTATTCAGTTTCGCTGTAAATGACATGTTGTCTAATAAAGAACAAATGTGATCAATTCCCATGGTTGGTATAATCACGAGGATAAATGTTGGATTTTTCGAGGAATCAGAATCGCAGATTTCACGATTTTGATTGTTGGGTTTGATTTGAATGAGTCAATCCCTTAGATTCGCTTCTCATATGAAATTTCTGGTGGCAGTGGAGATTAAACGTAATTTGATAAACAAAACTGGTTTTTGGAATCTCTGCTAGTTTAAGGTTTCAGGGGTGTTTGGTTTGATGTAGTCTCGCTTTGACTGGTTAAAGAATTTGAGTAATTCTCGCTGTATGAGTTTATGTTTGTTCGTATTTGATGATTCTTACATTGTGTTGTGTATTCAGGTGTTGATGTATTGCGTTTTTAACGCAATCTAACATTTGTTTTCAGAGTTTTATCGAGTCTTTTCTTTGTTTTCAGAGTTTTTTCAGGTCGAAACACGTTTGGAACAAGTCTAAGGCAAAATGGAGCAAAAAATTGAAAAAGAAGAGCAAAGGTGCATCAAAACGTATCAGATCGACCGATCCACTTTTGGATCGATCGATCCAGTTATATTCAAACTATCGGTTCCCCTTAGGATCGACCAGACTGCTCGGATTGAAGTTTTGAGGAGCGGATCGATCGATCCATGCATTTAAATCGAGAAAAATGAGGAAATTCAGATTTCCTTATTTTACTCGGCTTTTGCAAGAGATTTCGACCAAGACGTTTTTAGACCTATTTATTTGTTTTTTTTAGCCATTTGTTAAGCACGCTTTATTTTTGATCATCAGACTTTGAGCTTTTGCAATTTTGTAAGCACCAGGGAGACGAATCTCTGACTCTGCGATTATTGAGAAGATTTCTGAACCCTATTGGATTTATGTTTTATTAATCATGAGTTTTTCTTCATCTTCCTGTTGTTTCTTCATCTTCATGTCTGAGTAGATCTATAATTAGGTTTTAGGGTTTCAAAGAATTTCATGAATCAATGAATTAGACATAGATAGGGATTTGTATTTGTCTTCATCTATCGTTGTTCTTATTGCTTGAATTAGATTGATCACTTAGTTCCTGATGTTATGATGTTTAATGCACCAAAAGTGTTCGATTAAATGCCTGAAAGAACGTAGATGAGCAAATTGTCCTTAGCCAACGAAAGCTTATGCTAAGGCGATTTGTGAACATATTAAACCTGCTCGTTAATGTTTGTCTAGAATTCTAAGTTCAAATGACAGTTTAGAATCTTAGGTTGCTAGATAAAGTGATTGATACCACGACAGTGGATTGGTTAAACATTTATGTTTGAATTCGAGACTGCGCTGAATTGTTCCCTGAATAATTGTTTGATTCATGATCTCTGATTTTCTGCGAATATCCCTAAAGCCTGACGTTTTTAATTCATAAGTTCACATCGTTTATTTGTCATTTTTATTTTATTTTGCAAACAATCACATTTTGTCGTCTTAGCTTAATTTCAATCTCATACTTTCGTAGTGTAACACTTGGTCCTTATGGATTCGATCTCATAATTACCACTTCGATTGCTGTGCACTTGCAGTGTTATTTTGGGTTAAAACCTGTGATATCAGTGTATTATCCAAGCAGTTTTTGGGGATCCATAACAAGATCATTAGAGAAAGTTGTTACTGCTTCTTCTAGTGTGTTTATGACCGCGAAACTGCGAACTTGGTAATTGATGTGGCCTCTTTTTTTTGTGTCTAACAAGTTATGGAATGGTTTCTTGGTGAACATGATAATGATAGAAGCAGGAGTCGAAGACCCTCATTGGACACCTCCTCCTGGTTGGAAGCTTGGTGATAATCCTACTCAAGATCATGTCTGTGCCGGAGAAATACGTGAGATCAGAGAAGGATAAGCTATATGATTGGTTGGTATCACCTCATGTCTTATAGCAATTGTATCTCATGTCTGTCTTGGTCTTGAGAAGAGAGATGGAGAAACTCACCTCAAAGTGAACAAACTTGCAAAGCCCGTTTATACTCATGAAGATAACTTGGTTTAAAAAAAAAAAGTAGGCATTTCTTCTTTTTCTCTTTGAATACGGTTTTGGAAACTGGGCAAGCAACAATCCTTTCGGCTACGGTTCTTCACCAGACACAACATAACAAGAAAGCTTGTAATTTACGTTTAAAATTTTATGCAATCTATTATATTAGTTTTTTTATATAATCTTCAATATTTGTATATAGTAATTTGATTTTTTTCATTTTATTTTTTATAAAAAAAATAAATTATTTTTTTTATTTTTTAGAATTCTATTAAATATTATTATTAGACATACAAAACTTAAATTTTTTTTAATAAATTTTAAAGATTAAATTATTATTAAAATTAATATTAAACTAATATTAATGATACCAATGATGTTCTAAGATTGGAAGCATGCTCTAAGAGCATCATTATCAATGAATTGTAATGGGTATCATTAGCATTACTTTATTATTATTTTTAATATTAGTTTAAGTTTTGAGACCCATTAAAAACTTCTTAAGTTTTGTAGAATTAATGATGATATTTATTGGGTTTTAAAGAATTAAAAAAATATTTTTTTTATCAAAAATAAAATGAAAGAAAATCAAATTAGTAAATACAAAAATACAAGATTTTATTAAAACTTGAATAACACAATTATACAAGATTAAAAAAAGATAATCCAACCTTTCACGACCAAAACGTTTTGATCAGCATCTAAGCAGCATTGCTTCAGTTCTTTTCTTATCTGTGAGTAAAAAAACTGCCGATTCTCAAGAAAGGAGGCAGTGATAAAAGGAAAACAAAGATTGAAGCGATCAGGTGTTTAATGATCTTACCTTCTTCAGTCAAATGTAAAAGACACTGTTGGAGAACACCTCATATCTCAGAGTCTGATGGAAAAACTCCCAACCATTTTATATCTATATCATAGGCCATTTGCTCACCGTATTTGCCTTATATATTGGCAAATACCTTAGCAATATAATCAGGAAGATTGCCACCACGGAGCACAGATGCCTCTTCATAAGGTAAGATAGCAGCACAAACCTTATGCAGGACAAAATGATACATTTAAAGAAACATAACACACAATCAAAGGAATCCAACCGTGAGAATAAGAGACTTTGAGGACTTACCTTTTCTCCTTTGGATATGAGTTCGTTAGCTTTTGCCTCCAACTCTTTCTGCTTCACCTGCAATTCATTCTGTGGAACGATTCCTTTGTATACTATTCCACAAAAGGACTGACCGCATTGTAGTTAGATCACCAATTTTTATTAATCAGCTATGTTTACCGAAAATTCGTAAAGGGGTAAACGGATGACAAATCTTTTGACGAGATTATTACCCGTCCGGAAAATGGTACCCTTTCCCAGGCTCCAAATGTCCTAACCCAATTTTCTGCATACACAAATCTAGCACAAATCTAGCAAGTGTCGAGCTGAGTGCAACTTGATCATGAAAAGAATCTTAACTTCAAGATAGACTCCAACACAAATAACAACAAAAATGCAAGAATTGAAAACTACACAACTCAGAATCTATTTTTCAGAATTATTTTCAAAAATGCATCAGTAATTCAGTATCCACTTTGCAGAAAACAAAAATCATTTCTAAAAACATAACAAGTTTTCAATGCCAAAACTACAATCAATCATCAAAGTAGCTCGTTCTTGGTATAAATAACAACACAGGCTAAACTTTATACTTGAATTCAATCAACATTTTCTTTACCTGGAATAAATTTTGCGTCTTGATTCATCAACAAGCCAGTGAACTTCTCCCCCTTTCTCAATTCCATTTTCATCATTTGAACCTTCGAAAACTCCGTAATGGAGAACCTAATGGGAATACACAAACATCATAAATAAAATTCCGAGCAAACTGGCAACCATCTACTCTAAGCACTAATTGAAATTCCATATATTACAATTCCGTCTTTCGATCGAACATCTTGAACGGAAAACTTGAAATCCGAACCGGAGAAAACGATGAAGCAAGTATCCGACGGTTGGCCTCCACCTTGTGGATGAAGCCCGAGATCTCGATGAGATACGGCGGAGAAGAGAGATGGTGACGGTAGAAGGAACCCGAAGGAGGAGAATCGGCAGTTTTTTTTTCGCCGTCGCCGTCGCACGAGAGAGAGAAAGAGATCAGTTGAAACTTTATTTTTACTTTTTTTTGGTTTCGCGTACAACACACCCCCAATAAGCAGACGACACCTGTCCAGATGAACCGCTTCTTCGAGTTCAGTGGGCTGAACCGTTTCATTTCACTTTTGAGACTTTTCCTAATTGTTTATTATTTCTGAACAAAAGAACCCAGAGCAGTTTTATGGATATTTATGCTCTAAGGTTGGAAGCAAGGGCTCATTCATTGACTGCTTATGCTTCCCCAAACAAAAGGAGACTTAGCGTTCTTTAAAGGATTGAGACTTTTCTTCTTTTGTGGAACAAAATTGGTTGAAAATTGAAAATGTTAAGTTGAGTAATTTAATATTATTTCCACTAATAACACAGAACAATGTTTGCATGTTGATATACTAAAAAAATGTCTCTGTATTAAATACTATTAATAGAGAAACGCATCATTTCGTGGTACTAAGGAATTTAGAAACAACTATGATCGAATCTAAAATTTTGTATGCGCTAAACATATACTCGCTCAATTTTAAAATAGTTGTCATTCTACCATTAATTTTTTATTTTTTATTATTTGTCATTCTGCAATTTCAATACACATTTATGACTAATTTTTCCATTTTTATCTCTATATTTCAGCTTATTAATTACTCATATCAAATAAAACATTATATTAATTAGGGACAAAACCAATTTTTAATATGTTTTTTTAATTTGTGTGAAAAGTTCCTGAACGACAATTATTTTGAAACAGAAAAAGTATCTCTCTAATTCATATTTTCTCCGAAGAATTGCACTTTCTAATCTTTATCACTTTCTATCTCCTCGGTGTTTGTCAACAAAAACAACAAAATGTAAAGAAAGCTTCAAATCCGAAACTCACCCAATGTGTTAATTCAATATAGTGATAAAAAAAATAAAGACAAAAACCTTGTTCCAATACTCTGGAAGTCAGGATCCATCTTCATTGAAGTCACCAATATCCTCTTCATTTTAGTTACCCCAAACAAAAAGAGATTTAGAGCATCATTATCAATGAGACCCTAAAAAGTCTTTAATTTATAATATTTTAATAGTTTTTATTTAATTTTATTAATTATTTAAATATTTAATTATTAAATAAATAATGAACTAGTAATATGGAGACACGTGATAGAAACTGATATGAGACTGTCTCAAAAGTCTTATTCCAATGAGACGTTTCTTGTCAAAAGTCTCATAAATTCTTTTTTATTTTTATTTTAATGAGATGATACTCTGATAGTATCATTAATAATGATGCTCTAAGACCATCTTTATCCATAAAACTCATCTGAGTATCATTAATATTCACTATTCAACAAAAAAAAAAAAAAAAATTCAGACCAATCGTATCGCGCCACGTGCTATGATACTCTTCTAAAGTCTTAGCCAGCTGAGACTTTTGAAGATAAATCAGCTGAGTATCTATGGCTGAGACTTTAGAGGAGTATCATAGCCACGTGGCGCGATACGATTTTTTTTTTTGTTAAATAGTGAATATTAATGATACCCAGATAAGTTTTATGGATAAACATGGTCTTAGCGTTCTTTAAAGGATTGAGACTTTTCTTCTTTTGTGGTCAAAGATTGGTTGAAAGTTGAAAATGTTAGGTTGATTAATTTAATTAATGTGTTTTTTAAATTTTGGAGCATTTGTAAAAATGCCATAAATCAACACACACTTTGCAAGCATGTCACTTCTGTGTGTACTTTTGCAAATCTACCACATTTTTGTCTAAAAAAGACAATTTTGGCTATTAGAGAAATATAACTTTTCTCCTTCTTTTTTCCTCTCTCTCTTTTCTCTCCAGAAGTATATCTAGATCTACCATCAATCTCTCTCTCTCTCAAGCTCTCTCAAACTTTTCAATGGTGGTGATGGTGTTGAAGAAGAAAACAAACATAGCTAGATTTGAATCTCTCTCTCTCATATAGATCTAGATCCGGATTTCATAATTTTTTTTTTGCAAATCTGGGTTTGTTTGAATTGTGTTGTAGATCTGAGTTTTTGATTCGATTTTGGTTACAAATTTAAGGTTTTTTATTCGATTTGGCTTATAGATCTGAGTTTTTTGATTATTTCTGGGTTAGTTTTGTTTTTGATGTTCTTCTTACTCATCTAATATTTTGACTTTTTTTATAAAGTTTTTCTAACAGTTTTTAAAAGGCTTATAAAATTTATAAGGTTTATAAGGTTTTTAAAAGATTTTTAAACACATTTAAAAAAAAAAACTTAAATAATCTAGATTAATTTGTTCTTGATGTTTTTCTAACTGATGTAAGGTTTTGACGTTTTTATGAACTTTTTAAACAATTTATAAGAGTTATGTATATGTTTTTAAAACTAAACAGTTAAAATAATAATTTATAAGGTTTTGAAAAAGTTTATAAGGGTTTTTTATAAAATTTATAAGGGTTTTTAAAAGGTTTATAAAGATTTTTTAAGGTTTATAAGAGTTTTTAACAAAGTTTATAAAAATTTATAAAAGGTTTATAAAATTTTTAAAAGATTTATAAAGGTTTTTCACAAAATTTATAAGTGTTTTTATAAGGGTTTTTTACAAAATTTATAAGGATTTTATAAAGGTTTTTACAAAATTTATAATGTTTTTAAAACTGAACAGTTAAATAATAATTTATAAAAATTTTAAGAGGTTTATAAGAGTTTTTTACAAAATTTATAAGGGTTCTTAAAAGGTTTATAAAGATTTGTTAAGGTTTATAAGAGTTTTTTACAAAGTTTTTAAAAGTTTTTAAAAGGTTTATAAAGGTTTTTTACAAAATTTATAAAGGTTTTTTACAAAATTTATAAGATTTTTATAAGGGTTTTTTACAAAATTTATAAGAGTTTTATAAGGATTTTTTACAAAATTTATAATGTTTCTATAAGGTTTTTAAAACTGAACAGTTAAAATAACAATTTATAAGGTTTTAAAAGGTTATAAGAGTTTTATAAGGGTTTTTTACAAAATTTATAATGTTTCTATAAGGTTTTTAAAACTGAACAGTTAAAATAACAATTTATAAGGTTTTAAAAGGTTATAAGGGTTTTTTACAAATTTTATAAAGATTTTTTAAAAGGTTTATAAATATTTTTTAAGGTTTATAAGAGTTTTTTACAAAGTTTTTAAATGTTTTTTACAAAATTTATAAGGATTTTTTACAAAATTTATAAGGTTTTTATAAGAGTTTTTATAAGGGTTTTTTACAAAATTTATAAGGTTTTTATAAGAGTTTTTAACAAGGTTTATAAGATTTTTAAAAGGTTTTGTAAGATAGTTTAAAAACTTTATAAACTGTTTAAAATAAAAAATATCTACAAATATTTTAGAAAAATTCAATCTCATATTTTTTTTTTCTCCTTCTCCTTCTTTTTCTTCTCAATTCACAAAATTTAATCTCAGATCTTAAGTTTTTTTTGTGAAATTTAAATTCATGTTTTTAATCTAGTTTTGACAGAAAAAAATGAGATTTAGTTCACAATGTAGAAAAACAATATCTGAAAAAAAAGTTTTGAGATTTGAAAAAAAAAAATTGAAATCTACTATAAAATAATAAAAAAAATTGAAATCTGGAAAAAAAACTGACAGAAAAAAATTGAAAAAATCAAATTAAATGAGTCAGAAAACAATATAGAAATATTGAAAAAGAAGGGTGACATGCTTGCAAAGATTTTCAAACAGTAACATAATTGAAAAATGGCATAGAACATGTACTATATCTTAAAATTTCTCTTAAATTTTTATTATGAGACACATACAATTTTTTCATTAAGTATTTCTTCAACTAATATAAAAAAAATTACTCATTATTCATTACATATTTAGAAAACGCATCTCGATCAATTTATTATTTAATTTAATATTACTAGATTATTTTTGTTGGTAATAACAATTTTCATATTTAACCACATCGTCAAGTGATAATTATAAAAATATCACTTTTAAAATACTATTTTGCAAAAATATTGTAGACAATTGCAAAAATACAATTTTTGCATTTTTTGGTATGTACATTTGCAAAAATACCACTATAAATTGTACGGTTGCAAAAATGTCACAAATTATGAATTTTTATAGCCTAAATCTTAAAATTCTAAACCTTAAAAAATATTTTCACTCCTAAATACCTCTAAACCTTCAAAACTAAACACTCATATTACATAGTTAACCAAAACATAAATTATATAATGAATAAATAATTTTTCAAAATGACATTTTTACAAAAAAGTTGAAAATGTGGCATTTCTGAAAAGTAGCACATAAAAATGACATTTTAAAAAATTTCTCTAAATAGTATCACGAGTTGTTTATTTTTAAAAATGTAATAAATTAAAAAAAAATAGATACTTTAAACCTTAAAATTCTAAACTGAAAAAAAAAATTTGATCCTACCAAATCCTAAACTAACATAGTTAATCAAAATATAAATAATATTTTAAACAAACAAACTAATATTAGTGGTATTTTAAAAGGAATTTCAAAAGTATGGGTTTTTTAGAAAATGAAAATTTTCAAAAATTCTCCACCGACAATTATAAATCCCACAAAATTTATTTCAACTTATCATCAATTGATAAAAAAATTCTCCACCGACAATTATAAATCCCACAAATTTTGTTTCAACTTATCATCAATTAAAACAAAATTTTGCCAGGATCCATGTTCTAACCAAAATCCACTCACCCAACAACAACAACAACTAGTGCATTATCCGATGTATTAAACAAATCACACTGCTAACTTTGCATTTTTATTCTCTTGCATTTTGGTTACTTATTTGCGATCATAGACCACCGATGTATCAAGAACCCAAACGGCCGGCCAATAAACAGAACCGAACCATATCTTTCCATCATCTCTCTCATAAACTTCACTAACGTACTTCATTGTTGTCCCTTCACTGTCCTCGACTATGTCGAGAATCTCTCCCGTCTCCCCGGACACTTTCACGGCGATTCCATGAGATTTCCCTCCGTTACTGAGATAAATTATAGTCTCCATCTTTAACGTCTTCATGAAAAACTTCCCGACCAAAGGGTGAATAAAAACCACATGCGTGAACAAACTGATTTTGCAATGTAATGCGACCCAAAAATCGCCGGTAGGCGTGCGCCTGATATTGTCCATTAAACCCTTCTGGACCTTCCCAAAAACCTCGTTGGTCCCGGCTTTAGGACCTTTGACCCATATTCTATGTAAAGTGAACGTACCGCTTTCGCAGGTGATTACAAACGATCCGTCTTTACTTAGAGTTAAACCATTGGGTAAATGAAGTTTGTCCATTATAACTTTGGCTTCTTTCTTCTTCATATCGTATCTAATCACTCTTCCCGTCTTCTCCCCGGATAGAGACACATAGAATACGTCCCTATCCAACAAAACCAACATAACAAATTTACAAGTAAATTCCACAAATATACAACAAATTAGGAAAGTGTGAACATTTCATTACCCGAAGTGGTACTTGTCGCTACTATCATTGAAATAGAAAACATCTTCTTCTTCGTCTATATCCATTTGGTTTGCAAACATTACTTTACGACCATCGACTTCACCAACGACTAACTCGGCCAAACCTCCCTCTGGTCCGACTTTCATGACCCCAAAGTAACCATCACAAATGTACAAATCTCCTGTTTTCTTATGGAAGCTTAGTCCCAATGGCCTCCCACAACTTGGTACAACCTTATCCCTCGAACAGTTCTCTCTTCATTCATCCAAAAAAGGAAAACAAATTAGAAACAATAACTAAAATCCAAATTATTTTTCTTTTAACCACGAAGTTCAGGATTTTAATTAACCCATAATCTTTCCAGACAATGTATTACTATCTCATAACATAAATCATGATCGAGATAGGGATGCAAAGTTCAACCTCGACCGAACAAATCGCCACTAAATCACCAATAACTTCATCTAACTAAGTTATCCAATAAAGGCCAAAAATAATACTACAAAAGGGTAATTTGGTAATTTTCTTGGTTACTAGCAAACCTGTGAGGAGAAGTGTATGCGAACTCAACCCAACCGAGTTCTTCACCGCGCCATTTGAGGATGCGACCGTCGGTGACACCAACATAAGGACCTTCACCATTTGGATCAAAGTCTAAACTCTCTGGTCCAGCTCCGGGAAGAGGAATGGTCTTAGCCAGTTGGAGGATGTGTTTCGAGCCTTTTATCTCCTCCGGTCCGATGATCCATGACCAGAAGAAGAAGGTAAAGACAGCTAAGATAACCGGAACGGCGGCGACCGGCGTCAGAACTCTGCGGCTAATCGGCATCTCACTCTCTGTCTCTCAGGAGAAAATGTCTTTTTTTTTGGAATGAGTGAGACTGAGATTATGAATATATGAAAATGTGAGTCACAATGTTTTATTTCACTTATTAGAAAGGACACGACACACGTTATATATGAAAAAGTGTTATTGCTTGGCTTTTAAAGTGCCACGTCACTCTGAGTTATAAAAGAAGATAAGTGTTATGTTCCCGAACTTTCTCTTCCATTCATTTGTACTCATTAGTCATTATATTATAATTGACGACAAAAAAAAAAGTCATTATAATTACATATATGGAGAATAATATAAAAATGTTAAAATAGCATTTGTTATTTATACCAATTTTTTATATCTGAAAATGAGTGAAATGTTTCTATTAAAACAAATTTAGTGGGAAGTTTTAATCCTAACATATAGTAAAACTTAGCGTCTTGTTTATATACCAAAGAGGAAAATTAGCAGAGTTAGTTTATTTTCAAGATAACAAAAATTGCTAAACTTTTCTAACTAAAAAAAGTAAAATAAAAAGGCTAAACCTCTCAAATGGTTCAACACAACATATTGGCATTTTATGTTTGTGTTGTCCACTACATTCTGGCGTTTTTCTAGTGTTCTACCAATTACCAATATAAGGAAAGGATGAATTATTCGTAGGACCCTTTTTTCCTTTTTTTAGAATACAATATAACCAAATCAAATGAATATTTCTTCCCTTTTTAAAAAATAAATATTTTACAAAAAGTTTGTTTTACAAATATAGATATTTTATGTATTTTTATTATTTAATGATAAAAATTTGTTAAAATATTATTGGTTAAGAAAATTTGAAAATCGTTTATTACAAAAATTAATACAATGGACTATTAATTTTTTTTTTAATATATATAAAATTTCCAAAACATTTTTATTTTTGGAAGGGAGGTAGTATATGAATCTAATTTGCTTTTTGAAGTGATTTTTTTTTGGGGTCAAATGGCGACTTTTATTCATATTACCATAAATGTGGGTGAGCTGTGAAATCAATACCGACGTCATAATGAGGTGTTCAATTCAATTTGATATTCTTTTGTGGAGTTGGTGTGATTGGTAAAGTAAATGGAGTTAATGAAAAGAAAAAGCTGGAAGAAAAGAAAAAGTTTTTTCAATAGAAGAAAAAATTCTACTAGGAATTTGGAGAGGAATACTTACTCTATATTAGTTACTTTTTGATACTTCTTGATTGGTAAATTTAAAAAATAATTTTTTTCATACCTTTTCTTTTATTCTAAATGTGTCATAAAATCACACCCAAAATATCCAGGGGAATGCTGGAACAAATATTTGAAAATGCAGTTAATATAGAATAAACAGAACAAAACGAAACAGATTAAAATAAGTTTATACTTTCTAGAAAAGAGAAAACCAAAGTTTTCACATTCCGTTAACCATTTTGTTACGTTTATAAACATTCAATGACTAATCAATGGCATTTTTTACGGTCTTTTTTTTTTTTTTTTTTCACAAATCACGTCCCTTCTTGATTAACCAAATACACTCGCATCCGGGAACCAATATGGGGTAGACATGCTAACATAAGAGAAAACAGAGTTTCGAGTTCGAGCGGTTCGGACCAATAAATCAGCCTTTTCATTCCGTTCCCGGGGACAATACTGTAGAGTAAATTCCGGGAACCACGCTCGAAGTGCCTTGTATTCTTCCAGCTCGGTCCTGAAACGCGGCCATCTGTCTGGGTCCAGTACCATTGCAGCCAACTCCTGTGAATCCGTAACGAACATATCACAATACCGACTTCCTTGATGCAGACACTGAAGGGCCCACAGTAGACTGTGTAGCTCTGTGTGTTAGCGGGGAGATTCTCCTACTAACTCCTCGTAGTCCTAACATGTCAGTTGTCCCATCTTGCAGTTGAAGAATCCATCCTAACCCACTCGTATGGTCGCCCTCCTTCCAGGACCCATCTATAGAGCATATGAATGTGGCTCGTGGCATCAGCAGATCAGGAGGTATCCGAGTACTGTTTACCTCAGTTGCCGGCTTCTCATTTGCTAGGAACCATGCCTCAGACTCTTTCCTGGCTAAGTCTAGGATATCAGGGGGCAACCGGTCAATGTTCTTAAACACTTTGTCGTTACGTGCCTTCCATAGATACCAAATTATCCAAGGGTAGCATCTGACATACTTCTCTAACTCAATGCGGTTAGATACCCGGGAGAAAAGGAAGTCAAAATTGTACCAAAGATTATCTGACGGGAGTGTCGAGTTGCCATGGGGGATTTCTGACATTGCCCAGCTTTGTCTAGCCGGTGGACATGTAAAGAGGACATGGTTTATTGTTTCATCCACATCCGCACATTTTGGACAAGAAAGGTCTTGTTGAAGGTGTCGGTATGCCAGACGTTCGTTAACCGCTACCGCCCCCGAGAAAGCTTGCCACATAAAATGTCTTATTTTACCCGTTGTTTTCGTTTTCCATACCATCGCCTTTAGAGGGTTGAGTGACGGGAGTTGCATTCCGAACCGGATGTCCTCCGCTAACTTTTCCCAGGCAACTTCATATCCTGGCATTTTTTACGGTCTTTAAAATTTATAATTTCAAGCAAATCCATTAATTCACACCAGAACAACAAGTGTTGAAATTATATATTATTGGTAGCCAAGAATGTGATATGCTAGTGGTTAACATATAAAATTGGTTTCATTATATTTTTTTATCATTAGTTTTGTTATGTTCTTAGTTCAATCTTTTTTGGAAGGAGATATATTTCCATAATGATAGTAGAGGTTTACTAAAATAATTTTAAAAAGTTGGTTTTTGACCAAAATAATACTCATTTTTAAATATATTTAAATAATTTTTGTATCCGTTTTACCCTTATTTGCTTTGAAGACAAAAAACGTATTTACGAAATTATCATTAATAATTTTTCCGCCAAAAGCGAATAAGTCTACCGTTCATGTGAGTGTATATTTATTTTATGATCGGTAGATTTATTAAGTGGTTGGTAGACTTAATCGACAAATGGTAGAGTTAATATTTGAATGGTAAACTTATTGTGTAGACTTATTTTTATTTAGTGGTAAAGATATTTTGGAGTGGTAGACTTAACGTCAATAGTGGTAGATTTGTTTTTGAGTGATAGACTTAGTAGTCGAATGGTAAATTTATCTCGGTAGACTTATTATTTAGTAGTAGATTTATTTATATGTGATGGTAAATTAATTACTCTTGGTAGATTTAAATTCATTGATGGTAGACTTAAATTTCTGGTTGGTAGACTCAAATCTACCATGAATTCAAACGTAAATGCAAATGTCAATCGCCAAACACAAATGCTAATCGACACATTTTATCATAAAAATAAAAAATAGATTTTAAGTTTTTAAAAAACAATTATCATTATTAATATTTATTATTATTATTTTAATAATTTTTAATTAATGCTACTGGCATTTTTGTTATTAAAAAAAAAATAAAAGGTTTAAAAGTCTTTATATTCTTTTTGATATTTCTCTCTTTTCAAAAAATTGTTTTAATAATTAAGAGACTTTCCAAAGTTGTTTTAGTAATTATCTCTAATAATAAATTAAAAAATAAAGACTAATTTAAAATTTACAGAAATCAGATTTTCAACCCAGATTGTGAAGGTATATATAAAAAAACTAGGATTAATTAAAAAAAATATATATATATATATATATATATGTAGTTACTCACTTGAGATCAAGAACCCAAGGTCCCAAATGGCAAGCGAGAAAACGGACCCGAACCATAACTTTTCATCATCTCTCTCATAAGTTTCACTTTCATATTGAATCGTCTTCCCTTTCACTCAAGGACCTACTCTACGGTTCAACTCCATCAACATGAAGTTGAATGGTCTTAGCCATCGACAATATATGTTGAAGCCTTATAAAATATATGTTGCTAGGAATATTTGATATGTAATTACAGCAAGTAAAACTAAATCATATTGTCTTAAACACACACATAGATTTAAGTTTTTGTTTTTGGTATATTTGCATATCCCGAATAAAAGTCTATCCATAAACTGTATTTTTCTCAAAAATTAGTCTGGACATTCCATAGGTCTGAGATTTACCCTGAATTATAAAAAAAAAAAAATTACAGCGAAGATGGCAAAATAACTACACCAACAATCCAAATCATAAATTTTATTGAATGTGTGGTGGTATAATGGTTAGCACAATAAAATTGTTTTTGTGCTCTGATTTTAACTTTCTTTGGAGAAAATGATTTAGGCCGTTTAAATATATTTCTCAAACAGAGTATATATAGAGGTTTCATTTTGATTAGTGGGTGCAGAGAATTCACGTAATCTATGTGATATCATTTGGCTTTCAAATGCCATGTTGTCTAATAAAGAACAAAAGCCGTAAGTAAAATCAAAGAGTGAAACTAATGAAAGTGACTTCGTTGGTTTTTTAAGGTTTGAGTTGAGACTTTCCTTTTTTGGGGACTAAAGTTGGTTGAAAGTTGAACGAAAAAATAGAAGAAGATGTAGATGAATGATTGAGTGAGTGTATTGATAGAGATTTACACAATATATATACTGATTACAAGAGGGAAACTAGGTTAATTCTATCGACATTATTATGCTTTCCATATATACTCTATACGCCCTCTCAAGATGGAGTGACTTCGGTGACTCCAATCTTGCCATAGAGTTCCCAGAAGCGTGGTCGTGGAAGAGCTTTCGTCAAGGCGTCTGCCAACTGATCTTTAGTGGAGAGATGTGATACGCGAAGTGCCCCGGATTGGACGTTGTCCCAAATAAAATGATAATCAAGAGCTAGATGTTTTATTCGTGAGTGAAATACCGGGTTGGCGCAAAGATATGTGGCCCCAACATTATCACAATAAATCACAGGCGTTGTAGGTAATGTGATGCCAAGTTCGGTGAGAAGAGAACATACCCAACGAATCTCGGTGGCTGTGTTTGCGACGGCTCTATACTCGGCTTCGGTGGAGGAGCGGACAACACCTTTTTATTTCTTAGAGGACCATGATATAGGTGTAGCACCAAGGTAAAGAATGTACGCATTGGTGGAGACAAAATTGTCCGGATCACATGCCCAGTCCGCGTCGGAGTATGCGTGAAGTGTTAGGGGTGTGTTGGCTCGGATGAGAATACCATTGGAGGTTGTGCCAGCGAGGTAACGAAGCACATGCTTCACAGCTTGCCAATGAGAGTCCGTCGGGCGATGCATGAACTGAGACAATTTATTCACAGCGAACGCGATGTCAGGCCTGGTGAAGGCCAGATATTGGAGACTTTCGATTACCATCCGATACTCAGTCGGATCCGAGAGGACAGAGCCGGAGTTCAATGTGAGACGCGGTGTAGGTGACATCGGGGTAGTGACTGGTTTAGCATCAATCGTCTTCGTCTTTTCCAATAGATCGTTAATATACTTTCTCTTCATAAGGTGAAGTCCTTGCTTTGTACGAGTTGTTTCGATGCCCAAGAAATAGTTAAGATTACCGTGATCCTTTAAGAAGAAACGTCCAGCCATAGCGATGATAATGTTGTTGACAAGGGTAAGACAACTGCCGGTGATGACGATATCGTCAACGTAAACAAGAATGTAGACGGTTTCACGGCCATTGTTGTGTATAAACAAAGATGTGTCTGCCACTGAATTCTGAAAAACCAGCAGCTAGGAGATATGAACGTAGTGCCTCGTACCAAGCACGTGGTGCTTGTTTAAGACCATATAGAGCTTTCTTGAGACGACACACATGGTGGGGACGACCTTTGTCAATAAAGCCGTGTGGTTGTGTGACATATACTTTATCTTCAAGGATGCCTTGTAAGAAAGCATTGTTGACATCAAGTTGGCGAATGGGCCACGAGTACTGAACTGCAAGCTCCAGAACTAACCGAACGGTTGTGGATTTGATAACTGGACTAAATGTCTCTGAATAATCCACACCATACTGTTGATTGAAGCCGCGAGCAACGAGTCGTGCTTTGTACCTATCAAGAAAACCATTAAGAAGATATTTTAGTGTATAAATCCATTTGGTCGAGATGACATTGGTCGCGGCTTCTGGAGGCACCAAATCGAAAGTATCATTGCGCGTTACTGCATTAAACTCATCAGCCATCGCATTACGCCATCTAGGATCTCGCATGGCCTGGTTCACTGTGGTAGGGATTAAAGGACGAGTTCCAACAGTTAGAGAGAACTTGGTTTGAGGTTTGATGATATGATTTTTGGCTCGGGTTTTCATCGAGTGTTGGTTTACTGGAGGAGGTTTCGGTTTAGGTTGCGGTTTTGGTGGAGAAGGAATCACCACCAGAGATGGTGGCGCAGGTGGTGAAGCGGTCGGATTTGAGTGAGAGGAGGACGATGTTGGTGAGGGTGATCGATGAGAGGGTGAAGGAATTGGACTTGTAGAAGGTAAAGAGGTGGATGGGTTTGGAATTTCGATTGAGCCTGTATTTTGGTTTAATGGGCTTGGTATTTGGGTAGGGATTTGTGTATCTGTAGAATATCTTTCATGGCCCATAATAATTTGAGGAGGTATCGAGCATACCTGAGGGTTTACAGTGTCCGGCGGAGCCGTTATCTGTGACCGAGGAGGATGAAGGTCTAAGTTTGGTGGCACCTCTGACGGAACTTGAGTGAGTGTATTGATAGAGATTTACACAATATATATACTGAATACAAGAGGGGAACTAGGTTAATTCTATCGACATTATTATGCTTTCCATATATACTCTATAGAAGTGTTAAGTTTACGAATTTGGGATGTCTTTAACGTTTTTTTAACTATCCCCATCTTCTTCTTTTTTTATAACCAACTATCCCAATCTTATTACAAAAATAAATACTTTCTCAATTTCTAAAAAAGTGTCATTTTAACTATAAACACACAAATTAAGAAACAATGTTAAAAAAAATTATACCCTTGAACTAACTACTCTTTTTGTTTCACAATACTTGTTATTCTAGTCTTATTTTCTTATTTTAAATTAGTTGTCATTCTTTTTTTTCAATGTAATTTTTATCATATAATTTCAAATATAACATCATTAAACTAGCACAATAGATAAAATTAAAATAACTAAATATTTAATTTTTTTTTGCCAAAACTCACGTTTAACAA
The DNA here is from genome assembly GCA_964056655.1 of Arabis hirsuta. Lineage (NCBI taxonomy): Eukaryota > Viridiplantae > Streptophyta > Magnoliopsida > Brassicales > Brassicaceae > Arabis > Arabis hirsuta. Next base: position 3,446,770 of record OZ053308.1, on the reverse strand, counting down.
AACTTCAATTTGAAATAGATTACATTTATCTTTCCAATATAGTCAACATACAATTATTGTGGGATGTTAATTTTTCGTTTCATATAGATAAAGAGTATTTGCCTCCATTAGTTTTTTTTCTTAATTGTTGCATTCACGTAAAAAAAAAAAATTGATTCCTTCCAATTATGTTTTTATAGTATAAGTCAAAATAAATATATTTAATGTATTGAATGGAGAAAAATACTAAGGGGTTTTCGATATAATGATTAAAATGAAATAAAAACAAATGGAGTATAATTAATTTTAAATTTGATGCTATTTGTGAAGTTAAAATAGACAAATTACAATATTTTTTAATGTAATAACATTTTTTTGTAAGGAATAATAAAACATCCGTGTATCTATTGGTATTCTAGTTAAATAAATCAATAGTCATCATTTAATAATAAATGCATTTTAATTGTGTTTTCATAAACGGAAGCCTGATTAAATGAGTTAATAACAAGACTCTCCTACAATCTAGATAAACAATTTGGAGGCTATTTTTTCAAAAAAAAAAAAAATCAATTGTTTTGACATTTCAACTCGATTTTTTCTTCCACCTCCATATTTTTTATAGACTTTTTACTTATATATGTGTTTATGAAAAAAAAAAATTATTCTTAAAACTTTTTATAGATCTAATTTCATTTATAAATATAATAGTATTTAAAATACACACATGATGATAGTCAACATAATTGGTAATGAGAAAACCCACGTAAATTTTTTATTTTATGTTGAAAGTGACTCTTCAAATTTGTATTTTATTTTTGTTTATAAATTATTTGATAATTTTGATTGAGATTAAAAATGAAAAAACATGGTAAAATATGTATTGAAAATCTACAATGATATTTTTTTGTAACAAAAAATTATGTTAAAATGACACTTTTTATGAAATGGAGGGAATAAAAAAGAACAGAAGTGACACTCCACAATTTAGATGTGGCAAATACATATATCAATATTTTTTTCTGGTTGTTTTGAATTGACTGGTGTACCTTAATATATTGACCTTTTTTCAACCAAAATCGTCTGACGAACAACAAAAAGTCCACAATGACAAAAGCAAACTATAGATAATGTCCAACTTGCAAGAACTTTCAAAACAATTTGTATTATATTTGTAGAAAATAAATTCACAACACATAGTCGCTAGCTAGATAAAGGTACAATGGATGTAGCTCCTCTAGAACTGTATGGTCAAATTCATTTTCACACCAAAAAGGTGTTGATTTAAGACAAAGAGACATTTATTAGGACTTTTTAAACACATGACTACGTACAATAGACGAAATTACTCACTTGCGATCTAGAACCCAAATGGCTGGCCAGAAAACAGAACCAAACCATAACTTTCCATCTTCTCTCTCATAAACCTCACTTACATATTTCATTGTCTTCCCTTCTTTGTCCTCAAGTATCTCAAGGATCTCTCCTGTCTCGCCGGAGAGTTTCACGGCCATTCCGTGCGGCTTGAATTCGTTAATCACATCAATCAACACTCTCAATGGCACTACCTTTGCAACAAATTTCCCAAGCCATTTGTTCCCTGACATCCATCGTCCCATAGGGCTTTTCTTGCTGTGTATGCCAATCCAAAAGTCCCCATCCGGTGTCAACCGGATGTTGTCCGGGTAACCCGGAACCTTAGCAAAGATATCTCGGGTTCCGGCTTTGGGACCTTTGGTCCAATATCTATGGACAATCCCCGTGGGGGACTCGCATGAGATTAGAAAAGACCGGTCTTTGTTTAGTGCCAAACCGTTGTTACAACGAAGCTTGTCCATGACAACTTTGGCTTCTTTCGTCTTTTTATCGTATTTGATCACTCTTCCAGTCCATTCGCTGATTACCGCCGCGAAAAATACATCCCTAACCGAACAAAAATAGTCACATAACATATATGTTAGATTGATGTCAAACGCTAATTTTTTCCTTTGCATTTATATATGGCTAACTAATATTTACTTTGTTCTAAAACGTTACAATTTTCTCTCAGTTTATGTTAAATATACCTGAAATGATACTTGTCACTGCTATCATTAAAGTAGAAGACATCTTCTTCTTCGTCGATATCCATTTGGTTAGCAAACATAACCTTCCGACCTTCGGCCTGATCCACGACCAACTCGGCCAAGCCTCCTTCTGGTCCAACCTTGAAGACCCCTAAGTAACCATCACAAATGTACAAATCTCCTGTTTTCTTCTCAAAGCTAAGTCCTAGTGGCCTTCCACAAGTAGGCACTACTTCATGCGTTGAACAATTCCCTCTACATACAACAAAAATAATAGATTATTAATTAAAATGATTTATGATTTATTTTTTCAAGAAATACAAAATTATGTGAGTAGTTGAGAAACCATAAAGATTTGGGAGTAGTTGAGAAACCATAAAGATTTGGCGGACCCAAATCTGTAGCCTTCCGAGTTTGAAACTACTTTTGAGTACTTTTTTAGAGATTAATCAAACTATTTCCATTTGTAAACTATTTACTGAACTGAACCAACGGAAATTTAAGTTAAAAAATACACTAAAAAATATTGGGACAGATCCAAAGGAACGTTTGGTCGTCTGCACAACAAGAACATCATACCAAAACCAAATGTAACTACAAAACTCCAAAGGGACATATCCAAAGCCCTCCTAATACTATATGAATAAAACTACACAACTCCAGAGGAAAATATCCGAAAGTCCTCCTAGTATTATATGAATAAATGATAAAGAGTCCTATTTGCATTTCTTTTCCTCAACTTATTTCTTTATTCATTTATGCATTTGTGGTGTACGGTTATAATTTTTTAAAATTAATAAAGATTTTAATAAAACAAATAATAAAAACCTGTGAGGAGATGTGTATGCAAACTCGACCCAACCAAGCTCATCGCCGCGCCACTTGAGAATACGACCGTCCACGACCGAAGCATACGGACCTTCTCCTTGTGGATCCCACTCAATACTTTCTGGCCCATCGACCGGAATCGGAATGGTCTTAGCCATCGACAGTATGTTTTTGGCGCCCTCTAACTTGTCCGGCAAAATCAAAGTCTGATACAAAATTACGGACAAGACGGCCATACAGGCCGGAACGGCGAACCAAGTCGGAATTTTTGGCATCTTTTTCACCGGAGGATATATGGTTTTTTTTAAGAGATGTGTGTATTTTTCCTTATGTCTTGTGGATATAGAGTATGTGTATACACTTATATATATAAGCGTTGTTATGAGCTGCCTAGTTGTTTAATATTAAAAGTCTAAATGATGTGAAATGTAAATGTTTAATCAACGAAAGCCAGCGATGATAAGTCATTGTTTTAAGACTTAAGGACTTTTCAGTTTTATGTTTTGTCGTCCTCTTGTTGTAGCAACAAAATATGCCTTCTTTTCTTCATTTTTTTTAGATTCAATAAATAAACCTCAATTAGAAAGCTTAAAGATTCGAATGGAACACTACAGTCGTCTGAAACATAATATATAAAAAAAAATATAAAATAGTTTGGACAACTACAAAAAAAAAATATATATATATATATATATATATATATAAATTTGTGTTGCTAATATGGAACGTTATAGACGTTTATTTAGTACTCCTTTTGCATCATTTTAATTGATTTTAAAAAAAAATTGTATCAAAATCGATAATTTTTTCAGTTTTTAATACAAAATTAAATGTAATTTTATTTGATATGATTTTTTATATTCTGTAAATTTATTTATTATTGATTGAATTGTATTTAATTAGATAATAAATTAAATTTAATATTTCTTTAATTTGTATATTAAATTTTTAAAAATCAATTATTGTAATACAAAGGGACTAATATACTAAAAAGACTGATAAAGCCATCAACAATGTTTTTTGTTTAAGATCATTTCCCCACTTAAAGTAATAAAGGTGTATTGAATGCATTTCACGTGACATCATTTTCACCGCATAAGTCGCAAAGCTGTCCAATTTTGACATAGTCATACTATTATATCTCTTCTTATTTAAAGTACTATTGCCTCTCTTTTATATTAATTGTCATTATATTTTTAATTTTTTGTTTTATATTATTTGCTATTTTACAATTTTAATATATATTTATAACCAATTTTAAATTTATGAATTATTTATATCAAACAAAACATTATATTAACTAGAGATAAAATATATTTTTAATATATGTAAAACAACTTATAATAACAACTATTTTAAAACGTAAAGAGTATGATATAGGTTGTAAATGGTGACATAGAAAAAAAATCCATCAGATTCAGCTAGATTCAATAATTCCGCAGTTACTATTTGCTATATAAAAAAAATTATGCCAGATTCAACTAGATTCAACAATTCAACAAAAAACATATTGTAAAATTCAGTTGAACTCAGCTACATTCAACAATTTTTTCAACACCAAATAATGTATAAATATGTTTATTTTGGATAATATATTAGATAAGAGCAAATATTCGAATTAGACAGTTATTATATTTAAGAGATTGAAATTACATCGAAAATATTTTTTTGAAAAATAAATCGGATAATATGAATATAATATATTCCCTCCGTTTAAAAAAAAGATGTTTTAGAAATTTTACACATATTAATAAAAATAATTAATGTGCCATAATAAATATATTGATTTCTATAATAAATATTTTTCAAAATGTTTCAACCAATAATATTTGAATATATTTTTTAAAATCTACGATCTCTTATCAATAAATGATAAAAATGCATAGAAAAAAAATACCTTTGTGGAACATATTTTTTTTTTGTAATTTTTTTATCTTTATGGAACGAAGGGATTATATGATTTTGGATATTTAAAATCATTATCAAATAAGTAAAGACTTTATCATATTTTGATATTTCATATATAAACAAATAATTTTGATTAATTTATAGATATTTTTGTTTCAAACAAATTATATTAATTATTGTAATTGTAGAACTTTTAGATAATTTAGATAGTTTTATTACTTTTAAAACAAAGGTAGTGTTTATGTATTTTAAGTTTAACTTTTTTGGTTTGGTTCGATTCGAATTTTTCGTAATTGTTTGTACTATTATAATTTTTTAAAAACATAAGAATGTTCTGAGCAGAAAATTCAACAATTAGCGTAAATTTTACTAAAACAAAATTTTGGATTAATTTACTGTATTTGTAAGATAAATTTATCTTTAATTTTTTGGATAATTTTAAATTCCAAGTTTTCTCTTTAAATTATGTTATTATTTTATGTTTGATAAAATTATTAAATATAAATGTAAAAGTCAATATTTTGTTAGTTTATTTAACTAATAAAATTATTTAACTAATTTTAATAGGTTTATATAAGTTTTTTTTTTTAAAGTTCAGTCAGATTCAGCTAAATTCAACTGTTACCATTTATATTTCAGATATTCTATCATGTTCCGTAAAAAATTACTAAAAATTCAACTATATTCTATAATTCAACAAAATTCAGCCATTTCGCTCATATTATTTAGACCCATAATCAGAGATGGAGAGCTACGTTAGGCAGAAGCCCAGTTCGTTTATAAAATTTTATTTGTAGCATCGAATTATGAGATTAGTTTAGCAATTTTGGTTACGTCATTTCATTGATCCAGGTTCGGTTTTGCTAGGTGTTTTTATAAATCTCCCGTCGTATTGACATCCGTCCCTTAACATTATTTTAATAATTTTTTTCTTACTTTCATTCAAACGGTTAAATATTTATTCTATCTACTTTTAATTTTTTGTTTTCTTCTTTTCGGTCCTCCAATTTCTCTATTTAATTGACACTTCAAAATTTCATTTTAACTTATTTATACTGACTAAACTGCATGACTTACAACTAGTATATTTCTCTTTTTCTGCAAAAATATTATTTTCTTATAATTACTACCATATGTCTGAAAATTTAAAAGGCAAAAATATTATTACGTTAACAAAATACTTGTGTATTCATACATAAATATGTTACTACAATACTTTTCTAATGTGTGAACTGTGAAGTGAAGAGTACAATATTTTGATAAAATGTAAATAAAACGTTTTTTTCCAGGTTCGTCAAAAAAGGATGACTATTCTAGTGGCCGCATCCATATTGACACCAAACAAGTCTTGATGTACAACCAGAGAGATATTTATTAAGATCGTTTTAACAAACACATGATTACTATACCAAATGGAATTTACTTATTTACGATCAAGCACCCAAACGGCTGGGCAAAAAACGGATCCAAACCATAGTTTCCCATCTTCTCTCTCATAAGCCTCACTTACATACTTCATCGTCTTCCCTTCTTTGTCCACAAGTATCTCAAGGATCTCTCCCGTCTCGCCGGAGATTTTCACGGCCACTCCATGCGGCTTGAATTCATTAATCACAGCATTCAACCACTCCAATGGCGTTGTCTTTTCAACAAAATACCCGAGCCATTTGTTCTCTAACATCCATCGCCTTATCGGGCTTTTCTTGCTGTGTATGCCTACCCAAAAGTCCCCGGACGGTGTCAAACGGATGTTGTCCGGGTAACCCAGGGCCTTCGTAAAGATATCACGTGTCCCAGCTTTGGGATCATTGGTCCAATATCTATGGACAAGCCCTGTGGATGACTCGCATACGATTAAAAATGACCGGTCTTTGTTTAGCGCCAACCCATTGTTACAACGAAGATTGCCCATGACAACTTTGGCTTCTTTCGTCTTTTTATCGTATCTGATCACTCTTCCAGTCCACTCGCTGATTAACGCTAGGCGCGGGCGCGAATCGGATATCCCAAAAAAATGTAGTATTTGTGATTGATTTGTTTTTTACGGAAATCTAATTTTTTGATTTGCTTTACTTCGAAATTTTTTAGATATTCGGGATAACGGATACCCAGATTTTTTCTGGATATTTGTGGATATTCAGATATTTGTGGATATCTGTTTTAAGAAAAAACACTATAATATTTTTTTTCAAAAAAAAAGTTTTAATAGAAGATTTAAACTAATTAATCAATAAATATATGAAATGAGTTTAATTTTATTCAATAAATGGTTTAAAAAATAAAAAGTGAAAAGATTAAAAGGGTGAATATCTTTCTATTTTTTACTAGAAAAATATTCGCCATATATATTTAAAAGTAAAAAAATGTCAATATACGTTATAAATCTACTAGTACTATATTATATGTATATATAAGTAATATACGGATCGGATCGGATATTTAGATTTTTAAAATTATTATTTGTGATTTGCTTCGGTTTAGACGGATACTAAATTTTACTATTTACTTTGATTCAAAACGGATATCCTGATTTTTTGGATCGGATCGAAACGAATACAGAATCGAATCGAATTTAACGAATAATTTGGCCAGTCCTAATTAACGCTGCAAAAAATACATCTCTGACCGACAAAAAATATCACATAACATTTTAAGTTTAGATTGATCTCAAACGGTAATTTTGCCGGCCCTAAAGTTGGAGATGCCTGTGACTAAAAAAATGATGCCTTCAAAGTTAAATAATAATGTGATGCCTAAATCATGAGCTTTACAAGCTTCAAGCTAGGGCCGGCCTTACATACGAAAAACAACCAAATATTTACTTTTTTTTGTAAAACGTTACAATTTTCTCTCCATTTTATGTTTGGCCAAATATACCTGAAATGGTACTTGTCACTACTGTCATTGAAGTAGAAGACTTCTTCTTCATCGTCGATATCCATTTGGTTTGCAAACATAACCTTCCGACCTTCGGCCTGGTTCACGACCAACTCGGCCAAGCCTCCTTCTGGTCCAACCTTCATGACACCCAAGTAACCATCACAAATGTACAAATCTCCTGTTTTCTTCTCAAAGCTAAGTCCCAATGGCCTTCCACAAGTAGGCACTACTTCATGCGTCGAACAGTTCCCTCTACATACAACAAGGAAATATGTTACTACTATTCAATTAAAGTCTTTGATTTTTCATAAAGAAAACACCTACACAATCAAATTATATTTTCCATTATATAGCACTACGTGATCAGTCGAGTATGGATAGTTTGGAATATTATTTTCAAGAATAACTAAATTATTTCCCTATGTAAAACTATTTACTGATTTTTTTTTCTTTTTGAGAATAACTATTTACTAAAATGAGCCAACATATATTTAAGTTAATTATAAGCACGCAAAAAGAGTTTATATAAACTACAATATATTGGCACTGCTCCAAATGGTACTGCAATTACGGTCTGATGCAAAACTACGGACAATACGGCCAAACCAACCGAAACGGTGAACCAAGTCGGAATTTTCTGCATTTTTGTTGTCACCTTAGAAAAATATGTGTTGGAGAGACACGTGTGTATTAATATCAAAGTGTCAATGTCAGTGAATTATATAACATACCAAAAAAAAAACAAATGGTGAAGGAAGATATAGATATTTCTTGTTTTTTGTGGATCCAATATCTGTTTACTACAGTTGATATGAATTGCACAGTTGTCTAATAAAGAGTAAATGTTGTGAAATGTTAAATGTTGAATAACGAAAGCTAGCCGAATTAAAATGTTATTAAACTTGCTATTTTACGTTTTAGGACTGATGTGTTTTTTCTTTTGATTGAGAATTTCCTTTTTTTGGACTAAGAACAGCTTCTTTGTATCAAAAGTGGTATCATGTTCTTTTTCATTTCCTTCTAGATTCAGTGAAATAAAAAAGGAGCTTAACCCTATAAGATTCAACACATAAATATATTTGAATTATGTGTTTGAAAAAAAAAAAACTATAAAAGAGTCGTTGCCGAGAAAATTTTAATTTTAAAATCATACCCCACATAACACAGATAAAGATGTGCGAATTTCACCTGACTTCATTTTCGACCACATAAGTCACGAAGCTGTCCAATTTTTGACATAGCCATGCACGAGTATTGCTTATCTCCTGACGTCATTCATCAATACTCTGGCAAAACAAATATGTTTTGTTCATCTGTTGAATCATTGATCTTATCCTATTATAAGAATCTGCCATCTATAATGGGACTAGTTGAATTTTAATTATTTGCAACGTATGGAATTACTAACTAAAATCAATAATCGATTAGTCTAATAAGATCATTTGCACTTTCTAACAACCGATTCCCATAATATTTGGTATAAGCACTACAAGAAAACAAACTATAACTGACAAGCTTATCTGTCGGTAAATCGTCGGAAAAGACCCTAATTGACGGAAAACCGACGAAATAACGCCGTCGGTTCTATCCCGTCGGTAAATCAAATCCGTCGGTTATTCGTCGGTCAAAACCTAGGAAAAACCGACGGACTTTACCCGACGAATAACCGACCGTCCAAAGTAAACCGATGGAAAACCGAGAAATAAAACCGACGGTGTACCGACGGGGAATGTTCTCTAAACTGACGGATAACCGACGGTTTTATTTCTCTAAACCGACCGATAACCGACGGGTTTGTTTTAAAAAAACCGACGAAAAACCGACGGGTTTGTTTTTTAAAATTATATTAATTTATTTTAAAACCGGGTCGGTTAATTTTCCAAAACCTAATTTATTTTTGATTTAAAATTATATTTTTTATAAAACAATTAAATGAAATAATAGAATTAAAATTATAATTAATATTAATATTAATAATATTTTAAATATTAAATTCTGAAATTATCCAAAAAAAAAATACTACGGGGTTGGGTTATGAGGCGAGAATGGGTTTGGAGGCATGTTCATCTGTAAATTAAGCATTTCCTGTCTGAAAGCTTCAAAACTTCGTCTATTCGCCTCTCGATCGTCTTCCATTTGCTTCTCCAAAGCTGCAATCCGCTCATCCCTTTCTTTCAGAGATTCTTCAAGGGCGGCGTGGTCGATGCCACAAGATCGAGCAGATGAAGATGATCCCCGACTTCCCCTTAGTTTTTCTAACCCAAAGATGCGACCCTTTTTTACGGGGCTTCCTATAAGTTGTTATGGAAAAGGATTAGTAAATTTTAATAATAAATATAAAAAACCCATATTTAACTAAAAAAAATTTAAATTACCTCTCTAACGATGTTGTTTATAACCTCTATGGGTACGTCTTCTGGAGTCGAACTTTGGCTTTCCGCAAACTCCACAATCCTCCTCCTCGAAGACTCTAGGATTTCTCTTGCAACGGGATCGTCTATTTGTTTAGTTTTTTTGTTGGTGTGCATATGCTCCATCATATATAAATTTGAAGGATACTCACCATTTTCCTCATACTATTATTAATTTTAAAAACACGATTAGTTAGAAAATTATTAAAAATAAAAAATAAAAATAAAAAGAAGTTGAAACACTTACATATTTTTGTTCACAGGTCTTGAAGCTCACTGATCCAAAATTGTGTTTAGCAATTCCTTTTCCACCTCTATCGCTTAACCGATTCTTAGAGTTTGTCGTTGATGTTGCACTTGTTTCCGGTTTCTCCCAATAAAGCTGCAACCCTTTAAACACATTTTCGTTCACGTTCCTTGGTTTTTTCCCCACTTGCCACCTTTGCTTCCACTCGTTAATTTGCCCACTATAATATTTCTGAATGTCCTTGTCAAACGCCATACGAACTTCATGCGTTATGCTCCTATCCCAGGTAAATTCTTGCTACAAAGAATAAAATAAACAATTGTTAATATTTAAAATTAATAAAACTAATAAATCATTATTTAAAATTTACTTACAGCAAATTGTCTAAACCAAAGTTCTTTCTCTGTTTTTGGTAAGAGATTGAATTGGGGATAGGGTTCCTTCAAGAGTCTTTGCATCATTCGCAAATAGCACTTTGAAATGCCATTGTGCGAATAATTAAACCTAAAAACATGAAACAAAAATGTTAAAAACTATGAGATTTCACTAATTTGAAAACAAATATTAAACAACTTAAAATAGACTTACCAAGTAGTTTTGTCTCGTAAGTCAGGATCCAGAACTGTTAATCGGTGTCGTCCCGGTTGCGACACGAAATCCTCGATACTCATCTCCATCGGTGGAACAAGAGTATCGCTCTGAGTAGCGGATTGCGATCCACTCATTCTATCCGCCGGTGCATGGGTCGAGCGGCCCAATCGACTAGTCATATAATTTCCACCGTAATCCCTTTAATAAATTAAAAAAATGTTAAATAATCATTATTGAAATAATTTCAAATTAACAAAAAAAATCTATGTTCAAATTACGAAAAAATCATCGAGTTCAATGAAATTTTAAAATATATAAATTCAAGAAAATAAAGCTATTTCGTCCTTTTAAAAAAATATAATTCTAAAATCAATATAGTTTTAATAATTATTAAATTAGTAACAAAATATATAATTCACAAAAAAATCACCAATACGTATTTTTATTTACATCGACCAAAAAATATAACTTGTCAATTTTATATATGTTTAGGTTTTATTAAATCTTAACTTTTTATTTTTATTTTTATTTAAATCGTAATAAATTTATAACTGTCCAAATTTATAAATCGACCAAAAAAATAAAAATAAAAATCAACATAAAATAAAAATAAAAACATCATCACCGACATCTCATCCTACCATCTAACAAAACTTTAATCAACCTAAACTATCTACAAACAAAATTTACATACATAATCTTAACCAAATCAACCAAAAATAAAAAGTCTAGATCTCATCCTACCATCTAACAAAAGTTTAATCAACCAAAACTATCTACAAACAAAATTTACATACCTAATATTAACCAAATCAAAGAAATCTCTAGGATTTTCGGTTAGAGGAAGAAATCTTACATCTTTGTGCCGGAGGAGAAGGAGGAACGAGATTTGTGCCGGAGGAGAAGGAGGAGAACGATGGAGGAGGAGAAGGAGGAGAACGATGGAGAGAAAATCTATGCGATAATGGCGAGGAGGTGAGGAGGAAGAGACATGGGCGATAATGGCGAGGAAGACAACAGATGTTGGGTTTTTATTTTGAGAAATAATTACCCAAACCGACGGAAAACCGACGACATATAAACCAGACGTTGGTTTTCCGTCGGTTATATAAAAAAAAAAATTAAATTATTACCCAAACCGAGGAAAACCCGAGGGACAATAAATGGCGCGGGTTGAAATTTTTTGTGCAGAGAGGAGGCGGGAAATAAATACACAGAATTGATGGAAACCCGACGGAATAAGGGTTTAGGGTATAAGAGTATAGGGTTTATGGTTTGGAAGTAAAATTAGATTTATTTGATGATGATTTACCATTTAACTCTCCAATTTAGAGGTTTCACAATCTAATTTTATAATTCTTTAAACATTTTAAAATAAAAAAAAATCCAAATCACAAATATAACTATATATAAGTATACATAACACATACCATACTAACACTTATACCATTAGTTGTCATTTTATAAGAATTTACAAAAGCATGTATTTTATATCCTATTTTATATCTTTTAATGTTGGTACGAAGTGTAGGGTTGTTGGAGACATCAATAAAAATTGAGAAACTACTTGATTTGATAACATGAATTTATAATTTGGATTCATAATTGTTAGTGCATCGGTTATTTATCAGTTTTAATAACGGCGCGTCGGTTTTCCGTCAGTTTTTAGTTACAATAACCGACGGAAAACCGACGGAATCGGGTTTAGGGTATAAGAGTTTAGGAATTTGGGTATAAATTTTATAGCCTTAAATGATAAATAAAGATTAAATAAACATTAAATGATAAATAAACTTACAAACCATTTATACCTTAAACCCTACTAAAAACCGACGGAGAACCGATGGTTTCGAGTTTAGGGTATAAGCCGTCGGTTTTCCATCGGTTTAGTAACTAAAAACCGATGGAAAACCGACAGAATCGTGTTTAGGGTATAAAAGTTTAATGTTTCGGGTATAAATGGTTGTAAATGTTTAGGATTTAATATTAAAATTAGGCTTATGTAATGTTTATTTATCATTTAAGTCTACAAAATTTCCAAAAATACTATATAATGACATGAAAATTAAAATAATTATATTATCTGATACACATTAATTATAATAAACTACTCGGAATCAGTAGAATAATCAGAAGGAATTGAGTCTTCATCATCGTCAAACTCTCCTATTGATTTCTCAGAGTCTTCGTGAACTCTATCATCTGTGAAAGTAGTGAAGTCAACTACAAGTTCGACTTCAAGAGAATGCTCAACTGGGGCCATTAAACCACTTCCGCTAGGTTGCAAAGGCTCATGATCAGTAACTCCATATACTGTTCCTCTTGGATTTATAGGTGTTACGGTCAACCAATGATCTATCCGATTTGTGACTTGTGCGTATCGAATGTAGCAAACCTAAATTTATAAGAAAATGTTATTTCACAAAAATTAATAAATTTCATAAAACTTTAATTTATGTGAATAAAAAACCACATATTTATACCTGATCTGCTTGTGATGCAAGGATGAAAGGGTCATATTTCATTAGTCTTCGTCGTGAGTGGACCGATGTAACTCCGAATTTGTCAATTCGAACACCAGTATCAATAATTGCATTGTACCAATCGCAGAGGAATACAATGCACCTTAAGTTGATCATGCCAGGATATCGAACTTCTAGTATCTCTCTAAGGATACCATAATACACAATATCATCAGATGTCGAAGAGATACCATAATCCACTGTTGTTCTCTTTGACCCCTCCTCATGAATCCTAAATGCGTATCCCCTCGTACAGTATCTCGGGTATGAAGTTACATTGTAGTTAGGCCCGTTTATGAATTCTAATAACCATGACGGAAATGATTGACCTTTCTCTACCTCTTCTTTTACCTGTGATAAGTTAATTACAATTTAATTATAATTTCAGACATGTAATTTTTTAAAAATAATAAATATATATAACACTTACATAAAATGCAAGCCAAACAGAAAAATCTCCCCCTTTTACTTTCTCAAGTTGTTCTTCAGTGTAACCCGTGTAGTAGGTACGTATTAAGGCCATGTAAATCCTACATCAAACTTATTAGTATTTTATAAAAAATACAACCTTTAAAAAATAATAATATTAATTACCTCTCATAATGCAGAATATCCTCACAATTGTTGAGAATATACCTATGCAAATGCGTGTACTCCTGCTCTGAAAGTTGACGTTTCTTTCCTTTTCCACTTAAGCGACCAATTTGTGTAAACAAGTTAGGTACGTAGACAGGATAACTTGGTCGTTTGCCTCCATCATCGTGGCGAGAAGGCTTACGACTCTTTGTTTGAACCTCAGATGGAAAGTAATATTCAGCAAAGTGTGAAACTTCTTCGTTTATGCTCTGCGAGACAATGGAACCCTCGACCTTGTTTAAGTTTTTAACCTTCTTTTTTAAATGGAACATATAGCGCTCAAACGGATACATCCATCGATATTGAACAGGGCCTCCTAATGCTACTTCTCGAGGGAGGTGAATTGGTAAATGTTCCATAACATCAAAAAATGACGGTGGAAATATCTTCTCGAAATTGCATAAGATCAGCGGAATATTTTCCTCTAAATTGCGGATACCGTCAGCTGTAAGCGATCTTGTGCTTATATCTCGGAAAAAACTACCAACAGCTGCATAATTAAAAATATTAATTAATTATAAAAAATTATTGGTATAAAGTAAATGGCCTAATTAATTATAAAAATTATTGAGTAAATATAATTTACCTGCAATAGCTTTATGAACGTTCTGTGGAAGAAGATGTGCAAAAGCAAATGGAAGTAGGCGTTGCATCACAACATGACAGTCATGACTTTTCATTCCACTAAACTTTCCTTCTGCAAGGTCAACGCAATTTCGCAAATTGGATGCGTAACCATCAGGAAACTTGACACTACGAATAATCCAGTCGAAGAACGCTTGCGTTTTTGGTACTTCTAAACGATATGTCGGTATTGGACACTTTCCATCTGGCAATACTTCGAGTTGCGGTCGTGAGCATATATTTGCTAAGTCTAATCTAGACTTTAAATTGTCATTTGTCTTCCCTTGTACATTTAGGACGGTATTCATAATGTTGTCGAAGAAATTCTTCTCAATGTGCATGACGTCCAGATTGTGCCTCAACAAATGGTCTTTCCAATACGGCAAATCCCAGAAGATGCTCTTTTTGTGCCAATTGTGATTCACACCAGCACCGAATAAATTTGAATGCCCTTTCCCACCAACATCAAGAGTCCTCGATGCTCCAAAATCCCGTAACTGAGTCAAAATATCATCACCATCTGCTGCAAGAGGTGGAACATCATTCACTCGCTTGTTCTTCCTAAACAAAGTCTTGCTACGACGATAAGGATGATGCGGAGGCAGAAACCTTCTATGACAATCAAACCAACATGTCTTTCGTCCGTTCTTCAATTGGAATGCATCTGTGTTATCTTGACAATAAGGACAAGATAAATTTCCGTGTGTCGTCCACCCAGATAACATACCATAAGCCGAAAAGTCGCTTATCATCCACATAAGTACCGCTCGCATCTGAAAGTTTTGTTGGCAGGATATATCATATGCTTCAGCGCCGTGTTCCCATAACATTTGCAACTCATAAATCAATGGTGTTAGAAAAACGTCAAGTGATCTCTTTGGATGTTCAGGACCGGGAACGAGAATCGAAAGATACAAAAACTCTCGACGCATGCACAACGTTGGAGGTAAATTGTAAGGTGTTACAATTACTGGCCACAAAGAATATTGTCTTCCATGCTTGCCAAACGGATTGAAACCATCTGTACATAATCCGAGGTATACATTCCTTCGCTCATAAGCAAAATCCGGATATAGAGTCTGAAAATGTCTCCAAGCTTCCGCATCAGAAGGATGCGTAATTTCCCCTTCTTCTGTTGTGTGCTCTGCGTGCCATCTCATCGCCTTCGCTGTACGCTCAGATTGATATAACCTCTTCAACCTATCTGTAAGGGGTAAATACCACATCCTCTTATGTGGGATCGGATATCTCCCGCTTGTTTCCTTGAATCGGGGTTGACCACACCATTTACATCTCCTCAGGTTTTCATCTTCTCTCCAGTATATCATACAATTGTCGATGCAGACATCAATCATCTGATATGGCAATCCAAGACCAGATACTAATTTTTGAACCTCGTAGTATGAAGCCGGAGAAAGATTATCTTCAGGCAAGATGTCTTTCACAAAATCTGCTATGGCATCTACGCAATCTTCTGCCAAATTATAGTCTGTTTTTATCGACATCAATCTACTTGCAGATGATAAAGGAGTATGACCATCTCTACATCCTTTATATAATGGCTGTTTAGATGCGTCTAACATATCAAAAAACCTTCTGGCCTCTAAATTTGGTTCTTCAGCCGTATGCAAAATAGGTTCCTCCAGCGTCCCTATATGTTCTCGATATGCATCATTCACCATCTGAACCGTACCAACACCAAAATCTACACTATCCGTTCTATGTTCTTCTATCCTATTCGGAACATATGATGATTCGCTAGTACTACCATATTCCGGTCTTTCACCATGGAGCAACCAAATCTTGTAACCATCCATAAATCCATTGGTATATAAGTGATTCCAGACGTAATCAATCCTAACATTACGAGAATTCCGGCAAATACAACATGGACATTTCAACATACCAGTTTTCCGGGCAGATGGTTGCCGACAAGCTATATCCATAAACTCTCCAACACCTCGTGCGTAATCGTCGTTTATTGCATTTGACTCCGGATCCTGCATCGGTTGGTCCATCCATGACCGGAAATAAGACATTGAATTTTTTTTTTTTAAATATGAAGATTACGAGTTATTTTATTTTTCATAACTGAATGAGTGAATGTGGTAACATATATACGAAAAAATCAGAAACATTATCCGTCGGTAATCCGTCGGTTATGTCGATATAACCGACGGAATAGAATTCCTCGGTAATCGGTCGGTTCTATGTCGGTCAAACCGACGGCCAGTGGGTTCGTCGGTAATTTTCCGTCGGTTATTTGTCGGTATATTGGTATAACCGACGGATAACGTTCCTCGGTATGATTTGTTGGTTAATATGTCGGTATAACCGACGACATTACCGACAACCCGATTTCCGTCGGTTTTATACCGACGGATTACCGACAAATAACCGACCAAATTCTATCCGTCGGTTTTCCGTCGGTTACGTTCGATATAACCGACGGATAGAATTTGGTCGATTATTTGTCGGTAATCCGTCGGTATAAAACCGACGGAAATCGGGTTGTCGGTAATGTCGTCGGTTATACCAACGCTTTCTTGTAGTGAAGAACAAACAATCCCATATTTGATATTAAAGCAACCAATCAATTTTTAGAAAAGAATTGTTAATTGTTAGGGGGAGAAGAATTGTTAGACTAGCTCCGAAATTTTCACTCTAATAATACATGTTTAAACATGGTGTAGATAATAATGTCACTGCATCAAATAATAGAATTTTCTCTTTAAATATCTATAGTGCAGATATGATCATCAGAGTGGAAACCTCTTCAATCCACTGGTTTGACAAAGGGTTCATTAATGCTTCTACATCCGAGTTCCGGAAAATACAAATTATAATGGAGACAAAATTTACAGGAAATTTCCAGCGTGGTGCAAAGAGAGTCATCCAGAGTAATTCCGCATGTCAAAGCTAAAATTGTCAGTTACATAATCGTCTGTGTAATTGTTTTCATAATTTATAATGATTCATAAATTTAGATGATTAAAAAAAAATGATCATGAGAAAATATATCACAAATTTAATATATACACCATGTAGTCAAAGTTTACATACACACTAACTAAAATCATAATTGATTAGTCTAGTAAGATCATTTTAACAACTAATCAACTATTAGACTAAGAGATTTCCTTAAGAAAAAACATGTCTAAAAATGGTGTAGATAAATGTTATTGTATCATCCTACCAAAAAAAAATAGTTATTGTATCAAATAATGCAATTTTCTCTTTGACTATCTTCATGTGAGCATATTTTTGCAAATATGTGTAGTCAATATTTCTTCTAACAATTGAATCCCTTTTTTTCTTGTTGATAAAAGGGTTAATTGGTTAAATAACCATAAACAAAATTATCTTATAAACTAGCTAAAATGGTTTTATGTGGCCTCGGTCTTATATTTAGGGATTTTGGCTAGTTTATAAGTTATAATTTTTTTTTTGGTTATTACACAAATTAATAAATCATAAACTAACTAAAAATTAGTCAATGTGGCTTAATCAAATCCATAAAAATTAGGGTAAATGGTTAGTTTTGAATTATTATTTTTTTCAGTGATATTAAACTCAATTTCCCAAACATAAATATCATTTATAATGAAATGTTAGGTGAGACCATATAGACATCTTAAAACATGTTTCATTTGCAAAAAAAAAAAAAAAAACAAGGAGAACAAATACATTGGAAGGACTACAAATTAACCATATGACATTACCTCAACCAAAACGACATCAAGTTAACAAACTGATGCCTATGCCTTCGCGCATTTGAAGATATTGCGGATGTCCTTGTCAACACACTTGAAGATTGTTTGACTTGGAATGGATTGGAGATTATGGGGAACGTTGTTTCTTTGCTTCCAAGCGTGAAACTTTGTGACATGAGCTGCAATTTCTGCATATTCGGTATCAATCACCTATTAATTACTATGACTAAGATATTTTTCGATGAAAATAAATGTTTAAAAAAATAATGCAATTTTCTCTTAACATAAATATTATTATCATATAAAAATATATTCAAAAATTTAACATGTATAATCAAAATTTACATTAAATAAAAAAATCCACTTTGGATCGAGATATCCAATTTCCGGACAAGACGGATAAAATAAGCCCCTCTATCATTTGGATAAAATGTCTGAATTAACTAAGAAAAAGAGTCTTATAAAATAACTTGGTAACAAATATATTTCCGAAAACATAAATATATAGTTTACCAAACTATATGTTTCTGACAAGTTATATTAGATTACAAGACGATGTCACCATAATACGATTAAATATAGCAAACACAATAATACACACTAAATTTTAAATTCAAAGTACACACAAGGACGTCAAAACAAAACAAACAAACAAAAAGAGCTAACGTGCATAGATGTGATTCACATTTACATTGCAAAGACAATTAAGTCTAAACAATGTAGAAAACTACAAATCATAAACACCAAGAAAAGGCATGAGAACAGAGCCAATCCAGAGCTTACCATCTTTCTCCTCCACTTCACTTATAAACCTCAATCTCTTTCCTTCTTTATCCTCAAGCACCTCCAAAACCTCTCCTGATTCACTCAGCTTCATGGCTGTTGCATGAGGTCTTCCACCAGTGAACACCGAGTGCAGACGCGGGCCACTAATTGGAAGTCTAAGCACCAAATCTCTGAACCATGTTTGAGTGAGTGAGAGTTTCGCGAAAAGACCTTTCTTTGAGTGTAAAGCGACCCAGATTTCTCCATTCGAGTTTTTTCTTATGTTGTCAGGGAAACCCGGAAGCTGAGCAAACACGTCTTGGGTTCCTGCGTTTGGACCAGAGAGCCAAAGCCTTAGGATCTTACAAGTGGTTGTTTCGGCTACCAATACAAAAGACCGGTCTTTGCTTAGCGCAACGCCGTTTGCAAATGCAAGGCCCTGTAATAAGACCGTCACTTTCTTGCTCGATCTGTCATACTTCATTAACCTTCCAGTCTTATCGACGTTCAAAACAGCAGCCAAGAATTGCCTGAACATGACAACGCTCTGGAGTTAAATCACTATTCACCAAGCAAAAAGGATAAACGGAGATTCAGGCATCAGTCTGAGAAATTTCATAATTTCGTAAACATGGATATGTTTTCGCTTCTATGTTGAAACAAATTCATTCAGTGTAATATTTCATCTTACGGTGTTTCTATTCATATTACCTTCTCTGGAATCTGGTGCTAGTATCTGTGAAGTAAATCACATCTTCATGCTCATCAATGTCCAAATCATTAGTGAAACGAAACGGTAGCCCTTCAGCTTCTGTAACCAAGGGTTTAGCTAAACCACCAGCAGGACCAACAACAAGAAGGCCAAAGTAAGCATCCGCGATATAAAGATCTCCGGTTTTCGTATCGAACCGCAATCCTAATGGCCTTCCACACACATGCTCCAACTCTGGTGCAAACGGGCGAACACAATTCTGCCTAAAACCATATTCACAAGTTGTAAGAGCTGAGTAATAAACCAAACAAAGAGGAATAAAATGCAGAAAAATACATCCATATTACATACTGAATTGCACAAGATAATACTAAACTGGTTGAGATTCTCCAAAATCTGAGTTTGTGATCTTAGATTCAAGATACTTTCACAGTAACCTCTAAAGCTAATGTTACTTATGATCAAATCGAACAAAACCTCTCCACAATTTCGTACAGGACAACAACAAAATTTGACAAAACCATGAGCAATCACTTAAATTCCACCATCGCTTAAACTACAGATCTCGATATTCAGAATCACTCGATCGAAACTGCTAATTGTTTCAGTGAGAATGTGGCTCTGCATATACCTATTAGTCGACGTGTGAGCGAAATCTATCCACCCAAGCGATTCTCCGCGCCATTTCAAGACCCGACCGTCGGAGACACCAACGTATGGACCTTCCCCAGCTGGATCGAAAGCTACACTCTCCGGACCGGAAGCTCCGGTGAGGTTTACAATCTTCACCGACGGGAAAACATCACGCGAACCGGCGATTTCAGGCGGTGCAAAGATTCCGAAACCGATTTGGCAACTGGAGACGAGAATTGCGATGATGGCTACAATCAGTGTTGTGAATAGTATAGTGAGGCTCTTCGTGTTCATGGTGTTGTTCGGTGGGATTTGGATTATTGCACTCACTTTCTGTGTCGCTACAATCAAAACTCTAAACCTTCCTCGTAAGTATAGTTTGATTCGGATTTGGCCCCTTTAGTTGTTTATTGATCAATTATCTCCAGCGAAATTGAAATGATGAATACGAAACATATTCTTGTTAATGGACTTTAAATAAGCCCATTATACGGCCCAATTTTGATTTATTAACTATCCCGCTTATCACTTTAAACACCTCAAAATTACTCGCAAGGAAAGAAAGAAACAATGCCAGAAACATTCAAAAATATTGTTATGAAACATTTAAATAAACTTTTTTGTTTTTCGACTTTATGGCCCATATTTCTGATTATATAATAATTTTCTTTCGAAATTTTCGTAACAACTTTGTATTCTCTTTTGATATCAATGAATGAAGTTTAGACAAAAAAAGAAATTGCCAGAAACATTCAAAAGTATTGTTTTATTAACAAATTCTATGAAGAAATAATATGAGGTAAAACCATTATTTGATAGTTGATCTCATCAAAGGGAAAAAATGAACTAAAATATTTTAAGCTATAGTAAACGACTAAAAAAAAGAAATTTAACACAATTTCTATTTAGTGTACCTGATTTCTAAATTATGATTAATATTTTTATAATTTGTTTTAATAAAAGAAAAAGGAATAATCCAATGGTATTTACGTAAAAAATTAAGTGAACGTAAACAAACGTAAATAAATTGATTTTAAATATATAATAATTGGAAGAAAAAATTAATATTTAAAAATCCAGAAAAAAAAATCATTAAAAAACCAGAAAATGACCTTTCTAATATCATAATTGACATTTCTAAAAATCAAGAAAATGTAACTAAGGGATTGAAATGAGTTTATTAGCTTTATAATTAAACGAACTTATAGGAAACACAATCATGCAAACTTTATGTATTAAATGATATGTAATATGAAATTTAATCACACGCGATAAATAAAATAATAAAAGATTTAGCTGGCAAATATGGCAAAGAAAAAAAGAAGACAAAAGTGATTTTTTTTTTTTTGAACAAAGAAGACAAAAGTGATTTGGTGAATCAATAATGTGGCTCTGTGTTCTATTGGAGGGACAATTTCCATATCTTGAATGTGCCCTAGCAGCCATTGTAAGGGCATTTTAAGTTCTAAGTTTATTCATTATTAAGTTTTAAAAAAAAAAAGTTCATTCATTATTAATATTTTTATTATTGTATAATTGAATCCTTAAATTATTGGCACAATCTCGGAAGCAAAAATG
This sequence comes from Arabis hirsuta, assembly GCA_964056655.1. Classification (NCBI taxonomy): domain Eukaryota; kingdom Viridiplantae; phylum Streptophyta; class Magnoliopsida; order Brassicales; family Brassicaceae; genus Arabis; species Arabis hirsuta. Next base: position 3,424,680 of record OZ053308.1, on the reverse strand, counting down.
AACGAATCATCGTTACATTTTCAAGTTAACGCACGATTTTTGTATTTAGCCCACTCATACACTTAACTATAGAATATTTTCATCCAATTAATAATTAAGAACGTTATTTGCTTGGTGAAACGTGTAACATTGATTAAATGTTGTATAGTATGGTAAAATTCAACGATGAGTTTATGCGTAATGTGTTATGTAACACAATTTATAGTTAAAAAAAATGTATTCACATTTAATCCATATTATATTACCTAAATATTTACCTTTTTGTATAAAGTTGTCCATCAATCTTTTGTTTATAATTGTTCTTTCACAGGAACGGTAATTGACGACAAGAAAACCAGAGGAGGAATAATCATCTGAGAGAACCCATTACCCGATATTATGAGAAGGAAAGTTATATAGCTAGAAACCTAGAAGCCTAGCCTTTTCCAAAAATATGCGACAACAATTTGTTCTTCTTATAAATGTGCTGGAAATGATATAGGCATATTTAACCGAGATCTAGTAATTTGACACGGGTGCGAAAACCCTAGTCGTTAGAGAAAAAGAGAAAGAAAAAGTGATTTGAGTTTTTTCCCTCTCCGATGTCCGGTGTTTTTACCGGCTCGTGAGAGGGAGATGGTTGTAAACTAATCGAGTTTTATGCTCGAGATAAAGTGTAAAAGATGTCCATGAGAGTTTTTGGTTAGAAAACGATGCGATGTTATTCGCCGTCTGGTTTTTATGGGTATAGTTTGTGATTCACTTCATTAGGTTTATTTTGTGATTTTTTTTATTGGGTTTAGTTTTTATAGATGAAGTTTTTAGTTGAAGTTTTTTTCCTCGTAGAAGATCTATCGTTTGCTTTTACATGTTAGTTCAAGTCAATTCTGGCTATCTATTTGATTTAAGTTTTGTAGTTCAAAGTTGTTCAACGGCGATTTTACTGAAGCTAACTCGGAACAAAATTGACAAAGACAAATAAAAAAAGAGATTTATCTAAATTAAGAGAATTGTTATCATGTTATCGTAATAGATATTGGAAGTCCGGCTGCTATTGTGGATTCGGGAATACCTAAGCGTCTACCTTCGATTCGAAACAAGATCATCTTGGTATCACTAATGTGTCGATAACGATTATTGTCCTCACTTGATTTCTGGTGCGGAAAGCACCATTAGTTTCTCTTTGTATCGCATCTGTTGAACATTTTCATTGATGTAATTTGTTCTAAATCAATTTCAATAAAGTAAAACGTTAAAAAAAATGTGCTGGAAATTAAAAAATAAAAGATAAGGATAAAAAAAGGGTGATTTGAGTTTAATTCCTCTTTGATGTTTAGTGTTTTTGTCGGCATCGTAAGAAGGAAGGGGCTGTAAACTAGTAGTATTCACGCTCGACATGAAGTCTAGAGGATGTCCTGACATTTTTGGTTAGAAGACAATTCGATATTATTCGTCGTCTAAAAAACTTGATAACATATTTTCCAATTTTTTACTCCCCTTTTTAATTCTATATATACCATTGGTTTGAATCTAGATCATTATAACAAAGCAGGATGGTTTTAATACAAAGTTACAAACCAATAGATCACAAGACCAATCTAAAATAAATTGGATATATATGTACGGGCAAAAAGGAAAATGATCTCATTTATTAATATTCCCAAAACACGTGAAGTTATATCGCAGCTGTATCTTATAAAATAATGGTTGAGGTTTGGTTCACCGTATTAAGACCATAAAGCTCATTTAGCTTATGTTTTTATCATTACTAATAATATTGACCTAACGTAATCGTGTGGTTCGATATTTATAACACACACCAACGATTATAATGCGAGTGATAATATAAACAAATTTTGATTTGTCAAATACAAAACCGATTGGGTACAACCACTCAATGCACGCCGCGGTTTGATTCATATAATAAAATGGTTGGTTGATTTTGATAAAAAACAAGGATTCATCAAATTTCTTACATTTCTTCCAAATAATATTTCATATTATTGACGAGCAGAAACAAACTAGAATGTTTCGTCGCATAACAATGCGTTAAGCTTAACCTACCTACTATTCTATATAGAAGAACAAAAACTCTTGATTTTATAAATGTTGCAATTCCAAAATTGACTTACAAAACAAGTCAATCATTTTAACTATATACATATCCTATTGACAGGATCCAAATATACAGACACATATTGTGACTTATGAATCTTAACCTAGCTGGTCCGATAAAAAAATCTAAACATGCAAATGCAATTATCAAATACTAGGAATAAAAAATCTAAACATTTGCTAAAAAAATTTCTAAACATTTATGTCAGAATTTTTTTATTGCTCAACTATTTCATGAACCAAACCATTTGTTTATTGAAAATTTATTCATATCATAATACAAATTCTATTGAAATGCAACTATTAAACTTGCCCACATCTTCCATCAAACTTGCACTAAATTAGTCTGATTGGTTACATAAAACGGTAAAAAATATATTAAAATATTGCATAATAGTTTAGACATTAATGTGTAGTTTTGATTTTATCCCATGCGCTTTAACTTAATGTAATACCAGTTGATCACAGTAAATGCGATACACCCGAATTACCAATCACATTAATTGAATCTGAATAACGGGAATAATTTATCTATATAAGCGGTCAAGGAAATTTCGTAAATGTTGGAAAACAAAAATTCATGAATTTCATAAACCGCGGATCCAATAAAAAAAATGACTCAATTTCAACAGCAAAAAAATGGGTTAAATTAATTTGGTTTTGGTTTTTTTACTATTGAACGGGGGAAAGTAGAGAACAAAAGAAGCGACCATTAAGGAGAAAAGCCTGAAGACAAGGGAAAGAGAGAGGGGGGGGCCATATTGTGCAAATTTATAAGGCAAAGAGTGCCCCTTCACATCACTTCTATTTCGCTATTTTTTTGTTGACATATTTATTTAATTAAATCATATACATTGATTTTAGGGTTTCTTGGGTAGATAGTCTTTTGTAGAGCTAATATTGGTAAAAATAAATATTCCCTCTGTTCTACTATGATGAATTTTCTCCAAACAAAAAAATGTTTCACAAAGATAAAAATTAGTGTTTTCAATGCATTTTTATCATTTAATATTATGAGATTGTCAATTTCAAAAAAAATTATTGAATTTTTTTTGATGAATCCTTGTTTATTGTGAAAAATGCATTTTTATCATTTAATTTTTTTTTTTAAAAACTGTTTATTGTGAAAATTAATACAAGATTAATTACTCTTCTTAAAATGTCTGAAAAATTCAGAAAATTCATCTTTGTTGAACATATTGAATATATATATATATATATACACGATGACATTTTATGAATAAGCATGTTAAAATATGATAATATGTAATATAGCATATCATCGGATAAAACACACTCATCTAACAACCGGATATGGAATATTAGATATTATCATATGGAATATTATACATTAATTATTATGGAGCAAAACAAATGAATACTACAAGAAAACATTTACTTACATGAAAATCGATCACATATCTTAACGAGGGATATTCTAAGCCACTCAGCTACCTCACTTCGACCCGAAAACTTCTCGGATTACGTTCATTGCATGTGGTCCAATTCACATGTCACAATGACACGCATCCACCAAATATCATGACAATATTCTCAATTCTCATCTATGTAGTACATGAAAGCCAATTTGTGTAATATTTAAGTGTTTCTTTATCATCCATCCTTTGTATTTATGGTTACGTTTACATGTTAAATAATTGTCTTTATTCCATATATGGTACATCCTGATGATCAGTATCTTTGTATTTTTCTTTGATATAAACATAAAATACTTCAACAGTTCGACAATCGAACCATATATGTAACATGATCTAGATGTTAATATCATTGTTGATCAGATTCGAACCCAATTACTTTGATAATACACTCGGTCGAAATGTGACGAGTTTCTTCTTAGTCTGACTGTTTGAAAAACTAGAGTCATTGAGAAGAAAAAGAACAAGAAGAGAAAAAGTCATTTCAGGGAAAAAATGATTCTACTATGTTTTTGAAGAGGAAAGAATTCTTCTATTTTAATTACTTTTTGATATTTTTATATGATAAAAAATCTTTTTTTAATCGTTTTTCTTTTTCTCTATTAATATCAAACAGTCAGAACTTTAGGCTTTGAACGGTGAGAACGGATTGGACGGTGCGGAACAATTGGATTAGAAAATGCGGTGCGGAAAGGAGAAACGCATCATACATGATAAGTGCGGTTGGTGCGGGATAATGTTTGAACAGTAACGATCAAAAGTGTGGTACTATTATTATAGGTGATAAACTTTAATTAAATATTTAGAATTTTAAAAGATATATTTTTTAATAGTAAATGTGTAAACTAAAAAAATATAATAGCACAATTTTTTTTCAAATTTTTTTATTACGAAAAAAAAAAGAAACACACTAACCATACCTTAATTGTTGTTTACTCATTTTACATCGTTCCATGCATAATTCAAGTCTCGCAACAGTCAATTTTTCTTTTTTTTTTTAATTTTTATTCATAAACAAAAGATTTCAATTATGTTGAATGGAAGCATATTTTTTGTATCGCATTCTAGAACGCCTCACCCGCGTGAAACATTCAAGACCTTTTAATGTTTCATTTAGAGTCAAAAGATGTGATGATGAATGTGTTCGTGTTAGAGAGAGAGAGAGGGGATCTGTAATAAATTGTTGTGGATTAAAAAAGCACGTATTCCCGACATTGTGGATTACAATTAAATAGACAACTCGATCGAGCCATATCTTTTTGGTCAATTCGTCCATCTTTTGATTCTTTTTTTTTCCAAATTCTTCACATTCTTTGAATTACTTGAGTGCCTTACTCTTTCATGTCTTTTAACAACAGTTGAATTACGATTGATTTGGACCGGTAGTTTTTTTTGGATTAGGAGAAAATTTCATTTGGCTAGTTAAAACAGTTTTATCAATGAAATTTAGGTGGATTGTCACAGCTTGCATGAAACTCATATAGTTTGATTTTTATTTTTATTTTTATTTTTATTTTAATTGAGAAAGAACTCATTAGTTTGACTTTGGGGTATGATAATTAAACCCGATTATTTCTTGAAAGTAGGCTTTTTGAAAACAGTTGATTTGAGTCTTGAAATATTTGTTATATACTGTCGTATTTTATGTAATTCCATGTAAAATAGTATTGAATCTCATTACATATTTGTTGAAATCACACATAAAAATCATGACACAAACCAAAATTAACATCCATTTATTTACGACTTTATCACCACATCATTTTTAAAAGTAAAAGTCAAAATATGGTAATCCATTGCATTGCATATAATCCTGTTTAGTTATGTAATGGAAACATTAAAAAAAAAATTTTATATAAAATTTCGAAAGAGAGAGTTACAAACTGGAACCCACTAGACGAAAGAGAGAGTACGTTTTATTGGAGAGACTTTGACGAGTGGCCCCTAAGTGCTCGACACATTGCTCATACAGTAGATGAATATTGTTGATAATGGCAATGATTATGATGATGAAGGTACATTCTTTCATGATCGGCTACTTGTTTCAAACTGTTTTGAACCATCTATGGAGAAAAAAGAATGGTCGTAGTCATGGTAACAATCTAATACTCAGATTGAGGCCGCTTGCAAGACCGTTTCTTTGTTGTAATGTGGGAACCGGGACTATTGCAAGCTTTTGGCAAGATGATTGGGCCATTAATAGAACTCGTTGGAACTAATGGTCAGCGGATTACGGGAATACACCGTCTTGCAACAGTTGCTCAAGCGGTCCGGAATAGAACATGGTTATTGCCTCGTGGTAGGCATCCGATTACTGTTTTGTTGAAAGATGTTTTACCCGACGTCCTATCATTGGATCATCATGTACCAGACGAGTACAAGTGGAGAAATACAGTGGATGGAATCCCGAGACTTTTCTCATCTACAAAAACTTGGCGTAGACTACATCCAATTGGTCAAGTGGTTACATGGAAGAGATCGGTTTGGTTCTCACAAAATATTCCCAAGCATGCTTTTATTCTGCAATGTTGCTACGGAGTCTCGATCCCACCTTTTCTTTGGATGCCCATTATCCACCGAGGTTTGGGAATCATTCTTCACTCATCATATTTTCTAAACCCTCCATTAGGACTTGATCGAATTGTCTTATGGGTAAGATCTGCTACTGCCATACGAAAGCTTAACATCATATGCAAGTTGCTGCTCCAAGCAATTATTTATGAAATATGGTTATTAATATGGGTTTGTTTCCTTCTTTACATCGCGTTTGCTAGGTATTTAAGTACGAGTAGAAATATGTAACTGCCCGATTTCTCGACAACTCTGTTGTAACACTATTTAAGCTCCAAAATGTTTGTATTTGGGAGAGTGACAAAAGAGAAATAAAGTATTATTTCAGAAGGAAAAAAAAATCTAATACCGCCACAAAAATTTGTCTAACTCATTGACAAATTAAGTTACAACCGCTTTAGCTTTCAGTTATGGTTTGCCTCAAAACCTTCAAATTAATAGTTTTGAATTACTCATTCTCAATATGGTTTTTGAAAAAATTTGTAGCACATGGATATAAAACATTTTTTTTATTTGAATACAATTTAATATTTTCTTTAGATAATGAAGAAAAAGATAATGATGATGATGATAACGATGGTAGGGGCATAACATGATAACAGGGGAAACAAATCTTAAGAAGAGAATCCACAAGAAAATTGCCATGTCGTCGCCACCAACACCATCACAAACCCCAACTGCTCAATATTATCCGATAAATGCCACCATTATTATTTCACCTTTCGCTAAATATCTATCTATAAATATTTTTTTAATAATTATGTTTGATAGGTTTAAATTGGAGCAAAAATAAAAAAATGCAGTGATCTAGTAGTAACACAATAAAATTGGTTTTTTGTGTTTTGGATTTTAAATTCTCTTTGATACGGAAAGTTATACCTTGATTCGGAATATATGAAAGCTAACTTCGAGTACAAAAATTATTATGAGAAAAAAATTTAGAATTTTCACGGTTTTATAAAAATAAAAATAAAATAAAGCTTTTTAGTAATCTTGAATAAAAATCGAAATGGGGAAAAACAAAAATAATAATTTAATGATAATAAACAAAACGAAGCATCTTTGCTGACGTCACCTGTATCTCTGAAGATTTTGGCGGGTCCCCGGTTTCTGTATTTATTTCTTGTGATGAATTTTATAGTAAGACTTGAAGTTTGGGACAAAAATATTTATTGAGGAAGACTTGGGAAGAAAACTAGGAGAAAGTATTGGCGGAAAAAGCTTTTAAATGGGTATGATTTAAAAAAAAAAAAAAATACTAGTACTATAATATAAGATGTTTTGGCTTAAAACATAATTTTTAAATTTTTTTTCTTTTTCAAATTATTAAATATATAAAATACAAACAATTTAACTAATTAAAAAAAAACTGCATAATATTACCTCCTTTAGGTAGAAAATTTTATATAATAGAACATAAGAAATACTGGTTATACATTATTCAATAAAAATAAAACTACAAAAAATTCTAAAAATATTTTATATTACAAAATAAAAAAAATCTTTAAAACATCTTCTATTAAGAAAGAGGAAGAATAACAATAAGTTTTAGTAGAAATTAGTCAACAATATAAAATAGGGGATCAACTAATCAACAAAATAGTCTAATAATTTAATTTATACAATATTGTATTTGTCAATTGTTTTTAATCAATAGAAGAGAAAATCAATTTTATATTTTCAGTCTTTGTGATTGATGAATAACAATTGTCTTGGCTTTTTTAGAATGTGAATAATCTTTTTTTTGTCCAAAATTTTGATATACATGTAGGTTGAACTATTTTGATTGCAGATGCTATAAGATTCATAGTTTAGGTTTACGATTTAGATTAGGTTATATGACGTGAGTTGTATATTAGATTGTCTATTTGCAGATAATTAGATTTGTTTGTCGAAAATTTTATATATGTATAATGTAATCATTTGTTATAACATAGTAGTAAATAACAATATATTATAAAAAAAATTGAGTTTGAATAAATTTTACAAATCACTAAATTACATGTAATACCGAGATCCTAAAATCTTTGAAATTATGATGCTTATTCACGAATCTTGTGTATAGTAGCTAAAAATTCTTTCTCTCTTTAATTTGGTGTAAAAAAAAAAAAAAAAAAAACCAAATCGGTTGTTGGAAAGTAGTATATAAAGCAAAGTCCCTCCTCTTATCTAATCCTTAAAAATTCTTGCCTTTGTTTTTGATTCTTTTATTAATTCTTGCCTTTGTTTTTTTCTTCCTCTGCGTTGTCTTCTTGGAAAAACAAATTTTTTTTTAATATCATAACTTTGCTTTCTCCACAATTCAAAGCTTACAATTACTAGTTTTTATTCAATTTTCCCCCTCTCTCTCTCTCTCATTTCATTTGCAAGATTTCGTTGAAGATGCATTCATACATATAATCAGATCTTGTTCTAAACGCAAACCCCTTTATTTCTCTGCCTCGCATCGTGAATTGAGAATTAAAATCGCAGCAATCCCCGGGAAAAAAAAAATTGAATCTTTTTTTAGTGACGGAAAAAAAAAAATCGGAGACTTTACATCTGGGTTCGTCGATTTTTGAGAATCTGCAATGGGTATTGCAGCAGAATCGCAGTTTCATGTTTTAGCTGTTGATGATAGTTTATTCGATCGGAAACTTATAGAGAGATTGCTTCAAAAGTCTTCGTGTCAAGGTATAAAAAAAACAGAGTGTTCAAAGAACAATGGAAAAAAGTTTGATTCTTTGTATTTGTTATAAAATGGAAGAAAAGATCTAAGCTTTTTATGTCTTTTGGTATTTTGGTTGCAGTAACTACTGTTGATTCAGGCTCTGAAGCTTTAGAATTTCTGCGTTTAAGAGAAAGTATTGACCCAAATGCGGTTTCTTCATCTCCCCAGGTTTGAATATCTTGCTCTTAATAACATTTCAATGTTTTAAAGTTATCTTTTTTTGTTTTGTTTTGTTTTCTAATGTAATTTTGATTTTGGTAGGAAGTTGAAGTGAATCTTATAATTACAGATTATTGTATGCCAGGCATGACTGGTTATGATTTGCTCAAGAAAGTTAAGGTATTTGTTTTTGTTTCTTTCCCTAATTTTTATTCGATTTTGATCTCTTGAAATTTGTTTTAGAAAGTTTTCAATTATTTTGCAGGAATCATCAGCTTTTAAGAACATACCAGTAGTTATTATGTCCTCTGAGAACGTTCCTGCAAGAATCACCAGGTAAAAAGAACAATGAAATATTGAATCTTTAGTTGTGTTTCATCATAATGGAAGATTCTTATGTTAGATGTGTCATAATTCATGGACAGATGTTTGGAAGAAGGAGCTGAAGAATTTCTCTTGAAACCAGTAAAATTGGCTGATCTCAACAAGTTGAAACCTCATATGATGAAAACAAAGCTCAAGAACCAGAAGCTGGAAGAGATTGAGAAACCTTCGAAAGACGAAAATGTAACCGTAGCAGAACCAGATATCGTTAAAGATTCAGCGGAAATCGAATTCAAGATCTTGGCTCTTCAATCGGAAACAGAACCGAAACAACATCTACAAGTAGTGCAACAAGAGGAGCAAACGTTAAGTAACAACAAGAGGAAGTCAATGGAAGAAGGGCTCTCAACAGAAAGATCACGTCCTCGATTCGACGGTATCACAACCGCTGTTTGATCTATCGGTATTCGGTTTTTGAGTTTTAGAGTTTTGTAGATTGTTGTAGGAATGCTTCTGCTGGTACAATAGGGAACGCAGAGAAGTAATATAGATGGATGATAATAATGATGATGGTGTATGGTGATACTGTTTATATGTACATCAGTAAATCTTACATGGTTAATAACCCATTTCCCAATTTTGTGTCACTTAATTTAGAAACTGTACTTTTCATTTCAATTCACATTGTTACTTCCTCATGTATAGACAAGTACATGTACTCGTGAGCAAAAGGTATCAATCTGGTAAATTCTGGTACAGATTTGTCACTGTTTGTTCCATGTTCTTGTTCTTGTTCTCTACCTAACATGAAACAGAATTTCAGTAGAAGTTGTCATCTGGTCTCTCTGTTCTCTCTTCTCAGAACAAGAATCTTGTTAAGAGTTGTGTTTAACTTTGAAGAAAGATCTGTCTTTGTTATATAATAGTCAACAAACAAACAAGCAACAGAATAAATCCAACAATATTGAGATTATTGCTGGCTATATTATGTCTTATGGTTTTCTTGCATAGATTCTTACTCAAGAACCTATGAAACTACACAAAAACTGAGACTAGAAAAGCAGTGTTTCCTAAAACCGAAGCTAGAGAGGACCGGTTTTAAAGGCAATATCAAGATCAGAGATCAAATCATCAACATCTTCAATGCCTGCAGAGATACGGACAAGATCTTCCGTTAAGCCTCTCGCCTCACGCACTTCTGCAGGTATGCTTGCATGAGACATGAAGCATGGCATGCTTATAAGTGACTTAACACTCCCTGTTGTCAAAGAGAAAGATGTTGGATGAGATCAGATATTATTAGAGTTTCTTCAGAAGAAGAATAAAAATTAGTAATTTTTTGGGTCTCACCGAAACTGACAGCTATGCTGAAGTATTTGGTGGTTTCTACAAGATGCTTCGATAGGGCAACCGATCCTGTTATAAAGCTAAAAACTGATCCTGCACCCTTTGCCTGCAGTTTGAAAAGAGGTAAGGTAATCATGTGTTGAGAACTTAGACTATCTCGTTTGTTTTTCGTATATCAGTTAGGTTTTTTAGTACCTGAGAGAAATGGAGATGGTGACCAGGATGATCTGGTAGACCAGCATAATACACTTTCTTCACTCTTGGATTAGAAGCCAAGTACATTGCAATTTTCCTTGCGTTTTCCTGGAAGATTTAGGAAAGTAAATGGCATTTCAACGTAACTACAAGTATCATAGATGCAACTAGGGGTATTAAAGTCAAGACCTGTTGCTTTTCTATACGTAACGCCATTGTCTTGATTCCTCGTAGGCAAAGCCAACAGTCGAAAGGAGCTAATCCAGAACCTTCCGAGTTTTGGAGGAAATACAACTCCTTTGCCAATCTGTTAATTTAAGCAGAAGTTTGTATAATAACAGCAGATTACAAAGAAATATCTCGGATGCTTGAAAACAGAAAAGAGTAAAGAGTAGAGGCAACATACTTTTCGCCTTTTACAGCAAGAACACCCGCCATCACATCACTGTGTCCGGCTATAAATTTAGTAGCCGAGTGCATCACAATGTCTAGAAAGCCACACAAGTTAAAATATGAGTATTAGTAATGAGAATTGAACAAATCTTTTAGCCCATAGTAGTAAGCAAATATGAGTTTTTTACACACCGGCTCCAAGTTCTAATGGCCGAGAGAGCACTGGTGACATAATACTGTTGTCCACCAACACAAGCGCACCTTGAGCATGAGCCATCTCAGCTATTTTCTACAAAAACAGAAAACCATAAAACCAATTAAGCATAACAGCAAAATAAGTAGATTTCCACCATGTGGTTTCTGGCTCCAAACTTTGTAGAAACAGAGAATTTACTCGTATGTCAGAAATTTGTTGTCTCGGGTTTGTTGGAGACTCAAGCCACACAAGCTTTGTCCGGGGACTAATAGCAGCAGCAACCTCTTCTAGATTAGTTGTGTTTACTCGCCTACAATATATCAAACGGAATCATTAATATATCATGGTTTTAAGAATAAGTTCTTGTAAAATTTCGACTCATAGGTAGTAATACTAACTTTACCAAAACACCGGATCTTGGAACTACTTGGGATAGTAATCTGTCTGAGCCACCATATACATCATCTCCAGCAACAATTTCTTCGCCTATGGAAAGAAGATTAAATATACTACAATGAGACAAAGCCTATGCTACCGATCTATTGGAAAGAGTTTACATTCCAAGAGAGAAGTCAATATCGGCAATTACCATTTTTGAGAAGGTGCGTAACAGCAGAAAGAGCAGCCATTCCACTAGTAAAGCAAAATGCTCTATCTGCCTTGTCAAGCTTCGCAAGGAGACTAACAGAAAAAAAAAAAAAATTACAGCTTTTATAGGTAATGCCAAAACACAGAACAGATATAGCTAAATCACCTAAGAATCGAGAAGAAGCTAGGAAACAGTTACCTTTCTAATGCATCCCGTGTAGGATTTCCACTTCTTGTATAATCATAAGGTCCATTTTCAATAGCAGAAGGCTGCAAAATTAAGCAAAAAAACAGCATCAAGTGGCAAAATATTCCCGAGATATAAACGGAGCTCTTCGATTCATCATGCCTCAGTACCTGCTTAAATGTAGCCGTTTGGTAAAGAGGAGTGCTCATTGCATCAAAAGGATCAGATTTACTATCCAAATTCACGAGTAATGTAGAGACACTAGCTTCTTCTTTGATTTCTATAGCTGTAAAACACATCAACAAAAACTGCTTAACTTATGATTATCATTAGATTTCAAGTGTATGCAAACAGAAAAAAGAGAAGCTTTACGAACCATTTAAGCAATCCGGGGTATTGTTAACCGGAGACAGAGCTATTCCATCGACACTCTTCTCCATCACGCAGTTGAGCTTGAACAAGTTCCGATTCGAGATCTGCTTCTTGTCCCAAGATGGAAACTTGGAAATGGAAACACAAGTCGGAGAGTTCTTACTGAGCAAACCCTTGAGAGAAAAACAACACAAAGGGACACAGAGTATCAGATATCTACCACGAAATTGGTGGAGACCAAAAGCCACAGAAATTGGAGAATAAATTAATGGCTTAAAGTTATTAAAAAAGGTATAAAAAATAAGGAGCATACTCGGTCGGGGAGATCAGCGAAGGAAGGTACGAAGGAAGAGTGAAGTGATAGAGAAGACGTCATTGAAGTAGATGAGAAAGAGAGAGATTAACAGCTTCTTCTCCGGCGATGTTTTCTCGTCTGAGATATCAACCGGCGAGACAATGGCGGCGACGGAGGTAGTTCCTAATGACTCAAGAGTGGAGAGAGACTAAAGGAAGAGAGAAACTGAAGGTAATTGTACCATGACTCTCGGTTTGGTTTATTGCGGTTTGGTTTAGATAGGCAAGTCAAAAACCGAATTAAATCTGGTTTGGTTTTACTTAAAAAGACAAAAAAAATAATCAATTGTTAATGGTTAGTGATTTGTCCACTCTTAGTTAGTAACACTATAGAACATATTTTAATATCATAATGAAGTAAACTAATACTATAGAATATCAAAGATTAAGAAAATTATGCGATGCTATCTTTTTTATAAATTGAAAAACAAATAAACGTGGGAAAAGTAGGTAAATACCTACTCTAAGCTCTCCCCATAAGGCCATAACACTAATATATTCGTTAGTGCCAAGAAAATTAATTCAGGTCTTCTAGAGTTTGGCTACAAGTTGTTCATAACTAAACCAGCTTTAACATGGTTCGATATGAATTGGTCTGATTTATCATATCACCATTGACAAATAGATATCTAAGCAATCATAGAGAAAAAAAAAACTAAAGCAGTGACCAAAATACAGACGTAGTTATAACTTATAAGATGGCTCTCGAGATGTTTGAGCAACTTGACCAGATTCTGCCTCTACACACTCTGTTTCTTTACCTTCTTCTTCTCCCTTCTGACCTCAGGTTTTTCCTGATGCTGCTCGATGACTCTGTACAGTTTCCTCTCTCCATGTCGCTTCTCTTGCTTTCTGATTCGCCTTCTTCCCCTGAAAACCACCATACAAGTTTTACTTAACTGTTTCTAAAATGGACTCATGAAGCTAAAGTTGTGTGAGATTGTTGTTTTCACATACCGCTGCTAGTCTTTTGGTTTAAGGAATGAGGATTAGCGGTACCACATTGCTCAGAATCCGACTCTTCCTCGGAGTCAGATGGCTCTTCCTCTGACTCAGATGCAACCGAACTATCGCCTCCTTCTTCCATTGATGGATCCACAATTTCACTGTCTGAAACATCTGGGAAAACATAAAAAAAAACGGCGCTTTAGAAAGAGGGAGAGAGAACTTAACATATTGATTATCTTAAGTCTGGTACAATGAACTTTGCTTTTAGCCAAGAGTCGGAAAATTACTAACCTTCATCATATTCTTCTTTCACTTTGCTGGGGACAGCAAGAGATTCCATGGTCTTGGTTTTCTCTATATGAGTCTGTGCGTTTCTTGCGGTTTCTTCTTGTTCTTTCTTTTCCATGTGGAACTTGTTGAGCTTCTCCTCAAACTCTTCGATGCACGCTTTGAGTTCTGGTTTTGCAAACTTCTTTCCCTGTTCAGATTTTCACAGCCAGATGTCAAACTCACGTATAGCACGAGAAGAAAGAAGAGTATGGCATGGGTGAAGAAAACCAGAGAAACCAGACCTTATTGATTATGCTTCTAAAGTTCTCCGTCACCAAATCCTCTGCTAAAGCATGCTCGTAAGACTTGAATGATTCGATAAGCTTTTTGATTCCCTTTTCTGTGAACGTCAGCAGAGAGAGAGAATACGAAATGTATTCCCACTGTTTTGTATCTGCAAATGTAGGTGTAGAGTTCAAAGGGAGATACTTTCTATTTAACTCATAACAGGTGTAAGAATACATCATTCATACAAGCATACCTGTGACTCCACTAAACCTATTGCAAAGCTTCTCAACCAGAGCCTCCATTTGTTTGTCCTGGAGATTGTTGAGAGGATCCAGAGGAGATGAATGATTAGATAAGATCGAATACAAGTCATACTGCTAACTTTAATATAAAAACAAAGCTATATACTTTTTTGATGGATCCGATCAAGAACTGCATGACATTACAGAATGACTCCCTCTTCAAATTCCGGTTGGATAACTGCCCAAGTATATCAGGAAGTAGATTGTATATGGGATTCGAACCTGGATTTGTTTCGCAGAAAAGAGGCACAAGTGTTAAATTTGATCCAAAAGTGGAAGTGGCTATGTCATGCAAAGTTGATATTGCAACTGACCTTTCTTAGACAGTTCATGAAAAAATAGTTTTGCGAGACTAGAGATCCTCTCCACATCATCTTCAATACATATAGCCATTTCATTAATATGCCCTTTCACCTGAAATCAGGATTCACAAAATGAAACCTCAAACAATTATTGCAGACATTTAAAGAGCGGAAGGAGAGAGGTAAGGAGCCATACCTTCATCATATCGTTCAATATAAGATGTGAAAGCACCAAGACAGCATTTTTCCTGACAGAAACTGAAGCATCCCGTAACCTGGCATACATATTTTCTGTCCAAGGCTCTAAGAGATTTGGAAAACGAACTGCCAAGTCTCCAAGGGAAAGGGTGCAATTTGACCGGACAATATCAGAGGGTGCATTTTCAACAACTGTGAAGAGGAGCTGGAGATTGGATTCGCTGGCATACGTTGAGTTTAGTGCATCAATTAACTATAAATTCAGTTTTGTAAAGGATAAAGAGAATATGGGATAAATATTTATTCTCACCAGAAACTTGCATCAATAATCATAAACCTGCATAATGCAAGCATTGCGGAAGCTTGTAGTTCTGGATGCTGTAACAAGGGAAAGTCAAGTAAATCACAAAATGAATGTGAGAGCAAAAGAAGAGGGAGCTGAAACACAAGCTAACAACTTCATCACACACCATGAAACTGGAAGGAAGAATGAAAAACTAACTACCTTTTGCAGCAGGGAAAAATTTCTGCAAAGCTTTGTGAGAAAAGTTGCACAATCCCCAATCAGATTCTTCACGCCAGAACCACCAGAAACAATTTCTCTCTCTGCTCTTTCAGCTAGTGTATCAAGCAGTGCATCATCAGAGGCAGCAAGTCCTAGCTCAGCATTTATGCTATTGTTCTGTAAAACAAAGAAAACAACGCATGAGATACGGTGGTAAGTATAAGTAAATGCGCTTTATGGAAATCGGTATGTACCTCTTGTGTGGCCCCAAGGTTTTCGTCTGTATTCTGACTTTCAGTAGCAGCTTTGTCCTTTCTAGTCTTCTGTCTTCTGATCTTCTGGATGCAGGATTCTATATACACCAACTGGTTCATGGCAATGTGACTGATAACGAACAAGAATCTACTGAGTTTTGGTACTTGAACGGTAGTAAGAATATCAACATTATTATCGTCAGCATCATCCTGTGCTTGATCTTGTCCAACTACATCAAACACAGTGCTCAGGGACTTTTTAATAATAGTAGAAGCCAAGGTTTCTGGAGTTGGGTGAATCGTGTATATGGCACTGATGGCTTTATCGGCAGTAGCATAAAATATGTTTTCTGGAAGCCAGTTCCCAGTGATCAAGCTTTCAAGAATACCAAACAATCGGCTGCCACTGCTGAGCAATAACTTCTTCCTATCTTCTTCCGAAAGCCGCTGAATAGCAATGCATGCACTTCTGGCAAGTAGAGGTTCCACTTTTGCCCAACGGCCAAACCCAATATCAATAATATCCTGTATGTGTGATCCAAGAATTCTAGAGGACGACTTTGCAGCCATGCAAAGGATAGATAGAGCCCCACGACTTTGCACTGCAGTTGTCCCATTAATGTTAAAGCAAAAGAAGTCCCATAGAGCCGAAATCTACAAGACAAAAACGATAGAAGCACTTATTAGCCTCTTGCAGGTGAAATTTTTTTCTTCGAGAAATAAATTTCTTGAATGAATCAATAATCAATATCAGCGCGCACTATTTCTTAGTTGTTCTTGGCCGTGCATTAGAAGACTACACGTATCGATTGAGCATAATTTCAAAGCATACTCATACGCTGGAGTCACAGAAGGAACCTACCGTGCTGCTAGATATTTCACCTTTTGACACTAAAGCATTAACAATAAACTCTAGTGCTGCTTGATCTCCTATATTCGAATCTATGGCAAGGTTCACCAGCTGTTTCGCCGTGTCAACTGGGTTTTTCCTTATGTAGATTGAGATGAAGGCATTCTCCACTGCCTCATAGATGGACTTATCCTGAGAAAAGGCCTGCAGAGACAACAGAAAACAAGGGTTTTAGCACAACAAGGGTTTCAGAAGAATAGATTCTTATGAGTTACGATACATGATAAAAGACCATACCAGAGGCAAAATTTTACGAAGACAAGCTTCTGCACCATCAATTTGGAACTGCTTACACCTCATCAACAAGAGAATAGCATTCTCAACGTCACTGGCAGAAGATGAAGCCATTAATTGAACGAGGATTGGCATACTAGCTGACATGCACTTTGAGAACCTCAATCCAGCCTCAAGGGAAGCAATTAAGGCCTTGGTCTGCTCAAGGTTACCAATATCTGGAACAGAAACATCCTTCTCACTGATATCATCCCCATTGTCTGGCTGGCAGCTATCAGGTAGACTATCTTGATGTATCGTATTTGTAACTTCAAGATGCAAGTCATCGATTTCACCATCTCCACTACAGGAGTCACCGTCTGAAGTTGGCTCTTTTGATGATTGCTCAGTAGGGAGGCTTGGTTCAAGTTCGTTCAGTTTTCTTTTATACTGCTCCAGTGTTGCTTCAAATGAAGCTATCCGAAGCTGTGGACCAAAGGGGTTATGTTGCAACATTGTGATCAGTAAATTCAATGCGGATTTTCTAACAATTGCACTCTTATCTTCCAGTCTGCCAGCAGATATTGATGCAACCTCGTTCCATAGGCCAATTGAAACAGAATGCTCTTCACATAGTTCAGCCCAAACCTGAAGTACTCGGCTCCTTGTATAGGCTGAAACATCTCTACACCGTTCAAGCAAAATGTCCAACATAGCTTGCTTAGTTCGCAGCCGAAGGGACTTGGAGCTCACATCTCCCTCAGCATCATTAAATGCTTTTGCAACTAATTTCCCTAGAACACCAACTAGCGCATTTCTTATCTTGTATGATTCACCACCAAAATGAGTGACCAAAACTCCAACATTTGTAGACATTACTTTTGGCAAACGATCAGCAAGCTCTACCAAGAAACGTCCCACATTATCAGCCCCAACTGTATCTTTAACATAGGCTTTTGGGTCAGTCCTCCCAATATCTCTAATAATTGTCACGGCCAAGGTACCATCTGAATACTTGCTTTCAGCTCTAGCAACTGCATCGGCAACATGTACAACAGCAAAATCATATTTGTGTATCAAGTGCATGACTGAGGCACATGACTGCACGATGTAATGGTACTTTGTAGCAGATGCCCCTATGATGCGGCACAGGGCATCTTTTGCCTCAACATCTTTTAAAATTGCAGCATTCTCAAAAAGAGAGAACGAGTTTCTACAAAGTAATAATAATATGAAAAAGTTATGAGAATGGACCTTTAACATGTAGTATGCAAGATAAACCAGATTCTTTAGGCACAAAGAAATTACTTGACAATGAAAGACAGGTAGTTTTCGTCTAGGTCTGGTGATCCAAAGAGCAAGGATAGGTTGATCTCTAGAGAATTTGCGATCAAATTGAGCATCCTACCCCTCTGAGGTTCCCAGTTCCATGTTTGGACAGTTTGCTTTTTCCTCCCTCGTGCTGGAACCTGTCCATCCACAACACCACTATAGTAAAGGAGACGATAAGAGATGAATTATATTCTGTATGGTACATAATCAGATGGAAAAAGAGAAAAACACCTTTGTGCTGTCAACTGCACTGATGTATGATTCTTCAGTCATTATAATAGTGAGGAGAAAGAAAGTGTATATTTTCAAGGCATTGCGATGTGATGTGATCCTATCGATGATTGGAACCTCGTCATCCTGATCTTGGGCAGATCGGGAGATCGAATCGACATTAGGAAGAAGAACACTTAGATTGGACCTGAGGCTTTCTACAAGATTACACTTGCAATATGGAGGAAGACTAGAGAAACTCCGGACCAAGGAGTAGACACGATCAAAAACATCTTGATCTTCGATACAGAAGAGTTCTCTATCAGATAGATCAAAGGATACACCTGTTCCATAAGAAGACAGTCAACAAAATGCCTCACATATCAATCACAAGAGTCAAACCACTCATTCAATTCCTTGTTTCTCTCGAATTCAATTCATCAAATATCAAATCATTCAGCTTCACTTGTATACACGAATTCACACTACCTCACACCTGACGATTCGAGTTACTAATGACTATCAAATTGGAAAGCAAATCAAATCTAAATCCAGTTTCTCTACCGAATTTCTCGAAAATTTGACAGAAAATTTGACAGATTCGCTCATACACTCGAGAAAGAAAAAAAACAACCCAGAAAAAGTATTTATACCTTTGACGAACTCTTCGAGATCGGAAGAGCGAAGAGAGGTCACATCGACAGTATTCTGAGCGAACAATCGATGATTATCTTCCGGATCTTCTTCTAGGGCTCGAAGAATTTGGGGGAAAACAAAAGGAGGAGCCATTTTCTAGAGAGAGAAACGAGATGCACAATTTCAAATGAAAATTGAAAATGGCAACGGAGCGGGAATTCATGGATACAGTATTAGGATATTCGGGTCGGGTTCCAAATACAAATCCGGGTCGGATCCCATGATCCCATTGACTGGCCAGATAAGCACGTAGCTGGTAAATGTATTAATTAATTCCCAACACGTGGCGAAATCAGACTGGTTGAAAGAACGTACCAGAATCTTCTTTTTTCCCCCAAGCTCACTGGATCCTCTAATGGCTTCTCCGACCAATCATTGAGCTAGAGAGAGAGAGAGAGAAGCTTTGAGATGGCGATGCCTTTGGACATGGCGATGTATCTGATGAGGATGGTTTGGTTTTCACTGAGTGGTTGGGTATTCACTTGTTTGTCGATCGCCGACGAGATCGCTGGATCACTTAGAAACGGAGATATTGGTCCTTTCCATGTCGGATGATTGATTCGAGATTCGTTTTGGTTCTTCCTTTATGTGCGTATATGTTCTTTATCTTCCCCAATTTTACTCTCTTTTTTTCGATTAAAGTCGTTTCATATGTCAAAATAATGATGATATCATGTACAAAACAATTATCTTCTAGCCTGTGCAAACGATTAAAGATGTGTATTAAGAACAAATATATATTAGCTTACTACCAGACAGAGTATAGTCGATGAGGGTATAAGAGATAGAGGAAACACAAGTGACACTAGAAGACATTGAATATTGTTTACTCTATTTTTGATTTTACAACAGAGATATTTGGACCGCGTTTGCCTCTGACGAGGAGAAGAAAGTCGTTGCTTGCATCGTTGGATACTTCAACTCTGTCAACATAATTCGCAGCGGAAACCTGCCGAACTTGTGTGCTCCTCTTCTTATGTTCCAAGTTTAGTTCAACTTTGTGTGCTTCATCAAGCAAGATTGTGCTTCAGAACACCGAGATGCAAAGGCCGAGGAGGTACACTAGACTGCAGTCTTGGGATTTAGATGGCGTTTCCCGACACTGACAAACACTTGGAGGCTCTCAACTCGTGGTATGAAGTTAAGAGTCTTAAGCAGCATTCTCTTTACTAAAATGTTTTTAAACCTCAAGAGCTCATTTGACAACCAATTCTTTTTTTTTTTTGAGCTTCTTTGACATTTAACGGCAATTCTCCTCAATCATTACCTGCTTTACTCCGTTTTACCGCTAAACCGATAGCAATTCTCCTCTTCCGCTCATTTAACTCCATTACCAATGGTGCAATTCTGTCTCACTTTTTTAACTGAAGAAGAAACAGAACTATATAAACTCAAAATGCATTATTGTTCCGTCTCACCAGAATTTTACCAGGAGTTGGGACACAGCGGTATGCCTCATGTCCGTTCCATTCGACGATATACCAAGTTTTTGCATGATGTTGTATGTTACAGAAGTTTGATGGTACAATAAGAAGAAACATTGTGTGTTCTCATTAATGCTTAACCTTCACAGATTGTGAGTTAAGCCTTTTACTGTATTGTATTATCATTCATGGTGCACACACTAGTGTAAACATAGAAATGAAAACCCATTCTTTTTACACATCAATCGATTATAGATTGTGTTTCTGTTAAAACCCAAACCGAAACCAAATTGTTTCTTAGAAGCAGTTCTATACACTAACTAAGACATGTTGGTGGGATCATAGGTTGGCGGAGAGAGACTATGCCAACAATACTCCTCCGGAGTCTGGTCTCGGCACGGAAGAGATGCTACAAGCCCAAACTATATGAAATTGAAACTGAACTTCAATAAACAGTTTCGTTTTCAAATGTTGCAATTTATGAAAACAAATCTTTCTTTTTTGCTTACTTGTATAGAGGCGTATTTGGAGCTAATGGGTATGAAAAGCTGATGGCGCCTTTCACATAGTACGTCGTGTAAAATGTTGACTGCATCTCGCAAGTTATCAATAGCGAAGTCACATGGAGTAACCTGAGCGCAGATGAACATATGTGAGCAAATTGGTTAACATTTTTTTTTTTTAATTACAAAATTGGTTAACATTATTATAATGTAAAAAAGATGTTGAGGTTAGAAGATTTTTTTACCGTAGCAGGAGGTTGATTTGGGTGCAACACAACCCCGCCAAGAAGACACAAGCAACCGCTAAAAGAGATGGGTCAAAGACAACACACTCTCGGTCGAGTAGTGCCTACTTCGAGATGTAGGAGCACATAAATCCAAACTAGAATAAAAGAAGAAAATAGAGTTAGTCCAATGCTTGTTTAATTGTTTTAGTTGAAACAAAACCAAAAGAATATTAAACCACGAAACACGAGTATGTCAGTGCAACTAAGTATCGTAAAACCCAAGCAAACAAAAGAGACAGACAAGGTGAAAACTCACAGTGGCATCGTGGGGTTTGGACAAACTCATAGCTAGATCTAAGAATGTTTTCGTGGTTGGAGCAGATAACTTGTAGTCAAAACCGCTAAGTATCCACAAGTCGATCTCTAGATCTCGAATATAAATTCTAATATAAGCGCTCAGTCAATACCATACTCGTAGTTCCTACAAAAAAAAAACCAAAAAAAACATAATCTCAAAGTAACACTAACACTGCTAGGAAAGTGCCATTGTAATGACGGTTTCAGGGTTTAGTGTTGTCGAGATGTAGAAGCTCTGAATCATCGCTTGAGAAGATCTATCCATTCTTCCTTGAGGACGTCGTTTTGTCTCTCAACATACTCTACTCGAGCATCGCTTTCTTTAGACTCTCCGTGGATCTTCAATCAACCTCGAGTTTTGAAAAACTCATTCTAAACTCTCAATGAAAGCACCAATTGATAGAAATGAAATCTATCAAGTAGAATTAGAAGTGAGATGAGAAGAGAAATAGAAGATTAATTAGAAGAAGAATCATAGAGAATTAGGGACGAAGAAGAAAAAGATCAAAGGAAGAGAAGAAGGAGGAGACGAAGAACTTCGATGAGGAAGAGATGATATTTGATTGATTAATTCTTTGATAATCCTTCTACAATGCAAAACCATCGACTAAATACAAAGAGATATTAGGCTTAAAGAGTGATTTTTTTTTTGCAGACCAACAAAGCCCATACATGTCCAATAAAGGATCGTATCAGCTAACTACTAGCTCAGCACACTCTTAGTACTTATTTTGTGCGAGTCGATACGCAAAGCTAATGGCGCCTTCCGAGTAGTATTCATGTAAAACTTTGACTGCATTTCGCAAGTCATCAATGGCATACTCCCATGGAAGAATATGTGAGCAAATGAACACACGTGTGAACAAATTAGTTAACATTATAATGTAAAAAGATAATAAAGTTATATATATATATAAGGAAATTTCGTACCATAGTAAGATGTTCATTTCAATGCAACACAAACTTCGCCAATGATACACAAATTGCCGCTAGGAAAGACGAATTAAACACAACGCTCTCTCGGTCGAGTAATGACAACTCTATGATGTAAAAGCTGGAAAATTTTGAATAGGAAGAAATAAATTAAAATAGGGTTAGTCACAATAATAATCTAATAGTTGTTTGTTTTTGGTGAAACAAAACATGCCTACAAATATTAAATCACGAAATAAGAGTCAGGCCCTCCATGACATCAAGTATACATGAAGAGAAAATTGTGACTGATTCAAAAATAAACCATCATGACCGTGATCTAGAAAAAAAAAGCAAAATCATAAAAACCTAAGAGAGACAAACAAGACTCAGATTGCCACGAAATGTAATGATGATGAGAGAACTCAACTTGCCATGAAATGTAACGATGATCAGAGAATATAATCAGTGAATGATCTTGCAAATAAAACTAGATTGGATAAATGGAGATCCGGAGCGATAATTACTATCCCATGATTCAAGGGAATTGAAGGTAAGAGATATGTAGAAAAAGGTGAATGTTAACTCACACTAGCATCATGCGGTTTGGTCAAACTCATTATTAATTTACAAATGTTTTCGTCGTCCGAGTAGATAGCTTGTTGTCAAAACTGCTAAGAATTGGAATTACAGCGTTTTGTTAATTCATCACTCGTACTTCCTAAAAAAAATAGAAACAATTAAATTTTTTATAAAAATCATTGAGTAATCTCAAAGTAACACACTAAACACTCTTATGAATAGTGCCACAACCGACCATTCATTCGGTGGAAACATTGGGGAATATTGGTAAAAAAATAGGATTGGCCAAATGAGTAGCGTTAGGTTGAGTAACTTGTTAGAAGAGTTGTTAAAAAACAGTTGTGTTATTATTACTCTTTCAAAATTATTTTTAGCTTCTTCTCCTTGGAAAATGACAAAAACAAAAAAGTTTTAGAAGAACAACGAAATCAAAGAAGATGATGAATCTGGTTAAGATTATGTTATTCAACTTGAAAGAGTTTGTTACATAGAATTTAGAAAGCCTCCTATATACGAAGAGGGTTTGGGTTTATCTTCATTAACCGATCTTAATTATACACGGTTAATTATCACTTGACCAGTATCTTTAAAAGTGAGATTTTCCTCTGGATTTCCTTATGCTAATTCTTTAGCTCATTGTTATCAAGGAAATAAATTTAATTCAGTGGATAACTAAACTTGTACCGCCCAGATCCACCTCTTTAAAGATATTAGACTATCTTCATCTGACAATTTTTTTAAAATAATTTTGATCAACCGTCGAAGTTTCGGATATTTGATCTTTAATTTCTTCTGCTGTCCGGAGAAACAAATTTTATTTTGTATATGCATATCTTCTTTTGATTGTTTTACTTTTTGAAGAATTCATAGTTAGTTATAGTGCATTTAGAATCTAATGTAACCTTTTTAGGTTTGGATTTGGTTTTGCTAACATAGTGTATGCATGAGTTCAAATTATAATTTGATAGTTTTGATATAGAATACTTCAAATTAAAATTTGGCCAAATTAATATTTTTTTCCAACACAATTTGGATCTGATTCAACGAAACCGTACCGAACAACATAACTATTATCAATAATGCAACATGTAACAGCAAAGCACATACTTTCTTTCTCGTGGGATCTGAATCTACAGCTAGGTCAACAAACCACCATCTTGAAGAAGTTATGTGTAGATAAAGAAAATGAAAATTTGATGTTGTTTAACTAAAGATAAATTCAATAAATTGTGGTCGAAGATTTTTTATACCAAGTCAGATATAGAAACTTTCCCTAAAGTCAATGATTTATTTATTCACATGTTTATTAAAAAAAAAAAAATTATTCACATGAATACTCTGGCTAGGTCGTTTTTAAACATTTATTATTTTAAACCTTTAGTTGAAAAATTAAAATATTTTCTTAAGTCGTATAAATATCTTGTACAACAATTTTCTGATTTAATATGTATATTTGTTTCCATCATATTAATATCTATTAAATAGATATCAAATCATTTTTGTTTAATATCTATAAGAAAAGTTTTTAAATAGCTTTTTATGATTTAAACTAAAAAGTAAATTAGAAAGTAATGAATTTCAAAAATAATGCTATAAATTTAATTAAAACATTATGTTTGAACAAAAGTCATTATAAAATCTTTTGAAAATGACTAGTCAATATATATATATTTATTTGATGAATTTGATTAACTTTTCTTTCCTCCTTATCTTGTTTAAGTTCTAATAAAATAAATAAATAAACTAAAAAGTAATAAAGATTGCAGTTATGTTGATCATGACATTTTTTTCTCCTTTTTTTTGTCCCTCTAATTTAATTATTATTTTAATTGTGGCCCAATTATAGACACTGAGAAAGTTCTTGTCTTCTTGATTTTTTATTTTTTTTTAATTTTATTCTTCTATAACTTTTTCGTAAACGAAACATTTTGCATTCGTTACACAATCAAAATCAAATCGAAAACTTTGGTGTCGGAAAATCAACATCACCATCGTTCTTGCCATTTAATTTCACCATCTTCCACCTCCAACTGCCCTAGACAGCTATTCTCCACCACTCTCTCTATCTCTCTACATTTCTCCTTCTGTATCCTCTAATCATTCCCAGAAAAAACAAAGACATCTCATAGAAGAAACCCAGAAAGAGTAAAGAATCTAAAAACCCATTTCAAAGTCAGTGTTTTTGATTAAATTCCATTTCAAAGTCTGTGTTTTTTATTCGACTCAAAATGGGTTCTTCTGCTTCAAAGACCGCTTCTTCCGCTTCGTCTACTTCTTCTTCCTCTGCTACGGCGACGAAACTCGCCTCCGATTTCCCATCTCCGGCGGTTCAGAGAGCTTTCTCATTCCCGACGCCGTTGGTTCACCATCCTCCGGCGAGAAAAGGCGACACTCATCACCTAGTTTCCCTCACATCTACCTCGTACGGTTCTCTTCTCCTCATCGATCTCGATGGATCCAAAAACTCCTCCTCCGACCAACAACAGACGCTACCTCGTATCTCAATCGCCGGGAAGAACAACACATCAGATCCGGTCTCACGCGACTCGTTCTCTCCTGACTCAGTCATAAACACATGGGAGCTTATGGACGGCTTAGACGACGAATTCGAATTCGAAATTCCCAAATCTGGTAAGCTTGATTTCAGTCTAAATTCGGGTTTTTGCTCTAAACCCGACTCGAATCAGAATGTGGGTCTTAGTGGGTCTTCGTTGAAACTAGACGAATCTTACGAGTTTGTGAGAATCGAACAAGACGAAGAAGATTGGGTCCCTTTGTCTTATAAACCTAAACAACCTTTGTGGAAACATTTGTCTGAAGAATCATTTCTCTCTGGTTTAGATCCTAGAATTGTCTCATCTTACAAGAAAGCTTTGTCTTCTAAACAATTAAGTAGTCATAGTAACAATGGTGATACTAAAAGCCCTATTAGAACCACAAAATCCCTTTTCTGTAGCCCATCATCAAATCCACCTATGATCTTAATCAGCGAACCGAAATCTGTATGCTCTAGTCCAGTGAGTTCTCTAGCCAAACCGAGATTACCCGGAGGAGAAGAGGACAAGATTGTACTCTACTTCACAACTCTTCGAGGGATTCGAAAGACATACGAGGATTGTTGTTGTGTTAGAACGATATTGAGAGGGCTTCAAGTCACGGTAGACGAACGTGACATCTCAATGGATTCCAAATACAGGAAAGAGCTTCAAAGCAAGCTTGGTGCTGTAGAGAAACCGGTTTGTTTGCCTCAGGTGTTTATCAGAGGAACCCACATTGGTGGCGTCGAGGAGATTATGCAGCTAAACGATAGCGGTGAATTAGCAGAAATGTTGAAAGACTTTCCTGCTTGTGAGAGATTGGGTACATGCCGGAGCTGTGGGGATGCAAGGTTTGTGCCTTGTACTAACTGTGATGGTAGCACTAAAGTGTTTGAAGAAGAAGACGAACGGTTCAAGCGATGTCCTAAATGCAATGAGAATGGATTGGTTCGTTGCCGCGAGTGTTGCCTCTAAGTGTGATCAGAAAAGGGGAATTAGAAAGAAGAGAAAGAGTTGAATGATTCATGACTAAAGATTTGTTTTGGTGAGTTGGGTACTTGGGTTAGTATTGTATATTGAAATAAGAAGTGGCTCAAGCCTGTAACTACTACTCTCTTATAATCTCTTGTGGATTTGTGTTTTATATTTGTTCTTGCTCTTAGACCCTTTTAGCCTTTTAAACTAAATGATTATTACATGGATATAATGTTAAGATGATGCTTGGTAAATCATTCCATCGTTTTGCAGGGTTTTATGAGTGAAAAGTTTATGTGCAATTGAGATTTTTATTCATTGATCAAAAATATAACTATGAACTTGTCATTCCGGAGTTTTTTAATCAAGTTTAATTTTCTAGATTAATAATTTTACCATTTTATTTAGTGTATAATTAAATCTTGATAACTCCATAGAGAGGGAAAATTACCTGGAAAAATACAAACTTAGCTCGTTAGTAGTTTTATTAACCAAAGGTCGTGGAATGTTTCCCAAAAATTCAAATTCATTCAGGTGGGATATTTGGTCAAAAAGAAAGGCTCAAAGCTGCTGCATTTCTTGGGAATTTTTTTTAAAACAAATTTCAATCAAAAAATAAAATAAACATTTTTGTTGACAACAAAAATATATTAAAAAAAAAAATACTAAAGTTACCATCATACCGAGTTTGATTGATGTCATACTGTCACCAGCAAACAGCCGTCACGGTAAAAATTAGTTTCCTTCCTTCTTCTTCTATTATCAAATTCCAAATAAAACTCACAGAAACGATATCGTTTTAACTCGCCTTAATTAAATTTTATAATCCACCACTGTACTCGAGTTTGCTGAGAAGATAGGGGAGACAAAAATGGAAGGGAAAGGGAAGGAGACAGCTCCGGGTTCTGGTCCGGGTCCGGGTCCGGGTCTGTGCCTGAGCAAGTACGTGGATCCGTCGAGTGAAGAGAGCCATAGATACTATCTTGCTCGGCGGAATGCATTACAGATGCTCCGAGACAGAGGCTACGAAGTTTCCTCCGAAGATATCAATCTCTCGCTCCACGATTTTCGATCGGTTTACGGCGAACGTCCCGAAGTAGATCGTCTCCGTATCTCCGCTCAGCATAAATCCGATTCTACCAAAAAGGTATTTCGCATTCGATTTCTAGAGGTTTTTGCATTTGCATGTTGGGGGGTTTTACTGTTTGGCTCCGGAGAAAGTGAAGGAAGATCCAAAATCCGGAATATTTTCGTTGCTTATCTTCGAATTGAAGTTAAATTTGCCTTCTTCTTTTTTTGTGTGGATTTGGATGACTAATTTAGTTTGGTTTAGGGTCATATATTTGGATGAATCTGTAGAGCCTAATTACGGTAATGTCATAATTGTTTCCGCATGATATAACAACTACTGCTACTATGGTCCTTAGTATGCCTTAATGTGTTTGTCCTCTTAATCTTTGTAATGTGGAATTGTTTTTATGGTAAAAAGTGGTAAGTGAAGCTTAGATCTCTGCATCTGGCTATCGAGCAATATGACAATATGTTGTGACTGAGTGCTTCAGTGATCTCTCCAGCTCTTTGGGGCATGGTCAAATGTGTGAGTTATGATAGCTAGAAGTCCCTGTGTTTGATTGGGGAATGATAAATTGATATTTTTGTTGTTGAAAGTCTTATCCTTTTTTGTTGGTTGGTTGATTCGGTTTCATATTGGCATTGATTTGGGATGCTCATAGACCTGCTTTCACAACTCGTAGGAACCGCCATTCTTTTATGAAAATTGGCAGGTGGTTTGCTTATGCCTTTGGTTTCTTTAGTAACAGCAGATTTCATATATATTGTTACGGATTCTTAGTTACTTATGAATGGCTTGTATTCTTAACTCATGATACTTCTTGTATCAGCTCTAGTCTTATGGCATAAGGACAGATATCTCATAGTGGTCCTCAGGATATAATATGAGTGTGTTATTGGTTTTGAAGGGTCTGGTTCCTAAAGTTTTCTGATTTTTGGTTTTTCAGGTAAAGGTTGTCTTTTGTGGCACTGGTATGGTTAAAGTCAACGCTATCCGCAGTATTGCAGCGGATGTAATTAGCCAAGAAACCATAACCGGGCTGATATTGGTTCTGCAAAGCCACGTAACCAATCAAGCTTTGAAAGCTATCGAAATGTTTTCTTTCAAAGTCGAGATTTTCCAGGTATATATATATATACAATATATTTCTTCCTAATGTAATTTGTGTTGCTACAACTTCATATATGTAACATCTAATTGCCTTCTTATTGTCATGTTAAGATAACCGACTTCCTAGTCAACATAACCAACCATGTACTGAAGCCGCGGCATCAAGTTCTGAATGATAAAGAGAAGACAGCACTTCTCAAGAGGTTCAGTATCGAGGAAAAACAGGTACATTATCCATTGCTTGGAGCTTAAAACTTGGCTGATATCAATCAACTCGATCTTCTCAACTTTTATATGGTTTAACTGTTCTTTTGAAAACAAATATTTGACAGCTTCCTCGGATTTCAAAGAAAGACGCGATGATAAGGTACTACGGATTAGAGAAAGGGCAAGTTGTGAAGGTGAATTACAGAGGCGAACTCACCGAGTCGCATGTTGCCTACCGATGTGTGTGGTAAAGTGAAACCAATCGGTCGATCTTTGATTAAAAAAAAACCATCTCATGTACTTATTTTGAGCAGAACTTCTAAGATACTTCTTAGGTTTTACTTTTCACTTTCAGTATCAAAGATCCTTTGCTTTAAACCCAAGAAAATAGCTAAAACAAGAAAAAACCAAAAGAAGATCCTTTGCTTGTTCTTGACAAGGTTTTCCATTTATGTCTGTCCTTACAAACGTTACGAAGGACAGTTTCTTTACGTTATCGAAACACAAAAAGCCCATGGAGACTCCACCATTACTTCAGAGGTTCGGGGACGATCAGAGCTCGTTGATGGATCGGTTCGAGCGGTTTTCTTTCGAAGCTCACCTCAACAATGCCTTGCTTGGTCGGAGCCTATCCGAGTCCGGTTTCTCTTCAATGTACAGTGCGGCGGTCTTCGATGACTCATCTCCAACACGTACGGTGGCACCAGCACCAGCAAGCCAAGGCCGTAGAGGATTAGGTCTGAATAAGATATTGAAAAATCTGATGAAACCAATTAGATACTGTAACAGAAGAATCGGCAGAGGAGGAAAAAAACAAGAGACGTTTGATTTAGATGCTCGGAGTTTTAAGAAATGGCAAACTTTCAGTAAATCTGTCAGATTATTCTGAGTTTTTTAGTTATGTTTCAGCAAATGTTATAATTTCCCGATAAATTATGGTTTTAATTGGTAAATTTGTATCGTTCTTTTTGCTAAAAATAATATTGTAATTTTGTATCGTGGCGGTAAAGAATCTACCACATGCTTTAAAGCCGAACAAAATACTTTTTTTTTGTTAACCTCTCTAACTAATTTTGTTTTTATTGTTGTAACCTTGTTTTTAGTGGGATGCTGAAGTAAGCATTTTTTTTTTTTTTTTGGTAGGAAAAAGAAATCCAATCCAAAGGTTGATATTTACTTTTGTAGTATTCCAAAGGTTGGTATTTAATTGTCATTAATAAATTCACTAAAGCAAAATAAGACCGATACTTTGTCTCCAACCGGTGAACCAAAACAAACTTTGAGACGGCTCAAATTAAAGAAAAAGAAAAAAAAACTTTCTTTACTTAAAAATTGAAGTCTTTGTTCTTCCCTTCGATTCACAGAATTTGTGTGTTCTGCTCGGCGTTTCAAACGTATAGGTAAGTCTCGCATCCAAATCTTGAAATTTCCAGTATTTTTTTTTTACTACAAATCAGGACTGATTACATCTCTTTTCTGCCCAGAATCATCGTTTTTGGTAAGTCTTGCATCGAAATCTGTTTCGATATAGAGAGCGAGCTTGGCTATAATTTGAAGTGAAGGTTTTGACTTTTAAGCTCTAAGTCAAGTGGACGAGAGAGAGAGAGAGAGAGCTTGTTGAAGGTAAATAGGAAAATAAATTAAATAACTTTACAATATCACAAACTCTTCGTGCCTACTTGAGAAATAAGCAAACAAAGATGTTAAATGTTCAACCTTTAAAGGGATATATTGAAATATACTAAGTAGCTTTTTATGCCTTGGTTTCTCTGATACAAGCCATTGTGTGTGTTTTTGTTTTAGCGTTTGTTAATTGAAATATATGAACTTGGTAGCCAAAAATCCAGGCTTTAAGCCAAAAATGTTAACTTTTACATGTTACTCTAATCTGTTTGAGAGGGCAATGCTTTTGGCCATTTGCAATACATGATGAGATCATTGAATTTACTTCATCATACATGTGTTCTAGTTATGTTTCTTGATACCATATCGGATTTGTGTTGTGTAGCTAGCTAACTAATTATTTATTTTTCTCATGTTGGTCACATAAGTGTATTGCTGCTAGTTCTCAACCGTGAATCGTAGTTCGTATGGTTATCTAGGCGAAGATGGAGCTTGTGGTATGCGAAGATCCGATGCATAGAAGCTCCAGCCCTGCTGGTGACCTTGAAAACCAGCAGGACAAGGCTCCTGAGAAGCAGAGCGAGTCAATAAACGAGTCTGCCAAGGAAGTGAAACTCACCATTGTTGTCTGCAATGGAGATTCCAGTCGGTCACATGAAACCGAAGAATTGGCTCAAATCTCCGTGCCAGCTGAGAATGAAGAGGTTCCGAATAAGGTTTGCTTGTCCAGGAACGCCAGTTCTCACGAGCAGTGTAGGTTTGCTCCTTCCCTTTTCTTACTAGGAAACCACTCTTGAAGGTTCCAAGAATGTGAATCCTCTCTTTAACCGCATTGTTTGGAATCATTACGTTCCTAGGATGTCCTGCTCCGGTGCTCATATGCTGTGAAATGTTTCTGAAATCAGGCTCAAGTCCATTGCTCTCTTTCTTTTAGGGTTTGCCAACAAGAGCTTGAAGAACCTTTGATTGAACTAGGGTGCCAATGTCGTGGTGGTCTTGGGAAAGCCCATAGATCTTGCATCGATGCGTGGTTTCGCACAAAAGGCTCTAATAAGTGCGAGATCTGCAAGTGAGTAGACATTATTCCACGTTTGCTTGATTCAAATGGGAGGAGAATAATGCGTAATGGTTCTCTATTTTCTCTGATTCTGCAGGGTAGTGGCTGTCAACGTGCCACCTCCACCGACTCGACCAATTGTAAGTACATCTTTTCTTCGAACAAAGAAAGGATATTTTATAGCTTGTTGAATGGGTAATACATAGCGGCGCTTTTTCTACCTTTTTGAATAGACAAATTACTGGGTTTGGAGGATTGATCCTAGCTATAGACAAGAACAACGTGAAAGAGTAAGTGGGTCAAATATAGAGTGTAGTCATTTGGATGTTTTCTCTTGGCTTACAGTGGCATTTTCGTGACCGCAGCAGGGATGTTTCAGTCCGCTATGGATAGCATTCTCGATTCTGATAGGCGGTCTAATGCTGGATGTGTTAATATCCATCACACTTGGTGTGTCTGCTCTCCCGGTTAACATAATCATCGGTATGTTTGTTTTGTTTGGTGTAGCTAAAATGTTATGCTTAGTGATTGAGTGAAGTAAATTTTATTATAAACTTATGTATCTCGCGGTGGGTGGTGGTTGCAGGAGTGATAGTGGTACTAGGGCTAGGAACAGCGCTAAGGCTGACATTAGAGTTCTGTTACGAATGGACCTTGAGAAGAGCGCTAAGGTGATGCAGCGCATCTTTCATTAGAGTGTGAGCTTCGACATCGTTGTTGGGACACAAGTTTTATTCTTCTTTTGTTATTTCTGTTGGTGTTTTTCGTTAATATGAGACATTATCAAATCTCTTAGTGATTAGGATTAGAGTTAGTTTGGCTTATCTCTTTCGTTAGTAATTAATAGATCGTCGAAACCATTGTAAAGAACACCTTTGGATTTTATTAAGAATTTATCAAGAGCTTTTCAGAGCACTGCAGAGAGTAATCGCAAGACCCCTTTGATCTAGTTTTCTCATCGAATTTTAGAACAAATCCCCGAGTTTGAGATCACGTGAGTGTGCTCTTAAGCTCTGTATCCTTCAAAGCTTCCGCCTGTCTATCAAGTAGGGCGGTGCAGATGTCGGAATCAAACTTTCAATCATGTTGCATACCTACCTGCCTTGTAGGAATTATATCATATATGTGAAGTTGTATGAAACTATTTGTGTATGTAAAAGTTGTGCGAGACTTGTAGAGAATTACAATGTTGAATTTTTTTTGAGAGCTTCTTCCTTTACTCTGCTCAAACCTTCACAATTTGTAACATTTTTATATCTCAAACCACAAGAGAGAGGACCAGGAGATTTTGGCTTGTTGGGCTCAATTGGGGTTTTGGTAGCTAAATAGAAGATATGGGATAAATGTGGGTAAATCTAGAAATACAGGGGTTGGTCTTGTTAATAAAATAACTTGTTCGAGGGGATAAATATTCTTCGCTTCTCCTGATCTTGGGGGTCAAGTCCACTTCTCCCTTTTAAGAAACAAAGAGAGAAGAAGCAAGGAACGAAGAAGACCTCGTGAATCAACAAAAAGCTTCAAAATCGCTTTCAATGGATGCTAAGATCGGGAATTTCATTGAATCCGTCGGTTCCTTCTTCTCTGGTGGCGATCAGATCCCTTGGGCCGACGGTGATGTCATCGCTGTAAGTTTCCTCTTTCTTTCTTCGGTTTCGGTTTTACAGAAATTGAAGAAGAATGGATATTAGAACTGTTTCCGTGTTACAATTTCTGAAATCGGGTTTGCTTTTCTCGAGGATTGGTTCGTCCTCCGTCAATTTTTTGTTTGTGTGGATTCGGAAGAGTTTTGAAATCGAGCTTTAGAAGTTGTGAAAAATCGTCTTCATGTTTGCTTGATTGCTGATTATTTGAACCTTATGTTGGATCCTTGCAGCAGAAAGCTTGAGCTTATTCACTGTGAAACTTTACTAAAATGTCACATCTTCGTGGTATTTGTTAGGTAGTTTCGTATCTTCTTCTTCAATTCTTGTAGCTTCTCCAATCTTGTAGCTTAATCACTGTGAAACTGTTACTAAATGTCAGATATCTTGTTCACCAGCTAAACTCTTATGTTGTTTTTTATGGCAGGGATGTGAAAGAGAGGTCAAAGAGGCCACAGATACTGGCTCTAAAGAACGTGTGACGGAGTGCATAATGCGATTGTCATGGGCTCTTGTTCATTCCCATCAAACCGAAGATGTGCAACGCGGAATAGCCATGCTTGAAGGTAGTCCTAGCCAGTCCTTTATCATCTTGTTGTTCTGTGCATACCATGACCTGAAAGTTTGGTTTTGATGCAAAATTTAGCAATAGTTTTGACAGAAAACAGCTCAAGATTTCTTTTCTTCTGCATCATGTAAACATGAGATTGATAAATATGTTGTTGTTGTTATTGCAGCATCTCTGGGAGAGACTGTCGTGGCTCCTTTCGATGACCGAGAGAAATTCTATCTTCTTGCTGTTGGATATTACAGAAGCGGGGATTACTCAAAGAGCAGGCAGCTCGTGGACCGCTGTATAGAGGTTTCATCCACTCCCCAACTCGTTTTTTTATAAACTCTGCCATCTGCTATATTATCACTCTTTGATGGATTGTTTGGTTTCATAGATGCAAGCTGATTGGAGACAAGCTTTGGCCCTGAAGAAGACCATCGAAGTCAAAATCAAAAAGGGTAAGTAAGCTATGCGTCAAACAGAGACACCAAACTGAAACACATGAAATGAAAGTTGTACAAAATCCTAACTGAGCCTCAAGATTTGTTACTAAATAGTAGTATTTCTTTTCATATCGCAGATGGTGTTATTGGGATAGGCATCACTGCTTCAGCTGTAGGAGCCGTAGGTCTGATAGCCGGTGGTATTGTAGCGGCGCTGGCTCGCAAGAAGTGACCACGGACGATCCTGACTTGTTCTTCCTTGTGCATACAATAGCAAGCTTGCGTTTCTAAGTTTCTTCCTCTTTTGACAAAACTGCTTTTTCCCTCTCTTCCTGCTTGACATTGATATAATTTTGCGGAGTTTTATAAGCTTGAATTTGGATTTTTCATCTTTACTTGAATGGGATACATCTTCATAAACTTTTGCTCAGAAACATAATGCTTCTTCATCTGTCGCCCACACTTGACCAAAGATTAGAAAACAATCCACCATTATAATCCCAAACGGGGCTTCTCTTATGTTGTTCACCACAAAACTACGTCGTGTTGCTATTCACTGAAACGATTCGTTATGTCCTTGTCAATGTTTCTCCATTCAAGTCGCGATTTTCTGGTTCTGAAAAGGAAACCCTAAATTCCCGCAAATCCTTCGTTCTGATTGCGTGAGATAACGGTACGAATTGGAATTGGAATTGGAATTGGAATTGGGTTTTATCTTTCTTCACGTTGGTTCTAATGATTAGCTCTTCCCAGTAGCAGTGGATTGTAATTGTCTTCTGGTTAGGGAATAAGGAATAGTGCTCTGGTTCAATGGGATCTTATTTGTAGTTGCAATAGATTCTCAAGTAGTGTTTTACCATTTTGCTGGATCTTGTATTGTATTAAATGATTCCCACTGGATTTGTATTTTGAGTGCTTTAACCAAAAGCTTACTCTGATGTTCATCGAAATCAAAACCAAATTCTAGAAAAATTCATCATTTTTGCTGAACTTGTTGTCTTCCCTTTTTAGCTGTTTGTGCGGTATGTTTCACGAATGTCTTGTTTCACTCTGACTTTTGGACACAGGTAAAAGACATGCCGAGAGAGGAAAGTTCGAAAGTCAGTCGTAGAAACACGAGGTCTTCCTCGTCTGTGACTTCTGAGAACAACCCAGAACCCAATGAATCCCACCAACCAACGTTTGATGATCTCACATTTGGAGAAGAATCAATCACTTTGGATGCTCTTCTCTCTAATTTTCCGGGCAGACGCTCTCAGATTCTTGACCTGATTCGTCTTATGGGCCCGTTGGATTGCCCTACACTTCCAGTAATGGTCTATGGAGACCCTTCTACCGGAAAAACCAGTGTTGTTCTTCAGGTCTTCAGGCATCTCAGTCGCCCATTTGTTTATTCAAGCTGTCGTACATGTTACAATCCCCGTACCTTGTTTGAATCGATTCTGAACCAGTTGTTGCTGCATAGCAAGTGTTCTTCGAATGGGTATTCTAGCGCAAAACGATGCGACAAGCCATCTGATTTTGTCAACTTACTTCGACAAGCTCTTAGTAATGGGATAGAGACTCTCGACTCTACTTTCCGAAGCTCAACGCCAGATGGAAAACCCGTGGGGAAGATGGTATACTTGATACTTGATCATGTGGATCTTATCAAAGAGTGGGAAAAAGGAACTATGATTCTGCAGTTTCTTTTCAGTTTGTATTCTGTTTTGAAGATGCCTCAACTTGGTATAATATTTATCAGCGGATTGCCACCAGATGTGTATTACTCAAACATGGGATACACAGACCCTATATCTCTTTTTTTCGCCGAGTACTCTGAAGATGATCTTCGTCAAATTTTCTTGAGAAATCAAGCTAACCGGAAATTGTACTCCGCATTCCTCGAGTAAGGCTATAGTATAACCTTGCCTCCTTACTTACTTTCTCTATCCTTTACTCATGTTGGTTTTTTTGTTTTTTTATGTCAAGCAGTGTTGTATTGAGACCTTTCTATAGGGTCAGCAGAAGAGTTGAAGAACTTTCCATTACCTTCTCATCATTGTTTAGAAAGTATTGTGAACCACTTGATGATTTAGGGGTGTCACCAAATGAAGATCTGAAGAGAAGGCTGTATAGCCATCTTAAACCGCATATTGCTCCCTGTTTAAATGAGATATTCAGTGTCTCAAGTCACCCTCACGATGGCGACACCAGAGGCGAGAAAAGGCAGAAAGCTAGCTACAGTTCTGAAAACCGTGAAGAACATGAAATATTGGACTTCCATATGTCTACTTCAGGAAAGTATCTTCTTATTGCTGCGTTTCTCGCTTCAAGAAACCCAGCAACGCTAGACGCATCTATGTTTGACTCCACAGGGGGCATGGATAATCGTAAAAGAAAGCGGAAGTAAGTTATCATTGTTTCTCTTTTTGCATATTGCTTAACAGAAAATGGTAATGGTAATGGACCTAATGATGGTGTGGTCTCATGATACATTTGAATAAAAGATTTTGGTGTTTCTTGATGTGATTCCTTCTCAGGGCCTCTGAAAAATCGATGGAAAAGAAGGAAATAGCCGAGCAGGAAGCAGTCATGAAAGGGCCTGGAAGCTTTCCACTGGAGAGACTGTTGGCGATATTCCAATGTATTGCCTCTGTAGGAGATTCTTCATTAGGTGAAGAAAAAGAAGACGAAGAAGAAGAAGTCACGGGTTACGACAGAGAGAACAACAACCTGATGTTTGATATTCTGCTTCAAGTGTCAAGTCTTTGTGATGCAAACTTTATAGTCAAAAGTGGAAGCTGCCCATTAGAAGGTTCTATTAGATACCGTTCCATGGTGTCTGAAGATCTAGCTCTGAAGGTAACACACTTTATTTGCAATTATTGATTGAGTCATATAGCATAGTGTGATGCAAAGATAATGCTGATGCACCTTTGATTTGGTTTATAGGTTGCGAGAAGCCTCAGCTTTCCACTGTCCAAGTACTTGTACAGAAGATAATTTGTGAAATCCAAATGTTTTCGAGTAAGATATTATGAAGCATTATCTGCTCTTCTCTAGCATTATAGGATTTAGCAAATGACCGATGCTTCATAGCATTGAGAAGCAATTTCATAAATGTATGTGAACGATGCATTTCTTTAGTGTGTGTGTAAACTTATCCATGGTTTTGACACAGGAGACAAAGCTTTAGCTATATTATTAAACTCAATAGTGTTCACTTTGGACATTACAAGATCTTGCCGAAGCTCTTTCTCCCTATCAAGAAGAAGCATTAGAAGACGACGACAGAAAGGCTGAACAGGCTAAAAAAGCCGAAGTTGTGATTAAGAAAATGAAAACCGAGTTTGAAGAGAAAATGTCAGATGACTTGAACACATCTCATATACTCACTGGCGAGTTCCAAGAAGCGATGAAATTCATCAACGTTTCAATCAACAAGCTCGAGAAAATGGAGGAAAAGGAGCGGATGTCGATGAATCGTGTCGCTTGTCAAGGTTGAGAAAGCAGGGAGGGAAGTTCTTGATGTTCTTGATTTGCTCTCTACTCAAAACTACTCAGAGTTTCTGAAAGAGATGAGACAAAAGGCATTAGTAAAAGCAACAATCAGAGAAGAGGAGATCTTGCAGAAGATTGAAGAACGAAGAATCGCAAGAACGAATAAAGAGTTTGCGAAAAGCGACTAGATTAGAGAAAGTTTGGCGATCAAAGGAATCTCCCTCATATGGAAAAGAAGACAATGCATGGAGACCTTGCTTCCCTCACCCTAAATCTTATTTTAAATCAGCCAGAAGTCTCTTTGCCTTTCTCTTGGTTTCTCTATAGCTTTTGATTCTGTTTATCTCTATTGCTTTAGTACTTGTCTAAACCCTAACTTCTTACAGGCTCAATCAAAGATGAGTTTTTTAAGGATTTCAATTGAATCTGTAATTCCTTGGCAAAGAAACAATCAAGTTTTAGAGTTTTTTTGGGTTTCAATGAAAACATGCATGGTGATTATGTTTGGTTCAGGTTTGTCTCTTACTCTTAGCTCTTCTTATCTTTGTTTGATATCGGTTTAATCCAGAGCAAGATAGTGTATTCTTCATATATTAAGTGAACATTTTGTTGAAAATTATTTTAAAAAAAAATAAAAAATCATATTATAAGAAGTAGTCATTTATTTAGTTGACTAATTCGTAAGTTCAATAACTTTCGCTATTACCAATCCAGCCAACACACAAAGCGCAAAACCAAAAAAATTGATGTTAGTTCTCTCTCTGACTTTGGTTGTAGTATAACTGTATAAGTGGTGTTGCTATTGATGTTCCCTTGAAAATGAGATTTAGGTTGTTTTGTAAATTGCGTACCTTATGGTATTTAGCCCCTGAGATGGTTATAAGATAGGTCAATGTAAGCCAAAAACGTGAAGGTAGATAACCCTTGTGGAATGCTTCCAACAAGTTGGTTTCGAGATAGGTCAAGTGACTCCACCCTTGTGAGATTTGCCAAAGATAATGGAATATGACCTTTGAAATTGTTTCGAGATAAATTGAGCATATTGACCGACTTTAACATGCCAATGGAGTCTGGAATCAATCTATCAAATATGTTTCCTGAGAAATCAATGGCTTTGTACGAGGATATGATTTTTTCCACCTTCAAATTTCTTCCTCTGCTTCTCACAGAACCCCATGGTTCATAAAGAAAGGAACCTGACGCACGATAGTAATGTCATACTCAAATAGAATCCTGGTCACCGTTGTACCTTGAATTTCCTACAGTAGGGACCTTCTTGTTAACACATGAGGAATTTTCCCTACCAGGTTGTTGTGGCAGAGAATGAAGGCTTCTAGTGTTTCTGGGATGCACTGCGGAATCGAACCAATGAGATGGTTGAAAGATAGATCAAGGTAACGTAGACCTAAGTTGCACCGGAACGGATACAGGGACGAAAATGAAGACGGAAAATGGCAAAATCAAAAATTTAAAGAACCGGATACGGCAATATAGTATAAGCAAAAATACTCATATAGATAATAAGTATCATATAAATCAAAACATAAGAAGAAAAAATCTAGTTTAATATCTGAACTTAAAAAAAAACTTAGATTTCTTTGTATAATAAACATAAAGAAGTGAGTTTACTAGAGTTTTCCCTTTCATTTATATTTTTTCTTTTGAAAAAATTGAGTTAGATACATATATGGGGACACCTATTTTTAGTCTTAAAAAAATTTCGAAACGGCCCCAAAATTAGTTTTCGTCCACAATTAACACGAAACACTCCCGAACCGTCCCCATGCAGTTTCGAGCATGTCCCCGTCCCTAAAACGTCCCCGGTATGGGTACGTGGCGTCCCCGCTTCCTAGACAATGACGCGCTGCATTACGCAGTGAACGTGGTATATATGACCCCATCAAACTTGTTATTCAACGCAATGATGAACATGATGGTTGTTGGAAAATAGGTAAAGATCCTTGGAATTAATGCGTTAGAATTCAAACATAATCCTGTAAGCTGAAAAACCATTTACAGTTGTATGATGCTGCAAAAGTGGGACTTGCACTGAGAATGACACCACAGTACTGGTGGGGACTAACAGTTGGTGGGATGATGTCTACAAGAGCGCACGGTAGTACTTGGCACGGTGATGGAACGACCTTTCATGACTATGTTATGGAGATGCAACTGGTTACACCTGCTACACGAGATCAGGGATATGATTACTCGATTGCATACTTCTTTAAAAATAGATATAGAAAGTGGGATAGGCTCCATTACCAAATGTGAAAGTCTTTCTTAATAGAGAGTTTATTCTTATTTCTTTTTGACGTAATTTCTTTTTTTATTCTAATTATTGTTAATGAAGTTGTTCTATCGATTTAAAAGTAGGTGTCAGCAAAAATTGTATAAATACACATAGTAGCATCTTCTAGTTGTTCGTTAAATGGCCTTCCAAAACCGGAACTTCTCAGCAAGGGAAACTATCACCAAGGTTGTACACGACACATCGGAGTGGCTTGCGGCCCAAGTGTATACCCAAGGTACAAAACCGACAACCAATAACCCCCAATGGAACGCCTTTGGTCTCCGATGTTACTCTGACGCAGTGTGGCGACCGGATCTGAAGATCGCCAGAATTGGATTGGTTATAAAGGATAATCATAACCGGCGAGTGGCACAAGGACACACGACGGAGAGTCGAGTCGGGTCAGTGATCATGGCAAAAGCCAAAGCATTGAAGGAAGCACTCACACAAACTTCGATGTTGAACCTCACAAACTTTACCATGGCATCAGATTCACATGAGTTTATCAATCTAATCAATACCAATAACTATCGCCTAGAGATCTATGGAATCGCTCAAGATATCGCAGAAATCGCCAAATCAATGAATGTATCTTTTGTGTTTCTAAACAGATTCGAAAATGAGGAAGCTGATCGGCTATCGAAAGCTGATTTAGCTAATGTAATGCCCAATACCGGTTTAATCCCGGTCTAATGCAATGAAACCATAAGATGTTCGACCAAAAAAAAAAAATTACGCCAGAGGAAATAATCAATGATAAATTAGTAATGGAAAACATTCTTCAAGTTGTTGGTTTAGCAGTTTTTTTTTCTCTATTTTAATTTACATTTTTCTTGTTTTTGCTTTTGTTTTTCTTTTCTTTTGCTTTTGTTGTTTTCTTTTATTTTCTCTTGCTTTTTTCGTCGAATTTTTGTAAAACTATAATATATTTAGAGTTATAGACAAACAACTAATTAATAGAAGATACTGTGAAGTTCCAATTAGCATTAAGAATGGTAGCAATTCTTAAGAATTAGAGGCCTCCAAAGTCTCTCTCGGCGTTCATGGTGTCATCTTGCAAGTATATTATATCCATTATTGATATTGTTAAAGCTTAATTAAGAGATTTTGATTACTTAACATTTGTGTCATACTTCTCCAAGTGACACTTCAATTGGAAAAGATGTTTACAAGATTTTTCCCATTTGAGAATTTCCATAGAATTTCAAGATTTGTCGAAGAAGAAGAAATATCGATCCAAACGATTTATGTTTCTCTGTGTAACTCTCAACTTATCTTTACAATGTAACTCTCAACAAGATTTAAGAATCTTGTTCGCGCTAGAATTATAATTAATATAATTATTCAATTATATGTTTTAAAATTAATATCATAAATGTCTGTGAATGATGCATTTCTTGAGTTTGTGTGTAAACTTAGCCATGGTTTTGACATAGGAGACAAAGCTTTAGCTATATTATTAAACTCAATAG
The DNA here is from genome assembly GCA_964056655.1 of Arabis hirsuta. Taxonomy (NCBI): domain Eukaryota; kingdom Viridiplantae; phylum Streptophyta; class Magnoliopsida; order Brassicales; family Brassicaceae; genus Arabis; species Arabis hirsuta. The sequence goes on along the minus strand of OZ053308.1, from coordinate 3,382,856 downwards.
TGTTTTACTTTGGAGAAAAGAAAAGTCAAAGTCAAAATAACCAATTTGACAATACAGTCACATGGATAAATATCTCATATTTCTTTTTGTATCAATTTATTCGTCATAAATCAATGTCATCCTTCACGTCACTTATTAACTTTAGAAACATAAAATCCAACGGTGCTGTTTCACATTATCGCCACGTGTTTACAATATTGCCAAAAAAACCCAATTTTAACCCATTATACTTTAATACATGTAGATAAACCACACTAAAAATTCATTAGTCCTATAACGTATAGTTTATCTACTTTTCCAAAACAATTATGAAATTTTTAAAAAAATACCACTTTTCAAATGCCACTTTCAAAAATACCACACTTTTAAAATTTTTGCAAAAATACTATTTTTTAAAAATTATTTTTTCTTTATATTATTTATGTTTGGGTTAATTATGTCTATTATGGTTTAATTTTTAGGGTTTAGGGATCAAAACATTTTTTAGAGTTTAGAATTTTAAGATATAAGCTTTATAAATCTATAATTAGTTATATTTTTGCAAATGAACACCCTTAAGTGGCATTATTGCAAATGTACACACAAAAATGGTATTTTTGTAATTGTCCCGACAATTATTTTCATTTTGTTATATGCTTTTAGCCTTTAGGTTTTTTTTCCCTGCAGTCTAAGAGGTGACAGCGTTTTGGGCGGTGCGGGGCAAGTGGTTTAAGAGGTGCGGTGCGGTTCAAGTGCGGTGCGGGATAATGTTTGAATGGTAAAAAAACAATATGCGGTACAAAAGTAAAGTTTTGAATGATGAAAAGTGCAAACAGCGGTGCGGGATACATATATGATATTACTATATTATATTTTGATATTTATCTATGAAAAATGAATTTTTTTAATTTAATAACCATACACACAAATTTTATTTAAATGTAAAATTTTGTACTTTAAAATTTTTAAAAACTATTTTTGTTGGACAAATAAAGTAAATTGTTTAATTCTAAAAATTTAAGTTCAATACAATGCAGAAAAATAAAATTATTGAAAACTATTGATTTTGCCAATATATATTTGCGATATTCTCTCTTATTTGCGTCATATATTCTCCATCTACTATTTCTGATATTTCTATATATCAGCTGAAACAGGTTCCCCATCTGTGTTATTTCTTCCCGTCTCTGTCATTACTTCTGCAAAATCTGCATCTGAGAAATTTGAAATTTTGATAAAATTGTGTAATCTCATTGTTGCCATTACCCTCTTTTGTACGTTAACGTTATATCTTAGAAAATCAGATAGAATCCGTACTTGCTGTTGTTTTCTTGTCTTTTTGCAATAAATGCAAACTTTATTATGTACATAGAAGTGCAGTGCAGGACAATGTTTGAATAATGATTTTAATAAGTGCGGTACGAATATGATAATTATTAAAGTTTAGTTATTATTTTCAATATTTTAATTTGTTTTTTTAAAGTACTTTTTTAGCAAAAATGTGTACATTACCAAAAAAAATAATATTGTAATTTTTTCAAATTTTTTTAATTAAAAAAAGGTTAAAACTCACCAAACCACATCTTATTGGGTGATTACTCTTTCTATGTACGTTTCAAGCAAATTTGGTCCCACACTTATTAAACTTTTCTTTTCTGTTTTAATTTTTATTCAAAAATAAGAAAGTAAAATTATGTTGAATGGAAACAAATTATTGAACCGCACATGAGACCGCTCCTCCCGCACGAAACATTCATAACCTAATTACAATGATCATGGCACTAATCAACTCATATTCTTTATTCCCACCTGTCCCAAAGCGGTCCCAAAAAGTTTCTCCTAGTTCGACCATTTCTAATGGTAACATCTCTTTCAAAATATAAATTATTTTAGAAATTTTTTTTATTTTAAAATATAAATTATTTTAATAATATTAAATATTTTTTAATTTTATTAAATATTATATAATCACCAATATTTTATTATTTGTATTGATCAAATTATTTTTATTAAATATATTAAATTATTTTTTAGTAAAAAAATAATATTTTAATACGAATTTAACTAAAATAACTTACCTTTTTGAAATTAAAAAAATATTAAAATAAGATTATTATATTATTTTTTGTACTATATTTGTTAGAGTTTATTTATGTCAAAATAGTCGTCGCTTTTTCACGATAGATTCGTCGACCTGGAAAACAAAACTCAGGATAGAGAGATGAAGAAAGAAAGAGAAAACTTTCCTTCTTCCTCGCTATAATGCGCCTGTATCCGTGTCTGCTATACTAGGCCAGTTTCCGTCTTCTTCTTTTTTGTTTCTGATTTTCTATGCCTCATTCTCAGATTCTTATATGAGAAAATTTGTCTGTATGTGCAAATCCAAAATGGGAGTCAATGCTTCAGAGCCAACCCAAACACGATCACGATCGAGTCAATCTCAATCTCAATCTCAGGGAAGGCACAACCGTGCTCCGACGACGAATCGATCTCCGTCAACGAGCACAACCACCGTTACAACGACCTCAAATTCTAGCAAAACCGGTGCTTCTTCCTCTTCCTCAGTCGCTAGTCGAACATCTCTCGCTAGTCTCCGAGAATCCTTACCGGAAAATCCTCACATATACGACGTCTCCGAAATCCGTACCGCCACCAACAATTTTCTTGCTAATCGTCTATCTTCTTCCTCGTCTAAAGCTTCGTGGCGATGCAATCTGAGAGGGAAAGAAGTAGTTGTGTTTCAGAGAAAGTTTAGACGGAGAATCGCGAAAGATGAACTTAGAGATCGCCTTTCCGATATCTGCCGGAGCCACCACGGAAGCATAATCAATCTACTCGGCGCCTCTGTTTCCGGCGGCGGAGGAGGCGGAGGCGATCATATATATCTGGTTTACGAATTCGTCAACGGAGCATCTCTTGCAGATTGCTTGAGAAACCCTAAGAACCCTAATTTCACCGTTTTATCGAATTGGACTTCGAGGATCCAGATCGCGACGGATCTAGCTCACGGACTCGATTACATCCACAACAAAACCGGTTTGAAGATCGAAAACCTCGTTCACAATCACATCAAAAGCTCTGCGGTGATCGTGACGGAGCCAGATTTCAACGGTAAGATCTGTCACTTCGGAACAGCGCAACTCTGCGGCGAAACAGACGAAATGTTGCCGGAGAGAGACGAATCGAGAGATCCGAAACGATCTGAGAGCAGAGCGATTAGATTCGAAGGAGTTAGAGGTTACATGTCGCCGGAATTTCAAGCGTCGGGTATCGCTACTCAGAAATCAGACGTTTACGCTTTCGGAGTCATGTTGCTGGAGCTTCTCTCCGGCGAAGAGCCGTTGAAATACAGGTACGATAAATCAACCGGAGATTTCGAGCGTACGTCGGTGATCGAAACCGCGAAAGCGGCGATGGACGGCGGAGATAGCGATAGAGAGGGGACGTTGAGAAGGTGGATGGATCGGAGATTGGGGGATTCGTTTCCGGTGACGGTGGTGGAGAAATTAACTCGGCTGGCTTTGGAATGCGTGCATGATGATCCGGTGAATCGACCGGAGATGGGAAGAGTCACCGGGAAAATATCTCAATTGTATTTGGAATCGGAGAAATGGTCGGCGAATATGAAACGCCCAACAGATATCACCGTCTCCTTCGCTCCAAGATGAGCGAATTTTATTTTACTTTATTTGTTGTCTTCCGAATTTTGCATATTAGCTCTCTTCACAATTAATTGTTAAATCATTTGGTTGTAATTATGACATCTCTAACGTTTTAGAGGATTGTTTAATAACGAAAAAAGTTCACTAATTATGGGTAATGGGTTGTGTGTTTCATTACAGTATATAATAAGTAAATGGAATTGTGTTCGTGGGGCATGAAAGAATAAGATATGAGCAACTACGAAATTGTTGAATTTTAGCAAAAAAGAAGAAGAAATTGTTGAATTTAATTCATATCCGTTTCCTAACGTTGTTTTTCTTTTTTTAGCTAGTTAGGTAGGATTAATTATTTGACGTAAGATGGATTTGCATTAAAATCAATGGTCAATAATGAAAAAGAGTAAAACTTAAGGGAAATTAGTAAAAGCCTGGTAACGGAATCTACTCTAGACTCTAGAGCCGTGTGGTTGAGGTTTTAAGTCACAACTTAATGAAGGACCAATCTCATATTAATGCTTTTCCTTATTAACAAAGACGTAAGGTTGAATTAACTAATAAAAGTGCAAGTATTGCAATTTGCAATGAGTTAGTTTTGTGGATTCGGTTTCTAGATACTTCAGAATCATGTCTAAGCTTTTATTTCTCCTACTATGAATCATTGAAACATGATGTGAGGTTGCTTTCACGACATAGCGAACTAAGAAGTAAATATCTGATCCTGTCAACACGAATATGGGCTTTTTAAATTGGTTTTGATATTGAGCTTAATTTTATTTGTGGCCCAATGGCTTTTTACTCGACTCACATGAGCCTTTTCTATACGCGTACTTGGTAGTAAAAACTAAGTCTCGGAAAACTGATGACAAACAAAATAAACGTGCATACAAAGTTTCTTGTTTTCCAAAAAAATTAGTTTTAATATTTGATTAAATCAGTACATTCGTTAGAGATTTATGTGTTTTATTCTAACGATAATTAAAAGCCATTATCTCCACACACACAAAAATCAGTGTGAATTTTAAATGTTCTATATCCGGAATTAACAAATCCAAAATATCTTAGGTTTTCGGTTATTCTCTTTAACCCCTAATCCATCTTGGATGTTTCCATTCCATATATTTTGGACTTATATATAAGTCCATAAGTTAGGAAAAAAAATAGGTGGAGTAAAATATTTTGGTTGAAGTTACATGATGCATACTCCTGCAACACAATTATATGATCTACAAGAAACATTTATCATAACCATATACTATGTTTCTTACGAATAAAAATACCATATGATTTTTTTTTTTTACGTACCATATGATATTTTTTAGAATAATGGTGACTAGCAATTGAGCGGATTATAAGTTTACTGGGTAGAAAAAAGAAGTAAATTTCATGAAAATAAAAGGAGAAGGAGAAAAAGGAAAAGAATGAGATGTCAAGTCAAAAGAAGTCGACATCACATATCACTTCACACGCAAAAGTATACCAATGTCTTGTCTTGTCAAATCATTTTGCATTTCGACAAAATCTTACTACCATACATATATACACTGATATATACATATATGTACTCTCTACCACTGCTAAAATGTTGAGCTTTTTTGGTAGATGACGATTTCGTTGTTGAGAATTAAGCAAATAACCTTCAAATTGTAAGAAATATGACCTTTGTAGTTGAAATAAATTCGACAATTGGTCTTGAGGGCTGCGTTTTTAGTATTTTTTAAAGAAGATGAATATGTAAAAATATACGACAACTATAATGATTGCATATAGAGTTTTCGGAAAATCATAAGTAGACAAAGCGAGTTGAACCAAAAATATGGATTCGATAATCTAACACTAGTTTCAAAAAAAAAATAATAATAATAATCTAACACTATAGTTTTGATATATATGGTGTTTCGTGAAGAAAAAAAATCATTGAAATTTAATAGAAAATATAATGTGATTTACCAAAATCAAGTGAAATTCTAAAAATATACAATGTATGTGAATTCACATTCTCCATTTTAGCTCCACCTTGTAGGAAGTGTTTAAAAAATGTTGTGGAAATACTCATCTGATATTATATAAGTTTGATAGGTGTAGTCTTAACCGTTGCAATGCTAAATCAATCGTTTTATGGTTTCGATCTAAATCATTCGATAATAAGAGTCAATATAGTGCTTAATATAGAGTCAATATAGTGTCAATCGTTTTATGGTTTTCGATCTAAATCATTTGATAAAACCAAAAAAAAAGGTCAATATAGTGCTTTGTTGAAGTAGTTTTGGTTGAAATAAATCATCTAAGTTGCAGTTGAATGGTGCGCGTAAACTAAGATTTGCAGGTGAAACGGTGGTAAGAAAAGACGGCTATACGTAGGGCTGGGCACAAATATCCCAAAAAATAGGATATCCGTAATTTTCGAATCGGGTAAAGACTATTATAATTTTGATATCCCCGGGTAAAAGTCGGATAAAAGATATCATTTTTTTTTTACTATCCGTCTCGTTACCCGTTCTCGTACTGGATTTACTACCCGACCCGGAAATACCCGCATTCTATATTAATAATATTTGATAAACTTAGTTATAAAATAAATTGTATAAATACTCGTAGCATCAATCTTTTGTATTTTTGAATTATTATTGATAATTTTGGAGATGATGAATTACAAATTTTAAGTATCGAAGTTTGTAATACTATATTTTATGAACTATATATGTTATTTTTTTTTCCGTAATAACACCTCCATTTTTTAGTATACAAATTGCTTAAATTTAATTATAGATAAATTATGTTACAATTGAGCGGAAAAGGGTAATGAACCGGGTACCCGGTGGATCAACAAATTTTTGTCCGATACCTATTAAATAGGATATCCTTTTTTGCGGATCGGATAAAAATATTGTTTTTCAAATATCCGTTAAGATCGGGTCGGATAACGGATACTCCAAATTTTTAGGATACCCGTCTTTTGTCAAGCCCTAACTATACGTACGTAATATTAATTTTTTAAACAACCATTTCAGATAGAGTTAGATGATAGATCTTCTTCATAAATGAGGTAAGACTTTGAACAGCGATCAATGGAATTTCAAAAATCAAATATAGTCAAATAGACTTATAATTAATATCGAGACATACCACATAATATCAAATATAGATATAGATATATGCATGTTTACATTTTTGTTTTTGCATGCAATTGATTAGAAAGTAGAGAAGCTTTGATCGAGAAAGTAGGTGCAGATAGGGTAATAACAGCCTTTGGAACACAAAAAACATTATTTATACTATTACATGACCACTAGCTAGCTAGAAGATCTTGTTCTAATGTTTTAACTTTTTTAACTGTTGAAGTAAATCTTCTTTTTCCAAACAAAAAGCAGCTGAGAATTACTGTTTCACCACCTGTCTTCTTGTTTTTATTCTTTCTTTCTTACTTCTTACAATTATATTTAAATTCATTTATCATATGTAATCCTTAACAAACACTCCTTCTGTCTTATGCCACAATACTTAGCAGCAGAACTGGAAACTCCAGCTTTTCTTGTCTCTTACTTTCACACAAATACTTCTAAAAATATATATATCCTAATAGGACTAATTAGTGATTTGGTACATATTGCTCTATTGCGTCAATTTTAGAAGTTTCATTTGTAGACGACTTTTAGTTTGACTAGTATTAACTTATCTCCGTTTCCTGTGATAATAAGTGTAAAATAAAATATAACAATAATACATACATGCACAGGTAGTAGATGCACATACATAAACAACGACGCGTATTTGTGGGGCATGTTTTATATAAAAATAAACAAAAGTCTGGTTTAGTTAATGTAATTAAATTCAAGGCAGCTCAAGATCTTTTTTGTTCAAACCATTAGACTTCTTTAACCTTCTTAAGCTAACAAAGCATTATAATGTCTACAACAATGCTAGCTAGGACAATAATTTACATTGCTTAATTATGACAGATATTATTGGCAAGCAACGTATAACGAAATGTTATTTAAAGTCGTCCCTAAGAAGACGGTGAGATTGAAATGATTTAAGAGATGACATAATGATTCAATTGAAAATAATGGTTACAATATAGCTCATGAACTCATTTAATAGAAAATTGGATAGATTTATAACTAAATTGTAGTATAACATATTCTAACATAACCAAACACACGAATTCGCGACAGACGGCTATACATGCAGGACATTGAAACCTCGGATAAATTTGCATCCATAATCTGAAAAGTACTAATGGAAAATAAAACAACGAGATTATTAATTAGTACTGATTAATGAAATAAAATAAAAATATGGTAAAACAACATGCATTATAAATTAATGTGTGAAAGAAGTTATACATTCAAAGAAGGACATGTGTGGATTCTTGATTAATTTGTTCATACTCATTCGTTAGTTAATAACTGTTTTAGAATAGTAAGGCTTAGAAAACAAGTATAGTATTAATTAAATTAGCTTAGTGAACAGTTTCGCTCGTTCATTTACAAATATATGTATAGTGAACCACGAAAAAGGGATTGGATATTAACTGAATGGTCTACGATGTATATGTGGATACTATAAGGTAAATTGATATCTACTGGCCAGTAGAAATTAGCACTTAAAATATCAACGATCAATTCTGGTGGACAACTTTTTGTTGTCACTTGTTACTACAGATTCACATGATTGTTGTAAATAGTAGAAATTACCACTAAAAATATCATGCATCTATGAAAATAATCACGTCGGTAAGACGTAATTTGATATCTGGCAATGAGTAATTAATTAGAATGTTCTATTGATTCTTTTATTGTTTTAAGATCTATCATTGATTTGATTAATATCTGTATATTATTTTATAGTTTTCCGTACTGCTTGATCTAATTAGAAGAAAAAATATCTAATGTGAATATTTAAAAAGGTCACCTCACTTATATCAAGAGACCATATTCCTAATCTCTTACGACTGCCAGTACTTGATGCTCTCTATTGGCAAACTATCCGAAAACTTATGTATCAGAAAATATTAATTGATTACAAATTAAATGTAATACAAAATGAACAAAAAAACAATACAAAACAAACAAAAAACCCTTAAAGATATCAGAAAGCATGCAAAACCCTAGGATTCGGTTAAGCGAGGACCCATCTAAAATAATTCCTTATCATAATCTCAAAGAAATTGAGCTACATTATAGATCTTATAAAAAAGGATATTTACTTTTTATATTTCTACAAAAAAAAAAGTTTCTATACCAAAGGTGGGTCGAAGAAAAAAAGGCAAACGAAGGAAATTTATTTTTTACTTTTTATATTTTAAAGAGAGTGAAAAGACAAGACAAACGTCAAATCGGATCTCTATCTTATCATACGAGACTGCCAGTGCCTTCTTGTGTTGTCATCCGTTTTAATATTTTCCAATTTTTCTCAACCATAAAACGAATTAAATTCGATATGTATATTACAAATATAAAGATAGATAGTTTTGGAAAAAAATAACAGTTTCTTTCTTTTTCATTTTCTTCTGTCAAAGCAAACTATGGAAACCCAAAGGACATATTAACAAAACCGCACGTGTGTTCCTGACTGACCTCATAGTGTACAATTTCAAGAATATATTTCATTCGAGAAGGACTAGATTAACGGTCAATCGGATGGGATAACCATCAGTAACAATATAATTAAGTTTCAACAAAAGCAAAAACATATTTATAATTGGTTTTTTTTTTTTTTTTGTTTGCTAAAAATTATTAGACATCCACATATGATGAGAGCAATGTCATTTTAAACATATGATCAATAATACATTTTTTTGTTAGCCTACTTCGATAATATTTTCTCACTTTCTTTTAGTTAGAGTTTATATACACATGTGTAGGTCTGGACATAAAAGCCGGATCCAAATACCTGAACCTGGAACTAGCCTGAAAAACCAGGTTTGGTTCAAGTATGGATATATATATTTTATTCTATTGGGTATGTTAGAGTCATACCCATGGGTACAGGTTCCTACCCGCGGATACATGTTCGTGTGAAGATAAATGTCCTACATCTAAAGTGGGGAAAAATTTGATATGATATATAAGAAACCTGGGTTAATACACTCATTGCCAATTTGTTTTGAATTGGAAACTCATGAGTAATCCAAACTTAATATGGTATCAGAGTCACCTGATCATTGGGCCACCCCGTGGATGTTGTTCCCACAATTGTCCATGTTACAAATGCTCATGCCGGAGCGAGAGAGGAGGGAATGTGTTAAGTGATATTGTTCCACATCGGAAGTTGGAGAATTAACTAAATAATATATAAAGGGTTAGAACCAATCCGCTCATTGCCAAATGATTTTGAGTTGAAAACCTATGAAACTTAACATAGTATCAGAGTCCGAACACACGCTGCCTCGCATAACCGAAATCGATCCGACAATATACCCGATTGATCTTACTTGAAATTCATTCCGAATTGGGATATTACCGAGATTGATGGCAAGATGACCATTATCTCGAGGGGGCGTGTGGAGCGTGTGAAGATAAATGTCCCACATTTAAAGTGGAAACGAATTTGATATGATGTATAAGAGACTTGGGTCAATCTACTCATTGCCAATTGATTTTGAGTTGAAAGTCCATGAAAGGTACATGTTCTTTCAAATGAACTTTTATGTCTCAATTATATATTTTTGTTATCATATTTATGTTTAATTTTAGATTTGATATTTCAAATTTTTTGTGTTTTTTTTACTTCGGATATTATTCATTTTACAGGTTACTCCCTCCATTTCTTAATATATGATGTTTTGGTTTAAAGCACAAAGTTTAAGAAATTTTTTTTTTTGAAATAAAATTATTTAATATATAAAATACAAACTATTCAACCAATTAAAAAAAGACTACATAATACTATTGGTTACACAGTATTCAATAAATATAAAAACTACATAGAAATTTGAAAACATCTTATATTATAAAACAGTAAAAAACCCCTATAACATCTCATATTAAAAAACAGAGGGAGTATTTTTTTGTAGATTTCGGGTAAAAGAACGGTTTTGGGTACAATTGAATCTCAAAAAACCTGGAACCAAGCCTGTACCCGAATTTTTTGGATATTTATGAGTACAATTAATTGTGACCCGACCGAAATCTGTACCCGACCCAAAACGTTACAGGTACCTGTATAGATCTAAAATTTCTAGACCCCAATACATGTATACGATAGGACCCGACCCGAATCCAACCCGAATACCCGTATGTCAGGCCTACACATGTGTATATGTCATATGTCATAAACCAACTTTGTATGATGAAATTATGAAATAACTAACAACATGACACTATTATTATGTGTTATTTATTTTTATTTTATTAAAAAGGTGATTATTATGTGTTATTTTGCCTACAAAGCTGCAATGATCAGTTGGAACACAAGCTTAAGATTTTTTTTCCCCCAAATAAAAATGCATTAGTCGGATGTGGAGTTTTGTAACTTTTTCGCTAGTACAAAGAGCCTAAACTAATCCGGTAAAAATGAAAAAATTATAACCCCTCATAAGTTGTAAAGAAAATGGAACCTCTTGGCAATTGCATCCGCAACTTGGTTTGTCTGGCGAGAATAAGTTGATCGGAATACATCGAACTCCTTTTGATATCTTTGGACTATTATGTTCAAAAAGATATAAGCTATCTCTCTAGATGTCAGCAATTTATTGCAATTCTAATTAAAACTTCAGTTCAGTTGTGAATACACGTAAGGGTTCTAATCATCATTAACTTTTTAGACATATTATTTAATTGAAGTGTTTTATAAAATTTGGATTTAGAACAATGGTTGTATTCTTGAATAATGTTTTAGAACTTAAAAAAAATAAACAAAATAGAACGTCCCGACAGAAGGACCCGATCGAACCGGCCGACACGCATCCCTATGCCTTTCAACTTTCCTCCACCAATTTCTTAAATTTACATTATTTATTGTTATCATTACTTTTGTTTTTTTATCTGCATTATTATTTGTCTACTAATCTGCAAAAAAAATTCATCACTTCAATTTCTACCACGCTTTTTGTGCTCAAGCATTTTCCTCTTCGAACTATAAGATTAGATTCCGAAAATCATGAACCTATGTTTTCTGAATACTAATCTACCTTGTTCTTAATTTTTCCTGAGAATAACACATAGAATAAATGATTGTCTACAAAAACTTCTGTTAACGTCAAATAAACGATTTCGATCAAACGTCTTTCATAAATTTATGATATTTTCAGACAAAAAAAACCTTAACTGATGCACATGAAGGTTTTTCTTAAAAAAAAAAATTTCGGTTAGAAAACACTTGTTATCTAATGAATCAAGAATCGAATCATTTATTTTAAATCCTAGTACGACCAACTTGCCAAGTCGTAAACCTCGTCATTTACGTTTTCTTAAACCTAATTTATTATCTTGAAGAAAAATAAGAGCTTATTATTATTATGTAGAATAGAAAGTGGGGAAACAAGGGAAGAGACGGTCAGAAATGGACCAGCGGTCAAACACCAAACCATCAAATCACATTCACTAAGTACAGCCGAGACTTTCAGTGGTTTTGCCTTAACGAATTAGGCCAATGTTCTTATCCATCACCATCCTGTCCAATTTACCATTTTATACCATTTTTACATATGAACAATTTTACACGCATGCACATGGGTTCGAATAGTGATCATGGTTGGTCTGTTTTCTCTGCGATAAATGTGGTGAATGCTTTTTAAAAATTTAGGTTCCATAGACGTGTCGTGCCGCGTATAAATATAAATGTGACACATACAATAAAAATACTATTCATGTAAATTTGGTTGATCCCAACAATTATATCATTTTAAATGTTTAAAAAGTCATATATATATATGCACCAGCCAATTTATTTTGCAAGTTTGTGTTTATATCCAATTTTTATCTATCACTCAATGGTCTGAAAACCAAAACATGTATGAAATTTTGTAGTCTTATCTTCAACAATTTCCTCTAACGCAGATGTTTCAATAAATGTATACATATAGCTTAACCATACTTTTGAATGAAAGAAAAGATGTTTTTTTGTCACAAATAAAATATTATACTGTAGAACTAAAGTATTATTATTGATTTTTCTGATATTCTATCGATATGATCCATATTTTGAAGCCCACTTGTATTCTTTGGCATTTTTCTAAAATACTTTCTTCTTTTGCATCGAAAACCCTCATTTATTAGCATTAGGGTCACGCATGAACCTTCGTATATAATATCATGGTGTTGATTGAGTTTCACATTTGTCGTGAGCCAAACCAAAAAGACCGCCCATAAGGTGGTGGGTTAGTGGTTGAGAGAGCTTTGGTGAAAAGATGAAACTCCCAGCAATCCAAATTCGATATTCCCAGTGACGTGTCTATCCATTCGGGGGCTCAAGACGATATTAAAATATCAAATAAAATAAAAAAAAATCTAAAAATCTAAAATAAAAACTTATAAGGGATAATTACAAAAATATCATTTTAGTGTATCGATTTTCAAAAATATTATTATGAGTTATCTATTTTTAAAAATGCCACTAATTAAGGATGAAACAACCCGACCCAAAAATTTAAAATTTTTCCCTTCAGATTATTATCATCACAGACAATAATCCTCAATGGGTCAACAAAACAAGCAACTGCGGAAAACAACAATAATAAAACAACAATTTCCAATTCAATAAATCTCATACTTTATTAAATTACTAACCCAGTTCGAAAGGACATAGACCATAATCCAATAACAAAATGAAGTTCCAGAATTCACTAGCAACCTAGGAATTCTAACAATACAACCATACAAGCGAGACCCTAGATCATCTCCTCTTCCTGGCCATGATTCCACGATCACATTTTCTCTTTACCTGCAACACATGGCAAAAAGATTTGCGTGAGTATATAAGCTATTTATCATAAATACTCAGCGACGCGGTCATCCCGTCTATAAGCTATTTATACACAGGCATAAACAATAGATACAATACCAAGATGAGCATACACAAGCATTCACGAAACAATCAAACACGAACCAGTCCAGGAACTCTGTGTCGATCGACACAACCTCTAGGTGTCGATCGACAGACTGCACTGTGTCGATCGACGCACCACCATGGTGTCGATCGACACGACATCGCAGAACCCAGGAACGAGCTTAATTCATCATGGCTTGAATCTGTCGCGATTCATCGAGTCTTCTGCATAATTTCATTCACAAAACACACGAAATCCACCAAGCAATCGGATTCTATCAATTCCTTAAACCTATGTAAGCCTACGGTCATGCACTCACCTCGATTTCAGATTGAAAAGATGAAGAACGACGAAGAACACGAAGAACGGCCACTGATTTCGTCCTTCCCAGACCCGAAATCAACCCAGCAACAATTCCCTTCTCGTTCTAACAACCACAAGAGCAATCCTCCTCAAGAAATCTCCCAAAAATCACCCAAAACCTTTGATTTCTGATTTCTCTCTCAAACCTTCTGATTATCTCTGAAAAACGGCCAAAAGAACAGACAACACGACTGTTCACGCCTCTTATACAACCCTAGAGTTTCTCTAAACCGACCCACCAACCCGGATAATTAAACCGAACATGTCGGTCTGATTTTACCCCGTGTCGATCGACATACACCAGCTGTGTCGATCGACATAACGCCCAAAACCCGATTTCTCACAAGTCAAAACACTCGTGTCTATCGACAGACAGCACTGTGTCGATCGACACACCCAACCAAAATCCACTTTTTGGTTCACGGACGTTGCAAAGGATTTCAAATCCTAAATCTTAAAATTTTAAACACTAAAAAAGGTTTTGACCCCAAACAAACTCCAAACCCTCAAAATTAAACTCTAATACAACATAGTTAAGACAAATATAAATGATATATTGAGTAAATAATTTTGAAAAAATGGTATTTTTGATAAGTGACATTTCAAAATTAGCATTTTTCAAAAATTCTCAGCTTATAATGATTTAAGTATTTAAAATATGAAATATGGATATGATACAATTTAATCCAAATCAATTTATAGACTATTATAATCAAAACTTAAAATTAAAATAAAAAACATATATACAAAATTTATCAATTGAACTACTAATTATATAAAATTTTGGGGCCCTAAAATTATTGATGTGAAATTGGAGCCCTAGGCGACTGCCTTATTTTCATGGCCTAAGGCATGGCCATGGATCTTCCCCACTCCCTGTTATTAACACCTTGCTGGAAAGTCTGTTAGTCCAATTGGTTTACTTGGTAGTCAGAAATGCAGACGATCTGACTATCTCTGGGCATTAGTCGGAAGACACTCCAAACTCGGGTAATGCAATGTGGTGGCCCCCTCGGTGCACTCCAGCACCTCGAGAGGAAATCCATTCTGTAATATTTTGGTGCATTTTTACCGGGGCCAACAGATCAGTCTATAGGATATATAAAAAAAAAAAAACCAAAAATACCGTTGCCGATTATCTTGTCTAATTGGATTTACATTTTCTTTGCAACCAATGAAGTACGTGATTATGTGTGTGACTAAAGGGTTACGTGACACATTCATGGCATTTTAAGTCGGTAGCTAATGATATTTAGCCAGATTATTAAATACTTAAGCTTCTCTCTCTTTCTTTTTGATTTTTATATACTAATTTTTTATTTTTATTTTCACAAAACTAATCATTTCTCCTCTTTATATACTTGATTGCCCCCCAAATGGATTCGGCTCGTACTTCAATGTTAAGCAAACCCTTTTCTCACTTTGTCATCTTCCTATTTTTAGTGACAAAAAGAGAATCACTAAATTTCTTTTAACTCTAATTACAGATTTGCTTCTAATGACAAAAACATAAATATCAAAACTCCAATTCGCTCTCCTAGCCAATAAACAAGAGCACACACGTCGACATTAATCATTTTTATCATATTATAAAATTTAATTCGAGACCCCCCGGTCCGCCCATTCAGATCTCTGTCGCTTTCTCTCTCTATATCTATACACACAAACCAATCTATCAAACACTATAGACTCTCTCTCTCCTTCTTCTTTATCTTCTCCATGAGCTTCTAAAGATAAAAAGCTTGACCATTTTTCACTTATAAATTTCTCTTTAAGAAACCAAACTCTTTTCTTCATCTTCTATAGCTTACCATACCAAAAGATTCTCTTTAAAAAAAATTCGTCATTCCTTTTGAAACCCTAGTTTTGTCCTAACAGAATCAAAAGACCATGAGTAATACTACTTTCGAAGAATCTCTCAAATCCTTATCTATGGATTACCTAAACCTATTAATCAACGGTCAAGCTTTCTCCGACGTCACTTTCAGCGTCGAAGGCCGTCTAGTCCATGCTCACCGATGTATCCTCGCCGCTCGTAGTCTCTTCTTCCGCAAATTCTTTTGTGGATCTGATCCTTCACAAACCGGAGTTGAACTGGCTAACCAAACCGGATCAGGAGCCAGAGCAGCTTCAGTGGGAGGAGTCATACCGGTTAACTCGGTTGGTTATGAAGTTTTCTTGCTTCTACTTCAGTTCTTGTATAGTGGTCAAGTCTCAATCGTACCGCATAAGCACGAACCAAGATCAAATTGTGGAGATAGAGGTTGTTGGCACACGCATTGCACTGCAGCCGTTGATCTTTCTTTAGATATATTAGCCGCTGCTCGTTATTTTGGCGTTGAGCAGCTCGCGTTACTCACTCAGGTTCTTGTTCTTTTCACTTTTGGTTTAAGTGTACCGGTTTTGGTTTGGTTTGAATTTTGAAACCCTATTGATGATGCACATATATATAATAAGAATAAAGTTGTTCTTGTCTTGATTTCATGTGTAACTGATGTGTTTACATTCCACGTACTTCAACTTCCTTTCCGGATTTAGATGACTGATGTGCTGGTGTTGCACACCGAGAAATTTCCTAAAAGTAGAAGCTTTTTTTTTTTCGTTGAAATTTACAAACGACTCTTTATTTAATATAAGCATATCATTGAAAATAGTAAGTTTGGAAAAGTAATAGGGATTTTATATAGTAAAGCCAAAAATTGAGAAAATGGTATAATCATTTTGTGATTTGGCAAGATTTACTAATCGCAAATTTGTGAGGAATTCACGATTTAGAATTCTCACCATTCCGCAAATTCAATAACCAAAATCAAATGTTTATTAATATTCCATAGGCTTTAAGTAATTTTAGTTAGCAATTCATCCCTTGCTCGCCATACTTTTTACTTGCCATAACCTTGGTTTTCACACTATTATCAATCATGAGCATAATTAAACGTTTTTTATATTATAGTCTTATCTCATGACTTTCCTCATTTGGGTTTGTGTATAATGAAAACCCTTGGTAAAAAACATGGTTTCTTTTGAGTAGTCCATTACTATTAACATGATGATATTGGTACGAGGAATAAAGTAAGTGGTAATAGTGTCTTTGAATTCAACATTTGGTCTTTAAATCTCACTGTTTTTATTTTCTCCACAGAAACATTTGACAAGCATGGTAGAGAAAGCTTCCATTGAAGATGTGATGAAAGTGCTAATAGCTTCAAGAAAACAAGACATGCATCAATTGTGGACCACTTGCTCTTACCTAGTCGCCAAATCCGGTCTTCCACCAGAGATACTAGCCAAACATCTCCCACTCGAACTCGTAGCCAAGGTTGAGGAGCTTCGTCTCAAATCTTCCATGCCTCTACGTTCCCTAATGCCTCACCACCTTGACCTAACCTCAGCACTAGACCTCGAGGACCAGAAGATCAGGAGGATGAGACGAGCATTGGAATCATCAGATGTCGAGCTCGTAAAGCTAATGGTAATGGGAGAAGGACTCAATCTAGATGAGTCCTTAGCTTTGGTTTACGCGGTTGAGAATTGTAGTAGAGAAGTGGTGAAGGCACTTCTTGAGCTTGGAGCAGCCGATGTGAACTATCCGGCAGGTCCCACAGGGAAAACCGCGCTCCACATCGCGGCCGAGATGGTCTCTCCCGACATGGTGGCCGTCTTACTTGACCACCACGCCGACCCTAACGTTCAGACAGTGGATGGAATCACTCCACTTGATATCCTTAGAACCCTAACGTCGGATTTCTTGTTCAAGGGGGCAATTCCTGGATCGACTCACATTGAGCCTAATAAGCTCAGGCTTTGTCTCGAGCTGGTCCAGTCCGCGGCATTGGTTATATCACGCGAAGAAGGGAACAATAGCGATAACAACACTTTGATCTACCCTAGGATGAAAGATGAACACACGAGCGGAGGCGAAGGGGGAAGTCATTTGGATTCAAGATTGGTGTATCTAAATCTTGGTGCTACAAATCGTGATCATGGGGATGACCATAACAATCAAAGGGAAGGAATGAGTCTACATCATCATCATGACCCGTCAACGATGTATCATCATCATCATCATCATCACAACCACTTCTAGGTTTTTGTAATCCATCATCATTAATTAAATTAAGATAAGACATATTCAATATCTAATTAATTTGTTGTTATGGAATCTCTTTTTTTTTTTTTTGTATATGGGAATGCGAACAAATGTAAACTTAAATTCCATGAAGAGGCGAAGGAGATGAGAAGAGGATATAACACAAATTAACATATAGATGGAGAGAGATCTTAAGTTATATGTTGACATATATATAAGCTTAATTAATATATAGTTCTTAGTAATTAAGGCTTCGCTCCATCCACAACTTTTAAAATCTAGTTGTTAGAATAACATTAATTAATCATTATCTTAGAAACAATGCTTTTTGCCTTCGCATTTCCTTTTTCACTTGGGTGCGTGTGAAGGAATTTGAAACGTAAATCTATTGTCGTGTAAGATAAAAACAAAAATATTTTTTTTTCCTATATATACATATATATAATGGTTAGCAAAAAGAAAAGCACAAAACAAAGAAGAAAAGGAAAACGAAAAAGCCAATATTTATGGAAGTGTCAATGTCACCTCTACAATGTTGACCTTATAAGTCTTTGATCAACATTAGTGTATTTGAAGTATAAAAAATAAGATGATCAGATTTTTTAACCTTTGTATTCGGTATGAAACGATTTGCGATAATGCGTAAATGTGTAATTTCAAAGATCAAATGAATCTTGTATTACGCTTCATAAAGATTTTCAAAAATTATGTTTTCTCTAATTCAATTTCTGTTTGAAAGAAGCATTCATTTCTTTTATGATGGATCACATATAGAGATTACGAGCCAAAATATGCTAAAACGTACTGCAGGAAAAAAAAAGGTTTAAATTCAATCATTTATTAAACATTTTCGTAGTTCTCCCCAAAAAATTAAAAAGACAAAAACAATTTGGGTGAAATATTGACAAAGAGTAGTTTCGGTGAAATGTTTAATCATAAAGAAGCTTCATGGCTAAAATGAGATATTCTGAAAATTAAAGAACTATTCTACAAAATTGTGAACTGTAAAAGATTTGCAATCGAGTCCCTTTCGGAAGAGAGTCAAAACTCTCTTTGACTTATTAGTCAAAACATCTTTCAGTTACTCGTGGATTAAATCCGTCTCCGTCGCCATCTCTAACTGAGCCTCTCCGTCTTCCGACGCCGAGCTACCTCCGTCGATATCTTTTTCCGGCGAATCGAGTTGCACACTTTCCGGAGCTTCATCACTAATTTGCCTCTCCTCCAGATCTTGATCCCTCCTCAAATTATCTCCCTTGACGAGATTCAACACGATTCCGTTGTGTGTTCTCCCCGTCTGAAGATAATCGCCTTCCGTCACCGTAATGCTCCGGGAAGAGGAATTCGCCGCGTTTAAATCGCTTTCCGAATTTCTATCGGAGCTTCTAATCACCGTCTGTTCGGGATCAACGGCGTCGAGATTCTGGACGTAATCCGTGAAGATTTGAGCAGAACTCGTCCTCATCAATGGTCCACCAGATCTCGTCCAATCTTCAGCTTCTGGTGAATCTCCGTCGCTTCCTCCATCGTACGAATTGTTACAGTTGTTAGCTCTGTTATTCCTCCCGGATCCAAGCACGATTTGCTGATACATCGATGAAGCTTCTGCTAACACATCATCATCGACGGATCCTGATGAATTCTCACGAGCTATGCAGTTCCATGAAGGGATTCTTCTGGATGCGTTAAATCTGGTGGTTCCGGGTAAAGGATGTTGCAATGAGGAAGACAAGAGGGAGGATGCAGCAGCCGCTCTTCGAGCGGTGCGTTTAAGGCGGCGCATGTGGTTAAGGACCGCGACGCAGTCGTCGAGAGCGAGTTCGATTCCGAAGTTTGCTTTGATGACTGCGAGTTTCTCCCAGGTGCATCTCCTTCCTTGGTTTGCTGCTTTTTGAATCTCTACATTGGATGGGTTTTGTATGATCTTCAAGTACTGAATCCCAAAACGCACACAGAACAAGAACATAGAGTATAAATATGGTCACAGATGTTGAAGCTCAAACAGGAACTAGAGTGAAATGTTCTTGGCATTTTCTTGTTCAAGATGGACGCATTGATACATTTTTGCAGCGGTTTGGGTTTTGTTTACCTGAGAAACAGTAGCTGGCATGACGATAGTGACATCGCCTTCCCATTCTTGAGCGAAAAGCTTTGCGACTTCTCTGAGAGGAAACCCGAGTTCTAGTATTTGGTTGCATCTATGCTTTACTTCCATCTCCGAGAGTTGCGCAAGCTTTGAATGATCAAGAGATCGAATTAGGCAATTAAGTGTAAGTTATGTCTATGAATTGTGGATCAAGTGAATGTGAAATCATACCTTTGCTGCAAATCGGCCTCCACAAGCTCTTACAAACTCCTTCATCCTCAAGAATGGTGCAATGTGAGGGTTGGCTTGACTCACAATGAAATGGTTAACGTTGAAAAGCTCTTTGAGTTGTATCATTGGTAAGTCCATCTCCAAACTACCGTCTCTCCAGCGCCGAGCAGATGCTCCTGAGCTCTCTTCAGGATCTAAGTTAAAAGGTGGGTGATAAGGAACAATCTCTCCGGTTCTATCTTTGGCCATGAGTTCTTGCGCCTCAAAAAGACCTGGGAAAGCACAAGATGCAGTCACTGCACTCCATATCACGACATGAGGCGAAGTCAGATAATTGAGACATCTAGGCGGCTCGTGCTTCCTCGCGGAACAAACTGTTATCCCGAGAATCCGTCCTGTAATGTCGTAAGCTTCTTGGAAAGTGAGATTGTTGGTGAGATTCCTCAACCTCCATTGCAAATGCCGGATCTCATGAACCGCGCCTTGAGTCATAACCCGTTTCACAGTAGTGAAAATCCCTCCCATCTGATCAAAGAACTGCAAAGCGTGCCAAGAGCCTTCAAAGAAGCTTTGTAATTCAGGCCATGACCTTGTCCCCACAACCGCACACATAACGGACCCTACACTGGAACCTGCTATAATCCTTGGCAAGAGCTTATGTTCCACAAGCGTCTTGACCACACCGAGATGGAATGCACCAAGAGAAGCTCCTCCGCTTAGAAGCAGTGCCGTTCTTCCAAAGGCATGTCTCGTTTCGTGCATAAAAGAGAGTTTTTCTTCCAGAGAAAGCTCTTCAGTGTCCGTATCACAAACCATCCTAAGCTGTGTAGAGACCTCATCGATATACTCTTTGATTAATCTCGGCACTTGAAGCCTTCCCTTGTGAAGCTCAGGGTTACACATGTTACCAAGATTTCTCACAAGATCAGCTCTCATACAAAATATAATGTCTCTAAGAGACCCCTCGTGACGTCTATGCCTAAGCTCCTCAAGCTTGTTCATCACGAGCTCCACGTCGAAAAGATCGGTCTCGTTTATTTTCGGAGTCTCTCTATCGAGCATCTTCGCGGCGTGAGACCATTCCTCGTATGTTAATGCAGCTCTCATCATGTTCCTCCAGAATTTCCTCCTATAAGCCATTTCAGCCTTTGCTTTTAAGCTTGTGTAACGATTCAACAGAAAAGCCATCGTCATAACCATAGCTAATATCCCTTGTGGATTCCTTGGATGTAACCAAGACACAAACGGTGATAGAAAAACCCTAGCTCTTCCGAGGAAACACATGAGGAACCTGAAGAGTTTGTGTCTGCATTTAGACATTGATTTGCTGAACAAGATCCGGAAGGCAATTGTTCTTCCGATTATAGTCGAGGGTCCTATTGTAAACGGATCCACGTTTGCTTCGTTGCTTATATCCATTGTGTGTTGCCTGATTCAAAGACCAGAACCTATTCTTCGCGATGGACACAAAGAAGATGAAACAAAAGATCGGATATTTTCTGATAGATCAAGAAAACAGAGCGAGAGATCTCAAATCCATGGTGTTATCGACACACAACGCAACCAAGAAAGGGGAATGATAGTGAGAAAGACGAGACAACAAGTGATGGGAGGCATTGGGATCTACAAAAGAAGATGGGCAAAAAGAAAAAGATTCCGTTTACGCGAAGAACAGAGGAAAATGAATATTTCATTTGCTAAGAAACAAAAATGGCGATTTAAGACCCACGCTCATCTTCGGACTTACTAATTTTGGGAACCCAAACTGACGAACACGACAAATTGGAAAAGAAAAAAAGATTTGTCACCTTCTGCACAAATTGTCTTTGCTTTGGAAACTTGCAACGAGTATATTAAACCCGTTGAATTCAAACATTTTGGTTCGTGTTAGATAAGTTCGGTATTATCCGATTTATCATCACTAGACGCAGCGGGTTACGGAATAATTTCTCGTAATCGGCCCATCTTATATTCCGGGCTCAGGCCCATTGATTAGTACCAATAAGATTTTAGTCTTATCCTCGTTGCCAAACAGATACAATACCAGAGACAAGGATCAAAAACATAGAGAACTTGATCATTAACTAAAGTAGATTATGCTTAAGAACTGAAACTAACCGAAAACATAAAAACTGAGAAACAAAGGTAAACGGAAGTGAGACTAGAATACAAGCATATAAATGCCTTTTGTCTCACTTTTTTTCCAAGAGTAGATACCAACAATACAAAAAGACTTCAAAACTTAAAGAGTAGCACCATAACACAAACTCATTCTGAATCATCAGAACTGTCTTTGTTCTTCTTCTTCTTGTCCTTCTTTTTCTTCTTCTTCTTACTCTTCTCAGTTGCTGAATCATCTTCGCCATCAACAGTAGCAGGAGTAGCAGAAGCTTCCTCCGTCTCTTTGCTCTTCTTTTTCTTCTTCTTCTCTGACTTTGGCGAAGACACAGCTTCTTCAACTTCCTCCTTGTCCTTCTTCTTCTTCTTCTTCTTCTCTGACTTTGGCGAAGAAACAGCTTCTTCAACTTCCTCCTTGTCCTTCTTCTTCTTCTTTTTATCCTTCTTCTCAGACACAGCTTCTTCTTCTTCTCTCTCCTCTCCCTTATCCTTCTTCGACTTCACCTTCACTTCAACGTCGCCTCCTTCAACGTCTTTGGTTTTAGACTTCTTCGTTGAAACAGGAGCAGGGCTATCACTGCTATCATCATGCTTACGCTTGCGCACATCTCCATTCTCAGCCTCCACAGCTGATTTATCATCCTTCGCAGGGGCAGCAGCAGCAGCACCAGCAATCATAGCATCTCCACCAGTAGGCAAAACCACGTTCCTACTCCACTCTACCGGAGTTTTCTCATTCGGCTTCCCGTGCTTGTCCAGTTTCCCATCAGCAATAAGCTTCTTCTTCATCGAAGCTCTAGGTCCCAATCCCCATTTCCTCGGGTAAGTGTCTCTATCCATCACCACTCGTTTGATCTTAGCAACCACACCGTGATCACAAGTAGCCATCACAGATGTCGTCATCTCAGCTATCCCAATAGCAATCGCCTCACCCTTAGTAGTCATAAGAACAACTTCCGTGCCAACATCAATATCATTCTCGAATCTCAACAGCCCCGGAATCATCAACTTAGCACCGTAACAGATTGCATTGACAGCTGAATCCTTCACAACGAGTCTCTTGTAGCTCGTCAGAATCACCTCAAGAGGCATAATCACCCTCCTAAGATAAGTCTCATCCTTGTTTTGATCATACATCCACTGAGCATCCATCACATCATGCATTGTGACCATGTTATCATTCTCACCCAATATCCCAGACCTAACCCTCCTAAGCTCCTGCATATGCCCACCAACACCAAGAAGCAAACCCAAGTGAACACACAGAGTCCTAATGTAAGTACCAGCTTCACAAGAGACCCAGAAAACAACCAAATGCCTATCTGCATCATACTCAAGCAGCTTACTCTGATAGATTGTCCTAATCCTAAGCACTCTTTTCACAGCAGAGATCAAAGGAGGCTTCTGAAACACAGCTCCAGTAAGAGATTCAAGAGCTCTAGCTACTTTAGCAACATCAGGAACAGCAGAGTGAAGCCTAGCTACACAGACATACTCTTTACCCGCACCTTGCTGCGATTTCACGAGCCGTGTAGCTCGATCGATGCAAACAATGAGATTTCCGGTGACTTTAGGGTCAAGAGTACCACTGTGACCAGTCTTCTCAACACGGAGGATACGCTTGATCCAAGCAACGACCTCGTGAGAAGAAGGGTTCGCGGGTTTATCGAGATTGATTACACCGTACCTGATGTAATCGATGAGAGGACGTTTGAGAGGTGAGTGACCGGAGGGGAGTGGAGTGTAGTGACCGGTACGGACGTTGAGGCGGTCGTAGTTCTTGAGGAGGATTGGCCACTGAGATGTGTCGATGGCTGGAGTGAAGCTCTGAGGCTTGATCATGTAGTCTCCGGTATCGGCGTCGTTGTCCGCCATGGCTCCGGCTGGATTAGGGTTTTGAGAAATGGAGGAAGAGGAGGCGTAGAGTTTAGTTGCGGAGAATTTGTGAATGTGAATTTATAAAGGGACTAGGGTTTTTTAGGGTTTTAGGTGCGAGAGTGAAGACATTGGGAAGCTTGAAGATACTCTTTCTTGGGCTTTAACTGGGCTTTATTATATACAAGTTTTAGTTCGTTTAAAGCCCAAATAAGCAAGGTCCATATACTGTATTGGTTTTATGTTTTTGTTTGATTAGGAACTTATTAGGGATCATTTTCACAAATACATGAGGATTGAGGTCACTGACGAAAGGTTTATAGAATAATAGGAAAAGTCCACACGTTGCGCGGAACAACTATTTAGATGATTTTAAAAATTATTTTAATATTATATATATAAACTAACATTGATATACTTAAATGATGATTAAGATTTATGTTCACAATTTCTATTTATACAAATTCAAACATCAGTTTTAAATGCTTAATATGAAAGTGAACCATGATGATATATATAAAAATTTTCATTTAAAGAATATATATTTTCAATGTTGTTCTAGAATTCAGCGTATTCTTTTGGAATTTTTTCGTTATAGTCTGTGTCCCCTATTATAAAAAAAAATGTTGAGTCCACACGTGACCGAAAAGATAAAACTTATAGAGTGAAATATGCAATAATTTATAGATGTTACATGTAAAAAATTAGTGAAATTTAAATGCTTTTGAAATTGATTGATCACATATTTGTTTTACATAATTTGATTTTTATATTATCTAAATTTATATAGCTTCTACGATTTTTTTAACAAAATGATAGTTTTTTTATATAAATTTATTTTTTATTCATGTCTTTATGAGTATTTGCATAAAAATACTCTATATAAAAATCTAGATCTTATGTGACATAAAAATATTTTTAGTTTTTTCATAACTATTTTTTATCTTATCAATAAATGAAGTTTATAACAATTTTTTTTAAATGCATTTTCTAATATTAGTTGCATAGAGAAACAATCTAGTACAAAATTGTCAATGGTGTGTCAAGATGAGTTAAGCTTGGCCTAAACTTACAAAAATGTTGTATAAATTATTGATATTTAATACCATACGTTACAAAACGTTTATATATAAGGTTTTCTTTCCCTGAAGATGTTTTCTTAGGTTTTAAAAAGTGTATTTATTGGACTGTTTTTTTTAATTACATAGTTAATTTGATCTTACAATATAATAAAAATAGAGATTAAAAAGTAAAAATAATTTCAAACTATTTTATGTGAATTATTTTAAAGTATATAAATTTTTCTCGTGTTATCAAAATATTGATATACAAAACATGGTAGAAAATTATATAATGACATTATGGCATGTCACCAATACAAAAAAACATCGGCACCTCTTATATACTTTTTTAATTAGTTTATTATAGAATAATTTAATTTGTATATGATATACTTTTAATATACTTGATCACAAAAAGACAAAACAACAAAAAAAAAGTTAAAAATATATATTTTTTAAATATGATAGTTTTTCGGAAGTTCTAATTAATAAATTTATAAAGAATTTGAAAAGAGATATTGAAAAAAACAATTATATATTAGAATATGATTTATATACTTTTAATTAATTTATGAAGATAATTTGAAGTTAATTTAATGTTTAGTTTTAGTTAATATATTGATATCACCTTTTTATTTTAAAAAATCAATGCAAAAATTCTAAAATCTAGAGGAACAAATGTCAAAATTAAGTAAAAATCAGGTATTAAAAATAAAAAATTGTTAACACCAAAAGTGATAAGTGTGAGTATCTCAAAGTTTCAGTTAGAGAAAACCTTAAAATATTATATTAGATAATATGATCGTTGATTTTGAAACAGTCTAGTATTGCGGTCTTGTATTAGCAATACTAGTTATATAATTAGAATTATTAATTGGTCACAAACCTGATGAGGCATGAAGAACGCCTCATGCTTATTTTAGAGTTTTGTTTTTGTTTTTGAGTAAATAAGAAGACGATCCCTATATTATAAGAACCACAATCTTGTGTTGTGTGAGTATTGACCCCATAAAGATTAAATATGGAACCATAATATATAGTTTAAATTACAAATATAATTTACAACAAAAATTTGAGTAGCCAAATTTAAATCGACATACATGTCACTGGAAAAAATTATATTATATAGTACTAGAGTGTTTATGTCCACATATATATTACAAAAAATAACGTGGCCGTCCAAACACATGAAAAGTTATCACACTATGAATTATTTATTATATTGTTTTGAGTGAATTGTTTAAATTTGACTCTATAGAATTCTTTAACAAATCAATCACCGCCCAATATTTTCTAAAATATTCGGATATCCTGATTTATGCTACTAACCAATTCGCATACCGAACAAAAAGAATCCCACGTTTTTCAGAATATAGAACCCATTTAAAAAAAAAAAACTTTTACATTTACACCCCAAAGTTTTCCCATTATGTAAAAGTCAGCTCTCTCTCTCTCTCCTTTGCCAATAAATAGTCTCATAACAAAGAAACAAAGTTTCTTCAAACCTAGAACTCACAAAGTAAGAAATGGCTGGACTTCAATACAGTTTCTTCCCAACCGACTTCTTCTACCCACGAGCTTCTCCTCCGGCTACAACAAGTCTTGTCGCTGCTAATCCAAAGGTTGATCAGATATTAACACAAAAGAGAGATGGTTTAGTAGTGATTGATGAAACTCGTGCTTCTGTGTCTCTTCGTACACGTGAAAAAACAAGTAATCAGTCACATTTTGATACACAAACGTGGAAGAAGACGTCTCTTCGGATCAAAGAGAACATGTAATATTTTTGACAGATCTTGTGTTTGTTAAGAGCAAAATAGCATACAATTCTCCTTTATAGTCTTTGTGTCTTTTGTTGACTCAACAAGGTCATTATCTATTTGAGTGTCATGTATGCTAATAAAGATTATAGCTTTCAAGGAGGTATCAGAATTGACTGTTGGGCTATATTGTAAACTTATGTGCTTACAAATAAAATCCAAATCCACCAAGTTTTCTTATATTCTAATATTAAAATGTGTGTTTTTTTCTTTCTCAACCGTTCAATATCTGTATTTACATAATTCATAAATCCTCAATAATTGTTTTCAATATTAATTCTACTCAAAACAGAGTAAATATCTACTTCTTCTGTTTCACAATACTTGTCATTCTACTCTTATTTTTTGTTTTAAATTAGTTGTCATTCTGCAATTTCAATACATATTTATGATCAATTTTTTCCAGTTTTGTCATTAACTTTTAGTTCATTAATTATTTTTATCAAACAAAATAGTGTATTAATTAAGAGTAATTTGTGTGAACTCTTCTAGAACGACAAGTAATTTGAAACGGAATGAGTGTATAACTTTGACTTGCTGGATTTTTTAAGAAAGTAATTGACTGAATATAAATACGATTGAAGTTATGAAAAAAGCCAATACTGTCTATGCAGAGTATTAAATTTTGGTCTACCAATAATTTACATTCCCATCGGCTAAAATCCAAATAACCCTAACAACAGAAAGTTGACAACACAAGTCTCATTTATGATTCATATCAGGAAAACAACAAACAATCGGAGATTTTCGCAGCAGCTTCAAGCTGAGGAGAGAAGCCACTCAGAAGCAAGCATCCAATAAACAGCAACAACACAGAGCAGCAAGACTGCAACAAAATCATCATCATCATCATCATCTTTCTCCGTCAAACCAACTCAATAGAGCAAACATTACACAAAAGGCTAATTTACAACAACATATTCTAGTCATAGTCATGTAAATCATACACACTTAGAGCTAGAATCATAGTCAAGTCGCTCAATCAAATCGAATTGCATCTCAGAGTTAATACAGATTCAATCAGAGGAAATTACTTACCATCCTTCAATCATACCAGGACTGTGCTGCTTCTGCGGCTGTTGCTGAGGCGGTGGGTATTGCGGTGCATACGGAGGAGGATAACCTTGTTGAGGATAGCCTTGTTGTTGAGGATAACCTTCCGGTGGATAACCTTGTTGAGGATAAGGTTGAGCCGCCGGATATCCCTGAGGTGGATAAGCATCCTGCTTATGTGCTTCCGGTGGATAGCCTATTCAAATCCAGTAACAGATTTTCTCAGATCCATAACAACAAGGAAAAAACAATTCGGAATCGAGAATCTCTCCGCAAATCTAACAACAGTTTTAATCAAAAATTTTGAAGATAAGTGTGAGATCAAAGATTGAAAGTAGACCTTGAGGAGGAGGAACACCAACTGGAGGAGCTTGACTCATTGTAGATAATTTTTCTCTTCTTCTTCGATACTTTTGCAACAAAGGAGTTGTATGGAGATTGAATAGGAAAAGCGTATTTTATATGGGTCACGTACGTATGAGGTTAGTCTTTCATATACCGTATATGATATACGCGTTTTCTACGGATTTATCCTCTAAAAGATAGACACGTTCAAATTTACTCACTTTATAAAAAGTAGTATCAAATTTTTTTCTTTCTTTTTTAAGTTTTGGAAAGAAAATCCAAAATCAATTTGTCTATTTCTGTGTTGTTTCTTTTTTAAGTTTTTGGAAATTTATTATTTTATGGATTACTACTAATTTTTTGTTGACCATTTAAAAAAATATTAAATTAGGATGAATATATAGAAAATGAAAAAAATAAGAACTTGATCATTGACTAAAAAAAATTAAATTAATTAATACTAAAATCAATTTTTATGAGAAAATATTATCAATTTGAAAACAATTTATCATATTTCCTAATTTACTTAACAATTAATTAATTTATATTTTTGACTTACAACCATAATTTATAACATTTCTTTTTTTTTCCACCATTGATACCAAAACGATAAAATAAAAAAATCATTTTAGATTCACAGTATAAAAACAAGAACCCTAATATCAAATCAAACCAAAGAATTACATAGTTTAACCATAAATAAAGCTTTTTTTTTTAATATATCTTTTTTTTAGTCGGCTACCTTATAGTTTTATTAGTGAAGCCCATTGGACTAGTACAAAAAACAGAAACAGAAAGGAAGAGCCCAAACAGCCCAACAATCAACCATCTCTAACATTCCCGATCATCACCAAATTGCAACTCCGACCGCCGCCAAAGTGCAGTTCCAGCCTCCACTGATTGTTATTAGCGACCGCAAAAGCTTCCTTTCTGCAGATCCGATGCCTAATCTTCTCCAAAAGAGCCGAGCAAACCGGATATATCTTTGGAAAATACTTATGAAATTCTCTGAAAATCGACCACTACCGGGAAAGCTCCACCATCGCTACACCCAATAATGATGTAGGCTGTTGTCATTCTTGCTCTGCCACTTGGAACAAGAGAACTCGCGGTGAAAATATTACTCCTCAAGAGAATGGAGAAATCAGAGGAAGACAAGAAGATCAACTCGGTTGCTCAACAAAGAAAGATCAGACTTAGATCTAAACCCTTATAACAAAAGAAAGTCAAACCCGGAATTAACCGGATCTAGCCGCCGGAACATATATATAACAACGACAATAAAAAACAAAAGTATGAACAAAGGAAAACGTCGCCGGCAAACGCCGGACGTCGGAACGCGATACAATTTTCGGTTTTGTTCTACAAGCTTCGATGAGAGAAAGAGAGAGATGAGATTTTTTTTTTTAATATATCTAAGATCGACTAGTTTACAACGACAAAAAAAAAAAAAACAAATCAAGGAAAAAGGCCCAACATTTACAAAGAAGGACTCCATGTTTTCAATGTTAACGATTCACACCACCTAATTTTCTTGAATCGTCGATAAGACCATCTCTCTCGTTTGAAGCTTGATCACCTACAATCTCTAAAAATGTGGAGGAGACATATTTGACGGGTATAATTAACTGTTAACTGAATTAACCAACAAGGATCACCAGAGTACTAATTATCTTTGTTGAATGTCTTTGCAGTGCAGCTTTCTCTGCATGTTCCAAACAGGATATGGACCTTGTGAAACCCAGAAGAATTGTCAGAAATCGATAAGCACATACACACACGAAATCATGACCAAATCAGAGACACGTAAAATGCAATGATCTTTGTTAAGACGTATGCAGAAAACTCAACAAATTTAAGTTATACGAATGTGTGAAACTACTTGACAAAATGAGAAATGCATTGCATGAAGGTATTTGGAAATTAAAAAGTTTAATTTCCAGAGATAAGTACGTATACAGTCGTTGTTAAAAATTTTTTTTTAGTAATATACAAATGCAATTCTGAGCAAAGGGAAAACATAAACAGTTTACAAATCTAAACAAGCAAATTTGGGTATATGGTTGAACTTACGTCATGTCATTCTCTTGAAAAGTTTCAAAGCTAGCTACTTTGAACGACAAGGAAGCTGATACCCTCTTCTGGTCTCCTAGAGGTTAGCAGATCTCGCTGGATTGAAAGGCTCCTTCGATGGCGAGCTTGAGTTTTTCGTCGTGGATAAGCTTGAGACTAAGAACAAAGGTGAACACCCCAAGGCCACCGTTGTTGCATGGGACCCAACTGGAAGTACTACTTTATCCACCTAGCCACACTCACTTTGCAGAAAGAGTGATATAATGTGTTATCTTATTTTTTTTGTTTTTTTTACTCGAGATATGTTGCCACCGCGTATACAAAAAATTTGGAGATGGAGAAAGGGTTTAAGAATGAGTTTGACTGGGGAGTCTTGTCCGAAAACCCAACTAAACCTGATCCACATTACACAACAAGAGGAAGAAGAAAGGCTCCTGCAAATGGGTTTAGCATATGGTCCTTGAAGGGAGAGAAACTTTACTGGAGACCGATAGTAAAGGAATATCGTCTCTTACAGGTATGTGCAAGCGAAAATAGTTTTCTAACACTACCTTTAGAATATACATGGAAATGTGGTATGGCTCTCGCTCATGTGTTGTAAATTCTCAATGATTACAATTAAATCGGCATCCCTACGAAGGAGGAATCATAGATGATGAGATGTTGAAGAATCTGGAAAACCGACTTGAAGAATATGAAAACGTGCTAGATGAAGAGTAATCGGTTTCTTCTACGTGAAGAAGAATCTGAACACATAGCCGTAATGTATCTAACTCGGCAAGTGAAGAAGGATCAGAAAAGAGAGAAGGATTATGGAAAGTCGGGATAACTTCATGTTGCACGTTTGCGCACATGAACTAAAAATGTAGAAAACTAAGTAATGATCGTATCTCCCAAAACACTCATTTCATGCTGCACGTTTCTTGCTCCTCCAACATTGTTGATGCTAACCATAATGCTACAAAAACCATAATAAATAAGAACCATAATAAAGAAGGTAAATTTGTTCATTTGTAATGTTATTGAATTACAACAAAGAAAGTATCAAATCTCAAAAGATCACACTTACCATTCATCATTAGAACGGTAGTACGTGTGATTGGTAAATTATCAAGTTCTCTAAGCCTATTTGCCAAAAATCAACAATCAACCGACCAAAACATCGACCAAAGCATATTGAAATATTCATATTCAGTATTTACATTTACTTACCTTGCAACCACTTCAAAATTTCTCGACTCCAAGAAATTCCGGATAACAATCTCTCGTGTATTGTTCCCTAATCACCAAGACCAAAACCAAAATGATATCTTGTTAAAAAAATTAATAGAGAGATAAAAACTAAATATAGCATTATCAATATCTTACCCACTGCAAGTGTCCAATAGTAGTTAATCTCAAACTTTGACAAGCTGACAAATATTGTAGGAAATGTTTTTATACGATTGAGATTCCCTTCCTTTCCAAGTCCCAAATAATTTAACAGAACCAACTCATTAGGGGGCATCTACATCAGGGATATATAATAAGGATCTCTTCGTTCTTGTATCGTTCCCCAACATACCACATCAAATGATTCATCATCGGACTGTTTCAATAAAAAACAAAAGCACAAAACAAATAAGGATATGTACCTATAAAAGTAATTAAATCGTAAATTGAGTATAAAGAAATATATATCTTACTAGATCCAAATGACATCTATTAACGTCTATTTGCACTTCGAACTCCTCTTGTTGTTGCCTTATTCCAGGAGTTGTATGGAGATTGAAGAGGAAAAGCGTATCTTATATGGGTCACGTAAGTGGAAACACACACATTTCATGCCGCACGTTTCATGCTCCTCCAACATTGTTGATGCTAACCATAATGCTACAAAAACCATAATAAATAAGAACCATAATAAAGAAGGTAAATTTGTCAATTTGTAATGTTATTGAATTACAACAAAGAAAATATCAAATCTCAAAAGATCACACTTACCATTCATCATTAGAAATGTACGTGTGATTGGTAAATTATCAGGGTCTCTAAGCCTATTTGCCAAAAATCAACAATCAACCGACCAAAGCATCGACCAAAGCATATTGAAATATTCATATTCAGTTTTACTTTTACTTACCTTGCAACCACTTCAAAATTTCTTGGAGTCGAGAAATTCCAGATAACAATCTCTCGTGCATTGTTCCCTAATCACCAAGACCAAAACCAAAATGATATCTTGTTAAAAAAATTAATAGAGAGATAAAAACTAAATATAACATTATCTATATCTTACCCACTGCAAGTGTCCAATAGTAGTTAGTCTCAAACTTTGACAAACTGACAAATATTGTAGGAAATGTTTCTATATGATTGCGATTCCCTTCCTTTCCAAGTCCCAAATAATTTAACAGAACCAATTCATTAGGGGGCATCTACATCAGGGATATAATAAGGATCTCTTCGTTCTTGTATCGATCCCCAACATACCACATCAAATGATTCATCATCGGACTATTTCAATAAAAAACAAAAACACAAAACAAATAAGGATAGGTACTTATAAAAGTAATTAAATCGTAAATCAAATATAAAGAAATAAATATCTTACTAGATCCAAATGACATCTATTAACGTCTATGTGCACTTCGAACTACTCTTGTTCTTGCCTTATTCCAGGAGTTGTATGGAGATTGAAGAGGAAAAACGTATCTTATATGGATCACGTAGGTATTAGGTTAGTCTTTCACGTCTTCTAACGGATTTATCCTCTAAAAGATATACACTTTCAAATTTACTCACTTTCTTTATAAAAAGTAGTACCAATTTTTTTTTTTTTTTAAGTTTTGGAAAGAAAATCCAAAATCAATTTGTCTAAACTTTTTAAAATCCTTCCTGAAAGTCTTTTTGTGGTGTTTTTTTTTTAAGTTTTTCAAATATTTGTGGAAATTATAATCTTTTGTGAATTTATGGAATACTACTAATTTTTCTTTGACTATTTAAAATATATTGAATTAGGATGAATATAAGGTAAATGAAAAAAAAAAAGAACTTTATCTTTGACTAAAAAATTAAATTAATTAATACTAAATTCAAGTCTTATTATTTATTAATTAATAAAATCTTATTTGTAATGGTCAATCTCTTTCCTAATACAATAAATCTTTACAATTTAAAACCATCAATGGAAAACAATTCATCAAATTTCCTAATTTACTTAACATTTAATTAATTAATTTACATTTTTTGACATGCAACTAAAATTTATCAGCAACATAATTTTGTAACATTTCTCTTCTCTTTCACCATTAATACCAAAAAGATAAAATAAAAAGATCATTTTAGATGCACAGTATAAAATCAAATCAAACCAAAGAATTACATAGTTTAGCCATAAATAAAGCTAATAAACAAAGCTTTTTGATCTAGATCGACTAGTTTACTAGATTAGCAAATCAAGGAAAAAGCCCCAACATTTACAAAGAAGGACTCCATGCTTTCGATGTTAACAATTCACACCCCCTAATTTTCTTGATTCGTCGATAAGACCATCTCTCTCGTCTGAAGCTTGATCACCTACACTCTAAAAATGTGGAGGAGACAAATTTGACGGGTATAATTAACTGTTAACTAGATTAAGCAACAAGGATCACACTGCCAAAAGTCGAAACGCTAGACGATCAATTGGAGAATTCACCATTTTCCGCGGATGAGATGATTGAATTACGGCATAATATCCAGTACTCTCTCAATGGAATGTGCCTCCATGGCCTTGGAGGAGGGAGATCAAGGCCCAGTTTTGATGGCATTCTGAAAAGAAAACAGAAGGTAAACGAAACAAAAACAGAGGTATCGTGGTAAAATTTATGATCAAGATCATATAAATTCACCTTTTACCACTGAGGACTCCGCGAGCTGATGTAATCAGAGAAGAAGCTGATATTCCTGAAAATATTGTTGTATAATGCGGTAAAAGAATCTGTCCTGCAATATGTTCATATAATGTCAGCAAAAGTTACACACAAACACAAGCATAACATAGGATCCAGATTCTTAAAAAAAACAGCCAGAGGTTTACCCATGCTTAAAAAATTGCTCCGGAGATTGGAAACCATTAGAGATGATTTCTTCTCAGGAATCACATGTTCTTCTCGTGGACTTTTCGATACTGTACTGCTTCTGTCTTCAAAACCACCATTCGAGGAATTGAGGACATTATCTCCACTGTGTTCAATTTCAAACCACACACCAGAAGGGAATCTTTTACGCCTGACAAGCCAAATCATAATCTCGGCATATGGTGTTGCATGGATGACAGAGATGGCGAATTCAATCAGCATACATATGGAATTGATTGTCGTGCTCGTAATGGTAAAAAAGATGTAGAATACTGAAGTTGTTGGCAAGAGAAGCAGCAGAGGAGTGAACAGAAGAGATCCCACTACATGTTGCTTCACAGTGTAACCATAGCTGTCCAATCGTTGACGTAGAGGATTCAATTTTCGCCCTCTGGATTAACAAAGAATAACTCAAGGTAAGGTTTAAGAAATTGAGCTAAAAAAAGTAGTTCACCAGTTAAGAAGATAGAACAATGCATAGTATTTTCCTTGGATTCAAGAACTTTTAAAGGAAAATGGAAAAATTGTTGCATGTCTCCTGCACATACATTTAAGAATCCAAGAAACCAAATCACCAGAATACTAATTATCAGCTTAATGAATGAACTCAGCTAATTGAATTTACCTGAAAAGCCTCCACAAAGCTGCTAAAGCTTGAATTTGGTGAGAGTACACAAGTGTGATTGCCCAATGAAGAGCCGTTATATGAAGTGTTGCAAAAGTAATGACATCTATGACAAATGCAGCAGATACTGTAGCACCAAAAGTAATTCCCAAGATGGCAATTGCTCTTATCAAATAAAATATGAAAGAAGCCATGAAGAACCAGAGAGTAGACCAAATCTGGATTACATTAAGGGATACCATGCCTAAGACTCCAGCCAATTCTGTGTTTAACTTAAAACCTGCTGGGACTCCCATCAGCCACACACAACCGGATCGCAAAATATCATTTGTAAACTCCTTTGCAAAGTTGAATATCCACGAGCAGACAGAGTCGGTGTTAAACAATAGACCTAGACCAATCAAGTTCCCCAAAACAAGATCAACAGCCATGGCCGACCAAGTAGAATGCCTTTGCAGTGCAGCTTTCTCTGCATGTTCCACACAGGATATGGACCTTGTGAAAC
Source organism: Arabis hirsuta (assembly GCA_964056655.1). Lineage (NCBI taxonomy): Eukaryota > Viridiplantae > Streptophyta > Magnoliopsida > Brassicales > Brassicaceae > Arabis > Arabis hirsuta. Next base: position 3,346,882 of record OZ053308.1, on the reverse strand, counting down.
CCAGGAGAATTGTCATAAATCGATAAGCATATACACAAAATCATGACCAAATCAGAGACATGTAAAATGCAATGATCTATGCTACGACGTGAGCAGAAAAACTCAACAAATTTTAGTTATTTGTGTGAAACTTCTTTGATAAAATGAGAAATGCATTGCATGAAGGTAATTGGAGATTAAACCTTTTATTTCCAGAGATAAGTAGGTATACAGTCATTGTTCAGAAAAAAGTGTACAGATGCAATTCTGAGCCAAGGAAAACAGAAAAAGTTTACAAATCTAAAGAAGCAAATTTGAGTATCTGGTTGAACTTACGTCATGTCATTCTCTTGAATGAAGATTGGCCAATATAAGATCTGACAACTGCGTACTCTGAAATTGATCCATGTATTCTTGAGTACTCTTCTTGATGCTATATGAACCCATGAGAAAATCGGAAAACTTGAAATTACATAGAAGAACTGGATAAAGCTATAATATAGGCTTGATAAAGAGCCTAAAATTGTGGCGAGTAACCACCACGTCAAAGAAGAGATCCTAAAAAAGCAAGAAGCAAGCAGTTAGAACAACTAACAACAACAAAGATAAAGGAAGAACCGAACAAGAACAATAAAATTTCACGAAAGCTTACAAGTAACGAATGGAGAACTTCCGAGAAGACTTCACCAGCTGCATCGATATCTTCTTATAAGCAATCTTTGCAGCCGAGGCGCAGTTTATGGAAAGAATCACAGTTTCCTGCTTACATAAGAATAAGAGAATATTAGCAACAAGTCGAGAACGTAACAGCAAAACAAAGAGAAGCCTTTTTGGAAACTACTCAACCATTTCATTCAAAGGTTGCCTCTTGTGAAGATCATCAACCCACTTGGGTTTCTTAAGAGGAGCTTTTGTCTGAGGAGAAAAATTCCAAAAGCTTAACGAGAAATGGTGAGAACCAAACACCGGAGTGTCATAGACTATAACCTGACATGTCCATACTTATACGAGTCAAATACTGCAATGTATAGATTCAGATACAGAACAATACAGGAGAAAGACATCATGACTTACATACGTGTACATCACACTGAGACACAATCTCCCCATTCCAATGTATATGATGCAATCTCGAACTCGAATCGAATTCCATAACCGAAGAATCGTGCACCATATGAATCCAGTGACTGCTCACAGAATCAGACCTGAAATCCTCTAATAAGCCATCGACCTTATGACAACAACCACATCTCAAGCTACCACAAGCTCTGGCTTTACTTGTAATCTTAGATGAGTTTCCATTAGCATTAAGGCATATACCATAACGACCAAGAAGCGTAAACGTTGCCTTATCTCGCAAAGATGAAGGCATCTTCTCGTTTGTTTCATGAAGTAGGTCCTGTAAGAAAAAAACACAAAGGAAAAATGTCGCATACACTGTTTATCAAAATGCAGGAAGGAAACAAACAAGGGTGGGTACAAATTCGTGAAACAAGAAAGGAAAAAAGTAAAATTTATTACTTTGAGGCGCATAGATCCGCCATTGGAGAAGGAGCTTTCCTCGGAGAGAAAGGCAACAACAACGTCAAGACAAGAAGAGGAATGGCATACGAACCACCCAAACAATAGAGATTGAGTCACATCATCGGTTGATGCAAATTGCTTAGGAAACCAAATCCTACAGTTTCTCTTCATCTAAAGCTTTCTCTTGCTCACAATTACCAAAAGCCCTAGAAATTCCAGAAACCCAACAAAATCCAATTCTTTGATCGATTGCTACGGAGAATAATTCAAAACCCAACAAAAATCCACGAATTTGAGGGGGAATTTCAGATTTTTCCGGGAGGAAGGGAGATCTCCGGACACAGACACAGACACAGATTTGATGCGCGTCAAGTTTATTCCATTAGCTCGAATCGAGATTATGACACATTTGCAAATGAGAAAAACGACGACGTTTTGGTATTAAAAGGTTTAAAAATCTTTTTCCTTTCATGTCAAAGTTTAATAATATGGGGGTATTAAATACAAACAGAATTTGACGACCAAAAAAAAAAACAAATAGAATTCAAACTCAAAACATAAAAAGACTAATTCTTCAATCTCATCGTTTTGCCAACCATTGGTATACGGATGCCATTTGAACATACCTTTTGATAATAAAGTAAACCTATCAGTCCAATCTGAACATTTGATGAATTTATCAAGCTTTTGAGTGGCGGCTTGTATAAGAGTGTCATTAGGTACCGTGTTCATGATAACCAGGTCACCAAGCAAATTGAGGTGTGGGAATAAACAGTGTGCCAGATTCAAGATCACGTGGTTTTGAAGACCATTGATTAGCGATCCACGACGAAAGAGCATCGCAAACTCAACCTCTTGAGCTTCTTGAAGCACTGCACGATTTGCTCAGCATAGTATTCATCCAAATAACCAAAGTATTTCAAGTTGGTGAGGTTAGTGCAATTCTCTCCCACGGTTTCAAACTCGAATTGCCAATTGTCATCATAAGCGATGATCAGTGTTTTCAGATTCTTCCATTGACTGAACGCAAATCGAAATGACTTCTCCGTGCGATAAAACAAGTTTCTCGATGTTTGGCATCCTGATAAACACAAAGAAAATACCAAGAGTCATGGTGAATTCTGTTTTTTTGTATGATTCATTTACCTCTTAGCAGCAAACATGAGATCCTTCTCTTTTAAACCAAGAGATGCAGACACGTGAAGCTCCCATGGTAAGATCCATTACGTCGAGCTAATTGAAGATAACGACATGTATGTCTTTGTTCAGAGTTTCCCATTTTGAAACTTCTTTTGAGTTGTATGCTTTCTCTATCATCGCGTTACACCTACATACAACAGACAGACAAAAAAAGTTGATATGATACGGAGGAAATCTCAAATATTATAAATGAAACATGAATATGAAATTCAACTAAACATTGAAAATATATTCACTTTTTTTTGCATGACTTACTGATTCTTAGGGCTTAGTTCCAGAGATTTTACAAACATTCCAAGTCTATGATCTTAGGGTTTTGCGTTGCTTCTTATCTTGCCTTTGTGTTTACTTTTTTTTTTTCCCTTTATTTTCTTAGAAATGGAAAAAGTGGATTTTCCATTTATTCCCTGGTTAAATCTCCTTAAATCCATTTTTCTTGTGATTCACTCATTCAATTCGAGGGAAGAGAGATGGAGAGGATGACGATGAAAATAAATGGATCTCGACCTTCTCTAAGTTCTTTGACATCTTCACTATCTTCACTACACGATTCGATGGAAGAATTGGCTCAACTTTCGAAGGCTGCTCCGCGCGGTAAGTCTAGTTAGACACCAGAAAAAAAAACCATCCAACTTAGTTCAATTAGCTGAAAAAGTAATGTTTTTTCTTTCGTGCAGGGGATGGAAAGGTCAGTCCTAAAGAATCTTGGGCGGTTAGTGTGAAGATGTTGTCGATAATCCTTCAGTTACAAGCTATCAAGGAGCTAATCCGTCTAAGGAAGGAAGCTATTCCCAACAAGGGCAAATTATATAATATGTGTTTTAACTTTCTTGTTCAGATTCGAATTCGGATGATTGAATCCAACGTTGAGGATCTAGAAGAGCGACTCTTACTGATGATTCCATGAAACTGGCAAGGAAGCTGCATATCTGGGACGAGTGACCCAAAACATAGCAAAAGAAACAAGACTGAGCAACTGAAAACTTCTACATATCATGATTTTAATGCTTTTATCTTCATGTATTTTTTTTTTTAATCTCAGATTTCAGTTTCTGTGTGGATTTGAAAATGTTAACTTGATTTCAGTAATGAGAAGGAAGAAGTTTATTACCATGGTGACTACACTGATGTACAGCTAATCTGTAATTCTTAACCTCTATTCAACAATATCAGAGAGAAAATCTGTGCTGTCTTGTTGCTTCTTCTTCCTACGAGCTTCATCAAGCTTACTAGAATAGGTTCTAACCGCTTCGGTGATGGCTTTTGGCAACCAGAAGCCAGGCCGCTCAAGAAACGGTGCTCGATCAATAACCAATGGCTCTCTTAAGGTTACATCAATCCCTTGATATGTCCACAATGCTAATGTTGCTTCACCTTTAAGACCTAGCGAAAACCAGCCAAGACCAGCCACTGAAACATCGATGCTTTTCACGTCCCAACTACTTCCCGTCACCTGAATCTCCTTCTCTTCCCAGTTTCCCAATTCAGACGCTCTCTTCTCTCCGATTGGTGGCTATTTAAAGAGAAATATATGGTTTACCATTACATTCTGATGTTGCGGAAATGAGGAAATACACGAGAAAACAAGCTTTTACTTACCTGCAAGCGTAAACCGGAATGTCCCTTGAATATTTCTTCGGCGTTCTCTGTTTTTCCTAGATGCAATGACACACTATGCGATGCCCATATCGTTATGTATATCGTTTCAACAGAAGCACGAATCAGGTCTAGCCTGACCAAACCACCAATGTGAACAGACTGTCCCGCCTGCATATAAAGATTCAGCAGAATTATCATACTTCTATAAACAAGAAATTCTAGTGGAAGCTGTTTACGCCATTGATTCCAGAGAGCCGAAAAAAGCTTAGAAAAACTGTTTAGATGCAAGTAAGAGAGAGCTTGCCTTGACTCTGTAAGTCCGAGGTTGAAGCTCCTTCCTTATCTCTACCATTTTCCGCTCCTCTGAATTCAATCTCAGGGACATAATGTAGGGATGCAAAAGGCCAGGAGTGTCATACATTTTCGCCTTTGCAGACAATACTCCACCAATTCTCAATATTCCAAGAGTTGTTCCAGGAACTGGAGCTTCCGTTAGCCTTGTGACCTTTGCACCGTCTTTCTTGGAGAAGGCATTAATCAAAGTAGATTTCCCGGCATTTTGGGCTCCTATAACCCACACATTTCCTCTGGGACCAGCCAGTTCCTTGATGTAAGCTAATAGATTCTTGATACCAAGATCTTTCCGAGCACTAACCAGATAAACACCACTGAGCTTAGGCGCTCCTCCAGCCTTGGCACGGTGGCGTACCCATCGGTCTAACCGAGTTGGTGAAATCTGTGTCGGGAGTAAGTCTACTTTTGTTGCAACAAGCACAAGTTTTGGGAGGTTTCTGCTAACCTTAGGATCATTTTCAGCTTTCTGAAGCGCCTTGAACAAAGAATTGGCTGCTCGTTTGGGAAACGAACCATCAAAGTCGACACAATCAACAACCATGACTACAACCGTAGTACCAGAATTACTACTCATCGGTTTTATCAGTCTAGTTGAGATCATCCTATCGAAATCGAAATCAGGCAAGAGGTTTTCTGCAGCCTGATTCTTCACTTGGCCATAATTCCTCAGAGAATGGCAACGAGCACACACCGTCACATCGTCATCATCCTTGTCTTTCTTAGCCTCCTCTCTAGCTATCTTCTTCCTCTCTGCTTTCGAAATCCGTTTCTTCTTCTCCTTCTCCTCTTTCACATTACCATATCCAACACCAGCCGGTGCAAAACCATCCAATTCAACATCATTCTCTTCCTCCTTCTCTTCCCACTCATTTGAATTCCAGTCAAACTCATTCTCACTTTCAGAGTTGCTACTCTCTATTACATTCGTGATCTCATCATCCATTTCATCATCTTCCTCCTCCACATCATCATCATCAACCATTTCAAACCCATCAAGCTCATCATCTTCCAAGTTCTTTGAAGTGACCTTTTTCTTCTGATAATATCCAGGCAAATCAGGATCATTGTCCTGCATAAAAATCCCACAACCTGGACAAATTGGCTTCCCATATTCCTCATCTGCATCTCTTCCTTCGCTCATGATAAAGTTTTTCCCTTTCTTGGGAAAAATTGTCCCTTTAACTCTCTCAACGCTTTCAACAACTTGTTCTTTCTTCACAGCTAAACACATAACCGAAACTCCACATTTCTTCTTCTTATTCTTCTCACTCAACCCTATCCAAAAAGTTGAATTCTTCCTCAAATACACCATCACGAAAAAACGAGAAACTTAATCCGAATTCCGAAAAAAACTTACCTGAGAAAAATGGAGCTTCGGGTCTGGGTATTAACCGGCTGATTCGAAAGCTTCCGTCTTCAAGCTTTGGTTTTACTCTGCAAATCGTCACTGTACTTGAAATCAAAACCACCATTTTCTTTTGAGCTTAACACTACGGGAAATCGCGTCGGGATAAGCAATTCCGGCGAAAGGATAGTCAGAGAGAAATAAAACGCAGCGTATTGGCTCCGAACCCGACTTTAATCCTCTGTTCTAAAACCCTTCAGATAATTACGTAAATGCCCTTTAAATTTGGTTTTTGTTCATGAGAATGGAGGAGAATTTTATACGTGGAAGACATAAAAACTCGAATTTTAAAACAGAGGATAAGGTTATGGAGAGACCCATCACGCGGACAAGAATTGAGCTTAAACCCCATTTGATGTTTTAGACGGAGCTTTGTCGGAAAATTTAAAATGGCGGCAAAGATTACAAGCGGAGGCTGCTCATGGCGGCGGTTTTACAGGAAGAGAACACAATCTCGATTTCTGCTCTTCTCTGTTCGATCCTCTCGTTCCATGGATGACATGGACACTGTCTACAAGCAATTGGGTATATTCTCTCTCTCTCTCTCTCTCTCTCTCTCTCTCTCTCGAGATAGTCATTGAAGCTGATGAGTTTTTTGTTAAGAAAAATTGTAAATTTGGAACTGGGTTTTGGGGATTTGTTCTGTCTTCAGATAAAGTTGGGAGCTTTATGATTTTGAAAAGGTTTTTTCTTTGGTTTGTAGTAAAATCTTTGTTTAAAATTTCCCTTTTAGGATTGTTTTCACTAAAGAAGAAGATCAAAGATGTTGTACTTAAGGCTGAGATGTTAGCACCGAATGCTCTTGAGCTTGAAGAAGAACAATGGATAAAGCAAGAAGAAACAATGCGTTACTTTGATTTATGGGATGATCCATCGAAATCCGATGAGATTCTTCTCAAATTAGCTGATCGTGCGAAAGCAGTTGATTCCCTTAAAGACCTCAAATACAAGGTTCTTAATTAGTCAAACAAATCTTGTTGGTTTTTCATTTTTTGTTTGCAAGAAATTAGTTTTCAATGTGTTTGTTGTTGTTGTTTAGGCTGAAGAAGCTAAGCTAATCATACAATTGGGTGAGATGGATGCTATAGATTACAGTCTCTTTGAGCAAGCCTACGATTCATCACTCGATGTAAGCAGATCTTTGCATCACTATGAGATGTCTAAGCTTCTTAGGGATCAATATGACGCTGAAGGCGCTTGTATGATTATCAAATCTGGATCTCAAGACACAAAATCTCAGGTCAAATTCATAATCCTCAAGGAGCTTAAATATTTCCACTCTTGGTTTCTTTGTGTTCTTATGGTTTTGAGAATTTGCAGATATGGACAGAGCAAGTTGTAAGTATGTACATCAAATGGGCAGAAAAGCTAGGCCAAAATGCAAGAGTGGCTGAGAAATGTAGCGTCTTGAGTAACAACAATGGCGTATATTCAGCCACAATAGAGTTTGAATTCGAGTTTGCTTACGGTTATCTCTTAGGTGAGCGAGGCGTGCACCGCCTTATCACAAGTTCCACTTCTAATGAGGTATACAATACAAGTTACAACTTCTCTTTCTCATAATCAATCACTTTCTTGTCCATTTTCTTCCCCCCGGTACAATGTTTTCTTTGCGCTAGGTATGTTCGGCAACTGTGGATATCATACCGTTATTCTTGAGAGCATCACCTGATTTTGAAGTAAAGGAAGAGGATTTGGCTATATCATATCCTGCAAAACAGAATCATAAATTAGCTGAGAATATGGTTCGTATTCAACATCTTCCGAGTGGAATAACTGTAGAATCTTCAGGTATTCTTGAGTATATCATATTTTAGTTTTCTGCATTTGAAGCAGATTATAACAAGGTCTTTTGATGCAGGAGAAAGAAACCGGTTTGCGAACAAGATCAAAGCTCTAAACCGATTAAAGGCGAAGTTGCTTGTGATATCAAAAGAGCAAAATATTTCGGATGTTAATACAATAAACAGCAAGAACATTGTGGAACCATTGAATGTAGAAGAAACTAGGAGATATGTCTCTAAAGGTCAGAAGATGGTGGTTGATATGAAAACCGGTTTAGAGATTTTGGACCTGAAAACGGTTTTGGATGGGAACATTGGTCCACTCCTTGGAGCTCATATTGGCATGAGAAGATCAATTAATGCAATTTAGTACTTCTTTCTAACAAATGGTTTTGTATTTTTCCCAAACGAACCAATGATTATGATGTATATATAGTTTTCTATAATTGTTTTCTGATAAGAACAATATATGAATCTAACAAAACCAAAGTAAGTAAGAATTGGTCACACTATGTAAGGTGGTGGTCAATTCCGGTTTGAGATCATAGTATTTGGTTTGCGGATTTTATTTCGGTTTATGAAATGTATAAAAACTTAAATCAAAATTGAATTTTGTTTGTTACAATCTCAGCCTCTCAGGTAGGGCTGGGCAAAAAAACATGTACCCGAATATCCGAACCTGTATCCGAACAAGGTGTATAGGTATAAATTTTTTAGACCCGACAGAACTTTTACCCGATAGGACCCGAACCTGTACCCGACCCGAATACCCATATACCCAGGACTAGGTACTTTTTGTCATATTTTTAACTAGTTTAAATTTTAGATTTGGTATTTTAAATGTTTTGTATTGTTTTTTATTCAAATATTTTCATTTTATAGGTTATTTTTTGTAGTTTTTAGAGAAAAAAATAGTTTTAAGTACAATTGAACGTAAAAGAATCTGTATCCGAACCTGTACCAGAATTTTTTGATATAATTATTTGTGACTGGACCCGAACCTGTACCCGAAAAACTCGAACCTGTACCCGACCCGAAAATTAGTAGGTACCTGTATGGATATAAAAATTCAATACCTGACAGAACCTGTACCCGATAGGACCCGAACCTGTACCCGACCCGAATACCTATATGCCCAGCCCTACTCTCAGGTTATATTAATTAGCCTATTGTTGTAAATAAATGAATTAGGGTTGGCATAGTAGAGAGTTTGGCAGAAATCTCCTAAATTAGTAAATCTAATTAATTGACGTTACCAAAGACCGATTATTTCGTCAGTTTGCACTAATATTAAATGCATTTTTTCACTTTCCTTTCAGCATTAGTCAAAATAAAACTCTAATTTAGTATTTCGAATTAAAGTTATAAACTTTTATCTACATTGTAAATATTTTTGACCAATAAGAAGAAAGGCCAACTAACAAAAACGGCTTCGTCTCCAAATTTTTCACGAGAGACTTCCTTTCAAACTCTTTCAGTTTCAACTTCGTCTCCTCCCTCCTCTGTATACACATGGATTCATAGTGTATATATCTTCTTCTTCTTCTTCTTCTTCTATGCCTCTGGCGTTTTCTTCCTGCATTCTCCCATGGCGGGTCTGTTGTACTCTTCAAAACCCACAGTGTCTTCTTCTTCTTCAACATCATCTTACTCACGTCTTTTCTTGCTTGTAACCCTTCTTCCTCTCTCTCTCGCTTGTTTCGCTTTTGTTCTTCAATGGCGTGGTGGACTCGAAGACCCGGTTACGCATTGGTCAACGGATCATCACGAGTTTCCCGGAATGGCTACAATCCACGAGAAACGGTCCTTGACTCGTTCAGGTTCTGATTCGGGTTGTGTTGATCTTCTAGGTCAAAGCCGTGCCCCTTCGTTTCCGTATTTCCGAAACTGGAATTTCGATTACCAATCGGATCTGAAACCTAGGGTGAGTGAGTGAGAGCCCTTTTGATCCAATTTCTGGGTTTTAAATGTTTCTTCGATTTCATTTGATTCGATGTAGCGACGTTGTTGTTCATACCTTTGATTGCAACATATCAATTTATGGATTTGATTCAGTTTCATGAAAATGGTGTAAAGTTTCTGACTTTTTGTTGTTGTTGTTGTTGTTGTTGCAAATGTGTGTTTTTGTTTTTGCGATTTATGATTAGATTTGCATTACAACAAGCACTTCTGGTGGTTTAGAGCAAACACTGCCATGGATTTTCTTTCACAAAGTTATTGGAGTTTCAACATTTTATCTATTCGTTGAAGGGAAAGCTGCATCCCCAAATGTGTCTCGAGTTTTGAAGTCCATACCCGTAAGCTCTTTCTTTGATTTGTTTTGTTTTCGTCCCTTCTTATTGCCAAATGGCGATTGCTTTAATTTGCAGGGCGTAAAAGTTATACACAGGACTAAAGAATTAGAAGAACAGCAAGCTAAAAGGTATTTATGGATATCTGAGGCTTTTTGTGCGTTAGAGCGGTCTAGAAAACCTATGTGATATTGCATTGGCTTCCTTGGAATGACATCAATTTTTGAGTTAGAAAAGATTGGTAATGGATATGATGTGCTTGCATTAGTTATCCACTAATGTGATATTTCATTGCCTTTTGGTTTACAGCCGGATATGGAACGAGACTTGGTTGGCGAGCTTCTTCTACAAACCGTGTAATTATGAATTGTTCGTGAAACAGTCCTTGAACATGGAAATGGCAATCACCATGGCTCAGGTATCTATAGTTGAATACGGTATTGTGGTAACAGTAACCAGATAAAGTGAGAAATGCCAACTGTTTCATTTAGGATGCTGGTATGGAGTGGATAATTCATCTTGACACCGACGAGCTTATACATCCTTCTGGAACCGATGAATATTCTTTACGGAAATTGCTGGGAAATGTTTCTGCAGACGTGGATGCAGTTGTCTTTCCAAATTATGTGAGTCTTACAGGAGATAGGATTTTCATTTTTGTACTGAAAAAAGCTTCTTCTGGCTTCATCAGCATTGTCCTTGTTTCAGGAGAGCAGCGTTGAGCGAGATGATATCAAGGAACCTTTCAGTGAGGTATAGAAATGATCGTCTTCGATGTTTTCTTGTTTCTGAGTTACCATCTGAAAGCTAGCTTGCCCCCATGAGAAACTGATTACATGATTTGTAGTACCCACCACTGGTACATGATAAGCTGTATAGATCTACAACTACATCTTATTGTAGGTATCAATGTTCAAGAAGAATTATGACCATCTTCCGAGAGATGTTTACTTTGGAAATTATAAAGATGCAACTCGTGGAAACCCGAACTATTTCCTAACCTATGGAAATGGGAAAGCTGCTGCCCGTGTTCAGGACCATCTTCGTTCCAATGGTGCTCATCGATGGCACAATTATAGGAAGACTCTAAAGTATGCTCTTTTCTCTATGGCTTTAGACAATTTGTCTATCATTTGACTCTTTCTATTTGGCATCGCTTTCCCCTGCATCTAAAATAGAAGCTTCTTTTTCATGCTTTTGGCTTTGTAATGGGACATATATTGCCTGAGCCTCTCGGTTTCAGTAGTTTGGGGTGCTCTCTTCCGCGCCATATTTTGAATTGTTATGAGTGAGTCTGGAATCTTTTTGACAGTGAGGTCAAGCTAGACGAAGCTGCTGTGCTGCACTACACTTACCCCAGGTTTTCAGATCTTACTTCAAGACGTGATCGTTGTGGTTGCAAGCCCACTAAGGTGGATGTTAAGAGATGTTTCATGTTGGAGTTTGACAGAGCTGTGAGTTGGAATTGATATTTTTTTTCCTTTCTATTTCCTCCTTACTATTCTGAAGTATACAAGTCACAGCTCTTGGCTATCATTTTGGTGCAGGCATTTATCATTGCTTCAACCGCGAATTCAGAGGAAATGCTTCAATGGTATCAATGTCGACTCAAATATAATCACTACTCTTGGTCTTCTTTCTCGCTCCTGCAATCTAACAAGCTTCACTAATACAGGTACAGAGAACATGTTGTGTGGACAGACGAACAATTGAAGTTGAAACTCCTTAGGAAGGGAATTCTGACCCGCATTCATGCCCCCATGGTTAGTTACCACAAACCCAAACCTTTTTCTCCATTTGACATGATCAACCAATGCTTGGTTTTCCATTATCTATCATCTTGTACAGGTTATAATCCAAGAGCTAAAAGAGGCAGGTGTTTTCAGCTCTGTGGTACATGTCTCTCTCTCGAACAACTCTTCAACAGCTGATTCGACATTAAGCAGCATTACCCGAGAATCATCTCAGGCAACTGGTAGGAGGAAGGTGTTGGAATTCCATCTTGATCTTGACAGAGCATCAGCGGTACCACCACAATCGCCTCCAGGCTTGGAAGCAGACTCACAAGGAACCATAATCTGAAAAATGTTGGATTTTTTAGAATGATTTATCAACAGTTCTTGAACCTGAGCTCTGGTGTGTACATTTAGGAAAGGTTTCGTTTAGGTTATACACAGATATGAAGAGGAATATCATAGAGGAAGCTTCTGTTACATGTACCATGTAGAAAACTTGATGATTTTGACTTCATTACTTCAAATACAAATTCATCGCCTTCCTGATCACTCAAGTTTTCACTATCTGCAGTTTTTTGTTTGTTTGTTTGTGATAAAGTTTCTTCTCAGGTTTTGCTTCTACTCAAAGTTGTCAATAGCTTCAAGAATCAAAGATAATGCTGGATAAATCACTCTGTAAATCTGTTATGAATTTTGTACAAACATACATATATATATTTTCGCAGATTTTATCTTAATTGTCATAAGAGAGATAATGATTTTTCAGAGTTTATAGAGGAAACTTAAATCATTTTATATTAGCTACTACTATGCTTGAAATGGCCAATATATATATATACGTATAATTTACGCTTACTGACATTTTCTATGTTCTTTTTTTTTTTGGATGAAATCATTTTTATTTTATAGTATTATAATCTTGATACGGTGCCGTATTGTTGCGAAGTGCTACAGACTTGAAGCTCCAGCGAAAAGTCGAGGAAGCAACAATCCAGAGGCGGGGAAGCAAAATAGCCAACGGATCCGCCATGGCAGCTCGCAAGCGAACTTCTTCAGTGACTAATTCGACGAAACCAGCTTCACCGGAATCTGTATCGGCACCGTCGGAGCAGAAGACCGCTGTTCTTTCCGGTGCGGATTTCCGTCTCTCGCCGCCTAAATTGGGCGTGATCTTTGTGATCTCTTCGCTTCTGTGTTCGCTATATATATACCTTCTCTGTTTCCATTACAATGTTGATGAAGATCTTAAGCGTCCGATTCTCATTAACGCTGGGCTTAGCTTGGTCGGGTTTTTTGTTACACTCAAATTGATTCCTGTGGCGGCTAGATATGTTCTGAGGCGTAACATGTTTGGTTTTGATATTAACAAAAGAGGCACGCCTCAAGGAGAAGTTAAAGTGTAAGTTTTTCTTTCTTCGATTTCTCTCATTTCTTGTTTAGGTTTCAAATTAGTGTCTGATTGATGTTCTGTACAAAATTGGGTTTGATTTGATCTCTGTGACATTTGAATTCTGCGTGTGTGTGCTCGGCTTGAAGAGGTTTGGTGTGTACAAAATTGGGTTTGATTTGATCATTTTTTTGTTCATCTTTGTATAGGCCTGAGTCATTGGGAATTGTTGTTGGTATTGTCTTCTTGATCGTGGCGATAATATTCCAGTTCTTTAATTTCACAGAAGATTCATTGGTAAGTGTGTTGATCTCTAGAGCTACAAGCTTAATCATTAATTTCTTTTGGCTGAATGGGTCATTGACTCTGTGCAGTGGCTTGTGGAGTACAATGCAGCACTGGCATCTATATGCTTCATGATTTTGCTTGGATTTGTAGATGACGTCCTTGATGTTCCTTGGAGAGTGTAGGTGCAATTCTTATTTTGTTTGATTAAGTTCATGCGTGAACTTTGTTCACATATTAATTATTGTCAATATGCAGGAAACTTCTCCTGCCATCTTTTGCAACTCTTCCGCTGCTGATGGCTTATGCTGGACATACAACTATCGTTATACCAAAACCTCTAGTTTCTTATATTGGCTTGGAAATACTTGATCTAGGTACAGTTCTTCTTGTATATTGTGTTATATCGTGCAGCAACTATTTTCAAATTGATTTCCTTAATTGTATTTTTATCGTGGCAGGACGGATATATAAGTTATATATGGCGCTACTGGCTGTCTTTTGCACAAATTCTATAAATATTCACGCTGGTCTGAATGGCCTTGAAATCGGTCAAACAGTAGTTATTGCAGCTGCTGTAAGTTCTGCAGTCAAATTGCCTCGGATTTCGTCATTATTTTGTCCCTTTTTTCCTTCCTTTTGTTTCTCTTCAGTGAAGATTGATGCATTTCAGTTACATGTAGATCCTGATACACAACGTTATGCAAATCGGAGCATCTGTTGATACTGAGTTTCGTCAAGCTCATGCCTTCTCTATATATCTTACTCAGCCATTGATGGCAACATCCTTGGCAATGCTTGCCTACAATTGGTAATACTTTTTAACTTTCAAGTCTATTTTTCTTAAATCTATTAGGTAAATACGCAACATGGAATGCTTTCTTTAACCACATTCATGTCCTCTCTTTGGTGCTGTTAGGTACCCTTCTTCAGTTTTTGTTGGAGACACTTACACAGTCTTCGCCGGTATGACTATGGCAGTTGCTGGCATTCTGGGTCACTTCAGGTGTATTTCTAGCCTTATCATCCATATTTCCATGTGCTCAGTCAGTTTCATCATTTGCAGTTTTCCATTTAACTAATGTGTGAGCCTTCAACTAACTAACTCCATCTTGGGGAAATTCACGTTTGCAGTGAAACTCTCCTCGTATTTTTTCTTCCTCAAGTGTTGAACTTTCTATTGTCGCTTCCGCAGGTTTGATTTGCCTTTCTCCCTCTCACACTTTCTTTTACCATTCAATTTCTTATCAAGCATCTAACTTGCTGTTGTGTAACTCTTCCAGCTCGCTGGGATTGTGAAATGTCCACGGCATCGTCTCCCCAAGTAAGCTAATTCTTTTGTCCTGTTAAAACCAAATCCGACAACACATGATGACTCTTCCTCTCTCTATTTTGAACCAGGTTTGATCCTGCTACAGGATTATTAACGGGAACAAAAGATGGGACACTCGTTAACGTCTACTTGAGGATTTTTGGTAGGAAATCAGAAAAGTCTCTTTGTATTCATCTTCTTGTTTTCCAGGTAAACTTGTTAAAAATGCCCATTTATGTTTTTTTTTTTTCTAATACAAAGTTTGGCTTTTGTGAGTAAGAAATCACAAGTTTTTTTTTTTTTGTGTGTGTTTCTTTCGCAGGCACTAGCTTGCGCTTTCTGCTTCGTGCTTCGGCATTTTCTTGCTGGTTGGTACAAATGAAGTATCTTTAAACGATTCCATATTCCCTCCCTCCCCCTCTCTCTCTCTAGCTTCACAAATCACACACAACTTCTTTTATCAAACCATTACAATGTAGTAGCACAAACTTGTTTGTGTTGACAAAATCGGTTTGCCAAAAAAATACCAAAGGGAAGTTACATGCAAATCTAATCTCCCATTTCTCTTGCTTCATGTACTCTCCCTCTGATATACTCAAATAGTCATTCACTGTTTAATTGGTGTCTCATGAACAACCGTGTTAATTTCTCTTTGTAATATCCAAAGAATTCTTACCAACCCTCATGTTGTGTAAATTTACTAGATCTGTGAAACTAAATACTTTACTAGACCATTTGCTCAATTTTTCACCCAAAACCTGGTTTTGCACTTGTGTCACTAATGCATAAAACCAAGTGTCGACAATAATCCCTACAGGGAGACATGATCAACTCCTCCAGACAAGAGTATCCCTCCATTTTTCCAGTGAGAGCAAGTAAGAAGAGTTAAGATTAATCACTAAAAGTCAACGAAAGGTGCATTTTGAATGCATTCATTACATAACAAAAGCTTAGATTCGATTAACTAGCAGAGACAACCTAAAGTCTATAACAATCATTCCCCATTGCCTTACTTTCACCTATTACTTCTTTCACTGTCACTCTCTCTTCTCTTGTTCTTCACAATTGGAGCACTGATGCTTGACTTGATTAGCAAAGATGCTTGGCTCGAGTTGCTTTGAATCATCAACATGGAAATGTCCTTCACAGTTGGAGCATTGATGCTTGACTCGAGAATGCTTAAAATCTTCAACATCAAGATGCTCAACATGGTCTACAAAAGCATGAACTCTACCACGATACTCAAGCGCTTCAAGGTCAGCTCCAAAACCTCGGATTTCAACACTTTGGAGAGTGTTCCTTTCGGGATTGAAGTAGAAAACATAATATGGCTTACAAGTATAGTCCATGGCCAGAACAATCTCACCCGTAGCAATCACTCCAGCGACAGAAACATTGGAGGGATCATCAATCAGTTCGTTCTCCGGTAGAGTGTACACATACGTCGACCATTCATGTCTCTCAACATCCTCTAGCACGCAGAGACGCAGCTCAAGAGTAAACCGTCCACCAGCTTCCACATAGCTGCAATTAATCCCACCTAATTTACCCTTATAGTTGATCAATTTTGTCGTCTTTGGATCAGCAAAGCATTCAGCAACGATAAACCTGAATTCCTCAGAGCTCAAATCGAACCGAACAATATTACCAGGCGTACTACTAAAGTTATCAACAAAGTAATACAAAACCCCATTGACGCAAATCCCTTCACACAAAGAATGATCGTATTGGGGACAATCGATCTTCTTCTTCCTCCAACTGATTTCTCCAGTTCCTAAAGTCAGAACCTCATGATGATCTCTTTGTGAACAGAATGGATGCGCCTCAGCCAATACCTTGAACTTCTTCTCAACAGGATCAAACCCTAAAAAGCCTCTCGATTTTCTGTACATATACACCTTAGGCAAAGTCACATACCGACCCGTGATAGGGTTACACACCACATAGAATGTACCATGTCTTTCGATCCACATATCACGGAAATAGAACAAGCCAAAAGCATAGCTACAAGTGAATCGGCTTACGTCTTCAGACAATCTGGTATGAAAATCAGCATCAACTACACGAGACGATGACGACTGAGGCGATGAGAAGAACTTCCACACACCTTTCCGTTCAGCCGCGAATAAGAGCCGTGGACGAGCACAAGACCTGGACTGAAACTGCTCGATGAAATCCGCACGGCTAAGCATGGAACACCATAGCTTCGACAGGCCACGAAACCTACCAACTGACTTAGCCGGCAATCTCGAGAATATCTCAATGATGAGATCAGTCGGGATAGGTTTCACACTCGCTCCTCTTTTCATCGAATTCTGAAGATCTTTTCTTGCCTTTTGGTTCGTGTAGATAATGGAATCAGCAGATTCATTGCCAGCATTAACTTGAGACTTAGCTATCTCATCATTCGTTTCGACCTCAACTAATTTAACTGTCTTACTAACTCTATGCACATGATCACAAATCTCATCTACCGGCGTCACCTCAACAGTCCCAGGATCTTCTTCTTCACACTCCATTTTGCTAATCTCAGTTTCAGGCTCATTGGTAGCATCAACTTTCACTTCTTTCTCATCAGAAACAGAATCCAAAACCTCTACCGTGTTAGCATCTAGGGTTTGAGTTTTAGAAGACAAACCTAGTCCCTTACCAGCTGCTTCCTCCTCCATGGATTGTCTGCAATCACCAACAAACTCAATTTCCTCTCTCTGTTCCTCCATTGGAATCAATCACCTGGTCATACATCCATAAAAGCCGAAACTTTAAACAGAAATAGAGGAAAAGGGTATATACAATAAGCAAAAAAAGTTGCAGATTTCAGTGAAATTAACAATTAGAAAGCTGAAATCGAAGGAATTACCTCTTTGCGAGAATTGGATAAAACGAAACAAAGTTGAAGGCTTTGGGTCTCAGTTACAGAGACGAGTGTGGGAGAAAGAGAAGAACATGCGTTTGATTGATGTCCGAATTGAGAGAGAGATATGTAAATTGGTAATCAAAGTGATCGAATTCGTCGGTCATCAACACCAAATTCCCTTTTCTTTTCTTCTTCGTAAAATAGGGTTTATTAATGCATCTAATGATCCATTTAATCGACCGTCTTGATCCATCCACGTTGCAATATTTTTTTGTTGTTGTTGCTCGAGACAAAAACCCTGAAATATTATTTTTTATTAATCAAATTTGCATTAGACCAATCGCTTGCATTTATTCTGGTTCGCTCTCGTTTGAAAATATTGATTTAAGGGAAATTATGTGTAATAGCTATCAAAAAATTAGTATTAATTAAGTGAATAACCAAAAAAAAAATTGATCAGATATTCTTTATATTTTATGTATAAACTAGGTAAAAGATCCGTGCAACGGATTTGTCATTTGAATTATTGTTTGTCGGAAATATTAAATGGTATATGTTAAAATAAATTTTTGTGTAATACATAAAATAAAATTATAGGAAAAAATTAATTGTATATTTATTTTTAAGGAGTAAGTATAAAATGATTTATATCAAAAGTAAAATAATGAAAAATGGACGTAAATGAGGATAAATATAAAATGATTTAAACTTAACTAATGCCTACTTCATAATTGCTATTTTTCGTAATAATGAATTTTTCTATCTTAATATTTATGTAAATAATTTTATCGAGGAGGCCCTTATTCATGAAGGATTTTGTGTCCAAATAAAAGTGAATATAAAATGATAAACGTAAAAGTAAATTGGCTAAAATTGTTATTTAATATTTGGTACCTATGCAATAGATCAAGATTAGATCATAACAACTTTTAAAATACACAGACAATAAAAAAAGAGAAATTTAAAAAATGAATTTGTCCCAATACACTTTTCTCATTTTTTGTCAATTTTTACCTAAATTGCCCTTAAAAAAATAAAAATAAATAGAAATAAACAGTTTTTAAATTTTTTAAAAATACTATCATTACAAGAACGTAAAATATAGGCATTTCTATGTATTCAAATATTTTTAAAGTTCACAAAAAAACAAAAAAAAAATATTATATTTTTCTTCTACGCCTTCCAAAATGTACGTTCTACGGCTAGTAGCTCTACGAAGCCGTAGATTGTCGCGTCTGCCTAGCTTATTAGTATCTACGGAGAAGTAGAAAATGTATTCTACTGAATGGTCTGTCATCTACGTCTACGCAGAATGTTTCTTCCACCGTTTCCAATATCATCTACCATTTCTAGAATATACATTCTACCGTTTTGTCTAACATCTACCATTTCTAGAATATATATTCTACCGTATTGTCTATCATCTACCGAACGTAGAATGTACATTCTACTAAGTTAGGTTTAAATTTCCTTAAATCTAGGGATCTTATTGAAGTGAATATTTGGTTTTAAGAACCTAGAATTTGCGACTTCTTCTTCCTCGGTTCGCGACTTCATCTTTTTCTTCACGACAACTTCTTCTTCTTTTGATTATGTTGCATGTTTATGTCACATGTGGTGAATGGATATCATGCTCCAGTAAAGGATGGAGCTTTCTTGCTGACGAAGGAAAAAGAGGTAGGTTACTTGCTTTGAAATCCACAACTACTCTTAAGGAGCTTAAAGCTATGGTTTTAGAGGATTACGGAATCGAGCAAACTGATACGATCGAGTGCAGTTATTTACCTGGGGATTTGATCAACAATTTAGGATCTCCTCCAGTTTTCTTATCCAGTGATCGTCAAGTGAAAAATTTTGTTGGCTACTTAAGGAAGAAATCTTCGATACAGTTGTGTGTCTTTTAAACCTATATTTGACTTTGATTTGAATCAAGAGCCCACGAAATCAGAAAACTTAGAAGGTGTTATGGCTGCCATATGAAAAGTTATGTCAATCTGCCATTGCCCCATCAAAATCATTCTTCTTTCGATCCACCAAAGTAGATTTGATGGGTGCAAACCACATCCGAGCATGACTAGGGTACCTATTGAATTCAAAGCTTATTAGTTACACACAGTACCAACATCAAGACAAAATCTTTACACACTTGATTTTTAATTTTAGCAATATGACCGAGATTTGATACCATTCTATAACAGTATAGGTACACAACATGAAGCTTTCAAGTGCCATAGGCTAATTAAGTAACCAAACCATCATGAATCTTTCAAATAACAGAAACCAGGATTTATATGACACCGGTCGGCTTTAACCATCGGTCACGAGCCATGTTTATTGTTATTTTTAAATTTATTTTAAAATTAAAAATCAAAATATTTTTTATTCATAATTAAAGGGTAAAAACGAGTTTGAACATAATTAAAGTCTAATGGGACAAAATTATACACTTTTAAGTATATTAGGACAAAGTCATGTTCAATGTGGGACAATTTTTCAAATTTCCCATAAAAAAATGTATGATGTGAATTGTAAACGTTTGGACTTGAATTTTAAATGTATTATTAAAAGCTCAAAACTCCATACAGTTTTTCTTCTTTGCAAAAAAGTAAAAAAGTAAAGAAACAAATATGATTACTTTTCCTCCCCCGCCTTCCTCACTAAGACATGATTTTTCTTTGGCCGCCATTGAAGCTCCGTTCACCCTCTTTGCCTCCAAATATTTTGTTGTCTTTATCGCCAATTGCTTCAGATTTCTTCTAATACATAATTTTTCTATATAATAGAGGGGCTCTTTGTTCTCGAATCGGAAGGAGTGTATCGTTACTCGTATTTCAATTCCACTCACATTGAAAGAAAACAATACTAATTGATTCAAATTTGGAGAAAATAATATATTAATAGATGCATCTAACTTATAAATGTGAAGTTTAATTTAAATTAAGATAGCCGCCTGTCATGAAAAACAATAAACAAAAGAGTGTATAAAGGAAAAAGAACAAATATTAAACCATACCTTTCTAACAATAAAGTCAAAATAACTCTTCCAACGGATGTACACGGACATCAGATTTTTCAGTCTCTTTTTTTGTTTTTGTTTTTTTTTTGTCAGCCATTTCTCAATCTCTTTGATATATCTGATTGGATCTAACCAAAAAAAAAAACCAACGTTAGACATATATATATATATATATATATATATATAAATATAAAGTTATGAATATACCATATAAATCAAGGATTTTTGAAAAATACACCAATTATGTTTACCAATTTGAAAAATACACATTATTTTTTCTTTTTTTAAAAAATATTTTTTTAATACTTGAAAAATCTGTTTTATCCTTATTTGATTTAAAAACTAGTTAATTCGTAAATATAATTATTATTAATATTAATCTTCTTTTTATTTTAAAAACAGTTGTGTTATTGATTTAAAAATCAATTAATTCATAAATATAATTATTATTAATATTTTTTATTTGAGATAAATCTTTTTGTTGATTTAAAATTTAAAATTTATTATTAAATATAAAAAATAATTTATCTTCAACGTTTATTATATTATAAACTATTTATAACAACATTGTATGTTTCTTACATAAAGAGGAGTATCAAGTTTTTGAAGCAAAGTCAAAAAAACTTCTAATGGTGATACGAAATTCTATAAAATATCTTCTTGGACTTCTCTATTTTTTTATTTAAAATTTCTAATTAGATCATTTTAAATAAAATATTTTTTAGTAGATAAATAATAAATATTTTTTGTAAAATTATAATTTCAGATAAATGCTATATAAGATTGTCTATAATCTCAGATGAAAATATATGATAAATCTTGTAAAAGATATAATCAACACTAAAATTTAGGCTAAATATATATATAAATTTATCACAACAAATTGATTTTATTTAAAATATATGATTTGTTGTTCAAATTTTATGAAGATATTTTAGTAATTTCAAATTCAATAAAGTGTATTTTTCAAAATGAAAAAAAGAAAGGTATTTTTCAAATTTAAAAAGTCAAAGTAGGCATTTTCCAAATTTCCTCATAAATCAATTGGCATATTTTTGAGTTTGGCGAAATTCTTGTAATTTTGAAATCGAAACTTTTCTAAAGATATTTGACAAAATTGTTGTTCCATGCAGGTAACTGTTGTTCTTTCATTGAGTCTTATTAGAAATTTGTGATCGAAAATTCGGTAGCTTATATTGCAATTTTGCAAATCTCAATAAGATTTCATTTACATAATTGATTCCCAAAATTTGCAAAAAACAAATTATGCACAAAAGCCTTGGATAGTATTTTCCTGCATTAAATTAAAATCAACTTATAGTTAGACATTAATCAAATAATTATTAACAAATTAAAACTCTTATTAATATTAAATACAAATACGGTAACTTTTTCATCAAGTATTAGAAAGTCTATTCCTATAAGCTCATTATTATTTTTTAAATTTCTCGCATCCCACTTTCTGATAAGACGTACTACAGTACAACGATAAACACGTTTTTATTTAACTTGTCTAAAGTTAAATAATTGACGTTTTTCTTGGGTTGAGTAGGCATTATTTATGTGATGATTATTGAAATTTGAAATTGTTTGGTGAGAAGATTTAGAAAGCACAAAAACTTCTTATATAAAGGCAAAATATCATAATTTTTTTTAGATTTGGGTATGTAAACCTAAATCTATTTGAAATTTACAAAAATTTACCCATGTATCAAATTTTTTTCTAGATAATAAAGAACAAAATTTTAAAGACTAAACCATGTTTATCAACTAATTATTTTATTAAATTACTATTATTAAAACAAATATATAAGTTTTTAAAAAAGAAGATTTGTTTGACACAAGTTAAAATCTAATTAGGAAAATAATTAATACGTGTCAAAATCTAATCGACCGATTTGACACGTGTCCGATCATCTTAATTATCACGTTTGACGCATCAAACTTTATATAATAAGACTAGATGATTCTCCGTGTTATACGCGAATTAATATTTTCAAAAACCAATATTGAAATATTTTATCACTTATGTATTATTTATAGTTCTCGGGGTGTGGTATTTTCTCATTTTTTGGTTCTATGATTAGGGCGTTTTAGTTGTATGCTTTTGACTCATATATCTTCCGGCGGAATCTAATGTAGGATTTGTAATATCCGGAAGGAGCTCATGTTGTGGATGATAGCCCATACGTGCAAAGTGAGAAAACATGGTTCCTTCAATAAGTACGACGCAATAGTTGAAGCGGTTGGGTTTGGATGTGACTTAGCCATCTTAGTTATTGATAATGAAGAGTTTTGGGAGGATTTAAATCCTTTGGAGCTCAGAGACATACCCTTTATCCACGACCCTGTCTCCGTTATCGGTTATCCTCGTGGTACGTCTCTTTAATAAAATGCCTTAGTATATATGTTGGAAATAAACTTGACTTCTAGATTTAGAAATAAGAGAACAAAGATTTGATGTATGGTATTGATACTATTTTGAGAAAAGAATAACAATCACGACTAGCCTTAAGATTAGTGGAATGTTTCCGAATTTCTTTGGAATTAGGACCATGTTTAACTTTTTTTTTTTTGCACGTGGTAAAAGACGGTCGTGGTATATATAGTTATAAAGAATGACTAATGAGTTATATGTATGCAGGTGGTGACACTATTTCTGTCACAAAAGGTATTGTATCGAGAGTTGAACCTAGAATATATCTTCAAAGATACACCGAACTATTGACAATACCAACAGATGCGGCTATTGACTTTGGAAATAGTGGTGGTCCAGTGGTTATAGGGAACAAAGTCACTGGTGTAGTATTTCAAGGTTTTTGTCCAAATCCAAAAGTACCAATTGTTTAAAATTTAGTAGATATATTAAATTGTCACAATAAGCGCATATATTAAGTTTGTATAACTAACATTTGTTTGTTGTGGTTTTCATTTGTAGTTACTTGATCCCAACTCCGGTCATTAAGCATTTCTTGAGTGGTGTTGAAGAAACCGGTTATTATTGAAAGTGAAATTAAAATACTGAAATGAAGTAGAAAACCTTTTATTGATCTGTTTTCCCCTTAGCGGTTACAATGAGTCTTCAGCTCCTTTTATACAAAAATTTAGTAGGGTTTTACATAGGAAGCCTTCTGGATCTTCTGACATCTGTTAGGCATCCAACACATCTCCGGATGAGGATGATAGAGGACCGTATTTGTTTGAATATGTTGACTTGACCGGCCGTACTCACAGCTGTGTTCTTCGCTCTCCTTTCTCCTTGTTCTGCAACTTTTCTTTTGTCGTTATCCAAGGAAGAAGAGAGCCGTTGGTCTATGGTCTTAACTTTAGACTTGGCTTCTTCAATGGGCTTTGGCTTCTCTCGGCCCATTTGGTTGTTTGTTCCAGATCCATTTGACCCAGTGCTGCTGTTTTGGAGATCCTTTGTTTGGTTCAGAGATTTCATTCTAACATCCCCCTCAAATTTGGTGTGGGAGGTCTTTGAACACCAAGTTTGAATCTCAAATCAGCAAAGGAATTGTATGGAAGGGACTTGGTGAAAATGTCACCTATCTGTTGGTGAGATGGGATGTGTTTGACCACTAGAGAACCAAGAGCCACTCTTTCACGCACATAGTGATAAAGAGTTTCAAAATGTTTAGACCTTTTGTGGAATGCCGGATTGGCAGTGAGATAGACTGATGATAGGTTGTCACCATACAGCTCTGGTGTCTCAGGTTGAGGGATTCTGAGTTCTTGAAGCAGATGGCAGAGCCAGGTAATCTCAGAGGTTGTATCTGACAAGGACCGGTACTCTGCCTCAGTGAAGTTTTTTGCAACTGTGGGTTGTTTAAGAGAGGACCAAGAGATTAGGTTGTTGCCTAGGAAGGTACAAAAACCACCAATGGACCTCCTCGTAGTTGGACAGCCTGCCCAGTCGCTATCACTATAAGCTCTCATAGTGAAGTCAGTATCTCTGTTAAATGAGGTTCCCATATCAATTGTGCCCTTGACATACCTAAGGATCCTTTTTAGTAGGGTGAAGTCAGATTATGTAGGAGCATGCATTTTCTGACACACATAGTTCAGTGAGAATTAGAGATGTGGTCGTGTCAAAGTCAAGTACTGGAGTTTCCCAACTAGACTTCTAAAGTAAGTGGGGTTTTCAAAGAGCTTGTCTTGATCCGGTACCTGGTTCAGTTGAAGAGGTAGCGGAGTAGGCATGGGTGCACAATCACTCATACCTACTGCCAAGAGATCTTCAACATACTTTTGCTGAGAGAAGAACAAACCGGAGGAGTGAAAATGAGCTTGAATCCCCAAGAAGTAGTGCAGCTGTCTCAAATATTTCATTCTAAATTGTTTGCAGAGATAGGTGAGAAACTTGGTGAGGGAGCTAGAGCTAATGCCAGTGATAAGCATGTCATCCACATATAGGAAGAGCATGATAACATCATTCCCAGCCATGTACACAAAAAGGGAGGGTCCTTTTTGCTGCAAACAAATCCAAACTCAAAGAGATAAGTACTAAACTTATCGAAGCAAACCCTAGGCGCTTGTTTAAGGCCATATATAGCTTTGTGAAGGAGCACACATGGTCTGGTTTGGTAGGGTCTTCAAAGCCGGCTGGTTGTGTCATATAGACAGTTTCTAGTAAATCACCATGTAGGAAAACATTTTTCACATTCATTTACTTAATTTCCTAATTCATCACTGTGGCAGTATGTAGAACAGTTCTAACTGTTGCTGACCTAACCAGTGGACTATAGGTTTCAAGGTAGTCAATCCCTTCCTCTTGATTGAAGCCTTTGGCAACCACTCTTGCTCTTAGCTTGTCCAAAATGCCATCAGCATCTAGCTTGGTCCGGAAAACCCACTTGCTGCCTAAAACATGCATATCCGGAGTGTAAAGAACCAAAGACCAGGTTTGTGTCTCATGATAAGTATCCATTTATTCTTTCATGGCACCATTCCAACCTGGGTGCTTTAGAGCACTGGTGACTGTTTTTGATTCCGGATACGACACTTTATGAGCTAAGAGAACATACCTGGGATTGGGTTTGGTGATCCCAACTTAAGCTCTTGTAACCATTTGATGTGAAGCATGTGGCTGAGAAGTAGTTAATTCACTGATTAAAGACGTGGTGGGTAAAGGTAGAGAGTTGTTGCCAATAGGATCAGGACTAGGGTCTGTCGTACAATCAGAACTCTCATCCTCTGGAGGAGATGAAGCATCAGAGCTGTTGGGAGACGCAGAAGAGCTGTCATTAGTTGGGGCTGTCAAAGCCGGAGTATTAAGATTTTGATCACTGCCTGAGTCAAAGAGAGTTGGGGACAGAGACACAAATGCAGCTGAGGAGACAGACGAAGGATGACATATGATAGGAGCCAGAGAAGACATAGGTTATTCTGAGGAAGAAATATTGGAATTGGTGAAACCACATCAGGAAGCCCCTGTAACCAAGGTGTGAAGAGAGGAGTACCTGAAGTTGAGTGAAGGTGCTTGTAGGAGGTTTTGAAAGGAAAGCATTTCCCCTTGCCTGGATTGGGTAGAGACAATGTCAATGGCGTATACAAGTTGGTATGGTTATATAATTCGGAAAATTTGGGTTTAGACAACATAACTACATGGGAGGTTTTCTCTTTTCAAACAAACACTTGGAGGAACGTGACTGCTTCTCCTTATGAAATAGTGGATGATGATAATCCAACATATGTATATGGATCACTTCATTGGTTAAGCCAAGTGTACAATTCAAAAAGACATAGTGTCTTTTGATCTTCACACTGAAACTTTTGAAGTGAATCTGAAGACACCAATTAACAATGTCCATGATGTTGCTATAGGAAACCTTAATGACCATTTGAGTATATCAGAGTGGAAGGGCAAGAAGCAAGAGATATGGTCGTTAAATTCCGACAAAAAATGGGAGAAGACGTATTCGATAGATTTTGGCAAAACCGCTTATGCCAACACAAGCAATCACAACTTTTAAGAAAAATAAGATTCTGCTTCATAAATGGAAAATGCATGGCCCTCGTTTAGTGATACATGACCCTGAACAAAATTCTTTTAAGGTAGCTTTCAAACCTAAGCATTGGAGGGGTTTCTATTGCTTATATCCCAAGTTTACTCACTGTATGAGTAATGGAAGTATTGACAATGAATATACTTGTTTCAGGATTGATGAGCTAGCTAGAAATAAATTTATAAATATATATATCTATTTGTGTTCTAGTGCCTAGATCGACAAGACGATAATGATGATATATATATATAAGAAGAAAATTGATATTCCATTTTATTTATACATGGCTGATACATTATTACTCTAGCATAGATGTTGAATCTAAATATATAATGTTCGTTTCTAAATATAGATGTTGAGTCCAAATATGAGTATATTCAAATTCAACATATATAGTTTTGTCATGTTCGTTTCTACGATTTCAAGACTCATATAATGTGATTTACCATATATATAGTATCAACACAAATGATCAAATCCAAAGTGGGCAAGTGCTTGCTGTCAAGTTAACCGCTCTTGATGAACTAATGCGATCCGTTAATAGTACGTACGGGTGGCCATCTAAAAAATTAGACACGAAATCGTATTTTTTGTGTGTATGTATTGAAAAAAAAAACAGAGTATTCATTTTCTTAATAATTGGATACATTTCATTTGAAATTTATAATCGAGTAACGCCATTGTTACGAATTCTTTGGTGTGGCGTTGGTATTTCATTCTATAGTGAAATAGAGATTCAAGTCAACGAATGAATCAAATTAAGTTCATCGTATCATATTTACCAATATCTCTCTAGATCTAGGCAAAAAAATGTCTTAAGAATGTGAGTTTTCTACACAAATAAGTTGCTTTCTAATTCTTTCACAAAAAAAAAAAAAGTTGCTTTCTACTTATATATCGAAACTCACGTAGTAAAACATTACGTATGTATTACCGCTTATTCCCACTTAGTCATTTTCATGCTTAGCATTTATAAAATGCTATTATATAATAGTCTAATCCACCATAACATTTTTAATAGCAGTTACAAAAACCCCGAGTTATTATCTTGTGGTATCAATACCCATATTTTTAGTGTCTTTTCATTATTTTCTTGTGATTCATTATTCCTTACTATTACAACAAGTACCTATTCTTTGGAAACCTTTACAATAAATTCCGTTCATCTCATATCGCTATCCCCAATTCTACACCGTGGAGTGTCTTCAAGGATATTAGTTGAAATTAACACCATACTTAGGCTGTTGATTCGGAAGAAAGAGTCCAAAGAACTTCTCATACTCAGGATTCTTCTGGTTCTCATCGTACATGGCGAATATATAAGTCTCTATAGCTCTCCCTGGCCTCCTCGGAGATCCAGTCTTCACGGTTTGTATCAAATTGTTCACATAAGTCCTTGCATTATCCGTAGTCGTCGCGGTTCCTCCCGCGGTCGGCCAGCCGCTTTCCGACACTACGATCTCCATCGATCCGCCTCCCGTTTTCTCCAATGCTGCGTAAACAGTGTCTAGGAGTGCGTGGAAGAGATTTCGGTATGAGTTTGAACCGTCGGTGACTACAGTGGACGGTGAATTGAACAGAGCGTACTCTAAACGAATGTCTCTCATGTTGTTAATGTAGCTGAAGTAAGGGTAGATATTCACGAGCAGAGGAGATTGCTTGCTTGCCAAGAAACCGATAATCGGCGCAATAAAATTCCGAAATTCCGGTGTGAACGCCCCTTGTGAGGGTGGAAATCCACTAAGTCCTCTGGTGTCTATGGCTGTTGAGACCTTGATTCCGAGGCTGGAAACCGCTCTCTCGATGTTCTGCATCGCGGGGAGGACAAACCTAGCGGCTGGATCCGAGGGTTGCACCTCGTTCCCGACCGCTATGTAGCGGAATCTGACACCACTGTTTGCGTAGTTGCGGACGTTGTCGTTGACCCACCTGTCGGCTTCAGCTTGGCTGGAGGCGACACGCTGGAGATCAGGGTTGGGAACATCGAGTAGAAGCTCGATGTTTGAGCCGCGGAGAGCAGCGAGAGTTTCTTGGTTTGGGTCGTAAAGTCGCATCCGCCGGATGTTTCGTTGCCGGAAAAGCGCCACCGTGTCCGATGGACGTGGCAAGTTGTTTCCAATTCTCCCGTAGCACACTCCGATTTGCCCAACTTCAATGTCAAATTATAAATCATTAGTGCAAAATATATAATTAAATCAAATTATCAAAACGATATGTATATCTAAAGAGATTAATGTGATACATAATCTATAGAGTAAGAGATGATTAAACCTGCCGTGTCGAAGAAGGAAGCCATTAGGAAGCTAAGAAGAAGTAGCAACGGCGGTAGTGAGGCTAAGAAATTCGATACATTAGACATCTTTATGAAATAACAATTGAAAGATGATGTTAAGATATTATTTATTGTTATGCTTACAACTTTGTATATTTAAAATCGTAGCACTTTGCGCCTAATTTATAGAGGTGAATCGGTGATTCAAGTCAATAAAATGAAACAAAGTCACCGCATCACATCATCAGTTTTGGAACGTTACACATTAAATCATACAATTCACCGATATCTCTCTGGATCTACCTATGCTTTGAAAAGTCTAAGAATGTGAGTTTTCTATACAAGTAGCTTTCCAATAGGGCCTAACTAGCTAGACATTAAAATCTTGATGGTAAATGGGACGAATCCTCCACATAGTCCCAAAATGAAATACTCAAAATTCAGTGAATATAATCAATAGCCGATAATGGTAAAGATCTCAGACAAAACCTAGAGGTCGCTGGTTCGAATGACGTTTGAGACGAAACTAATATTACATGCTGTGGTTTTGGGTCTGGAAGTGAATATAATACATTTGTTTGGAAAATAGGCAGGATCAAACTATCTCCAGATATTGGATTTTGTTTTATAATTATAATTATGAATCAGTCATAAAAAAATAGTTTAAATATCGAATGTCCAAAAAAAAATCGAATAATTTATCTCTACACACACCCCACTAATTCACTAAAGTCTAAGGTCTATATGATTAAATGCGAAGAGGACTCGCATTTTGGAATCATGGTATAAGCCGTTAATCACACGTCGATCGTGGACCATTGAAAAATTGTATCCTTACGTCATTAACTAGCCATCTTCAATTGTGGTTTAGGTGACAAATATATATATATATATATATATTTTTTTTTTTTTTTTGCTAAAAATATAGATGCTTGAAACCAGTGTCAGTTCAGACGCTAAATTCGAAAACCTAAAGCTTTTATCTGCCAAACATTCTATAGGACAAAAGGTAAAAATACGGCATTTCTTAAATACTGTAAGGTAAACAATCCTGACAAAAATTATATGTTTTTTT
The DNA here is from genome assembly GCA_964056655.1 of Arabis hirsuta. Taxonomy (NCBI): domain Eukaryota; kingdom Viridiplantae; phylum Streptophyta; class Magnoliopsida; order Brassicales; family Brassicaceae; genus Arabis; species Arabis hirsuta. The sequence goes on along the minus strand of OZ053308.1, from coordinate 3,316,798 downwards.
TTCTTGTTCAAAAAAAAAAAAAAAATCCTGACAAAAAATATTCACAATTGGTTTTTCTATCATACATTTTGTGACGGATTTATTAACTTAAAATTCATAGCCAATTTGTCATACATATTTAACAAATGTACAACAAAGACTAATATTGCAACCCGAATGGATATTGACACAATTAGCAATTATCTTTTGTAGAATTCGAATTAAGTTATGTGTAACTAGTTTATTTCGTTCGGGACGCTGTGGTTGAGTGATAAGGAAACGAGATTAGACGCTAACACGTTCCAGATTCAATCCACCTGCTGCGCGAAACTAAATCATATTGTCCTAGACACTCATATGGATATGGTCTTGTTTTCGGCTCATTTGCATATCCGAAAAGAAAGTCTATCCATGGGCTGCATCTCCTCTAGAGTTTAGTCTGAGTTCTTTGGCCTCGGATTTACGCTAAGTTATAAAAAAAAAAATCGTTTATTTCACACTATTAGTATTGAGTTTCATAACTTTTAATTCAAAATTAATTGACAATGAGTAAATTGACTTATGTCCCTCATATATTGTTCAAAATCTTATTCCATTTTCAATGCGGTATATTTCTTACAATTTGATTTAATGATTTACTTGAAAATAGTTTGCATATAACAAATATGTATTATGAAATGAAATGTTATATGGTAAATCAGACATTTGATACTAATAAATAAAAATGTAGAAAATAAACTGGACCCAAGAGGTTAAGCGAATATTCCTATACATACATTATTCTTTATTATGCATGTGTGATATACATTATGCATGTTCCCAATATCAAGTCGTAGTTACCTCATAAGGGGCGGGTGTAGTGTTATAGGAGACTGGGCACATGCACCCACAATTTTTTTTTTAAATAATGTATTTTGTAGTTAAAATTTTTTTTTTTGTACCCACTAAATTTTGAGATTTTTTTTTTGGTAAAGGTTTTCTTGAATAGATTTTAAACGTTTACAAAGAAATTACAATAAGTTACTACCAACATAAGATCCAGATCACATCAGACAGATGAGGAGAGAAAGAGGAAGCGGTGAAGGTGGAGTTTGAGTTGAGGCTGCATTCCATCATGGAGGTTGGAAAAGTAAGCTTGATGGCCCATCCCTGCATGGAGAGAGTGAGTTTCTGTTAGGGTACTGCAAGGATAGACTACGAGACTTGTTCTTCACCACCATAAGCAACCTAACTTGTTCTTCACCACCATAAGCAACCTATGGAATATAGTAGAAGGGGTTGTTGTTAGGCCACTATGGTAACGTCGATTTCGCTCCAACCAAATTTCATAAACGCAAGCATGCTAGCCCTGCAATAACGCGAGAGAGACATCTTTGTTTGTAGTTGCTGTAGGCAGCCATTGAATGATAGCATCCCATGATGTAGGAGGAGTAACGGGTGATAGTTTTCGAACCGTAGCTATCCAAACTTCTTTGGAGAAAGAACATTCGAAGAATAAATGGTTCCTGGATTCATATACCTCGCCACAAAGGAGACATAGTTGCTCTAGCCCCACCTATGGAGGCGGTCCAAAGTTGCATTTCGATTGAGAACAAATAACCAAACGGAGAGAGCATGTTTAGGAATTCTTGCTTTGTGTCACACAAGCGAAAACCACGGAACTGTCTCACGGAACACTCGAATAGCAGTCCATGTTTTTCGTGAAGAGAAAGTCTTTTGAACCACATCATCGATCACCCATTGAGGCAAATCGCTGCTTGATGTAACCCGAATTGTTGAGATAAAAGCTTGTAGTTGCACATGTTTTTCGGATCTTGCAGCTGGTAACAACCATCTGTCGAGGGAGATGATATCACTAACCGTGTGGAATAAAAGAATGCCGAGGAGTGAAGGACCATCGGGGCCGAGGAAGTGAATCAAAGAACCAAAAGGAGTCCATGGATCCCACCAGAAGAAAGTATCAACCCCATTTCCTATCTTGATGCGGACGAAAGAAGAAGCAACTGGTCTTAGCTTCAACAGTTTCCGAAACATCCAAGAATACCTATTGTTTTTCTCATTTAAAGCCCAAAATGGAGAATGAGAAAGCAACTAGATTTTGAGATTTTGCGCCCATTAGAAAATTAGTCAAAGTTCAAAGAGTAAAATGAACAAATTAAACCCATTAAATAAGTTTTTGAAGTTAATTTTGGCTTTACCAATTGCTACTAATGTTAAGAGATATTTTTCTGCGAAGAAACGTAGAGTGCATTTGTAGAATGTTATTTTAATTTTAGTATGACATTATATTTTTAATATTTTATTTAATATATTAATTTAATATTTATGTCACGTTTAAAACAATTTCTGGATTCGCCCCTGATCATAGCAGCCTAAAAAAATCAGAATAATAATTATGAAAAACAAAAATAAAAAATTAGTATAAAACTCAGACCACAAGCTAAGATTGAGTTTGGTACTACTGTTCTTCTGTCTAATGTAGAACAGTAGATGCGATGTGATACTTGTGTAGACTTGTAGTGACAGTGAAAGAAAATTTCTTCACATGGTCGGTTTCAGTTTTGGACGACAAAAATAGACGCCGTGTTGATGATGGCTTTGCTTTGACTTGAATTACGTCTAAATGTCTCGTCTACAAAGATTTTATACTTTTTTTTTCTATTATGAACGAACAATTTCCTATTGTATATTTTTAAACTATTCTCATTATATTATCGAAATCGAAGGAGTAAAACATAGTTGTGGCTCATTATTCGTTATTATTACAACAAATTCTCAAGAACTTTCTTGAAGGATATTAGTCGAAATTAACATCATACTTAGGCTGTTGATTAGGAAGAAACATCCCCCAAAACTTCTCAAACTCAGGACTCTTCTGATTCTCATCGAACATAGCGAATATATAAGTCTCTATAGCTTTCCCTGGCCTTCTCGGAGATCCATTCTTCACATGTTGTATCAAATTGTTGACATAAGTCCTCGCATTCTCCACGCTCGTCCCGGGTCCTCCCTCCGTGGGCCAACCGCTCTCAGACACCACGATTTCCAACGATTCGCCACCTGATTTCTCCAATGCCGCGTAAACCGAGTCTAGATTTGCGTCGAAGAGGTTATTGTATGAGTACTGGTTGTCCGTGACAGGGGATTGGGAGGTGAACAGAGCGTAGTCTAGAGGGATGTTGGTCATGTCTCCCGTGTAGCTGAAGTAAGGGTAGATATTTACAAGCAGAGGAGATTGCTTGCTTACCAAGAAACCTATAACCGGTTCGAGAAAGCTCCTATACTCATCCGTGAATCTTCCGTTTGACGGCGGATACGTGTCCGTGGTAGCTCCGGTGTCTATAGCTGTCGAGACCTTGATCCCGAGACCTGTTTCAGAAACCGCTTTCTCGATGTTCTGCATCGCTTGGAAGAGAAACTTTCCAGCTGGCTCTGAGGGTTTCACCTCGTTTCCAACAGTGATGTACCGGAATCTGACACCATCATAGCTCTTGACATTGTCGCGGACCCACGTGTCAGCCTCCGTTTGGCTGGAGGCAATACGTTCGAGGTCAGGCTTAGGAACGTCGAGGATGAGCTCAATGTTAGAGCCGCGGAGAGCGGTGAGAGTCTCTTGGTTAGGATCGTAAATCCTCATCCGCTGGATGTTCCGTTGCTTGTAAAGAGCCACAACGTCCGATGGATTTGGCCGAGGATCGCCTAGCATGCCGTAGCATACTCCGATTTGTGCAGCTAATTCATTAGTTATAAAGTTGAATCAAATTATGTAGATTGATATAATATAATCAATAGGGCCATAGAGATGATTAATAGATTACAAATGCTTAAAAGATGATTGAACCTGTAGTGTCGAAGAAGGAACCTATTAGAAGGCTGAGAAGAATCAGCAACATTGGTGATGAGGCTAAGATCCTTGATTCAGACATTTTCATGTGGTAAAGACGTTAAGAAATGGAGTATTTTGAAACTTGATTTATATGTTTAAATCGTACCATTTTGGCCTAATTTATAGAGCGAGTCTAGGGTTCATGAAGTCAATGAATGAAACCAAATTAAGTCATCATATCAAATATCATATATGTTTTGTTATGTTGCAAATATTAATCACCATTCACAAATACCTCTATAGATCTATGCTTTGAAAAGTCTAACAATATGAGTTTTCTACACGACTACACAAGTAGCTTTCTACACGCTGCAGTGTTAAATGGGATGAATCACCCAAAATGAAATATTTATTCGGTTTTTAAAATACTCAAATTTAAATGATTGTTGTGACTTTTTGGGTAATGGGTTGAATCATGGTAATATAACCCATTTAATCATATGTCAATCGTGGACCATTAAATTGTATCTTCACATCATTAGACCCACTAGCTAAAATTAATTATGGTTTGATGACTTACATTCACAATGGTTCGTGGAACCATAAATGGCAAAGTTAAACACGTTTGACACGAAACTTTCTGTCCCCGAAACATTAAAAAAGAAGAAGAGAAAGTCGAAATACGGCATTTATCTATATACTTGTTGTGAACACCCAAACAAGACTTATCCACATACAGGATTTAACCTTTGATTTTTTATCACGAAAATAATAATTGGAGACTCATATACAGACTATATGATAATTCCTTACGATGATCATAAAGAATAAAACCGACGTTATAAAATCACGAATTCATAATCTTGATGTAAAAATAATTAAAAGCCTCATTAGTCAATACAATCTCTCTGACCTTATTCCTTGCATACACTAATTTTCTATGCATGTTTTAAAAAAATATATAATATAAAACATACCAAATCCCTCAATAGCACATTGGTTTGGCTCAACCAAAGTTAACATCGTACTTAGGCTGCTTGTTCGGATGAAACAAACCCCAAAATTTCTCAACATCAGGAGGAGTCGGCTTCACATTTTCATCATACATAGCAAATAGATAAGTCTCGATTTCTTTCCCTGGTCTCTTCGGTGTCCCATTCTTCACATGACTAATCAAATTATTATTATAGATCCTCGCATTCTCCATATTCGTCTCGATTCCTCCTTCCGTTGGCCATCCAGTCTCGGACACAACAACTTCCAAAGATTCACCACCGGATCTGTCTAGAGCCGAGTACACCGCGTCGAGCATTGCATCAAATAGGTTTTGGTAAGATCTTGGAGGGTCCGAGACGGTTCCTGGAGAAGCCGTGAAGAGAGCGTAATCGAGTCCGATTTGGTCTGGATTACCCGCGTAGCTGAAGTAAGTGTAGAGGTTTAAGTGTAAAGGAGATTTCTTGCTTACCAAGAAACGTATGATTGGTTCCATAAGCACCATTACTTCTCCTTTAAACGAACCACTCGAAGGTGGGTAAGATTCTCCGAGCACTCCCATGTCTACAGCCGTCGATACCTATTAAGAATCAAGCATTTAAAATAAATAAATCAAAGTTTGATTATTTAAACGTAATGATGTTATACAAAAAAAAAGTAGAATATTTCCAAAATTTTTTGTAAAATATAAACATAAAAGCCTAACACAAACTGAAATTTTCCTTTCATTTGCGTTAACAATTTTGATTAAAAATGTTATAATCATATGGTTTTAATGTAAGAAAACATAATTAATATATACAAAAACTAGCTAAAAGCAAACAAGAATGCATTATATTGATTTTTTTTAATGACAATACCTTGATTTGACCATCGAGTCCGGCTCCTAAAATGGCCCGGTCGATATTTTCCATGGCTGGGACAAGGAACTGTGAGTAAGAGTCAGAGATCTTCACTTCGTTACCAACAGATACGTAACGGAACTTGACGTCATCCACGTAGCTAATGACGTTGGTTTGCAACCACTTGTCTGCTTCTGATTGGCTGGAGGCCACGCTTTGTAGGTCCGGGTTAGGAAGGCCCAACATTACTTCGATGTCGGAGCCACGTAATGCGGCGAGAACGGCATGGTCGGCACTGTATAGTCTGACTCGCTTGATGTTTTCCTGTTTGAAAAGCTCAACGGTTTCTGCCGGCGACGGGAGATTGTCGCCGTACCTTCCGTAGCACACGCCGACTTGTCCAGCTGTTAAAAATTAATCAACATATAATACATTATCAATTTTAACAATCTATATATTAATAAGGAAAACATGTTACTAAATTCCTCGATCCATTGTTTTATAACATATATGTATGATTACATGAAAATAATTGTGTAAAAAAAAAATCTTTTCTAAGTTTACTATAAAAAGATTAAGCATGGAACATGCAAAGGGTTTTACCAAACTTAATGACATAAATTAGCAAACCGTGTGAATGGTATTCAACTAACTTTGTGATAGTAGATTTAATAATAGTGGCAAAGGTATGGCATGCATGATTTAATCCATATTACTTATAATAAAGTTATGTTAAAACATATTTTTTTAATAATATATATATATATATATATATGTTATATTTTCTGTAATTGTACGTAATGAAATCAAGAGAGATGATGACCTGCGGTATGTGTTTTATTGATGAAGATTAGGCCGACAAGAAAGGTTAAGGAAGCCAAGAAACGGAGATCCATGGCTAGCTTGCTTAGGAAGAGCTTTGACCTAATAATATTATAACGATGTTTAGGTATTTAAGAAAGGTCGAAATCGTTTATTGTTATTGATAACTTAACATACATATATATAGTAAAATTTAGGAAATGTTGCACCCAACAAAAATAGTAAACTCTAGGGGAAGAATACGGAAATCTTCCCAAATGGAAATATGGAAATATATACCGAATAAGCAGTATGAAAAGAAATAAAAATACGTGTTGGCATCTATTAAAAGTTAATACAATGGTATCAGATTTGGTATCTACACATACGAGAATGAGAGAGAGACATTTATCTCTTCATAAGTCCACTTGGTGCAACTTGCAAGTCAAGCAACTAGTTGAATTTATTAGGCTTTTAAAGCTTGATTGGTTCATAAGCTACCACCTGCAAACGTTGCGTTTGTGGGCGGTGGGCGGTAGCAGTTGATGGCGTTTGACAACACTCATAGAAAACGCTTTATACAATTTTATGTCGTTCCAAACCTTTTAAATCCAAAAACTGTTTCCTTCGAGCATTTGTAGTTGCGGACGGTTGCGTTTGGATAATTAAAAAAAATTTAATTTTTCTTTTTATCAAAAAAGAAAAAATTTACTTAAAATCAAAATAAATATAATAAATAAAAAATTAATATTTTAGTAACTACAATTACGAAATATATCAACAATTTGAAACTTTCTAATTAAAATTTAGTAATCTATAGTAATTTTTATATTTATAAAATTTTCAAATCATAATTTTTTGATAAATTGTTCTTGATCATTGATTAATAAATCTAACAAATTAAAATGTTCAAAATCACATAAACATCTCTTAAATAAAAAAATTCTTCACTAAAATCACAATTTTCATTTTCTTTTTATCACAATCATAACTTTCGTCTAAACTAAAAAATTTTAAAATGAACATAAGAAATATAATCATGGTATTCTATTACTAATTATATTGAATCAATAATTTTTATATTTTATTTTAATAGTATTTTTCTTATAATTATATAATATGTTTATATTATTAATTTAATGTTTAACTGCTACTACACCCGCTATCAACTAGTCATAAACATCCTGCAAACGCACTAGTTTTCAACTGCTGTGCTAGACGTATAAATCGCTTAATAACGCTTGCAACCGCTATTATCCATTTTTGCAAATTTTCCGCAACCACACCCGTTGCGTCTAAACCAGTCAACCCCTTAAGTAACCCCTTAAGTAGGGAGCAGAGACGTCTAAAAAATCTAAATTGTGTTGAACGAATCAAAGGAAAATATAAATATTAATTTAAGTTCAACTATCCTACCATGAATAAGTTGGTATCAAAACTCTAGTGATATTGACTCAACCGGTATATAAGTTGGTATAGACTTTTGTTGAAAAATTCTCCGTTCAATTTTCCAAGCTAATATATATATATATATATATTTTTTTTGTAAACCAGAGGGTAATCTAGATTTTTACCATCCAATTAATCTCTCAGGATGAATGCAGAGTAGCCCACTCACTACTTCGACTGGCCAAAGAGAAGTGGTTAAATAATTCCGAGAGAAATTGAATCGTGGCCTAAATCCATAGAACAATTCATTCTTCAAGTGAGAACCACTAAACCAGTACCACTTGGTTTTTCCATGCTAATATTGCAAAAAAAAAAAATCAATATTCAAGCCTAAACATAAATAAAAAGCTGACTAACATGTAAAAAAAAAGTGACTAACATGTAATATTTCTTTTCTAAATTTTGTTTTTATCAGTAACAAAACACTTTTTCTTTCTATTTGCCAGATCCAGTTTCGTAGATGTTGCTGGATCTCCTCTAGTGGTTGCAACTGTCCTTCCAGACGATGGTTGCGGTTACGTCTCCGATCGGTTATGGTGGATTTTAAGGTTATCTCGTTGGTTTCGCTCTCTTGCCAGTTTTTTTGTAATTTCAGTATCAAGTCGAGGTAGTTCGACTCTTTGTTTCTGTTTAACATTCTGATTTAAGTTATGCACTTCAAATTGTCTAATGGTGGTTTCACCAAAGCTATCTCACAACAAAATTGACGAAGGCAATCTAAGAAGGAGAGTTATCTAAAAAAGAGAATTGTTATTGTGTTATCGTAAAAAGTATTAGAAGTCCGACTGTTATTGTGGATACAGGAACACCTAATTGTTTACTTTGGATTCTGAAAAAAGGCTGTCTTGATATTGCGAATGTGTCATCAAAGATGTTTGTTTTCACTCAATTTTCGGTGCGGAAAAGACTATTAGTTTTTCTTTGTATTTCATCTGTTCATTTTCTTCTATGAGTAATATGTTTTAAATCAGTTTTAATAAAATAAAATGTTTAAAAAAAAATTCTGATTCCTATAAAAAATCGGGTCTTTTTTTCATTTAAAAACGTCGACAATGGTAAACAAGCATATAAAATCGTACATGTTGGAATTAAACTCATGAGTCTGACCAGATGGCTAATTCTCTACCCATTCGAACAAATCATTGGACCACACGCTCTTTATTGAAGCCCTATTATTATTTTTAAATTTTTTTTTATAAATTGTGGGAGTTCTGAATCTTTAGCTCATAATCTCCTTGGTATTCGGAGATATTAAACCCTATTATTTGAAAAGTATAATGACTTTGAAGATGATTGATATTAGAAATCGAAACGAGCGACATGAAGATTATACATATTTCTGAATTACTCTACGTTTCACATCGGAAAGATAGAGTAAATTTCAGTAAAACCACATGGTTTGAGTCATCGGATGTGTGCATGTGTAAGAATGGGTTCTTTAATTTTGTTGTTCGTTGGTGGTTATTGTTGCGTGGTTATTACGGCAGTGCTTAATGATGATATACCCAAAAAGACTTTTGTTGTCGCGAGTCTTGGGTCGTACCGTACGGTTTGTTGAATATTTTAATGTGAAGACAAGTCTTTCAATTTTTGTGTTCACTCCGATATTCACGTCAATGTCTATGGACCGTGGTGGTGTATGTGTATCAACTCTCACTTATTCTAATGAAGCAATTAGCATTTTGTTAGTCTTACTTTTTTCATTAGTTTAGTTTCACTAAAAAGGGTTTTATATATTTTTTGGGTATTATGGTTAATTAGTCTGAGGAGTTATAGGCCGAAGAGCGTACATTTTTTCGTCGAGACATAAAGATCTTTTTATTTGGGAATTGAACAAATGGACCTCGACTAAACACTTTTTTTTTTTCATTTGAAATTTATATTATATTTAAAACCATAATTTGAAACATACACAAAGTTAGAAACTCTCCTTGCATACTATGTTGTGGTATAGAGTGCTAATTAAAGCCATTGGGCCCTAAACGAAATAAGCCCAACAAAGACCCTGAGACAAATCCAAGCCCACTCTTGGAAGCTAAACCGAAAAGCGAAACTAAACCAATTGAACCGAAGAGCTTATGATTTAAATCGATTTATTATCTCTCTTTTGTTTCTCCTGAAAATCGAATTGAAACTCAATGCGAAACACCAAAAAGGAACAAATTAACCGAAATTTGTTATAAACTCATTTGTATGGATGCCCATTATAGGCCCATATTTTAGAACCTTCTAGACTTACCTATTCTCCAAGTTATACTTTCTCCCCAAACTTTGTATTCTTATATATACTTGTATTTCTCATGGAATAATAGAACACAATTCATTCTCTTCTTCTCTTATTCATAACACGTTATCAGCACGAAACCCTAGTCGTCTGAGCATAAAACCCTATCCGTCTGAGCAAAATCCAAAAACCCTAATCATTGAGAAAACCCTAGCCGCCGAAATTTTCTTTTCCATCTTCAATCCGATCCAAAACCAAGGTATATGAATTGACTTTGTGGTTTGATTGATAACATACAAGTGATGCTTGTTGATCGAATAACACAAATAAATCATGCTTATGAATATGTTTTTATATAAGTTAACTTGTTTGCTAATTACACTTTGATATTATGCACACGTCTGCTCTGTTGATAATACTCATGAATCATAGTCTTTGATTATTTGATTCCATATGCTTAATTATTAAAATCAATATAACAGTTTATAATAATCGCCACATGTTTCATTATTGTTTATGATGCATGTTTGATTCTTTGTTTTTTGATCGTTTGAGCTAGTTATTGCTTTGATTGACCATGCTTCTTATTGATTTGTGTTCATGTTTAATTATAACATCATAAATCATATTGAATCACATGTTTATTAGCACCGCATCTAAAATTGTAATTTATAAAGTATGTATATTAGAACTGAGAATATACATTTAAGCATATAAACTAGTTCATCGATGCTTCCATGTTATTACTTATTGTTTGTTTGATCCATGTCTAAATTCATAAGATGCTTTAGAACTGGTTCATAAAGTAAAACGGATGTCAATCGATTAGGGTTTTTATTGTTTAGCTATTAATAAATATTCGTTGACCCTAGTTAAAATTTGAAAAGAATCGTTGAGTTCTAATGCTACTGATCATATAATAGATTTGTCTTATGCTACTGTTTGTCTTATGCTAGTGTTTGATATGAATTTACTTTTGCACTAATAGCTTTGATACAAACATTCGATTGAATCTGCTTTTAATTTGTCTTATATTTCTTTATTTAAGTTTATAAATGAGACTTATGATTTGATGGCATACTTATGTATTTCTATTGGTTCAACAACAATCACAAATTATATATGTGTTGTGTTAGATATGATCTTCATTCGAGTTTAATTCGAATCACATCTAATTGATTTTGGTCAATTCCCTGAGATGAATTTGACATCTCATAAGAAAAAAAAAAGGAAGATGTTTCTTTCAATATCATTTGGGACAAGATATTGAAATTAAGCCAAGGAAGTGGCTATAGAAATTGTCTTGAATAGACAAAATCAAAGGCAAGATATTTCTTTCAAGAATTTAAATTCTCACCAGAAGTGAGAAAAGAAATATGATAAGTACGATAATCTAATGTGAGTACGATATCAAATGTATAAAGATCATTAAAGGTTCTTGAAGAACATATAGATTATTATATCTATGAAAACGCTTTTGAATTTATTCATGCGTTAAACTCTCCCAAATCTCAAAGTTAAAAAGAGATGATTTTAGAATGGAATTCAGTCCGAGATTAATGAACTTAAAGTTTTATCATCTCGAGGGGGAGAATTAAGAAATCTCACATAGACAATAAGTGACATATCATGAAGAGTATGTTCATATTTGACCATAAACGATTTACAAGTTCTTTGAAACAATCTTAAAGAACAAGACTTTGATATTGATGATTATCTTGGTACGACTGCCTGAAAGTTGGTTGCCCCCTGAAGGGAATAACTAGCCTCTAAATTTAATTATAAAGTATTGTCGTTTTATTTAGTATTTTGGCTGATTTATAATTCATGAAGTGATCCTCTGTTTTGAATAATGATTAATCGATCATGTAGTATCATGTTATTAGAGTAAATTTTGAGTTAAGTTCTGATGCTTAATGTTGCATATTTATCTATTGGATTTTTATAATAAAATCACATCGAGATGATTATGATCCATTCCATGAAGTGAATGTGACATCTTATACAAAAAGAAAAAAAAAAAGATCACACTAGTCAAAGAATTGGCTATAGAAATTGTCTTGAATGGTCAAGATCAAGATCAAAAATTTCTTTCAAGAATTTAGATTCTTACCAGAAGTGAGAAAAGAAAGATGGTAATAAGCAAGAGATATTCCAATAATTTGAAAATTGAAAGAAAATAGTGAATGCTCCAGAAGAGCACATTAAAGCTATTGCTTATGACCTAAGTAGGGTATGTTACTCTAAATGAGTAAATTCGAGATTGATAACCCTACAGTATTATCATCTCGAGGGGAGAGTTAAAGAATCTCATGTACATGATAAGTGACATATCCAGAAGATTATGTTCACTCCTTGATTATTAATATTCACTACAAGTGATATCAAGATTATATTCACTAAGTTCTTCAAACAATTCTCAAAGAAAAAGTGTGATCATCAAAATGTGATATTTAAGATTACAAGACTTGAAAGTCTGTAAGTGAATGCAACTCAGTTATGTTAAGAGAATATCTCTACTGCAGAAAATCGTAAAACAGTCATTTTATGACACATAAAAGAAAAAGACCAGACAAACAAAATCCGTCAAGGAAGTCACTACTAAAGTGATCATCTCGGTCTTTGTTTTACTATAACTCCCATAATTAGCTTTGAATTTCCGAGAAAGAAATTCTAATTATAATATTCTTTGAAGGGAGTAAATGATTAGCGAAGCAAAGTAAACCAGAAGTTTACTACGAATGTAAAGTAAACAAGAAGTTTACTAAGATTAAATATTTGGCTAAACCGGATTGGTCATCCTAGTTTAATGATGATGCGAGAAATTATGAAAATTTATGTGGACATTCCATGAAGATCTAGAAGATTCTTCTTAATGATTTATCATATGTTACTTGCTCAGAAAGCAATATGATAATCTGGCTTTCACCAGATAAATAATTTGAAATCTAATAGTTTTCTGAAATATTTACAAGGAAATAGTTATGGGCTGATACCCACTATGTGACATTTAGATACCTCATGGTAATAATAGATGCATCGCTTCAATGGACGCATTGACTCGATTGACACATCAACTAGAATGTCACGTTTATCCTTGTTATAAATCTGCAACATGAAGTTTGCAATGCTACTTTCTTGATTAAATTACAAGAGTATTTCAGAAGTCATGTTTGAAGTCTAATTATTGGATGTCCATCAGAATAAGTGTTGAACATCCTGAAGCTCATGTTCAAACACGAAATTGTTTAGTAGCATTGATTCGCATCAAGCCAATATCTAATTATTCTCCCCATAATTATTGGTTTAGGGTCAGAAACCAAATAGTTCTCATCTTAAATTTTTGAATATGAAAAGTGCTCCACCACAACGCTCTAAGATGAGTCCTCAAAGGAGGATATAAACATATGTTGGATAAGAATGATTAAGTGTTTAAAGTCATCCCAAAAGGATTTATCTAAGGCTTAACTCGTATACTGCATTTTAATGAGTCAGTTTTTCCAACTTTAGGGGGAGAAAGTAAAATAGCTGGAAAAAGATATAAGTATCTATGAATTATCAATGATCCTCGGACTAAATGATGAGAATTAGAAGTCCAAAAGATAATTCCAAGTTTAGCGTAGTGATTGCCAGGCGCATTTACTGACCCAAATAGAGTGATGTAATCACCTATACCAGCTGTATATGCTCTAATTAGAATTAATGTCCCAGAAGGACAATATGAGACTGCTAGTGAGTCTAAAGATCGCATGAAGCGTAATAGACCTATTTGGTTCCAAATATAATAATCCTCGTAAAATAAAAAGAGCATATAATTAGAATGACCAGATCGAGGAAATAAAGATTTCGAATGATCTCCAGAAGAGATCGAAGAGCTCTAGAAGAGACATAAACATGACGAATGAAAATATTCAAGTACTTGACAATGAAGAGAGCTAGCTAGCTATGTCATGTTTGAAATAAGATGGAACCGAAAAGCAAATCGACGTCGTAATATTTTGCATGCAGTAAGCAGTTGATATTATGAAAAAGAGGATCATAAGAAAAGTCTATTAAAAAGTGTACACAAAGTAATGATTGGCCAAATGGAATGGAAGAAAATAGACGTTTAATCTCTTGTAGAGAATTAGACCAGTAGTCTATGCACGTGAAGTGTAAAACCAGTGAAAGATAAATGAGTATTTATGTGAAACAATAGTGAAATTGTCACAAAGACAAAAAATATTTTATGAAGAGACATGTTCTCTTGTGGTGGATGCAATACTTATAAGTCTGGCAATATGTTATTAAACACTGGATAATTACTTATGATTGCAATCCTTGAAGGATGTGAAAGATATAATCCCCAAAAGATTATGGATATCAGAATTATGTTCCCGGGAACTCTACTCAATCGAATGAATAGAAAATATAGAACATGGGATATAATCATGTATTTATCAAAAGATTTTGATAAAGTGATTCTTAATTGAAGATCATCGAAACTCCAGCAGAGTTATCACAAGTAGTACGATGATAAAAGATCACTGGATAATGATATTTATGAAAGTCCCAGAAAAATTCAATGTAAGGAGATTTAGTAAATGATTTGCTATAATAGCAGTGTATGTGATGATTTGAACACCACTATAACTCCTTAAGAGATTAATATCTGAAGAAAAGATTTGAGAATATATCTTGGAAAGATAAATTTATCTTTAGATATCTCAAGTTGAACATCTGGCGCAAAAGATGTTATCTCAATAAATCCTTAGAGGATTTTACAGAAAATGCTCATATATGTTTGGTGCTGAAGTACCATACATAAAATGCAATGAGATTTTGTATGATAAAGGAAAAAATGGTATGGACCAGAAGTCCAATCATCTGAGATATCATATGACAATTATATGAGTTTTAAGGCTATGTTTATAGTAATTTCGAAAGATCGGAATTCATCTCCCGAAAAAGATGTTTCCGAGGGGGAGATATATAATGATGAGCGTGGATGTACTCTTTTTCCCTTATCATAGTTTTTTTCCATAGGGTTTTTCTGTGAAAAGGTTTTTAACGAGACATCAAATAACACGCAAATGATAGACACTTAAAGATAAATATTATCATTACAATGATATATGAAAATCTATCAAATCTCCCAAATGAATATCATATACTTGAATGATATTGAGGAAAACAAAGAGAATGATTAAGATAAATCATCTGAAAGACTCATGAGTTGCAGAAGAAAGGCGATGTACATGTTCTACAGATTCGTTCAAGTGAAGCTTTGGCGGACTTATTTTCCAAGACACTTCCAGTTAGTACTTTCAAGATGCAAGTTCAACATTTGGGTACGTCATCACAAAGATATCAAGTAATGCACTCATCAGGGGGAGAAATAGCGCGTTGCACTCTTTTTCCCTTAGCCATGGTTTTGTCCCAATTGGGTTTTCTTGGTAAGGTTTTTAATGAGGCAACATCTTATGCGCATTAGGAATATTTTTACTATAATGGCATCCAAGGGGGAGTGTTATAAACTCATTTGTATGGATGCCCATTATAGGCCCATATTTTAGAACCTTCTAGACTTACCTATTCTCCAAGTTATACTTTCTCCCCAAGCTTTGTATCCCCATATATACTTGTATTTCTCATAGAATAATAGAAAACAATTCATTCTCTTCTTCTCTTATTCATAACAAAATTATATTTATGAAAAATCGAATCCAACCCTAATTTGATACTAAACCAAAAATAAACCTTAAGAAAAAAAAAAAATCCAAACGATAATCACATGCGCGTAATTATACGCCACATTTTGACCGATCAATTTTCAAAATCAAACGGACGGTCACGATTATCCGATCAAGCATCGTCTTCGTTTCAGCAAGAGAAAAAAAGTCCTCAACGCCGACTAAATCCAAATCCAACCACTCCATCTCGTGCTCACCACGCTCCATTCCCCAAAATCGATTTTGCTAATTTCTCCATTTCTTTTCCCTTTTGACTTTTCACTTCAGTTTTTCCAAGTCTCAGATCTCGACGATGGCAGCGACAATCTCTCAGCTTGCTTGCTTCTCCTCCACCAATCGCCAATTTCACTTCCAGAACCGATCGTTTCCATGCCTTAGGTTTCGTCCCGAGGTAAACTTTTACGAGTATAGTCTGAAAAAGACATAGATTTCTTCATTTCGATGATGCCCAATACAGTAATTGCTATGCTTTCCTGATTGCTGCTAAAAAGTTATGAGCTTGATTGATTTTAGAAATGGTGTAGACATTATTAGCTTTATGTTTCCTAGAATTGGTTCTTCTTGGGACTTGAATTGCTTCCCTCTTCTCTGTCTGATTTGATTTAGTAGGGAATGTTGTATTAAAACCCATTACCTTTTCGTTGTTTCTTACATTTTTCTGACAAAGTATTGAATAGCTTGAAACAATCATATCCAGTTCTTTGGTTGTCTCTACGTGCTTAGAGTTAGATTTGTTGGGACTGATAGTGTTACTAGAGGCTGATTAGCTTGAAATGGTGCAGTCTTTTGTAGTGAGAAGCGTTGATGGGAAAAGCGCAGAAACACCAGCTTCTTTAAGCTATACAGCTGAGGTTTCGAAACCTTTTGTTGAGAAAGCGACGAAACCGTATTCCACAGTGGATGAGACTGCTACAGTTAAAGAGATTACCTCAGAGCCAGCAGAGGAACATGTTGTCACACAACCAGTAAGAGCAGCAAAGATCCATGACTTCTGTTTTGGCATTCCCTATGGTAAGTTGGTAGCTTTGTCACTCTCAAAACTTAATTTCATATCTCTCTGTTAAAGTGTTCTTTTTGAACTATTCAAGCTCTTCGTTCCCGATTTCATATCGTACGAGAGAGTATTTATTGTCTGTGTAACGCGTGGGTGTCGATTCTGCTTCATAAATGGCATTTTTTCAGGTGGTCTCGTTATGAGTGGAGGGCTTCTTGGATTTGCGTTTTCACGAAATCTTACAAGTTTAAGTACCGGTGCTCTCTATGGTGGTGGCCTTCTTGCCCTTAGTACATTGAGCTTAAAGATTTGGCGACAGGGAAAATCTAGTTTCCCTTATATACTTGGACAAGCAGGTAATCTTCATTTACTGTCTACAGGAACAATTAACAGGTGTTCTGTAATCATTATTTTCGATCAGGAATTCATTTCATCAAGAAATTACCGGCATCTTACTCATGATATATAGATATATGAAAATTCATCGAAGTATACTGTGTTATACGAAGAAGAAGTCATCTCTGAACCAATATTATTATGTGCACATCTATAAAATTGTATCTTTTATCTATGAAACCGTTTGTGCTTACTAGTTCTTCAAACCGTGAAAATGCAGTGCTTTCAGCTGTTGTCTTCTGGAAGAACTTCACAGCTTATTCTTTGGTTGGTATTCGTCATCTTTGTGATCATGCTGATTGTTTATTTTGGCTTGCTTGACTTCAACTGCTTAATGTTGTACTTATGCAGACTAAGAAGCTGTTTCCTTCTGGGCTTTTTGCTGTTGTCAGGTAAGAAAACTTTTTGTGATCTATTACAGAGTCTGGTGTATACATCTTTAGTGGCTTCATGTAACTTTTTTTTTTTTTGTTTACTACAGTGCTGCAATGTTGTGTTTCTATTCCTATGTGGTGCTCTCTGGAGGAAACCCACCCCCAAAGAAATTGAAACCATCTGCTAGTTCTTCATACTGAAAGAGCTTCACAAGGGTTAGATTAAAAAGAAAGGAGATCTTCTCTCTTTTGATGACTCTCGTGTGTTGGATTCTTGGTGTAATTTTATACTTTCTTACGAGGCAATAACTATACTTGTTTGCGGTGTCATTATCCAAAGTTTTGTTTTTCTTACGGGTTACATGCTATGATCGTCTTCGCCCTTAATCGAATTAGAAATGCTCAACGTAAAGTTATGTTGGCTTTAAGCACAAATCAAAAACATTCAAACGCTCAAAAACAAATGGCTAATCTGGTTTTTGAATTTTCCAAAGTGTGAATCCAACATTGAATAGAAGAAAAACTCTGCGAAGATTATCATGTATGTAGACATGTTTCCAAAGTAAAGGAGAATTCAGAGCAAAACAAAAACAAATGATTCTAGTCAAGCAATGAGATTATCAAGGGAAGGGCCAAGACAGATTTCAGTAGCAAAATTTTGATTTAACGAGCAGCTTGTCCCTGTGTGTGTTCTAAGAGCTGAGTCACTAACTTGTAAGTCCGTCCTGATAAGGCTTTGGTGTGATTTATCAACTGCTCATGCCTGCATTAAATGGGGAACGAGTTTAGACTGCCGAAGTTATAGACATAAAGGATTACAATAAGAATGATGATGATATTATAGATTTATGTATTCTGCTTACACGTTGGGCTGAGTAGGCTCCATGATTACAGTTCCCGACTCAGAATCAATCTTTGCATCAAGCTTTGAGGTGCGGATTAGGTTCACAATCCATTTCTCAGCCTCCTCATAGTTCAGATTCAATTTCTCAGCGAGCACCCTGACAAGGCCATGAGAATGTCGTCGATATGAGTACAATGTTGAATAATTAGCAGGATATGCACAAAACTTTGATGCACGGAGCCGGAAAATAAAAAGTTTCAAAATTGAGTAATCCTATGAGTAGCGAGTTCGATATTGTTTTTCTTAAAAAAGATGTGGAACCGAAATCATTAACCAAACATGATAACTTACCCCATGTCAATTCTCTGATGAATTCTGCAATAGGTTTCAAAGATAAACAAGCGGGCATTTTCAAGGAACTCGTCTCTCAGTGGTACAGTTGAAAAGTTTCCATCCTCAACTCTCTTGCCAAGGAATGGATCATTCACAATGACCTACATCATATTAAAAAGTCTCGAGTTTTGAATTGTACAGATCTGCACCATTTTCCACAGATATAATATACATGTGAGCTGCTTTACCTCTTCACACTCTTTCATCTTCTTTTGAGCTCCATCAAAGTCATAATTGACAAACACACAAGCCAGGAACTCGATAATAGGATCTTTGTAGGAGTAGTGCTCTTGCTGAATGACCTTAATGAATTCTTTCAACTGAGGCCTTCTCCTTTTGTTGACAATGAAAGCAGTAGCCAAGTAACGCAGCAAGTGTGGAGCACTAGTTTGTATGGCATTCAGATACCTGAAGAAAGAAATAAAATCAGAATACAGTTCTGCAAAAAGCAGCGTGGCAAACAAAGTGAATAAATTTTCAGCAAATTCCCATACTAAAAGCACAATCCTCACAGAAGATCTGGATAAAAAGAATGAGAAGACTCTCCTACTAGTGACTGCTAATCAAGTGTTAGCACAACAGGACTAACTGTGACTGAAAACATTGTTTCACACACAAACACTGCCTATGTATAACTCAACAAACTCAGATCTTGCTTCTCTAACGAAAAGGTATTGTTGCGTGTCATGTTCAGCTAAAAATTATTTAGATGTAAAAAATGGTGGAAGCATAGATACGTTCAAACACCAGGAAGAAAAAGTAGACCGGAATTTAAATAAAGATGTTACTTCTTTCAAACTGTATAAAGGAATAGAGAGGGATGCAGATGACAGACGGATTCAAACTTACTTGTCTTGGTTAAAGAGATCAATGATTTGTGTCCTTCCATTATCATGGTTAAAAAAGATATAGAGACCCCAATGCATCAACCAAATCCTGTTCTGCACCTGGTTTAACGGCGACGCAAAACTCTGAAAAACCAAAATGCTAATTAGTATATACTCACATCTATGGAAAACTCAAAGGATACAAGCTAGAAGAAATTTCAAAAGCAGACCTTTGAGTCAATGATTTCTTTGAGACGGTTAAGCTCTTCTAGAGCAATGTCCCAGTTTTGCATCAATATTTCAGATGCGAGCTTCCCCCACAAGGCACTCAGACTTCGCTCAAGATTAGAGCAAAGGGTCCTGTACTGGTAAAGATAATCAGCAGCACCAGAATAGTTCCCACATTCAAACTGAAACTTGGCGTACTGATACAAAGCCTCAATCTGGTCTGGACCAATCTGATAAAGAATGACACATAATAAGATTCGCGTTCCTCGATACCAAATGCAAAAGAAACAGAAACAAAACATGCATAAATCTTGAAATCATTCTAAGAAATCAGACAAAATCACAACCTGGTAGCGTTCCTTGAGCATCTGGAGATTGTACTGCTTGTCAGCTCTTAGCTCCTGCACTGCGTTAGGGTTCAAAAGGAAAGTCACCAACGGTGCAGCCGCCTCCTCCAGAGATTTGAGCCTTGCCACTACCTCTGCTCTTCTTTCCACCATATCTATCACCACAATTGCCCAAAATTCAATCATCACACAAACCAAACATATAAAAACGCTAATTTACAGACATTTCCAGAGAGAGAGAGGAATACACAAAAGATACCTTGAGGAGCGTCTTCAGTGTGGTAGAGACTCTTGTGAATATCCATGGCGTAATCGACCATGTTCGTCTTGTTCAGAAGTTCGATCTTAAACTTCAAGATCTGCTCATCGGGGTAAAGCTGACGCTCCTGAAGAAACTCCAGTATAGGAAACACCAAGTGTCTATCCAGATTAGGAGCTACTCGAGGAGTTAGGTCGTAGTTCTCTTTGATTTCCGCCATCGTCGGAAATCTCTCTCTCTCTTTCTTTATCTCCGCCGCTCCAACCTCTAAAGACGTCAGTGATGGAGTTTCGGAGACGATGAAGAAAACGTTTTGTGTATTGGAGGAATTAGGGTTATCTCGAATAAGACTTTTCAATATTTCTAAATTCGCCCATCCATTTCTTATATATTATTATTTACCCCCTCAAAGTTTTTATTTTTACAATTCTGTCTCTCGTCTTCGTCGTTATCTGACCGGCCGGTATCGGAAGGGTTTTGAAGCGAAAATTAAAAAAAGGAAATTAAATGATTTTTGTGGAGGAGAAGCGCACGGTAAGAAGCTTTACTACATGGCGTACGTTAGTAATCTCGGCTTCTCCCCGTACCGCCTGTGTCCACTATCTTGCGCATATCTTCTTTTACCTTTCTCCATCTTCCCTATCGTACTGGATTAGGGTTTTTCTTCGAGACGAACTCTTCCTCTTTCCTCGTGACGAATGTTTCCATACTATTAGCAGCAGCTTTTAAGGATTAGACTCTGAAGAATTTTGAAACCTTGTCTTAATCTTCTAATCTCTCATGGATCCTTCAAGAAGACAGTCGAAGGACTTGCCGTACGCAAATCTCTTCGATCTCGAGGTCTGTTGGGTCTCAATTTTTTGTCAGCTTTTCCTTAAATTATGATTTTTTGTTGAGTTCTCTGATGGTTTGTACATGTTTGATGATCATGTGACTGTGATGAATGTGGTTTTGGTGATTGGAATCCATGTTTCTATAGTGGGTTTTTGTTCTCTAATGTTGAAATTTGGTGGGATTTTCGTGTGATTCTGGGTAAATTTTCACTCTTGCAGCCGTTGATGAACTTCAGACTTCCGAAACCTGAAGATGAAGTTGATTATTATGGAAGTAGTAGCCAGGATGAAACAAGAAGTAATCAAGGTACAAATTTTGTTGGTTTTATGGAACTACTTTTGCTACCAACTGCGTGACACTTTGAGTGAGTTTTGACTGTCATTATAAATGGTTGGTGATTGTCAAAGGTGGGGTAGTGGCAAACTACAGCAATGGCCTTAGATCGGGAACCAATTTGAGCACCAAGAAGAGAAAGCGGTGGACGGAAGCTGATGATGATGCCAAGGATGATGATGATGGCCTCTACGATCAACATGTTACTGAGGCGCACTACCGATCAATGCTTGGGGAGCATATACAAAAGTTCAAAAGTAGGTCCAAGGAGTCTCAAGCTAATCACAAACCTTTGATGGGTGTTCCAGTGGCAAAGAGCAATGTGGGCAGTTACAGAGGTAGGAAACTAGGGAACGATCACCATGGGAGATTCTACGACATGGACACCTCATCGAATTTTGTAGCTGATGCAATCCCACAAAGGAGAGGAAGCTATCGTGATTCAGATATTACCCCCAAGTATGTTGATCACACATTTTCGTAGAACTTGTAACCCTGTGTAATCCCTTTAGTTATCTAATGGTGTTGGGTTTCCTAGATTGACACGTCAAATTTTGCATCATTTGCAGAATAGCGTATGAACCTTCATATTTGGATATTGGTGATGGTGTTATCTACAAAATCCCGCCAAGTTATGACAAGCTGGTGAAGTCATTAAATTTACCAAGCTTTTCAGATATTCATGTGGAAGAATTTTACTTGAAAGGAACTCTGGATCTGAGATCATTAGCAGAACTGATGGCTAGTGATAAAAGGTCTGGAGCAAGAAGCCTTAATGGAATGGGTGAGCCTCGGCCTCAATATGAATCTCTTCAAGCTAGAGTGAAGGCCCTGTCAGCTTCAAACTCCACCCCAATGTTTAGTCTCAAGGTGTCAGAAGCTGCAATGAATTCTACCATTCCAGAAGGAGCTGCTGGAAGTACTGCACGGACAATTCTGTCAGAGGGTGGTGTTTTACAGGTTCATTACGTGAAGGTTCTGGAGAAGGGGGATACATATGAGGTTTGGATCCTGTGACTGTCTTTGTGAAAAGTTTCATAGTTTTGTATCCTTCACGGCTCTGGCAACAATATCTATTTGTCCTGACCATTTCTAATGTATCCTTTCTGCAGATTGTTAGACGAAGTCTACCAAAGAAGCTGAAGTTGAAGAATGATCCTGCAGTCATTGAGAAGACAGAAAGGGACAAAATTAGAAAAGCCTGGATCAACATTGTTAGAAGAGATATACCAAAACACCATAGAATTTTCACCACTTTTCATCGGAAACAAACAATTGATGCCAAGAGGTTTGCAGATGCTTGCCAAAGAGAGGTAATCGAAATTGGCTCTCATATTATGTCTTGTCCTTCAGCTAGTTTTTATTTTACTTGCTTTTCCAAACGGCTATCTCTCATTTACTGTTACTTTGAGTTCACAGGTGAGAATCAAGGTGGCTAGATCATTCAAATTGCCAAGAAGTGCACCAATTCGCACCAGGAAGATATCCAGAGACATGCTGCTATTCTGGAAGCGATATGACAAGCAGATGGTACATCTTCTATTCTCCTTAGACTCTGGAGTACAATTCAGGCTGCCAACTAGATCTGGTTACACATTCTGCTGCCAGTTATTTTTATCGTACATGCTTTTTGCATTGGATTCTTTCCCCTTTCAAGTAGAGAGGGACTTGAACATACTCACAACTCTATAAAATTGGCTATAGAAAAGGGTGAATTTATAATGGAAATGGTAGATTTAGAATTGGTAGTCATTCTTGTGCTGGAGTTCTTTTGAACGGTGCACATGGATTAATTTGACTATGTTGACAGGCAGAGGAGAGGAAAAAACAGGAAAGGGAAGCTGCAGAGGCATTAAAACGTGAACAGGAGCTTCGAGAGGCAAAACGGCAGCAGCAGAGGCTCAATTTTCTTATTAAACAGACTGAGCTTTACAGTCACTTCATGCAAAACAAGGCTGATTCAAACCCTTATGAAGCCTTGCCGGTAGGAGATGAAATTCTGGTTGACGAAGAGCTCCCAGAACCTTTAGCCGCAGGACCTTCTGAAGTGGAGGATCCTGAAGAGGCTGAAATGAAGGAAGAGGCACTGAGAGCTGCCCAAGATGCAGTGTCTAAGCAGAAAAAGATAACAGATGCATTTGACACTGAATACATGAAACTACAGCAAACTTCTGGCATGGAGGGTCCTTCAAATGATACAGTTTGTGGCTCGGGCAATATAGATTTGCATAACCCGTGAGTTTGTATTCTTGTTATTTTCATATTTTATTGTTTTTATTCTATCAAGCCAACTAAATCTCTCTACTTGCAGATCTACAATGCCTGTTACATCAACAGTTCAGACTCCAGAGTTATTTAAAGGAACCCTTAAAGAATACCAAATGAAAGGCCTTCAGTGGCTAGTCAATTGTTACGAGCAGGTTCACTCAACCTCATTTACATTTGTTATTTTGTTTTATGGGAATTTATGGAGAAAATTCGTTCCTCTCAGGAATCCTCTTTCAGAATGGGTCTGACTAAGATTATTGTTTGATATACTCCAGGGTTTGAATGGCATACTTGCTGATGAAATGGGTTTGGGTAAGACTATTCAAGCTATGGCGTTCTTGGCACATTTGGCTGAGGTAGATAGTGCTGCTGGTCCTTTATATTTTTTTTGTGATTCGGTTATGTTAAAACAATTTGGTCCTTGCATACAGGAAAAGAACATTTGGGGTCCATTTCTGGTTGTTGCCCCTGCCTCTGTTCTTAACAATTGGGCTGATGAAATCAGTCGCTTCTGTCCTGACTTGAAAACTCTTCCATATTGGGGAGGATTACAAGAACGAACAATTTTAAGAAAGAATATCAATCCCAAGCGCATGTACCGAAGGTAATGGCAATGCGATATTTTTGAGGTGACAAAGTTAAAAGTTTCTCTGCTGACTCCCCTCTTTTTTCAGGGATGCTGGTTTTCATATATTAATTACCAGCTATCAGCTATTAGTAACCGATGAAAAGTATTTTCGCCGGGTGAAGTGGCAATATATGGTGCTAGATGAGGCCCAAGCAATCAAAAGTTCCACCAGGTTCATACTTTTCCTTCAAGTCAGTTGAATTATGTTGCTTGTTCTCACAAGGTCTTCTTTATTTCACTCTTTATTTTATTTTTACCCCTTTTTACATTGAATTCCCAGTGCATGATAGTTATTCTGTTGCCATGCATGAGAATGTTACTTTTGTGAATTTTCTTGTAGATCACTTGAGATGCTAAATTCTCACGCAAGTTCCATTTCCTTTTTTTCTTTGACAGTATAAGATGGAAGACCCTTCTTAGTTTCAACTGTCGGAACCGATTGCTTCTGACTGGTACTCCAATTCAGAATAACATGGCAGAGTTATGGGCCCTGCTGCATTTTATCATGCCAATGTTGTTTGACAGCCACGATCAATTTAATGAGTGGTTCTCAAAAGGGTTTGTACTATTTATCTGGTTTAATGGTCATGTAAAAGTATGTAGGGAATTATCTAAGAAATTATTTCTGATACATGATCCACATTGATTTACAGAATTGAGAATCATGCTGAGCATGGAGGCACTTTAAATGAGCACCAACTTAACAGACTGGTGAGATTTCATTTTCTGATTGCAGCATTATTCTGGCAACGCTTCAAGTTCTTTTAGTTTCACTCTGCTTCCTATTTTTAGTTTGCTAGGCTCCTTGGGTAGGGTCTCGCATTATGGTTTCTCTTTCCATTTCCAGTGCATGAAATTTGAAGTTAGAAGGATTTTATTAATTCCACTTAGTGATTCCTGGTTCTTCAGGAATTCTTCAAATTTGTACTGTGTGTGCATCTTTTTACCATGTAAAATTATTTAGTCACTCACATCTTTTTTATTTTTTAAAACAGCATGCAATATTAAAGCCATTCATGCTTCGACGGGTAAAAAAGGATGTGGTTTCTGAGCTAACTACAAAGACGGAAGTTACAGTACACTGCAAGCTTAGTTCTCGACAACAAGCTTTTTATCAAGCTATTAAGAACAAAATTTCTCTGGCTGAGTTGTTTGATAGCAATCGTGGGCAACTTAATGAGAAGAAGATATTAAATTTAATGAATATCGTCATTCAACTTAGGAAGGTAACTCTATTTTCTAGCCGGGTTTACTTCCCTGCTTTCTTCTTACGTCTTGTCCTGCTTTCTCATACATTATTCATCATGAAGGTGTATCTATCTCTTAAACAGCATATATGACAAGACTATGGCTTATAATACATAGGTGTTTCTGATGTCAGGTTTGTAACCATCCAGAGTTGTTCGAAAGGAATGAAGGAAGCTCGTATCTCTACTTTGGAGTGATTTCCAATTCTCTTTTACCCCCTCCCTTTGGTGAGCTGGAGGATGTACATTACTCTGGTGGTCAAAATCCAATAATATACAAGGTGCAATTCAATATATTAAAGATATTATGAGTATAAAATATCCTCTAGTCTCTGACTGAATCCTGCCTTTGGGTTTCCGATCTTTTTCAGATGCCTAAACTACTACACCAAGAGGTGCTCCAAAATTCTGAAACATTTTGTTCTTCCGTCGGGCGTGGCGTATCAAGAGAATCCTTTCTGAAGCATTTTAATATATATTCACCTGAGAATATTCTTAGGTCAATATTCCCATCTAGTAGTAGGGTAGATCAAGTGGTTAGTGAAAGTGGAGCATTTGGCTTTTCACGCTTGATGGATTTATCACCATCAGAAGTTGGATATCTGGCTCTGTGTTCTATTGTGGAAAGGCTATTATTCTCTATGCTGAGATGGGAGCGGCAATTTTTGGATGAATTAGTGGACTCTCTTATGGAATTCACTGATGATGACCTGAGTAGCGATAACATCGTGAGAGTTAAAACCAAAGCTGTCACAAGAATGTTGCTGATGCCATCAAAAGTTGATTTTCTGAAAAGGAGACTAGGCACAGAGGCTACCCTTCCTTCATTTGAAGCGCTAGTGATCTCTCATCAGGAGAGGCTTCTTTCAAATATCAAACTCCTACATTCTGTGTATACTTTTATCCCAAAAGCCAGAGCTCCACCGGTATGTTTTCTTTGAATTTTAAAGTCACCAAGTATTAACCTGGGTAGTTCCTTACCAAGTCTTCTCAACCATGCTCTATTTGAACTTGCATTTTTCAGGTAAGCATTCATTGCTCGGACAGAAATTCTGCATACAGAATTACAGAGGAATTACATCAACCATGGCTTAAGAGACTATTAATTGGTTTTGCACGAACGTCAGAAGCTAATGGACCCAGGAAGCCAGACAGCTGTCCACATCCTTTAATCCAAGAAATTGATTCAGAACTTCCAGTTGTGCAACCTGCGCTTCAACTTACACACAGAATATTTGGTTCTTGCCCTCCAATGCAAAGTTTTGACCCAGCAAAGTTGCTCACGGTAATTTCTTCTCTGTTTCAACTTGTTTTTAGACTTAGTGGCCTTGATATGAGCTCTTGTTTCTTATCAAAAAATTGGATTGTAGGACTCTGGAAAGCTGCAGACACTTGATATATTATTGAAGCGGCTTCGAGCTGGAAATCACAGGGTGCTCCTGTTTGCACAAATGACAAAGATGTTGAATATTCTCGAGGTAGTATCTTGACACAAGCCTTTGACCCCACTGTGCAAATCAGTTTGTGGTTTTACATATAACAAACATCCCTATGTTTACCTTTGCTTTACATTTCGATTTATTGTTTATGCAGGATTACATGAATTATAGAAAGTACAAGTACCTCAGGCTTGATGGATCCTCCACCATCATGGATCGCCGAGATATGGTTAGGGATTTTCAGCAGAGGTAGGACTTAACTTTCTCAAGCCTTTCTTTTCCCGTGAGCCTTGTTGTGCACAAGTGTAAACCCTACGTGGTTGCAGGAGCGATATTTTTGTATTCTTGTTGAGCACCAGAGCTGGAGGGCTTGGTATCAACTTGACGGCTGCAGACACTGTCATTTTCTATGAAAGTGATTGGAATCCCACCTTGGATTTACAAGCTATGGACAGAGCTCATCGTCTTGGTCAGACAAAAGATGTTAGTGATTCTCTGTCTTTTATTCTTCTAATCTCTTTCATACCCAAAAAAATAAATTGTGCATTGATTGTCAATTCCTTTGTTGCTTCACTATATGACCAAAACTTCATGCAATTGAACAAGCATCTTGTCTGATCTCGATATTGTGAAACTAAAACATCTTTTAGGTTACTGTTTATCGGCTCATCTGCAAGGAAACGGTGGAAGAGAAAATTTTGCACAGAGCAAGTCAGAAAAATACAGTTCAGCAGCTTGTCATGACAGGAGGTCATGTTCAGGGTGATGATGTTTTTGGAACTGCGGATGTCGTATCGCTGCTTATGGATGATGCAGAGGCAGCACAACTGGAGCAGAAATTCAGAGAACTACCGTTGCAGGTAGGAACAGCATTCTTATTACATCTAATTAAAAATGGTTCTAAATTCTGCCACTCATAACTTCATTTCGTCTTACAGGTAAAGGACAGGCAGAAGAAAAAACAGCCAACAAAATGTATCAGAATAGACGCTGAAGGAGATGCAACTTTGGAAGAGTTAGAAGAGGCTGAACGACAGGATAACGGGCAGGAACAACCTCCCCAGGAACCGGAGAAGACAAAACCCAGTAACAAAAAGGTATGATGCTACAAACTCAAGACTCTTCTTTCGCCTTTCTCATTACCAGTGTGTGTGCTAAGTCTGATCCATTTGTTCAGTTCTATGTAAGGCCTACCTGCAAATGAAAAATGATGATCATGAGTTGGTCTACTTAAGTAGCTTGTCTTGGTGCTAAGTTGATTACTTTTGGCTTGAGTATTTGCTAAAACTCATATGTTATTGCGGTGATTTGCAGAGGAAGGCTGTTGCAACTCCGAAATCCAGAGCTCCTCAGAAAGCAAAGGAAGAAGCGAATGGTGAAGGTGATACTACTCTTCAGCCTCAGAGGACAAAAAGGGTAAAGAGACAAACAAAGAGCGTAAACGAGAGTCTCGAACCTGTCATCCCTGCGTCAGTTACAGCAACTAATAGAGAATTCGATCCAAACAACTCCAAGGCAGATGCTAACTAATCCGAGAATGGTTTAGAGCTTCAATAGGTGTTAACTTCAGGTCTTTGCAAATGGTTCCTCGTTTTTGAGTCTTAAGTGTACAGATTATTATTCCAGTATTACTCTTTAAAGTTCATGGGTCTTGAGTAGAGAACTTTATGGTACATATATGTATATATATTATTATCGATTTAACGATAAACGTCAATCATTAATCGTAATCACCATCTTATTTATTTCAAATTTTGAAGTACTATGAAGCAGTTTCTTTAATACTTAGGTTTACCAACGATTATTGTTTAATATTTTTAGTATAAATTAATTTTTTCATGTATATTGAATTATGGACATGGATCACATGATAATAGTTTTATTTTAAGAAATTGTTGAAGCTTTGTATCATTCATTGGCTATGTATGGTTTTTTGTTGTAAAAGAAATATGAATACTACATATATAGAATCACTTTTGTACCATGACACTCCCGATCATCATTATTACTTAAGATTTTGATAATTCTTATCACACTTATAATCCCTTATCTAATATAACTTTCTTGAGTTTTAACGCTTAGGATAAGGAATACGTCCACAAGCCTCTAGAAGTTTGTAAGCATTTTCTAATGTAAAATAGTGACCAAAAGTTGGTGTTTTGATGTAACCACAAAAGACAAGACTGCTGCTCTTTTAGTTTCTCGCAACAGGCGGCTTACTTCCTTTGAGTATCGCTGGTAGGCACGACATGAGCTCTGTCTCGACGCACCACTTTCTCCTCTCTCTCCAAAACAACAGCTCTGGTCAGAGCCATAGATGATATGAAGACTATCACAAATGTGATGAGTATTAATGGTCTTGTGAGCTTCATGCCTTGAAACCTTATTTTGGTTTCCTCTTCTCTAATTTTTACAGAATTTTTGAGATTTTGTTTTTTGGAGTTTTTAGGGATGGTAAAATTACCACGTATGGATGTGGTTTTAAATGGTGTTAACAATTTTAAGATAAAAATAGAAAAGGATTATAGTATATATATACTATATATGTATGGATTTTTTCCTTATTACTTTGCTTACATATTTTATATGAGAGGAGACTTGCATATATTCAAAGATTTAAAACATAAATATAAAATTTGGAGATTTATTATAAGAAAAACTATTGTAAAACTACAAAGTGTATCTCTAGTTCTCATCCATTGTTAATCTTTCTTTCATAAACGCTACTAAACTTTTTCTTTGTGTCTTTAGTTATACATGTTTTGTTTTTCTATCTAAAACGACCAATACATAAAACAGCTTGAACCATGACATAACAAAGATCAAACATCATCATTGTATTTTTATAAATATTTTGATTATCTTCAACAGAGAGGATGAGGAATACTACAAGTCGTTAAAGCTTTATGAACATTTTGGGAGTTGAAAAATTGATTGACTGGAGGATTTAAATAAACACAAAGACATTGTGATACTTTCAACTCGTTACAACAATTTGTCGATGGCTGATAACTGTCGCAAAACGCTGGCCAACATGAGTTGAGGTCTCTCAGACATTTCTCCATATCTGCATTTGAGACTGCTTTAGTCGGAGCTACATGTAACAAAACAATCGTCGCGAATGCGATGAACACTAATGTTGTGAACTTCATTTCTAAAAACCTTAGCGTCCTCCCTCTTCTCCAATTTTTTCAGAGAATATTTGAGGTTTTGGTTTTATAGATGGTAAAGCTATTATATAGATAGATGGGGTTTACAAGAATTGTAAGGACCAAGTGTGAGTTTTACGCATTCTTTATGTATTAATTTCGTTATTTGACTATAATTTAATACATTTCATATTAACAAGATATGTATGGTAGTATTAACAATTTTATAAAAGCAGCATTGAAACCATTTCTTTTGGTCAACGACAAATGTTCAAACTATGAAAGTTTTTTTTTATCAACCACAAATATTCAAACAACCCCAAATTTTAGAAATTTAGAACCCCAAAAACAATTTATAATAAAAAATCACTTAGCACCCCTAACTTAGAACCTACCATTGATTATGCTCTAAGAATCAAGGTTTTGAGGAGTTTCTTTGAGTTTTTTTACCCACTTTCACTCATCAATCTCTTCAACTTTCACGACATTCATACAAAGATTTACACTATTGTTAATGATATTCGCCTTATGGCGAGATATCCTTTTCTTCGATATCTTTTCGAATTATTCCTCGCTCGGCTAATGTTACTACAAATTAGATTGCTAAACAAACTCTACAAGCTTTGTTAAACTCTTTTCTTTGATTCATTTGAAATAAAAAGTTTCTACCAAAAAAAAAAGTACAATAATTTGGAAAACAAAAGTGTAAAGTCCAAAGTATGTATATGTTAAAACTACAAAATAAAAAGAAAGAAATGTGAAAACCTTTAGTGTAAATTTCAAACAATATTTATGTTGTTGTTGGACCAATTGGTTTTCCAATCGACCCAAATTTTTAACATCACTTTGTTTTTTTACAACTAATTTGTCCAATTACCAAATATCAAAAAAAAAAATGCAAATATTCCACTGGAAATTTAGCATAGAGTAGTAATTGGTAACACAATACGGATTGATTCCGGAGTTAAGCGGCTGCTAAGAGTAGGGAAGCTATGGCGGATCATCTTCCTGAGACATTGAAACCCTTTCTTCACAGAGCCACCGAAGCTCAGGTTCTCTCTCTATTTCTTCACTTAATTTCATAGTATGTATCCATTTTTGATTCAAAGTTAGGGTTTTTCCATCTCCATTGTTCTGGGTTGAGTTTCTTACTGTTTCTTAGAGTTACCGCTGAATCTGAGATTTGCTTCTCATTCATTGATGTGATGTTATGCGATGACTATGAACAAACACTGTCTTCTATATTCCTAACGTCAATCTCTCAAAATCATGTTTTTATATGGCAGGAGCGATTGGCTAAGCTTGAAGCTGCTCTTGCGTCGACCAAGACAGGTTTTTTTGTTCCCACTAATCTCTGAATTCTGATTGAGTTTGATCTTTTATCACTTATGTGTATGTCTTGAAGCTTATATATTCTCAGTCATTCCAGATGCAAAACTTCAGGAGGAAACCTCTGAGATCAAGTCAAAGCTCGAAGAAGCTAACGAGACAGTGAAGCAAGAACAGATTAAGGTGGTAATCTCTTTAATGATCGATCACATTGTTTCATTACCTTTGTTTTTATGTGTTGGTTGCATAGCTTGTTTTGGAGTTTTGGACTGACTATTGATTCTACTAGGTGAAGGAATTGACTATTGAAAACGAGAAGCAAAGGTACCGTATATTGCATCTTGTGCGGGCGCTTAAGGATGCTGATGAGAAGCTTGAGAAGTTGTCAAAATGATTTGATTCTTTTGTCTCTCTTATTGTGATGCGTTTTTTCTGAACATCCTTACAAAGGAAATGATATCGTACTCATAATCTAATGATATTTTGATCAATTTGTGCACTAGTCTTGGAAGATATATATGTGTATATCTCGACCTGTGTGCTAGTGTCTCATTAGAAACTCTGCAGTTTGCAGCTAAAGCAATATCGATTGGTGATTTACTAAAGCGAGTAACTGTACCTGTAGTGTGATCCAAAGATAGGGAACATAGTTTACTCCACATTTGAAGTAAGCTTGTTATATATTCCTGGTATGAACATGAAACATTATTGCCTACCAATCTGTAGAAATCCGTTATGAGGTTAGCTAAAGGTTTCAGCCGATTTGGTTAGCTATTTACGCGGATTCGTCTTTAGTCTTTATTGAGCTTTTTCAGTTCTTTTACTATGACCCTTAAGCATTGGTTATTATATCACTGGAGTTACTGTGCTGATATCTGGCCATCTTCTTGGTTGATATTAGTGGATTCACCTTGCCTGAATGGTGATGCTTTTCTGCTTTCCGTTTCTGATGAAACCTTTGTTGAGGGCTAGATTTCTGCTGCATTTTATTGGGAATCACATATGGATTTGGAACACACTTTTTAGGTTTGATTTAACAAGGCATTGCTTAGTGGCCTTTGGCTAGAGAAGCAAGTATGTAATCAGCTCTGTGGTAAAAAGGTTCATAATGTCTTGATGTGATTGATCCTTCAGTTCTTGAAATCTTATTCCCTGGCGTAGAGCAAGAAGATGATGCGCGACACCTATAGACACAATTTGATGTAAATTTTTCTGTCTTGCCCGTGGTTTTGAGTGTTTTCTAGATCTTTACTGAATGCTACCCTGAGAAGTTCCCGGAGATGAGTTTGTTTAATTGGATCAGACATTTGGTTCGTAATCAAAGGATGAACATAAATTGTTCTTCACCTCCCTCTCTTTTGATTTCCAAAAGAGACAATGAAACACTAGGATTGGTGAATGCGAAATCTCTGAGAAGTCTAAGGTGCTAAGTCTGAGTCTCTGAGAGATGCTTTCTTCCACAGGTTGAATATCAACGATTCAAATAACAACAAAGAAGAAAAGACTTTTGAAAGAGCAATTTTTGTTTTTAGGCGACGACCAAAGTAAAACTTTGATTTATATCCAAAATTTGTCCCACAAAAGGGACCACAGGTCCACAAGCCATAGAACCTTAAACAAAAGAGAGAATCACAATTCCAAAACACGACAAGTTTTTTCCAGAAATCAAAAGATTGGGTTGGTGGATGGTATCCACTGGATACACAAAGACAAAGACAAAAAAAATCAAACCCACACCCAAAATATTTATAAGAAAAAGAAAAAAAAAACCGGGTAACGCAAGACGTGTTAGATTTTATACATATTGAAATCAGATCACTATCCCGGAATTATAAAACCAAAAAAAAAAAAAAAAAAAATCAAATCAAATATAGAAAAATGACGTAGCAAGTGGGTCAGGTCAGGCAGAGTCAGAAGGACCAGAAGGTAGCAACTCATAGCCATCGTGATGACGGTTCGACTCAACCGGTATGCATTTAAGAGCAACGGCTAGAATCATGCTTAAGGAACCAATAAAAATGCAGAGAAGCCAATGTTGCCAGCTCAAAGGAACAGTGCTTGCAAATGCTCCAAGGAACTCAACAATGATCACTTGGAATCCAACTGTTGCAATCATTACCGCTACAAACACCCAACTCTTGAACATTCCTTTAAACACGTTTATCTTCTCTATCTCTCGACTGTTTACCTCGTTAAACACCTGTTTCGTGCAAACCATTTTAGTGTTGTTATCTACATAAACACTTAAAGTTTCTTTGTTTTTGTGATGAATAATAATGTTGTTAATTTACCTGGCAAAAGACGAAGGAGTTGAAGATGATGGTGTTGAGAACGGCAGTTGAGTCTGGTCCGTTGAGGTTAAGTATTTGTTTACCAGCAAAGTTGAGAATACCGAGGACGATTAACTGATAAATGCTTTGACCAATGATGTTTCTCCACATTGCTCTCGTTATGAAGCTTGCGGTTCTACCTATTGGTTGACGTTTCATTAAACCTTCGTTTGGTGGTTCGGTCGCTAGAGCCAATGCACCGAGTGTGTCCATGATCATGTTGACCCAAAGCAACTGCACCGCAGTGAGTGGTGCAGATCCTGAAAGCGAGATACAATGTTGATGATCAGACCAACATAGAAACAATCATTGGTGACTAAATTTGATTATGTGTGTTTGATTTCACCTGTGATGCAAGCAGAGACAAAGTTGATGATTAGAGCAACAACATTAACAGTAAGCTGGAACTGAACAAACTTCTGGATGTTGATATACACAGCACGTCCCCATCTCGCCACATTCACTATCGTTGCAAAGTTGTCGTCCATTATGATTACATCAGCATTCTCTTTCGCGACCTGCGTATAGTATACTCGGGAGTTTAAACATAGAGCACATTCAAATGTATGGAACATTCATAGTTATCGATTTGCCAATGATATAATAAATCAGTAACAGAGAAGAACCAAAGGCTAACCTCTGTTCCAGCTATTCCCATGGCAAGTCCAATGTCAGACTCATGCAATGCAGGAGCATCATTTGTTCCATCTCCAGTCACTGCAACCACCTCTCCAATTTTCCTCAAATTGTTGACAAGTGTATGTTTGTCCAAGGGCAAAGACCGAGCCATCACCTAAAGTTAGAGAGAAAAAAAGGATATTTTGAAGATGCTCTTTAAACATTTCAAGAGACAGATGAGAGGATTAACAATCCATTCTACTAATCTAAATCAGAACCTGAATTTTGGGTAAAATGTCCCTCATTTCATGTGGAGGCAAATCACGGAAATATGAACCTTCTATAGCTACACCATCTGCGGTAAGTATTCCACATTCCTTTGCAATAGCCTTGGCCGTGCTTAGGTTATCACCAGTGACCATACGAACAGTGATTCCAGCAGCTTGACAAGTCTTAACGGCTTCTTTAACACCGGGGCGAACTGGATCCTTGATTCCAACAACTGCGACCAATGTGTAGCCACCATCAGGAAGATCCCCACTGGGAGCTTCATCAAGATCCGTGTAAACCAAACAGAGAGTCCTCAGAGCCTCTGAAGCAAAGCCCTCTATGACTTCAGAGACTTTTGCAATCTTTTCTTCAGATAAAGGAACAGCTTCTCCGTTAGAACCCACAACCTTCTCGCACATTTTCAAGACGATTTCAGATGCACCTTTGCAGAAAGCGCGTACACTGCCACCAGAATGCGATGTAAGAACAGACATTTTCTTCTTGTCTGAGTTGAAAGGCTCGATCTTAAGTATCTTATGTTCTCGGCGTTGCGTTTCAACGTCACCGCCCAAAAGCAAACCAAACTCCAGTATCGCCCTTTCTGTAGGTGAACCCAGGATCTGAGTTTTTCCTTCCTTATCCTTGACGACTTCAGAACCAGTGTTCTGAAATATGGCCTGTATAAGGATATTCTTAACTTGTTCGGATAGGTTCAACTGGAAGTTTTCCTCCTGCCTCTCCTTGATATTTTCACATATCCAAATTTTGTTGACTACCATGTGGTTAGTGGTTAAGGTCCCTGTCTTATCCGTGCAAATGCTGGTAGAAGAACCCATTGTCTCACAAGCAGCCAGATGCCTCACAAGTGCCCTGTCCCTCATTAACTGCTTCATAGCAAATGCCAGACTCAAGGTCACAGCCAAAGGTAACCCTTCGGGTACAGCAACGACTATGATGGTTACAGCAATCGCAAAGTAGTCAAGCAGTACCAGTGCATCTTCGGAAGACCACTGAGCGATACTACCAGAAGTGGCTTTGTCCACAACAAACCTTATGCACAACACCACAAACGTAAGCACTGCAAAGCCTAAACCAATCTTACCTATGATTGTAGCAACCCCGTTTAGCTTCACCTGCAGAGGAGTCTCATCCTCTCCACCCTCACTTAGAGTTTCCATCAACTTTCCCCACTCAGTCCTCATACCAACGGTTGTCACCAGCATTTTCGCAGAGCCGTTTTGGACTTTGGTTCCTGAAAGCAGAAACGGCTTCTCTTTATTCACGTGAGATGGTTCACTCTCGCCGGATAAGCTTGACTCATCTATCTCCAGGTTGTATCCGGATATAAAGATCCCATCAGCTGAGACTCGATCCCCAATAGACAAATGAACCACATCTCCAACAACCAAGTCATCGATGGAGACATGTTGTCTATTCCCATCCCTGGTGACTTGAATGTTAATTTTCTTCTTCTCTCGGTCCAAATCTCTGAACTGCAAAGATTGCTTGTAGTCACTGATTGCAGTAACCATGACCACCAAGATTATACTTAGCAAGATCCCCGTCCCATCATACATTCCCTTTGGAAACCCTTCTGTGGCAACTCCCACTCCAATCGATACTACAGCGCAGACCATAAGGATGATAAGTGTTACGTCTTGAAGCGCTTCCCATACAAACATTAAAAATGATCTGGCTGGTTTCTCAGCATAACGATTTGCTCCATAGATTTTTTCTCTGATGTGTAGTTCACTCGAACGGACACCTTCAGTGAGAGATACAGAAAGTTTCTGAGCAATTCCTTCAGCGCCACCACTGCTTGTCAAGCTCCTTGTGTTGTGATTTCGAACCATAGATGCAAGTTCATCTGGTTCCACATGGAATCCAGCTTGTTTGACCTCATCAGTGAGTTTATATTCACGGTGGGCACCAGCTGAAAGAAATACACAATGAAAAGAAAAGAAAGTCACAAAATCAATCACATAAACCCTGTCACCCACCAAACTCTGCAAATCATGCATCTCTGAAACTCAACAATGCATATCTTACCATCAATGAACTGAAGAGCTGCCTTTTGAACGTAGAAGGCAACCCGTATCTTTTCCTGGGTATGATAAAAAAAGAAAAAGTTGAGCTTATATAGAAGAACACTACAACAACTAAATCATTGGTCTCTAAATAACAGCATTAGAAAACATTCAAACCGCCACGAGGGTTGATTACTTATTTTGTTTCCATTATGCAGAAAAAGGTATAACCTTTCTGCAACACCCGCTAATTGTTGTTGTATGTCAAAGTTTCAGTGATTCAATAAGATACAAACGGAGCTAACATACTTAAAAAATGTCTTTGCCATTGAAGCTAAAACTCAAGATTTGATTTTAGTTGGCTCAATGGTGATTTGTCAATGATAATAGTCAAGCACACACTGTTTTGTTCAATGGTTGGTTTAAAAAAAAAAACTGTCAACATTCCAACTTCAATAGACAAAGAAACATGACCAAAACAGAGGAAAAAAAAGACCAAAGGACTCAAATTCAAAAGATTCCCAAACTGCTTCTTTATTTAATTCACGCAAGTGGGCAAATAAAGTTTGATGTCAGTTTCAGAATTGCTACGGATTCCTTCTCCACGAAATTTCCTCGTAACTTCTTAAAAGCAAAGGTAATTGCACAAGTCGTCAAAAAGAAACACAGTACCCAAAAGTCAACAACTACATGTAATTAGCTAACATGGATAATTAATAATTGAGCTTAAGATAAAATAACCTGTAACGATGAGATACTAAGATAAATTGGTTGATTTAATTGGGAAGACGAAAGCATGACCTAAGTATTTATGTCATTCACCAAGCCGTAATTAATATTAATAACTCCTCCGTTACACATTGTTATCGTAATTCCAATTTCGTCATGGAATATTCAATATTCCGTAAATTAAGAAAAAATTATATCAAAGGTTTGAATTGAGCAAAATAAAAAGTTTATAGGTCCACAAGGAAGAAGAAGGGAAAAAGGGGGATTATTTTCCCAATATCAGAAGATAAAATTAGAAGGATTATTTAATTTATTTTGCATCTTCTTCTTCTTCCCTTTTATAAATGCTTTTGGTTTCGTAGGCTAATCGGAAAACAAACAGAGGAAGATGAAGAAAAGAGCTACAAAAGACGATTTGTTTGACTTTGCAGAAGAAAAAAAAAAAAGCACAATGGCGAAATTTCCTAAACTCAAGGATCGTATCGATTTTCTCCAGGCATTTTCTCGGGAAACCAAACATTATCCAGATCACAAAAACCAAATTGAAATAAGAAATCGAAATCCCATAGACACAAAAAAAGAAAAAACACCATGGAATCGAAGGAGAGGAAAATAATCAACAGACCTGGATATCGCTTCTCTTCTTCTCATTCTCAGCGAGTTTTTCGAGATTGCTAATCATACGAAAACGACGAGCCCGATTTTTCACAATAGAGACTGAAGATCTCCATCGCTGCCGAGCTTCGAGCGACGGATTCTTAGCATCGACCTCGAAATCCTTTAGGAGATTAGACATTTTTTTTTCTCCACCAGAATCTGATCACTTCTCTCTCCGTTTACTTTTTCTAAGAAATAGAGAGAGAGAGAGAGCTGTTTCTACCGTCGCGAAGGAAGGTGAAGAGAGATAGAGAGAGAGGAGTGAAGGATTGTTCGTTCCTATTCTTTATGCGAAATCGCTCTCTCTCACAACGTGAGAGTTTGTTGTGTGCGTGTGTGTGAGTTTTTATTTGGTGTCCAAACCCGGATTAGTCGGGTTAACGGGTTTTAAAACCGGGTCGGGCCGTCATTTCGGATCAATTGGGTCGTTTTATTATTTCATTTTGACCCGATCTCAACCTCGAAGAAAGTCTTACGTCCTCTTTTTGTGGGGGAGAATTAAATATTAAATATTAAATAAATAAATCGTATTCAATATCCGACCCGATAAATTAGCCGAATATTCGGCTATAAATATGCATTGGTATTTATTTTTTCAATCTTTGTTTCGCTAAATTGACAAAATATATGTGTAACTTTTTTTTTTGTCGGCAATGTGGGCCACAACGGACCGGCCCACTAGCCCAAACCTCACCTAGGAGGCATTAGGGTTCGAACCCTTTACAAGAAGGTGCCAAGAGTAGTGGTGGAACCACTAGCCTACAAAGGCCTCGGCATATATGTGTAACTAATTACCCGATTGTAGATAGTCAAATTGGAGAATTGGACAGAACTTTTCTTGAAATAATTTGCAACATTTAAAAAATAAAAATAAATCAATTAATTTCACATAAAAATAAATTAAAACATCACTTAAAATTATAAATCTCTTAAATTCATTGAAAGTAAAACAAAGGAGTATTTGATAAGATTTATTTCATCTTAAAAGATACTATTTTATAGTAGATTTTGTAATGTTAGTCAAATTAACAAATGTCTTCATTGTTTTTAAAAGATATCGGTAACTCAATCGATTTAGTATAGACATGGTTATTTCTGCGAATAAAAATCAATGTATGATGATCACCCTTTATTTTGGTGTGTAATCCATAATTAGAAAGATTTTTTTTTTTTGATTAATCCATAATTAGAAAGATTATCATCCATAAATCCCAACCGAAAAGAAAATTACAAAACCAGAAAATACTTAAAGTAAAGTACAGTAAATGGATTGTTGCTTTGAAGGTGAGTGGACAATATTGTATTAGCAAGAAGCCATCCAACTTGCTCTGTTTTAAGGTAAATCATCTCACTTTATGAGGCTGCGCTTCCTCTACCAACCTTTTTCTCTCTTTCCTTAAATTTTTCATTTCTTAATTTAAAAAAAAAAAACTTTTATACATTTCCTCACCAAAATATTCAAGACTTTTTGTTTCTCTGTATGCAAGTCCATATACTAAATCAACTATTTTGCTATTAAACGAATATGAGACGACAACAATCCAAAGTTTAAACTTAGGATTCAAGTATAATAATACCGTTCTAAACAAGTTGACAATAAAAAATACATGTTGATCATAAATATAGTACCTTTAAAAGAATATTCATATAAAAATATAATAGATCGATTACAGACATCTTTAGACTTGAGAACAATCATATACTATCATAAACAATTCTTTAAGAAAATTATAGAGGATTCAGAAAGCTGGTCAATTTAAAACAAACTATGGGGTAAACTATATATATATATAAGGTTTATGTGAGACTGAAATTATTAATGTAAGAAAAGCTTAGGCCCATAGTCAGAAAATTGCATTTAAATGTATTAATGGAGGGCTTCATAGCTGTCCATTGGTTTGCCACCCATGTTTGACCTAGTTTCTCCCAATTAACAAAGTCTTATTTAACAAACAAAATAGTATTAAGTCTTCTTTATTTAGCACAACAAATATAAGTAACAAGTCTCTTTCGGATTATTTCCCAAATATGTCCCTGATCCAAAATATGGATTTCCTATTTTGGAGGAAATAGGAAAAGAGTCTCCCCAAACCACAACGAGATATCTATCCATGGATCATATGGTACATATGGAAAGAGACATCACCTTTAGATACTTTTCAATTCGAAAGACTTAAAGAGGAGAGCTGGCGACTTGCGCAGGTAGAAGAGGACGATGTCGAGGAGGGAGAAAACTCTCCACAAACCACGACAACCACACCTTCAGGGGACCCCCAGCTCCCAGTGTGTCAGGGCGATGCGTCATGGGTGGACCATAAGCCCACTAGCGGATTGGAATGCGGTTTAACCGATACATCAGGACAAGTTCACACCGGCATACGAAGTTATCGGAGGAGCCTATCGGCCTTACATGCAGAGCTAGGGCAATGGACTGTCTAAAACAAAACAGCATTTCTTCGATTCGATTTTAAACAGACTGCTCGGGTTAGTGAAGATGGTAGACGAACCGTTGAACTGGCCGGCGTTTCAGGCAGAATTATACTACCTTTACAAGCTCAGAAATAACTTTGCGATTTTCCGATTATCCCTTATTCCACGTTATTGTAATGCTTATGCCGATGCTCTTGCAAAAGAGGCACGTGGACGCAGCTATATCTTTTTCCACGTAGATTTCGATGAACCGGTAAAGGTTACTCCAATTGAAGCAATCCCTACCGACCAACTTTGATTTAATATATGGAATTTGTTGGAAAAAAATATATAACAAGTCTTTAAATTTTATTTATTCATACTATGATAATAATAAGTCTGCCACTGTCCAGAAACAAAACCCCCTTCCCACTATTTCACATTCTTTTGTAAGTCTTTTGACTAAATTATTCAGAACAAAAAACATTTGACACGATTAAGAACTACACTAAAGACAATATTCTAACCATTGCAAAACCATACAAAAGAAAATACAGTTTTTTTTTTAATCTAATGAAGCGGATTAAGAGAAGGAATGTGAGAGAAACATATGTAAACCAATCAAAATCATGGTACCATTTAATCTGAGTCATGGCAAGAAATGCTCTCAGGTGAGATTATGATCAGTTCAAGCCATTATTGATTGCACATGGAGTGTAAACAACTCACAGCTTTAAAGACTATCAAGCTTGTATAGTACTGCTCTTGATCCTCCTTGTTACAATGGTATAAAAGAAAGCTGGTTAAGCCTTTAATAGTCCCACTTGGTAATTTAGTATTACTCCAATTTGCATCTTGTAGTTAAAGGGTCCAAGATCCTTGAAGAAAGAAGATATAAAATGGAAAAAAAAAAAAAAAAACTAGCAATGACTTTGAATATTTAGTAATACAGAAAAATTGGAGGAAGAACGAAGATATTGATACCTGAAATTATGGAAATGAAATCGAAGATTTATGTTACAAACTTTCAGATTGCATGAATTTGAACGAAAAAAACAAATTTGTCACTCACGAAGCTATTATGCTGAACCAAACCGGTCTTGAGAACCTGGACCGGTTTGAGTATACGCGTTAATAAACCGGAACAAATTTTGCAGAACCGGAATTGATATTTGTCGGGAACCTTGGTACGCTAATCTCTCAATCGTGTCTTTATCTCTCCACAGTAAATTGTTGCCTTCCAATAGTCGTCTTCTTCCACATTCCAATCTGAAAAATCCGATCGGTGAGAGAAACCCTAATTTCGAAAGAATCTCACTTCTTGGATTCCTGATTTCTCTCAATCTATTGGTTTTCTAGGGCTCGTTCGAGATTTGTATGATAATGGATGGAAACAAAGACGATGCGTTGAAGTGTCTAAAAATCTGCAAAGATGCAATGAAAGCTGGAGATCGACCTCGAGCTTTGAAATTCCTATCAAAAGCTCGTCGTCTAGATCCAGATCTTCAAATCGCTGATCTTCTCTCTGAGCTTAATAATCAGTCAGAGGAATCAGGATCGAGGAAATCGCCTGGATCTGCAACCGGAGCAAAAGATTCGCCGGATTCTTCAGATCGACCTTCTTTACGTCAACGTGGAACGTCAACAACGTCACCGTCTTCTTCTTCGAAGTCATACACTGAAGAACAGATCTCGATCGTGAGAAAGATAAAATCGAAGAAAGATTATTACGAGATCTTAGGTCTTGAAAACAAGTGTTCAGTGGATGATATAAGAAAAGCATATCGGAAACTCTCGTTGAAGGTACATCCAGATAAGAATCAAGCTCCTGGTTCAGAAGAAGCTTTCAAATCTGTATCGAAAGCGTTTCAATGCTTAAGCAACGAAGAAGCTAGGAAGAAATACGATGTTAGTGGTTCCGATGAACCAATCTATCAACCACGAAGATCTTCTGCGAGGAGTAATGGATTCAATGGTGGATACTACTACGAAGACGAATTCGATCCGAACGAGATTTTTCGAAGCTTTTTCGGTGGTGGAGGAATGCCTCCCGCGACTGCTCAATTTCGAACGTTTAATTTCGGACATAGAACAGCTAATAACAATCAAGCTCCTGATGCAGGTTTCAATGCTCGTATACTTCTCCAGCTTCTACCTGTTATACTTATACTACTCATCAACTTCATGCCTTCTTCTCAACCTGTTTATCAATTCTCTTCAACGTACCCTTACCATTACAAGTTCACTACACAGAAAGGTGTTAATTACTTTGTGAGATCGTCGAAATTTGAGCAGGATTACCCGCGAGACAGTAACGATCGATACACATTGGAAGAACAAGTTGAGAGAGATTATGTGTCTATACTTAGTCAGAATTGTAGGCATGAGCTGCAGAGGCAACAATGGGGATTTATTCGCGAAACGCCTCATTGCGACATGATGCGGAGATTCCAGGAAACTGCTGCTTAAAAAAATCACTCAAGCTAGTACCAATGGGTAATTATCAGCTTATAAAAACACTTCATGTCGAAACTGATATATCTTTTTGTTTATTGTTTTGGATTATGATGCTTTAGAACTTAACATACGATCCTTGGATTTTGTGTATCTCGTAATTAAGATTTTGCTTTTGATATTAAAATACTTTGAGCAAACAAAAAGGAAATCAAACAGCTTCTTAAGATCCTACTAAGATATCCAAAAAAAGTTACTTGAATTTCTTACACTCAAAAGCTTCGAGCAACTTTCTCGTACAAGTCTCGAGGCCAGTTCCGGTTTGTGTTGCTTGCGAGAAACCCAGCAATCTGCGAAAGAAACAAAGATATCAATTCATGAATAAGAAGCCTTATCATGATCTATCGTGACCATGTATATGTTTTATGTTTTATTGTTATGTACCTTAGATCTCATGGCCAGGATTGATCCATCACTGTCCCGGACGTTATCCAGGCAGGTCATAACCACCTTAAGCAAGTCAGGAACACATGTCTGGAAGTAAGAGGATGCTCTCTGGTACTCGTTGGGGGTTGTGTCGGGCAATCTTGGATCGAGTTGAAGGAAGGGGAGTTTCGCGACTTCTCTCAAGGCGTCTAGATGGTTGCCTAGTCTGGCCAACTTATGGATCGACAGTATTGCCTCAAGCTCTCTTAGTATTGTTTCTTGTTCCATGACTCGATCTCTTTCCTGGACACTGGTATACAAGAGATTGACACTTCTAATGAGAAACCACCTAT
The DNA here is from genome assembly GCA_964056655.1 of Arabis hirsuta. NCBI lineage: Eukaryota > Viridiplantae > Streptophyta > Magnoliopsida > Brassicales > Brassicaceae > Arabis > Arabis hirsuta. The sequence continues at coordinate 3,272,790 of OZ053308.1, read as the reverse complement.
TCCACAAATACAAAACCTAAGACAAGTAAATGAATGAATATACAGAGTCTGTGATTTACCCGACTTCAGCATAATATTTGTAGGTACTGAGAATATCGTTGGCTGAAATAACAAGCCCTGCTGTTCGGCTTTCACCATCTGACCTTCCACGGATAAGAGAGCAAATGGCTTCAGATAGACACTTGTTTATTGTTTCCAAGGCAGCCGAAAAGGCACCAACTCTCTTCTGTATTTCTATAGACTGCATTTGATAACAAACAGTTAGGCGCTTATAACATGGAAAGCATTAAGCAATTGGTAAGTGAAATCACTTCAGTTGAACAAAGAACCAATCGACAGTTTACTAAACATGTTTCAGGTAGTTAGTGAATGACCAAAAAACTCAAAAGCTACTTACTTTTTCATATAATCCAGCTTCTTCACATTGATGCGCAGCTTCTATCAAGAACTGCTGCCTCCATTTTGAATCAGGTAGAAATCTTCCAAGCTCGCCTTCTTCACCAGAACCTCTAGCACCAAGCAGAAAGTAAATACCACCCTCTCGTAACAAAATCTCAGTCAGTAGTTGCTTCAGCATCAGGTTCCTTTGCCTTTGTTGATCCACATTACTTCTTCCAGACCAAGCTAGTTGTCCCCCACCTACTGCAATAGCAGCTTGTGTGTAGTATTCCAACGTTGTTTGCAGATCACTGTGATGCAAATACATCGACCCATATTGCCTAATCATGCTAGATGCCTCGGCATTAGCATCCATCACACTTAGTTTGTGCCCAGATCCAGATCCTTCAGATAAAACGAAATGATCCACTAACGAAATGGCTATATGGACAGCATCAATGTTATACCCTTCATCTCCTGCTTCTTTGGACATGTGCATGATTGCTGGTAGTAACTGAACGCTAAGAAGCAGAACATATGGATATACCAGAGGGTCTTTGCCATTCTTAGTGTAATAAGAAGGCTCAAATTTATTAAGATAAGCCTGAAGATCATCTAAACTGTAAGGCACCAGGCCATCGTTGAAGACCACAGATGAAGATCCACCAGCAACGTCACGTATGCAAGATAGCTTGAACCAGAGAAAATCTTCTATTGTGTTAAAGAGCGTCGAAAATTCCCTCAAGATGCGATCAATTTGCCTTCGGGAACCAGATATGATAGTGTAGAGTAGGAGCTTCTTCTTGTCATATGTTGTTTGGCCCAACCGATCACCCATCCTAAACAGTTTCTCACATTCTTCAGAAGCAATAGCAGCGGTTTCTGTAGCCACAGTACCACCTTCGGTAATCCACTCTGTAAGCTGCCAAAAAAAGAAGCAAATTAAGAGCCGACTCTAAAAGTTTAATGTAGGTTATTAAGATCTAAAGACATACCAGAGGAGCGAACTGTTGAGATGACCGAGATGATTGGGCGATTTCTCTAGCCTCATCATAATAACCAGTTCTCAAGCAAAAATATATCTATAACCAAAGAGGTATATTAAATCATCTCTTACGTTGGGAAACTTGAGAAAGCAATAAAAAGGTTCTGTAGTTCAACTTAATAGTCGAGGACAAGGGTGAAAATTTAGAGCATGAGGGAAAATTATGCAAAACCTGCTGCCAAGTAGTGTCAACTGGAGGCTGCCTAAGAGAATCACCTGAATCAAAATCTAAAATCCTATAATCCCTCAGACGAATCTGCACATTATTCAAAAACAGAATCAAGAAATAACCCAAAGTAGATGATTGCCACGAAAAAAATCATGTCTATATATGTGCTTCGTGTTACTGTTACACTTATTGACTCTATGGCACTAACCCGAAGGAAAGCACGAATTTTTTGCAAATTTCCAACAGATCCACCAAGAGCTGCCTACAACAAGATTAGAAAAAGGGGTATAGACAGGTTATGATTAACGCACTTAAGCTCAGACTGAAAGATCAGGGCACCTTTTCAAAAAGCATCATTGAAGTTATTAAAAAGATGCATCCAGACAAATGTAAAATGCGTTAAATAACATGTACACGCAAAACAAATACAAGATAGAAACGAGTACCTGTGTAGGATGACTTTGAATGGTATCCATTATATGTTTCTCATGCCCACATTCCAAGTGGCGTCTTGCACCTATCACGAGGGACATTCTTTTGGAAACACCCTGTTGTACTGCTGAATCTTCACCTGTCATTGTCTGTTTTTATAGATTGTTAAAGGCCTTGGAAATGTAAGAACGGTCCTTAAAGGTGCCACTTGTTGGAAAATGAAACTTCCAATAAAAAGATAACCTGAATAAGTTGCCATATTTTCTGCATGCCGACTGATTTTCCACGAGCCATATCAATTCCTAGACTTTCATAAGCACTCTTGAAGGATATTGCAGGCTACACAAAAGCATGAATGATAAATTAGTAGGAAAATCCTTACAAGTTCAACTAGTTTAAATTGATGCTGCACCAAAGGAAATCATCATCAAAAGGTGGTGAATGGTGTACAGAATTTATGAAAAATCTAGCTCAAGTAAAAAAAGTAGTAAGAAAAATGCATAATCTTCAGCTGCTATTATCAAACAGGAAGTCGTTCAAATTGCACCACTGTTATAGAATTTACAAGGAGATACAGGAAGCCATACTTTAAATGGCAAGCCTCGTTCTCTTGAAGAGTTTAGTTTCTTCACAACCTCTGCATAGGCAGATTTTTTTTTCTCATGAATGGGCAGAGACGCGAGTTCTGTTCTAGGTTTTGAAGATACTTGAGGACTCAAAGCCACAGGTACCAGTTGACCAGAATGAGTGTCTCTGTTTCTGTCGATCATTTTGGTCTTCGGTGACATTGAAATTCTGCTAAGGCTTTGAAGGAAGTCACGTTTTTCTTTTCTACAGTCCTCCTACCAGAATCAAATTTTCACATTAAATCTATGAAAAAGGACATGAAATCAATTCAGAATAAGCATCCTTCTAATTAGCAATAAGCAACACAGCCAGCTTCAAACAAATCCTTTGCCGGGAATTTCCAAATTACAATACCATATATATGTAGGGATGAAGAACATTCTTCCGTTTCACAATTACAGTCTTATGCTAATATTTTACGAATCTTTATCTGCAAAAGCATAATGAGAAGAAACAAAAGCGAGGAAGAAAAAATCTAAAACCATTAGAAACAAGACTAACAGGAAGGCAAACGAAGTGACGGTGACGGATCAAACTAACATGAAAATCAAGTCAAAAAAAATATATAGATAGTCTCAATGCTGACCTCCAATACTTTCAACATGTAATCATTAAAGCTTCGAACATTATCCTTTTGGGCCTCCTGTATAGCTGATACCATTGCCATTTCATGAACCTAGAGACAAGAATCATGCATATAGAAAGATCAATGACTCCAGAAGAATCTATCTGTAATCTAAACTAGGGACTTTTCAAAGAGCATTTAGATATATAATACCTGCTGGAGGTATTCTTCAACACTTGTTGTCTCGGCAGGGAATACATCCTCAAATGTCGTCTTTTACAGACCGAAAAAAGAAAAACAATTTAGGCAAAGGTCATTCAGTAGCACCGAGTATAGTAAAAGGGCTTGTTATATTACAGTAACCGGTTATAAACCTGCGTTTTAGACGACTACAATAAGTATCCGACGAAAGCCAACATCTACATTTCCCCAGAGCAAATCCACCAAAACACATAGCAATCGTTCAAAGAAACCCCACCAAAACAAAGAGCGACAAAAATTAGGTGATAGAGATAGAACACTAATAGAATGCTCACCTTCAACTCAAATGACTTTAGATCACGAGACAATTGATCTGCATCGATTCCCTCCCGTGCAAGTAGTCTGTGACATCCAACCAATAATAAAGTAACAAAAATCATCACTCAGCTGCATAGCTACGCAACAACAAATTCTGAAATGATCGACCAGGCAATTCTACTGTGTTTGGTTCTTTGAACATAAGACCTAGGGATAATCGAATTGGGAAATAGTACCTTGTGGCAGCAACAGACTGTGAAGGAGCTTCGTTTCTTAGGGTTTTAGCTTTAAGCTTTCTCGACAATGCTTCCAATTGATCCAGATTTCTCTAAAACACACACATCAATATCATTTCGAATCAAGCTCCTTGGGATAAGAATCGCATAACTAATTCTTCAATCCAGAGAGACCAAACAAACGGAGAATCGAAATCGGAAAAAAAGTGGTGGTCAGTGAAAGAACCTGAAGAGGAGGAAACTGAGCCGAAGGAGCCGCTTGCTCTAGAAGCTTTGTTGAAGAATGAAGAAGATCAGTCCATCCACTCATCTCTTGGTCGTTCGCCATTGATACTGGCTGGATTCGAGCTCTGCAGCAGGAGAAAGAGAAAGCGAATGTGAAGGGTTTATTCACGATTTGAAACTTTTTAAATCATTTTTTTTTTTCATTTACTCTGAAAACAAAAAAATTGAAAGTATCAATTCGCGGTCTAACCCGGTTCGGGTCTTGATTTCTTATTTCTCGGTTAGGTATAATAAAACTCAAACCAAAGAAGGCGGAAGCAGACGACACGACACGCGACCTTCGGGTTTGAAGCCTTTAAGAGACAGATTTAGTTCACCAACTGTTCGACGAATTGTCCCAGCGAGTTTCTTCGACTGAAGCGAAAGGGTAATACTTTAAGCTAATGGAGGAAAAAGACTGGGAAGCTTCGTCTTCGAGCGAAAACGAAGCTTGTTTTCTAAACGATGATGACGAAGAGTTTCAATCTAGTGGTTCAGGACCCAGGTTACAATTCAGGTGGATTCAATTCAGCGACTCGTTTCTGGATTTTACTGTCCGCCTTAAGCTAAGTATTCTCTTATAACAATTTTCTCTGTGTTTGCACAATGTAGAGTAGGATCTTCCAAGGCTCGTTGGATTGCAGAGTTAGGAATGGCTGAAGTAGTGGTGAAAAGAGGGAAACTTTGGACAACAACTGGAATCATTCGTAGCGGAAAGACATATTGTTTCATAGAAGAGGCTCTGTATGTGTCAGACTAAGTTTTTGGATTAGTCTTTACCAAAGAAAAGTGTTTTAGATTACAGCTTTTACTCAATCATATGATGAAGACCCTCCCTTTTATGCATTCTCTTCTTGGGATTGCAGGTATTTGAGTGAAATAGGAGAGTTGCAATTCTTGGGTGATGAGGATGATGCAGTGATCGAATTGAAGGACTTGTATGAGAAAATTGCAGAGGGAAAAAGCGGCTGCTGTTGGGAAAACTACGAGGTTTATCGATACTTAAAGGGTCTAGGTTACATCCTAAGCAGGCATGGAGTTCCTTGGACGTCAAAGGATGCTGCAATTACGACACCAATTGGTGAAGAAGAGTCAGTTTGTGCCAGTGAATGTCCTGAAGACAAGGATATTGTAACTAAACTCTTGGGAGATATGCAGATATGTGATGCAAGAGCGGTGTTTGATGTGTATTTGCCAAACAGCCGGTTCAAGAAGTCGTGTCCTGGTGAACCGAGCTTTGTGGCTTGCTTCTCGGGGTAAGCTTTTTTCGTGAGTGTGAAGTATAAAAGCAAGTTTTCCACTACACTTCTTACTCAATATACTCTCCTCTTTTACAGTGACTCTCCACCAAGCAAAGAAGAAGTCAAAGTTCTGCAAAAGCGCGTAGCTGCACCATTGATGTTCTGCCATATCGCTCAGGGCCGTGCCAGTTTCTTTTCCTTCAGCTCTATAGACCTCCCTGTCTTACCATGAATGTGACCAAAAAACAAAAACGTAATGCTCTTGTATTCTTTAGACAAAGTCACAAAACAAAGTAACAAAGAGTTTACATACACTTGGAGTAACTTTGAGGATGTGTATTCATGAGGTAAAATGTACAACTTTCTGTTTTTCTACAAGGCATACTAAGAATTTTCAAAGTGGCATCAGAAAGAAAAAAATGGAAAGTCAAAAGCTTCCTTGAGTGTGAGAGCTTGTTTTCTCGTAGATTTTGCATGTCCTTTGCCTAGGAATGCAATGCATTTATGTTTTTTGCCTCGGCAAACCACTTCGGTATTATCGTTGAAAGATGTGGATACAAGCTCCTGTATGTTTTTCGTATAGTGTTTTCTGCAACTCCAGTGGCCTTTACTATACCTGCAACACATGAAGTGTACATAAATTAGAGAAAGAGAAGAACTGATCTGATTTTGCTCATGGCCTGCTATTTAGATGGAGATTTAAAAGCAACCTTTGAGTGGTTTCTCTTGATCAGAAAGTCGAGCAATGACATATATGACCGCTGCTGCAACTGATAGAGGAGAGCTACTACTGCAATAAGTAGAATGAAGTTTTTCAAGTCTGCTTACTTATCCAATCAGTTCCAGAAATTACCCAAATAACAAAGGTACCTATTAACACATTCAAAACTTTTCGCAGCTTCGTGAGCAGCGTTAACTGCTTGGCTACACATTCCAAGGCTAGAGCAAAACCGATCCTGCAGATGAATACAAAAAGTCAGTAAACGAGAGATATTAACCTCGAGGTAGGTCCAGCAAAGGCTTAAAGGCGCAAACTCACAATAAAGCCAGCAGCTTTGATACGCATCAACCAATTTTTCTCGATGTTCAGTGTCTTAGCTATGACCCCAATCTCCTTGTTAATATCCGAACGCGTTGCTCCATTGGCAACAGAGAATATTTCTACATAGAAAAAAGGCTTTGAAGAAGCTGATTCAAGCAAGCTACATCGAGAAAATCAAGGAACCAGAATCTTTCAAGTTTCGATATATATACCCCAGATTGACCGAGTCATATCGTTTTGTCGACAGGCAACGTAGATACAAGCAGCAAAAAAGGCATTTCGATTTCTTTTTCTGCTTTTATACTCCACTTTCTTAAAGATCTCATAAGCCTGATTCTACAGATCAAGAACACACACCAATTTCAAACTTCTCTGTATACTAAACTTCAGATTTGTTTATAGACGAATAAGAACATTTACCTTAACTGTTTCAAGAAGACCCAACCTGTAAAAAATCGATGAATCGAAACATTTTAACTTCTCTGTAAAAAAAAAATTCCGTTTCTTCTAAGGAAAAAAACATTACCTATCGCACATAGCTGCAATGGAGACGAGATCGGAGCTAAGTTTCTGCGGAATTCCATTAAGAGAGGACAAGAAATCATCGAACGAGGTCGAATCACCGAGACGAACGGTATCGATCTCCGCTAAATCGACACCTTCTTCTTTGATCAAGTAATATCCAAACTCAAAACCACACTCTGAGCAACTTGTCTTCATCGCCGTGTGATCAATCACAACCCAAGCCTTACTCTTACAGCTCCTGCAACACATCGACATCTTCGAAACCCTAGATTTACGATTCTTCTTCTTCTTCTTCTTCCTCTTCCTTCAATGGAGTCAAGTGTGATATGGAGGGGAAACAAAAACAGAAAAGTGGAGGGAGTGAACAGAATAAACGGTTTGTTTCTCCCATTTTATATATAAAAAAAGGGGTAAGAATCAGGTGTGTTAAGGTGCACGTTAATGTAACAATCGTGACCGTAGCTATCCAGTGGAAGCCATTTATGTTTTAATTGACGGCTCAGAATCTTCAAAAATGCTCATTTATGTTTGAGCGTCTCTATTGGATGAAGAACTTCGTGCCGTTTTAGGGACACACCACCAAAACATGTGCCGTTTTTTGGGCGGCTTGCACAGTTGCACCCTCACTCGCTATCTCACGAGTCACGTGACGACGTACTATTTCGGTAGTCGTGGATAGAGGTGGAATTATTATCCGGATCCGAGATCCGATCCGTTATCTATTCGGAATCGTTCCAAAAATTAGGATATCTGGGAAGTCCCGGATCCGGATAAAAATAGCAAAATCTAGGATCCGTGAAAAGAAGATTCGGATCCGGATAGCAAAATTTCAAGGTCCGGATATCCGGATCCGGACGCATTAAATATATTAAAAACATATATATTATATTTATATTAAACTAATTTTATATATTATATTTATATTAAGCTAATTTTATATAAATAAATATATATAAAATTTGATTTTAGTTTTTTTTATAATAAATTATATTTATAATGAAAAAACCATTTAAAATATTAACTAATAATTTTTAAAAATATATTTTTATTTATTTATTAATTATTTTAATTGTTTTTAATATTAATTTCGGATCCACATATGCGCGGATATCCTGATTTTTGGTTGGATATCTAGAGTCTAGATATCCGGAAGTCACGGATCCGGATTATTTTTTCCACCGATCTGACGATTCCGGATGCGGATCCAGATATCCTGACATTCCAGGATATCCGGATCCGTTCCACCCCTAGTTGTAACACCCGTGAACCAAAAGGTGGAATTTTGGTGGGTGTGTCGATCGACACAGAGGTGTATGTCGATCGACACGGGTTGAAATTGGACCGACAAGTTCGGTTCTTGATCGCGCGGTTTGGCGATCGGTTTAGGGAAACCCTAGGGCACGGGTATTTAAGGGGTCAGTCGCGTTTTTCTCTGGGGTTGGCCGAATTTCAGAGAGAAAACCAGAGAATTGGGAGGATTGTCAGGAATCAAGGGTTGGGTGATTTCTGGGAATTGTTCTTGGGGGATTTGATCGTGAGTGGAGATAGAACGAGATGGAGGTTGTTGCTGTGCTGATTTCGGGTCTGTGAGGACGGAATCAGAGGCTGTTCTTGGTGTTCTTCGCTCGTTCTTCGCGTTCTTCATCCTTTTCAATCCTAATCAAGGTGAGTGTGTGACCGTAGGCTCGTATAAGTATAGGAGGCCAATGGAATACGATTGCTTGGTGGTTTTCGTGTGTTTTGTGTGTGGATATGTGCAGGAGACTCGATAGATCGCATCAGATTCGAGTCGTGTGAGGATTGACTCGATTCTGGGTTCTGCGACATCGTGTCGATCAACACCGAGGTGGTGTGTCGATCGGCACGGGGTCACTGATCATCGACACCTAGTGGTTGTGTCGATCGACACGGTGTATTCCGGACTGGTTTTGTTGCTTGGTCGTGTATGCTTGTTCTGTGATCATCCTGGTAAAGAGAAATTGTGATCGTGGAATCGTGGCGAAGAAGAAGAGATGATTTAGGGTCTCACTTGGATTGTCATTCTCTGGAATTGTTAGGTTGTTAGTCATTAGATATTGTTTATTGATATTGGTTGATTGGTTGAACTGGTTTGCTATTTAATAAAGTATGGAGTTGTTAAACTGGAAATGTTGTTAATGTTTATTGTTCTGCGTTGCTTGGTTGTTGACCCATTGAGGATTATTATCTGTGATGATAATAATCTGGAGAGAAAATTTTTGAATTTTTGGATCCTATTTGTTGTGGGCCTCTTCGATTCCTAATTGGTTCATCTCATTTTTACCTATTTTCTCATTGAATAAATCCTCAAGAAATTAAAAATAAATAAATTAGTTAATCCAAGATCAACTATAATGATGCCTGCATCTTGCCAATCTTAAAAGTTAGCTAGTTGCAAATCTGTATAATGATGCCTGACATTTTACCAATCTTAAAAGTTTTATCTCCATGCTATTGCTATTTAAGTCGTTTGAAAAAGAAGTATATATTGGTTAGTATTACTTTGAACTATGCGTTTACGAAGGCAAGGTTCTGTTCAGTATACTCTCCATTTTCATTACTAGGTACAACGTCACAAAAAGAAGTAACTGAAAGTTTACATACATTAGGGAGTAATTTTGATAATATGCTTATTGATAAGGTGATACTATGTACAATTTCATGTTTTTGTCTACAAGGTATAGTAACAATGGCCTAAAGGAATCTAGAGAAAATGGCCACACGAAAACTTCCTTCAGTGATATAGCTTGTGTTCTCTCGTACATAAAGATCTGCGGACGGTGAAGTTTTTTCATGTCTTTTCCCTCAGCAAACCACTTCGGTATTATCTTCGACAGATGTGGATACAAGTCTTTGTATACTTCGTTTATTGCGGTTTCTGAAACTCTTGTAACTTCCATAATATCTGCAACTCAATTTAGGCGTGTAAACATTTGTTAGTAAAAGAGAAGAGCTCATCAGATTTTACTTGATGGGGATTTAAAATACAAACCTTTGAATAGCTTCTTCTCATAAGAAAGTCGGGCAACGACATATATGACTACCGCTGCAACTCCTAACGGAGTCCTGCAATAAAGAGAAAAAAAGGTTTTTCATATCTCTGTTTACTCATCATCTCAATTCCAGAAACTGTGCAAATTATGAATGCACCTATTAGTAACAAATTGAGTCGAATTTTCCGCGGTTTCTTGAGCAGTTTTAACTACTTGCCTATTTATTTGAAGAGCAGAGCAAAACCGCTTCTGCGGATGAATAAAATGTCAGTAAGTAACAGAGAGAGAGAGAGATCAATGCAGCAAAAGCATAAAGGCACAAAATTCACTGTCTCCTCATCAGCTCGGAAATGCATCAACAAATCAGGCTTGAGGCCGAGTTCGGAAGCTAAGGACCTAGTTTTATTGTAAATTTTCGATGCTATAGCTCTATTGGCAACACATTTTATTTCTATATATAATATAAAAAAACTGATTCAACTTCAATAACATCAAGCAGGATCAAAATTCTTTTCAAGTTTCAAATTGAATACCCTCAAGAGACAAGGCCATATCGTTTTGTCGGCATGCAATGCAGATACAAGCAGCAAAAAGGACTTTTCTTCTCTTCCTTCTGTTTTGATTCTTCCACTTTCATAAAGTTCTCATAAGACAGATTCTACAAATCAAAATTCCACTTTACTCTATAGTACCAATTACTAACCCATTCGTCAAGATTTGTTTAAGAGACAGAACAAGAAACTTACCTTTACTGACTCAAGAAGACCAAGCCTGTAAAAAATGGACGTTTTAAAATCTGCTCATTGTAACTTTCACACATAAGAAAATAATGAAAACAGGGAAACAAAAATAAACTCTTTACTTATCGGACATAGTTTCGATGGCTGCTTTATATCGCTTTATAGTGGCGATCGAGAGCGGATCGAAGACAGAGTTCTGCAAATTTCCAAGATCATCGGTCTTAGTCTCAGTGGTGTTGATAGAGACGCTATTATGCGAATTTCCAAGACTCAGTGACAAGAAATCATCGGAAGAAGAAGTATTCTTCGTATCGGTTGTGGCGATTGATACCGGATTTGAGCGACGATTCTGCGAATTTCCAAGACTAAGTGACAAGAAATCATCGGACGAGGATTATCCGACATCGTCGAAACGCTAAATATTTCAATACTGATTATAACGATTCCTCTCTGATTGTTTCTTCTTCTTTCAGTGGAGTAATTTCGGAGAAAAGAAAATTGGAGGGAAGTTAACAGAATTAACGGTTACTTGTCCATTTTTAAAGACAAGAATGAAGAAGGGGGTAAGTATTCAGGTGTGTTATGGTGCACGTAAATGTAATAATCGTGAACGTAGATATGAAGTGGGACCTTTGTAGTATTTGATTTGACGGTTCACGATCATGAATTGAACCGTTCTATGGGAACGTCGTGCCGTTTCATGGCGACCACCAAAACATATGCCGTTTTTTTAATCAAGTCTCTAACCATCTCACGTGACAACCTTCTTCGGTAGTTGTGGGCCTCGTGGCCCACCTTAACTTGGATTCCTAAGATACTTCAGTCACTATTGTTGGTCCATCTCTTTTTATCCTACGTTCATTACCTTAATTTATTCCCACAAGAAATATATATCAAGAGTGATTTGGTCTTAAAATATATTTTCCCTTTAATTAGGGGTGGGCGTTTCGATTTTCGATTCGGTTACGGTTCGATTTTTTCGATTTTTTGGTTTATCGGTTTTATAAAAACTCAAACCATATAGAAACCGTTTGTTTTTCGGTATGGTTACGGTTCGGTTTATTCAGTTTTTCGGTTTTTCGGTTTTATAAAAACTCAAACCATATATAAAACGTTTCTATTTCGGTTCGGATTGGTTTCGGTTTATTTCGGTTTATTTGATGATATTTGAAAGAAATAATTTATATAAAATAAAAAATTATCAAAAAGTTAAAATAAATATGAGTAAACAAACATAAAATTTAAAGAACCGAGTCTAAATCAAATTAATTGTAAACTTAATCTTATTAAAACTAGTACATAGAAAGAGAAAACTATAAAAACATTCTTATTATCATTATGAACTTGTTTGACTAAAAAAAATATCAATACATACATTGTAAAGACTATATATAATTTGGTTAAATTAGTATTTAACTAATTATTACACCACTATCTCATTAAGATTTCTTAAACTTATAATAATTCTAAAATTTAAAAAAAAACGAAAACCCAAACGGTTTTACGGTTTTAAACCGAAACCGAAATTATTTTAAAATGGTAACCAAATGGGTTTATAGATAAAACCAAAATCTAACCAAAAATCTAATTACGGTTCGGTTTAGTTCGGTTCGGTTTGTTTGCCCACCCGTGCCTGCAATGATATCATTTGTATTTTGTAAAATAAATATGGGAAATAATTTTATTATTGCGCATTGTACACAGGATTTCCCTACCGTTTCTAGAATTTACCAGGTCACGTGCATTTCTATCAATCAAAAATTGTAAACAAATGCAAAGGAGAGACTATCTAAATTAGAAGAAACATATCACATGCAATGCAATCTAGTTCATTTAGAGAGGATTGTTGCATATATAATCAAAATTCGAATATTTTGTTCGTAGGAAATAATAATTTATATTGCTGAATCTGTTCCAAGAAACTGTACATATTTGTATTTTTAAAAGTCTTATTAACTCCATGGACTCAAATTAGAAACAACAACTACTCAAATAGTCAATCTACCCTTGGTTAGGTCATGGAGATGGACCCACCAGCTGACCATTCCCATCCATTTATTCCTTAGCGTAAATCACGAATTTTTTTTCATAATTTTTCCTTAACATCCGGTTTACTTCCAGCTAAAGAGGAAATATTTACTCCATCTTAAAGGAAAAAAATTAAAAAATATATATATATGCATCTACATTTATAACACTTTATTGTAACATTAATATTGATGGATCATATTTAATTTTTTGTCTTTTAAGAAAACAAATTAAAATTTTTGGTTAGGAAGCTTTATCTCATAAGAATAAGACGAAAATTTTCTAAGAGAAATTGACAAATATAGCAAAAAAAAAATTATAATTAATTTAGTAGCCAAAATTACTGTTTATATTGTATAATATGTATTATGGACTATTTTGCCTTTATGATAATATATTATATTCTGTTTATTTTTATATAGTATAATACATAATAAATTCAATAAATTTTGTTATTTTTAAAAGTTTATATTTTTTTGGTTTGGATTAAGTATTTTAGTTTTAAGGTTTAGAGGATTTTGAATTTAGTTTTAATATTTAGGTTTTATGATTTAGTATACAACTTTAAAATTATCTGTATTTAAATTCTATGTTATATAAGATAGTAACGATAAAATATATTTATTTTATGTTAGTTGTTAGTTTCTTTATATATGTTTTATATCAATCGTTAGTTTCCCAATTATATTTATTACATGATTATTATATTAATTATAATTTATATTTTAGTTTGTTAGCAAATTGATCCATATTGAAAAGTATAAAGAAAAATAAAGGCCAAAACATAAAAGTAATTTATTAAAGAAAATTCATTGAAAAAAACAATCTTTCAAATTGAAACATCCTCTTCTCAAAAGTCTCATCTTCTCTGTGTTCTCTCTTGGTGTAAGAGAAAGCAGCAAAACCCAGAAAGTAAAAAAGAACGTCTTTAATTCTCATCAGAGAGCACACCAACCCCTCTCTCTCTCTCTCTCTCTCTCTTTCCTTTTTGAAAAAAAATGAATTTTTATATTTTTCCGGTGAACGCTGTTATGGGTTTGCCTGATTCTTAGTCAGAATACCAAAAGTCGATCAGAGGCATCGTAAAAATCGAAACTTTGCTTGTGGGTTTTCTTTAACCGGCAGAAAATGGTGCAAAACCATAGATTGATCATTCAAAATGGCAAAAAATTGAAAAAGCTTAGAGTTTCAGTAGAAGAAGGTGGTTCCGGTGCCACCTCCGTCGTCGTCTCCGGCGGTGGCTACTTAATGACAGCTAAACAGAAGATTCTATCGATTATCTTTATCTCTTTCCTCTCTTGCTGTTACATCTTCACCTTCTCCTCTTTCTCTCTCCTAGGTATCAATTACCTCTCTTTGGTAATTTCTTCCTTTCACAAAATTTTCTAGCTTTTTCTCATCTTCTCATTGTGAGTTTTTCTTGTGCAGAATCGTTTAGGAAAGAAAGTGAAGATTTTGGTCCTTACGAACCCTTCATTGCACCTCAATGTTCAGGAATCTCCAATGGTAAATTTAACTTTTCTAATCTCTTTAATCTTTTTGTAATTACACTCTTTAATGTTGTCGAATATGATGCTAAACAGCATTCTTGTCACTATCTGAATTGTTTATATTGTCTTTAATTTCACAAGTTCCCTTAATGATTCATTTCAAATTACAGGAGAAATTTGTTGTGACAGAACCGGTTTTAGATCCGACATTTGTATCATGAAAGGAGATAGTAGAACACACTCTGCTTCTTCATCAGTCTACCTCTTCACTTCTTCCCTGGAAAACAAGTCCAAAATCCATGAAAAGATCAAACCTTACACAAGAAAATGGGAAACTAGCGTGATGGAAACAGTTCAAGAACTCAATCTCGTTTACAGAGATGCAAATTCTTCAGTCTCTGATGATGAACATAACAATAACATCTGTGATCTGTTCTATAACGTTCCTGCTGTGTTTTTCTCCACTGGTGGTTATACTGGAAACGTTTACCATGAATTCAACGACGGAATCATCCCTTTGTTCATCACTTTACAGCATTTCAAGAAGAAGGTTGTGTTTGTGATTGTTGAGTATCATACTTGGTGGGTTATGAAATATGGAGATATCGTTTCTCAGCTATCCGATTATCCACCCGTGGACTTCAATGGCGACAAGAGAACGCATTGTTTCAAGGAAGCTATTGTGGGGTTAAAGATTCATGACGAGTTAACGGTTGATTCATCGTTGATGCTTGGAAATAAAACGATTCTTGATTTCAGAAATGTGTTGGATCGGTCTTATTGGTCGCGTATCCGTGGATTGATTCAAGACGAAGAGCTCAAGGCAGCAAACAAGAGCGGTAAAAGTGTTCGAGAAGATGGTTTGAAGAAACCGAAATTGGTCATTCTTTCGAGAAACGGATCGAGGGAGCTACTGAATGAGAATCTTTTGGTTGAATTAGCTGAAGAAATTGGATTTTTCGTCAAGGTTTTGAGACCGGATAAAACTACCGAGCTGGCGAAAATCTACAGATGTTTGAATTCTAGCGATGTGATGATCGGTGTTCACGGAGCTGCAATGACACATTTCCTTTTCTTGAAGCCAAAAACCGTGTTTATACAGATTATACCGCTAGGAACCGAGTGGGCAGCTGAGACTTACTATGGAGAACCAGCCAAGAAGATGAGATTGAAGTACATTGGTTACAAGATTAAACCGAAAGAGAGCTCTTTGTACGACGAATATGGTAAAGATGATCCGATAATCCAAGATCCGAAGAGTTTTACTCGAAAAGGATGGGACTATACTAAGAAGATCTATCTCGAGCGCCAAAACGTGAAGCTCGATTTGAAAAGATTCAGAAAACCGTTGTCTCGTGCTTACGATTTTTCGGTTAAGCGAATTGGACCAGTGTATAGTGGTCACTAACCGAATGTTACCAATTAACCGGTTTTTTAACGTGTGTAATATCGTTTTGGAGATGTTACCATTTTGTATAGAGAAATTCATAAACGAAAAATTGTTAGTTTAGGTCTGCTAATCACTCAAAGTTACAAGCTTTTTAGTTTCTGTGAAGAAATCACTAACCGGATAAGACCAACTAAACCTGAGTTTCATACCAAATCCAAATGGGCCTAAAGGCCCAAATATGCTCCTCTTGTTTTATAGGCTCAAAGTCCCAAATATGTTATGAGATTTTTTATTACAATTTTTTTTTTTGTGTATGGCCGTGATTACTAATTGATACCGAGATTTGCGTTAAAAGTTGAGTTTGGATATTGCATAAAAACAAATTTCTTCTTGTATAAGATTGACTTCAATGCAGGAATGATATTCTGTTTGCTATTTTTTTTTCTTTTTTTGCCGGCAAATTGTTTGTTATGATTATCTCATTGAATTTCTTTGGTTTGAAAAAAAAAAATTTCGATTAAACTCATCTAGAAGTCCGACACAAAAAGAAAGTGAAATGGAAAGAAACCATACATAATTACGACAAGTGGCTGGTTCTCTTTTTTTAGAAAGGTTATAAAAATGTCTGGTTAGTAAAAAAAACACAAATATAATTTTCATATCCCAACGCGGTTTCTTGCTAAATATATATATATTTTTTTATTTCGTATATAGGAATTTCTATAACAAAATTTTCCCATAAATAAATTTTCTTTCCTTTCGTGGAAGAAAACAAAAACATAAGAAGTCACGTTATTTTCCGACTTTGGATGGTTGTTATAAATTCCAAAAGAGATACTTTATGCCTTAATGCTTTCCAATATTTAAAACTTTAATGCATATAATCAAATGTGTGATAGCTTAGAGGCAATACATGAAATTAGTTCCTTTGTACTTTGGATTTAAATCTATTTTGGTATAGAGAATTACTTTTTAATCATAATATTCAAATACTGTCTTTGGATACCAAAAAGATTATGAAATAAAGGTTCGAAATTCCCACAGTTTAAAAAAAAAAAGATTTAACGCATAGTATGAGAAACACGGTATTTTTGGCAACAGCTAAAAATAGCAAAATTTTATTCATTTTTGTTTGCCTACCGAAAGTGTTATAAACTACTTATAGTATTATTTTTGAGAATACATCAAATTTATTATTTTTGACTTATATTATTGGAACTATGATGTTTTATTTATTTTCGATTTATTTTTTTAAATCATTTCCAACGGAGATTTTTTAATAAAATCTACCATTTAAAATAATAGAAAATAAAAGTAAGAGAAAGAAGAACCGATTTTTTTTCAAGATACTCTTAAAAAATTTATTTGTCATTTGTCACATTTCAATTTGTACAGCTTTTATTTTTTAACTAAAAATTAATTATATTAAAAACATTAATATCTTATTTTTAAGAAACTCAAATGGGTTTTGCACCGTTGTGGATGTCCTTAAGTTTTTGTAAAAAGAAAAACATTATATCTTTTGTTTTTTAAACATAAAACATTATATCTTAAAATGTCATTTACACTGCAAAACAAAAGTGTTGAGCTGTATTAATATTATTTACTTAAATACTTCCAAATTTGTAAAAATATATTTCCATTAAAATCACTTGTTTACACAAAATCTCACAACCGAACCAACCATTTCAGAAATGAGTGATTTACCAATATTAACATTTTCCTAATGTTCGGATAATTCCAAAACACAATATTTACGTTCTCTATATATAATTTCGGTTACAATAGAAAGTCTTCTTAAAAAGGAATATTTTCTTTTACTAAAAATATAACAAACTCGGTTTGGAGAGAAAGTAATCTTCCTTGTTAGATTTTACTATCTATAGAAAGCGTTAAAGCCACAACTTTTGCTTTTTTCATATATTCTCCTTCAAATAAGGCCACGTTTGGCTATTTTATTCGATCTAAAAAATATCTTTATATTAAGATTGCAAGAAAACGAAATAAAGTTATTTGTTATTTTAGTTTATCCTTTAAAGATACGAGTGTTTATAAAAATTATCTAAAGATAAACACTATAAAATTTTGGCTATGACTAAAATGAGCAGTCCAAATATTTTTCCAATATACAATACACTAAAATTATATCTCTATCCTGAAAACACGATCAACATTTTTCTTGAAGATATAAATAACATTTTTGGGTAGATTTAAAACCGTGATAAAAAGCAAGAAAAAAGAAAACCCTAGTTAGATTTTTTAAAAGCAAATTAGAATTGGAGAAGAGAAGGCAAACCAAACAAAGCGTTATAAAAGGGAAGAAGTGCCAAAAGAAGAAAACAGCCACTCACAAGAAGCAAAGCAAATTAGCAAAGCCACCAAATATGGAAAACTGCTACTTATAGTAACTCCTTCTTTTTATGCAATACCCTAATTTTGGTTCAGTTTTCCTTCCTTTGCCCCTTTCCCAATCGTCATATTTTGATCAAAAAAGAAAACCCAACTCTTTCTTCTTCTTCTTCTATATATACAAAAGTCTCAAAGGCTACTACTTTCCTCTGTATCTCTATCTCTGTTTTTTTATTTCTACAGAGCCCAGATTGATTGATTGTTTCAGAGAAGAATATGGGTAGAGGAAGGATTGAGATTAAGAAGATTGAGAATGTGAACAGTCGTCAAGTCACTTTCTCTAAAAGACGAAACGGATTGATGAAGAAAGCCAAAGAGCTTTCGATTCTCTGTGATGCAGAGGTCGCTCTTATCATCTTCTCCAGCACCGGCAAGATTTACGATTTCTCTAGTGGCTGGTAAGAAGAAAATCTCATGATTTTGATTTCGATACGGAATTTTGCTTTTCTGGGTTTTTTTTGTTCTGTCTAAATCGATTGAAATCAGAGTACAGTGTTTATCGCCGATTCCGTTGTTAATATGGCTAAATCTTAGGGTGCTTGGTGATATATTGTTGGTGGGTTTTGGTTAAAGGACTCATTTTTGGAGAATCGAGATTGTGTCTATGTAAATTTGTAATCGGATTAGTTGTGTTTCGTGTATAAACCCTAATTGTTGAAGGAAATGTATTAGTTGTGTAAAGCGATTGAAAACAGAGTACAGTGTTGATCGTCGAGATATGAGATTTCATTTGCTAGTCTGGCTAAATCTGGTGATATAATGTTGGTGGGTTTTTGGTTTGAGGACTCATTTTTGGAGAGTTGAGATTGTATCTCTGTAATTTGGGATTTGCAGTTGCATTAGTGAGTTACATAAACCCTAACCATAGGAGAGTTTATTTGTTTTGAGAGCTGTGTTTACTTCATCTTTGTGAAGAAAATGAGAATGCAGGAGAAAAGGTTAAGTCTTTCTCATTAGTTTGGTGTAGTGATCAATCTGATTAATTGATTAAGCTAATGGAGAGTTTTTTTTTTCGATTGTGAAGTATGGAGCAAATTCTTACGAGATATGGATACAGTTCTGGATCGACTGAACAAAATCAAAGAGAACAACAACTTCTACTTTGTTCTTCACAAGAAAATGGAGCTGTGGTATATAATCTATAAGCAGAGATTCTCTCTACCACAAACTTTTGTATCCCTTTTTGCTTACTGAGTTTTGTTTTTCCTATGTGGTTGCCGTTGTTGCAGTTGCGGAAAGAGGATGTTATGAAGGGCGAATTCGAGAGATTACAGCTTGCAATTGAGTATGTATCTTCCCTGGATAAAATTGTGTTTGTTCTTGTGTAAAGTTTCGGCTTTTCATTTTGGTTTCTCGGTTTGTTCTTGATCAGGAGACTGAAAGGTAAGGAGCTTGACGGTATGAGTTTCTCGGATCTTATTTCTCTCGAAAACCAGTTGAACGATAGCTTGCATAGTGTCAAGGATCAAAAGGTGAATAAGACAACAAACTAATTTATTCAAAGACTGGAAAAATTAGAAACGATTTGTGATTAGTTCCTAACTTCAAAAGTTTTTGTTTTGATTCAGACACAAATCCTTCTCCGCCAAGTAGAAAGATCTCGGTTACAGGTAATAACAGAGCTCCTCACTGTTCTATCAATTCTTATACAACGTCAAATCTCATATCCTTGTTTCATTTGCTTACAATCAATAGGAGAAAAGAGCATTGGAAGAAAACCAAATCTTGCGCAAACAGGTAAAGATTCATCAAACCCCTTAAATTAGTTCGGTCTGGTCTTCACTATAGATACTGAGGTCAATCTAAATTTACCCTCAGATAGAGATGTTAGGAAGAGGCTCAGTACCAAAAGTGTTATGTGAAAGACCTCAAATTTCTAGCCCACAAGCCGAACCCGAAAGCTCTTCATCAGAAGACGATGAGAATGACATCGAGGAGCACCATTCAGACACTTCTTTGCAATTGGGGTAAACTGCAAATTAAACCCTAGTTTCTTTTACAAGCTTTCTCGTTTTGAGGACTCTGACAGAATTCAAAAAACTTGTCGTTTTGTCTTTTCTTAGATTGTCGTCGTCGGGGTATTGTTCAAAGAGAAAGAAGCCGAAGATCGAATTGCTCTGCGATAACTCTGGGAGTCAAGTGGCTTCTGATTGATCGAACTCAATTACTCTTCTAATTACAATGGTGTTTAGGTTTATCTTGTGTATCCTCCTTGTTCCTGGCATTGTTCTCTTGCTTTCATATCCGTATCAAGTAGAGTTTTCTTTTCTTTTTTTTATGTTTAGGTGAACAATTTTCCTAATTCAAGAAAGGATTTGATTAATCAATGACATTAGATTTTATTATCGAAAGGTCCCAACACAACACACTATTACGTGTGATGAATGTGCCATTTTCTAACAGCTTTGTATCAAACTTTCAGCAAATTCAAACACAACACCTTCTTCAGCTGCCATCACCGCACCACCACCACCACCACCTTCTTCAGCTGCCATCACCGCACCAATGCCCTAAGGGATATGACAGAACATCAAGTTGAATGGTTTCTTTTGCAGGAATTTGATTTCTTCTTTGCTTGGTGGAGAGTCACTGTAATAGAAGAGAGTATATTTTTTTTGGTTTTGAAAAACATAGAGGAGAGTTTATTGAGTAACAAGTTGAATGGTTTCTTTTGATCAAGGGGGATTTGCAGTGTGTCTATGTTGTTCAGTCATGTTGCTCAGAATGTCTCCACAATTAGCACTGAAAAATCACTGGGGCAATTCGTCGAACAGCTCGTGTCCCAGCTAAAATCTATCTCTTAAATTGCCGTCCCGTGTGCTTCCGCCTTAACCGGGTAAATAAGGAATTAAGATCCGAACCTAACCGGATTAGACCGCTAATTGATACTTTCAACATTTTTGTTTTCAGAGTAAATGAAAAAAAAATTGATTTAAAAAGTTGGGTTTCAAATCGTGAAGAAAACCCTTCACATTCGCTTTCTCTTTCTCCTGCTGCAGAGCTCGAATCCAGCCAGTATCAATGGCGAACGACCAAGAGATGAGTGGATGGACTGATCTTCTCCATTCTTCGACTCAGCTTCTAGAGCAAGCGGCTTCTTCGTCTCAGTTTCCTCCTCTTCAGGTTCTTCCACTGACCAATTCCGATTTAGATTCTCCTTTTGCTTGGTCTACTTGGATTGAAGAACTGGCTATGTGATTTTTGTCCCAACGAGCTTGATTCGAAATGATACGTTGTGTGTGTGTGTGTCTAGAGAAATTTGGATCAATTGGAAGCATTATCGAGGAAGCTTAAAGCTAAAACCCCTAAGAAACGAAGCTCCTTCACAGTCTATTGCTGCCACAAGGTATCATTTCCAAATTCAATTACCCCTAGATCTTATGTTCAAAGAGCCAATCACAGTAGAATTGCCTGGTCGATCATTTCACCAATTGTGTGGTTTATTTCATAAGAGAAGGTAGCGTAGCTATGCAGCTGAGTGATGATTTTTGTTATCTTTATTTTTGGTTGGATGTCTCAGACTACTTGCACGGGAGGGAATCGATGCAGAGCAATTGTCTCGTGATCTAAAGTCATTTGAGTTAAAGGTGAACATTTTATTAGTATTCTGTCTCTATCACCTAGCTTATGTTTCTCGGTGTTTTGGTGGGGTTTCTTGAACGATTGCTATGTGTTTTGGTGGGTTTGCTCTGGGAAAATGTATATGTTGGCTTTCGTCGAATACTTATTTTATTCGTCTAAAACGTAGATTTGATAACCAGTTATTGTAATATGACAAGCCCTTTTACTTAATCTTGGTTTTACAGTATTATAGTCCTATGATTTGGTTGCTTACTCATCTGCTAGAGTTTCACATACTTGTCTACTTTTACTATACTCACTGCTACTGAATGACCTTTGTCTAAATTGTTTTTTCTTGTTTGGTCTTTAAAAGACGACATTTGAGGATGTATTCCCTGCCGAGACAACAAGTGTTGAAGAATACCTGCAACAGGTATTATATATCTACCTATTTTAGGTTACAGATAGATTCTTTTGGAGATCATTGATCGTTCTACACGCATGATTCTTGTCCCTAGGTTTATGAAATGGCCATGGTATCGGCTATACAGGAGGCCTAGAAGGTTATTGTTCGAAGCTTTAGTGATTACATGTTCAGAGTATTGGAGGTCAGTACTTTGACTATTAATAGACTGTTCTGACTTGATTTCCATGTTATTTTCATCTGTCACAGTGTCACTTCATTTTCCTTCATTCCATTTAGTCCTCTAATCCTAATGGTCTTAGAGTTTTTCCTCCCCGCCTTTGGTCTCTTCTCATAACGCTTTTGCGCACAAATATTGATAAATTTTATTAGCATGAGTCGGTAAACGTGTTTTTCGTCCCTACATATTTGATGGCTTATGAACAAATCCGGCATGTAAGCAGAATTTTATGGCGGTCAAAATCGACATGAGTAAGGCTAATGATAGATTAGAATGACCATTTATTGAGCATATTCTAAGGAAAATGGGATTCACAGAAAAATGGATCACCTAGACAATGTGGTGTATTACAAAATTCTCATCAACGGACAACCAAAGGGTTGCATTCTCCCACAACGGGGATTACGACAAGGGGATTCGTTATCTCCGTATTTATTTATTCTCTGCACAGAAGCCTTGATTGCTAATTTACGAAAGGTAGAAAGGGAAAAAAGGCTGACGGGGTTAAAAGTATCAAGGGCAAGCCCGACAATGTCACATTATGACAGTTTATTTTTTTGTAAAGCCAATAAAGAGGAGTGTCAAACACTCCAGAGTATTCTTAAGCAATATGAGACAACATCAGAACAACATATAAATTTTTCCAAATCTTCAATTCAATTCGGACATCTGGTGGATTTTAACGGTAAAGGACGAGATACCCCGTGTATCATGGATATCAACAATCAGAGGAATTGGTACCTACTGGGCATACTCGAAAGTCTGGGAGGGGCAAAAACAAAAGTCTTTGCTTTTGTGAGGGATAGATTAACTGATCAAATAAACGGATGGACCTCAAAATTTCTATCAAAGGGTGGTAAAGAGATTCTTATTAAGTCGGTTGTTGCAGATATACCAACGTATGTTGTCTAGTTTCAAATTACCCAAAACTATAACCACTAAATTAACTAGTGCAATAGCACAATTTTGATGGAGTTCAAACGGAAATTAAAGAGGTAAGCATTGGGTAGTTTGGAAAAGTCTATGTCAACGTAAAGACGAGGGAGGTTTAGGCTTTCGGAAAATTGAAACTTTTAATACGGCTCTATTAGCAAAGCAGCTCTAGCGATTATTAGATAACCCTGAGTCTTTTTGTTTGCCAAAGTGTTTAATGGACAGTATTTCCAGAAATCAAATCCGATGGATTCTGGTAAATCGTACTCACCATTCTTTGGATGGAAGAGCATTATATCGGCTCAACCTTTGGTAGACAAAGGGCTCAACAAAAGAGTTGGAGCGGGAACCTCCATTTCGGTATGGAAGGATCTTTGGATTCCGGCTCACTGTCCGAGGTCAGCAATTTCTAAAACAATTAATCATGATCCCAACTTAACAGTCAGTCTTCTGATTGACACCTAGAATAGAACATGGAACATGGAGTTGTTAAACGCGACCATACATCTAGAGGATGTGAAAATAATCCGAGGGATATCGGTGGGAAATCTAGTAAAACCCGACTCTTTAGGCTAGCACTATACAAAGTCTAGCAAATATTCGGTCAAATCAGGATATCAAATAGAACAATGAGATCTGTCTCCAAAATTGCCTACAATATTTGGACCAACTATGCAACTTTTGCAGGCGCAAGCATGGAAGATTCAATGTCCGCCAAAGCTGAAACATTTTATAAGGCAAATAATAACGGGGTGTTTATCAGTTAGTGTAAATCTAATTTCTAGAGGAATCATGTGTGTCAAAGAGTGTACCCGTTTTGGAACCTATGAAACTATTAATCATGCCTTTTTTGAATGCCCCTCCCCCCATGCGTTTCAAACATGGGCACTCTCAACCATCCCTACGGCCACATGTATCTTTTCGGGTTTCCTCTATTTTTACAAACATGGACTTCTTGTTATGGCGAATGCCTCCGGGATATCAGGATCAACGATTTCTAGGGGTGGGCATTCGGTTTTCGGTTTCGGTTTCGGTTCGGTTTTTCGGTTTTTGATAAATAGAGTCCATATGAAACCGAAATTGTTTCGGTTCGGTTTCCTTCGGTTTCGGTTCGGTTACCAAAAATTGAAGTCCATTATATACCGAAATCCGACTTCGGTTTGGTTTTCGGTTTCGGTTTCGGTTTCGGTTTTGGTTTCGGTTTTAAAACGAAAAACCAAATTCAAACACGTACAAATAAAATGAACAAGCAAAAATGCATCAAAAGAGAATCATATTCAAAGAGTTTTGAGTATAAAATCCATAGTGAAACATAAAAAAGAACACAAAATAGAACTAAAAAGTCAATAACTATCCGTAAGCTTAAAATAAAACATAAAGTTCACATACCATGTTCTCTTTTCAAAGTTTCTTTCTAGCACAATCCATCAACTTCAAGAGTAGCTTTTGTGTCTCACAATCCTAACTCTACAAGTGGAACATAAAGTAAAATATGAAGGAGAAGTTTATGTATATAAGTGAAACTAAACGAATGAAAAAATTAAAGATATATTACCTTTTTGTACCTTGTCTTGCAATTCAATGTCTCCAATCAAGTCTTTAATGGTGTTTGTTCTTTTTTCAGTGAGTTTTACCTCGCATACGTTACAAAATTTAGGCTTACGTTTATTAAGGGTTAATACTTTGAGTATCAAATTTTATAATTTGTACCACTTTATAATTAAATTATCAAATTTTATTAAAAAGAAAAAAAATATAATCGGATTATGAAAAACAGATCGATCGATTTTCATTGAAAGATCGGTCGATCCAAAGTTTTGATAAATTATCAAATTCATCGGTTCACTTGAAGATCGATCTGAACTCCAACTCCAATCGGATCGATCGATCCTCCATCTTCTCCAATCTCCATTAACGATTTCTCCGATCGATTTTGGGAAGCTTCGCCATCTCTTACTCCAGACTCAACGGAGGTTGTTACGGACGAGGGAAGCTTCGCCATCTCTTACTCAGATTGTTCTGATTTCGCCGACATCGCGATTCGGGAAACAACCGAGGTTGTTCAACCAACATAAATCAAACGGATTATCACAAGTTCACAACACAAATCTAACACCAAATTACGAACCTGAGATGGTGGTGACAGATTGAGGAGAAGCCGATTAGCCAGTGGTGGTGATTGAGGAGAAGTCGGCGACAGAAATCGGAGGTCATCGCGAGAGAGAAGAAGTCAGAGTCAAGGGAGAAGATTGGGTCGGGTTAAGTAGATTTTCGGGTTTGATTTCGGTTTTTTGGTTTAACCGAAACCGATCCGAATTAAACAATTTTCGGTTTTCGGTTTTCGGTTTAAACCGAAACCGAACCGAAACCGTGGACTCAAAATTTGGCATACCATTCGGTTTAATCCGACTAATCAAAACCGAAACCATACTATTTTTTCGGTTCGGTTCGGTTTTTCGGTTTAAGTTGGTTTTGCCCACCCCTAACGATTTCCATGGATTATGTGGCATATATGGAAAGCGCGGTATGATAAAGTTTTTCGAGGATTGGACCTGGATCCAAATATTGTTTTGCAGAATGCGGAAATAGAGACGTCAGTTTGGGAGAAAACTCAAGAAGAGGACTTCCAAATTGCAAGGCCTAACGATGGGAAAATAGGGAGACAACCGGACTACCCAGGGCTAAAATGTTATATTGATGGATTTTGGAAGGAGACAGATAATTATTCGGGTCTTGGCTGGTACGTCTTTCACGACGATATGCCAAGTGTCATGGGAGCCAAGAATATGTGACGAAGCCTGTCTCCACTACACGCAGAGATTAAAGCTTTAGGATGGGCCATGCAGTGCTTCATCGATATGCAAGACGAAGGTTGTTTTCGCAACAAACTGCTCTGAATTGGTGAAAATGGTGTATACACCAAAGGAGTGGCCGGCGTTTGAAGTTCACATGGAAGAATTATTGAAGCTTAAGGAGAAGTTTTTTTTCTCAGTATCTCAGGTCCTTCGCAATCTTTAACTTTAAAGCCGACATGCTTGCAAATGGTGTCCGAATAGCTAATTCTAAAATTTTTTTATGTAGACTCATCACTACCGCCTTGGTAACCGAACCGTGCTAAAATAGTTCATTATCCCGTTGACAAAAAAAAGTAGAATTTTTTTTACAGTTAAAAAAAGAATTATAAAAATAAATAGTATAAAAAAGTAAAAAAAAAATACAAGGAAATGAAATTTTTTCTTTCATTTGACTTGGGCCCACAACCGGTTATTTGTTTTTTGGTGAAGCCCACAAACGGTTATTGCTTCATTTAATATAATTATTTTAAAAAAAAAATTCTCAATCCCACAAATACGGTTATTGCTTTCTCTTCTGATTCAGTCATCGATCTTGGACGGAAAAATAAAAAGGATGATTGCTAAAGAGCTAATTTTCCGACGGAGCTTCAGCTCCCGTTGTCTTGAAAAAGTCGAAGGACTTTATAGTGGAACTTACTTTACTCGCTGAAGGAGGGGCGGATTTGCTTTACCGGGTCGAAGAAGTCGGCAGTTATGTCCATGTCCCGCCGACGTTCTTCGCTCGCCGTCGAGAGGAGGTTAGGTTTCCGTAATTGGTGAATAGATGCGTTTATGAGTGATGAGTGCTTGCTTAGTTAGGGAGTAAGGAATTTCGTGAATCGATTCTTCTTCGTGATTGTGTTTACTTTCAGATTGAGATCTTTTGATCCTGCGCGGTTATGATCCTTTGATTTTGCGTGGTTATGATCCTTTGATCCTTTGTAACTTTGATTTGGGGGAATCGAGCTTATTTGATTCACAGTAGACCAATCCATCTTGTTCTATACTAATATGCACCTTTGTCTATGATTGTTTCCTCATTGCTGAGATCTCTGGTGGCTTCGTACCTGTTTGGACCACCACCTTCTTCAGCTGCAATCACCGCACCACCACCTTCAAATGCCATCACCGCACCACCACCACCTTCTTCAACTGCCATCACCGCACCACCACCAGCAGCTTCAGTTGTCATCACTGCACCACCACCACCACCTTCTTCAGCTGCCATCACCGCACCTTCAGCTGTCATCACCGCACCACAACCACCACCTTCAGAGTATGTTTGTATGAAGAAGGTTGTGGTGCGATGATGACTGGTGAAGGTGCGGTGATGGCAGCTGAAGAAGGTAGTGGTGGTGATGACAGTTGAAGGTGGTGGTGGTGGTGCGGTGATGGCAGCTGAAGAAAGTGGTGGTCCAAACAGGTACGGAGCCACCAAAGATCTCTGCAATGAGGAAACAACCATAGAGAAAGGTGCATATTAGTATAGAACAAGATGGATTAGTCTCCTCTGAATCAAATAAGCTCGATTGCCCCAAATCAAAGTTACAAAGGATCATAATCGCGCAGGATCATAACCGCGCAAGATCTTAATCTCGAAAGCAAACACAATCACGAAAAAGAATCGATTCACGAAATTCCCTACTCCCTAACTAAGCAAGCACTCATCACTCATAAACGCATCTATTCACCAATTACGGAAACCTAACCTCCTCTCGACGGCGAGCGAATAACGTCGGCGGGACATGGACATAACCGCAGACTTCTTCAACCCGATAAAGCAAATCCGCCCCTTCCTTCAGCGAGTAAAGTAAAGTTCCACTATAAAGTCTTTCAACTTTTTCAAGACAACGGTAGTTGAAGCTCCGTCGAAAAATTAGCTCTTTAGCAATCATCTTTTTTTATTTTTCCGTCGAAGATCGATGACTGAAGTAGAAGAGAAAGCAATAACCGTATTTGTGGGATTAAGAATTTTTTTTAAAATAATTATATTAAATGAAGCAATAACCGTTTGTGGGCTTCACCAGAAAAACAAATAACCGGTTGTGGGCCCAAGTCAAATGAAAGAAAAATTTTATTTTCTTGTATTTTTTTATACTATTTATTTTCATAATTCTTTTTTTTAACTGTAAAAAAAATTCTACTTTTTTTTTCAACGGGATAATGAACTATTTTAGCACGGTTCGGTTACCAAGGCGGTGGTGATGAGTTTACATAAAAAAAATTTAGAATTAGCTATTCGGACACCATTTGCAAGCCTGTCGGCTTTAAAGTTAAAGATTGCGAAGGATCTGAGATACTGAGAAAAAAAAAAACTTCTTCTTAAGCTTCAATAATTCTTCCATGTGGACATCAAACGCCGGCCACTCCTTAGGTGTATACACCATTTTCACCAATTCATAGCAGTCTGTTGCGAAACTACCTTCGTCTGTTGCATATCGATCAAGCACTGCATGGCCCATCCTAGAGCTTCAATCTTCGCGTGTAGTGGAGACAGGCTTCATCACATATTCTTGGCTCCCATGACACTTGGCATATCGTCGTGAAAGACGTACCAGCCAAGACCCGAATAATTATCTATCTCCTTCCAAGATCCGAATAATTATCTGTCTCCTTCCAAGATTCATCAATATAACATTTTAGCCCTGGGTAGTCCAGTTGTCTCCCTATACGGCCTTGTAATTTGGAAGTCCTCTTCTTGAGCTTTGTCCCTAACTGACGTCTCTATTTCCGCATTCCGCAATACTATATTTGGATCCAGGTCCAATCCTCGAAAAGCTTTATCATTCCGCGCTTTCCATATGTGCCACATAATCCATGGAAATCGTTGATCCTGATATCCCGGAGACATTCGCCAGAACAAGAAGTCCATGTTTGTAAGAAGAGGAAACCTGAAAAGATACATGTGGCCGTAGGGATGGTTGAGAGTGCCCATGTTTGAAACGCATGGGGGGAGGGGCATTCAAAAAAGGAATGATTAATAGTTTCATCGGTTCCAATTCGCTTTCGGTTACTGACTGCTATACAATGGTCCAATTCGCTTAACCGAAAAATCGTAATCACGAGACAACGGTTTTTTGAATCTTTTCATATCAAGTTTCACTTTATGGAGCTCGAGATAGATCTTCTTAGTGTAGTCCCATCCTTTTCGAGTAAAAACTTTTCGGATCTCGGATCATCTTCGCCATATTCTTCGTATAAAGAGATGTCTTTCCGTTTAATCTTTGTAACTAATGTATTTCAATCTCAACTTCTTGGCCGGTGCTCCATAGTAAGCTCAGCTGCTCACTTGGTTCTTTCATGTCGGTATAATCTGTATAAATACGGTTTTCGGCTTCGAGAAAAGGAAATGTGTCATGGCAACTCCGTGAGATGGATGACCCAATCGATGATGTCAAGTGGATGGATCATTCTTTACACTTATCCAGACAGTTGGTGAAGAAATCTCAGATAGTTGAAACTGTACTTCCAAGAAGTAGAGGTTGGACACAAGTTTCCCTCTCCTAGTCATCAATGCCCTTGTATGATCCTGAATTTCACAACCATGTGAGTCAAAACAAACACCACACTGCTTTGTCAAACAACTAACAGTCCTCCTCCTTCCATCACCTTGCACACTGTCTCCTCGGTGTTTGTCAACAAAAACAACAAAATGTAAAGAAAGCTTCAAATCCGAAACTCACACAAAGTGTTGATTCACTATGGAGATAAAAATAAAAACAATAACCTTGTTCCAATACTCTGGAAGTCTTCATTGAAGTCACCAATATCCTCTTCACTTTGGTTACCGGAGAATGCTCACTCTTAAATTAGAAAAATTTCTCCCCTAAGCATAAAAGCAAAATCAAAATTCTACTTGAGACAATATGAAGCAAAAAAAACAAACATCAAGGAACCAGGTCCATGAGTATACACAAAAATAAACCTTAATTAAACACCATAATTAGAAGAATAATTGATTTCGATCAATCAGAAGAAGCCACTTTATTTTTTATGTCCAAACGAAAAAGCTTGTATAAAAGAAGATAGGGTTTTGTTTGCAATTTAATCAAAATTGTAGTAGTAATTAAAACACAAAATTCCCAAACCATTAAACGAAAAAAAATCAGCAGAAGAATAAGAGGCCACGTGTCCGTGAGAAGGTTCCAATGAGAAAATGAGATCCACCGTCAACACACACTTGTTCCAAAACAAAAGTCAAATCACCGATTATGGGTCCCACTTTGATTTTAATAGACCCATTATTTTCATTACGATCATGTAGCTACCGTCCGATCACGAATCCTCGCTGTAATCAAGGGACAAGATTTAATGAAGTGGGCCTAGACTAGGAGACTACCATTAACTGCCTTTCTTCATCACGTATATTATCTGACATTTATTTTATTATTTTTCCTTGTATTTTGCCATTTTTAGTTTATAATATGTTACTATGATAATTATGATCAGAAACTCTTACTACTCCATTTGGAGTATTAATTAATTAGATTTTGATTGATTAGTTCGTTTGTTTTTAGCTACTTGGAACAAGTTTTCAGAAACGTCCAACCCCGATATTCTGTTTACAGGTCGTCTGAAGCTATTTTGGGGCTTAAGGCAAAAATTAAAAAAAATATGTTCATTTATTCTATAATTGTTATATTAAACAATACTAAAGTTATGTTTTTTATAAAATTATGTTACCAAATTAATATGAATGATGTATAAAACGTATATAGTATTGTAAAAACATATGATTTAGTAGTGTTATACAAAAATCTAGATATAATTTTTGTTTTCTGAAGAGAAACCATACTATTTAATTACATCAAAAATTATCTACTAAAATGTTGTCGGTTTAGATTGTGCAAATATGATCATTTTTTATTCATTCTATCTAAAATCATTACTAACCGCCGATATTGTAAAAGAAAGTCACAAATATTTTTGAAAACTTGCCATTAAACAATTTAATTTTAAAAATTAGGGTCCTAAAATATATTAAAAAATTAAGGGTCTAAGGCACTTGCCTATTTTGATAGACACTAAGCACGGCCCTGTCTGTTTATATACAAGTTAAAATATTGTACTATTGCATTGGTCACTGAAGAGTGTAGGATTTTTAAAATAATACTAGCATTTTCAAAAATAAATTATATTAGAATGTACTGTAGTATTCAATTCGGAGAATTACTCACCATTTAACAAAAAAATAAAATGTTGCTTACAATTCAACACAGTTCATTACTCACCATTCAAGACTTTCAAGTGTAATTCAAATTTTGAGTATTATGGCCTCAACTATTATACAGTACTTATTGCATTTGTGAATTGTCTAGTAAAACTCGATGAAAAATGATTCTTTTACACAGAAATTAGGGAAAATCACGTTGGAAAACGATATTCCATAAATGATAAATCATGTTATTGATGATAATTAACCACTAACCTCGTGTAAAACCGTTTCAGAAAACGTGTAATGGTTAACCGGTCAAAGTAATTTATTTACATGTGCCTAAACTATTCAACGTTTCACATATAGAATGAGAACGGTCAAACTTTGTTTTTAAAGAAAATTAGGCTCACACTTTAGTAGTAACATTTTAAACAGATTGATTAAGTTTTTTAGCCTCGATGCACTGAATTTATTAAGAAAAGAGCTCAATGAATACGAATACCATTTCTTTATCAGGCAATAACGAACATGTGATCGTACTAGTCATCATATGAAGGCAACATACCATAACCATTTAATTACGTACTCTCTCCGTTTCAAATTACTTGTCATTCTAGAGGATTTCACACAAATTAAGAAAACCATTAAATTTTCAGTTTTACCCCTAATTAATACACTATTTTGTTTGATAAAAGTAATTAATGAGCTAAAAGTTAAGGATAAAACTGGAAAAATTGATCATAAATATGCATTGAAATTGCAGAATGACAACTAATTTGAAACAAGAAAATAAGGCTAGAATGACAAGTATTGTGAAACGGAGGGAATATTACTGAACATTAAATCTTGCAATTATGTAAACTAGATTTACACTTCCCGTGTTGCTCAAAATTTTAATTTTAAACTACTAATATACTCCTTCCGTTTCAAAATAATTGTTATTCTGGAGCTTTTCATACAAATTAAAAAAACATATTAAAAATCTGTTTTGCCCATAATTAATATTTCTTCCGTTCCATGAAAATTGATGTTTTGGTTTTTCCACACAAATTAAGAAACAATTAGTTGTAGTTATTAATGCATTACTTTTTAATATTCAATACCTATTAACCAATAGTAATTCAGAATTTAAATATTTTTAATTAATATTTTTTTAAGTTTGCAAAACGTATCATTTAATAATCTAAAACATCAATTTTTATGCAACAAAAAACTCAAAACATCAATCTTTATGGAACGGAGAGAATATAATGTTTTATTTGATATAAGTAATTAATAAGCCGAAAGATAGGAATAAAAATAGAAAAATTAGTCATAAATGTGCATTGAAATTGCAGAATGACAAGTAATATGAAACAAAAAATTAAGGTTAGAATGACAATTATTTTGAAACGGAGGGAATATGAATCATTGAATATAGATATAATCATTTTTGTTTTAAAACATAAATTTATATAGCGTGCAATAAGTTAATTTTCATTCCAATCATGAATGTCTCTATCATATTTCACATATCACGCTTATATGGTGAAACGAATTAGCTCTATTTTAAATTTGATAACTCGATCCAATAATCCATGACATGTATTTTATGAAACTAATTTATTTCATAATGTGAATGCGATATAAAAGATTATATGTTATTGTTGTGCATATATCTGTCTGAAATTTAGTCAAAATATCTTCCAACACTTTTTTATTAACATTTATATTGTCATCTTTCGATACACATTCTTGTTTCTTTACATCTATTTTTATTTTGCTTCTCTGTATTATTATTATTTATTACCAAAAAAATATTTTACAATTTTGTATTTAATATTTTTACTCAATTATTTATTTTTTTAAATTCAATTTTAACTTGTAGTAATTATGAAAACGGTAAATATAAATAAATAGTTATTATAAATTTTTATAGTTTAACAATTTTAGTTTTGATGATGTAGACATGTTAGATGGATATCCAATTATGCTATCGCTTTACTCTTTATTTCTCTAATGATAAATCTAAATTTGGTCGTTATTATGATATTATCCCTTTGATTAATTATTAATGTACCCATATTTGTTGTTGTTATCTGACCCGTATGACCCGACCCGACCATCCTTTTCTATAAAACAAATTAATATAAATTTGTTGCATTTTAATTAAATGCAAAATTCGATAAAAAAGAGAATGCTCACAGTTTCAGCCTCTCGTCACCACTAACCAGAGAAACTCTCTAGAGAGAGAGAGAGAGAGAGAGAATGGGTTTGATATCAGCGAAGGAGACGAAGAACACTAATGGTAGTGGAAGAGGAATGGGTTTTCTCTTAGTCTTCTTCCCCGATCACAACTCCAGAAACTCATCATCTCCAATCACCGTCGACAACAACTCTCCTTCTTCTTCTCCGGCGGCGACGACGACGACTCTCTTCCGCTCCAGATCTTCCCGTCTTCTCTTATCAAAAGCCCAATCCACAATCTCAATCTGCATCCTCCTTCTCTTCCTTACCCTCTTCCTCTTCACTCTCTCCACCTTCGAACCTTCCTCTGGTACTTTTCCCGCCGTTTCTCCTCGTTCTCACCGTCGATTTCTCCTCAATCGCGATGTTGTTCGTCGTTCTTCAAACCGATTCGCTCTTCAGGGAATGGGTACTCTGTTTTTAAGAGGTACTAAAAGCATGCACGATTTGGTTGTTGCTCATATCGCTTCCGATACTACTGAAGAAGATCTACGCTTATTCATGCGGTTGCTTCACCGCTCCGGAGTCACTTCCAGATCCGACGTCGTTTTACTCTTAAATTCGGTTACGAGGTTCGGGGAATTAATCGAAGAAGAGAACGACTCGTTCTTAAAACTCGTTGATGTTCATCGAAACTCGTCGAATCAAATCGACTCGGTTTGGGGATTTAATCTGACTCGTTTCATGAAGAAGCAATCGAAGAAGGAAACAGCATCTGAGCCTCTTTGGGGTAAGAAGACGCATCGAGTTAGTAATCTCAACGATTCAGCATTGAACGAGACCGAGTCAGCCGAGTTGACTCATGGCTCGGTAGTGGGTTTCGACGTGACTGAGTTGGATCCGGAAAACTCGCTATCCGGGTTCATGGATCACGTTCCGATAAGCTTGAGGAGATGGGCTTGTTATCCAATGCTGCTAGGTCGAATCAGACGCAGTTTCAAGCACGTAATGCTCGTCGACGCGAAAACCGCACTGTTTCTCGGTGACCCGTTAACCCGGATTCGAAATCGGAGCCCCGAATCGGTCCTCTTCTTCTCCTCTAAACACAGTAGTAGCAAGAAAACCTCCGAGATTAATCCGGCGGTATTGATCGGTGGAGCTAAAGGAATCAGGAGGTTAGCGAGTGCGATGCACACTGAGATAGTGAGAGCGACGATGGTTCAGCACAAGAAGAAGAACTCGGTTTCGGAATCGGTTGTGTTGAGTCAACTCGTTGGGAATGTTCATATGACGAAGGATTTCGAAGTGGTGATGATGAGTGAGACGGTTGCGGAAGCGAGTTCACTCGCTGAGTTAAGGACGAGAAACTCGGCGGCTTCGTCGATAAAGAATCACGATATAATACAGAGAGGTAATAGTAATATTGTGGCGATTTTCATGAGACGTATTTGTTCTTCTGAATTAGATTCTTCTTCTGTTTATAGTTACTGTTAGCATTATTTAATTTGGAAATGAAAATAAAAGGAAAGACAAAAATACGGAAAAATAGGGAAATTTTCGTTATTATTAATTTTTGTAGCTTTTTGTACACATTTGACATTTGTTATGTTGTTAGATTTTATTTTTTGGATGTTTATTTATGTCCACGTTTCTACATTCATTATTGATTTATGGTCTCTTTCTCGAATTAATCAATTAAAAAGTCTGAGAATATGACCATTTTGCATTTTTAATATTCGAAATGTCGGTAATGCGTTATTGTTTATCTTATTTGGAACTTGCAAGTAATTATCTTTCGGGGTTTTTCATCAAAATATATATGCGCAAGGATAAAAATGATTCGCAGTATGTAGATAAGTTAAGAAATAATTTTTGAAAAAAATCGAAATAGCACAACAAATTAAGGGTTCTTTTTATTTTGGGAATGTATGCAACCGATTTATGCTTGTTTCTTAAACGTATGAAAACCCTGATTATAGATATATTTTGATATTTTAGTAAAATCATGGTACAAGATTGTAGATTATGGCAAGAACTTTGCCCAAAAAAAACTGTAAAATTATGGTCTAATTGTTAGAATAATCTATGTTTCTTCTTTAGACCTAAAAACGGGTAAGAATGCATAATATTGAAAACTACCATGATTACCTATGACTCTGCTAATTAACCATTCTAAGAAAAGGAGGCCTTAATAATACTCATAATGGAATCACATGTTTCATAATTAGAAATTTTCATTACTATATTCATTTTCATTACTATATTCATGTTATCTTTTTTTTTATATATATATATATAAAGGCACACGTCGCATGTGTTTAATTGGTCTTTTGAGCTGGTTAAAGTCAATTTGTCCCACTTTTATATTTTTGTCTAACACAAAAAACTTTTGAAAACGTCTTTCTTCAATTATTGAAACTATTAATTTAACAAAAAAACAATAATGCCATCACGAGACTTATCCTTGGAATCGGATTCTCAATCTTTGCCAGTAATCATCAAAGCTCAAAAGGTAACATAAACTCAACAAGAAAAAGCTCATCATCCAATCACTTGATTCAATTGAAACTTTTTTTTATCTCCACTCATCATAGTCACTAGTTATATCAATATTTATGCTTAGCACATTAGTTGTATTCTTATGCATTGTAATGGTCAAAACATCGTTCAATTGATTAAAGTTAATAAAAGGAAAACATTTAGAGTTCAATTATTGAACTATATTCTTTATTTAATGGTGCAAAAATCCTTTGAATATTTATATCAATTATTGACACTAATATTATTGATAAAATTTGGTTATATTCATTAAGTTTATATCCGGACACACATTTTCATATTGATTATAACATTATTACTTTCTCCGTTCCACAAAGATGAATTTTATGATTTTTTCACACATATTAAGAAAAAATTAATCTTCTATAAAAAATATATTAATTTTCATAATAAACAGTTTTCAGAAAAATTTAACCAATAGTGTTTCAATATTTTTTAGCATTAAGTGATAAAAATGTATTAAAAACACAAAAAAAATTATTTTTATGGAACAATTTTTTTGGAAAAAATTCATTTTTATGAAACGGAAAGAGTATAATCTAACAATCAATAATTGTTTTGGATATAGATGAAGTCAGTATCTTTGTATGTCCACACACATTAAAAGCGTGAGGTTGTGAAAAGTTTTTTTTTTTTTTTGTTCGAATAAAAAAGATATGAACAACAAAAGAAAACAAAGGAGAAAATATTAAAATAATTAAAAAGAGGGGTTATTTCAAGGGATATGAAGTTAACTCTATATACAATGACTTCATTTAGAAGCCAAGAATTTCCCACTTACCAAAACAAGCGTGCTTAATTTGCTTTGCTTTTTCTTTTTTTACAATCTCAACTACATTGAATATGTATTTGTTTTCGTCATAAGTATACATACAATTCAAGAATCAAGTAACACAAAAACATTACATTTGTATTGAAAAATCCTTTTCTCTGATATTAGAGTTTTCTAATGATCTTATATTCTTACTTCGCAAGCCAAGCATGCGTGTGTGCTGCTTCTAACCTTGTATCATATTGTATATATACTAGTACTATTTAAAAACGAACTTACGAAGTAAAAGAAGAAGAGAAACTAACTTTAATTAAAATAAAGTTGGAGCTTTTATAGTTGTGCAGTTGCGGCTTTATGTCTTTAATAGTAAAACACCGACAAGTGACAAACTTATAAAAATTCTTTTAATGCAGTTCAAGAAAAAAATCATTTAATTTATGAAGTATTTCAATTCGCCGAAAAATAAAAGTTTAGTTTTTGTTAAAGAAATACTTTTATGGCCATAGGGGGATTATGGTAAAATATGATACAGAGGATGAAAACATTCTTGCTACTAAATTACTTATTCAATAATTATACTCGTTGGTCAACTTATTGAATATATGCGTAAATGAAAAATATCAAAAAACTAGAGATTTCAAAAATGTTGACTGCTTAAGAATCATTATTTTATTTTTACTATTTCTTTTCTTTCTTTTAGTTTCATAGTAACTTCTTTAAAAGTATTTTATTTTCTTTTAGAAACAAGTGTATTTTAATTTGCTAAGTTGGTTTAATATCATCATGAAAATAAGCCGGACAAAAAGAAACCGACACTCTTTCTTCCACACACGTGTCAATTGATCATTCGTCATACAAGTTTCAGTTTCCTTTTGGAGTGTGGACCCTCTCTAGCCTACCTACACAGAGAAGGTCGTGTACAATGGCTGCTGCTGATCTGTCTGCCACAAAACGACGTCGTAATAAACTTGCTCAGCCAAAATTCATGCGTAGATCAATTTAAGGACAACAAATAAGATTGTAAATTTTTGTAAAGTCAGACAAAATTTATTGTTTTAAATAGAAAACGATTTCGTTAAAACATAAATGATCGATGTTTTACGTACTTTATGGTTCGAATTGTTAAGTTTGTGTATAATTTACTTAGTGACTCTAAATGAAGTTTGTATAGGCAAAATGCAAAAAAGTTTATTATACGTTTGTTCGAGTCCAACAAATCTTGTGTATGTGTTTTATTATCATAAATTCATGATCACCTTGGATCGACTTAGAAAAGAATACATTTTTGATGTAGTTTTTTTTTTTTAAATTTTTTTAACTTGATTTGTTGTACAGTAAAAAAAATAAGATACCAAATTGGTGGAGACCAGGTCAGACATAAATGTGGTTGTTAGCTCTATAAATTACTGGTCACTTCATGATTCTGTACAAGAATCTAACTGTATTTAATCCAACAGTCAACACGCATTATAGGTTCTCTAGTTTTGTTATGTAAGTAGAATTTTATTTACATAGACTGATTCAGGACTCATTTATAGTTGACATATAAATTGAAGTGTGTACTGCATTGAAGAAAGATATATCTGTCATGAAAAAATGTACAGCTTTGTAGAAATTTAATTTGCCAGCAAATATATACATAGAGGTAGAGCCAACAAAAATAAATGGTGTGTCTCAACTCAAGTTTCATGAGTTTACAAGTTGACATTGTTCTTTAAATAATCAAAATAATGTGAATTCCAAATCAAAGAATTTACTAACCACCACCACACAACTGTCCTGATAAAAAAAAAAAAAATCAACAAATCATTACAATAACACATCACTGTGACAAGAATATGAAGAATCAAACCCAAAACCCAAAACCAAAACAATATGATGAAAAAATGTAAGGGGAAAAAGCTGGTCACTACATAACCAGTAACACAATGACAAATCGTGTCTTTGTTCTTAGTATATCTGAATTGGTGGATCCTGATGATTGTGATGTTTCCACTTGGATTTTTTGGGGAGAAAATCTTAGAACAAGTCGAATTTCTTCTTCAGCAAATCTTGCTTCCATCTAGGCAACTTGTAGAATGCTTCTTTCTCTATCCCAAATACAGTTTTGAACTCTTCTTTGGATAGATAAGCCTGACAAAATCGATTCGAGGAATAAGATACCGACACAACTTGTGCTTAAATAACGACGAGATAAAACGCT
The DNA here is from genome assembly GCA_964056655.1 of Arabis hirsuta. Lineage (NCBI taxonomy): Eukaryota > Viridiplantae > Streptophyta > Magnoliopsida > Brassicales > Brassicaceae > Arabis > Arabis hirsuta. The sequence continues at coordinate 3,233,852 of OZ053308.1, read as the reverse complement.
AACTGAGCTCAGTAGATTCACCTCTCTGCGTTTGAAGTCAATTCCTGTCACTGGGTTCTCAGATTTGGCTTGTACCTGTTCATAGGTGAAGGTTGCTCCAGTTGTTCCTGCTTCAGAACCACCCTGCTTTGCTTTTGGTTCCTCTGCACCCGCTTCTGCTGCAGGTGAAACTTCCTCTTCTTCCTTGGCTTCAGTAGCTTCTTTGGAAGCCTCCGCTTCTGAGAAGGCTTTCTCATCTTTTGCTTCAGCTGTAACCACATATACTCGCAGTGTTATCATTCAAACCAAGGCCAAAAGAATGAAAAACAAGCACACAGTGTTAATTTAAGCGAAATAACAGTTCAAGGTGTGCCGAGATAAAGGACCAGGCTTTGTAGCATACAGTTTGATTCTGCGGATAGTAAATTCTACATTTTTATTTTTGTTTCTTCGAATATCCTGTCTTGTATGGTTTGTATGGATATTTACTGGTAAACACTGGTAAACAAACTTACCAGAAGGGCTGGTATCAGGTGATTTCTTCTTCTCAGCAGTGAGAACTTGTGAGAGAGCAGCTATTGCTGCTGCTCTTTGTGACGCCTGACTTATCAATCCTTGTCTTGGTGGAGGTGACTTTGATGACGGTGAAGAATTGAAAGCGGATGTTAAGGCGGCTAAAGCTTCAGCCCTTTGTTTTGGACCCCCTTGACTTCCATTTGATCTCTCCCGGCTCTGCAGTTAAAGCAAAGAGCGTAAAGAGATAGACTACATGGGACACTAGTAGCTGTGGTTTGCTTAACATGTCAAAGTTACTAAAACAAATTAATGCCAATTTCTGATTGGATTTACGTTCTGTGCATAAGCGGAAAGGCTGTAAGCACACAACCAGTTTCCAGCCAGATTGGCGGCTTCACCCCTAATATAACCGGGGATTTGAGAAATTATTTGATAAAATTTGAGAAATCATGAAAGTTCACATGATAGTCCAATATCTACATATATGTATCAGAAAGAATCCAGTAGAAACATAAAAAAAAAAATGAGCTTAGCTATTTACCGGAGAGCTTGTTCTCTCGGTAGAAGAATTAAATGCAGAAGTCAAGGCAGCTAGAGCAGCAGCTCTTTGCCTTGGTCCTGAGTTCCCACTGCTAGACTGATCCTGCAACAGAAGTGTAAATTATACACCAACGTTTCAGGAATGTAATATACTATATTCCAAAGGAGAGGCATAACGGCAGTTTTTCCATCGTCACATTTTTTCTTATCACAAAAGCAAGTATTAGACACAAAAGCAAGGAAACAGAATACACAGGCAAATAGTAGCTCTAACTTTCCCCAGTAAGCATCTTAACTTAAGTGTTTACCTCCACAACGTGATGTGTACCAAGTAACAATGCTGCCTTCTTCTGGAAGGAATTTCCTTGCGCCTGTATTACAGGTTAAAATACAAAGCTGCATTTAGTGTGAAAACGAATTGGAAGTTAACGGAAAAGTCATTGACAATCAAAATGAATTTCGCGTGTTATGGCATCTTTCCTCTGAATTTAAATGCAGAGTTTCTTCATTATTAATTAATCGAGTATGTAATTTTAACAAATGAGAAGTGATCTCCAACTTACTCATTCTGTATAAGGGTGCTGAAAACAGAAATGGGATTTGCGTACAGTGTAACATACTTATTGCTTCTAAATGAGTATGTCCCCAAACCCTCTCTAACACTATCACATTAACTAGCATCTTACTGAAAATAGACCCATTCTCATGCTAATTACCCAAAACATATCTTTGAGGACAGAAAAACCTACGGTTGCTTTAGTAGCATCCCACGAAAAATAAGTGGTGAAGAAGCGTGGTTCATTCCCCTCAGTGATTTTGTATAATGGAACTTTTGGAGATAAGCCTTCTAGGGAACCAGCCAGATCTATGTATCTCTGCGCAAAACTATACAATGAGCAAACAAGACAGAAAAGGAAAAGCAGTTGATAACTTAAGCTGAGAAGCAAAATTGATGAAGCATATTACTTGGCCAATCTCAAAGGCAGTTTGTTTCTCCTTGGCATCCACACATTGACCAACCCAGACAAAGACTTCAGCGTGACTATCTAGTAAATGCATATCTTCCGTCAAGAGGTCATCTTGATCAAAGTTGTGAATCTCTTCAACCTGTGCGTGCAACACAATGTTAGAACATGCAAGCATATTGACAATGAAACATTGAACTTTTGTTCTTCTAAATTCTTACCTGAAACTTTCCTGAGGATCCATGTAGACACATATAAAAGAAGAAGACAGAGTTAGAATACGCAAGTTAGAAGAAGACTGTCCACTTATCAGATAATAGTGTAGTATATAAGATTAAGAATCAATATGACCCTATTAGTATTAGAGATGCTTTCACCCTCAAAATTGATGTCAGATTTAAATTACCTTTGTTGAATGAAAAAGAGAACAAGTGAGGATCCCTGACCGTCTCAGAGGAAACCTTCTTGCTGGTGAAGTTCTGTTTTCCCCCAAGTGCAAACCAAAAGGATGAGCTTTCCGTTCCCTCTTTCGCGTGCTTGATAGTAATCCCAGGCTGACTTAGCAAGAAAGAAGATGGTTAAAATTACTTTAAAGAACTGTGATAAGAAGGAAATTTTGTTTTATAAGCTTCATATGACTTTGTACAGCCTCTACTTGGGAAACTTTCAGCTAAACTAAAATCAAAGACTACCATTTGAAACTACCTTTAAGAATTCGGCAACTTTAGCAGCCTGTTCTTGTTGCTCATGCGTACTTTGGTTTCCATGCCATAGGAACATGGAAGTACCAGATTGCAGAAGGAAGCAATCATAAGAGTTCAAAGAAGTTGCAACCTGAAAAAAGGATTGCACAAAATAGTAAAACCAAAAAGTAATATGTGTCGTTCCAAATACAATACTAAACAATAACCAGGCATCCTTATTCAAATTCTGATATTACACGATAGGTAGCCAAGTTTCGCACAGTAGAAAAGTAGAAAATTCACTTAGCAAGAGAGAAAATAAGGATGACACATACCGCTTCAACTTGTAATGCCTTATTATTATGAAATCCAGTTCCAGATACTTGAATAAGTGCAATTGATTCCGGCGTGTAGGTTTCATCTGGTGAACCTTTCTCTGTCATACTATTTTTGTAACCAGAGCTTAAACCACCCTAAAAGTTAATGTAACCATATCATTCACCAATATATTTGACTTGTATTAACAATCAACTTGCATTAACAATCAAAAAAATACCTTAAGGACCACCATATGTTGAAAAAGTGCAACAAATTGTGGAGGCTCTTTACCCTCAAATATACGGGCCTGCAAGAAGATCAAGTTATTCAACTATTATTTAGTTCTAGTGGCCATTACTTACAATATCTAAACATGGTACCTGCACTGGTCTTCCCTTCAACGAATTTGTCATTGTGCTTGCTAGGCGAATTGCTGTCTCTTGATCCTCCTAAACTCAGGAGAATACAAAATTTAGATGGCTAAAAATTGAAACATGTTCAGATACATAAAGCCATCAACAAAATACAGCCCATGATTACCTGAATACTATTCTTTCCGAACCAACAGCACAAGAAGTAGTCTTCTTTCCTTTCACCAGAATGGTAGGCATAAAGGACCAAATAGCAGTCCCCAGAATAGAGTTTTCCGACATCATCTTTCGATAGAGGAGTCTTGGATTTACCATCAATGAGCCAAACCTATTACATGAGTTTAATGAGTTCTGGATAAACATGACCAATTAAATTTTGCAAAAAACAGCATAACGAGTCAGGAGACACAACAAACCTCCAACTTTCCACCTCCTTCGAGCAGTGGTGGAATATCCTCATTCACTGGTGTGCTTTTTGACAGGCCCTTTAACCCAACACCTTGTTGCTTAAGTAGCGCTAGACAAAATAGGAAGGCACCAAGTAAGTCAGGGCTAGGAGATATTTTATTAATGATTTGAGTATCAAAGCAATTTTTACCAGCTACTTTTCCTCGTCCTTCTTCGTTAGCAGGAGTTGCCGAGCCTGATGGCCAGGAGTCAAAGTTAGACTTGAAAGAATGGGGCTCATAACCTTGGATAACACGGGTTATGCGCGTTGCCTTTGGCCTATTTTCACTAGCAACAAAATCCTGGAGAGGAAGGTAAAAAAATGAGAACCCATGCTCAGATATTCTAAGGCTAAGCAAGTTAGGCGATTCCAGTTTTACCTCAGCAGCTTGGATAGCAGTTTTCCTCTCTTCCACTTGAGTTACTCGGCCAACCCAGATAAATACCTCAGAACCGCAGTCCAAAAGGTAGCATTTACTGTTTTCCAGCATAGATTTGGTTAAGTCGCCGTCTATAGATTCCACCTGACCATCAGAGATACTAAAAAGGGGAACAATAAATCAACTTCCATAATATAAGGCCTAAAACGGGTAAATGTAGCGTTTACAACAGTGTTTAGAGCAGACTGCTTATGAAAACAAACAGAGCAGAGCCAGATCAAAAGGGAGATACGTACCTATAAAGCTTAGGCGAAGTTGTCTCTGGAACAATATCATCCTCACTAGCAACTTTCCTTGCGATTGGAGCAAAACCCCCAAAAAGGACCCAAAACTCGCCAGAATCTGATTCTGTATCTAATTTTCCATCATCTGTTATGCAAGGAAATTTTTATGCATGCATGAGTACTAATGAACAATAATCTGTGTACAGATAAGTTTTGTCAAATAAAAAAAATCTAATTGAGCATTCCAACTGCTGCTTGATTGACTGAGCAAAAAGTGAAGAAGAAGATATTCTAACATCAAACTGTATAACTTACAAAGAAGAAGATATTCTAATACAACTTACCAACAATAGCAACGTCACAAGTTCCTTCATGAAACTTGTCTTTCAAATATTGAACAACTACCAACGCTTTAGCTCTCTCTTGGATATTTGAATTTGCACCGTTAAACTGATAAATCTTTTCCTTGGTGTCCAAGATAAACACATCATCATGATTCAGTGATGAGCGAGCAAAAGGAACCTACACAAGAAAACAGATAAGCTTGTAAACACTCATGCAAAGAGAGTGCAACACTTCCAAAGATCTGCAGAAAAAGAAACCTGCTTCAAGTGGACGGCACGTTTCCCTTTGCAGGTATACAACCGGGGTTCAAAGTCCTCCTCCTCGACTTTTCTAAATCCAGACGCAACACCACCCGCAAGCGGTATAATGCAAGGCTTGAAATAAGATAAGAATTTGTCAGACTCATGCCCTTGAAGTTCACGATGTTGGACAGCTCGGCCTCCAAGTGCTGCATCAAGTTCAACTGTCTTGACAGCTGCTGTTCCTGCTTCATCCTGGAATCGTCATCACAGATTAGTAATAACAACGATTCAGTTTTGGTTGTCTACCAAATACACAAAGTTAGAACATGATATATGCTATCATGCCAAATAACTCCGAAAAATAGATACCTGGCTTGTATCTTTACCAATCCAAAAATGTATATCAAATAGATAAGCACCTCCCTTATTCTGTGTTGTCTGCAAAGATCAAAGATAACATGCTAAATGTGAAAGATAAAAAACGTATTTATTTTACATATGATCAGACAAGAAAGCATGTTCTTATGTTCTGTAAGCTAATATCAAGGCATTGAGCATATGTAAAGAGGGGTAAATAACAGTGGAAGAAATCCCAAACCTGCAAGACAATATAAGTATCTCCCATATAGAACTTTCCATGTTCAGACTTCGGCACTAGAACTGGCTCAAAATTTTCGATTCTCCAGATTTCAGTACCTCTAAGAAATGTTAAGTTCAACACCTCAGACAGCAGAAAAAAATTCAACAATACCAAGAAGACTAGTGCAAACAAAAGCGACAATTATATTTTCTTTTCTTCTCTGTGCTTCCACTCATCAGCAGGAAACAATTCTATTGCTTACCAGACATCCAACATTTATGCAAAGCGGAAAGTAAAGATTGTGAAAGGATACGGTTTCTGCCCAGCTCCTTGAAATGCAGGATCCAATACTTTGGTTGACCCAGACATTTTATATGTAATGGTCAATTTCTTCCTTTAAGTGAAAATACATAAACAACCTGCCAAGAACGTAGAACAAGTGAAAGAAATAGGAAGGTAAGAGATTGTTTGAGTTATATATGAGCTCAACAACAATCATGCAAAGAATATACAATTCCCTCCCACAAGTCATTATTGTCTGGCTATCATTCAAGAATTGTTAATCAATTTGAAAAAGGATATTACAAAAGTCAACAGCGTCACTCTTTGGATTCTTCATTTGCAAACAAAATATAGTGGTGGCATTATACAGTTCCTTACTACATCATAAAATCCACTCAACAGTTAGGCCTCAGGAAGCCTCAATGACAAGTGATCAATTGTAAATAATTAATATCATGCTATATGATGGCTTATTGAAGATCATACTTAAGAAAAAACTTATAATGCATTTCCCAGTTTTCATTATGTAAATGGCTCAGAACATCGCTCCTTCATAAGAAAGATGGAACATAAGAGAAAAAATTAACATCCCAAAACCTATTTCATAGTAACTAGGAAAAGTAAACTAGCTTATGCTTCCTCAAGGAAAGCAATTCAGGGGTTCTGAACTGAGCCTGGCTATCACTCGTCGTGCTAAAAGAACTGTTGTGAATGATACATCTCTGAACACGAGCTGAGGGAATGCAGTGAACTCTTATAAGATTAGCCTCGACAAAAAAATTGAATCAAGTGTTCCTTCTGCCATACATTAAAATACAGTAGCAAGCCTCTAAAAATGTTTTACACCTAACATATGGGGATTTCGAGCATTTCACGTTTATAGTGACCACAATCCACATGCTTCTCAAGAAAACTCAAAGTCATGAAGAAGTGATCTAGCTTTGCAGTAATATATACACACTCACAGATCCTGTAGAAGAACCCACCTCTTATTTTGGTTCCAAGATCACACTCAACACCCAATATTGCCTTAGCCTTACTTTGGCTGAATTTCGGTAGCTAGAGTGATCAAAAAACAAAATTCCAGTGATCAGTGTACCCAGTACTTCATCAACTTGTTCTTCTTCTTTCTTAATGGCTATGGCTCTATAAAGCCTTAATTTTTATATAAAAAACTCTAAATTAAGCGGTTTCCAGGAGACAATCAGAGATAATGCAGGACCACATAATCAGAAAACCCAAAAGCAAACAATTTAAGCAGAGAGCAAACACGAAGCAGATCAGGAAAACTCCGATTCAAGTAAAAAAAAAACAACAATGGATCCATTTCATCAGCACTAATTGAATTTGAAATCAGCTAAATCCATACAAACCCATCATACCTGAAACGATAGATCTCCGAGTAGCAGAACTGTGAAGAAGAAAGAGATGGCAAAAGAGAAAAAGGAAGAAGAAAAGGAAAAGAAAAGGCAGAAATTGAATAATTGAAAGAAGATTGGCGTTGTGTTATAGCGTCTCTCTCTCTTCTTTTGAAAGAAGATTGAATAATTGAAATTTTTGCTTTATCCAATTTTATAAAATCGAGTTTCTGATTCACAGTATCAGTATGCGAAGAAGAAGAAGAAGAAGAAGACAGAGGTTTGAGGAAAGACGAGTCACTGTGAAATTTTGAGGCGAGAATTATAATATGATCCGGTCGCGATGCAACCAGCAAGCAATTATGGCCTTCTCTGTATTATTTTTCTTTTTTCCAATAAATAAAACGTAGACATTATGATTTTTTTATACAATAATATAATATTTTCACACAAAGTACTAAAATTGAAAACAGCTTAATAAATTCCGAAATTCATACACAACTATAATGTTCAATGATGTGACAAAAAAAAAAGGTAGAGTGTTCAATGATTTCCGTTTTTCAAAATAAGATTTGTGAGTGTGGTACATTATTTTACATAATTTAATGTTTCAAAAAATAGTTTTGATCGGTAATATATATACAAAATATTAGTTCGAACGAGGTCCCATTTAAGTATCGATTTTGAGTATTATTTACAGATTTCAGTTAACATGCATGTGGAAACAGTAGAATCACAAATTTATGAGAAATTTATTTCAAACATATTTGGATTTTCTGAAATGTAAATAAAATAAAATATATGCATCATAAAATGACATAGTATATTCGCATAGATGTGGGAATGGTACAATTTAATTCTATAGTTTCAATATTCAACCGTGACATTCTACAATTTATTTTGTTTACGTTCTCTTGCCATTTACAATCAATATGAATATACTATATATATATATATATGAATCATGATGAGTCCTCGAACACAAAAGGAATAACAAAAAAGTTAAGCATATTATAAAATTCTAGACACACTAACTATTATTAAAAAAGATCTCATCATTTCAAGACGACATTGGCTCTATTTCGCATGTGAATAGACACAAAGGTACTCTTTTAAAGGAATACATTACATATATTATGCATATGAACTTTGGGTTCAACAATCATCATGAATATAGAAAAATAACCAAATAAATGTAGACCAGCCTTATTTGATAATCTTAATAGAGGACCGTGGGTGGGGGCTCTCGCTCCTTTTTGCTTCTACATCAATTTCCCTTTTGTTATCTTTTTTTTTACATCTGAATTATATATATACCCAAAGAACCGTTTGAAGATACAAGGAACCTTTGTAACATTACAAACAAAGGAGTAAACCCATCAGCGAAAAAGAATACAGATCAAAGAAGAAGACACAAATAGCTAGCCTTTCTCACAATCAAAAAGTTCGGCCAACCAAGCCGGATGACCTTGAGCAATATATGATTGCCAACGATTCTCTTGAGTTACACTCCGAGCTATCAAAAAAGCTCTTCAATTAGCACTTCGACTTTCAAAAACCATTCTCCAATCCTCAAATTTGATCAAAACACGATTCATCTGAGAGACATGGTACCAAAAAGCAGGCCAACCAGGTGGGTTACTGATCGCCTTAACTAGATTCAAAGCATCCGAGGCAAAAATGACGTTGTTAAGCTTATGCGAATCCATACATTCCATCGACCATAGTAGACTTTTAAGATGAGCTTCCTCTAAAGTCCTTATACTAGAGAAAGATCTCCTACTATGCATCAAAACCACACCACTTGCATCTTTTAAAACCCAGGAGCAGCCACCTACCATATTACGCTTAGACCAAGACATACCAATATTGCATTTTAGCCAAGGGTCAGGTGGCCTCTTCCACTTCACTTCTTCACGACTGATTTGAGGATCAGTAATATCAATACGAGAAACATCAATGCTTTGTGCCATAAACCATTGAGATGTTACTTCCCTAATCTTTGTAATCTTATCAGTCGCCAAGAAAGATTTGCCTTCAAAACAGAAAGAGTTTCTGTTCTTCCACAAATACCACAAAATCCATGGGAAACTCTGCCTAATCTCCTTACTGACCTCATTCATCTTTTCCACCAGAAAAAGGTAATGGAAGTTGGAGAAAAGAGAAACAAGATCAAAACCATTAGGAGGATTAGGAAAATCAGATAGAGCCCATGTCAGCCGAGCTACATGACAAATAAAGAGCAGGTGGTTGATGGTCTCAACCTCCGCACCACAGGTTTGACATCTCATGTCTAGGTCCATCCCTTTATGAACTAAGTTATCAGCCACATAAACTGCACCAGATAGGACTCTCCACAAAAAAAGCTTGATTCTAGGAGAGGTTTTGAGGTTCCAAACATGAGCTTTGATCCCATTCAAAGAAGGCAACATGTTAGCTTCTCTGATGAGATCTGCCTGTTTGGTTTTGTTAGCTAACCAATAGCCTGAGCTCACTGTAAACTCCACACTCTTTGTGTGCATCCAACAGTGGTAATCCTCCATTGATACCACTGGTTTTTTAGCCATAATGAGAGCAATATCAACCGGAAAAAAAATTGCCATTCAAAGCTTCAACATTCCACTCTCTCCTTTGAAAATCAATCAAAGAGCTAACAATAAGCTCCAAATCAACAATAGGATTTTTCATGAGAGGGTTTTTTCGCCGGCCATCAAAAAGCCACAACTCTGTCCAAACTTTTGTAGAAGATATATTCCCAATCATATTCATGAGCCCTCTATCAAGAAGCTCTCTACCACAAACAATACTTCTCCAAGCAAAGGAAGATCTAGAACCAGTGGGAGCTTCAAGAAATGGCCCATGAGGATAATATCTACTTTTGAAAAGTTGGGCAAAAAGACGATCCCTTTTATTATCTTATCAGTGGAAAATTCAAAATCATATATATATTTAATTATTTATATGATTTGGTCTCTTAGACCATCTCTATTGGAGAGATAAATGAGTGTCTTCAACATAAATTTTGAATAAAAAATTAAAAAATTAAGGAATGTGAGAGGCACAGGGTCTGTGGGAAGACACTTTGGGGAGGAGAAGACACCTTACGTGTCTATATCATTGGTTCAAATTATTAACTATTTTTTTTAATTATATTTTTAAATTATGTAAAAACAATATTAATAAAATATACTTAAGACCTAAGCTGCATGGAAACGGAAACGGAAACGTGGAAGCGAAACGTTAGGAAACGCAAAAACGATTTTTCTTTAAAAAAGAGGAAATAGAAACGTTTTGGAAACGTGTATATATTTATATATATATATATATATATATATTATGAAACCAAAATTATTAATAGTTTTAAAATATTTGAGACAACACAAATCTAATCCGACTCGAACAAAAAAACACTTCGTTTTTGTATACGACTTCACAATTTTAATAATCAATAACAAATCTACTGTAATTGAAAAAAATACCTTGTTTATCTCTTCGACTCTTCGACGTTTTTAGGTTACGGTGACGATTAGAAAAAAAATAATGTATTAGTGTTTAATAATTAGATTTTAAAACTTATTAAAAATATCAAACAAATCTCTATATTTTTAAAATATTTATTTAATTTGTTTCCAAAACCAAAATTAGTTAAAAAAAAAACCAAAATTCGCGTTTCTAATTTTGGAAACACGTTTCCGGCCGCATTTCCAACTGTGGAAACACGTTTTCAAATCGGGATATTTAGGAAATGCGTTTCCATCGCGTTTCCGTTTCGGAAACGCCACTTTTTTTTACGTTTCCATGCAACATAGCTCAAGACACTATAAAAAGATGTGTCACCGATGTGGATGGCCTTAGACTTCATAATGAAAAAGATAAAATCGTGTGATGGCGGTCACCAGATTTCCGCCGGTGCCGACCAACTAACCTCAACCTAATTTATATACTTTTGATAAACTACGAACTTAAATTTAGAAAAAAATTGATATATAAAAAATAAATTTATGTTTGTTCAGATAAATAAAAAAAGTATATACATCAGAAACAAAAGGCAAACTCATCATGGAGGTCATATACATGACAACTCAGAAGAAAAACTAGAAAATAGTCGTTTTCATTACTCATGCAGTCCAGAAAATGGATCTTAACGTTCATCCTATAAAAAAAAATATATATATATATATATATTTTTTACTGAATATCAAAATAATATTTTATTTGTAGGGGATAAACATATAATATTATTCCATAACTGTACTATTAACTGTTAAGCTAGCATATATAAAATGTATATATTCCATAGAATATTCACAATTTGCGTCCAACTAATTTTCGATAACAAATCCGTAGGTTTTGTTTTTCGTTTTAGATTTCGTTTTAACCTAGTTTTTTTCATTTTCCTTTCTACAATGACCTAATAGCCAACCCCATGACGTATAATATAACTCTAGGGACCTGAAAACGGCAAAATGTAAAACCTGGTTATATGTTTGTAGACTATGGGCGCGATGGTCAACGACGAAGCCTCTTCATCATCTAACCAAAATGCTATTCGAAGGGTTTCACGAGTTGGTCTTAGACTGCGAAACCCTAGTGTGCGTTTAGGTATGGCTCGACGACGTGTTGGGGAAGCCTTAGCTCTTCCTCAAGGCGTGACAATTGCAGCTGATTTTGCCAATCTGGTAAGATCATTTCGAAAACTCTCTCTCTCTCTCTGCATCATATGGTTCTTTTGATCCCTTGATTGATCTTTTTCTGTTATGAGTTGTTTCACTTTCGTTATTGTAGTTGCCTTGGCTTGAAAGTTAGGTTTCTTGTGATGAAAGTTTGGTTCTTTAGGGAATGTTATCAATGATTATTTAACCTAAGTCTTAGGTTTTGTTTTGATTCAAAACTAGACAAAGGATTGAATTTGAATTTTTCTTCTTTAAGGATCTGTGACAAATATCATTTGAGCTACCAAAGTGACTGGCTTGCATTAATTGCTCTGTAATTTTAAATGTTCTGTTTATTGGTTTTTCTTGTTCTTTAGGTTCTTGAGAGAAAAAGTGCGGCGGGTCAGAATGTTAGTGTTAATGATATTGCATTGGTAAGTACTAAGAATTTTCAAATGATTTATTCTTGGTTTTTTGTTCAATCTCTGTTTCGCCAATGTTTGTTTTTTTTTGGTAATGATTACACAAATTCCTCTGATTAGAGCATCATTATCGGGGTCGCTAAGCTAAGTCTCTTAGTGTTAATAGCAATTAAAAAAAAAGAAAATTATGTTTAATGGGAAGGAACGTTTCTTAATTAGGCGCTAGAAGAGACGGTCTTTTGAGACACGTGTTGGCCAAAGGGCGTTCATCTCTTTCTCTCTTTCGACGGAATGACTCCGTGTCTCTCTCCCTCTCGTCGACCACACTGCGTCTCTCTAGCTCTCCTCGACGACTCCGCTTCTCTTTGTTCATCTCTCAACGATCGGATGAATCAGGCGGCGTCTCTGTGGACTCGTCCTCTCTGTCGGTGGAATCCTCATTTCTCTCGCTGTCCTCGACGACTCCGCGTCTCTCTAGCTCTCCTCGACGACTCCGCCTCTCTTTCTTGATCTCTCCTCGACGATGAATCATGCGGCGTCTCTCTCGGTGGCCCTCGTCGAGAGTGAAAACCTATATCTCTCTCTCGACGGCTCATGCCGATGAAGAATCACTCCACCGAATCGAAAGGTAAAACGTATATCTTTGATCTTTTTTTAAAATTGAAAGTTTGATAAAAAGCTTTGGTTAATTATGAGTTCTTCAATTGCAGATGGAACTCCATAGAAGAGACAATCATAATAAATTCTCTGGAGAGAGAATCGATCTTCTGTCCAAACTCAAGGTTTGATCAACATGTCTATTACTTTCTGTTTTTATTGGTTTAGTAGATTCTCGTTAGGTTGCTTGTTGTCATTATCTAGATTCTTGAGAATGAAGTACGGTTTTGATCAATTTAAAATTTAAATCCTGTGATTCAATTTGACATGTTTCTGTCTTTCTCTTTTAATAAGGATGGCTCAGGAGAGAAGAGCAAGGTTCGTCAAACAAAAAAGGAGGAGAAGAGCAATACATGTAATACATTTGCTCTTTGTTCTGTTCAATTGATTAAAGTATTTTGATTGAGGTTATGGTTGAATCTCGGTAATAAATGATTTGGTTAGTGGTAGATAAGGGTTGTGTTAGGTAATAAATAGAAGTTATGGTTCAATTTTGATATGTTTGTTGCAAGTTTGTTGTTTTTTGATTTGTTCTGTCTCTTCTGTCTCTTGATTCTTTGTTTTGTTTGTGTGTTTGTGTCGTCAGATGGATGGATCAAATCCCTTTTGATTTGTTCTGTCTGTGTGTCTTTACATGGATAGAGTAAGAGACATGAGCAAGGTTCACGTTGGCAAAGGAATACAGGTTAGTGTTACTCTTTGATCTGGTCTGAAATGAATGGATTTAATGGTTTCTGGTCTGAATTGAATCGAGGGTATTTAATGGTTTCTTTAGTGTTAGATTATGGTTGTGTGTTGGTAATAAATAGAAGTGATGGTTAGATAGATAATCGAAGGTTTAGTGTGATGAATGTGTGAGATAAATGTCTAATCATTTTGGTTGGTTGGTTGTGATGAATGCCTTGATCCTTCTCTGCCATCTATAAACACACATTCCTTCTTCTCTTTCTTATCTTATCATCTTTTAAACTTCCTTCTTCTCTGCCATCTATTCTTGAGCATCTTCTTTGACATTTCCGGTTATGGATTATAATCCATATACGCAGACACCAAATTTTGTTGAGCTTTTTAATAGTCAACAAGAAAGTGTGTTTCGTTTAGTAGAAGATAGTGTCGAACCATCATCATCACATGTTCTTGTATTTGCAACTCAAGCTACCGAAGGTTCAAACTTCGAACAAGACAGTCCTGCAGAGCGTAAAGAACGAAGGACGTGGACACCAACAGATGATGTAGTGCTCATCATCTCGTGGTTAAACACGAGCAAAGATCCCGTTGTAGGGAATGAGCAAAGGTCTGTTGCATTTTGGAAAAGAATTGCAGCGTACTTCTCGGCTAGTTCTAAGCTTGCTGGCTGTGAAAAAAGAGAGGCATCTCACTGTAAGCATCGTTGGCACAAGATCAATGACTTAGTTTGCAAGTTTTGTGGAGCCTATGAAGCTGCAACCAGAGAGAAAAGCAGTGGTCAAAATGACAATGATGTTCTCAAACTTGCCCACGAAATCTTCTTCAACAACCACAAAAAGAAGTTCACCCTTGAGCATGCTTGGAAGGAGTTGCGCAATGACCAGAAGTGGTGTGATCTTTCTACGGCTAGAAATGATGGAAGCTCCAAAAGGAGGAAGTGTAAGGATGGTTCACATTCAGCAAGCTCTCAAGCAAATGAAACCGATAGTGCTGTAGATGATGAAGGAACCAATCGTCCCCCGGGTGTTAAGGCAGCGAAAGCACGTGGTAAGAAGACAATGGTTAAGGGGAAGGAGTTGTCTGAGTTCCAGACTATGTGGACCATCAAGAAGCAGGATTTGGCTATGAAAGAAAGGTTGTCAAAGATGAAGCTTCTTGATAGTCTCATTGCAAAACAAGAACCCCTAGCTGATTATGAAGAAGCTGTGAAGAAGAAGCTCATTAATGAGTTGTTCTAGTTATGTTCTTGCATTGTTCTGTTTATGTTTCATGTTCTTGCATTGCTCTAGTTAAGTTTCATGTTCTTGCATTGTTGTGTTTATGTTTCATGTTCTTGCATTGTTGTGTTTATCTTTCATGTTCTAGTTTTATTGTTCTCGTTATGTTTCATGTTCGTGCAGTGCTCTGGTTATTTATGATATAAAGTGTGTCTTGTTCTCATGTTCTTGTCTTCGTTACCATTAATGTTTCATGTTCTCATGTTCTGATGCTCTTGTATTAATTGTTGTGCTCATTATTTTCAGGTCAAGAAGAGTAAAAGAGTGTAGCATTGGGAGTGGAAGATTCACGGACTACCTCATTGTAGTCATGTCTTTGTGTGATGACTTGTGTAAAGTCATCAGTCACGGGCCATACTAGCTCATTGTACTCATGTCTTTGTGTAAAGACTCTTGTATTCTTGTGTATGTGACGGGACTCTTGTAATATTGTGTATGTCAGGGGACTCTTGTAATATTATGTATGTGACTGCTTGATGATGCTTTGTGTAAGTCGGAGTCATAAGTCACCGACTTATTATATGTCACGGATGATGGTGGTTTGTGTCTATATAAAGTTTGTAAACACCAAATTTTAAGTTTGTAAACACCAAGTGCTTTGTGTCTTCTCTCTTTAGTTTCACAAAACTTTTGTTCTTTAGTTTCTCAACACTCTTGTTCTTTCTTTTCACAACACTTTTCTTCTTTCTTTTTTATGAAAAACACTTTGATCTAAAAACACTTTGATCAAACACCATATATGGCTTCTTCTTCTCAAAACACTTTAGAGGAATCAATTGATGATACATTTGATCAAACCTTTGAGAATTTTACCATTCATTATGGTGATCAAGAAGAAGAAAGGAAAAAAAGAAAAAAACGAGCTTATATCGAAAGAAATCGTGAAGAAGGTCATGTACGTTTATGGAATGATTATTTCAGTGAAACTCCAACGTATCCCGACAATTTATTCCGACGACGTGGAAGGAATAATATATTTATTCGGCAATGAGTACCTAAGAAGACCAACACCGGCTGATCTTCAACGTCTACTTGATATTGGAGAGCATCGTGGATTTCCCGGGATGATAGGAAGCATCGATTGTATGCATTGGGAGTGGAAGAATTGTCCCACCGCTTGGAAAGGTCAATATTCACGTGGTTCGGGAAAACCCACAATCGTTTTAGAGGCGGTTGCTTCGTATGATTTATGGATATGGCATGCGTTTTTTGGACCTCCAGGTACTTTAAATGATATCAATGTTCTTGATCGTTCACCTGTTTTTATGACATAATAAAAGGTCAAGCTCCTCAAGTCACTTTTTCTGTCAATGGAAGAGAGTATCATATGTCTTACTATCTCACCGATGGTATTTATCCGAAATGGGCAACTTTTATCCAATCTATTCCAATACCACAAGGGCCAAAAGCAGTTTTATTTGCTCAACGTCAAGAAGCTGTCCGAAAAGATGTCGAACGTGCTTTTGGAGTCTTGCAAGCTCGCTTTGCCATTGTTAAAAATCCAGCACTTTTTTGGGATAAAGTCAAAATTGGGAAGATTATGAGAGCATGTATCATACTCCATAATATGATAGTAGAAGACGAACGAGATGGATACACTCAATTTGATGTTTCAGAGTTCCAACAAGGAGAAGACAATGGAAGTTCACATGTCGATCTCACGTATTCTACAGATATCCCTACAAATATCGCCAATATGATGGGTGTTCGAACAAGACTTCGTGATAGAAAAATGCATCAACAATTGAAAGATGATTTGGTTGAACATATATGGCGTAAATTTGGACGTGATGAAAACAACAACTGAGCTCGGATGCTTCTTTCAAATTATTCTCGTTTATTTTAATCTTTGTTTTTATGTTTTTATTAAAAATCTATGTTTAAAATGTTATCTTTTATTATGTTTTATTTAATAAATACATTTTATTTTTAATAAAAAAATGGTTAATATTTTTTTTTTTAAGAACCCTTAATTAAGAGACTAGCATTGGAGCACCTAAATGTTGGTGTCTCTTAACTAAGTCTCTTAACTCACATTTACTATTTAAAAAGTAATTAAGAGACCCAAAATGAGTCTTCGGGTTAATGATGCTCTTATGCTCCTATGCAGATTTAAGCTTATGCTTTCAAAGAATCTTTAGCCAATGTAAGCCAAAAAGTCCCCCGATTTTTTTCTCGCATTCTTCAGTTTATACATTTTCTTATTCATAATGATGTGATTATACAGGTCTATGGTCATAGGCTTGGTTCCTTTGCTACGAGCTTCGAGAGATCATTTAACACTACTCTAAAGACCCTTGTAGAGATCAATGATTCTGCATTTCCGGACAATCACTCGAAATCCGAGGGTGTTTCGAAAGGAGACGAGAAATTAAAAACCGATTTAGAAGATATAACAAAAGCCTTTATGTTCACTTTAATCAAGGATTTGTTTACCGCAGGTGTTTTCAACGTTCTGGCTTGGACGTGGTACGGATCTTACGTCTTCTCAGAAAAGAGAATCATGGAAGGTAGCTCAATATGCGGGCCTTTTTCTTGGGGGGTTCCACACACAGAGTTTAGCTTGTTGATTTGCGGGCTTCGAGCACTTATCTAGGTCGGTTTCGGTGGCTTGATGACCATCCTCGTCATGTACCTGATATACCTACGTTCATCGCCTACAAAGAAGAATATGCGGTTACCTTTTAACGTTCTTTTCCTCGGTTTTGTTTGCGGTTTATTGGGTAAGTTTTGTGTGGACACATTGGGCGGTAAAGGCGAACTTTGGCTCATTTTTTGGGGGATGTTTTGGCTTTTGCAATTGGTTGCAAATGTCTTCCCATTGGCTTTGTATGGTCTAGTGTACGGTCCTATAGATTTGACCCAAGAAAGAAACCACCAAATCTAGCACTATGGTTCCGTATTGGGCACGGCATATTTTCTTCATTGGAGTGATTATGTTGTTGCTTCCTATGATTAACGGCTTCTTGCCATTTGCGACGTTTGGTGAATGGAGAGGTCATCTCTCTGGTGTGTACGAGTCTTTCAGTGAGTTTCGAGGCGATTCCCACTTTGGGTTATTCATTTTTGTATTGATTTGCATTTCCAACTTTTTATTTTGATTTTTAGGGTTTTTTCTAGGTTTTTTTTTTTTTTGGTTTTTTGGTTTTGGAACTTTCTTGTTACCGTTTATTTTCTCCAATAAGTAAAGTGATAGTTTACTTTGCAATCTAGCCTATTACTGCTTCTTCCTTGTACTTTTGATCTGCTTTTATCATCAGATTTATGACGAAAGACAAGTTTTAATCTTGTGTGAGTTATCAGAGAAGATGGTAGCTCATAAGTTAAACTTGGTCAGACTCACTCATGTAATGGTTTTTGTGACTGCTCAATTCGTACAGCTTTACACAAAAAGTACCTAATGAAGGATCTCAATGTATTTTTTCCGACACACTAAACCCAATTAAATTATTTAAAACGTTTGGATTTATGAACAAAAAAGATTGGATCTTTTTATCTTTTAAAACAATTTTGAATCGAGAAAATTAGAAACATCAAAATGGAAAATTATATGATTACATGGAAAAAATTACATCAAGAGAACCAAAAAAAAAAAAGAATCGATGAAGCCATTTTTTTCGTATAACACAAATGATAAGATTTCTGTTTCTAAAGAAACCATTCATTGCTGCAGCTATTATACTCTTGGTTTCGATATCATACCAATTCCATCAAAAGCGGATCACCTTTAGCCATCTTTTGTACCAATTTGATGAAATCTTGTTCGCTCGAAATGCTCCAAGGATGAACAGCGGGTGTTTCCGCAGAATACAAACTCAAAGAAGAGTTTAATGAAGCTGTTTCTATCTTCTTATATACCATTGAACCTAGGATCGGGTCAAAATTCTCAGGCGAATCCATTGACAGGAAGAACATAGGTACCGCCACTTTGTAATGCAAATCGATATCGCCCACGAGATTAACAAGATCGGTAAAGTCAGCAACGAAACGTTTAGGGACATAGAATACTTCTGAGCCGCATACAGTTAAGGTTGTTTCATCGCTTTTCTTTGTTGCTTCCTTGTAATTGACTTGGAAATGAACCGGCATTGTACTGACAATTTTCTTTACTAATTCCGCCTGAACCGAATACCAATCGGCACTCCCTTCTGGTCTCACCGTTGCCCATGACTCCGTTACCTAAAATATATCAAGCTAAATTAACTCCTACATAACCAAAACTAACAATTTTTTTGCCAAGCCCTAGAATCGAGATACATGGCAACTTGATGAGTACCTTGTCTGTAGTCCAGAGCTTAGTTTTATCGGCTTGAAGTAAATTCCAGTAATTGAGAACTGTATCATCTTCAACAAACAAAAACCCGTCTGCGCTGCTGTACCGATCAAATATCTTCGGTAGACGCCTGAAATGTAAGTAAAAGAAACTACAGTTAGAATCACATTGCAAAAGAATAGACTGAAATCGAGATGACAGAGAAGTTTCTTTTATTACTTGTAAATGTGGTCGTGTTTAGCTTCTTCGACGTAAAGATCTGAGTTTTTGTGAGGCGACAGAATGACAACGGTTTTGAATATCCGCCCGTAAAGTAATCTCCATTCAAGAGCAGTGCGTTCCACAGGTCCGTTACAGAACATAATAAGCACGACATTCCCGAAATTCTTCCTCCACTTAATCAAATTCCCAATCTCAGAGGTCACAGTGCCTATCTCCTCGACCCCAAGGTGAATCGAAGGCAATTTCCTAGGAACAAACTCTTTTCTATCTCCATGACCGATGGTTGCTCGTGGGCGATCCAATTCAAGGGACATTAACCGAGGTTGTTGGTATCCAACAGTAAGCAAATCCTGGAGCCAAGCAGCTGTGAATTTCACATCGAGTTCTGTCCAAAACCCTTGTTCAGCCATAACAAAGCTCAAATCAAGAATAGTCTCGAAAAATCTATGCTTATCTGATCTCCAAGCAAGCAAGAATTTGATCAAACGACCGACATTGACATGGAGGTCTTTCTCATCAGAGAAAGGGTAAGCTTCGACTCTATCATACCGGTGAACGGTAGGCGGATAAACAGCAACATAACCACCAAGCTCCCATAAAAGCCTTTGTCCCCAGTAACCTCTAAGCACATCCGAAGCCATGGAACTAACCGAAACAGGAAGCATTAACCCCCAAAACGCCGAAGAATGGTACAACGTGTTAAACGAATTCAATGGCACCATCATACCTTGAGGCAACGCCACTTTAGGAGAATGCTCATCGAATCTGATATCAAACGGTTCGAAAGTAGTCTTCCTAGTGAAATAATACACAGAATCAACATCCGGCAACCCGTTCGAAATCCCTTGCTGTATAAACTGTTTACCACCAAAAACCTCAGTGTAATACTCTTCATGATTAATCTCCCCTACATTCTCAAATGGCAAACCTCTAGGCCAAACGGATCGTTGTCCGAAATGGATATAAGGATTAACCACAGTTCGATTCGGGTTTTCGTGGCTATATTGCAAGATTGGTTCTTGCCTAGCGTCTTCACCTACTAGCTCTACATCAAAATGTTTACCAAGATCTCCATCTATCACTTCACCACGATCATCTGCATCGTAGATCTTCTTTGCACCGTGCTGAATCGCGAACAAGTAACCAACACTTTTGCGTACAAAGGAATCGTAAGGCAAATGATCCAAAATCCGGAAATTGAGCTCAGCTTGAGCATCAAGAGATAGAAAAATCGCACCTTTGAGATTCCAATCTTTTGGTGTTAAAGAGTTTCCGATAGCTAAAACTTGCCATCCTTTGATCTTCTTCACCATACCTTTGAGCTCCTCCGTAGGGTTCTTGGTGACAGACACAACGATCCATTTCTCCGTACGGAAATTAGCGTACGGTGAGGTTTTGTCGGAGACGATTTGGATTTTGTTCCAATCGATTTGAGGACGAGTGAGAGATTGAATCGATTGAGTTGATTGAGATTGGAAGCAGAGGAGAGAAGCAGTGTCGGTGGTGTTGTATAGGAAGAAGAAAGCAGCTACAGTGATAATAAAGAGGAAGAAAACAGTGATTCTATAGACATTGTCGGAAAACCATGAAGAGAAATCTAGGTTTCGGTGGTTAGGATGTTCTCTGATTTGAGATTTCGGTGGCTTAGGAGCCACACGATCTTGAACCAACATCAGATTTTTCAACTAGATTCCAAACCCCAATAAGCTAAAAAGATGGAGGATTTTTGTGTTAATTTCCTTTTCCGGGAAAACTAAACATCGAGACTCTCTCTCTCTCTCTCTCTGCAAATTGGTTGTTGTCGGAAATTGGAGGGTTGCTTATGCTTCACTTCAATGCAAAACTTGTGAAAGCGAAGTCGTTCGGTCAATTGTCTTGGTCAATCTCATTCCTTCATCAGTGATCTATTATTATCCTTCATCACCACAAAGAGACAACAACTCAAGAGTAATGGTGGCTGATCTGTAGGACCAGAGAAGAAACAACACATGGAAGCAAAAAAGGTAATATTTTGATATATCAAATCAGAGTAATACCAAGTATCATCAACACTTGCAAGATATACAAGTGAAGAAAGAAGAGCATTTTTTCCTATGTATATTGTCTCTCACCAATAGTCTCCACAAGAGCAAGTTCCATTCTTGAAATGATGAAACCTTCTAACATCTCTCAAGATGATTTCTCTATCAACAATCTTTGAGATAAACTTTGTAGCAAGATGACAATCGTTACAAACCCTGAGGTTTTTAGCCACCCTAATAACTGTACCCGGCGATGTGTTAAGTATTCCAAATGCAATTGCTAGCTTCTCGCTGTGTCCGCAGAGCAAAACCTCTTTTTCATCTTCTTCTACATTGTGAAGCACACAAGATGTGTCAGGTATATATCCTTCTTTTCTCATTTTCTCCCACAAGGTCTCGAGATATCCATGGAGCTTTTCGCTTTGCGGGTGAGATGAGTCACCGGCTATGAATTTGTGTACTTCATCGCCATACTCGATCCAGCTACATCCAGGTTCTTTTCTCACGCCTTTCTCTTTCATTTTTCTCCTTACCTCTGTTGCTTTATCCCAGAGACCTGCTGATGAATATATATTGGCAAGTAGCACATAGTGACTAGCTACATTTGGTTCCAATTGAATGAGATTCTGAGCAGCAATTTCTCCAATTTCTAAGTTATTGTGAATCCGAGAAGCACCTAAGAGGCTACTCCAAGCTCCAGCTTTGTCGAAACCAAGAGGCATCTTGTTCATGAGTTGATATGCTTCTTTAACTCTACCTGCCCTTCCAAGCAAATCTACAACACAAGCATAATGATCTGAGCTAGGTTCAACCCCGTAGTCGTTTTTCATATTGTAGAATATCCTTAATCCTTCATCCACCATGCCTGAGTGGCTACAAGCAGCAAATACTGAGATGAATGTAACCTCGTTTGGTTTTACTTTCTGAACCATCATCATTTTGAGCAGATCTATGGCGTCTTGCCCGTTTCCATGCATCCCACATGCCATTACAATCACATTCCAAGTTATAACATTTTTTATTGGAATCTGATCAAACACTTTTCTCGACATGTGTAGGCACCCGCATTTTGCATACATGTCAACTAACGCGCTTCCTACAGCCACATCAGTTGCCAAATTGTTCTTGATAGCGTAAGCATGGATTTCCTTTCCCTTTGCTAATGCTGATAGTGCAGCACAACTGGGGAGGATTGTCATCAGAGTGATGGAATTAGGTTTCAGACCAACTCTTCCAACACCCTCACTCGCTTTTCTTTCAAAGTTTTGCATCTTGTGTAGCACAAGAAGGGCATCCTCATGGTATTCTGAGAACACATAACCCGTAATCATCGTGTTCCACGTAACTAAATCTCTATCTTCCATTTTATCGAATATCATCTCAGCGATATCGATCTTTCCCAGCCTAGCATACATATCCATCAGTGCATTCTGCACAAACCTGTCTCCATCTAGACCTCTTTTCATGACAAGTCCATGGATAGCTTTTTTTCTGGAGAATGCATTAGAACGGACACAAGCCGGGACAACACTTGCCATTGTGGTTGTGTTAGCCAGAAGCCCAGCTCTTTCTTCCATTTCAATAAACAGAGACAACGCTTCCTCGTCATGCTCGTTCTGTGCATACCCAGCGATCATAGCATTCCAAAGACCAATTCTTCTATCAAAGATTCCATCAAATACTCGACGACCACTCAACACTTACTTGCAATTGCAATACATGTCAACCAAAGCACTGCCAACAAAAGAATTCTCATCCAAAGAGCCATTTTTCAAAGCATAGGCATGAATTTCTTTCCCCGTGCGTAGCATCTCCAAGTGTGAACAAACAGGAAGAACACTTGAAATAGTGAACCCATCTGGTTCAACACCTTCGAGCACCATTTCACGCAAATACTCCAATGCTTCAAGGAACTGCTCGTTCTGACACAACGAGCTCAACACAGTGTTCCATGTGACCAAGTCACGGCCTTCAAAAGATCCAAGCAAGACTTTGGAAGATGCAAATTTCCCCAGTTTACCATACATAGCCACCAATGTATTGATGATAAACGAATTCAATTCACCCTTTCTCAAACTATAGGCGTGAACCTGCTTACCCATCATCAATCCCTCGCGGATAGGCAAATTCGAGCAAGCGATAGCCACACTGACCAAAGTAAACGAACTAGGCTCTACATTTTCATCCAACATACACCGAAATACCTCCAACGCCATTTCCCACTTCTCAAAGCTACACAGAGAAGAAATCATCGAATTCCAAGAGACTTGGTTTCTCTCAGATATTCTATCGAACACCTTATACACAGCCCCGAAATCCCCGCACTTTCTATACAAATTCACAAGTGTATTAGCCACAGTCACGGAATCCACTGCATATCCAAATTTGTAAACATGGGCATGAACCTGTTTCCCCAAATCCATATCCTGAAGATCAGCGACAGCTTTCAACAAAGCAGGGAACGCAAAAGTATCTGGTTTTATACCCAAAACAATCATTTCAATGTAAATCAAAACCGCTTCTTTGAGCAAATTCGATCGAACTTTCGACCGGAGAGAATCAATCCACCACTCCGGAGAACGTGACTGAGACATAGGCTTCGAAGGTGCGACATCAACGGGGTCGGTAACTTCCACTGTTGCAGAAGTTGGTGTGGCGCGAAGAAGATAAGAAGGTTTGTGGCGGGAAAAGAGAAGCGGTTGAGAAGGAAAGTGGAAAGAGACGAGAGGAAGAAAGTGAAGGCAAGAGGACATGGCATCAAAAAGTTCCTCGATTTTATACAATTACCAAATTATTAAATATATCAAATCGAGTTTCTTGAGGTTTCTGATTTACAGTATCCGTAGACGAAGCGAAGAAGAAAGAAGGAGACAGAATGTTAATGGGCTATAATTAGGCCTTTAATGGGCTTTTAACAAAAGATCTGATCTGTTGGTATATAAGCGAGTGCACTTGAACTCGAGTGAATGAGAGAGAAAGTAGAAAGAGAGAGAGTGGAATTGAAAAGAAAATCAAATCATCCCGCCATTAGCAGAAGCTCGGAGAAAAGCTTCGTTCGGAAGTAAAATTTGGAGATGGTGGAGTTTCCTTCTACGATCGAGAGAACAGTTGCTTCTTCACTTCTTCTCCTTTCTTATGGACCAGTGTTCTTCTCACCTACAAGGTCGAATCGTACAACCAATCTGTTTCAATTTCTGAGCTTAATCATGAAATTCGCGGTTCAGATCTGTGAAATCTTCATCGTTTTTTCTGATGATCGTGGTCGGGTGATAATAGGTCGGAATCTGTAGAGGAATCGAGTTATGTGAAGAAGTGGTGTGACGAGGGAAGCTCGAACATGAGCTTGAGGCTGGGATCTACCGGATCGGGATCGAGATCGTGTGGCTCGGATCTGTCCAGCGATTGTTCGTTTGGGAAGAGTGATGATCGTGGATTCAAAATCAATTATACTGGAGATCCATTCCATCTCGTGAATTTTAAGGTGCGTCTCTGTTTTCGGAGTATTCGTTTGGCTGTTCTCTAGATCTGAATTTGTTCTGAAAAATTCGAAATACCGAGAAATTCGATTGAGTAACTTCTTCTGGAATTTATATGTTGATTTCTGGAGTTTTATATTTCGAATGATATGTAGAGTTGTTCTGTTTCTGGTAACATTCGAATTCCTGAGAATTTCGATTTGAGTAGTTTCTTCTGGATTCTACATGTTGTTGATTTCCTCTGTTCGAGCTAAAGTTGGTATGTTACTGTTTCGTTCTTAACATTAATAATGACAATCGCTAGCTCTTACATTTTTCAGTTCTGCTTTTACGATTCTGGAGACAATGGTTACGGATCATTTCTGGAATTTGAAATTTCGAATATCATGTGGACTGTTCAATTTGTTATGCTCTGATTTTAGTAGGTGTAAAAACTGAGCTAATACATATTCTCAATGTCTTGTTTACGCAGACAGTAAGAAAACGCCGTTCTCAGGTCATTTGGGGATCTTTCAATGTTAAGCCAACACATTTGATGATGAATTCGGCGTGTGATCTCTCTACGTGCTCCATTGATTCCAAAGATGAGTCCTCATGCTTGTCAACTGGTTCAAGCGAGGTTTCCAGCGTTGAAAGCAGAATTAAATTCAGTAATCAGAAAAGTAATGAGAAGCTAAGAGTAGAAGAGAAGAAGAAGAAGAAGGAAAGTAGCAGGTCTAGTTCTATTCGCCGGAGAGCAAAAGACATCTTGGAGTTTCTTTCTTCAGTCGCTTCTTCTGAAGTTCGGATCCGTCAGATTCTCGGCGATAGCCCCGATACCAGCAAAGCTCTCAGAATGTATATACTCTGCTTCTCCCTCTCATAATACATCACACACACACTTGTTACAAGTTTTATCCATGAAGAAGGTTTCATTTTAAGCAATAAATTTCCAAGCCACTTATACATGACTGGAGTTAATAGAAGATAGTTATAGACTTAGAATACTGATCAAACTTATGAACTCAAAATCCTGATCCAGGTTGTTAAAGATGGAGGAAGTGAAGAGGTTTGGAACAGGAGGAAGACTTGATCCCTATATTTACAAGGTATGAAACTCAACTTTCATATTCTTCATTGAGATTATTTGATTGAAAAATTTGTTTGAAATTTGAAAACTACACAAAACTATACAAGCATTTTCGAAAAGGTACCTTACATTGATCATAGGTTCATTTGCCTCCCTTTTTTTTAGATTGCATGACAAATTAAGACATTGCTGGAAGCAGGTAACACTTATATCCCTTTGCAAATTAATTTGGTCCTGATACGGATTAGGGAAATGAAAACTATATATAAATACCTAGATATATATATATATATATATATATATATATATATATATATATGGTTTAAAATGCTAGATATATAAGAAGTGGCTCTGTTATATATACCTCGAAAATAACTAAAATAATTAGAGCCAAGGTTTGTTTGATTTTGTGAATCTCCGAACTTGTTTTTCCTTGTGAGCTGTTGGGTTTATGCCTAATCCTATAATTGATCTACCTAATAACTTCTCTGGCGAAATTATTTTACTATTCTAGTAAATCTGACTTTGCAACAAGTTTTAAATCTCACTAGTGAGCAAATAATGAATGAAATAGTTTTGGATTATCTTTTATGACATGAGCCATTTTTTTTATCTTAGAAAAGACTAAATAAGTTTTGATGATTTATATAAAAATTAAAATTCTAATATAATTCTAATTTAACTTTCTTATATATAATTTTAGATATATAAAAACTAATTAAAATTTTAGATACTAGTGAAATAAAAGTATAGCTTTTTATAGGGATAACGACCTATTCCTCCATGAACTTTAGTGTTGCTGTTTATTTATACATGAAATATTGAATCCCGCCAAAACACACATGAACTCGTTTGGTTTTTGAATTTAGTACATAATCTTTTAAAATTTGGCTAATTCACACAAAACCGTCAACGGAGTTAATTTTCCGTTCACGCCGTTGACTCTCCGTTAACGGATTCGATAAATTTTTTTTTCCAAATGCTGAGCTCATAAAACGCTGTCGTTTTATGAATTGGGGGAAAAAAATTATCAACTTAGGATTCTTCCTTCTTTCTATCGGGTTTGGTTTGGGAAGCAGATATGATGACCCACTAGGAGATGGCTAGGATCTCGAACCGCTGAGGTAGCACTGTAAGGACCTTCTGGAAGTTTTGTGGAAGGGTTTCTCTGAATGATGTGCATTGCAAAAGCACCTGGTAAGTTTATCCATTTCACCTTCAAGTCACCAAAATCAAGGCTTTCGATCTCCTCGAACCCAAATACTTGAAAATCAGTCACATACATACATATACATATATATATATATATATATATATATATATATATATATAAATCACCCCATTGATTTCAGAGCAAGAAGAAGTAAAGTTAAATCAAATAAATTAATGGAAGAAGAAACTAACTTGATAAAAAATGATTGATGTTATGCTATTCTCAATCCTCAACCTTTTTACAAATATGGATACTCTCAAACAGAAATTAGTAACGATAACAAGTCAACAGACACAAAAGCGACATAAACCCAAGATTCTAATGCAGATGAGTTATACAAAGGGTTTAGCTTTCTTTGTCGGAATTGTAAACAATAGAAACGCAGAACAGAGGAATTCGATGAATACGAGGAAGGAGACAAAAGAATCGAATAAAATTGGAAAACGTGGGGATATATGGGTTTGTTACCTCTTTGTAAAACTGAGCGAGTCGTGTTATGTCGGATAATTCTCTGGCTATATGACCAAGATTCGCCATGTCCGTTCCTTCTCAAAGAACAAAGCTTTTATTAATCCTCAAGTGAATACAAAAACGACCAAATTCTAAACCGAACAGAACAGACATTACGAATACGTGTCATCGTCTTGCGATTACACATGTCCAACCGAACAATAACCGGATGAACCTATCGGTTCAGTTGCTTCAATAATGTATCCGGTTCAGTACCCGGTCCGAATTTAAACCCTATTGTAATCATCTTCAATCAGTCTCTCATTTCTGAATCGCACTCTCTTTATCTCTCAGATCAGACGTCAATTTCAACTCTCCAGTGAAGAGATTTTCACCGGAATCTCCGCTACTCCGATCGATGTGTTGAATATGGAAGGGAACTCCGGCGGTGGCGGAACCCAAACCCGATAGAAAGAAGGAAGAACCCTAAGTTGATAATTTTTTTCCCCCCTAATTCATAAAACGACACCGTTTTATGAACTCAGCATTTGGAAAAAAATTTTTTATCGAATCCGTTACCGAAGAATCAACGGCGTGAACGGAAAATTAACTCCATTGATGGTTTTGTATGAATTGGCCAAATTTAAAAAAATTATGTACTAAATTCAAAAACCAAACGAGTTCATGTGTGTTTTAGCTGGGTTCAATATTTCATGTATAAATAAATAGCAACACTAAAGTTCATGGAAAAATAGACCATTATCCCGCTTTTTATATTGAAAATATACTAGTCTAGATTTGTAAAATGAAGTTGACGTAAAAAAAAAAAAAGAAGATTGAAAAGCATATCTGACCTTTATATAAATCAATTGACAATTGTAATGTGTTGCATCAGATCCGTATTAAAACATGTCATGTGTTTATTAATTAAATTTGAAAAGATTAAATTCTTCCAAAAAGTAAACCTATACGTTACAATCAAATAAAAAGTCCTAAAGTCTTAAAAACAAGTCCAAAAAAGTCGATGGTAAAGTCATTTCATCGAGAAATATGCTTAAAGTAAACGCTTACTTTTCAAGCAAATCTTGCGGTATTGACGCAGTCAAAAATACGCGGCGACTGTTTGGTATAGTGACGACCCACCCTGACGCGGATTCATTAATTTCCTATTAATTATTATGATATAAAAGGGAACATTGAATTCAATTTGCAATTAAAAAATCAAATTGGAAAGGAAGCTGACAAGAAACGCTAAACCGATTCCAGCTTTTTCAGTTTCTCCTAATTTCGACCCTGTACTTTTAAAAATGAAATTTTAGTCCCAAAACTTTTTATTATTATTAATTTACAATTTAATACCCTAATCTAATATTTATATGAAAACAAAATTACCAAAAAATGTATGAATAGTGATAAAATACCAACGTATGGTAAGATTACAAAGAGATCAAACTAAACAAAACAAAAAAGATTATAAGGATGAGGAGTTAAGGGGCAAAAACGAAATAAAAATAAGACACAAGGGAGACAAAGAAAGAAACTACAAGAAAAGTAAATATAATAATGACGACAAAAAAAAAGAGTAAATATAATAATATAAAACCCTCAAAATAAGTCGTTCGCTTTTTCTGCCTCCTATATAAACATCGCGACTTGGAAACCCCGTAGTTGTCCCCATCTCTCTCTTCGAAGAAGAAAGAGAAAAAAAAATAGAGAAGAACAAAAAAAAAAAACAGGAGAAGGAAGAAATTCTTCAACAAGAAGAAAAAAAAATGGGGAAATACGTGGAGATGTTAGATGCTGGTGTGAGAATCGCGGCGAGGTTTCATTCTCACTGTCCTCACACGGCTCGTCTCTATTACCATCCTCCTTCTGACGGCCACCACCATCACGGCGTCGCCGATTTAATCGGCGGTAGTGTATTCGGATCGGGTCAAGATTCGACAGGTTTGGTTGGTGGTTTAGGATCCGGAACCGGAACTGCTGCTAATTGTGGTCTTAAGGCTTCTACACAAGGACAAGGTCAAGGGTATGAAGACGCCAGAGAACATTTATTGTTCTCTGCTGTTTGATTCATTTTATTATATATTCATCAAAAATACAAACAAAAAAAGAAATAAATAAAAATTAATTTTTGGTGTCGAAGAGATGTATTGATTTTTGTTTCTGGTATTTTCTTATTTATTTTTTTGTTCTTGAGAAGACTTTGCCATTCCTGGATTCTGATAATTTCTGGGGCAAATTGTGCTTGATGAGAAATTAATTATTTTTTGTTCTATTTGATTTGTTTGACTCCGTTCGGTGTTAGGTTGCTGCATCTTTGTTTTAACCCTTAAATTAATTTATCGACGAAGAAAACTTTTGCCTGCCCTTTGGAATAATTCCTTGCCTACGCCTTGCAACTTGATCTGAGCAAAATCTTTAAAGTTGATAGGAGAATCTTATTAGCTGTCCATTGGTTAACATCATATTCTCAAGAACTGATAATAAAACCAACAAGATAATTTTGTTCACACAAAATGAGATTATGTTCTTATGAGGCGCAATTGATTGATCCAGCATATAACATATCATATCTTGTGTGTTCGATGACAAAACTCTGTTTTCATACAATCAGATGAATACAGATTCACATATACAATACTATCGTTTTGGTATATGAGTTTCGTGTTGTGTATATCTCTTGCAAAGAGTTGGGATCTCCTCACTGGCTACATCCTTTCAATGACCCGTAAAGAGGCTGAGATTTTCTGAAACCGACAATGTCTTCGATTTCTATGAATGGTGATACCACTTTCTTTTTGTCATATGCCATTTCCTTCGAATGTTTGCTTCCATAAACGCATATGCTCATCGATCTCTTTTTTGGCGCGTCAACCTTTATGTATTCGTCGAAAAACTCTATCATTTCTTCCTTCTTTAGTTCTCTCAGTGCAGCCACCTAATCACAAAGCTAACAAGTTGCATTATGGAAGTCCAGAGGTCCCCTCTATTCAGAGATGGCTCTTGATTGAAAGATGGAAGGAATGTGATCATATGGTACCTCTGCATCTCTAAGGTTGAATTTGAGTGTCCCGTTTTGAATCTCTCTCCAGTAAAACCGGGATTCCTCGTCCAAGTTCTTGTGTTTATCAAGCTTCATGTCTATTAAAGCTGTTACATTGCTCTGACGAGGAACTCATGCCAATTAGTATGTAGTACTACTTTGGCATACATATATGTAGAGAGAATTGATTGCGTTGCAGGAGATGTCTCTTTCAACAACTGTTGTCCTCAAACAAAGCAAAGCTGACCTATAATCATTGTTAGCACCATCTTACCTTGAATTCCTCATCACTAATCTCGTAGAGTTTACTCTCAAAGTTCTTGAGTAGTGACTCGACCCTCGAATCAATATGTCCAGGACCCTATTAACGAAAAACTCAAAGGCGAATAAGGAGAGATGCATTAAGTAGAAAGGGGTTCTGCAAAGTCCCAATTTACAGAGATGGCGACGGCAGGGTGGTTCAGTACCTTAACTGAAGACTGTATAATGAACTGTACACCATAGACGCCTGAATCATTCCTATGTTGCAGAGAAGTGAACATTTATGTATCAACAAGAACTCAGGGGCATTCTAGCGTACAAGCAATTCCTATTTACCTCTGAGAAAGTGAACTGATGTAACCAAGTTGCTCAACAGTTCTGAGCTGGTGAAAAGTGGCTTGCTTTGCAATAAGATCGAAAAGCTGAAGTTTAATGTTCATGGACAATTCATCTTGATGAACCTGTCCGGGGCAAACGAATTTCCGTTATCAAGAAAGACAGCCTCCACTGATATACTTTTAAACTCTTTTTTAGGTACCAAGTTCTATAAAACAAGGAAAACAGATACTTGATACCACTTGGTTTGAAAGCTATCGATAATCTGGACGCTAACATACCTGAATATAGTGCAGCAGAGCAGAATTTTCGTCACTAGGGTTCAAGCCTTCTTGATAGTAGAAGCATTTCAATCTTTTTAGGAGTTTTAAAACCCTTTTTGTCCGGCGCTGGGAAGGAAAAGAAGGTCTGCAGATAGGTTTTGGGTCATTAAAAAGAGCATCTTCAATATGCTTGACCATTGACTCAGCTTCACTAAACTCAACATTTCCTGAGAAATAAGTCAACATAACAACAATTTCCAACTTACAAAACAAAAGGACAAAGATAACATCACATCCACCAAAGAATATAATGCAACATGGATAACATCGATACCTGCTATGTAGCATTCGAGAAACGTCCTCGATAACAGCATTGGAACGAACTTAGCTAAGTCATCAGCTTCCAAATGAGAAAGAGCATCTAGTTTTTCTGTCCATGGCCAGGCTTGATCTTGTAATATCAGTGAGCAGTAATACTTTGCTTGTTCATATGGTAGTTGGAATCTGTAATTTTGGTATGTCTTTGTGACTATTTCCTAGTACAGGATAGGGAAGTATCTGGTAATACCGAAACAGTAAAAGAGAGTAATGGTTAATCTGGAAAGAGGGGCGGGTCTAAAATGGTTACCTTGATAACAGAAAACCTGTCAGGTTTAACTTCAAATCTTGCTATCTTCTGAATGATAATTTCCAGCAAAATCATCAGTTTGTGATTGAAGCCAGAAAGAGTTAGCTGCGAATGAGAAGGAGCTAATAAACGTGAAGAGCAATGGCATAAATACAAGTGAATATGTGGGTAGAACATGTGCTGAAAAGTCAAAATACTTGGACAAAACTACAAACACACCTCAAAACCAATGTCCGAAGGTCTTAGTCCGTAAAAAAGACCAGCTTTCTTTGCATAATAAGCTGGAAGATATAGGTAAATAGTGATGATAGATTTCATGAGGTAATAACTAACTAGAAGGCTTATTATCACTGTACTCGTTGTATTGTATCAATTTCTTTTGTTGCGTTATTGGAAATGTCTTCTAAATTAATAAAAATTTTGTTACCTTACTTAGAAATCTAGAGAAAGCTATAGTTGAGAGGATAAAAACGAGATACACTTACCACATTCATTCAAATAGTCCATCAGCAATCTCATAAAAATATCCGTAAGAACTGCAGCATCAGGAGAATTGACTGCAAGGGAGCAGTTGAAATCTATCTTCACATATGCCTTTGGTATGGAAAATGTTGTCTCCGGCTTGTACCACAATCTTGAGAAGAGTGACTCCCTCAACAAAACAGGTAAGTCGTTCTGTTCCCAAACTTGATCATGTGAGATGATTACTTCATAAATTAAACTTTAAAAGAGATAGTTGTAACTAGAGTGCTGGAGCTGAACCTTCTCTTTAGCATCCTTTAATGAAAAATCCGTAGGAATAAAGACATTAGGTGCTGGTAGATGCATGCTTACATTAGGGACAGATTGCATCCACTCCTGAATATTTTTAAGCACAAATCAAATTTTAACTTCCTCCAGAGTGGCAAATCTAAGAGCAAAATTACGTAACAAAAGATGGTACCCCGATTCAAGAATTATGTTTCGTAGACAGAATATGAAACGAGTCACATAAAAGAAATAATACTGCAGTTGAGTTCGGCGTTTTCAGGAAATTAACATATCTAAAGCGAACCTGAATGGTGAAGCTAGTTATCTTCTCAAGAGAATAAGCAGTGTTATACCATGGCTCAACCTTGTCAGTTTGCCCTTCAAATTTCTTTGATTCCCAAAAGATTCTGCAAAATAATGGCATTATATTCATTGACAGGAAGAGCTGACTTTGTCACGTTCTCAGGATTGAAATGCTTGAGCTACATGTAGATTCTACTAACATATCACACTTGAGCGTGGGGATGCTTAAGTAAACTACATGAAAAGTAATGGAGATATTGCAAAAATTAGAGACATATGGCCAAATGCAACAAAAGCATTTGGCACCATCCTTAGTTACTTTAACAATAAAAGGGATACATGCAAAACTAGCTTGGTCAAAACCTATGAATATATATATAAAAAAGTAGACTATACATAGTAGGAAGCAGTCCGAAACAAGACATTTTGGGTGATCAATTGCGTGTCCAAAGAGATGCATTCCAAGACAAAGATTTACCGAACATTAGTAGGACAGAGCTCATCTAGAACCTTTTGTACAATAGTTGGATTAAATTTTGAAGGCAATGATGATCCAACCAGCCAATCCTTGGTCGGATATATCTGAAACGTAATTTCAAAAGGACAACGAAGATGAAGAAAAAAGTGAACTGTATTAGCCAAGAAATGAACTAATTTCATATGGGTGATCAAGTAATGCTTGATGAGAGGTAAGCATCTATTCTATTTTTTACACAAGACCGGCTACTAAATGGGAAGCAGAGTATCTGCACAAGAGCTGAAACACATTATTTACCTGCATCTTTGATGCAATATCCACGACATAAGAAATTGGTTGTGTCTTGTCCTGATAATGAAATTTGGTCTCACAGATAGATGAGAGCTTCAATAACATAAAAAGACACATCAAACTCGTTAACGACATTGAATCAATACAAATACTAACAAGATCAATAACAGACAACAAGAGAAATGGTGGAAACAAACATATATCAAATAAGTAGTATAGGTTTGACCGTACTAGTAGTTAATAATATCCATACCTCATCAAAAATCCACTGGAAAACACCAGACTGTTGTAAAAGTTGAATGTATGTAAATAACAACCCTAAAACCTCTTGCATACGCTCTGTAATATCAACAAAATTGATAAGAACAGAGATAGAGACTCGATATTAAAATAAATACTAAGACACACAAGTTGGAAGTGACTGATTCTGGAGAGTCCTTCTTCCCCTACCAAAACACCATTCACAAACCCAATTCCAAAATATCCCCTCTTTACGTTCACTTCAATACATATAACATCCTTATTACTAAAAGACACACCCACAACATAATGCAGCCACTTATTGTTCCGCTTCACTTTAGATAAGCCATTGTACTCAAAAGTATTATCCACATAAAAAATAAAGAATCACACATGAAGACCCATGTATACGCCACACCTATCAGAAATAAAATCATATTAAACACATAATGTACTCACTAAACATCAAGCGCAATGATGCCATTTATTGAGCAAAATATAGAAGCAAGATCGTTGGGAGCTTTCAATTAAAAAAAAAAACAACTTAAAAAAAGAAGAAGCAAACTCACCATGACCAACATCAGTGAGATCAACCGAAACTTTGAAAAATGAGTATTCAATAGTCCAGTCTGCTTCGGAAGCAAATAGTCTGGTTGCCCAACCTGCAAGCATTAGGAAGAATTAAGCAAGACTCCTACAACTGAAACACAAAAGGACTGTAGTTTCTGAAGATCTTTTCTAAATAGCTATGAGGGATCCTCAAAAGATTGCTGTCATATTCTCAGCGATTTAGGACAAGGAGATTAAAAATCAAGCAAGAGACACCCACAAAATTAAGGACTGGATAACTCTCCAAGACCTTTGCAACTATAAGCAGCAACAGTTCATCCTAAAAGAAAAAGATTTAGGATATCATACAGTAAACAGATAATGGAGAACTGCATACTAAAACTAGTTTTTCACCCTATCTCTTTTAGGTAGAAGTTGAGCCCCAAAGAAAACCTACCCAAGGTTTTTAAGGCATGAAACAAACTTCCTTCGCCTTCATGACCAATTAGATGACCAAGGTACCTGCATGGTGCTTCTCCATTATGATGGATGCTAGGAGTTACAGGCCACAAAATCCTCAGCTTATGACTGCTTTATAGGAACAGCCTTCACAAGAATCTAAACAAAACCATGGTAGATACCACATTAGAAACATTTGGGCATATGTATGTGTCAACAGAAATGCTAAATCTGCAAAAGGAACAAAAACCTGCAAATGGTCTGCAGTACATGGCTGACCAGGAAATCTAGGAATACCTTTGTTGGTGTTTGGAATGTCCTGAAACATCTCTTCCACTAGACCTTGAATTTTATCAAGGTTTCCTGAAGGCATCCAGAGCAAAGAGAAAGTCAGATGCATCTAAAACCTCATGCATCTGGTTGTCTATGGCAAGGGTAGGTTTTAGACCTTGAATTTTGGTTAGCTCTAAAACCTACCCTTGCCATAGACAACCAGATGCATGAGGTTGGCAGAATAGTGTTCATCATAGAATTTGATAAGTTCACTCCTTGTATCTATTCCTTTTGCTTCGGGTCGTACATGAAGAGTATCCATGTTCCCTAAGCAAAAAAAGAACACCAAATCTCAACGCATGAATGCTAGTAGTCAACACCAATGCAAATCAAAAGTAAGCAGAATATGGACCTGCGTTAAATTTGTGATACGGATGGTCTTCTCTAGTTAGATGCTTCTGTAACTTTATGATAAGAAAACGAAGAGAAAACTTAAGTCAGAGGTTTTTTTAGACGTTTAAGTATTCATCAACAGACTTGTGGTTACCAATTATGGACAGCTTAGATAAGATTACACAAGGAAACCACATTTTTCATACTGAAGTTGAATGTACTCTTCCTTTCATCAAGAAATTAGTGAAATAAACATAATTTTTTCAATGCTAGTAACTGAAGAATTAGAATAATCCTGATAATACATATACTTGTTCTTGAGAGCAGGGGAAAAATACCTGGCCCATTCGCCGAACATCAGACAACAAATTTTTCTTATTCTCTGGATGAGAAAAAAAAACTCATTATAATCTGTTAATTAACCAAACTGCGACAACAAAACACAGAGAAAGTGAAAGCTAACCTGAGTCAACAGCATTAATCTCCCTCATGATGGCATCAGCTGACATGAGTGGTTTGATAAAGAACTGGGAGAATCTAGTTTAAGAAATAACATAAAAGAATCCAAACACTTATCAAAAGGCAACTAAGATAAGAGAAGCTTACGCTCGTAGGAGAAAAAAGAAGAAGAATTACTCTACCTATCCAAAGCCTCATAAAAACAGTGTGTGTTCACATCAAAATAGTAATTTGTCCTTACATTGGCTGTGTAAGCATTAGCCCTCCCTCCATGCTTCACCAATGTGAATTTCAAATACTCTAATTGAATCAAAGACAAGAAACGTATGTGCAAACTTACCTCAGTGACGTACTTCAAGAAACTATGTTCCTCAGGGAATTTTTCACTTGCATAAAATAGCATATGCTCTGAAAAATCAACAAAAATAAAAATAAAGAGAGGTTAAGAATCACTCTGCAATCTCCTTGAAAAAAAAAATCAAAATCTTACTAATTTTGAGTATCAGACATTGAAATTGAAGTGATTTTTGCAATTACCAAGGAAATGAGCAAGCCCATCCATTCCTTCCGGGTCTGAGAACGATCCGACACCAACGTTCATCGAAGCAGCACACTGAAAGAGAGAGAGAGAGAGAGAAGAACAAGTATCATGAGATGAGATGTTTGCATCAGTCAAAAGTGCGATTCTTGTAACAATATCTCACCTTGTCGGTATTGGGATCGCTGATTAACAACACCACGAGCGAATTCCTGAGGATAATCCTCCGATACTCTCTCTTGTCCGTACGCGGCTTCACTATCTCGCCACCCTCCATCGCCGCTCGATTACTTCGCCGTCTTCTGCTTGGTCAACGCGAATTCTTTCTTTTTTTTTCTTTCAAATTTCATAAATAAGACTCGGAGAAGGACCCCCGAACAAATTATATATATAGAGAGAAATTGCCAAATTGGTACCAATAACCAAAAAAAATATACGGAAATTAGACCTATATTACTTAATGGGCATCATTATCGTGATTCTTGCATCCGAATTAGGTATGTGACTATCGTCTACTTCAAGTTAAAATGTTACTAATTATATTTCATTTGGAACATCCCTATATTATATAACAATCAAATATCTAAAACTCTGTTTTCATATAGCATGATTATAGGTAATACCCATGTTGGTATCGTAAAAAAAAATTAAATAAAAAATTAATTAAACAAAGATTTGATGAGACAAAGTGCATGATACGGATCAACACAGTTAGACCAATGAGACGATGAGACACATGGCGACTTTGTATTGGCCATTGAGATTTTTTATTTTAAATAATAAATATCATTAATAAAATAAAAGTTTAGGATAAGCCTTAGCATACGGGTATTCGGGTTGGATCCGGATCGAGTTCTATCTGGTACAAATTCTGTCGGGTATAGAAATTTTATATCCATACAAATACTTGTAAAGTTTTGGATCGGTTATAGGTTCGAGTTTTTCGGGTACATGTTCGGATCAGATGACAATTAATTATACCCAAAAAATTCGGATACAGGTTCGGCTACAGGTATACGTTTAAAAATTTATGAAACATAATAAATTCAAGTTTTTATAAAATCTTATACTAATTTGATTTTCTTTCATTTTATATTTTATAAATAATAAATAATTTTTTTATTATTTAGAACCCCATTGAATATCACCATTAAACATACAAAAATTATAATATCTTTAATGAATCTCAAAGATTAAAAAATTATTAAACTTAATACAAGAGTTTTGTTGTGTTGTGTATCTCTCTTGCAAAGACTTGTGATCTCCTCACAGTTTAAGCTGGCTACATCCTTTCAACGACCCGTAAAGAGGCTGAGAGTTTCGGAAACCGACAATATCTTCGATTTCTATGAATGGTGATACCACTACCTCTTTGTCTGATGCCATTTCTTTCAAATGGTTGCTTCCATAAACACATATGCTCATCGATCTCTTTTTCGGTGCGTCAACCTTTATGTATTCGTCGAAAAAATCAATCAATTCTTCCTTCTTTAACTCTCTCAGTGCAGCCACCTAATCACAGTCCTAATAGTTAAAACACTTTGTTGATGAAGACAAAACAAAATTCAGAGCGGTTTTCTTTGCGGTTTTGTCAGTGATTACCTCTGCATCTATGCGGTTGAATTTGAATGTACCATTTTGAATCTCTCCCCAGTAAAACCAAGATTCCTCATACAAGTTCTTGTGTTTCTCAAGCTTCATGTCTATCAAAGCTGTTACATTGCTCTGAGGAGAGAAATTCATGTCAGTTAAGCAAAGCAAATATGATCTATAATATCTGTTTGGGTTATCTCACCTTGAATTCGACATCGCTTATCTTGTAAAGTTTACTCTCAAGATCCTTGAGTAGTGATTCGACCCTTGAATCAATATGTCCAGGACCCTAATAACCATTGACTCAAAGGCAAATTAAGGAGATATGCATTAAACTATACAAATTCTCAAGTGGCAGAGAGGCAAAGAAAAGTTGGTACCTTAACCGAAGATTGGATAATGAACATTACACCATAGACACCAGAGTAGTTGCTGTGTTGCAGAAAAGTGGTTATACATCAAACATAACCCAAAGATATTCAAAAACACAGAGAGAAATCCGAATCCGCATAACTACGTACCAATGAGAAAGTGAAGTGATGTAACCAAGTTGCTCGACCGTTCTAAGCTGGTGAAAAGTGGCTTGCTTTGCAATGAGACGGAAAAGCTGAAGTTTACTATTCATAGCAAAGTCATCTTGATGAATCTGTTCATCGCAAACCAGTTTTCGTTAGCAAGAAAACAAGCGTATAAAAGAAGAAACGCTCTAAAATCTCAAAGAGTTGAAGTATCAAGATCTACAAGAAAATTTTTACAAGACATGCAAAAAAATTGTTGATGAGGCTAAGTACTAATGTGATCACAAATATACCTGAATGTAATGAACTAGAGCAGAGTTTTCATCACTTGGGTTTGAGCCTTCTTGATGATAGAAGTATTTCAATCCTGTTCCGAGCTCTGTAACTCTGCTTGTTAGGAACTGGGATGGAAACAACGGACGACAAATCGGTTTCGGGTCGTTAAAAAGAACATCTTCAATATGCTTGACCATTGACTCAGCTTCATTCTTCTCAACATTTCCTGAAATGAGTAACCACAATGACTATATAGAAAACAAAAGGATTAGAGAGACTAATAAGACTATCATACAACCATTTGAGTGTTCATACCTGCTATATAGCACTCAACAAATGTCCGCGATAATAGCATTGGAACGAAATTCGCTAAGTCTTCAGCTTCCAAATGAGAAAGAGCATCTAGTTTTTCTGTCCAAG
This sequence comes from Arabis hirsuta, assembly GCA_964056655.1. NCBI lineage: Eukaryota > Viridiplantae > Streptophyta > Magnoliopsida > Brassicales > Brassicaceae > Arabis > Arabis hirsuta. Next base: position 3,194,069 of record OZ053308.1, on the reverse strand, counting down.
GCCAAGTGCAATCTTGTAATACCATTGAGCAGTAACTTGTTGCTTGCTGATATGGTTGTCGGAATTTGACATTTTGGTATGCCTTTGTCATCGTTTCCTATAACAGGATAGGGAAGTAGAAAAGACATGGATTCAATAAATTTATGCTTATCATATGTACAAACCTTAAACAAAAATCTAATAAGTTTACCTTAATAACAGAAAACCTATCAGGTTTAACTTCGAATTTTGCTATCTTTTGAATGACAGCTTCGAGCAAGATCGTCAATTTGTGATTAAAGCCATCAAGAGAGAGCTGGAAATGAGAAACAGTTTAGTCATTAAGCAAAGTAGTACAAGGAAACGTCATAATCCTTGTACAAACCCACCTTAAAACCATTGGCCGAAAGATTTACTCCATAGCTAAGACCAGCAGTCTGAGCATAATAACCTGACACATAGAATTAAAGATTGACATACAGGTTTCATTTTCATCATATAACACAATTTATAAGGCAACTTTCCTCTGTTTTTATTGAAACAATTACTTTGTTTTAATCTTCATTATAACATTTTGCAACTTGTCTCAAAGAAAATTAAGAGTTGCAATATAAAGTAGCAGACTCGTCATCTCAAAAATCAAAATCAGTACTAATATTGTGAAAAAAAATTGTGCAATTTAAAGAGAGTTACGGGAGATTTATAACAAAACTATCATATAGAAGCATTTTAATTTTCCATGAGACACCTTTGGAATATTTACCAAAATTAATCAATTCTAGTAGCCTTTTAGAGGCTTAGTTCCACATATGTTTAGCATACAATTACCTTGCCTAATGTCTAGAGAAAGTTGTAACTGAAAGAAAATTAAGAAAATAGGTTTATCTATCAAATCTTACCATATTCATTCAAATAGTCCTCGAGCAACCATACAAATATATTGGAAAGAACTACAGCGTCCGGAGAGCTAACTGCAAGGGGGCAATTGAAATCCATCCTAACATATGCCTTTGGTTTGAAGAACTTTGTGTCAGGTTTGTACCACAATCTTGAAAATGATGTCTTTCTCAACAAAACAGGAAAGATGTCCTGTTCCAAAACTTGATTATGTGACATTTCCTTTAACTTGAGAAGATTAGAAATTGTAACTAGAGTGATGGAAACTGAACCTTGTCTTTAACATCTTTCAATGAAAAATCTGTAGGGATAAAAACGTTTGGCGTTGGTAGAAACATGTTTACATCAGGGGTGGACTCCATCCAATCCTGTAATATTTAAGGACAAACCAAAATTGAACTCAAGAGTAACAAGAAAATATTGAATCAAAAAGAATACAAATTCGAGCATACAAAAGAATATTGCAAAAGCTAACCTGAATGGTGGATATGGTTATCTTCTCAAGCGAATAAGCAGTGTTATACCATGGCTCAACCTTGTCAGTTTGCCCTTCAAATTTATCTGATTTCCAAAAGATTCTGAAGATATAACGGCATTAGTTTCTGCAACACAACGAGCTTACTTGGCCGTGAGCAGTCGGGATTTCAATGCTTGAACTACATGTAAATTCTAACATAACAAAACTAGGACAAGGGGATGCTTAAAGTCAACCGCTGCTCATAAAAATGAGATCATATGCTCGACAAAAATGAGATCATATGAGGTCATTGTTTGCTTGAGCAAGATGCATTCCAACAATAGAGACTTACCGGACATTGCTTGGGGAAAGCTCATTTAGAACATTTTGTATAGTATTTGCATTAAATTTTGAAGGCAGTGATGATCCAACGAGCCAATGCTTGGTTGGGTATATCTGAAGCATAATTGCCAAAGGACACATAAGATTATTTTTTGAAAAGAGTGAAATGTTTTTCGATGAAATCAAGTTTCCAAACTTTAGTCACAAGATATAAAACTTTATATATGTGATCTAGTAATAATTTATGGAATTGTGACAAAGGAAAGCACCTATTCTACTTTTTGTTCAGTGTTAAGGCCACATATATATCAAGCATAAATAAATATATATAAGAAACTTTAACGATAGCTGAAAAATACTATTACCGTCATGTTTGATGAAATATCTACAACATAAGAAATTGGGTCTATTTTGGCTTGATAATGAAATTTTGCCTCACAAATAGCTGAGAGCTGCAACAACAATAGAAGATGTATCAAGGTAGTAAAGACACTGAATCAATAGTAAAATTAAAAGCAGACTTAATAACACCAATACCTCATCAAAAATCCATTGGGAAACACCATCCTTTTGTAAGAGCTTAATGTGTTTGAACAACAACCCTAAAACATCTTCCATATGTTCTGTACACCAAGCAAGAAACAATATCAAACCAAATCCAGAAAAGTATCATTCATTGACTAAACATCAATAAGAAAGATTGATGCGAGTTGAGTTTTCGTAGAATATTAAACAAAACAAGGAAGAATACAAAAACTCACCATGGCCAGCATCAGTAAGACTAATCGAAACATTGAAGAAAGAATACTCTGTAGTCGAGTCTCCTTCACCAGCATACAGTCCCGTTGCCCAACCTATGCAAGTATTAGGAAAAACTAAGCAAGACTACTAATAAAATGATGTAGAACTGCTAATACACATGTCCGCATCACAAAATTAAAGTAAACAAGCAAATTTTCCAAGGAAATATTCGACTAGAATGGAGCACTTTATAGGGTAAAGATGCACACTTCTCTAACCAACTTCACAAAAATCTCTTTGGAAAGTAGTATATAAATTTCTAGTGCAGTCTATATGATACACTACAATTGAAACAACAAAGAACCATAGTTTGTGATGCACTTTTCTAATATCCGAAAGATAAACTAAAAAGTGTTTGTAATAGTCACAGTGGTCAAGAACAGGGAGAATTAAGATCAAGCAAGAAACACCTCAAGATTAATACCAAAGGAAACAATTAATCCATAAGATTTCTCATCAGGTTGTTACTATAAGCAGCAACAGCTTATTCTCCAAAGACTTAAGATATAAGTTTGAAAACCATAATTAAAGAGCTAAAGAGAACCTCTTTTCAATCAATTATATATCTATTTCAGGTAGAATTTGCTAAAACATTTATCAACTTGGCCCTAGAGAAAACCTACCCAAGATTTTTAAGGCATGAAACAAGCTTCCTTCGCCTTCATGACCAATTAGCTCACCAAGATACCTGCATGGTGCCTCTTCATAATGATGGATGCTAGGAGTTACAGGCCATGAAATAGTAATCCCGTGACCTTGCTTTATAGGAACAACCTTCACAAGAACCTAAAACACCACCATATAACTTTTCTTTATCTTCATCTCGTGTACATGCTAAAGCTGAAATAAGTAACAAATACCTGCAAATGGTCCGGAGTACACGGCTGACCAGGAAACCGAGGGATACCCCTGTTGGTGTTTCGAATTTCCTCGAACAACGGTTCCACTAGAGATTGAGTTTTATCTAGGCTTTCTGAAGATATCCAGAGCAAAGAGATGTATAAATGTTAGACATGTTAATACTTTTGTTTTATGAAATTAAAAAAAAAAAAAAAAATTGAGTTTTGGATCCAAAACCTACCTTTGCCATAAACAACTAGATTCATGAGGTTGGCAGAATAGTGTTCATCATAGAATTTAATTAATTCACTCCTTATATCTATTCCTTTTGCTTCGGGTCGTACATGAAGAGTATCCATGTTCCCTAATGCAAAAAAAAAAATTCACTTTTCCTATGCATCACAACACCAAATCTCTCGTTACATGAACACCAAGGTAGAACAATTACCTGTGCTAAATTTGTGATATGGATGGTCTTCTCTACTTAGATGCTTTTGTAACTGTGTCAACGGAAAAGTAAGACAAAACTCAAGTTAGATGCTATATATACATCAACAAACTTGTGGATTGTCAATTATGCAAGGCTTAGATATAATATAAGTACAACATGCATCCTTGAATGCTAATAACAAAATGGATATAGATATTTTCTTGAAAGCAGGGGAAAATACCTGGCGCATACGCCTAGAATCAGTCAACAAGTTTTTCTTATTCTCTGCAAGAGAAGGAACTCGTTAGAATTTTGGTACTTATTAAGAAACTCCATTAGGAAGCAATGGAAAGAGTAAAAAAGCTAACCAGAGTCGACAGCTTTGATCTCCCTCATGACGGCATCAGCTGACATCAATGGTTTGATAAAGAACTGTGCAAACCTGATTAGGCAAAAAGATAAGAATCCAAAAAATGTCAAGAGGCAAATCAGATAACTTTAGTAAACAAGAGGAACAATTTTTTGAAAGAAAAAAAAAAAAAAAAAGTAAGTGTACCTGTCTAAAGCCTCATCAAAAGAATCCGTGTTGATATCAAAATGGTAGTTTGTATCTTCACTGGATGTATACGCATTTGTGCTCCCACCATGCTACAAAACACATATATATATATTTCCAATAAGCACATGCAAGAACATCAATTATATAATGATTGATAAAGTTTATATTTATGGAACATTACCTCGGTGATGTACTTGGAGTAACTATCCTCCACTGGATATTTTTCACTTGCATAAAATAGCATATGCTCTTGAACCATAAACCCAACAACACAAAATCACATGTTATATTCGTCAATGACTACCAAAATCCACATTAAAATAAAAGATTTGATAGATACAATAAATCATTGTTTTTAAAAACAGAGTTGACTAAAAAACCTACCAAGGAAGTGAGCTAGCCCTTCCAATCCTTCTGGGTTTGAGAAGGATCCGATGCTAACGTTCATTGAAGCAGCACACTAACAACACAAACAAAGACAAATTTTCAGCTTTTTTAATTTCTTATTATCGGTAAATAAATATAGAAACAAGAACCGATCTTACCTTATCAGTTTCTGGGTCGCTGATTAACAAGACTTGGAGAGAATTTTTTAGAACTATCCTTCGATACTCTCTCTTGTCCGTACGTGGCTTCAGTATCTCATCCACCGCGTTATTCTCCATTCCAACCACCATTAAGTCTTCTTTTGAGTCTTCGCTCGTTTCATGTCCAACGTCTTTCACTACAAAAAAAACAGCACTATTCCGATGGACTTGATTTCCGTCGGAAATTTCCGACGGAATGCTGACGGCATTACGATAAAAATGAATCCGTCGCAAATCCGTCGGTTTCTTGGGACGGATTTCCGACGGACACGGAAACCGTCGGTATTCCGTCGGAAATCCGTCGTTAATTCCCAACGGATTTCCGACGGCAATAAGCTGTCGTCATTTTCCGACGGAATACCGACGATTTCCGATGTCGGCAAAGTTTGAGTGGTTATAAATTATTTAGCGGTGCCCGATGGGATTGGTGGGGTGTTTTGTCAGAGGTTTTGACGGAAATCCGTTCTATAAGTTTCGACATTTCTTCGTAAGTAGATATTAACACAATTTTAAAATCCCAAAAAATTTGTTAGCGATGAGTTCATATTTTCGGTCTTGGATGGACGAGCCAATGATGGATATTGGCTCGAACTTATTAACGTCCGCATACGCTGAAGGTATATGCGAGTTCATGAATTTACCCAGAAATCAAGATGCAGCCAAAAAAGGTCAGGATATCAAATGTCCATGTTCTAATTGTTGTAATAGAATTAGTGTTGCGGTTCATACTGTTTGGAATCACTTATATAGATATGGATTTAGGCCGGGATATAAGGTTTGGTTTTTACATGGAGAAAGCAATTTTGAATATGGTAGTACTAGTAGTAATGCACCTTATTTTCCGGATAGCGTAGGAGAACGTACAACGGAAGTAGATGTTGGGGTAAGTACGGTTGCGATGGTTAACGATGCGTTTAGAGAGAATTTGCAGTCGGGTGGTTATGAGGGTGATAGGGTTGAAGAACCTAATTTAGAATCTCGAAGGTTTTTTGATATGTTAGACGCATCAAAGCAACCACTATACAGTGGTTGTAGGGAAGGTCATTCACCGTTATCTTCTGCTAGTAGGATTATGAACATCAAGACTGATTACAATTTGTCCGAAGAATGTGTTGATGCATTCGCCGAATTTGTAAAAGATGTTTTGCCAGAGGATAATCTTAGTCCAGCATCATACTACGAGGTCCAGAAACTTGTTGCCGGTCTTGGTTTGCCCTACCAGATAATAGATGTGTGCATCGACAACTGTATGCTATACTGGAGAGAAGATGAGAACAGAAACAAATGTAAATTTTGCCGTAAACGACGGTTCCAGGACGAAGGTGGCAGAGCGAAGATTCCATTCAAACGGATGTGGTATTTACCATTGACAGAGAGGTTGAAGAGGCTCTATCAATCAGAACGCATAGCTAAGGGTATGAGATGGCATGCAGAGCATAGTCAAGATGGAGATATTACGCATCCTTCTGACGCAGAAGCGTGGAAACACTTTCAATCCGTATATCCAGATTTTGCATATGAACGACGGAATGTATACCTCGGCTTATCCACTGATGGTTTCAACCCATTTGGAAAGCACGGAAGAAAATATTCATTGTGGCCGGTCATCGTAACACCTTACAATTTGCCTCCTTCTATGTGCATGCGGCGAGAGTTCCTGTTTCTCTCAATTCTAGTTCCCGGGCCAGATCATCCAAGACGGTCACTCGATATATTCCTCCAACCATTGATCTATGAGTTGCAGATGTTGTGGGAGCATGGTGTTGAGGCATTTGATGTTTCAATCCAGCAGAATTTCAACATGCGTGCGGTTCTTATGTGGACCATAAGCGATTTTCCGGCATACGGTATGTTATCTGGATGGACAACGCATGGAAGATTGGCATGTCCTTATTGTGAAGACAATACTTCAGCATTCCAATTGCAGCACGGAAGGAAGACTTCATGGTTTGATTGCCATAGGTGTTTTTTACCAGCAAATCATCCATATCGTCGGTCTAGAAGACATTTCAGGAAAAATTTTCCTGTCTTACATGGTCCACCTCCTGAGATAGATGGTCGCAGCATATTGGAACAGTTACGAGATTTTGGTGCAGAGCGAACTCCTGATTGTGGGGGTAATGGCCATTACCCCATCGACGGTTGTGGGGAATATCACAATTGGCACAAGAAAAGTATATTCTGGGATTTGCCTTATTGGAAAGACCATCTATTGCGGCATAATCTAGATGTCATGCATGTTGAAAAGAATTTCTTTGACAACATCATGAACACCATTTTAAATGTACCAGGAAAGACAAAAGACAACTGGAAATCTAGATTAGACTTGCCATTGATTTGTTCAAGGGCATCTCTACATGTTTTTCCTAATGGTAGATTGCCTATGCCTGCGTACCGGTTAGACGCGGGTCAGAAAGAAATTTTTTTTGAATGGATAAAAAAAAGTGTTAAATTTCCTGACGGCTACGCATCTAATCTGCGTAACTGCGTGGATTCGACGGAAGGGAAGTTTATTGGAATGAAGAGTCATGATTGTCATGTTGTGATGCAGCGTCTTCTTCCATTTGCATTTGCTTATCTTCTTCCAAAAGACATCCATCAAGCCATTGGAGGTATATTTCGTACTCCCGTGAGTTTCTTACTAATATAATGTTACTATATATGTACTAACTTGTTTCCTTTTCGTTTGTAGGAGTTGGGGCTTTCTTTCGAGATTTATGTTCACAGACACTAACAGTGGACGGGATCCGTAATTTAGAGGCAAACATCCTGGTACTCGTTTGTAATCTTGAGAAGAATTTCCACCGTCATTTTTTGATGTTATGGAACATCTTCCTATTCACCTCCCACGTGAAGCAGCATTAGGAGGCCCTGTTCAATACCGATGGATGTATCCGTTCGAGCGTTACATGTTTCACCTGAAGAAAAAGATTAAAAATTTGAGCAAGGTTGAGGGATCTATTGTTGCACAAAGTCTAAATGAAGAAGTATCACACTTTGCCGAGTATTACTTTCCTTCGGATGTTCGGACTAAGGGGAGACGGCCGGCGCGACATGATGATAGAGGTGAGAAAGCAGTGTATCCCGTGGTCGTACCTGAGTTGTTTGCCCAAGTTGGTCGCGTAAGTGGAAAAGGGAAGACTCGCATACTATCAACACAAGAGGTCACACATTTGCATACATATATCCTAAGAAATTGTGACGAACTTGTGGAGTATGAGAGGTACACCATTTGTCATACTAAATTTGTGGCATTATTTGTCTTCGGGTAATAACAATTGTTATGTTACAGGATTTACATGTCCCTAGTACAAACTTACCATGCTGATAAGACAGATTCCGAACTTGTTGTCTTAAAAGATGAAGTATTCCCGGAGTGGTTGAAATTTTATGTAAGTTTAATATAATTCCTTACGCTTACTTTTTTAGGTTTTCACGTTCATATGTTACTGATTTCTTTCGGTAATTGTTTTTAGGTTTCCGAAGGTTTAGAAAGTGGTCAAACCCTCCCGACTTGGTTAGTGGAGTTTGCTCATGGTTTACGCAGCACCGCGACTTCATATCCCAGATTTTGCACGAGGGGATATTCGTTCAGGATTCGTGAGGAAGAACGTCAAAGGGCAACTTCGGACTATGGTATTCGACACAATCAGGTGATACCACGTACTATGACATTTTAAAAGAAATCTTGGAAATCCACTATCCAGGAATGTTGGACTTGAGGTGCATTGTGTTTATGTGCGATTGGTATGATCCATCCAATGGCCGTGGGGTTCGAATTGACCCTCTTGGTGTTATTTCGATAAATTCAAGCTGGAAACTACAGCATTACGATCCATTTATCCTTGCGTCTCAAGCAGACCAGGTATCAATACAATAATAGGTTTTCCTACATCCTCATACGTTAGGTTTTGTTATTCCTGTATATTAACAATATCCACTATCTCCATTAATAGGTGTGCTACATAAAATATCCTCGAATTTCCTCAAGGAGAGATCCTTGGATCACTGTAACTCCAATTAATCCGAGAGGGAAAATATATGGAGTTCCAGAACATGATTCTCTACAAGTATCGAGAAGTATGCAAATGTCACATGTTGAGGAGATGGATAACATTGACCTTGTCATTGATGTAACACATATCGGCGATGATCTAATTTATTCGGACGATGAGGAAACACGTGAAGAATTTGACGACGATTCAGACTCCATCCCTAGTGAAGGTTCATCAGGAGAGTTAGATTAATAATTTATGAATAAATGTTTGTTTATGAATGTTGTACTCTAACATCTATGCGTTCCCTCTAATATAATGTACTTCATGGTAGACGAATATTTGCAATATTTTAATAATAATTAACAAATCCAATTGTGGAAGACAATCTGAGAATTTTAATTAACGGAGGCTCGGTTTTGCATATAATAATTCCAAAGATCTCTGTTTGCCATTGCGAAATAGAATATTTTTGTGTTATGATTTTGTGTTCAATTACTTTGACTTATCTACGCAAATTTTATGATATTTTAAGCTTCACGTGTCGCTGTATAGGTGGTTGTAAGAGAAGAACAAAAACTGATGCGACATTACAGCTCAGTGGACAATAAAGAAATCAATTCCGTGGATGGAATTGTCGGCCACAAAATGATGAATGACAGTGTGAATGACAATGTCGGCCATTGAATGATGAATTGACAACTCGTTTTAGTGGTTCATATATGACTGAAACATTTCGACGGCTCAGATCAATTCTCTAATGGTACGAAAACACGTATGCATATAATGGGTTAATACTAGTCGGATGTGGCCATGGTTTTTGTTACGTTTTAACATATAACTTCTACTATAAATACATATGATGAAGTGTATATCTTCTACACCTATCAAAAACACAAATAATGTCTTCTAGCCCTCCAAATGAAGACTATAAATCTAAAATCGTGGCAAACCCCCTACAAATTCCGAAATACTCGTGGGAAACCGAAACTCAATGCGACGAATTCACTCAAGAGATACCCACATACTCGTGGGAAGCTGATTCGAGCTTTAAACCCAATGTTTTGAGACCCAAATATGATAAGCAGACACAATGTCCTGACCAGAAGCGTGTTCTCGAGGACGTACAACCATCTCAATTGATTGACAAGGCAGATACTTACGGTGAAAGTACTTCAAAAGAATGTATGGATCACTACTATGATTATGAATTTGCCCAAAGACCAGAAAGCCCCAACTTAAATATAGATGTTGATGCAATCAAAAGGAAATTATGCGACGGGTATTTAGATTCTCCACCAAAGAAACAAAAGGGAAAGAAAAAATTCTGGTTCTAATCGATTGTAAGTTTGGATATCAATCCGTCGGTATTTATGACGGATTTCCGACGGATGTTAAAATATCTTTTAAAAATATTTCTGCAAAATATTAAAAATTTTAATTAAAATCCGTCGGAAATCCGTCATACATACCGACGGATTTCCGACGGAAACCCTAATTTCTGCCGCCAAACTTCGATCTCATCGAAAAACCGCGAAAATCCGTCGGAATTCTGTCGGTTTTCCGTCGGTTAGTCGTAAATAAAATCAGATCTATCTTCTTCCCCAACTCGATCTGCTCATCTCCTCTTCCCTCCAACCGTCGACTTCTCCCTCCGGCGGCACTCCGGCGGCACTCCGGCGACTCCGGCGACACTCCACCCTCCAAACTTCGATCTCCTCCATTCTTCTAACCACAACATGTAAGTTTTTTTTTTTTCATTAATATAAACATTTAATTTGAATTGTATGATTTAGATTAGTAATAAGTATTGTTTAGATTAGTAATAATATTTTAGGATTAGATAAGTAATTGATTTTAGAGTAGATTAGATTGGATTAGGATTTTGGTGTGATTTATTGGCAAATATTCAACCCATTTAGGAATTTAAAAATGTTGTAATTTAAGAATTATTGAATTTAGAGATAGAGAAAAAATTTTAATTTTAGGAATTTTGTGATTAAGTGACTTTTCGGGTTTATGAAATTATTTTCCATTTTAATAAGTATTTGTGGTTATAAATTTACATAATTGTTGATATGTAAAAATTATAAATTGTTGATATGAATATTTTCCATATAAAGATGTATAATATGAATAAATTATTTTTGGGGTTATAAATTATTTTCCAGATAATAGATATATAATATGAATAAATTATAAAATTCCAAATTGTTGATATGTATAAATCATAAATTGTTGATATGTATAAATCATATAAAGATTTATAATATGAATAAATTATGATCGTTTTATAAAATTATTTTCTATATAAAAATTTATAATATGAATAAATGGTTGATATGTAAAAATTTTGGCAATCTTAGGGACTATAGGCGATTTCATCACTCTAGTGGAGCCGGTAATTCCACTAGGGGAGGTGGGAGTGGGAGTCAGTCGCAAATCCCCGAGACTAGCGGTTTTGATATCCCACACACGTCTCCTATGGATACAGCGCCCTCAACTCCCACGGCCATGACCGTTGAGGAGTTTGTTTCGCAACCCGGACGGGATAGGTTGACTCGCCTAGATCCTGACTTGCCACCCAACACGACCTGGTAAGTTTTATTTAAAAATGTATTTGATTATATTAACTTAATAAAATATTTAACTAAATATTGTTTAGGTTTCAATTTTCGCAAAACGGGATTACGAGTTCTATCAACACAATGATCAATTGCTTGATAACTGAACCGTATCCCACATACAGTTCGATGCCAGAGGCAGACCGTGAAATATGGTTTCGGCAATTTGCGGTAATATTTTTTTTTTTCTAAATTAAGAATGTTGATTTTAATTTAAAATTAAAATTGTCAATACTAATTTGGGTATGGTTTTTTTTTTCAGCAAGATTTTACTTGGGACCCGCAGCTGACTGGCCAGGTCTGACGGCAATTCAACCAAAAGGCCGGTCGAAAGTACTCGTTGAAGATGAACGAGTGGAAGGACATGTGGTTCAAACAAGAAAAGGTGCCCCGGTTTTTTAAAAATAAGCCAACATTATGGGCTGGACTACTTGTCCATTGGGAACGGGAGGAAACTCAATCGACCTCACGAAAAAACTCCACTAACCGGAAGAGCGAGCGGAAGGGGAAGGGACCGGCGACCCATAACCTCGGAGCAACGAGCAAAGCGACACGTGCTGAAAAAATGGTAATCATATAAATTTTTCAAACGAATTTTTTATAACCCCTTTCATAATTCATTCTGTATCTATGCCAACAGTTTCAGAAGACCGGTGTGCGTCCGTCGCATCTTGATTTGATCAAAGATGCGCACACCAACAGAAAGACTAATGAAATTCAAGATGCAGTTGCTCGTGAAATCGTGGAAAGCGTGGAGAGGCTCGGTGAGGAGTACCTCCAATCCCAACAGATCGTCGAAGGAACTCCGAAGTTCCACTCGAGAAGATCAACGAGTTCACCTATGAGGTTAGTAACAGTTGCAAATTTAAACAAATTTAAAATAACTTTTAATACTAATAACTTATAACATTGATTAAGTATATTTTTTTTATAGGTTACGCCTAAGCACAAAGGTCGTGTCTTTGGCCTCCCAGAAGATAGTTCCTCCCCATCCGTTAATTCATACCGCTTTCACGCAGATAGTAGTTTGAGGGCACAGAACGCCGACCTTCTCGAGCGCGTAAGCGCGATGGAGGCACAACGCGCAGAAGATGCAGAAAGAATTCGGGCAATGGAAGAAAAGATGAACGCGTTCTTCCGTAACCAGTCCCAGTAGACTTTTGTTTATGTAATAATTAAACGTTTAAATTACTTTTATAAATATTTAAATGTTTAAATTACTTTTAAAAATATTTAAATTTAATTTTATATTTTATTTAATTTAATATATTTATTTAGAAAAAAAAATTTTAAAAAATTAATTTATCCGTCGGTTTTATGGACCGTCGGAATTCCGTCGGTTTTATGGGCCGTCGGAATTCCGTCGGTGTGAGAGGCCGTCGAAATTCCATCGGTGTGAGGGGCCGTCGGAATTCCGTCGGGATGCTGTCGCCGACGGTATTACGACGGACTTCCGACGGAATCCGGTTATTCGGTATTCCGACGGATTTCCGACGGATCTTTATTTCCGACGACATAGATCCGACGGACAAGAACCGTCGGAAATGGGACCATTTTCTTGTAGTGTTTCTTTTATATTACTTGAGAGAAAGTTTAAGAGCATTTCCATTGGTCCCATCAATTTTATTACATGAGTACGCGTGCATTAGCACGGGTTTAATATTAACCCATGTTCTAAAACGCGGGCAACTCGCCCGCCTGGCCGGAGATTTTGCGGTCGCCCACCTACAACCGCCGCGAATTGGCCATACTCGGCCAAAAATAGAATAATGGATGATTAAATAGTAGTATAATCAGAGTCGTGCGAAGCTATTTTGGGACCTAAGGCGAAAATTTTAAAAAATATGTTCATCTCTTATATAATTGTTATATTAAACAATACTAAAGTTATGTTTTTTATAAAATTATGTTACCAAATTAATGTGAATGATGTATAAAACGTCTATAGTATTGTAAAAACATACGATTTAGTAGTGTTATACAAAAATCTAGATATAATTTTTGTTTTCTGAAGAGAAACTATACTATTTAATTACATCAAAAAATTGTCTACTAAAATGTTATCGGTTTAGATTGTGTAAATATGATCATTTTTTATTCATTCTATCTAAAATTATTACTAACCGCCGATATTGTAAAAGAAAGTTACAAATATTTTTGAAAACTTGCCAGTAAACAACTTAATTTTGAAAATTAGAGCCCTAAAATATATTAAAAAATTAGGGAGTCTAAGACACTTGCCTATTTTGATACACACTAAGCACGGCCCTGAGTATAATACTACTTCATCCGTTTCCAAATGTAAGTTGTTTTAGCTAAAAGCACGGATATTAAGAAACTACTTTTCTATTAAAAAGTATCATTTAATAGTTTTAATAAAAATAATTTGACCAATTACACAAAAAATTGCAAAATACTAGTGGTCACACAATATTCAATAAAGTTAAAAATACTTAGGATTGTCAAAACAACTTATATTTTGAAACAAAAAAAACCTTCAAAATAACTTATATTTTGAAACAGAGAAAATATATAATTAATTAAATCTGTGAAAATATAATATATCACCAAAATTGTGAACCACTTATAAACAAACATTTTTTTAATGGGTCAATTGGTTATATACCAAAAAAAATGTTATCTAATAATCTAACTAAAAACCCTCTTAAAAAAATGTCAAGCAACTACCATCCTTGAACCCTCTTAAAACAATGGTGTGGAAATTAAAAACTACAAATAAAATCAGGCATTTCTTATGGCAATCTCTTTCGGGAGCTGTAGCGGTTAATGAACGCTTAGCGTTTCGACATCTACAACAAGACCGAAATTGCCCCAAGTGTGAGGATGTGGAAGAAACCATCAACCATGTCCTATTTACATGCCCACCGGCTAGACAATGTTGGGCTATGTCACAAATCCCGCACCACAATTCGGCTTTTCCGACGGAGAGTCTCTGGTGTAATTTCGATTTTCTCCTGTCTCGGGTCCCTGACCGGACAGAGTTTGAGGAACGCGTCAGATGTTTCCCCTGGATAATCTGGTACCTCTGGAAGGCGCGAAACGATAAAGTTTTCAAGAACATAGACCGGTCGCCCCCGGACATCCTAGCACTCGCTAGGAAGGAAGCGACGGCCTGGCTCGTAGCAACCGAGGAAGCGGCAGCTAGCAGAGTAGCACGAATAACTACGGAGCCGACGATGCCAAGAGCCATTTTCACTTGCTTTGTTGACGGATCTTGGAAGGAGGGAGAACCCACGAGTGGGATTGGTTGGACGCTGGAACTCCAAGATGGAACAATTGACCTTTTAGGAATCCGAGGGCTAACCAGGGGTACCTCCCCACTCCGTACCGAACTACAGAGTTTGTTATGGGCCCTCCGGGGTCTGCGGTGGAAGAAACGATATTGTGCGATGTTTGCCACGGACTCACAGGAGCTAGCAGCAATGGTACTCGACCCAGAAAGTTGGCCACGGTTCAGAACAGAGTTGGAGGATTTCAAGACACTTCGAGCGTGGTTCCCTGACTTTACTCTTCAGCAATGCCCCAGAGAACGCAATGAAAAGGCCGACATATTGGTCGGCTCCGCTCGAACCAGAAACCAAGTTTTCTCTTATATAAACACGTCTACCCCACATTGGTTCCCAGATACGCATGTGTTTGGTTGATCCAGAAGTATAGTGTTTTGTGACAAAAAAATAATAATAATCTAACTAAAAACCCTAAATTTAGTGATTATGAAATGGCCACATAGGTGCCTTTTGGTTAGATTATTAGATATGTTTTTTTTCATAGTCATACTCATACATGTTAATTTCTCTTTTTTAATCTTTTGGAAAAAAAGTTTATCATGGGTATTTTACTATTTTATTTGTTTTTGATTTATTCTCAAAACAAGGTAGCTGAAAAGAAATAATCTAGTGTGGTCCAGTCTACGTCTGACTATTATCACGGTGTATATTTTTCCACGTTATAGATTCAACGGTGATCAAGTCAAGTCTCCGCTTGTATATGTCTAACAAGTCAACAACATCTTTCTTTTTCTTTTAAAAATACATCCACAAAAAATACAAAATAAATTTGGCTCTAAAATCTAAACAATTCATGTTTAATATTCAACCTAACAAATCATGAAAGTTTTACATCTATCATTTTAACATACGTTGATCAGATAAAATGAATGAAAGTTTCAGTATCATTTTCATCCCATGAAATACATGATTGAACCGTTTTTTTTTTCCATCAAAATTTTTCCATTTGATATGTGTTTGATATAATGTTTAATTTAAATTGAAATCTTTCTATTATGTATATATATAAAAAGACTATATTTTTCCGCATATATAGCAATTTCAAATTTTAAAAACGAACATAGATTACTCGTATGATTCATATAATGTTACAAAAAAACATAATACAATATACTAGGTGTTTCTTCCAAATACACGCAGTTAAATTATTTATATAGTTTTACTTTTAATTTTAATCTTTTAAAATATGAAATATGTAGTTGTTTGATTTTATTATTATAGATATTGTTGTTGATTCTTTTGTTGTTAATTTTTTGTCAATAATATCATTTTTATTAATAATATGAATTTCATAAATTTAGTTTTACCAATTAATTATTTTATATAAGTAAATATGTCAAATCAAAATGTAATACATTAGAATTAAAAAAACATGTTAAATTTGGTTTGTCCGAATATCTTAAGTAGTATTCAGAATACAAATAAATTATTTAATATTTTATACATTAAAATATATAATCATAAATTTTATAAATAAAACGAAGATAAAAAAATTGTTGCTTTCGAATAAAAAAATATTTTTATTACTTTCAAATTGTCTTGCATAAAAAAAATTTCAAAAGAATAACTACATTTTTTTTATAAACTTGGAAAGTTTTTTTCATATCAAAGTGTCTTTTAAAAATTTGGTAAATCTTTATTATTATTTTCGAAATAATATATATTCTAGAAAAATGTTCTCTAATTATATTTTTACAATAATTAATTTCTAAACTATTTTTAAATGAGAAACCAAATTTGTATATATAACTTTAGAATAAAAACAAAAATCTGATAATATATTGATTAAAAACTCTTTTGATTTACTTATTATAACAAATATAAATTTAGTTGTACAAAATTTTGTTATTGATTCAAAATTGTCATGTCATAATTTTGTTAACCATGTCATAATTGTTTTGGTGAGAGTGATTGTAGAGATGACACATAAACATCTTCTCACAAATCACGTCTGTAGGGATAAATAATTGAAATCGTTAAGATTATCTCCAAAAAATATACGATGTATTTTAATACATTTCCATAAAAATATTTCCAAGACTTTACTACCTTAATGATTTTGTGGAGATATTCTTAACGATTTCTCTATTTTTCCAATTATAAATAATGGTACTAAAATTTTGGATGTTTTAACGTCAATCAATTAATCAGAATATGGTAATTCTTATTTAATTGGAATATTTCCACAAGATTGTTCTTGTGTATATTTTACTAAAGATGTTCATATTTTTAAATTTGGAGTTGATGATACATAAATTCCGGACAATAATAAGTCGATTATTAATTAAATATAAAAAAATGTTACTTTTTTATTGAAAGCTTTCAATATTTTTAATTATCAAAGACTTTCATATTTAAAAATTCGAATTGATGATACATAAATTTCAGAGCACCCAAATTCTACACTTTTAAACTTTTAGTTGCTAATACATTTTATTTTTTAGATATTCTTAAATTTTGGATAGGCAAACTTGTAGAGATAACGATTTCCATAATCTTGTAAACGTGAGATTAATCTTGTGTAGATTTTACTAAAGATTATCATACTTTTAACTTTGGAGTTGATGATGATACATAAGTTTAAATTTGGACCGAAACAAAATGTAATCGATTTATTTAATTGATTTTTTTGGTTGAATAGACTTTTTTGGAAATAAAGTAAAATCCATTAAAATCCAAAAAGAAATTATTTTTGAAAGTAACAATAACTAAAATCCCTAATCAAATAATCGAAAGAAAGCATGTAAAAATAAACTTCTATTCCGTGAGATTATTTGTGGATAATCACTTCTTAACTTCATCAATGAAACAATCATTGTCATCTTTCTTTTGAACAAACAATTTTAACAAAAAACTACATATAAACGTAGTAATATATGTTCAAACTCAATAATAATAAATCTTAGCTATAAATCTAATATTCATTTCAGCTATAAAACTCGATAACATACAATATAATATGATATATATCAATTACTTAAAACTATATCACAAATTATACAAAGAGAACTTAATACTATATCATAAATTTGGTCATTCATATCTTAACTAACATATAATGGTATTTTTTTAGTTATGGTACGTTATATTGTGTATGAAATTATACGTATATATATATATATATGAATTTTGAATATAGTATGTTGATCTGAAAAATTATGAGCTAGTGAACAGTATAAACCAATATAACTCGGTATCTATGTCATTCTCTCTCCATTTTAATTGGATGTACTATAACAGATTATGACACAGCTTGTAGTAGAGATAACAAAAAAGATATTATGCTCAATTTGGTAGGCTATTGATATATACGATATTTTACCCGTTTTTCTATCATTTTAAATATGTATTTAACAAAAAAAAATGAATGGTTTTTGGACTTAACATGCAACTTTTAGCATTTTCGTGGTTTTGAAGTCAATATAGGTTTTTGGAGCATTTTGGGCCTAAAAGGAGTGATATCAAGCATTTTCAAGGAAAGACAAATCTTGACCGTCAGATGTTTCGCTCCAGATGAAAAAGTTTCCACCGTCATATCAACCTCATATTTTACCACGAGATAGACGAGGATCTTAGCTTCAAATAGAATATTCGATCTTGGAAATCCAACGGTTAGATCTCAAGATATGCTCAATTTACCGAATACCGATTGTGCAGTCTTGAAGGAGAAATCAACACAGAATATACATCCGTGATCGACCGAACACATATAGTGATCGATCGATCATGAGCTCCCTGTTTTTTACGCCCAAACGATTTATCAAGGTGATCGATCGATCACCCAGTCAGAAAAAGGAGAAAATCTTCCTTTTTGAAGAATATCTCCTAAATCTTTTGGGAAAAACCATAGCCGACATCTACACCTTATAAAACCAGAAGAGAGGCGACGTCTATCATCATGCTCACCACCATCATCACTTCAAAGCTCTTAGTTCTTTACAAGTTCTAAAGACATTCATCTCTTTTTACTGGTTACTTTGCTTTTGGGAGAAGGATTATCACCTCTTTGTAACCCTTGGAGAAGTTTCTCGAACCCTTTACTACTAGTCTTAATACTATGAGTTTATCTATTGCTTTTGCTTTGATTTACTTCATCATGTCTGAGTAGTTTCATTGTTGGGTTCTAGGGAAATCAATTTGAGGAGTTTTCATGGTTCGATAGATAGGATTTATGAACTCTGTGGCACTTTTGTTAGGTTTAGAGTACTCTTTCATCTTGATCCATGCTTAATACATGTTTTAGGGCTTGATCACCTTGAAACTGATCTTAGATAAAGTATAGAGTTCTAACCGTTCAATTACTTGTCTGAAAAATGATGTTTGATGAGTTTGATTCTTTAGGAAGACGAGAGTTAGACCTTTAGGATTGAATGAACAATTGAACATGTTTGTAATTGCATTAGATCTTAGTCTTTACCGTTGCGAGAATAGATTGATAAGACTAGTTTGAATTAGTAGCTAATAATCGCGAGAGTCTGTTTAGCTTAATATGCATTCATGTTCTAGGAGGAAAACCGAATCAATTGTCTCTAAGAATTACATGAATAATTCAAACTATGAAACCCTGAGAATCCCCGAATGCCCAATATTTCCTTATTATTGTTTTAAACCGAATTTGAATACCGTTTGATCACTCTAAGAACCCCTTGCTTGACTTAGCGTAGTTCATAATTTAAATTGCTTTTGCGTGTTTCTAATTCTCTGTGGATTCCATCCCTAAGCACTACGATCGATTGGTTGTACACTTACAGCATAGGTTGTTTTACATAGGATAAAACTTTATTTCGTATCAGCTATTTACTTAATAAATTTATATACATGCTATATGCTTAAATAGTCAATTGTTGGAGTATATATCATATAGTTTCCCTTTAATATATGGGATTATATTTTTAGAACCGAATCGATTGGTTGTAATTTTTTCGCAACATTGATTCTGTTATAACTTAAACCGACCAAATGAAAACCGTTCTAAGAGAATATGAGCTTTTTTTCTTCTTTAAATGTTTGTTACAACAACAAACTAGAAACAAATGATACAACTCACACACAAATATGAAATATGTAATCACTTCACTTCCCTGCTTTTAAGCTTTAGAAGTACCACGATGATCCTTATTAAAATGTTTCAATAGATTCACCGGATAACAAAACCCGTTGCTGCATTTTGGACAAACATCAAACATTCTAAGCAGCAAATTCTTCAAAAATGCCGAACATTTCAAAGAAATGAGTGAATTTTAACATTGGATTGTAAACAAATCACACAAATGTGTATGAAAATTCGAGATCTTCGTTATCGATTACACTAGATTCAATCAATCAACTAGCAAAAAGAGAAACTCCTGGAAAAAAATCTATGACTTATAATTTTATTCACACAAATAAGATATGTTACACTAAATAATAGACGACCCCTTGATTCCATGACATATCATATCTTGTGTTTTTTAATGATAAAAACTTTGTGGTTGTGGACGAAAATGATGATGGAGACGGAGACAGTGGTTGTGGACGAAAACATAGACGGTGGTTGTGGACGAAAATGGAGACAGTGAAGGTGAATGTAGACGAAAACGGATGCAGTGAACGGTAGACGAAAACGGAAATGATGGTCGACGATGAACGGAGACGACGTGGACATAGCCGACAACGGTAGATGAGAAGGTGGTTGTGTACATACATAGCCGGAGACGGTGGACACGTGGAGGTGGTGGTGGACAAAAACAGACAATAATGTCATGATGATGTAAGGAGAAATAAATTGAAAGGTAATAACAGTTATTTCTATTTGCAATGAATAGTAAATTGTGGCAATTGAGAAAATAAATTAAAACAAGAGAAATTTATGAGGAATGTTATATTGTTTTCCAAAAGTTTCCAAAATGCCATAATTGTAAATCTCTTTTGAGTAATGCCACAAGTTCACTGTTCATCAGACCTAGAGAGACATTTCTACCTTTGATATTAAATGTATCAAATGGTGGTAGATTGTGGTATATTTAATTGGTGGACGAGAGAATAATAGACGAAAGTCAGAGAATTTGGTGGACAAGAACAACAAATGAAGCATTAAGAGTCTGAAAATTTGGTGGACGAAAATATCGTAAGACTTTCGAAATCTAGTTTTGTCTCTACCTATTATTTATCGTCCACTTGATCGAAACTACGTAATATTTTTGTCCACTTCGGAAATAGAATAAGATATCATCGTATGTGTAGGAAGAGACCACCGAGTGGACAACTCGAACCTATGTTACATGTGGACAATAAGTTGTCCACTAAAATCGTGACAAAGAGTCACCTAATCAACTACTGTTACCCCGTCTTCGTTTCTGTCCACCGTTTCCGTTTTCGTTCACTACCATCCAACACCTTTTTCTCTTCTTTGTATCCATTAACATGAGTGAGTGAGAGGGAGAGAGAGTCTATTGGAGAAAGAAGAGAGAGTTGGAGAAAGCATTACAGAAAGAAGGAAAGAGAAGGAGTGTGTGTTAGAGAGAGGAAGAGAGAAAACGTTGGAGAAAAGAGAAATAGAGTGTGAAGAGGGTATTTTCGTCTATTCAAATGACCTTTGTGGCAGTTTCAAAAAGATTGAAACATTATGGCATTTTATAAAAGAATTTACAAATTTATGGTAGTTCTCAAAAAAATCCCTTAAAACGATGGCAATTAAAAAAAAAAAATTGGATAAAATGGCATTTGGTGTAAAATTTCCACCACGAATGTATGTTTTTCTTCTCTTAAAATGGTTGTTACAACAACAAAATACAAACAAATGGTACAATCACACACAAATATGTAGTTACTTCACTTCCATGCTTCTAAGCTGTACACAAATGAGATATGTTACACTAAATGATTCCATGACTTATCATATCTTGTGTTTTTCAATGATAAAAACTCTGTTTTCTTACAATCAGATGAATACAGAATTCACATATACAATACTATCGTTTTGGTATATACGAGTGTTTGTGTGTATTCTCACGCAAAGAATTAGGACGTACTCACAGTTTCAGCTGGCTACATCCTTTCAACGACCCGTAAAGAGGCTGAGACTTTCTGAAACCGACAATGTCTTCGATTTCTATGAATTGGGATACAACTTTCTCTTTGTCATATGCCATTTCCTCCAAATGATTGCTTCCATAAACGCATATGCTCATCGATCTCTTTTTCGGTGCGTCAACCTTTATGTATTCGTCAAAAAATTCGATCAATTCTTCCTTCTTTAGCTCTCTCAGTGCAGCCACCTAACCACAAAACAAACCACCAACAAAAATTGCATTATGGAAGTTAAGAGGTTCTCAATTCAGAGACAGAGCTAGAAAGATATATATCAAACTTTTGAGCGGTTTTCTTTGCTGTTTTGTCAATGATTACCTCTGCATCGACGCGGTTGAATTTGAATGTACCACTTTGAATCTCTCCCCAGTAAAACCAAGATTCCTCATACAAGTTCTTGTGTTTCTCAAGCTTCATGTCTATCAAAGCTGTTACATTGCTCTGAGGAGAAAAAGTCATGCTAGTTCAAATGTTTTATCTTAAGCAAAGCATATAGGATCTGTAATATCTGGTTGGGCTATCTCACCTTGAATTCCTCAACGCTTATCTTGTAAAGTTTACTCTCAAGATCCTTGAGTACTGACTCGACCCTTGAATCAATATGTCCAGGACCCTAATAACCATTAAACTCAAAAGGCAATTAAGGAGATATGCATTAGCTATACAAAGTCTGAAGTGGCAGAGAGGCAAAAGAAAAGTTGGTACCTTAACCGAAGACTGGATAATGAACATTAGACCATAGACACCAGAGTAGTTGCTGTGTTGCAGAAAAGTGGTTATACATCAAACATAACTCAAAGATATTCAAACACATGTACAGAGATATATAACTACGAACCACGGAGAAAGTGAAGTGATGTAACCAAGTTGCTCGACCGTTCTAAGTTGGTGAAAAGTGGCTTGCTTTGCAATGAGACCAAAAAGCTGAAGTTTACTATTCATGGCAAAGTCATCTTGATGAATCTGTTCATCGCAAACTAATATCCGTTAGCGAGAAAACGAATGTCTACAAGAAGAAACCCTCTAAACTCACAAATTCTACAAGAAAATCTTTACAACATGCAAAAGCTTGTTGATGATATCACTTCATTTCAAAAATATACCTGAATGTAATGAACTAGAGCAGAGTTTTCATCACTTGGGTTTGAGCCTTCTTGATGATAGAAGTATTTCAATCCTGTTCCGAGCTCTGTAACTCTGCTTGTTAGGAACTGGGATGGAAACAACGGACGACAAATCGGTTTCGGGTCGTTAAAAAGAACATCTTCAATATGCTTGACCATTGACTCAGCTTCATTCTTCTCAACATTTCCTGAAATGAGTAACCACAATGACTATAAAAAACAAAAGGATTAGAGAGACCAATAAGACTATCATACAACAATTTGAATGTTGATACCTGCTATGTAGCAATCAACAAACGTCCGTGATAATAACATTGGAACGAAGTTCGCTAAGTCTTCAGCTTCCAAATGAGAAAGAGCATCTAGTTCTTCTGTCCAAGGCCAAGTGCGATCTTGTAATACCATTGAGCAGTAACTTGTTGCTTGCTCATATGGTTGTTGGAATTTGAAATTTTTGTATGCCTTTGTGATCGTTTCCTATAACAGGATAGGGTAGGGAAGCATAAAGACACAAAATTCAATAAATTTGGTGAAAAGTCATATCAGATAACAAGGTTACCTTTACAACAGAAAACCTATCAGGTTTAACTTCGAATTTTGCTATCTTTTGAATGATAGCTTCGAGCAAGATCATCAATTTGTGATTAAAACCATCAAGAGAGAGCTGGAAATGAGAAACAGTTTAGTCAAACATGAAATTCATTAAGCAAAGTAGTACAAGGAAACGTCGTAATTCTTGTACAAACCCACCATAAAACCATTGTTCGAAAGATTTACTCCATAGCTAAGACCAGCAGTCTCAGCATAATAACCTGAAATATAACACAACTTAAAAGGCAACTTTTTTCTTGTTTTTATTGAAACAATTACTTTTTCTTATAAATCTTCATTATAAAAACATTTTTCAACTTGTCTCAAAGAAACATATGCAATATAAAGCAGTAGACTCGTCATCTCAATAATCAAAACCAGTAGTAACATTGTGAAAAAAATTGTTCAATTTAAAGAGAGTTACTGGAAATTCATAACAAAACTATCATATCGAAACATTTTTATTTTCCATGAGACAACTTTGGAATATTTCCCTAAAGTAATCAATTCTACATATGTCTAGAAAGAGTTTTATCTATCAAATCTTACCATATTCATTTAGATAGTCCACCAACAACCAAACAAATATATTGGAAAGAACTGAAGCGTCCGGAGAGCTAACTGCAAGGGGGCAGTTGAAATCCATCTCAACAATTGCCTTCGGTTTGAAGAACTTTGTGTCGGGTTTGTACCACAATCTTGAGAATGATGTCTTTCTCAACAAAACAGGAAAGATGTCCTGTTCAAGAACTTGATTATTTAACATTTCACACATCAAACTAAAGATTATATATTGTAACTAGAGAGTGATGGAATTGAACCTTATCTTTAACATCTTTCAATGAGAAATCCGTAGGGATGAAAACGTTAGGCGTTGGTAGAAACAGGTTTACATCAGGGGCAGACTGCATCCACTCCTGTAATTTATCAAGAACAAACCAAAATTGAACTTTTTCAAGTGTAATAGGAAAAATATTGAATCAAGCAGAAAACAAATTCGAGCACCGAAATTAAATCGATGTATCAAAAGCCAACCTGAATGGTGGATATGGTTATCTTCTCAAGAGAATAAGCAGTGTTATACCATGGCTCAACCTTGTCAGTTTGCCCTTCAAATTTATTCGACTTCCAAAAGATTCTACAAATATAATGTCATGCATTAGATTCTGCAACAAAACAAGCTTACTTGGCCGTGAGCATTCGGGATTTCATTGCGTGAACAACATGTTAACTCTAACATAACACATTCAGGCCTAGGGGATGCTTAAATTCAACCGCCAAAAAGCTAAACAATTTTTTTCATAAAAATGATATCATTGTTTGCTTGTGCAAGATGCATTCGAACAACATAGACTTACCGAACACTGCTAGGAGAAAGCTCATTTAGAACATTATGTAGAGTAGCTGGATTAAATTTCGAAGGCAGTGATGATCCAACGAGCCAATGCTTGGTTGGGAATATCTGAAGCACAATTGCCAAAGGACACATGAGATATATTTTGTTTTTATAGAGTGACATGAAATCAAATTTGCGTAACTTTAGTCACTGTTAAGGCCACACATATATCAAGCAAAAATAGATATATGAGAAACTTAAATGATAGCTGAAGTATGAGAAATCGATTGTAAAGCTGAAAAATACTATTACCGTCATGTTTGATGAAATACCCACAACATAAGAAATTGGGTCTATTTTGGCTTGATAATGAAATTCTGCTTCACAGATAGCTGAGAGCTTCAACAACAATAAAAGAGGTATCAAGCTCAATAAAGACATTAAATCAATTGGTCCTACAAGTCGTACAACTTAATAACACCAATACCTCATCAAAAACCCACTGGGAAACACCAGAGTTTTGTACAAGTTTAATGTGCCTGAACAACAACCCTATAATATCTTGCATATGCTCTGTACACCAAGCAAGAAACAATATCAAACCAAATCCAGAAAATATTAGGTACTAACTTAACATCAGTAAGAAAGATTGTTGCGAGTTTACGTAGAATATTAAAACAAAACAAGGAAGAATACAGATACTCACCATGGCCATCATCAGTAAGACTAATCAAAACATTGAAGAAAGAATACTCCGTAGTCCAGTCTCCCTCACCAGCATACAATTCCGTTGCCCAACCTGTGTAAACATTAGGAAAAAGTACACTTGACTAGAATGGAACAAGCAATTGCTTGTTTACAAGATTAAGTAAACAAGCAATTTTTCTAAAAAAAACAATCATATTCGACTAGAATGGAACTCTTTATAGGGTAAAGTTCCACACTTCTCTTCTCTAGCGAGCTTCACAAAAATCTCTTTAGAAGTAGCTTATCCTCCAAAAACTTAAATATAAGTTTGAAAACCATAATATCCTCTTTTCAATCAATTATCTCTTTTAAGGTAGAATATGCTAAAACGTTTATTAACTTGGCCTACCCTTGATTTTTAAGGCATGAAACAAACTTCCTTCACCTTCATGACCAATTAGATGACTAACATACTTGCATGGTGCCTCTTCATAATGATGGATGCTAGGAGTTACAGGCCATGAAATAGTAAGCCCGTGACCCTGCTCTATAGGTACAACCTTAACAAGAACCTAAAATCAACGTAAAAACACCACCTTAGAAACTTTTTTATCTTCGTCCCCTGTAAATGCTAAAGCTGAAATAAGGAATAAATACCTGCAAATGGTCCGGAGTACATGGCTGACCAGGAAAACTAGGGATACTCTTGTTGGTGTTTCGAATTTCCTCGAACAACTCTTCCACTAGACATTGAGTTTTATCAAGGCTTTCTTAAGATATCCAGAGCAAAGAGATGTATAAATTTGTTAAATATGTTAATACTTATGTTTTTTATAGTAAAATAAACAAAAAAAATATTGAGTTTTGAATCCAAAACCTACCTTTGCCGTAAACAACTAGATTCATGAGGTTGGCAGAATAGTGTTCATCATAGAATTTAATTAGTTCACTCCTTATATCTATTCCTTTTGCTTCGGGTCGAACATGGAGAGTATCCATGTTCCCTATTGCAAAAAAATATCACTTTTCCTATATATGCATCACAACACCAAATCCCGTTACATGAACACCAATTTTGGATATAGGTAGAACATTAATTTACCTGTGCCAAATTTGTGATATGGATGGTCTTCTCTACCTAGATGCTTCTGTAACTGTGTCAACGAAAAACAAAGACAAACCCAAGTTAGATGCTTAATTTACATCAACAAACTTGTGGTTTGTCAAATATGCAAGGCTTAGACAACCACTAAAACGCATCCTACTTTGCTAATAACTAAATAGATATACAATTAACCTGAATATATTTTCTTGAAAGCAGGGAAAAATACCTGGAACATACGCATAGAATCACTCAACAAGTTATTTGTATTCTCTGCAAAAGAGAGAATTCGTTAGAATTTTGTTACTTAATCGATTTACTGCAACATGAAAGCGATCGAGAAAGTAAAAAAGCTAACCAGAGTCGACAGCCTTGATCTCCCTCATGGTGGCATCAGCTGACATCAGTGGTTTGATGAAGAACTGTGAAAATCTGGTTAGGCAAAAAGATAAGATACCAACCGTGTCAAAAAGAAATTTAAAGAAGATTGGTAAGCAAGAGGAACAAATTTTAAAAACAAATGTAACTAGTGTACCTGTCTAAAGCCTCATCAAAAGAATCCGTGTTGATATCGAAATGGTAGTTTGTATCTTCACTGGATGTATACGCATTTGTGCTCCCACCATGCTACAAACACAAATAATTCCAATAAACACAATGCAAGACTATCAATTATGATTGATAAAGTTTATATTTATGGAACATTACCTCTGTGATGTACTTGGAGTAACTATCCTCCACTGGATATTTTTCACTTGCATAAAATAGCATATGCTCTTGAACCATAAACCCAACAACACAAAATCACATGTTACTTCTCAATCACATTAAAAATTGACTTTGATTTTACAATTTGATAGATAAATCATTGATTATAAAAACAGAGTTGACTATGAGCTCATATGAATTAAAAAGCTACCAAGGAAATGAGCTAGCCCTTCTAATCCTTCTGGGTTAGAGAACGATCCGATGCTAACGTTCATTGAAGCAGCACACTAACAACACAAACCTCAAATAAATTTTCGGTTTATATTTTCTAATCGGTAAAAAGTAGAAACATGAATCGATATTACCTTATCAGTCTCTGGATCGCTGATTAACAACACCTCGAGAGCATTCTTGAGAACAATCCTCCGATACTCTCTCTTGTCTGTACGTGTTTTCAGTATCTCATCTACCGTATTCGTCGCCATTGCTGTTCGATTACTCGGAGATTTTTTGAGTCTTCGTTTAGTCTTCGCTCGTTTATGTTCCAACGTCTTTCTTTTAACTACTTGAGAAAAAGTACTGAGAAGAAAGAATCTTCTGTGGCCCAGTCTACGCCTGACTATTATCAAAGGTGTATATTTTCCCACGTCATAGAGATCCAACGGCAACAATTGTAACAGTTAAGTCTTCGCTCGTATATGCCAATAAGTCAACATCTTTTTTTTTTTTTTTTGGCAACATTCACCAAATATTGTTTACATCAATTGGGCTTATCAGCTTCTACATAGCTTATTAGCCGCTTTGGCACCATAGAATATAACGTAGGGACATAATTCGAATATGAAATAGTTGAATATTCATCACCCATACCAGTCTTTTTGCATATGGGCATTGAAAGAGTAAATGGTTGATAGTTTCCACTTTCATGTCATATCTAGTACACAGGTTCAAATGTCTGAGATATTCTAATATGTGCTCTTCTGTTGTCTACCGTACTCTTTTTTTATTTGGTATAACTTGGGTAGTAATACTTGGTATAACAGTTGTATCATGGTATAACTACGTATTACTTGGTAGAACTATAAAGACATGGTATAACTAGGTATTATTTGGTACAACTGTAAAGACACGGTACAACTAATTATTTAATACAATTAAAATAAATAAAAAATACATGGTACAACTGGAGCTTCCCAGACATTAACTTAATCAACAGAAATTTGTCAACATTAACTCGACTTAGCTTCTCTTGCAAGGTGTCTATGCACTAAGTTTCCAGCAGTAGGAAGACAGTTACTTAGGCACATCTTTCTTTTTCTTTTAGAAATACATCAAGTAGATAGTATATCCCACAAAAATACAAAAGAATTTTGGCTCTAAACCATTCGTATTTGATACTAGTTTTAAAGTCCATGCAATAAACATGTAATTGTGTTGATTCATGAAGGTACTTTTAATTATATTTTTCATCAATTATACTTGCTTAATATTTTTTACTTTTTGGTCACGCACTTGCTTAATATTTTAAACATACATAAATAGAAGAAACATACATAAATAGAAGAAGTTGAAAAATAGAGGAAGAATAGTTAAAGAAAAAATTAGAGGAAAATAAATTTAGAAATCGAAGAGATTTCGATCGTGCAGAAAAGTTGAATGTTTTTGTTTCTGTCAAAAAAATAATAATAGAGAAATTAGTGTAGAAAAATAAAAGACAAGAATTTGAGACTTAAGACATGTGTCACAATTTTTGTAAAATCACTTGTGTTTTATTATATTAAGGATTCAACCTAACAAATCTTGAAAGATTTTTTTTAATCCGATAAAATGAATATACACTTGAATTTTTTCGCAACATTGAGTTTTTATTGGTCATGTGTTTATAACTTCAATCGACCAACTAAAACCCGATGTCAAAGAATGTGAGTTTTTTCTTCTTCTTTAAATGGTTGTTACAACAACACAATACAAACAAATGATACAATGGATGTAATCACTTCAGTTACTTGCTTCTAAGCTTTAGAAGTACCACGATGATCCTTATCGATATGTTTCAATAGATCCACCGGGTCACGAAACCCTCTGCTGCATTTCGGACAAACATCAACCGTAACTTTACCACTATTCTGTTTTCCATTCCTCTCCTGCGTTTTCTCAACATTACCATCACTTCCGCTCGCAAACTGTAACTTCTGACTAATATCGTTACCGAGCCTGCTAATACTCGCTTCCGCAGAAGCTAAAAGACTAGACCATCTCGAAGATGATGATGATGCAGGAGCTTCTTTTGTGTTTGTACTCAAGAAACCCATGAATGAGAAACTCGAATCAGGTTTCTTCGGTCCAGAACAAGTATGATCAGGTCCAAACCGATGTTTCAAGCAATGATCGATACTACAATCTCGACATTTTATAGTATTAGAGAATGTTAGCGATTCTCTGCATCTTGGAACAGGACATTTCTTCTTCTTGACAGTTTTCTCGTAGTTTGATGGATCACAATCTGTATTCACATGTTTCTCCCAAGTTATGTTTGGATCTTCGTCAGGGTTTAATCGAACTCCTTTCGCGCATAACGGACAGATAACCACTGTGACATCTCCTCTGTTTCCTTTTGGACAATTGTGTTTCATATAGCTTCGATGATCCAAACAAAACACCTGCAAAAACAAACAAAAAGTTTCAAAAGATTCCTCCAAGATTCACTTTAACATTTTCATTTCGAAAAAACAAATGAATTTGTTCAAACATTCTTAGCACCAAATTCTTCGAAATGCAGATCATTTCAAAGAATGAGTGAAATTTCACAAAAGTGTGTGAAAATGTCGAGATCTTCGTTACCGATTACAGTAGATTCAATCAATCAACTAACTAAAAGAGAAATTCCTCAGCGATTGTATATTTGACGGAATCAAAAGCGAAGGAGAAAGGGGACCTGAATGCAGCGATCGCAAGTGAATGGTAAGAAATCGATTTGTTTGCAATAATCGACGGAGCAGTGTTTCCCCAGATCTGGAAATTCAGGTGTCCCCATTGCGACCGAGATTCCGAGGATACAGGACAATTCCGATCCGACAAAAATCGAAAGAACAAAATTGGAAGAAAAAAATGAATAATATAAATCTAGTTTTCCGGCAAGAGAGATTCCAGGAAAAAAAAAAATTCCCAGATTCCGAGAATTTAGATGAACAAAAAATTCGCAGAAACCGGGAAGAAAGTTGTGAAAGGAAGTAGGTCAACGTGATTCCATCTTCTTATTTTCTTCAAAGTCAATTTTTGTCCCTTGACTTATTTTAAAATTCTTATCACCAACTAATTATTAAGGGCTTTGATAACATTTCAAAATTGGGCTCTCCATTAATCAAGTCTTTTGCAAGCTCATGATAATAAGAAAATTTGTATGATTGCATTTGAAAGTTTCATACAAATATCTAGATCACTAATCAATAACATTATAATCATATGACTAAAAATTAAAACCCAACTTTTAAAAACACAAATCCAAAGACAGAGAAGCACATGTGATGCAACTCAATTTTCCAACAAAAAATTTGACTTAAAGCTTTGATAATACTGGTCTTATGCAAAGCTGAGTTGGTATTAGTGACTTAGGCTTGCTCTTCAACCTCGGTGATGACCTTGGCGCTGTTAGCAGCCAAGATATCAGTGTACTCTTGGAATGGCGATTTCACGAATCTCGTCTCTTTCCAGAATTCCGGCGTAAGGAATCCGTAAGTCTTCTGAAGACAGTCAAAGGTTGCCTGCCAAAGAATCCAATTAAACAACAACAGTTGAAATGTAGGATGATCAAATCAAAACTTTGCATTCATATAAATAAAGTAACTTGAGAGCATTTGGATTCGAGCAACTTTGAGGAATACTACACAAAACTATCAATATAAACCTTCTTTGAATACAACCAAAGTTTAACAGAACACTACTTACATCAAACCTCACATGCTCAAACCAATTACATTTCCCAAAATCCTAATCTCCAATATGAATTCACTAAATTGGTTCTTAATGATACCAATACCCAACAGTGATAATCAATTCCTAATTCACTACCTAATTTCAAAGTTTTCAGCTAATTACTAACGAATTCAGAAAATTGCATACCTTGACAAAATTTCCAAGGGTTTTGGTGGATCCTCTAGAAGAAGTAAAGACATCATCAATACCAGCAAACTGTAAAACCTTCTTAGGAACCCTAGCCGCCACAATACCAGAACCTCTCGGAGCCGGAACCATCCTCACAGTAACAGAACCACACTTTCCAGTCACTTTGCAAGGAACCGTATGTGGCTTACCAATCTTATTACCCCAATAACCTCTTCTAATCGGAATCACAGACAATTTCGCTAGAATAATCCCTCCTCTGATCGCCGTCGCGACTTCCTTAGAACATTTCACTCCCAATCCGACGTGACCGTTACTATCTCCGACTACAACAAAAGCCTTGAATCTCGTTCTCTGACCGGCTCTGGTTTGTTTCTGAACAGGCATGATTTTCATCACTTCGTCCTTCAAAGTAGGACCGACGAGTAGATCGATGATTTGGTATTCCTTAACTGGGAGAGAATGGAGGTAGATCTGCTCAAGCTGATTGATCTTACCTTCTTTTACGAGACGACCAAGCTTAGTCACTGGTACCCATTTCTCCTCTTCCGGAGCACCACGACCTCCACGACGACCACGGCCTCTCGGACCTCCTTTTCCACCACCGCGACCGCCGCCGAATCCACGCCCAAAACCGCCGCGTTCTCCACCGCGTTCATCTCCACGTTCCGCCATTGTCGATGCACTCGATTTTGCGTAGAGGTAGAGAAATGATGCGGCGTTTCGTTGTGTTCTTGAGGAAACCCTAATGGCGGCAAAATTATTCTACATATAGCTCCTTTAGACGAAAATGGATTAGGGTTTTTTGAGTAGATTGAGCTTGTTGGGTTTATAAGCCCAATATTAAAATAGGCCCAACATATTTACTGTGCAATGGTCCATTTCTTGATATGTTTTTGTTTGTTCAAATGTTGAGTCTTGATTTTTTTTTTTTTTGAAAGTCACATTCTTGATTTTCTTGTAAGATAAATAGAGATATTCCTGTAGTTATATTTACTGAATAACATTATTGAGCTGACACATTGATGTATAAAAAATAAGAGGGTGCAGAGATTACCAAGATGAATAAACCCCACCATTGATATCACCTGCCAAACTTTAGCAGACAAATGAAGACAAAAGGCCAAAAAAAATCTAACTCAGTTTAGTAGTGAGTTCATAGATAAAAATGAATCTATATGTAATATATTTTCATGATGAGCCACTTTTAATTTTGTAAGAAAAAATAAATGTTTAAAATTTGAGTCAAAGGGGGCTCACTCAATAGGAAGACAAGAAGCAGACGAGAAGTGGCAGAGAGAGTCATTGAAGTGTGATGGGGACAACAAAACAAACACTTCTTCGTTTTAACCAAATGCATGTGGTTTTGGTTTTAATAACACACAATAAGGACAAATTGGGAATTGCAATATTTCATTTTGTACTTTTTCATAATTTTTTTAACAAACTATTGGAAAGTGGAAACTAATCATATAATTGATTACTACAATTAAAAATAAAGAAGTGAGCCAGGTGACAGAATTACCCTCTACTTTTGATCCAATGCCTATGAACCAAGAAAGGAAAAAGAAAGATATAATCATAAGTACAATTGAAATGCTTCTTATTTTGTAATCATATAGATACAAAAGAAAACAATATATATAATCATAATTAAAATTAAACTATTAGTCATTACCAAATTAAATTGTTTTTCTTTAAAACTTATATTATTTTATTTTTTATATAAACTCGATATAATCATTAATTAACCACACACTACTCTTCAACAAAGTCTTAAACCTTGGCTCCCACTAGCTCACCTGAAACCCTCTCTCTCTTTCTAGCTCTCTCACACTCTCACTCTCTCTCTATCTCCCAATCATGTTCGGAGTCACGGTAAGACTCGATGACCAACTCGGCACCGCAACCACACCAACCACCATATACGTTGACCCACCTCCTCAAGACCAGGCGAGTCACAACTCAGACCACCGTTCAATAGAAACACTCGTTGTCGTCTTAGCCGTTATCACCATTTTATCAGTTCTAGCCGGAGTTTTCGCTCGGCTTTGCGGCGGCCGTCATTTGTCTGCCGGCGGAGACCACGACATCGAAGGTTGGGTAGAGAGAAAGTGTCGTAGCTGCATCGATGCCGGAGTTCCCACCGTTGCCGCCGCTCCTCCACCTCCACCGCCGGCAGCAACGGCGGAGGAGCAGAACAAGCCAGCAGCGGATGAACAAACCAAGAAGTGAAGTAAAAAGGGTAAAACTAATACATTCTTCGATTTAGTTTTTAACATTTATATGTAATATCATTGATTTGGAAGACATCTTTTATTTTAATGTTCCTTGTTCTACGGACATTGATTTCGGAATTTCCTCGGATGTTTTATGATTACTATTTATTTCAAAAAAAAAAAAAAAAGCAAAGTTCTTTGTTACCTTTTAACTTTAAATAAATCCGTTGAGATTTAAGAGCAACGGCATTAACAAACAATAAAAACATCAAGATTTACTTTATATCAAGATTTAACATGGAGTTTTAGTAAAGTAGGCCAAAACATAGGTTTGTATCCAATATAGACATTTTTTTAAAACTATTATACAAAATAGATACTTTTCCACGTTTGGACACTTTCAGTATGATGAAAGACATAATTGTCCCTTATTTAACCAATCCAACAATAAAAAAATAATTCATCTAAAAATCCTGATTTAACCATGGTTAGCGTATTTTACTTCAAGCTTCTTTGTTTAATATTACGTATAGGAAAACACACTCTATGGATTAACATTTTTCGTGCCTAAGTTATCTTTTAACAGTTTCCCTTTTACCCATGTTCCTTGTATCAACTACAATATTGATCAATTCTGTATATTTTCACCATTTTGAATAGTAGAACCAAACATTAGACAAATGATCTTATCCATTTATTCATGGAAATACAAACAATCAATACTCGTAATTATATACATACAAGACAACAAATCGTTTGATTATTGTATGTATATTACCGTGTATGTATATATCTTTTACTTCGTATATCAAGAATTAATAAGTACATGTCTATATATATATATATGCATGTATATGCATGTATATACTTATATGTAAATACGTATATCACATAATAAGCTAAAGTAATTTAAGTGGAATTAGCATTGAGGAGAAACGGTGCCTTGATCCTTAACATTGGCATTTTTGCAAGAAGCTGTTCCTCCTTTGATGTTCACGTTCGCAAGCACAATCCCTTGGCATGGATATTTCTTGCTACAATCAAACCTTATGGCCACATCCGTTGCGCTCGTACCGGTTATGTTCCGGTAGACCACGTTGCTCACTTGCACCGCGGATTCCTAAGCAACATATATATTCACATTTCAATCCGAGAGAAGCTAGTTTAGTAAATTAAAAAAAAACAGAAATGCGGCTAAATCAAATCAATTACTTGTTGTTCGCATTTGTCCTTGTCGCAGTAGTTCTGGTCGATTATGATCGGATTCGTGACATTTTCCATACGAATGTTTTGAAACTTAATGTTCCTGGCAGTTCCCGACCCTCCCTGAAATCAATAAGGTTATAAGGTTGACAATATGGAAACTAAGAGGGGTTGTTTGTGACAAAAGGAAAAAAAAATCAATATTAATCACCTGATAAGTCTTAATTCTAACCCCATTATCAGTCTTAGAGAGCTTAGCACCATCCACACTAATTCCGGAGACATAAGCTTTCGAGTTGTCATCACCCAAGCTCCCAATGCTTCTCATCAAAACAATTTTATACAAAGATCCATATATTAGTTATATATTGATCAGTACATTAACTAGAAACAAGAAATCACATCAAAATCTTTTCAATATAATTATGTAACCCTTACGCTTAAAAAAAAAAAAATAACGATAATTCGATTTACCTGATCCCGTGACCCGGGCCGCAATTTAAATCATTGATTTGAACATTTTGGGATCCATCCTCAATGGATATACAATCATCACCTATATAAAAACACATAATAATGATATGAATCAGTCAATTAACGACCTCCATTTAGCTTTTACAAATGTCTTTGTTACATATAAATACTACACAAAGCCCAATTTTTTTTTTTTTTGTGCACATCACAAAGCCCAATTATATATGGATTATATTACCTGTTCCAATGTCTGAATTGGAGATTCGAATGTTTTGGGTATTAGTGATATGAATACCATCCGTGTTGGGACTATCATCAGGAGCAGTGATCTCGACATTCTTAACGTTAACATTGTTGCATTTCTCAATCGAAATCTGAATCTGTTGTGCATTTCTCACCCTCAGATTCTTCACATTCAAACTCTTTAAGTTATAGAGAGTAAACGCCTGCATAAGCATAAAACACACACATGCCAATTTTCTAATCAAACGTTCACTTAGTTTTGAATGTGAAGAAAATAATTATATATTGAGTTTTTGTGTTTACATACCGTTGGCGCTTTTGTGCATGGCTGCATAAACAAAATAGAGGAAACCAATTGATATTAACATGATGATGATAATTTAGTAGGAGTATTTTAAATAAGTATATATATGAAGATATTTGTGTGTGACATATAGTATTTGGTGGCTATACATACCTTAGATCGGTCAATTTTGCATGAATTTTGCCACCATATTTTTCCGTTGCCATCAATAATTCCGGTCGAGCCACCATCGACTAGTAGATTGTTAACGTCCTCAATGACAAGCCAATGGTTTTTGTCTTTGTAATCTGATCGTTGTGTAGATGCTGATAATGTGCCTAGGATCTGCAGTTGATCGGTAAATAAAAATCAACTAATTAATCTTACTAACTAAGCGGACATTGATGATTAATTAAAGTTACAAAAACACAAAATTGTTACCTGAAAGTTACGTAGAGATTTGCATGGGCCTCTAAATCGAGTAGACTTAAGGAGATAAGTCTTTCCTTTAGGAATCAAGAAATTAGTAACTCCATTTGTTGAACATGCTTTCTTCCATGCTTTCTTGAAGGCCTAATTAAGCATATAAATTCACACCCATGCATGCATGCATCATCAATACAAAATAAAATATATATCTTTATGCATATTTATTTGTTGAATTTTCTGATCCGTTTACATCTTGTCACACCGTAACTAATTTTTGATAATATAATTTTCGTATTTAACAATAATATAAACATTTTTTTATAAAAAAAACATGTAAAATATACCTGAGTATCATCGGTTTTTCCATCTCCTTTGGCTCCGAAGTTCGCAACACTAACAGTTGATGATTCCGAAGTTGTTCCATCCGAGCTTTTCAAGGTGAGAACATCGTCGTTTTTGAGCTTTAATAAGTTATCGGATTCAAAGCTCCCATCTTCATGACCATATCCATCATCAACGTTGCTACTTAAAGCTTCACACCATGAGAGCATCAAAATAACGCTTAAGAAAACAACAAGAAGTCCACAACAACGAGCCATTTCAGATTTAGCCTTTGGAGGACCGATCGAAACTGTTTTTATTTTTATTTTTATAAAAAGATTAATGAGTGTTGTTTCTTGTGAGTAAAATGAGATTGTTTGCTGTTTTTTTTCTAAGGTTATGTAATATGAAATTGAAGAAGTGGGAGGTATGTGTATTTATAGGCAAAGTGAAGGGAGTAAAAAAAGTTAGGTTTATTAAAGTTTTAATGGCGTTAGAGGTATGGGGAGAGATTGAGATTGATACGAAAACATCACTTTTTATGCTTCTAGCCTTACCTGTTACTTTTATTTTGTTTTCTTGATTGAGAGTTCACATTCTAGCTAGTTACGTATTTTTTTGAATATATATTAGAAAAAAAGTTTATTTTCATCATCTTATACCGTTCACAGTAACATTTCATCATGTGTAATTACTGAGCTAAGCAGTACGTGATGTATATCCATACATACATATAAAAAGTCGAAGAAAATTAAGCAAAAGTGATAAGTAAACGTCGTCGTCTCTTGTGTCTCTCAAAGTTCGGTAGTAGTTTTGGGTCCATTTTACTCTTTCTTGCTTTTTATTTTTGTGTATGATGCTGAAAACCGTTGTAGTATCTTTTAGGAAAATTTTCAGGAAAAAAACATCATCATCTTTCTTTGTTTCTCTTATATTTAAGAGAAATTATGCCAATAGCCATATTTTGGACTAAAATATAATATATGGTATATATATGTATAATAAAAATATATTTTCTTGTTCTGTATAGTTTGGTGATTAGAATATCATGTTATCTTATTTAATAATTTTGAGTTCATTCTCTTTGTAAAAATCGATTCAATCTCAAGAAACTAAAAAAATATATATTCACATATATTATTATGGTTTGAATTTGAAAATGATAAAAATTTATTCGATGAATGAATAGTAAAGTTGAATGAAAAAAATCTATATATAAGAAAATATTGTAGTTCATTTCTCTTTTAGTACAGATATATAAAATAAAGAGAACAAAAGAATAGATTAGTTTTTTTGGGTAAGCAAAAGAATAGATTTACTTTCGAAGCAACTAACTAGTAGAGGTATTTTAACAGAAACTAAAGAAGTGCGCGTAAAACGGCGTCGTGGGCTTGCAGTTATTCCGAGTTTGAATTGTTAGGTAGCACAGGTGAGACTAGAGTTTAAGTTGATCAAAAAAAAAAAAAAAAAGAGTTTAAGTACATGTGTCTCCCACTTAGAAAGTGCAGATTGTTTTATGAGATTGTGAACTTTTAATTAACTAGAATTGTGGTCAATAATCTATACATCTGAATTTAACATGTGTGGTTAATGTGTTGACATATGATATAGTTAAAATTCTTTTCATCTTGGAAGAAAGTTTAGGATTATATGGAGTGAAGAGTAAAATGTGTAAAAATACCAGATTCAAAATATAATTGTAAATACGTGAACGGCATTACAAATGCCCAATGTAATGATTGACAAAGTTTATGTTGAAATAACAAGAGAACTCAAATTCTTGCATGTCAACATCAACAATATGATCTATTTTGTTAGAAAATCAATTAACAAAAAATGTTTGGTAGTTCAATTGTTAATTGGGTTTCTTAACGAAGTTAAAGTTATAATAATATTTTTGGTAGTTCAAAATCACATTATGTCATTGATCAATTTTTTTGTTCCGAAATTTGAAAAATGCCACTTTTGAAGTGTGACTTTTCAAAAATACCATATTTTCAAAATCTTTACAAAATGCTATTTTTTCAAAATTACTTACTCATTATATCATTTATATCATTTATGTTTGAGTTAACTATTTTGTATTAGGGTTTAGTTTTGAGGGTTTAGAGTTTTTTAAGAGTCAAAAAACATTTTTTAGGGTTTAGAATTTTAAGATTTAGAATTTAAAAATTTATAAATAGTGGCATTTTTGCAAATAAACAAAGCATAGTGACATTTTTGCGATTGTCCCTTTTTTTAATAACATGATATTTCACCAATTTTGTTTTGCTTTTTGATATTCACCAATTGACCCATCTTAAAATTCACTTAAAATCACTAGAAGCATATCTAAAGACTTGTATCAATACTCAGATAAATACAATTTACACATGTTTTATATTTGAATAAATACAAGCATTGATTAGTTGTTCATTCGTCATTGTGATCTATATTAGATTGATCATGAGGATAATTAGATCTTTTAATGTGTACATATAACAAAATATTTAGTCCTAGTTAACACCGTAAATATTAACATAAAGTAACCTAATGAATAAGACAATGCATGGGAATTCAAGAAAAGTTAATGGCGAAGACCTAATGCCCATACATATATTCGTATCATTTTATCAACCACAAATGGTCAAGTAATTATCCATTACATACAACAAAACACTTATCTAAATGTTTTGTGATATGATTGCCAATTAACTAATACAAAAAAGTGTACATATATATACGTATGGTGTAAGAAGTGTAAAAATAGGTGGAAGTTAAATGGCATGTGCGAAGTTTGCTTGGGAGACCTAAAAGTATGGTCGAAATTCATGTCTTTTGGGAATTTTCCTAGTCGTTGTTGTAACTTCACCTTAATTATTGCTTCCTTCTTTGATTTTATTTCTTGTATTGTTCTTAATTAATAGTTTTTAGGATTCAACTTGCTCATCGTTTTCGTGGATGTCAATATTTCAATTTTTCATTTTACTTGGTGTCGGTAAAATAGCAAAGAAAGAAAAAACTGAAAAAGAGAAGTAGAAAAGACATGTACGTTTGAAATTGAATGCTTTGGGGTTTTGTGCGTCGTGTCAGGTTGATGTATTGATGAGCTAACTAATGTTTTCAGATTTTCATGTTAAGAAATTAATGTTATACTACTATGTTCCATGTAAATGTCGATAACAAATTAATGTTATACGTTATCAATGTGAATTTTATGAAGTTGATGATCATATAACTGAAAATTATTATCATTGACCTCTAAAATTACGTACCCTATTTGGAATTTCCTTCCTAATTTTTTCTCTTTTATCTATCACATCACCTTCATTTTTTGTTGCAAAAATTACTATTAAGGGCGTGTAGTAAGATTTGTTAGGCTAAGAAGACTTTTAACTTTGTAATAAAACGCACCAGCAATTCTAAAAACAAATCATTAGATTTTGGTTTGGTCTAGTTCGTACAAAAGTTGACCAACTAACCAGAATTTAATTACAATTCAATTTATCCCATTTCAGCCAAGAATCCAATTTTGGAAACATTACTTTGATGAGTGTTCTTATGCGGAAATTTGAGGTTTGCCACAGTACCAAAACACTGAAGAAAAACTTTTTTTTCTTCTGTAAACTTTAAAGCAAATTTTATCCAGTCTCATCTGTGAGAGAAACAACAATTAGGATTAGGAATTTAGGAGAAATTTTATTTTATGAAAAATTATTATTAGTACAAAACTACAAAGAGACTAATATAACAAGGTTACATTATTACAACGTGAAGAGACTACTACAACTACTAATTTCTTGATATCTAATAGTACTACAATATGATGAATAATCCAAAAAATAACCCCAAAACTACATGGAAGCTTTTATTGCTCTAGACCAGAATCTCAACTTGCCATCTGAACATTTCCTCCTTTGTCACCGGGAGGTTCAAGGTCACGAGTCCAGTCTCCGAATTGTAATCGAAATCAGTCTCTGTGTTTTCAACCGCGCATTTTAGGGGACGTTGAGAAGAGTATGCTCCAAAACGACCACAACCTCTAACACTCAGAGATATCAGAGCTGTTGGAGAACGGTTTTCGCTAAGCGCCGATGAAGAAACCTCTCCATCGAAGAGTTCGGGTTTCTTGTCAGCCACATGATTGATTTCCATGGAGTCAATGGCTCCACTTGAGTTGAACATGTCTATGAGACCGATAGGTGCAAAAGAGATGTTTGCAGTGACTTCCTGTATAGCCAATTTCATGAAAAAGATTAGTCATTTACAAATCGAAATGCATCTATCAAAATCTTTTATTAAGATCAACAATTAAAGAGAAAAGTAGTAATATGCAATGCTGAACGTACCTTTAAAGGAGAGATGTGGTAGAGCTCATATTCAAGGACTTTGAGAGTGAGAGGGATTGAGGCACCCTTTGGAAGTTTTATCATCTCTCCTGTAAATCAAAACCAAGTTTTTTAGCATTGATCTGTAATATTTGATTTTTTGTCTTGTGATTGGGAAGTAGATTGATTTTTTACCTGATCTGTAAGCGTAGACTATCGAATCTCCACTCCAGTCTGCACCAGCCACTTGAGAAATTTGATCAGCATCATCCGAACAGACCGAACCAGTGAGTGTACCAGGAGAAGTATCATGAATCTGGTTCTTCTTTGTTTCCTTGCACCAACCAGCACCTTGACAGTTGAATACACCAACTATACCAGTATACTTATTCATGTTCCAGATCTTGAGCAAGCTTATTCCATCTCTAGCTGGATCAGCGAATAGGCAGTCACGGGTAGGCCTACCCGGAAGCTGAGCACGAAGAACTGAACCATCAGGAAGAACCAGCTTCCTCAACAGATCAAAGTTGTGGTTGCCTGGCTTATCACTGCTCATATAATTTGACAAAAACACATCTTCTGTTAAAACCTCGACGTTACCTAGTCAGAACAAGAATTAAGTTAAAAAGATGAGAGAAGGTCGTTTACCTGACATAGATTGCGCATCCGCCTACTGCTCGAGCTGCAGCATGGTACTCTGCGGTTGGGTGTAAACTCTGAAAACAACAAAATTTCAGTTATTAGTTAAAAAACTCTCTCCTTTTAGACTTCTAAAGACAATCTTTCTTTACTTACATGGAACATGTCCCAGTCAGGTTGCATGAATTCCCCTAGGAAAAGGGTATTGTAAGCAACCGATGCGATGTGGATGGTGTGAGAAGCAGGATCTCTAGGGTAGTAATCATCAGATGCTCTAACAATAGCTGTTTGTTTTGCGCTGTATAATCCATCTGTGTTGTGGCACATGCATGAAATGCAACCATTATCTGTGAAGTTACGGGCAATGGAAGCTTCTAAAGCTTGGTGGTAGCTGCGAGTAAGAGAGACTCTCCCGCCAAGACCAGCACCGAGAGTTTCGATGATGTTCTGCACATCAACTTTGACTCCGTCTATACCACATGAAGCCAGGTACGAATGCAGCTCGTTGTAGAAATTGAAAACTTTCTTCGGGTTGACAAGACCGAGACCGTGAACAGCAAGGCTGTCCATAACTATATCTGGTTGGTTCCCTAAGACACCTGGGGACTGAACTGGGTACGCTAATGCACTGTCATAGTGTTCCATTCCGGAGGCAGCTGGTTTAACTCCACCCCAGTAGCCAGCTAAAGCGTGCCACGCATAAATTTGCCTGTAAATAAAGGAGTAAAGCAGTGTGAGTATGCAAACTTTCTTGTCATTTGCTCCATGTTTTGATAAAAAAACAGTAATATTAATCGTCTTGAGAATCACAAAGTGTTGCAAATTAAGAAGAGAGGACATACTTCACATTATGACGCTGCTTCGCGTTGTCAACTACACTCTTAAGCCCTGATCCTTGTGTGTCCTTCTGATCACTCTTCTGAAATTTTGCATTCTCCTTGATACCAACAAGCCTAGTAGCGAACCTGCATATAAGAATTGAGAAAAACTTAGTGTTACAAATTAGATTGAAACACAATGATCTAATTTTCATTTCGCCTCCTTGAACTTTACTTTAAGATGCAGGCAACCACTAAAAATCTGCCAGAAAAATTATGGCTTCATGTTTCGTTCTGTTTTGCTGAACTATTATTTGGTAAACTGAGGACATACAAAAAAAGATTGCCTGAACCAAGATGCTCATCTACATGAATACAAAAAAAAGAAAGGACCAAGAGATCTTACTGTGCTCCTTCCTGGACAACGCAGTTTGTATCTTTCTCTTTGTTTTCTATCTGTTGCCAACCATCATCTATGATCAGAAACCTAGGAGGGGTACCTCCTTCCGAAAGACTGCAATAAACCAAAACACATCAGAGACTTGAACAACTTATAGAGATTTGAGCAATTACGAGC
Organism: Arabis hirsuta; assembly: GCA_964056655.1. Taxonomy (NCBI): domain Eukaryota; kingdom Viridiplantae; phylum Streptophyta; class Magnoliopsida; order Brassicales; family Brassicaceae; genus Arabis; species Arabis hirsuta. The sequence goes on along the minus strand of OZ053308.1, from coordinate 3,151,002 downwards.
ATATTAACAAAATGTCGCTCTACATCCATATGAAGATATACCTTCTAAGCCCATCATCAACGCCCTCGGCAGTCACGTCTGTGTAGAACGCGTCCCATGTACACCAGCCAAACCAGTCTAAGAAAGAAGGTAGCTAAACAAACAAAGAGGAAAAACATGAGGAGACCATATCAAATCAGAGTGAACTATTTCTCTGTGAGCAGAACCGCGGAAATGTTTACTGACCTTCTTCTTCTCACGATGATGAAATGTCTGCATGTGTCTCTCTACAGCCCTGTACATAACGAAAGATTATCATGTATTAGTAAAACACACATAACCTTAACATCCATGAAACTTAAAACAAAACATAATATTTTAGCTATTTTCCAAACATACTTTACGGATTGCCTGATAACTTCAAAGGGATTGGTTCCAGCATGAACATAGACAAGGTGTGTTCCCTGGCTAGTTTCGACCGCCTTATCTCCTACAAAAACAAAATCAACCAAAACAAAATATCAGTTTCTGGGGCCTGAAAGTTGTAAGGATATACATGGATCACCTCTAAAACTAGTTCACTTACCGCTCTCAAGACAAATCTCTATCTCGTTCTTCTCATTTCCTTGAAGAACAGCTCTGAATTGGCCTTCAAGTAGAGGGAGAAAGACGGTATAAATAGTCGGAGCATCATCCCCATTTCCTTCAACCTCATCCTTACTCTCAAGTAGCATGAACTGTGTCTCCAAAGGAATGTCTTTTCCACAACTTCCCATTCTCTGAGTCATCCACCATAGTTTAAACCGGAAACAGCACATAAACCGAAGACCCCTGCAAAAGATTATCAAACCATAAGCTCAAACAACCATCAAAGGACCTGAATTTCCATAGAAAGACGCTATAACAGAGGAAACCAGGGTTTGATGCTTACTCCAATACACCGATCGGAAACACATGGAGACTTTTGCTTTCGTCAAATGTTGCGCCAATAAAAGCACCGGAAACAAATCCAGCACCCGAATCCGGAGTTAGGATGATGTTGTCAGGGATTTTCGTCAGGATAGTCTTCCCTTGGACAACTAAGGTGTCGTTCTGGACAGAGATGTTTGATGTAATCGTCATCTCCTTAAGAACTTTGAATGATCTGTCTCACACAAACACAACAGATAAACCAACGTTAGGAAACGGATCCTTCTATAGTATCAAACAATAAGCTTCTACAAGAAACTAAACGAATCAGGATCTCAAAAACAAAACAAAAAAAACAGAACTTCGTAGAATATAAAATAGCAAATAGCTCCTAATTTTTCTTTCTTCTTCAAAACATTCGAGAACAGTATTCTTTTTACTACATCGACAATTTATAATTCCCTTAGTGACAAAATGGTTCATGAATCTAAACATTTCCAGAAATGGATCTTGAATCTAAAGATGCAAAATATGAAGATTCCAAATTTCTCTCATTTTCAAATTCTAAATGAGAGATGAAACCAACGAAATTATCACCAGAATTTACTAACCTCAACGGAGAAACAAAATATCACATTCGAAACTCAAATCTCTCCAAAATCCGCTCGTACCCAAAAGGATATTGACGAGCGTAATCACAAAAAGACTAAAACTTTCAAATCAAAACTTGAATTCGAAACTTGAGAATAAACCAAAAAGTACTCACCGGATTGATTCTCGCTCGTGCCGGAGTAAAAGAGCTTGCCGGGGGAGAGAGAGAGAGAAAAGACGGCGGTATAAGGGCGGAGAGAGAAACTCTCAGCTATGTCAAAGCAAAATGTTGCTTTGTGCGAGACGAGAGAGAACACGGAATCGCCGCCTAAGTTGGTGGCTCTCCGTCAAATGAAGAATGGTCACTGGTTCAAGAATCGAAACGTTATTTTGTTTGTTGCTAATGAAAGTGGTGAAGAAGACGGTTTATATATGCGAGGAGATCTGGGAAGCGCCGTTGCGATGTTGACACGTGTCATATTGCTTTTTCCGTGGAGATTGAAAAGTACTATAAAAATCATGATATTTTTTGTCTCTCATCCTATTGCTGAATCAGAGACACCTCATTAAAATTATTAAAATTATTTCTGTTGTTTTTTTTTGTTTGGAGTGAATTTTAATACAATAAAAAATGCAAAAATATGATTTCAACTGATTTACGTTTGGAGTATAACTTATTATTATTATTATTAAATAGTTAGTATTACATAATTTTTACCTATGTAAACTAGAAATAAAATTTGAAATGGAAACATATAATGTTGCCGTCATTTTAAATCTGGAAAATGTTGAAATCATGGTTGTTTCAAGCTGTGTAAGAAACCATATTAAATTATCGAATCAAATCATATTACGAAACTATAATAAATCGTAGTTAATCTAACTCTTGATACAAAATCATTACGAAGCTTAAATGTACAAGAAACGTGTAACGTAGCTTTATACGCGTCTTTTTAAAATAATTTTCTAACATGAATCGCGGCTCTTAAGGAAATGCCAGTAATATGTATTCATATAATCACCGATTCACCTACAAGTTTTGCCGATCTTCAATAAGAAAATTTTATATATATTATATTCCTAAGAAATGAGACATTTTACCATATTTGTCATTCTAGTTTTATTTTTTTTGTCAAATTAGTTGTCATTTTGTAATTTCAATGCATATTTATGATCAATTTTTCTAATTTTGTTCTTAATTTTTAGCTCATTAATTATTTTTATCAAATAAAATATTATATTAATTAGCGGCAAAACTGAAAATTTAATGATTTTTTAATTTGTGTGAAATTCTTTAAACCGACAAATAATTTAAAACAGAAGGAATATTTAATATTTGTAATGCTTATCAAGTTTGAAATCTTGTATAGCACATTACATTGACACTATTCAGATATCTCGATTGATTCAAATTTTTAAATATACAATATTCTATTTTAAGAGGTTTTTTTCATGGCTTTTGAAAGAGGTTTCAAGGTGGATATAGAGAGTATATGCCAATATGGCACTTTCTTAGATGTACACTGCAACGTTATCACTTTCCTAAAACAATTTGTGATGTTAGCACTTTTGGAGTACACATGGACTGTTTTGCCCCTCAACTGAAGTAACAATATAACAATTAATGAATGTACGAGTTGATGTAATTAATAGTAATAAACATTTTATTAAATTTAAATTAAAAAAGAGCTACGCTATTAATAAACCTGATTCAGAAAGTGAGTAGCAGTTATTGTTTTCATTAATGGCGGAAGTAGAAAGAATGGAAGAGGTGAGTTTTGTAAACTGTGTACGAGAATATTTGAAGTTTTTCAGCATGTTATCCATTTGGTAAAGCGTACTGTCTATTTAGTTAACTGTATGTTCAAACGAGACCTAATGACTGTCAATTTGGAGTATGCAAGGGATCCGGTTGTGGTAATGTGTGGTCGCTGGTCTTGTGCATCGAACGGGTTATAGGACTTCCATGTAGACAAAAGGCGGATGAGAAGGTGCGTGAACGCCATGTTTGCGTCGTCCACAAATTTCACTGCCCACGTTAAAAGAGAGTTCGAGTAAGCTGTGAAAGTGGGGCGATGTTCACGTTTTGAGTTCCGACATCAATCCCTAAATGAGATGGCATTCAGAGTCCACCAGTTGTTTTTGCAACAGATAAAGGGTTCTGCAACTACAAAGCAATGAGGTCCATGGGAGCGCGAGGAGACATATTTGTGGAATTTGATGTGGGGGGAGTTGAAGAATTTGAGAAATGTGGTGGAGGTACAGAAGCTAAGATGGATAGCACTTCTGAGGACGTCAATGATGTGATATAACGCACATGTGTTCATGAAGACCCCGTGTACGCGAACGGAACAGCTATGGATAAGACAATAGATAGGAACACCAACCAACATGCCATGGACGGGATTGAGGATAGTAATGTCATGTGCACCAATCTCCGTCCCCACGTCAGTCCTTTGGAAAAAGCATATGACGGATGGGAACTGAACCAAAATACTCGTCCACATGGCAGTCGTGTCGGCGGGGATGTTCTGAATGATGCCGTCTGCGGAAGACGTTCGCCAGTGTATGGTGGAAGCAGGGTCATTAGTCTCGCTGGAGACGAAGACATTATATTTGAAGATGGCAAAGAGGAAGAGATGTCGAACAAATTCGAGCCGGCATCGGATGCCGAATTCGAAAATTCAGACAAGGGCAGTATAGGATTTGAATCTGATGGTAAGATATTTAGTACGATAAGAATTACTTGAGTGACCTTATAAATAGTGAATATGGGGTAGGCGCAGACATGGACACCGTGGATGGAACACATAATCCAACACCAACACAAAGTGCATATGTTCCATTAAGCCTCAAAAACCTGTACACAGATATCCGCAGGGACGAAGGGTTTTACGCAGCAGACATGGCACCAGTGTTTGATGAGTTGGAAGAAATTGATCAGAATTTGGGCGATCTGGATATTGCAACGACAAAAGATGCCGTGTACAAGAGGAGGATATTCTAAAACAAGAAAGAGTGCCAAATGACCATAGCCATCTACGCAACTAAACGGGTTTTTTATTTCAAACAGACAAGATCTACACCAAAGAAAGTATTTTGTGAATGCGTGGACCCAAAATGTCATTTCTACGTGTATGCAGCGGGAGTTCCAAATTCTGATTACTTTGAGATCTGCAAGGTTTACCTAGAGCATAACTGCAATATAATGTCGTGTGCGCAGTATATTAAACATGCCACAGCAAATGTCATAGCAAAGCTAATGAAATCAAAATATGTGAATAGTGCGCCAGGTCCACGTGCATGTGAGTTGCCGATAATGGTGCTGCAGGAGTTGCATGTGATAGTTACATACTGGAAAGCGTAGAGAGTGAAGGAACTGGCTTTGGAATTGACACAGTGTTAAGCGAAAGGGAGTTATGCGTTGTTGCCAGTGTACATCCATCTCTTGAAAAAGTCAAATACTGGTACATTGTGTGAGGTGCACACTACGCTCGAAGATGATGGAGCGCGAAGGTTTAAATACTTTTTCCTGTCCATGGTGCTTCAATGGACGTAGTTTTATATTTGCGACATTTCATAGTCGTGGATGGTACACAACTAACTGGGAAGTTTAAAGGATGTTTACTGACAGCTTGCATACAAGACGGAAACTTTCAAGTGTTATCCCTGGCGTTTGGATTTTTCGAACACCTACGCGTTGTTCTCAATGGCTGCAAAGAGCTATACTTTGTCTCCGACAGACACGGCTCGATAAGATGTGGAATATAAAAAATATTCCCAAAAGAAGGGCATGGCTGTTGCCATGTACATTTGGAACGTAATGTCGCCGCAAGGTTTAAGTGCAAAGGACTGTGAAATTTCGCATGTGCATCACCATTCTTGGCAACTATGTACGGTATCATTTCAGTGATACGCTTCATAATCTCCACCACGATGTTTACTAGAGTTGCAGCGCAACAAGGGTCAAGGATCTCTATCGATCGGGTGTTAGTGTTAGTAACTAACCCTACCCAATGTTTGCTCTGCCAGTACATCAGGCAATATATAACATCAACATCTGAACTCCATCCCATCACCTCTGCCCTCGCAGGTAAAGTACCAAGATAGTATTGTTTTAGCTAATGATGCCACACGTAATTCTCAGACTTGTGCCCAGCCAAAAAGTTATTGTATTCCGCTTTCATTAGGGCGTTGGCCACTGATCAACTACCACAACACGCTTTTTTAACATTACATCACGCAGCTTATACCACAAGAGCGTAACAAATACTTCTATTACCTACGTAACATAATTAAGTAGAGTACAAAAACTAAGATATAAAGAAATGAATAATAATCCATCAATACTTACTATTTCGGGGACAAACTCCTGTTTCTTGGATAGATTACTAAAGAAGGCCTTGTCCACCTCAACACCACATGAGAGCACAAATGTACTAAAGAAAAAAAACTTAAAAACGAATAGCGACAAGACAAACAAATTGAGAAAAAAGGAAGCTCCACTTACGGCTCAGTGTGAAGCTTAACAAGTTTCATGAGTCGACTAAAAATATCTTTTTGTGTTCTTTACAAGAGACTTAGCCTTATTTGTCGGAACACGAGCTCTACCACCCCTACATACCATACACAATGGACCCTGAACAGTCACCAATTTATCAACAGCGGTCTCCTGCAAGCACGATTAATAAGTACACAAGCAATATAATAACATCCATATCTTTCCATTCTTCATACTTACCTTCCCTTCTTCTACATTTGGTGCTAAACAATTATGCTTAACACCATCTTCTTCTCCATCTATTGCCCCACCATTGTGTACGACCTTCTATGTAACCAAAATATATGTCCGATTATATACGTACACATGCAATATAATAACATCTATATCTTTCCATTCTTCATACTTACCTTCCCTTCTTCTACATTTTTTGCTAAATAATTCTCCTCAACACTAACCACTTCTCCATCTATTTTCCCACCATTGTGTACGAACATCTATGTAACCAAAAGATATCTAATTATATACGTACACAACTAACCCACAACAATAAATATCATACACGTCGTGACACGTACCGTATAGACTTCATTCGTAACAGGGTGAGTCCGTTCTGAATATGGTCCAGTCCATCCCCATTTCTCTGTTCACCCTCTCCGTGTACGACTATGGCAATCTTATCCACCGACGTTGATCCGTGTACAACATCTTCAGCGTTGTCGACCTGCAAATCCATAACATAACATTGTTTCTAAATAATAGTAAAAATAAAAAATGAAAAAAATTTTACATTAATCGGTAACTCCACCGTATCTTCAGCGTTTTGATTTGTATTGACAACGCCAACAGGTAACTCAGGCTCATCTTGCAATGTACGATGCTCCTGGCCCATTAAAAAACATTTAGTTCAACAAAACAATGACATACATTACCTCCATTATTGGATAAAGTGTACTGACCCCCAAGACTGTAGAGTGCTTCTGTCCATGCCTCTCAGATTCAAAAGATACACTCTTACCATCCAACAACGTCTCCTCTGGCTGGAATTGCCCCAATTCAGAAATCACCTGACCAACACCTTGGTACTCAGCAAACGTCTGTTCATCTTCATGTACTAGGTTTTCCTCAGTACCCTTATTCACTTCATCACCTACATCAACCAAACTATCGGACCTTAAGACAGAGTGTACAATTGTCTCCACGCGTTTTATGGACCTTCTAGTTCTTCCCTTAGTAGACGCTTTCTTCCTTGATGATGTTGGATGGCTTTGTTTTAGTTTTTCATAAAAATCATTCAACTCTATACAAATATAAACCTTCAACTGATCAAATACTTCCGGAAGCGTTATTCCATCAATTTGTGTTTCAACTTTAGCTTTCTTTGACACCCTTCGTCGTTTGGAAACAGAAGCTTCAACATCATTTCCTTCTCCTATTTTCTTCTTCGCCACCATCTCAGCTTTCTTTCGCCTTTTCAAAACCTCATATTCATACTCTTTCAACAATGCTTTCTCCCCCAAGCTAAGTACTCTATCACATGAATAATCCCTTCCAGGTCAGTCATGAATACCAAATGAGTATCCATCATTTACCAATCGCTCAAGGTTCATAATCTTTGGGTCTTCTACATCGTTTTCCCAAGACGTGTACGCGGGTTCAAATTCGTCAGATGTATTGATTATAGGCTCCACTACCAACTGAAAATAAACAAAAATATATTTAACCAGTAAACCGTACATACAAAAAAGTAAACATGATATATGGAAATATGGATAGCTAAACTTACATCCTCTGCGTGATCACACACGATGATATCTTCCTGCATGATTGGTCTCTTGCGGGCTAGGTCTAAAATTGACCGCTGAGTGAAATTGATTTTGTCCCCGGATTAACGATGCATCCTCTCGAGGCCCGATATTGCTTCATAAGCCTGTAGTTGCAGAGCCAAAGGGAATCCATGTATCGCAATGGTTGACTATTTAAGTCTCAATACCAATGTTTCCATCGACTTTGCAGACTTGTCCTTTACAATTTCACGAAACATGTCATTGAAAGAATGACGACCCCATGGATACTCTAGAAAGAAATCGATATCTCTACACATCTCCACAATATTCTCGTTAACCAAACCCATCTGCGACGTCAGAGCTACGACAGCTTCCACAATAACGAACAAAGCGACACTAAGTTTTTTCCATGGAGGTCATTCCTTGTTATGCTTCAACATGTGTACAAGATCTAAAATCTTCACACATTTCCGATTGCCAATAAGGTCATTTATGTACTTCGACGCAATTCCTTCGGTATTCTACCGAGCCTGCAGCGTGGCCTCGTCGGGGAACTTACCACACTTAAGGCCGGTGAGAATACCAAATTCCCTTAGACTGAAACGAATAGGCTGACCGCCGAACACAAACCATAACTCGTGTGGCTTGGATGTCCACAGTTGTCGAATCAATAAATTGTGAAAAAATTTCCCAGAGAAGGCGACTCTATGGAAGGGGATATCAAAAAGTTTACGAAGCTGAGAATTCCTAATCCTCTCAAGTTTCGGAGTTCCACTAAGGACGACACAAATCTCCATCAACAATTCGGGCTTCGAATAAGCGTTCACCCTCGTGCCGATTGGATAATACTCTCGGACAAATAACCGAGGCGGAAGGGTCGGATCACAAAGCTCTTCATCAACCTTGAGAACCATGGCACTCTATGAAAATTGAAAAATTGGAAGGGATTAAAACAGTGCAAAATATACACATGCACATATATTATGTAGGCAGAGAAAGACAAACCTTGAAGCTCCTGAAAACGTTCTTCTTCGTCTGCCATTTTTTTGCAGGAACAAAAACCTAAAAAAAGCAAAGAAGACGACGATTGAAAAAAATAGACAAAAAAGAAACAATAGTCGCTTGGTTTTTCAAGTTGTAATTAATAATTACACTTCATAATTTTTATTATTCTTTTAAACGAAGAAAAATGAAAAGGCGTGATACGATTGCATGTATGGCCACGAGTTAGAGGGCGCGTGTATAGGGAGAATGGGACGCTTAACGTATACGCGCATGAGGAGTATTTCTGTCAATAAACTAGCGAAAGTGCCAAGTCCAACAACGGTTCAAATAAACTGTTAAAAACACAATGGATTCTGAGAATAAGTGTAATTTGGGTCTATTATTTCGTGGATATATTATTAGAGCATTTCTAGTTGTAGTTTCTTAAAGAGATTTGTTAATGATTAAATAATAAAAATTATGCAAGATCTATGTGCAAATTGTTATTGTTAGATTGGTCTATCAATTTTAATTATTTAAAATTTAAATAAAATTAATAAATTATTAAAAAATATTAAATGAGAAGACTATGTTAGTCTTTTGCAACGTGGATGCTCTTAAAAGCATCATTATCAACGAAACCCTAGAAAGTCTATAATTTATAATATTTTAATAGTTTTTATTTAAGTTTATTAATTATTTAAATATTAAATTATTAAATAAATAATGAACCAGTAATATGGAGACACGTAGCAGAAACTGGTATGAGACGTTTCTTATCAAAAGGTTTCATAAATTCTTTTTTTCTTTTTATTTTAATGAGATGATACTCACATTATCATTGATAATGATGCTCTAATGACCTACTTGATAAGAAAAATATGAATTATGTTGGCGGGAAATCCATTTCCCATTTTGTAAGTTTTATCGTATATTTTTATATGTTATAGCTTAAAATCTTAAATATTTATTGAATTTCTTAACCTAACAGAAAATACTTCAAAAATGCACGTAAAAATTAGAACACTAGAAACATAAAACTTATATTTTCTTTTTCTTTTATAACTAAAAAAATTATATTTCTTCTGACATAACTTGCTTAATCACTGATATGTATACAAAAACCAAACCAGCTTCGGGTAAATTAGTGGTATCGATCTCTTCGTCTTACAATTTGCTCATCTCAAGGAACTGGCGATTTGGTTAGAAAAACTGACCTCGAAAATATACTTTTAATCGAAAATATACTTTTAATCGAAAATACATAAAAAAACTTTTCGAAAAATGACGATTGATACCCGCCCAAGTTTGATCAATACACGATATAAATAAACACATGTTTATTGTTTTGCACAAAATGGTTTTAATTGAAATTTTTTTTTAATTTGTTTAACACATATTAAGAAAACATATTAAAAATTTATTTTATCTATAACTAACATAATATTTTATTTGATATGAGTAATTAATAAATTTAAAAGTAAGGATAAAAATGAAAAAAATAATTATAAATGTGTATTGGAATTGCATAATGATAATTAATTTGAAATAAAAAAATAAGGATAGAATGAGTATTGTGAAATGGAGGGAGTATCGTGATAATGATAATGCATGCAAGTTGTATCTTATTTTGTGACTCCTTTTGCAGAGCAAACCATAACAACGTCACTGAGCTACGGACCGCAACACATACCCACTTGAGGTCACATTCCAATCCTTATCCACTTATCTGGAACCACGTGTGTGGTAAACAGTTTTTTTTCTTTTTTTTTTTTGAAACTTCTGTGGTAAACACTTGACGACCGGTTTGAATGAACCGGGTTGGTTTTACTTGACTACTTCTTCGTACTAAAAGCCACATACTGTTTTTTTTTTTTGTAATGGATAATATAGGGAGCTCGCAACATTACCGATGAATAATGATAATATCGAATATATATATGTACGTAGTAGGTCCGTTGATCGGTGTTGATGAAGATAAGAGTTTGATATATATGGACTCGTTAATTATTCAAATCAAATATTGAATTGAGTAATATTTACGTATATTTAACCAGTTTGGTGTTGATTATGAAGATAATTACGAGTTTGATATATATGGATTCTTTAATTATTTAAATTAAATATTGAAATGAATAATATTTACGTATAGTTAATCAAGTGGTGGTGGTTTAGTGGTAAAAAGATTATAGGAAAGTAGATAAATTCTTCCAATTTAAATTTGATTTTTTTTATAATACTTTTACCTCTATTTGGTCAGTCGAAATAATGTCATGTTTTAGATTCATTAAAAAATCCGGTGAGTAGGTTACTCTACGATTACCTTCATTATAGGAGATTAGTCGGATGGTAAAAATATAGACCATTCTATAATTATAAAAAAAAATATACATATTTACGTATACTAGCAAAACAAAAAATGTAAACGTATAATAGTTATGAATTTTATAACAGTTCGTTTTCTCAACCAAATATTTGGTCTATATTCGCGACTCACTATATTTGGTCCATATTCGCGACTCGGTATATTTGGTCCATATTCGTGAGTCACGTTATCAAATTCTCACTTTTAAACTTCTAATCGCAACATTTACCGTTTCGAAATAATCTTCATTTTTGGATATTGTGTATTAGAAACTTAATCAAGTGTATTTGTACGTTATGAGAACTGGTTTAACTTCATGATAATCAAGTGTTCGAGGATTTTTTTTTTGTTGAAATTTTTGAAGTTTTGGGTCTTAGAGCATCTCCAAAAGCTACTCTATAACTTCAAATATAGAGTAGTTTGCTCTCCAGAAGATACTCCAATACTTCATAATTTAGAGTACTGAATAGTGATACTTCAAATATAGAATATCACTATTCAATACTCTATATTTGAAGTTTCATCGTTTTATTGCATTTAGGTCCTTAAAATTATATATCTCATCAAAAATGATTTATTAATTATGTTTTTTATCATTTTAGTCTATAAAACTTTATAATTTTAAAAATATTTCACATATACAGTTTTAAATTTAATAATTACATATAAATATAATATAAAATCTAAGAGAAATATTACATAATATGAAAAAATACATTACACAACAACATTACATTACAAATTTGATACAAAAAAGAAGTATGTTTTAGAGCTATTTTTCTTTAAAAATGTATTACACAACAACATTAATGTATTTTTCTTTAAAAATGTAATATTTTATTAAATAATATCATATTTAATATTTTAAAGTATGTTTTAGAGCTATTTATAAATATTTTTTTATTTTAGTTAATCATTAATAATATAAGAACTATATTGCAAAATAGATATTTTAAAAACTTCAAATTTGAAATACCTCTTTTGGAGAACAAAACCTAAAAACTTCAAATATGAAGTATGGCTACTCTAAATATAGAGTAGCTTTTGGAGATGCTACCCATAATCTCTACGGACCAAAGATAAGAACGGGTTCTAATCTTCTCCCTATTTCCCATAGGATTTGAACCTGCCACCTCTGTCCTTTCGATCACATATTTTACCATTAGAACTACTAGCTCCGGATTTGTTTGCAGAAAATTAAGATTTTTTTTTTGTTAGATTATTTCCGACCTATTGGTTCCTTTTCCGTTATTGATTTCAGATGATTAAATAAACGAAGAATAAACAAAATCAAGCTTTTAATATCCTCTCAGTTAGTCATTTATAATAACTGCATTAAATTTGGATGCTGACATATTTTTCCCAAAATAACTAAAAGAAATCACGAGTCAAATAAAGTAGGTAAAACTTTTGTAACTAAACGGCGCAGTGGGTCCAATCCACGTCGGTTCGAGCTCATCAAACGTAAAAAGAGCCACCTCGACTTGATCAGTTCACCATGTCATTGTCTTTGTTTTCTTTTTCGCTTTGGACTTTTATCATTATACTACATGTTATACGATTATTAATTATGTTGCCTTCATGTGTATAACTTTAATTCTTTAAATACGACAAATAAAATGATAAAATGGTTAACTTTAATGTTAACTCTGTAATCATGGTTAGTGTATTTCCAAAAACATATTGTTATTTTACGACAAATAAAATGATAAAATGGTTAACTTTAATGTTAACTCTGTAATCATGGTTAGTGTATTTCCAAAAACATATTGTTATTTACTACCAAGGTCCACATCGGACATGTGTATCGTTCGTATACCGTTCATACTCACACCTATTGCATGATTGATTGGTTTTAATAATTTGAAACAAATTTGGTAACAATACAACATCGCCACGTAAGTCTCTCGTGTCGATGAGTCTACTACGACGTAGATATTAACCAAACGTTTTAAATCAAAAAACAATGATCCGGGTTAAATTGGCTTTTACTTATAGTTTTTGTGATTGTGATAATCAACAGATGTCCATATGTCTCTGGGTACTATTGTAATGTATCAATATCATGAACAATTGTACACTCAGCTAGTAAACAATGATTTATTAGTCTATTTGTATTTGAAAAAATGATTGATGTTTGTATGCGTGATGACAAAAACATAGACGACATAAAATGTAGTCTACTTGTGTTGAGATTCGATACGCCGATAAGCCAATAACGACATTTTTATGGATTGGTATGAATGTTTGTGGACTTAAAGCTACCAAGTATGGTTTGAGAAAATTTTCAAGCCATCTTTTGTTCTATTTTTTTTCCAATAAGCATAAAAGCAATCTCTATGGGGGTTTCTCCTTAGAATTCTTAGCAATAAAAAAAAATTGAAAAAGTAAGAGAAAGAACAAAAACCGATTAATTGACAAATTTTCAACTTTTTTGTAGATATACATTTGACACATGCTTTTATATGATTTGTTCACTTTTATTTTATGGTTTTTTCTTTTTTTGTCGTCAACTTTTATATTGATTAAGGGCTATTAGCCCATTACAAAGAAAAATTACAGCCCATTACCAATCCAGTTTATAAAACTAATCGTTAAACTCATAAGTGATAACGATGCATATGAGAACAATACGTGGCAACTAGGTCAAAGAAACAGTGGCTGACACAAGATAACAACAACGACATCATCGTGCGCCACCGTCAAGCTAAGAACTCCATGAATTTTGACTTCAAGCCATCGAATTTCTCATGCATAACTTCTCCATACTGATGACGCACGCAAAGCAAGATCCAGAAAACTTCTCACCTCCTTAAAGACCACCGTTGATCGTCACTAAGCATGACCACATCACCCTTTGCCTTAGCTTAAGGTTTCTTGTTGGGGATTTAGGAGAGATAACTCCCAGCCATGAAGGACTGATACCAAATGAAGAAGAGAGATTCTGAATCGCAGCACGAATCTTCCCTGAAAATTTAATTTCCATGGAAGAGCAGAAAACAAAATTTGGTCAAGCCGGAAATTATTGAAGTCGATTTTAATCGGAAGAGAAAACATTTGTGCGTATGGTTTAAATTTTAATTAAATAATTAATTTATATTAGAATTATTATTATAATATATATTGAGAGATTCTAAGTATTGGAGATGTTCTAATACAATTATTTTAAGAATTTGTGACAAAAAAAAGAAAGAAAGTGAAGACACAAAAGTCGACCCTGAAAAATACCATGATTTACCCTGCTTTTTAATCTCCTTTTCAGAAAAAACTAATAAAAATTGAACAATTGATGTAGATTCTAATTTGCACATCTTGTAGTTTTTAAAGCAAACTCTCATTGTCAACAATTTTATATCTCATTTGCTTAGAGAGTTTTGAGGAGTCGTTAAGGCTTGTTTAGTTCTTGTTAATTATGCAACATTGCAACTCTACACTTTTTGTCCCTTTGTTATTCCATAAAATAGTTTTTTTTTTTAGAATAATTCCCATAAAATAGTTATGTAAACGGTTTACAAATGACTGATTCTCTCTGATTAAATAATAAACATATAAAAAAGTTTACATCAAATATTAAATTTGATTAAGAGTATAGAAATGATCAAAGTCTCTCTACACTTTTGTTTATTATTCCCCAAAAACAAAAAACAAAGAAATCATTCCTCTCTTATAATTCTTGAATGGTTAGAGTTATCACAAGAAAATTTGATTATGATCTTTCTCGATACAAAATATACAAAATATCTACACATAGCCAAAGCCCACACTCTTTAGCTCTCTCTCTCTCTCTCTCTCAAGATCCATATTTGCTCGCTCTTCAGCCACAAAATCAAAACACACAATTTGTTACAACTTATATACATAAAAAGCTTTAATCGTGGTGTTTAAAAAAAAACCAAAAAGATAAAAATAAAAAAAGAAAAGAAAGATTTGTATCACTTTGACTCAATCTTCAAATGCTGAGTGACTTTCTCTCATCTTGTTTCACCATTGACCTGCAACGACGCATCTTGCATCAGTTTGAGACTGATACTGTTAAACCGTTCTCTCGAGTATTGCCTCGAAGCTTTTCTCCAATCAGTTCCTGTTTTCATCATTGTCACAAACTCTTCATAGCTTATTCTTCCATCCTGCAAAAAGAAAACAATTTTGATGATATGTTTAGTTGTTTTCTCAGATGTTTTCAGTAGTAAAAGGAGATTAAAAAATGGCGAAGGCTAATTAATACCTTATCGGTATCAACATCGCGAATAATGGCATCAACAACTTCTTCACTTGTACCAACTTCATCAGACAAAGCTACTCTTAGCTCCTCTATTTCGATATACCCGTTATTGTTTTGATCGAAGAAGGCAAACGCTTTCTTAAGATGCTCGTCGTTCCCCATTTTCCTTAGATGCACTGAAATAGCAATGAACTCGTCACAGTCCAAATATCCATCTCTATCGATATCTCCCTGTAAAAACAGAAAAAACACTCTCGGTGATCAGTGCATTGCGTTTACATAACTTAAAAAACCGGCAATGTGAGTAATGATGAGTAAAATCTTACGGCATCCATCAAAATTTGTAAATCATCTTGAGGAATGGTATGACCAAGTTTCTGTAATCCGATTTTTAGCTCGTCGATGTTAATCCTGCCTCTTTGGCTTGTGTCCATTATTTGGAACCCTTCTCTTATACCAGAAGCTTCTTCATCTGATAAATGCTCAGCAATAACCTATCGAGAACATAAAACAGACCAAACAAAACTATGGTTAAGCTCTTTAGATAACAAGAAGTATATAACAAGTTCAAATAGTTGTAAGAAGGATATATATCTTACCCTGAGTGCTCGTTTCTTGAGCTTGTTCATCACAGTGAACTGCTTCAACCTTGCTCTCACCGTTTCACCTAATGATACATTGGGAGCTGTTTTTGCATTTTGTAACCACGGATGATCTGCGCGAAATGAAGCATAGACCGATTATTACTACTCTTTGTCTGAATCATATCCCATATGACAACACGTGCAAATTGCATCATTAGAAACCGTAAAACTATACCTAGCACTTGTTGAGCTGTAAGACGACGCTTTTGGTCAGGATCAAGCATTTTCCTGATAAGGTCTTTTGCATTATCAGAAACCTTTGGCCATGGATCCCTTCTGAAATCAAGTACAGATCGAATAATTGCTTGTGCAACTCCTTGTTCAGTTTCTGAAAATGATATAAACAAAACAGAAGACAAGGTTCATTATTCTTATGATCACTTCATAACATGTCCCCTCTAAAGGAACATTCGCCACAAACGGCTCACGAAGAAGGGAATATAGACCGATAAAACTAACCTGCCCAGAAAGGAGGGACACCACAGAGCAGAATATAAAGAATTACACCTGCACTCCAAATGTCAACTTCTGGACCGTAGTTTCGTTTTAGCACCTCGGGAGCCATGTAGTACGGACTACCAACAATTTCGTTAAACCTCTCGCCTGCAAAGTAAACAATAGTGTGTGTTAAGATTGTTGCCATACCACAAAGTAATCAGCTTTCAACTGAGAACACACAATTACCTGGTTTAAAGAAAACAGAGAGCCCGAAATCAATCGCTTTAAGAGGTGCACTCTCCTTCTTGTTTCCAAACAAGAAGTTCTCCGGTTTCAAATCCCTGTGCATTACCCCATGCTTATGACAAACCTGCATACATCACATGGAAACTCATCAACCTTACATTTAAACTAGTGGATTTGGAGTCTTTCTTGCGGAATAATCTTCCTTTTAATGCAAAGCTACACATCAACAATGTCCAAGACATAGCACACACACAATCATGGCCACTTCTAGAGACCATTTCAAATTTTGCAACAAACCAAAGAGATAAACGAACCTGAACAACTTCCACGATGGTCTTAGTAACAGCAGCAGCAGCTCTCTCCGTATAATGACCTCTGGCAACAATCCTATCAAACAATTCACCACCTTCACAAAGCTCCATAACCAAATGAACAGCAATCTCATCTTCATAAGTCTCTTTCAAAGTAACAACATTTGGATGCTCAGGCATATGTCTCATGATCTCAACCTCTCTTCTAACATCCTCTATATCAACAGCTGTTCTTAGCTTCTTCTTCAAGATCGATTTACAAGCGAAGATCTCGTCTGTTTCTTTGTCTGTACATAGATACGTAACACCGAATTCACCACGACCTAACTCACGACCAAGCTTGTATTTCTGCTCGATCTCACGACCTGTTGGGTCACTCAGAACGGTAAGCTTAAGAGCTCCTCCTCCACCTCCGTGGTGGAGACCGTAATCGATGGAGAAAGGGTTTTGCTTTTTTCTTCCTTTCTTTGGTTTGTTGTCGTTTTGAGCCAACGATCCTGCCGTACCGCAACAATTACCCATTTCGATACAGTGAAATCGATTTTACCGATCAAATCTCTCGAACCCAGATCAAATCCGATACAGTTTAGGAGATTCACGACGAAATTCCGGGAAAAGGGGAAAATCAAAGGTTCGTACTTTGAGATGAATCTCGAATAGATGTGTGTATATATATATGAGAAAACGAAGAAGAAGAAGAAGACGAAGAACATAAAAGGTGGGTGGAAATTCAACGCGTGAAATCGAAGAAGGAAGATGAATCAAATTGTTCTGAAAATCACGAAAAAATAAAAATACAAAATTTGGGAAAATTACAGAGAGAGAAGATGGAAGGAAAGTCAAAAGAATCTTCCCTCCCTAATCTCTCTTTCTCCAGCCGCTCTATGATTGTTTTTTTTTTTTTTGAGATTTCTGTATTTTTTTATTTTTTCTCTTTCATTTTGATTTTTTTGATTTTTAGGACTGGGAAATTGTTGCCAAAAATAAAAAAGGACTGTGAAACTAAAATTACTGCCATTTCTACGTGAGCGTTACAAACAATGTTTTCAAATCCGGATTAGTCAGGTCGGTTCGATCGGTTGAACTGCAATCCGGTAAAATTTCTGGTCTAGATTTTAAATAAAATTCGAAATCTTATTGAACCGTTAAAACTCAAAAAAATCCTCCAAAACTCGGCGAACTGGCAAAAATCCGACTCGAGTGATTTCTAATTTTAATAGAAATAAAAGGATTTAAGAGTTTATTCATGGATAAATTTTTTTACATCAACGAAATATTAACTTTAACAAACAAAATAATGGAGAGGATTTAAGAGACAATGGAAGGAAAAAAAAACCAACCAAAATTAAAAAGTTTAATAAGATAAATGGTAGAATTTTTGTTTTTTTATAATTTTACTACATATTTTTAATTAACAATTAATTTATTTTTCTTTATTTCTTTTTTATTTTTAAATATTTCTTTTTTATTTTTTATTAATTTTTTAATCGTTTACTTTATTATTATTATTTATCATCAATATAAATTAACAAATTTTATAATAAATTTTCTATGAAAAAGATTTAAGAGTTTAAAACAAAAACTAATTAAAACATATATTAAATATTTATTTTTATCACTATACTTACTCGATATATATTTTTATTTTATTTTTATATTTATAAAACTATATAAATATATATAAATTTACTAAAATTCACTAATCAATTAACTCATGGTTGAACCACAATCAATCCGATTCAATCGGCTGACTCGGTGACCCAATTTGCACTCCGGTTCGCCATCCAGATTAGATTTAAAAACATTGGTTACAAACAATTACAACACTTTCTGCTTTAGACTCTAACGTGGGAAGGGTTTTTAAGTAATTTTATGAAGAGACATAAATTTTTAAGCAGAACAAAAAGGAAGCGCGAGTCTGTGTCACGACGTTCTAGCTTCGGATTTGAAACACCAAAAAGGGTAAAACTGTAAATATAAGAGTCACCTTCTTTATTTAATTATTTTTATTTATTTATATATATAAGAGAGTCAAACTCGGCGATTTTGACTATTTTATCCCTTTCGTCGGACCCAGCTAACAGTAGTTTTTTAATGCGAATAAATAATTAGAAAGATGTCAAATTTCATATAATTACTTAAAATATATTACTTTAATTCTTTTTTGGTTTTCCAAATGGAAAAAAATCGTGGACACTACCAGCACCCCATTGTGTTTTCTGCTAATAATTGGTAGTCATTTATCGATATGCTGATATGATATGGGAATTCGATTATTAACAAGCAAATAAAAGCTATAAAAACTAGGGTTGGATATATGGGTATTCGGGTCGGGTACAGATTCGGATCTTATCGGGTACAGATTCTGTCGGGTATAGAATTTTTATACCCATACAGATACCTACAAATTTTCGGATCGAATACAGGTTCGAGTTTATCGAGTACAGGTTTGGGTACAGGTTCGGATCTGATCACAAATAATTATACCAAAAAAATCTGGTACAAGTTCGAGTACATGTTCTTTTACGTTCAATTGTACTTAAAACTATTTTTTTCTCTAAAATCTACAAAAAAATAACCTATAAAATGAAAATATTTGAATAAAACACAATACAAAACATTTAAAATACCAAATCTAAAATTTAAATTAATTAAAAATGTGACAAAAAGTACCTAGTCCTGAGTATACGGGTATTCGAGTCGGATACAGGTTCGGTCCTATCGGGTACAGGTTCTGTCGGGTCTAAAAAATTTATACTCATACAAGTAGCTATAAATTTTCGGGTCGGGTACAAGTTCAGGTTTTTCGAGTCGGGTATAGGTTCGGGTATTCGGATACAGGTTTTTTTGCCCAACCCTAATAAAAACGTTTTTAATTAGGGAACTAATTTTAAAAAACTTGCTTATAGTTTAGATTATACTCCAGCGAAGTCAACGGGATACGAAACGATGAAGCAAGAGGAATAGACTTTGTCAAATATGTTTAGATTAATAAGATCCAAAGCTCGATGACGATGAACCTTCCTTACACCGTCACATGAGTGTTTCTGTTATTCCTCTACTAGTTTCATATCAAGCCAATGACTTGTTTGATTTGTTTACTTACATTTACATTAAAAAAAAAGGTCAATTGTCATAAATAATTAGCCATAAACTTAGGTATTTTGTACTCTGTCTTTCTTTAAACTCTTTGACCATTAGTTTATTACTAAAGACCAAGTCTTGTTACCATATATTGCTTTAAAGAAATTGAGAAATCAAAACAAAATATAAGACTTAACCAAGAAAGGCCCATTATGATAGAAGCCCAACCGAAAAATGAGGGATTATTTCTGGATATAACCAACATGGATGATCTCTAAAAGTTATACCATGTAGTTCACTTTTCATAAGAAGTTTTTTTGGTTTGTTAATGATTTAGTAGTTGAGTAATGTATTAGAAAAAGATACATTACATAGTGTTTAAATCATAGAACATATAAGTGATTGGATATGTAATGAATTAAAGGTCGATATACATATCCGAATAGGCTAACCAAGGTGGTGTGATACATTGATGGATGCTGTTTGAGTGGTAGAAGACACATTATGTAGATCAGAACTAGGGAACCAGTTTAACATTTTACGATTATCACTCTGAATCCCCCTTCCCTTGCTCATTCATTATAAGATTTGAAGTGACAAAAAAATATTCACATTTATAAATGCTTAAGGAGTTACTAGTTAGTATAGATTTGGCTTATAGAATCTACTATTCGTTAACCAGAATAAAAATTGACTAAACTACTATTCGTTAACCAGAATGACTAAGTCCATAATAATGGATTTAATACATTTGTCGGTTGCGCACAGTAGCTCGCGTCGTCATATATTTCAAATCCATAATAAATAGCATGATAGATGTATGTAAGGTATATATCTCAACTTGTATACTCTAATTTTGGAATGGCAACACGATACATGTAAGATATTTTATTGGCTCAGAATACCATTGTCTCGCTTTCTACGGTGTAAAAGAAGTAGAAAGCATATACAATACAAGTACCTTTGAAGCTAGCTATTACATTCGATATATATACACATTGATGTTTCCCAACAGAAAATGGCCCGTTTGCAGCATAGTATAATATAATACATTATATATTTGAGAAATTATGATGTAATGAAAAAGTAGCTTAGCTAGGAGATAGAAAAGAAAGATCGTTTAGCCGGAGGTCGTCCAACGGCTCTCATAAGATTAGCCACTTCAAGAACCCTAGCAACCTCCGTTCCTCGTTTTGCTTCCGCGGTCGCTCTCCTCTCCTCCGCCTTCCTTTGAGCTTTCGCAACTTTATTTTGCGTTTTCTCCATCGCCTTTGCTCTCCTTTCTTCTAGCTTCCTCTGCATCCACATAGTCCTCAACATTATATATGAAACCATTATATCACATGAAAATTAATGGATGTAGATGATGAATCAATTAGTTAAAACCATTTTCATCATTTTTCTAATGTATTGCGATTTAAAAACCTATATCCATGACTATGGTCTGACGTTTCAACTACTCCACTAAACTCAATAGCAGCTGATACCATATAGTAAAGCTCCACTAATATTTGTAAGGCCTATTACTTGATTCGTTTACGATGCATTTGCTTGTATAAGAGTGTGTTTTTTTGTTCTGTCTAAAATTGTAAAAGAAAAAGCTCAAGAAATGAAAAGAATCATTTATCTAGTCTTTGGGTTTTTGCGTTTAAATCTTGCAACCATATTTTATAAAAAACAAGAAATATTTTACTTCACAGGTAAAAGCAAAAATATAGATTTGAAACGTTTCTAGGGCCTATGCGTACCTCGTGTTATGTTATCTAATGGGATCAATAATAACTAACCTCGATTTTCTTCATCCAAGAGTTAGCTTTATGGACTTGTTCATTTAACCAACCGTTAATAACGGCGTCTTGTCTCTTAAACCTATTATTAATCTTAGCCACCTTCGCCGTTTGCCACGCCGTTATCTTCGCCTCAACCTCTTCTCTCTTAACGCTCTGCACCGATGCAGTCGTCACTATCCGGTTATGACCACCTGATGACGTTGTGGTCGTCACGATATTCTCCGAACCGGCCCGGTTATCGTAACCGTCCGGTACAATCGCCCACGGATTCGAATCTTCCTCAGGCACCTCATGATGATCATTAACGTCATCGTTTTCGCCGATCCTAGTCAGCTCGTTCCTTTCGTCACGTATGACGTCACGATGATTGTTGTTGTTGTTGTTGTTGTTGTCCATTGAAGAGCCGGCGATGACAAGAGCGTTGAATTCTCTGCTCACGGTGGTGAAATTCTCGCCGGCAGAAGAAGCTCCGTCGCTAAAAGTCACAGACCTCGATGGAGACAAGTTACCTCCTCCTCTTTGTTGTGTCCGAGGAAGCTCCGTCGTTGTCATCGCGTGAATATCTCTCACGACGGTCTCCACCGGCGGAGTCTCATCCCGGCGACCGGAAGCATCCGTGCTCGTGGTGGTCGACGTTGAACTATCTTGACGGTATAAAGTCAACATCAGAGTTGTAGTAGTGAACTGTAACTTAGATATGCTTAGCTCTGATTTTGATTAGATGATGGAAGAGAAGAAAAGAAACAAAGGCAATGAATAAATAATCAAAGATTATGATTTTAATAATTTGATTAACGAATTAAAAAAAGTTTGTTTACATGAGAGGTAACAAGTGTAAAGTCTTTTGCATGAAAGCTACGTTCGTCCAGTAAATATGTGACTAAAACATTTATTTATATATAAAGAAGTGTTCTTCTAATTAAGATTTTTTTTTTTTTGTAGCAAGATAATTGATCAATTAAGTTTATGGAAATTATATAAATTGCTTGTATTAGTTGAATTAAAACACTTTTAACCTAAATTCGGTACAATAATTTTTATATTCGAGAGCATTGTTAGAGATATTTTAAAAGGAGACATTAGAATCACTAGATAGTAATTTTTTATAAAAAGAAAATAACACTAAGAAGCTTTTCACATTGCAATCATCTGGCGGATGGACTGGCGAACTATGCACTTTCTTTACCTTTAGGGTTTCACTACTTGGATTCTTGTCCGGATTGTCTTGTCTCGATTATGATGGACGATACGAGTGGTTTTACGAGACCCCGTAATGTGCGGTTGTAATTTTTTAGTTTATGAATAAATGGGGGGGGACTTTGTCTCCCCCTCTCCTACCAAAAAAAAATAGAGGCTCTCTTTATATATTTTTAGAAAACTAAATTATCGTAGCGAGAGGAGTGTCGGCAATTGGGGACCACCACGAAAATGAGAATAATGCTTGTGGGCCAAGCTATGAGGTAACACGTGTCTTCTCTCGTAACAAAGATTATCTACGTGGCTCAACTCGAGTGGTAACGTGTTCCCGCCAGAATAAGCTACGCACGTCACCTTCATGAATGTGCGTTCCGAGCTCCCACTAGGAAAATGCCACGTACCAGATGTCAATTCAGATTTTCTTATACTCGTCTTTTTATATTTTTACACCAGCCCACAAAAATAGTTTTATTTTTAAAAAACATTTTTGACAAAAAGCTCCATTGCTAGTTTGCTACTCAAATGGTTGAGATAGATGAGAAAACAAGGAATTCTTTAACAAAAAACTTGGATAGATACAATAGAGATTTAATCGTAGTAGAGAAGGAAGTGTATACATAGTATTTATCTGCAATAAGTTAAATAGAGAGACTTGAATATGCAATCAAGATGTACATATGATTTTTTTGTTTAGTCCGGTTAACTTTAATTTAGAATTTAATTCTAGTTAATAGTTGATTTACATGCTTTTATATAATCAAATGTAAAATCGATTTTATTGAATAAGAAAATAGAAAATCATTTTCACAAATCTCTTTGTTCTCATCTTTTAATATGTATCAAAGCTGGTCTAAATTTGATTGTGGACTATTCGTATATATTCAGTCCCATAAATTCCACGTTTTAGATGTCCAATCCTGAATGTGAGGGAGGGATGTTAAATGTCTCACATCGCTTAGGTTTGTGATTTTTGGGCAATATATAAGTGTGTGGCAATTCTCCTTTTTTTAGCTAGCTTTTTGGAATAAGTTAGGCTCATACTTCTAATATGGTATCAGAGATATTTTTCGCTTGAATCTGTTGATTTCATCTCCGATTTCTACTGGATTTCACCTATCAATCTTCTTCCGTCACTGTTGATTGCATATCTGCGTCACCGATCTGAAGAAAAAATGGCGAAAAATAGCCGGAAAATGAAGACTCGAAGTGCGAAAGTGGCGAAAGAGAAATCTGTTGTCAAAACTCGAATCGAACATGGAGATATAGACGATCCGGAGGTTAGGGAGACTCAATCTCAACAATCGAATCGATTCAATCACTTGCCAAGCTATGGGATGATCTCGTAGGTAATGGAATCGTACGATAACGTTCATAGTCCATTTTATCTTCATTCTTCTGATAATGTCGGACTATCAATTGTTGTTTATGATCTCGATGGAACTAACTACAATAGTTGGTCTATTGCTATGAGGATTAGTCTAGATGCGAAGAATAAGTTGAGTTTTGTAGACGGATCCTTACCAAAACCATTTGAGGAGGATCATATCTTCAAGATCTGGAGTATATGTAATAGCATGGTGAAGTCATGGATTCTCAATGTTGTGAATAAGGAGATATATGATAGTATTCTCTATTATCAAGACGCAACAGAAATGTGGAGTGATTTGTTGAATATGTTCAAAGTTAGCAATCTGCCTCGGAAGTATCAGCTTGAACAAGTAGTTATGACGCCGAAACAAGATCCTCTTGACATTTCTACATATTACACTAAGAATAAGACATTGTGGGATTGTTAACACCAAAGCTCACAATGTGAAGAAGTGTGATTGTGATCACGTCAAAGAACTGCTAGAGGAAGCTGAGACTAGTCGGATTATTCGTGGTCAGATTCTTAATATGAAGCCAAGGCCTATTCTGAGTGAAATTTACAACATGTTGGATCAGGATGAGAGTCAGAGATCAGTTGGTTCTGCCACAAGATCTTCTCCCATATGCTTTTCAAGCTCAAGCACTGGCAGTTGATTTAAATCCTATTCTGCTTGCTCAGGGTAATTTTCAGAACCTAAATATTCTCATTGTTTTCGTATGGGACATACAATGGATAAGTGTTACAAAGTACATAGTTATCCACCTGGTCATCCTCGAGCTAAGAAGACTATGTCATGTGTCAAGTCTGAATGATGAGAGTCCTGACAAAGTGAATGAACAAATGTGAAAGGGACAACTCTAACAGATGGTTTCTTATTTGAGTACCAAGCTTTAGCCCTCTAGCATCACTTCTCCACTTGAGATATCTTCAGCTTCGACTTCCAATTTTGTACCATTTGTTTCTCAGATTTCTGGTACTTTCTTTTCTCTCTATGATTATTCCTACTATGACATGCTTACATCTTTTGTACCTCATGATACTGAGTTGTCTCATATAGCTTGGGTCATAGATTCAGGAGCTAGTCACTATGTTACTCATGAAAATGAATTATATAGAGAGTATAAACCTTTACATAGAACTTTTGCTAGGTTACCTAATGATGTCACTATCCAAATAAAAGAAACTGGTTACATTCAACTTAATGATAAAATTTCTATTCATAATGTGCTTTATATCCCTGAATTTAAATTCAATTTGTTGAGTGTTAGTGTTCTTACCAAAACTTTGAAGTCCATTGTGTGTTTTACATCTGATGCATGTTTTATTTAGGCTCTTACTGAGGAGTTGATTATTGGTCAAGGTAGTCAAGTGGCAAATTTGTATGTTCTGAATCTCGATATTAACATGTCTAGATCAGATATTTCAGGTACTCATCTCATTTGTTCTAGTCTTAAGGTAGATTGAGAAACATGGCATAAGCGTTTAGGTCATCCATCTCAGAGTAGACTTGAATTTTTATCTCATGTATTACTCTTATCTAAACAACAACTTAGTAAAATTTATGATCATTGTTCTGTTTGTCATTTATCCAAGCAAAAACATTTACCAGGTAAATCTAAGGAAGTAGCCTTCCACTTGCAGGAATTTCATTGTTATACTAATACTCCTACTAACATCTCATCCTCATCCTGATGAGTTATATCTTCCATGGTTTCTGTTCTTTCTGAACTTAAATCAACTTGGCAAAGGAAGTTGCCTTTCCACTTGCAGGAATTTCATTGTTATACTAATACTCCTACTAATATTGCCCCTCCTATTCATACTAGTCCATATCCTATGGTCGATTTTATCTCTTATTCATATCTATCTTAGCCCTTTCGTGCTTTCATCAATATAATTAATAGCACCAAAATACCTCAAAGATATTCAGAGGCTAAGATGGACAAGGTATAGACTGATGCTATGGGATTGGAAATTGAGGCTTTTATAAGAACTGAAACTTGGGATATTACTATGTTACCTCTTGGTAAGGTAGTTATCGATTGTAAATGGATTTACACCATTAAATTTCTCTCTAATGGTTGTATAGAGAGATATAAAGCCCGCTTGGTGGCTAAGGGGTACACTCAACAGGAGGGTATTGACTTCATTGACACTTTTTCTCCAGTTGTCAAGATGGCTACTGTCAAATTAATATTGTCTTTGGCTGCTAAGATGCAATGGTCTTTACATCAGCTTGATATATCTAATGCATTTTTGAATGGAGATCTTGAAGAAGAGTAATACATGAAGTTACCTCCTCGTTATGCTCAGATTATTGGAGAACTAGTTCCTGATGGCGCAGTGTGCAGATTGCATAAGTCCATTTATGGTCTTAAGCAGGCTTCTCGCCAATGGTTTCTCAAATTTTCTACTACATTGGATACTTTGGTTTTGTTCAATGTCCTGGAGACCCTACTATGTTTGTCAAGTCACCACATGGTCAGTATA
The DNA here is from genome assembly GCA_964056655.1 of Arabis hirsuta. Taxonomy (NCBI): domain Eukaryota; kingdom Viridiplantae; phylum Streptophyta; class Magnoliopsida; order Brassicales; family Brassicaceae; genus Arabis; species Arabis hirsuta. The sequence continues at coordinate 3,124,095 of OZ053308.1, read as the reverse complement.
TGGTGGTAGTTGTATATGTTGATGACATTTTCATTGCTAGTACTTGTGATGATGTTGTGATTGAACTCAAAGTTCAGCTTCGTTATGCTTTCAAGCTTCGTGATCATGGTCCTCAAAAGCAAAATTAATTATTTTTTAAATCGTAATTATTGTAGTGCATCAAAATCACAAAAATAATTAAAACAAAAAAAGTTGTTGTCTTTCCATGAAAGTTAGCACTACTTAATCTTTTATAGCAAAAAGAATTTTACTTTATTTTAACCAATAAGTATGGTATATAGTTGACATAGATTTAAATAAATTTTATCATACGATAGTATTAAATAAATATTCGCTTCATATCTGAAAAATATTATTTTTATTAAAATAACTTTATGTATTCTATGAAAAAATTACGTAACAATTTTTATGTTATGCTTCTTGATATAGAAAAGAATTAAAAGATGATAAAATTATTGTCTTTCCATGAAACTAGCACCACTTAAATCTTTAATTTTATGATAAAAAAAAAGGAAATCTCTAACTTTATTTCTTATTTTAACCAATACATATGGTATATAGTTGGCATAGATTTAAATAAACTAATCATACGGTAGTATTAAATAAATATTCTCTTCATATCTACAAAATATTATTTTTATTGAAATAACTTTATTTATTCTTTAAAAAAATAATGTAACAATTTCTATGTTATTCTTCTTAATTAGAGTTAAATAAACAAAAAAGTTATTATCTATTCATAAAATAAAAGCATAGAAGTTTTACTATAATTTTTGTTTTATATGTATGCAAAACCTAAAGCATATAAATTTGTAAAACAAGAAGATACTAGTTTAATATTATTATTATTAGTTTTATAATTTTATAACAAAACTAAAACTATTGATTAAGTAAGTTAAATGTAACTAAACTAACATTGACTAAGATTGATATATATATATATATTGACTAAGTAAAGCATAAAAGTTTTACTAAAAGTTTTGTTTTATATGTTATGCTTTCAAGTTTCGTGATCTTTGTCCTCCTAAGTTTTTTCTTGGAATAGAAATTGCAAGATCCGAAACTGGCATTTCCTTTTGTCAAAGGAAATATGTCATTGATCTTTTGGAGTCTTCTCTTATTGTAAACCATCTTCCATCCCTATGGAACCCAATCAGAAGCTTTCTCAAGATGATGGTGAGCTCTTAGAAGATGAGAAACAATACGGGAAGCTAGTTGGTCAACTTCAATACTTGACAATCACTTGTCCTGATATTGTCTTTGCCATCTCCAAACTTGCTCAATACTCTAAAGCTCCAAGGAGTTCTCATCTTCAGGCTATTCACAAAGTTTTGAGATACGTGAAGGGTTCCATTGGCTAAGGACTGTTCTATGGTGCTGATGCAAACTTTAATCTTAGAGGTTTTTCAGATTCTGATTGGGGTGCTTGTCCGGATTCTATGAGGTCTGTCATTGGCTTTGCTATGTTTTTAGGTGATTCATTGATTTCTTGGAAGTCTAAGAAGCAGCAGATGGTTTCTTTGAGTTTTACAGAGGCTGAATATCGTGCTATGTGTATAGCTACTAAGGAGTTGTTGTGGTTGAGCCAGCTATTGACATTTCTCTGTGTCCTTTTTACTCCTCCTGCGTATCTCTATTGTGACAACAAAGCTGCTTTGCACATTGCAAGCAATGCTGTTTTTCATGAACGGGCCAAATACGTAGAGTTTGATTGTCACAAGGTACGTGAAGCGATCACTCAGGGTCATATCAAGACCATGTATGTTCGTACAGATAATCAGCTAGCTGATGGACTGACTAAAGCTTTGTAGCCGAGTCCATTCAGAGAGATTTTGTCCAAGATGGGTTTGCATAACATATATGCACCACTGCCTATTTCGAGGGAAGCTATCAAGATGTACATATGAACTCTTAGTTAAATCTGGTTAACTTTAATTTAGATTATAATTATGGTTAATAATTGGTTTACATACTTGTACATATCAGATGTAAGATCGATTTTATTGAATAAGAAAATAGAAAATCATTTTCACAAATCTCTTTATTCTCATCTTCTAATATATGAAAAAAGAGTGATTGATGTTAAGTTTGTTGCTAAATTATTCCGTACGATACAATTTGATTCGTAGAATCCAGCTTCAGTGATAGTTTGTGTGATACAACACTAGTGAGAGACTCGAATATCCAAAAAATAGGAAACTTGTTACAATATATATAGATTTGTTATAAATATTTGGGCTGAGATGGGCTAATAATTATCACATTTCCATTAGAGCCCAATACTATAAAGCCTGTTCATGTGATAAGGGTCAATGTGTGTTTTTTTGGGTTACATATCATAGAATGAAATTGACGGATACCAAATTGTTTAGGATTGTTAGAAACTTGTCAACGTAGAAAAAAAATCACAAAAATCAAATTCTTGTATTCAGAAACAACTCTAAACATAAATATCGACACTAAGTCGCATTGACGTCGAAAACACGTTAAGGAGACCAAGTCCTAGTCCACGACGTTGTCTCTCATACATTCATCTCATAGTCTTCATACATTATCTTTCTTTTAACTAGTATAATTAATCAAACTGGAATGGAATCTTCTCTGAATCACTTTTGGAACAATTTCAGTTTGAATTTAGTTTCTACAAAATACATTTGTTTATTTGTCCTCGTTCGTATTGCTCGACCGAATTTTCGTGACCTCCTTACAAAAACTGGTTTATAAGCCATATATATCACAAGACATGCTTTCTTTTTGTCTTGTGCTTGTTTTCAACTGATTCTATACGTAAATGGAGATTGATATGGGCCTAACTAGCTACTCCATTGGAAGTTTGGTGGTGGAAGACTTGGACTACATGTTCGTCCAATGCACGTATGCAATTCAGATTTAAAGTTTGGTTGGCTTTGAGTTTATTTATTGATTTTTCGTTCGACTTCGGCTTTCACTTGAGGCCAAGAGATATCTATTGGTACGCAAGTGTTTGTCTTTACTAACTACTCTGTTAGTTAGGATCTCACATCGATTTTTTAAAAAGAAGACAAAGTAATGTAAGTGACATGGATCAATATATTCATTACTAATTTTGATTTGAAAAATATACTTTGTTCATTAATGCATAATAGGATTTTTGCTTCAAGCAATAATTTCCATGTTTTGTAGCTCAGAATTATGAGTTCGAGTACTAGAGAGGGTTTGAGAAAATTATGGACCTAAATATCTGAAACAATTCTTGGTTGTAAGAAAAAAAACAGCTAACCTAGCTTCTCAAGTCTCTTTGAAATTTGGTTTCCAATACCTCACCAACCACATACTTTAGACCTTTTGTATATTTCTTGGCTTAGTTTTTTTTTTTTTTTTATTATTAATAACAAATTTCTTAGTTATAGGGCGTTATTGCAAATTATTTGGTCTATATATTAATTTTAAAATAATAAATTACACATATTATAAAACAAAAAAAAATGTCAAAGATATTTGAATATCATTTTAGATTTAAATTTGGTTATTTTTTTATATATGCAAATTAGTAAAATTTGTTTCTCTTATGTTTGATTTGTAAACTTTGTTTCTCTTATGTTAGATTTGTTCCCATTTCCGATGTAAATACATTTAGACAAATAACCTTGACCAAGTTCGTTTGACAAGCCTCATATACATAGTCGACAGATTTCAAACATATCGGCTTATGTATTGATTCTGAAAGTGTTTTAATTGCCCGATCATGGATAATATTCTTTACCCAAATGGTCATTAGCTAGTGGACTCGTCTTTGTACCAAGTATTTGGAATAATAACGAAAAAGAGAATGTTAAAATAAGAAAAAAAGGATGAGGACAAAATTAATTTTGATGTCCTTATCCACTTTCCAGAATTCAAAATTGGAGGATTGATAGTTTGGTCAAAATCATGTCATGTTTGAACGGAAGTTTGATTTTTTGGGGACAAATCCCATGTTTCTAACCAATCCCATATGGCCTTGTCTAAACATTATTGGTCCAATTTCACATTTTACGTAACTAAAATTAAATATTAACCTCTTCTCTACGTTAAGTACTACTACTCACTATAACCCCTTTTTGTTTTATTCGTCTAAAACTCTTTCAAATTATACCACTTTTGGCTTGTCTTCCAAAAAGGTTGCTTTAAATCATATTCCTATAATTTTTAACCTATAATTGTTTTTGAATAGTGAAAATGATTGTATCAACCGTCTTTGTATCACCATGATAATGTGACCTTGTCGCCTAAATTGTAATTTTTTTTATATATGCATAAAAAAATTTCTCCAAATGGGGGGTATGCTAACCTAAAAAAAAGAAAAAAACATATACTTACTTGATGTAAAGCCTAAATGGGCGGTATCCATTGAGAATTATATCCAAATCAACTAATTTTGTTAACAAAACTTTTCAATTTAAATATTATTTTTGTGATTAAAGACAAAATCGTCAAAAAAAAAGGACACAAAATCAATAAATTTACAAAAACTAGAATTAGCATTATATAGGGTACAATATTGACTACACGTGACTTACAGACAAATCAAAATTAATTATTTTTTAAATCATAATTATTGTAATGCATCAAAATCACAAAAATAATTAAAACGAAAAAAGTTGTTATCTTTCCCTAAAGTTAGCACCACTTAAATCTTTTATGATAAAAAGAATTTTTATTTTATTTTAACCAATAAGTATGGTATATAGTTGACATAGATTTAAATAAAGAATTTTCACTTTATTTTAACCAATAAGTATGGTATATAGTTAACATAGATTTAAAAAAAAAGATTTAAATAAATTATATCATACGATAGTATTAAATAAATATTCGCTTCATATCTGAAAAATATTATTTTTATTAAAATAACTTTATGTATTCTATAAAAAAATTATGTAACAATTTCTATGTTATACTTCTTGATATAGAAAAGAATTAAAAGATGAAAAAATTGTTGTCTTTCCGTGAAATTAGCACCACTTAAATCTTTAATTTTATGATAAAAAAATGAAAATCTCTAACTTTATTTTTTATTTTAACCAATACAAATGATATATAGTTGACATAGATTTAAATAAACTAATCATACGATAGTATTAAATAAATATTCTCTTCATATCTACAAAATATTATTTTATTAAAATAACTTTATTTATTCTTTGAAAAAATTATGTAACAATTTTTATGTTATATTTCTTAATTAGAATTAAATATCCGTTGAGAATTATATCCAAATCAACTAATTTTGTTAACAAAACTTTTCAATTTAAATATTATTTCTGTGATTAAAGACAAAATCGTCAACAAAAAAAAAAACACAAAATCAATAAATTTACAAAAACTAGAACTAGCATTATATAGGGTACAATAATGACTACACATGACTTACAGACAAATCAAAATTAATTATTTTTTAAATCATAATTATTGTAGTGCATCAAAATCACAAAAATAATTAAAACGAAAAAAGTTGTTGCATTTCCCTGAAGTTAGCACCACTTAAATCTTTTATGGTTAAAAAAATTTTCATTTTATTTTAACCAATAAGTATGGTATATAGTTGACACAGATTTAAATAAAGAATTTTCATTTTATTTTAACCAATAAGTATGGTATATAATTGACATAGATTAAAAAAAAAAGATTTAAATAAATTATATCATATGATAGTATTAAATAAATATTCCCTTCATATCTAAAAAATATGATTTTTATTAAAATAACTTTATGTATTCTATAAAAAATTTATGTAACAATTTCTATGTTATGCTTCTTGATATAGAAAAGAACCAAAAGATGAAAAAATTGTTGTCTTTCCGAAAGTTAACACCACTTAAATTTTTAACTTTATAATAAAAAATAATGGAAATTTCTAATTTTATTTCTTATTTAAACCAATATATATGGTATATAGTTGGCATAGATTTAAATAAACTAATCATATGATAGTATTAAATAAATATTCTCTTCATATCTACAAAATATTATTTTTATTAAAATAACTTTATTTATTCTTTGAAAAAATTATGTAACAATTTATATGTTATGTTTCTTAATTAGAATTAAATAAAAAAAAAATTATTATATATTCATAAAATAAAAGCATAGAAGTTTTATTAAAAGTCTTTTTTTTATATGTATGCAAAACCTAAAACATATAAATTTGTAAAACAAGAAGATACTAGTATCTATATAATTTAAACCACGAAACTACATATCTCGGTTTGTAGTATCACTAGTTTAATATTATTATTATTATTACTTTTATAATTTTATAACAAAACTAAAACTATTGATTAAGTAAGTTAAATGTAACTAAACTAACATTGACTAAGATTATTGACTAAGTGATTTATAACTTAATTGGCTGCCATAAATATTGCTATTTAGTTTTAGCAAAAAAACAATTTCATATATTGTTTTAATGTTTATTATTGTTTTTTAACAGGCATAAATGACGGTTTTATATTCACGCAAAAATTGATATGACGAGTCACACCGTACCGGAAATATTTACATAAAAACAAAATAAAACGGTTGTATTTTTTATATAAACGAATTAAATAGACAATTTTATTTATCATTATTATTTTCTATACAAAAAGAAAAAATGTAAGATTCTCATCACTTTTAACGCCAAAAAAAAACAAAATAATTTTCATCACATCTAACTAAACTTTTCTATTAAAAATCCAAACTTTAATTAAACATTATTTTTAGAACACTAATTTATAATTAATTAGTCTATTATATATAAAGAACCTCCGAGATTTCCTAGAGGTAGCTTTCCTCACACCGTCACGGCCGCTTGTCTCCAAGTTGTCTTGGGACTCGTCGACGATGCACAGATATATATATACACATATATTTCTTCGCCTAGAGAAATTTCGAGAGAGCCAAAAAAAAACTGAATCTTGTTATTGAAAAAAGCACCCCAAAACTTGCTTCTCAATTCTCACCTCTGGCCCTTTTTCTGATAATTTGCAGATATAAATACACATCCTTCTCCTCTGCTTTAGCCAATTCGATTCAAAAGCTTTCGTCTTTTTTCTCTGCGTTTTCTGGTGTTCATATTCAAGGTAAGAAAAAAAGGTTTTTTCTTTCTGGGTTTGATTTTGGTTCTGTTTTTATAGATCGTTTTGTTTTATGGTGAGATCTGTGTTTACGTTTGTTTTTTGTGTGATGAATCTGCATTTGGGGTTTTGACTGTTTCTATGGAAAACATGTAAAGGTCTTAGCTTTTTTGATTTGAGATTTAGATGAGATTGTTATCTTGTTGTTTGTTTTGTTTTGATCTCTTATATTTGTGCTTGTTGTGCCATTTTGCTCAGGCTGAGTTGTGTCTTCTTGGAGGCATAGAAAATCTCTATGGTGAGCCTGCGATTTACTTCGTTGCACTCGTCTTTGTTCATTGATTTCTCACATTTGTTTTTTGTTTTTGGGGTAATTTTGATTTCTTGTTAATAGGGAGAAGCACCAGCTTTCTTTGTGGATCATCTGGAGAATGGACACACCAATGGCTTTGGTGTAAAATCCGAACCTAAAGACAGAGATACAGCAGTCCAGATTGGGGATCGATCCGTAAGCATCTCTCAATTTTGATGATGTTTTGAGAATGTGAAGCTGGTTTTAATTCTTTGACTTTGATCTGATCTTAACGGTTTTTATCTTTGCAGTATGTGATTGGTGGAAATCATGAAGGGAACCCATTGTTCCTTGGGGTTCGAATTCATGACAAGATCACAGACAAGTGGTGTGTATTCATTGTGATCTATTAGTTTCTTCTACTATTGGTTTGGACTCTTAAGAATCTGGGTGTGTTTCAGGTCTAGTCCTACTGTTCTTGGAACTGGCCCTAAGCCCTGCAAAGGTTACTCTGCCTTTGTTCTTAAAGAAGGTCGTATTTTGGTTATCAAAAAAGGTTCAGCTTCTGATGACTCCATTTGGTTCCTCGAGGTTAGTATTTGGAGATACCGATGTTGCTACTGTTGAATTTTAGGGTGTTCTCGTTGTCATATGTTTGAGTATTCATATAGGTGGATAGTCCTTTTGTCCGGGAACAAAGGAAATTGTTGGGAAAAGAGGTTGTTGCTTGGAGTAAAGGAGTGAGAGGAAATGCAGAGAAGCCTATTGTTATTAGCGGTCCTTCTGGAGTTGGAAAAGGAACGCTTATAGCGATGCTTATGAAAGAGTTTCCTTCAATGTTTGGGTTCTCTGTGAGCCATACAACTCGAGCTCCGAGGTGTATGGAGAAGAATGGTGTTCATTACCATTTTACTGATAAAACTGTTATGGAGAAAGAAATCAAAGACGGGAAGTTTCTCGAGTTTGCTTCTGTTCATGGTAATCTCTATGGAACCAGCATTGAATCCGTTGAGGTTGTGACAGATTCAGGAAAGGTAATAAAAATATCATTTATGTATCATCTCTTTCATGTCGTTGATCATAAATTGATTGAATTCTTTTTTGTATAGAGATGCATTCTTGACATTGATGTTCAAGGAGCAAGGTCTGTGAAGGCTAGTTCCCTTGATGCAGTATTCATATTCGTATGTCCTCCTTCGATGAAAGAACTTGAAGATCGGCTCCGTGCCCGGTAAAAATTAGACTTTTACCATATGAGTTGTTGTTTCTTCAGATCTTTCATTGTAAAGTTCAAGAAGATTATCCTCAATTTTCAAATGCTGAAAAAACAGAGGAACCGAGACAGAGGAGCAGATCCAAAAGCGGCTTAGAAACGCTGAAGCAGAGATCAAAGCGGGGAAATCCTCAGGCATTTTTGGTCATATTCTGTATAATGACAACCTTGAGGAATGCTACAAGAACCTTAAGGTGACTTAATCCGCCTTTTGTTATGAACAAAATTCCTCTCAAATTGGTTCGTTTCAAACAACAATGGTTCTCTGTTTCAGAATCTCTTGGGGATAGACGATCATGCTCCTGTGAATGGCGTAGAAGGTATGAAAACTGAAGAGTAAACACAATATGTACTAATTGGTTAGGAAAGGAAGGTTAACGGATATTTGTGATTGTTTGATAAAAGCAGTAGAAGGAATCAATCTTCCCAAGGAGCACACAGTAACAAAGATGGAAGATAAAATTTTGATTCAAGGAACGGGAGATGCAACCAAGAACAACATGTACACGATTTAAACCGATTAATGTTCTTGTTTATTATTTATCCAGGTGATCTCTATATAGTTTGTTAATGAAACGTTTCTTGGTGTGCAGGATCGTGTTGGATTTATCTTCAATTAACGGGGGAGCACCGGGAAGAACAAGAGGGATCGTTCTGGACACAGTTAAGTCCAGCTAATAAAGAGTCGTTATCTTTCTCCGCGGAAAGCTCAAGAGGAAACATTTGGATGATGATGATGATGAACATTGCTCTTTGTTTATTTTTGACTGAAAAGACTTAATGCTTTTTCGCGGTTGAAAGGTTATGCGTTCACTAGATAGGCACTGATGATGATAATTATGGTTTATTATGATTATGATGATTCAAGAAAGACATGATCTCTTTTGAGAGATGATGAAATAAGATTTTTTTTGTTCCTTTTACTGATACAGATTATGGTTCTTTTGGTATTTTGATATTTTGGTAGGACATAAAAAGTATAAAAAATGTAGAAATCTCTGCAATTTGTTTCTTGAGATTCCCATGCTCTAATAGGACAAACATCAAATTAGTGTTTAGTATTCGTACATGACTCAAGATTTTCTAGGACAAAAGGATGACAGTTAGTGCCAGTTTACGGTTACAAATGAGCCAAAGAAGTAAAAGCAAAGCATCTCAATAATAGAAGAAGAAGACAAAGCTATACAGAAAAAGAGACCAACTTTATTTCTTGGGGAGAAAAAAAGAGCAACTTGTGGGACTTTGGAGCCAAATGGGTCCTTTAAAGATTGCAACTTGCATTGATTCCGTGGGTCCAAAGTCGGTGACAGTGTAATTGAGGGAAGGTTCGTTGTAGCACACTTTAGTTTCACTTTATTACTTGAAGAAGACGAGTATTGGACTCTTATGGTCCATCCTTCTCATGTCCCTGCTCCACCACCACAACCACACACTTGTCACGTGACAGTCTCACGGTGACACTCTGTAATAATACGCAGGTAAAGTATCTTTCTTGGGGCCAGCCCAAATCCTACCACTACAGAGGTCTCGATAGTCGATATAATTCTTTTGATGCAGCAGTTGGGAAATGAAATTATATTGGGCCCTAAAGAGAGGCCTAGAACGAAGTTAGGGTCCAAGTAAAACACTACTACTCTCTGACTAGTTGTTTGGTATTTTGAAAACCAGAAATCTCAGAGTTTGGCATCAGACAAGACCTGTGAGATATGCTACCAAATTTCATAGCATTTCAACATTTCTAAGTGGTCATTCTGTGTAAAAGTATAGGCCATAGAGCTCGGAAACAAAACCGGTGTATGCATTATGAATCCGTGATCAGAATACAATCTATGAAGCTCGCCTAGCTACGAATAAATTCAGGCCACTGACAAAAGCATGAAGGATCAGAAAATGCTACTGGATGTGTACTGATCTGAACAAGAATGTGTGTGTACCAATTAACTTGAGAAGTTTGGCAATAAAGATCATTCACTCACCATTGTTTGCTGAACATTTTCCCTTGGATCAGCTATGTTCTTCCAAAACATAAAGGTAGAAACAGAGCCAAACAAAAAGATATACTCAAACAACTATCCTTAGAACAGCTTAATGTCTACAAAAATGTAAACTTTTTAAGACTAAAGATAATCATTGAAACAGGAGACAGCAAAGTTGCAAATCCAAATCACAAAAACAGCCAAAATTTTACCTTTTGATGATCAAAATTTGGCATCTTAATGAACAAACATTTTGCATTTCTCAAATACAAAAAAAAACTGAACTTGATCATCGATCACCGATCACAGTCATTTCTAGCAAAACTTATCCAGTAATCATAGTTCCAGCTCCTTCATCAGACATAATCTCATGAAGCAGAGAATGTTGTCTCCTACCATCAATAATACTAGCAGTCTTAACTCCTTGAGCAAGTGACCTTATACAACACTTAACCTTAGGAATCATCCCACCAGCAACTTTCCCATCTTCAATCATCTTCTTCACTCCTTTAATATCAATCTCCTTCACCAAACTACTCGGATCCTCTTTGTTCTCCAAGATTCCAGCTACATCAGTCAACAGAATCAATTTCTCAGCTCCAAGCGCCGCCGCAAGCTCTCCAGCCACCGTATCTGCATTGATATTATAAGCTTGACCAGCTTCATCGGCTGCAACAGAAGCAATCACCGGAATATAACCGTAATCGACGAGTGTACGCAACACTGATGGATCAACTCTCGCAACTTCACCGACGAAACCTAATTGAGCTGAATTGGGGACAGGTCTTGCAGTGAGAAGACGACCGTCGTGTCCTGATAATCCCACGGCGGTTGCTCCGGCAGCGTTAATAAGCGAAACGAGATTCTTATTGACTTTTCCGACTAATACCATTGAGACGATCTCCATCGTTGTAGCGTCGGTGACTCGGAGTCCGTCGCGAAACTCAGCTGTAATGTTGAGTTGTTTTAGGTAACGGTTGATATCTGGACCTCCACCGTGAACGAGGATCGGACGAAGACCAACGCAAGAGAGGAGAACTAAATCGCTTACGACGGATGATTTGAGTTCCGGTGAAGTCATTGCTGCGCCGCCGTATTTGACGACTATGGTTTTTCCTCGGAATTTCTGGATAAACGGTAGTGATTCGGAGAGGATCTCGACTCTGTAATCCGGTGAAGGTGCATTTGCGGTTTCGATTGAAGGCGGTGCGGATACGGAGGCGTTTACCGCTAAACCTAAACGGTGGTGGTGGTGGATCTTGCGAGGTGGAAAGCAGAGTGATGGTGATTTGGGGATTAGGGTTTTCAGAGGATTTGAAACGGAGAAGGAGAAGTGTTTAGACGTCGCATAGGAAGTAACGGTGGCCATTTCTGGATCTCACCGGAGGAGGAGGAGGAGGAGGAGGAGGAGGAGGCGGCGAATGAAGCTGAAGCTGAAGCCGAAGCCGAGAGTGGTCTCTCTCTCAGGTTTTGTTAAAATTTTCGATGTAAATAACAAATAGACCAATAGTCTCTATCCACGTGGACATTCTGGTTAGCCCTAGGTTACACCTCGACGCCGTTTTGGTTTATGTGAATTTTATTGTCTTCATTGCCGTTTTTTTATTTGTCAGTTTTAATCCTGATGGAGCAATGTTTTGAAAGGAAGGTGCTCGGAAATGAAGGTTGGGGTTGATAGTTTTGGGCTGGGTTTTCTTTTCTGTTTGTCATGGTCCATTGGGCTGAATCAAATAAAATTGCTTGTCGACTAAAAAAAAAGGTACACAATCAATCATATCAAAACACAAGATTTTTCAATTTGAATCTCAGGTTTTGTTAAAATCTTCAAAAATTTCTGTTAAAAAACAAATAAACCAATGGTTTATGTCCACGTGGACCGAGACTCAAATGCTAGGTTACTCAACGACGTTGTTTTAGTTTGTGTGCTTAAACGACATCGTTATTTGGCAAGTCTGGTTTCGTTAAAATTTTCAAAGAATTCTGTTAAAAAATAAATAAACCAATGGTTGGACCAATACTCAAAGGCGAGCCTAGGTTACTGACATCGTTATTTGGCAAGTCCAACGAATTGAAAATGAACCGAACTGAAGTGCCAAATTGAAATCAGTCTGGTTTATTGTCAACGCACACGTTGAAAATCTAGATTGAAGTCAGACAAGCGACTGATCATTAATTGGGCTTCTGGCCGACAAATAACTAACCTTTGGCTATATAAAGAGAAGAGGGATAATACTTTTGCATAATTGATTGTGTGTTTTTTTTTTTTTAACTGTTTGAATTCGCCAAATTGATTTTTAGTTGATTGAATCAGTAAAACATATTTTCTATCGAAAAACAGAAAATTATATGATTTTTAAATCTGTATATAAAAATTTTAAACATTAATTGAAATGAAACAGATGGAGTATATATCATGGTTGCCCGGTTTAATTCGTTTTATTTTGACCTTATAATTTCGGATATTTTATATTTTATAAAAAGTCTAATTCAGGCCGGTTTAAGGTCAATGCACACATCAACAATCAGACTGGGCAAAAACTCGGAACCGAACCGAATCAATTACTGGTCCATTGATAATATATCAGAGCCGATTATTGAGTAGCTGGGGATTTGGAGTAAAGATGGAGCGATTGGAAGAAGAGGAATTGATACGAAGATCAGAGCCGGAGTCTCTGGTCTCCGTCACTGTAGGTAGGTTCATGAGTACGCTTCTCTCGGCTCGCCCTAAAAAGCTACGGGAGTCTATTTCCCGTTTTTCTCCTGATTCTCAAAAGTGTTCTTCAGGTAAGTGTTTCCAATTTTGTTCTTCTTGTGTTTGCATATGTTGCTTCAGGATTTGTAATCTGATGTCTGCGTTAGGCTCCGTCGATGAGGCACTTAGGGTTTTGGACAAATGCGTTAGAGACGCGGTTGAGAGAGACGAAGCGATGGATGAAATTCTTGTACCCATCATCGAACATGTAATATCTAAAACCCCTGTGAAAAACCCTGCTTGATTGTTGGAAATGTCCGGTCTTTTATCTCGTATGTTCCTTCTTACCGGTTGGTTTCTATACTTTTTCTTGTTGTTGTTTAGACATTGAGGTTTAAGGATGCTAAACGCAGTAACCCAGCTCTGATACTGCTAGATTGGCTATTTCAAGATGAAGTTCTCTTTCAAGCTGTTTCGGCAAATCTTTCGAAAATCATTGTGAGGAATGAAGATAGGTTTTTAGCGCTTGGGTGGTGTTTACTTATCCGCCGTCTTGTAGAATGTGAGGATACTGGGGATCAAGGCTTTTGGAATGGTGAGCATTATAATCATTCTTGTTACTATGTATTCAATATCGGTTCTCTCTTTTGGGGGAAAGAAAAGGCTTTCCATTTTCTTGTTCTGAGCTCACTTGATCTATCGTTGTGTATTTGTATAATTTTCTTCGTTGACAGGAATTGGGGAGAAACATTCTATCTTTGTGGAGATCGTTTCATCTTGTGTGCCTCACTTGTTGATGATTGTACGCAACGGAAGGTATAAAGCTTCTTTGTCAGTGCATATAAACATCATCTCTTGTTCTGTTGATCCCATTTGTTTTTGGTTCTCTGTTTGAAGTTTTGATAAATTACTCAAATTAGTATGTTTATATGGAGCAAGTTTCTTCACTTGTATACATAGTCATTTCCACCTAGTTCTGAGCTGTTAATTTGTTTAGCATCTTGCAGGATGGATATGAGGTGCCATCTCGTCTTTCTGTTTCTGCTGCTGATTGCTTGCTGTCAGTTACTGGAGCCTTAGCAAAGAGGGATGATACCCTGGCAAATAGACCGAAGCAATCAACCTTTACGGGGTCTCATCAACCGGTTGCTTTGATTCCTAATATTAGTGAGAAGAAAAAAATGCAGACTTCTCGACCTGAAGACTCAAACAGTGAGACAAGTTGTATACTGTGGAACCATTTGGAGGATCTGACGCGCCTTGTCCAGTGTCTCTTTGCTGTATGTGCACTGATCCATTAATATGCTTGATCTATGTACTACATTACGAAGTGATGAAGCTATCCATGATTTGAGTCGAGTGATATTGACAAAAGTTTCCTTCCAGTGGAACAGAAAAAATCGACTACTGCATGCTAAGGGGTTAGATAAAGTGCTGAGGTGGTTAGAGGAGTTAAAAGAGCCTCATGGTGGCTTCCGAAAGGAGGCAGGTCTTTGACTAATGCCGCCTGTCCTTGTTCTTTCCCATTTCTGTTTATGATTCTTGCATATCAATTTTTGTTTTGTTTCATACCTGGAATCCAGGCACGGAGATATCTAGTGGTGGGGCTCTACTGCTCTCTTCTTGTTGGAAGCATTACAGTGTCTTGCTCCACATGGAAGATCAGAAGTTTTCAAAGATTAGTAAGGAATTGTTGGAGCAATATTTGTCTGGTATTAAGGTTAGACATTATCGACTATCCTTTTGGTTTCAAATTTTTGTGATAGAGATAAATTATTTCATACAGTAACATTGTTCTACCTATGTGATTCTATAGTGTTCGTATCTGAATCTGCTGCGTAAGTTTAGGTTCTCTGACCCGTTTTTGTCTAAGAGTAACCAGATTTCTGTCATTGCCATCTACAGTTTTTATTCTTTGTTAAGCAGATAGAAATCTGCAAGTAATATATATAGTAGATTTTGCTTGAAATTGATTGGATTGTGTTTGCATGGTATATGAGTGAGAGTAGTTTGTTAGACGCTAATAGAGTTAAAAATGATGCAGTACTGGTTTTAATGCTTTTCTAGCTTTCTGCTCTTTCTCTCGTAAGTATTTTCCAAATTGTGAGTTGAGTTGCCTTTTGAAAGCCAAGGAAACGTACATTCCGTACCAATTTTTCCTGCTGAAAGCTAATAATAATATAATTGATGCAGTATTATTCAGAAAGTTATTCTCAAGGATGTTCTGACACCAAGGCTGGTGGTTTGGAGACACAGAAGTTTTTCCTAAATTGTTTATGTCTTTTGTTGGGCCGCTTTGAGGGAAAGAAATTTGAGAGCATACTATCAGAGTATGGAATGAAGCTTGTGCCTTGTCTTCTACATCAGGTTTCTTCCCCCATTTTTTATTGAAAAGGAATTTCTCTTGCAGTTAGACCTGATAGTAACGCTAGAATTTTAGTCTTATATAGGCTATTCTGACTTCCTACTCATTAAGAAATTCATAATGGCTCTGCTCCATTGCTGCTATGATTATAACATACTCTGATAAAATGAATCTTGAAGGATAGTATATATACCCATGTGATCATCTTAGTATTTATATTCTTCCTTTGCCTTTGAAGCTTCGTACTAACAATGAAGAGATATCAGAAGGCGTTGTTGCTATATTTAAAGCAGTTATCTTTAAGTTACAATCTCAGTCCGGAGACAGCTTCTCTGATACAATGTGCATGGATGTAGTGATACCATCGCTGCTTCACCTTCTTGATGAGAGGGATGGCGCGGCCAAAGCTGTTAGTGTCCTCCTGGCAGACTATTGTTGCAAGTATGTCTATTCTTGCTTTTCCGTTAATGCTAAATCATAAATGTAGCTTTCTAGTTATCAGTTACGGTTCAGAGTTCATCTTCTGACTTAAAGAAACATTCACCAGAAACGTAGATAATGACTGTCTCAGTGAAGTTCTACAACGCCTTGTTTCTGGAACTACTGTGCAGAGGCTGAATTCTATGGATGTGATATCAGAAGTCATCCTTATGTCAAAAGAATCATTTCCGTCTCATATACCCTGGTATACAATCATTTATGTCTCACGTCTCAATTTTCTCTTTCTATCTTTTCTGCATCTTCTTTAATTCCTTGACTTTTTTGTATTCTCATGCTCTCCCACAAGTGAGAACTCATTTCTACACTTATTTCAGGAAAGAGATTGCGGACTGCTTGTTAAGGTGCCTTGGAGACAAGGAAACTTATATCTGTAATCAAACTTCAGAGTTGCTGAAGTCAATTGGTTGGTCTTCTTTTTCCCTTTGTACACAATTTCTTGGGATGGCTTTTATTTTTGGCCATTCTGGTATTGGCAATCTAATGACTCCTATGACTTCCAGATCTGACCTCTCTTCATTTTATAAGATGAATTTCATAATGTTTGCTGAAATTAAATCAGTAGTTAAAAGGAAGACTTATGTTAAACTTTATCATTCAGATGAGGAAAGGTTGTAAAGATCTCAATTTATGGGGTCCAAGGCTTGTTATTACATATCTTGATAGTTTTAGTTCTTATGATAACCATTTATTTTCCGCATTCCCATAGAACCATCAGCTGCATGATTTTTTTTTTTTTTTCTTCCAGAGCCATCTTTCGTGCTACCAGATTTAGTAACACTCATTTATTCAACCAATGAAAAAGTACAATCATCAGCTACCGAAATCTTGCTTGGGGTCCTTAAACATCATAAGGAGGATTCTGATGTTATATGTATGTTGCTGACCTGTCTTAGGTATTGTGCTTTGTCTCTTTTTCTCATTTTTCCCCATGTATACATAGTTGTTTGTAAAAGTATACTTATGAATGCTTCATACGTGGAAATATTGACTTGACTACCGGATTTGGTTTTCTATTCTGTTTTTGTATAAAATTCAAAAGGCCTTTCTGCTCCTGATCTCCACTTTTCTCTTCTAGTAATACTCAAGCTTTGGATGCTTCAGAAAGTAATGGACATTCCACGGAAGGTATTCGCTTTCTTATCTCATTACCATAGGCTACATGCTATAAATAAATTTGTGATAAAACTTTATGTTGTTGTTTTCTGTTTCGTGTTAAACATTTGTCTTACATATGCTCAATCCAATAGTATTGTGTTGAAAATTGTTCAAACGTTAGTTGGATAAGAAATAAAATTACTGGAATGTGAAAAAAAATGTGTGCTATTTTGATGCTGAATTACTTACTGGACACTATCAAGTTTTTTCTGGCGAGTGCATGCTCATCATCTTCTCGTACTGTTGCAGGTTTAACTTTTGACAGTGGTCGAGTGCTAAAGCTGATTCCAGAGTGGGCTAGAAGTGTAAGTACGATAATATTTCATACTTGCTAAATTAGTTGCTATATTTGAAATGAAATCCATGAACCTATAATTAGCTTTTCAGGAAATTTCCAAACAAACATTTCAACAGAATCTTTCAGCTTCTTATTTTTTATCTACCTAAGTGCTCTTATACTGTTGGTAGTACTTTTGACTGAAAAATCAAAACTAAATTTGTAACTCTGAACCTTTTATTCAAACGTTTTAAAGCATTGATTGTTCCTTTTTCCTCCCTTCCAAGTCCTATTACCTTTTATCTAATTGTTTTCTTGTGTATTGCTACTCACATGGGAGTTACTGGAATGACCAAAGCTTGTGCCAGCTATAATTAGGTAATTAGAATATTTTCTGCTTGTCGATTGAAATAAAATTCTTACAGGTGCAAAACTGGGTCTCACTGATTGGACCTTTGCTTGACAAGATGTTTTTGGAGCCATCCAATGCCATTATGGTTAAGTTTCTTAGTTGCATCAGTGAACATTTGGCAGATGCATCGGACATGGTCCTTCTGCATGTACTATCACATATGAAGGAGCAGAACAAGTACGTAAAAGTTCTCTTAAAATTTTAACAACTCAAAATAGAGCAGTATACTCACCATTAATGTGATTTATATGGTAAGAACAACTTTTAACTTCCGAATATATAAAATATTGATCACAAATAATGTCACTCCTGTTGCAGGATGGATGAGAGCTTCATATCCACATCTGATACTAAAAGTTCCGTTGACAAAACTAAATCGGAGAAATCTCTATTTGACCACCTTTGCCCGCTACTTATATTAAGGCTGCTTCCCCAAAGAGTGTTTGATGATATTGATTCCTCAACAGTTTATGGTAAATTCCCCAAGGGAGACTCTGTGAATGGTATGTATGCTTATGCCTTTGATTTCCTTTTCCTGATTAGAGAAGTGTGGATGTTTATCACAAGGTCGTTTGACCCTTATTGTCAATTTAGATTCAACGCAATAGCTATTTTTGGATAAAATTTATTTATTAGCGGCCTGATCCAGAGTAGATAGTGACGGTCTTAGACTTAATTCACCACCTCTATTTATTTCCATGTGGTATTTATCAGACTATCGAGACATCAAGTTTGAGGATTGTCAATGCATCGCCGCTTATATTTTGGAAAGGTTATTTTTACTCTCAGTAATCATGAAACGCCATCTAAATCAATACTTATTTGATATCTACCGAACTGACTCTCGTTATACAGGGCATTTTCTAAGTTCGAGTTCGAAGAAGTTCGGAAACTCTCTGCTGAGCTATGTGGACGTATCCATCCTCAGGTGTTAACTTGCTTCCTTCCCTGACCTTGTATTTTCGTCAATCATTGTAAATGTTTAAATTTGTCCTAAGCCTTTGTTTCAGAGGTAAATTTTTATATACAAAGAAACAAGGGTGGATGCTCGTTACTAAGTTTCCTCTCAAGTTCACTTATCCTTATGAGAACCCATCATAACTAGGTTCTGTTAGTAAGGAGAAAGGCTTGCTGCGTTTTTTTTTAATCTAAAAATGTCTAAACCTGCGATTGTTATTCAACAGGTGCTCTTTCCAATTGTTTTCTTGCAACTTGAAAAAGCCACAGAGCTGCAGGACAGCCTCAAGATTAAAGCTTGCCTGTTTTCTATATGCACATCCCTTATGGTAATATTTCATCGTTCGTTTTCTATATGAACATATTCAGAGACCCATGTTGTCACTTGCTTGATGGAATATTACCTGGATTATTTTTGTACATAACAAGTTTTCCGCCACTTGCAGGTTCGAGGCTGGGAGTCTTTCTCACACGGTGTGACACCTAAGATCAGGAAAGTCGTGGAAAACATTTTGTTATGGCCTTCTGATAAGGATGAAAGTAAGACACCGGCTAGTGGCTACTGATTTATATCTCAAGGTCTGTTACTATTCACTTCCTCAGTTCATGGATGTTATTTTTCCTTGCAGTTTCCAAAGTACAACATGGGTGCATTGATTGTCTGGCACTGATGATATGTACCGAGCTGCAACATCTTGAGTCTACAAAAACATCTGGAGGAGGAAAAATACGTACAACAGGGAAGGAAACATCTGGTTAGTATTGCTGTTGTATGTCTGTAGTGCAGATAATATATTTTTCCAGACTTGTATATAAATTCTTTCCTGATCTGTAGGTTTTGATGCTTCGAGTAATTCTGTTCTAGATCACACGATCTATCGTTTAATAGAAGACAGTAGTGACTCCTCTTCTATCCCCAAGATGAATACCGAACAGCCAGTTGTTGAAAAGTCTCTTCCTATTCCATTTCGTCTATGCATGGCAAATGTGCTCATCAGTGCTTGTCAGAAAATCCCTGAGTCTGCCAAGAAAACTTTCGCTCGAAAAGCTCTTCCGCCTCTTGTTCATTCCCTCAAGGTACTTTCGATTCCTTACACAGTTACACATTTTGGATTTGGTTAAATCTGTTTGTATCTTGTTTAGATTTCATCAAAATTCCTAAATCTGTGCAGGCCATATCTGCGCCTGAGGTCCGTGCAGCTTGTATCCAGGTCCTATTCTCAGCCATGTACCATCTCAAGTCCACACTACTTCCTTTTTCATCTGATCTACTCAAACTTTCCCTGAGATTCCTTGTACAAGGATCCGAAAAGGTACCACCAGAAGTCTATCAAACATATTTCTAACATGTGCACAATCAAATTGAGTAGACAGAAAAGCTTTACTCTCGAGTATCACCTATGCATCGCGGAAATGATGTTATGAATTGTCGTTTTCGGAATCCCATAGTACATTTCCGAAACGGTCTGCATCTATACACATAAACTCGAATATATATGCCTGCCTTGGAGATTTTACGCTCAAGTCAAATTAAACTCTTCTTGCTTGCTGTTGTGTAGGAGAAGCTGGCTGGTGCAAAACTAATGGCATCACTCATGGCGAGTGAAGACGTGATACTTGAAAGCATATCAGAAGGATTGCTCGAAGCAAGATCAGTTCTGTCCAAAGCATCTTTGTCAGATCCTTCTCCACACGTACGTGAAGTCTGTGCTAAGCTATTGGCATGCATAACGCCCTCATAATATTCTCACTTTTACTTATGCTATGTTCTCATGTGACTAACAAGTCGATATGTAGTAGATATATGGTAATGTTGTAGCAAACGATGGGTCTAAGGATTCTAAATATATCATGTAAAATGCAATAGACCCAATATTTTGATTTGTTACTAGTCTCATAGACCAAAGTCCATAAAATCTCCATGAGAAGATAAAAATATGCATTTTCGTTTGTATGTATAATTTAGTTTTTTTTTTAAGTAAATGGATTTAGGGGACAAATATGGGGAGTTAAATGTGAAGGTAAGAGACGAATGAGCATGGGATAAAGATGAATGGAGCGGTGGTTAAATCTCAAAGTCTCTTACTAGACACTTCACTCTCACGATCGTAACATGTGATTCTTATGTGTTGTGGTGACTCGTGACTTCTGCCTCTCTTTTCTCATGTGTCACAATTCTCCTCCTAAAGAAAAAAAACCGAAAGGATAAAATACAAAACCCAAAAGCTTTTTAATGTCTCAAAAATAGAATCCTAGGAACCCAAGAAAAAAAAACCTGCCTTGTCTCGCTAGAGATTGCAATACCATATTAGAGCTAGGCATATAAACCGAACTTGAATCCAAATCCAAACCAAAACCAAATCGAAAACTTTTTTCTTTTACAATTCGATTGGCGTCGTGCTTTCATACCAAACAAAATTAAATTAACATTGAATCTAGTGCAACATAATTGAATAAATTGAGACCAGAATTGATTGACTCAAGAGTCAAATTCTGTTCATGTCACTAGATCATCTTGTGTGTGTGCATTAGGTCTACTTTCTAAAGCTATCATCAAAATTGTATATGTAATAAGATTGGCAGTGTTAACTGTTTGGAATCTAGGAGACATCTACAATTTGGGATTTACTTTATTATGCTATTAGCCTAAGGTAGAATATGATAAATACGAAGTTGAGAAAGAAAAGATGGATAAAAAGACTTCTTATATTTTATTTCTTTTGAAATTAACAGAATGAGAAAGCAACGGTCACATGCGCGGGTGAAAAAAGCAATTCTCTGGGAAGTGAAGTGAAGTGAACCGTGACAATATTTAAGCAGTGACTTGCTCTTTCTAAACTCCATTATCATATCCTTCTTTTTTCTTCTTTCTTCTTCACACTCTCAATCTTCTTCTTCACTTCAACAAAAAATGGAGAAATCATACTCAATGAAACAATGGAAGAAGGGTCCTGCTCGGGGTAAAGGCGGTCCACAAAACGCGCTATGTCAGTACCGTGGAGTCAGGCAAAGGACGTGGGGCAAATGGGTGGCTGAGATCAGAGAGCCCAAGAAGAGGGCAAGACTTTGGCTTGGCTCTTTTGCTACAGCGGAAGAAGCAGCCATGGCTTATGATGAAGCCGCCCTGAAACTCTATGGTCACGACGCTTATCTCAACTTGCCTCATCTTCAGCAGAATCCGGGACCTTCTCAGAGTAACTCTCAGAGGTTTAAATGGGTACCTTCAAGGAAGTTTATCTCTATGTTTCCTTCTTGTGGTATGCTTAATGTGAATGCTCAGCCTAGTGTTCACATTATCCAGCAAAAACTAGAGGAACTCAAGAAAACTGGACTTATATCTCAATCCTATTCTTCTAGCTCTTCCTCCACCGAATCGAAAACTAATACTACTACCCTTCTTGATGAAAAGACCAGCAAGGGAGAAACAGAGAAGATGTTAGAAGGTGATGATGTTGAACAGAAGAAACCAGAGATCGACCTGACTGAGTTTCTTCAGCAGCTAGGAATCTTGAAGGCTGAAAGCCATCAAGCAGAAGCAAGTGAGGTAGCAGAGTGTCATTAGACTCCACCCTGGAACGAGCAAGAAGAAACTGGGAGTCCTTTCAGAGCTCAGAGTTTCAGCTGGGACACGCTGATCGAGATGCCAAGAAGTGAAACCGCAACTATGCAGTTTGACGCCAGCAGTTTTGGAATCTACGATTTTGAGGATGACCTAGCTAGTCCATCCATCTGGGACTTCTGCGGAAGCTTAGATTGAGTTATAGCTACTTAACGTAGATCAGATTCAGAAGTACACAAATGGTTTTAGGTTTAGTGTAGTGTTTCGGATTAGTGTAACCAGGGCCGTGTAACACGATAGATATATGGGTAGAAAGGGGTCAGAGTGCAGTCTATTATTAAGCAGCAATAAAATGAGTCAGTGTACTTCTGAATATGAACGAGTTGTTCTGTTTTTTTTGGAATGTTAAATTAAGCATGTTCAATTTTACTCAATCCTTTAGCTCAAGAGTTAAAAAAAAGTAGTGAAGGTCACAGTCCTAAAAGAATGTAAACCATGCAAAAATCTTACCTATCACATCCCCTTTCATGGAGAACAAATCAAATGGCGCGAAAAAATAGAATAAACAAATAAAGAGCATGGTAATAAGAGCAGATTTACCTGTAAACCAAGATGTGCCTTCAAATTGACCAGCGCAAACTTTCTGTCGAGAAAAGAAAACGACAAAACGAATAACATAGAGACGCATCACATGATGCATGAGCACCCATCAAAAACTTTCACCTGCTAGCACTGATCAAAATCTTAATAAAGTTGCAAACGAAAATCTAAGGGGAGGGATTTAGGCATTTTCCCCGTGACCCTAAGCATAGAAGCTGTTCTTTTTGTTTCTGTTGATATCTTTAAGACCAGGTCTAAACAATATCTACAGATCGTCAACATGCCTAAAGGGATCTCTTATTAATGGAAGGAACAGAGTGAGATCAAACATGAAAGCGTAAAGTTCAAGAATTCAACAAACTCACTGCATAAACACAGAATTCCTCTTCATTCCAATATAAGAAACAATGCAACAGATACAGTACTCATTCAAAAGCGAGTGAACATTTGCAGTAACTTGACAATTCATCAATTTTTCAGGCTGCGGAGAAACCAAAAAAGTCTAACCCTAAGAATCATTTATATATAAGGGCATCACGTCCAGGCCCAATACCAATGTAATGAATGGGCACACCCACGAGTTCTTCAATCCTCTCAACATATTGCTGTGCAGCCTTTGGAAGATCAGCGTAATTTCTGACCGAGGAAATGTCAGACTTCCATCCAGGTAAAACTTCATACTCCACCTACAAACATTTGTTACAGATAGACAGAGTTATTCATAATCCACAACATAAGATTAAGTACCATTTCTTCGACAAGCTCTGTTTTCAAGACTTAATCAGATATCGGAACAAGTAAAAGCAAATAATGGAGACAGTCAGACATACGTCAGCGAACTACACTTACTTGCAGTTCTTCGAGAAGACGAAGATCGCCAGGGAACGATTCAACACGGGTGCCATCGCTCTTCTTATAAGCCACACCCAGCTGGATTTCGTCTAGGTCCGAAAGTACGTCAAGCTTAGTGAGATTAAGTGACGCAAATCCATTGATTTGGCAAGAAAATCTCAGTGCAACAAGGTCAAGCCAGCCACACCGACGAGGACGACCAGTTGTAGTGCCAAACTCCTGTCCAGCCAACCTAAGAAGGTCACCTCCTGGGCCCAAGTTTTCTGTTGGGAATGGGCCTGAACCAACTCTCGTAGTGTACGCTTTTACCTGACAAAACATGATCATCAAAATGCATTCATATCTCTTTCATTTGTTGCACATTAAATGTTATTAAAGAGTAATTGTCAAATGTATGAACAACATCAAACGCTACTAGTTTCTAAACAACATCAATAAAGATTTGAAGACCATTTCAGAAAGAAGAATCTATGAGTGATTATCATGCTTACCACTCCAATTAGATCACCAACAGCTCGGGGTGAGATACCAAGACCAGTGCAGATCCCACCAGCAGAAGGGCTGGAGGAAGTAACAAAAGGATATGTACCAAAGTCAATGTCCAACATTGTAGCTTGACCACCTTCGACCAAAATCTTTTTCTTCTGAGAAATCGAGTCATTCATGAAATGGACAGTGTCAGTTATATAAGGCTCCAATCTCTCAGCATATCTCTTGTACGCTTCAACTTCTTCCCGAAGCATGTCTGGAGTATATTTAAACCCTTGAAATCTTGCAGCTGCATCAGATAGCAAAACATCGAGCTTTTGAGGCAAAGTATCCATATGCCTGAGATCACCTACTCTAATACCATTCCTTATCACTTTGCTAGAGTAGCAAGGACCAATTCCTCTCTTCGTTGTACCAATGAATGATGTCGCAAGCTCAGATTCCCTGAGCCCGTCGACCTCTTGATGGAAATCGAATAACAAGTGAGCTCGATCAGAGACCAAAATCCTTCCTTTACAGTTAACACCATTGGCTTCCAAACCATCAATCTCTTTGAACAGACCTGGCAAATGCACCACAACTCCATTGCCAATCACACAAGTAGTATCCTCGTTCAATATACCCGAAGGCACAAGGTGAAGAGCAAATTTCTTTCCCTCTGAGTTATATATAGTGTGTCCAGCGTTAGCTCCACCCTATGGTAAACCAAATCAAAAATTTCAAACAAACAAAAACATGAATCAATCAATCATGACAAACTCTTTTCAACAAATTCAATTCAAATGTTTCCAAATCGCAGGAATCTGAAGAAGGTAAGAAATGTTAAGTTTACCTGACAACGAGCAACGATGTCAAAGTGTTGGGCTAAAATGTCAACGAGTTTGCCTTTACCTTCATCGCCCCATTGGCAACCTAACACACCCGATACTTGACTCAGTGATCCAATCCGTCCGAGAGGCTCAGTGGCGGCTGCAACGCTCAGTGACGTCGGCGCAGCAACTGGTCGTTTAGCTGAGCATGAGACGAAGCTACGAGGGTGGTGAAGCGGAGGATAACGACGGAAATAGGAACGTCCGACGGCGAATCTCGGATTGGAGTCGAGAGAGAGTGAAGAGAGAGACATCGAGAGATTTTTCAAGTCAACAGAAACCTTTACCAAACAGAATCTTCTTCGTCTTGGAGAAGAAGAGTGACGAGAAGAAATTAGGGTTTAAAGGTTTAGCGACTCTTCGTGAACCAGAGGGTTACGAATCTTTAATTAAACTAAAATAAATAAATGTTTGGCTAGAATCCAAGTAGGTTATGTTGGGTCTTTTTAAATTCGGTTATTTCGGATCCGTTCGGTTATTGCAGCTCAATTTTGATTAAACCGGTTCGTCGTCGAAGTCTCATTCCCGATCATATTTTCTTCACCGGATTGAGCTCAGAGAAGAAGTATCAATGGCGGAAGATCTAGTTCTCGACAAGGAGACCAGAATTTTAATCATATACCGACACGGAAATTAGCTACGTACCGAACCGAACCGGTAAACCGGAATCCCATTGAACAATTCATAATTTGTAAAGTAGTTCGTGTCATCAATTGAACCGAAATATGTAAAGAATTTAATTTGTATACTGAGACTAAAACCGGTCTAAGCACAAAGCAAGAAGAAACTAAACTGAATATAAAAAACAGAGTTTTGTTTACATGAAAATGATTGATGGTGTGTACCTAAATACCCAAAGATTATTCCTTTTCAAAAGAATCGATTTTGGCAAGTATATATGTATATGCTTCTCCAGCTTCTGATGTATTTACTTCCAAAGTTCCACAACTTCTTTTTTTTTGAGATTTTGATCAGCTTGTTTTTTGGAGACATTCTTGAGGCAAACCGTAATCTTTTGTCCGGTTCGAGGCTTGCTCTCGTCTCCATGGATCATTGTGTAGCTTGAAATGCAGAGTCTGTAAGAAAGTAGCAAAGATATCGTCGTGTTTCAGTTTCGAGAATTGAACAGCCCAGTCTTCTTCATGCCCAAAACTAGCTTTCTGTCTCTCTGCTTCGAGCAAAATCGAGTCTCGGAACAAGAATCTTTGCCAGAGCTTCTTTACATTAGCTAGCCTGAATTGTATCTCTGTCTCATTGAATCCCTGTGGGAGATTTTAAAACAAAGAAAATGAAGTGAGCTTAAGATTAAGAGCATTTTGTTACAAGATTGAGAGAGAGTGATCAAGTTGGATTACTCGGAGAGTGTTTATGAGATTTGGAATGTCATCTTCGTTAATACGAACTGCAAAGCTTTCGTAATTGAGCAGGTTCTCATAAGGTAAGTAAATTCCATCCTAATAAAGAGACATCAATGGAAAGAAAAACCGTCATTTTCGGATCAGATAGCTCAAGTTTTCGGAATGTAAACAATGCGGTAAGTTCAAGGTATATTTTATACCTGAATGATGACTGGGACACATCCTTGTAAGATACTGTCCTCCATGCGACCACTCCAACCATCTCCAGGGAACACACCACAGAAGATTGACTTTGATATGTCCTTGTGGTAATTGTCAGAACGTGATGGAGTCACAATCACATCGTCTGCGTGTTGCTTCCCGAGCTTTCCTTCTTTGTTAGGACTCGAACCAAACTCTAATGCTAGCTTCTGCCTGATTCCCATGCTATACCTGCATTACATGTTGCTGAACCGTTAACCTACTGTTTGAAGCGCAGCTCGGTTTTCGCGATTGATTTCAACATGATTCTTCAAGCAGAGAGACTTACGTATCTTCTGGTCTTCCCTTTTCATAAGCTGGTCCAAGATTCCCATTGAAGTAGAACAATGTTTTCCGCTTCTCCCGTGGCCTAATGACAAGGAAAAAGACAACAACTTTCAGACTGAAACAATGTCCAAGAACCATCAGACAGTAGAGATAATAGATAACATACCTCGCCCAGTAATTGGCACGCATGGAGAACGGATCAGGAACTTTCCAAGCTGGAATCACGAGATCTTTTTGAGGGTCAAAGCAAGGATGATCGCCTCTCCTCTCTTCTGATATCTCATCCCAGTTATCACCCCAATAAGCTGTTGTTGAATGGTTATGCTTCGTATTCGTGTTACCCCAATGCACTAACATCATACTATTCCATATCTCTTTAGGAGCATAGCAAGCACCTTCATCCCATGAGAAAAACTGCCTTTTTCAGGCGTAAACAAAATTAGCCACATTAGTGTTGAGAGATCCGTGTAAGAAACAAGCTTTGAGATCCAATCCTATATATGTATAAGCATAATCATACCCAAATATGGTCTCTACCAGATGAGCGGTTCCAGTATGGATATTTCTCAACAATGTGTTCATAAGCCTTTTTGTAGAACTCTAAGGTAAATGAGCTTCTTAATCCAGTATGATTCTGAAAGTAATAAAAACATAAAGAATATATAAGCTTTAGAGCTTCTGCGAGCAAAGAATAAAAAAAGGCAAGTTTCTTGACCCAACCTGCATGTTAAAGTGAGGTGCATCATCAGCACGATTTATAATGCAAGAATCAAGAACAGGAACAAAGAAGAAATCTGCCTCATCCCCGTTCAGTGTACGATGAGCGGTAGCCAAAATGTTCTCGTAGAATGCCATCTTCGAAATTAGAAGAGGTAAAGAAGAGGCAGATTTAGTTATCTTTCAATTCAAACTCAGAAGAAAAAACGTTGAACTTATCTGGTATTCGACTAGAGTTTAGGGGCAAACCTGGGAACCATATAGATAATCTGTCCATGTTGTTGCATTCCTGTCATCATAAATCCTATTAACACACTCAAGCTTAAAATGCCGGCCCTGCAACATCAAATTCAAACCAGAGGAGATTAAAAAATTTATAATAAAAAGGCTTTTTAGCTTTGTTTAGAAGAGAAATAAAAGTTTGGACTGTGACCTCAAGAAGTAAACTGTTGAAGTCTGGGGGTAGATCATAGATGTATATAAGAGGCCTTTTTTTCTTCACCACTGCACTTAGATTAATGAGATTTCCAGGGACATTTTTATCACTTGGAACTTCGAGATGTGCTGGTCGAAGCCATTGTGGCCACTCTCCAACCGTCGAGAGAGTGGATGGAATACTACAATCTGTTCCAAACCAGCCTTTATCACACTGAAAAAAGCCGGGAAAAAACATACAAAATCACAGAGAGACTTAAGAGGATTTAGATTTAAGTATATGCTAGTGACAGTGGACACAGTTGGTATTTTACCTGGCAGAAACCTCCTCTGCATTTGCCATGTCTAGAGCACTGATTAACACAAGTGCATTGTACAGGTACTTCGCAGAACCGTCCCCAAAGACAATCATATTTACAGTCACATTCCTCTTTGATTTGCACCTTTGAAGCATATGCATCTTCTGGATCCACATTGCACCAACCTTGTTTACTACTGTTTGTTGTTATAATATCTAAGTCTGCTTTAGCCCAATCTGTCATTTTAGGTTCATCAGGATTCGCGGGCGAACTGAAAATACGTTTGTATGTTAAGAGAGTTGTTAAGCTTGATTTGAGAAACAATAAGACTCAAGAAGAAAAGAAACTTACTTGATTTGAAAACCACATGACTCTGGCGCTGGACGATTCGGATATTTTGTGCCTTCTCCACAATAGCACTTTGCTCTTGTGGTATCACAATGTCTAGAACAAATCGAAACAACCCATTTCCCATACGGCATCTCAGGTGTTTTCTCGTAATTGCAATCTAACCGTAGCTTTTGCGAACAATCTTCGCCTACACAGAACCAGTCAAAGTAACTTCATTTAAACACCAATTGCAATGGTTGTGAAAGCAAATAAAAGAGGATCAAAAGTCATTCCGTTTTGCAGGAATGTGTTTGGCTTCATCATTTACAAAGTAATCAACTTTGGTTTATGAAGATTCTTCAAATAGCATAAATACTAACCATTAAATCCATGGAAGCAACGGCAAATTCCAAATTCATGGTTACAAACACCTTGACCACTACAATCATTCAGACACTTTCTCCCACCAATTGGCTGCCAATCAAAAAAAAAAAAAAACGTAACCTTTATAACCAAATCGAACAAACAAACATTATTTCAAAGATCCCAAACTAATACTTACTTCAATGATGTCAACTTCTTTAGCAACTGCATCACAACTAGAAAGCCATTGTCCGATCTCGGCCTTCCACGAGGCATTTCGATAAACCACTGCACCGTGTAAATCAGCAGGAAACCGTCGATCAAAGGCAACAACAACTGGTTCCTCCTTAGTCACTTGTGTGATTGATTCATTACTTGGTCCACAAAGATTCTGAGCTTGTCTTAAACTAACAGAATCAAAAGAAGGCACTACAGGGCCAAGAAATAGATGAACCAATGAAACCAAAACAATCACAGAAGCAACAGTAGCTATCTGAGACCATGAACACTTCCATTTCTGGTGAGAAAACATGATCTTGAAAAAGACCAATCCAAAGTTTTTATTTTTCAAACTTGACCACCTGAATCATAAACAAGAACAAGTTTGTCAACAAAACCCAATCTCTCACGAAACAGAAATTCAGGACGATGATTTATATTTTACAGAATCGTCAAAGAAACTGAGCAGAAATAAGGGAAAGATAGCTCAGAAGGTTAGGCAAATAACCATAATTACAAGTTGGCGTAATTATTAAAAAACATATATACAAAAGCAGTAAGCTTTGACCATGTAACAATGGTGTTTTTGTCTCTGGTAATGACAAAATTTTATTTCGAAACTCGAAATGAGAGAACACTAATGGCTCCTAGGAAAATACCCAGAGAAGTATTATTGAGAAAATATTAAAACACAGAGAGAAATCATGAGGATTTCGTACATTAACGGGATCCGAAATGGAACGAAAACATAAAACTAAATTACAAGAATCACGAAGAATGAGACAGAACATTGTTAATATAAAAGGAATAAGACAGAGAGAGAGAGAGAGAAAACTCACCAGCTCTTAGGGAGAGAAACATCATGGGTTTACAACTAAACTCAACAATGGTGGTGTTGGAGGATTTATATGATACTAACTAGTAATTAAACAGAGATTTGAATAATTATTGTAATTATTATTGGAGAGAGAGAGACATAGAGGAGAGAGAGTCGGCGACGGAGATCTCTGACTGGTCGCCGGGAAAGCAAATTGATTATGGAAGTGGTCGTCGTGTGCGTCATCTTCCTCTTCTTCTTCTTCCAATTTTTAATTAATCTTCATTTTCCTAATTCACCGTCTTTTCCCGGTATGATCTTCTTAACCGATTCGAACCGGTTTCTTTTTCTTTATTTTTTGGTAAACCCATCAAATAAATCAATCTTAGGTTGATTGGTGTGACCAAACCGAGTTGTATCCCAAACAAGATTTGAGATTTCTGCGGTTATAATCGGGTCAAACCGAATTGTCTTGAAAACTTCAGATCGATTATGTCATTAAATTCGAATATACGACGAAAACACGACACGACACCGGTTTAGTTTTCAAGATTGGTGTCACTAGACAACGAAGGAATCAATTAAAGTAAAATAAATATACAAGTAACGGTGATTAAAAGAAGAATCTAGCCTAATTTAATATGGAATCTTATTATAATGTGTTGCGTCGAGTGATTAATTCTGATTTCTACGGTAGCGTTGACGGCTATGGGCAAAACGGTAACTTTTTCTCTTTTTTTTTTTAATTCCCGTTTCGTTGTCTGAGAAAGACCGTGGTGGGTGACGTACTTCTCTAACGAACAATGATGTAATTTACTAATTTAGCCCCCGTGATAGCAATGTATTCGTTCTTTAGTATTATTTTATTCTAAGTCAATAATTGAAAAATTAGACTCACGTGGAATTACTAACGTATCGCTTTATAATTGGTTCTGATCTTAGCGAAGACTCGGCAAAAAAATGGTAAGTCATTTTTTTTTCTTTGAATATTCAATTTTATTTTTTGTCAGTATTCATTTTGTAATTTATCTTTCTTTTTTTTTTCGGAATTTATCTTTCTCTTTCTAAAATAATTTTATTTATTTCTTATTCCATTAGATCAAATATTTTTTTGAAGAGAAAGCCATTCACGGTTCTAATTAAAGAAATTGTCATATTAATCTAAACTATTGATTCATTATCTTTAATTGTGGAATTAGTTAACAATTTTTATTTAATTAGTTGAAATTGTGTCATGATTTTGATCTGAAAATTAATCGAATGATTAAAATATCTGAATCACCCTTTCGTTATATTTTTACAACATTTTAAGGACTAATTGTTGCTAACAATTGCTTGTATTGAAAACTCGCAAATTAACAAATTCTGCAATTTTGTCAACCAGCCAATAAAAACTCGTTGAAATTTGTTAAACTGTCACAATCCACCATAAATCGTTGTTAATAATTGGAATCTAAATCGAAGCTGAAAGATTCCATTGTAAGAAAAAGGGAGAGAAAAGGCTCATGGGATGAGGTCAAAACGTGAGAGAACTTTGATTGTTAGTATTAAAAATTGGTGATGCACAAACTGATCTGAGCATGATACTGTAATGTTACTCGACGATGCATTCTTTTTCTAATTTATTAGTGGAAGTTTATTTTTAAGTTTTCTATTTTAATTGTAAAGTGAAGTCAACGAAATGCCTTTGGAGTATATTCCACAAAGAAGTCTTCTTCGGTCTATGTAAGACATTTTTGAGTTTTTTCTTCGTATTTTTATTCTTGATTTGCAATATTTTAAAATCTGAAGCACAAATTCCAAAATGTTAATTTTCAATGTTTTTGTTTTTGTTAAAATGTAAATATTCATTATAAAATGAAAATGTTGAGGTTTTACAAAATGATTAACAATTTGCTTAACCTATCTAATTGGTCTCATGCCAAAAAAGTTTTTTAAACATGTAAGTAAAATCTTTGGTTGGATCGACCAAGCAAGCCTCACGGTGCCAGAGTTTGCAGCCTCTTTAGTTTAAAATGAATTTTCATTTTCAAAGGAAACAAGAGTTTGCAGCCTCTTTAGTTTTCTTCAAGGGAGCAAATTGTGATTATGTTTAATGGGGAAAAATGGACGAAAAATCAATGTGAAAGTATGAAACCAAAATCCAATCACACGCCAACGCTAAGAGATTACACACTTTCTGGTTGCCAAAAAATGGAACCAAATACATATAGAAAATATATGAAACTTGAATTTTTAACATATGAAACTTGATGATCTTATCATAGAAACAAACATACTGTATAAAAGCCATGATATTGTCACAGCATTCCTCGAATCTCTGTCCTTTTTTAAAAAACGTAGCTTCAAAATAATCCATTGAAACATTTCATCGAAAACTTAGTCATCAAATTTCATCGAAAACCTTGCCATGCAATAAAGTACGTAGACGTGTTTGCGTTTAGGTCTGGTTTGGAGAATGACGGAGGAAGAGACGATTTGGGTTCCATCAGAAGGAGAAGGAAAAGAAGAAGAAGAAGAAGCGGTTTGAAACAATTCAACAACCACAACTTTCATAAGCTCACGACAAAACTTGACGACAAATTTCATAATTCCTTTCCACATCACATGAATCTCCCCGGAAAATGCTTGGGGAAAAACAAGTAAATGAATATAAGGAAAGGTTAGGTATTTGGTAACTTTTTCCATCTTTGAATACAGTTTTGAAGCAAAGGCTTTCTCTGTTTTTTTTGTTTGTCACTGTTCAATTGGTAGACGACTAACTTCAGTATGTGGTTTATCAGTCCTAATTTCGAAAACTTATAACAACTGTCTTCTTAGTTCTTATAGCTTGAAAAGTTTCTTATAAGCTTAACGAGTGATTCTTCTGTGGTATGACCCCTAGTTACTACTTTGATTGTCTTGCACTTGAGGTAGAATACATATATTTAAAACTTTTCAATAAAAAACATGACATGTTTACAACTTGATGAGAAGTTCAGAAATCAGAAAACTCTTCTTTCACTAGTCTTAGTTTTTCTTCCTTTGTTTTCAGAGTTGTGTTTCATCGGGAGAAAAAGAAGAAGAAAAATCTTTAAGCAATCTCTTTAGCTCTTTGGCCACTTGCACCATTTTTGGAACTTCCCCTCTAAGACCGATGCATCTTTCTGAGAGGACAAGGAAAGTTTCTATTTGAAAACGCTCTTCATCTAGAACTGGACCCATTTTCTCTAACATTTTTGGATCTACGCTCTCATCAATTCTTCCTTCTCCAACGGATTCTGACAGTGACAAGGATCTTGAATTCCTTTTTGATAAACTTTTCCAATCACGAAATCTTTCTTCTCCTGTCAGTAGCTTTTGCATGAGAATTCCAAATCCGTACGCATCAGTTTTCTCCGAGACTACGCCATTTGTCAGACAGTCTTCATCAAAGTAATCGTACACTCCACTTATGCGATCAAGCTTGACAAATGTTTCACCTTGTGGGATTGAAACACAATTAGTGAAATGAATGAGTTTCGCGACACCATCTTCGTCCAACAAGATATTCCAAAGACTCATATTCGCATAAACGAAAGGCCTTGAAAAGGCGGTGTGAAGATAAGCTAAAGCAGTTGCAATATCCTCTGCTATCTTCATTCTCTTTCTCCACAACACTACAATACTTAGATCTATACGAGAATATTGTTTCTTTTCGACATAATAAACTGCAACTGGATCTTTAAACTCAAGACAACACCCCGCCAATTTCATGAAGTTTATGTGACCACTCACCATGGATGATATCGCTATGTCGTGAGCACCCTGGAATGATTTCTTCCCGAGTAGTATCTTGCGATGGTTATCGAGCATACCTGAATACCAACCGCCATGTTCAGATAATTCAGAAACACGAGTACTCTTGCAAACATTTAGGTTCTTTTGAGGGACGATATTACAGTCGTAGAGATTGTTGGTGGCTTTGAGGATTTGATCAGCAGAGAAGAATCTGATTGGATTGGATTTTCCATCGCAACATTTGATCAGCTCTTCTAACAACATCTCCCCTTTATCTCTGCTTCGGATTAACCTCTGTTTTTTTTCATAGGCTCCTGACTTCTTCTTCTTCCACCAATCCATCTCAAAAACTCTACTTTGAAACTTTGAATTACGAAAGATTGATCAAGACCAACGCTGAGTTTAAAACATTTGATTAGAAGATCTAAAGTAAAAGAAAAGAAAGAAAAAAGTCGTCGTTGAATTACACAAACGCTTTACATGAATTTCATCATTTCCAGTTCACATGAATTTCATTAAATTAATCTGTTTAAAGTTGACCACCATAAATTGTTGTTAATAATTGTATCTAATTTTTTTTTTTTTTTTTAAACGTGAGAGAATTTTGAATGTTAATAGTATAAGTTTTAAAAAGAAATTGGAAAAATGGCGATGCACAAACTGGACGGTGGAATAATTTTTTCTTCTAAACTTAATAATTTAATTTATGGAAGTTTTTTTAATTTTAGTTGGAAAGTGAAGTCAACGAAATACCTCTGGAGTATATTCCACAAAGAAGGCTTCCTCAGGATGCCATTGACAAATGAGCTTCGTTATACTATTATTACTTTGCAATTATGAAAAAGCATGAATTTTTTAAAAACGTTAATTTTCATCTTCAAAGTAAACAAGAATTTCCAACCTCTTGAGATTTTACAAGGGAGCAAATTGTGATTGTTAATGGCCAAAAATAATGGACAAATGATCAATATGAAACTAAGAAAATCCAATCACACAGACGCTAAAGTAGAGATTGCACACGTTCTTGTTGCCAACTGACAGAACTAATAAATACATATAGAGGAAATATGAAACTTGATGATCTTAAACAAACACAAAGCCATCTCATAGTTATTACAGCATTCCTCGAATCTCTTGATTCTCTTTCCTTTTATTCTTTCTAAAACGACCTTCAAAATAACCCATCGAGACATGTCGTCGAACACCATCTTATAGTTATCACATGCAATACATGTATTTAGGCGCTTTTGCGTTTAGGTCTGGTTTGGGACAATGTCGGAGGAAGAGCCGATTTGGGTTTCACCAAAAGGAGAAGAAGAAGCGGTTTGAAGGATTTTCTTTATTTCTTTGGCCACTTGCACCATTTCTGGAACTTCCCCTCTTAGACCGATGCATCTTTCTGAGAGTATAGCAACGCTCTTCTTCTGAAACTTGACACATTTTATGCAACAGCTCTGGATGAACTACGATCTCATCAACTCGTCCATCTCCAATGGATTTTGACAACGTTGTCAAGAAAACAGGCAACTTTCCGACGGTCAAAACCGTCGGAAAGCCGTCGGAATATGGCTTATTCCGACGGCTTTCCGACGGTTTTGACCGGTCGGTTCTATCTCGTCGGAAATACAAATTCCGTCGGAAATACTGACGGAATTCCGACGGAAAAGCAATAACCGGAATCCGTCATAATTCCGTCGGAAATCCGTGAGTATGTAATTGGCCGACGGATTTCCGACGGCTAAACATACCGACGGATTTCCGACGGCTACATATACCGACGGATTTCCGACGGATACATATACCGACGGATTTCCGACGGATACATATACCGACGGATTTCCGACGGATATTGTATTTATTAAAAAAAAAATTTTAATTCAATTATATTTAATGAAATTAAATTAAAATAAATTAAATTAAATTAAAATTAAATATAAATAAAAATTAAATTAAAATAAAAATAAGAAAAACAACAGTTAAAATTAAGGTTCAATATTTTTAAAAGTGATTAAGAAAATTAAAATAACGTATTGTCTATCGGTTACGGAAGAACTCGTTCATCCTGTCTTCCATTTCCCGCATTCGTGCTACCTGCTCTTCCATTGCCTGCAACCGTGCCTGCTGTTCCTCGTAGCGAGCTTCATCTTGTGCGCGTCGGGACTCCAACCCGGTCACCCGCTCGAGAAGTTCGGCATTCTGTGTCCTCAACGCACTATCTGCATGAATGCGGTAGGAGTTGATGGACGGGGATGAAGTGTCTTCCGGTAGGCCAAACACACGACCTCTGTGCTTAGGCGCAACCTACGAAAAAAAATCAATAAATAAATGTTGTAAGTTGTGCTGAATTAAATTTATTTAAAATTTAATAATAATTGACAGTGTTACTAACCTGATAGGTAAACTCGTTGATCATCTCCAGAGGAACTTCCGTGGCCGGGGGAGTTCCTTCGACGATCGTTTGGGATTGGAGGTACTCCTCACCCAGCCTCTCCACGCTCTCCACGATTTCACGAGCCATGGGATCTTGAATTTCCCCCGTCTTTCTGTTGGTGTGCGCATCTTTGACCAAGTCAAGATGTGACGGACGCACACCGGTCGTCTCCATCTGTTGGCATAGATAATGAAATAAATATGAGAAGTGTTAGAAATAAAATTTTTGTAAAATTTATAAAATTACGTACCAGCTTCTGAAGACGTGACGCTTTGCTCGTCGCACCGAGGTTATGGGTCGCCGGTCCCTTCCCCTTCCGGTCGCTGTTCCGGTTAGACGAGTTCTTTCCGGAGCTTACTTTTGTCTCCTCCAGTTCCCAATGGGCAAGTAGTCCACGCCATAATGTGGGGTTATCTTGCAATTTGCGCGGTACTTTTCCCTCTTTGTACCACGTGTCCTTCCATTCGTTTATCTTCAACGAATATTTCCGGGAGGCTTTTCTGTAGAACTCCCGTCGGACCCGGGCAGTCAACTGTGGGTCCCAAGTAAATTCTTGCTGAAAAAAAAAACGTACCCATATTAGTATTGACAATTTAAATGAAAATAAAAATCTAAATTCTTAATAGGAAAAGAAAACATACCGCAAATTGCAGAAACCAGATCTCCTGGTCTGCCACCGGCATCGAAGTAAATGTGGGATACGGGGAAGTGATCAACGAATTAGTCATTGCGTTGATCGAACTCGTAATCCCGTTTCTCGAAAATTGAAACCTAAACAATATTTAGTTAAATATTTTTTTAAGTTAATATAATCAAATACATTTTTAAATAAAACTTACCATGTCGTGTTAGGTGGCAAGTCAGGATCTAGGCGAGGCAACCTATCCCGTCCAGGTTGCGAAACAAACTCCTCAACGGACATGGCCGTGGGAGCTGAGGGCTGTGTATCCAGTGGAGGAGACGGGTGTTGGGGATCCGGAAAGCTAGTATCTGGGATTTGCGACTGACTCCCTCCCCTACTGGAAGTACCGGATCCAGTAGCGTGATGAAATCGCCCATAGTCCCTACGAATTCCAAAATGTTTACATACCGTTGAAATTTACTTACATATATAAATATAAATTCTGATAATTTAAATAATAAATTTTAAAGATAAATTTACAGATAATTTAATTTACATTACCGATTTAGGGATTTTTAGTTTTTGAGAATTTGCCGACATCGAATTTTTGAGATTTTCGAATTATAAAATTTACGGGAATTGGAGACTTAGTGATTTTAGGATATTGATATTTTGAGAAGTAGAGAATTTGGAATTTAGGGATTAATTTATGGAATTTCGGGATTTCATAAATTAAGGTTTTAGGGAGTTAGGGATTGTGGAAAATTGAAATTTCTGGAAATAGGTATTTAGGGATATTTGGATTATGGAATTCAGATATGAACATTTAATATCCTACAGATTTAGAAAATTTTTGGAATTTCAGATTTGGTAATTTAAAGTTTTAGATATTTACGATTTTTCCAGAATTTGGGATTTTGTAATTTAAACAAATAAAAAAATTAGTAAAATATCAAAAATTTAGAATTTTACTAATATTTTTATATTATAAATATTTATAATTTTCTAAAAATAAATAATTTTATAAATACTTTTCTAAATTTTATAAACCCGAAAATTCCCTAAATCACAAAATTTACAAAATAAAAAACTTTTCAAACATCATAAACCGGTACATTTCTACATTTCCATAGATTTTTAACAACCTAAATCTAACAAATTCACAAAATTCTCTAAATTCATAATTTACAAAAAAAAAACTTCGAAAAACTTACATTGGATTGTTGATTTGTTGTTAGAGATTGAGATTGTGGATGGATATGTTGATTTCCGGCGTGTTCCGATTGGATCGAAAAATTTCCGGCGACTTTTTGTTTTTTTTTTCACTTTTCGTGTCTGTTGATGCGAAGAAGAAGATGATGGTTTTATTACAGGTTACCGACGGATTTCCGACGGAAATCCGACGGACGGATTTTCCCGCTTTTTTCGTTGAGATCGAGGCTCTTAGGCGGCAGAAATTAGGGTTTCCGTCGGAATTTCCGACGGATTTCCGACGGATTCTAAACATTTATATATAAAACCGCGTAAATTTTTTGCATTTTATTAAATCCGAATAAAAAAAAATTTATAAAAAAAAATATTAAATCCGTCGGAAATCCGTCGGTTGGGAAATCCGTCGGTATTTTTTGACGGATTTCCGACGGATTTAATAAATTTTTTTAAATTAAATTTTTTTTATTCGGATTTTTTTATATTATAAAAATATAACACCCGTCGGAAATCCGTCAAAAAGATACGAAGCGTGTAGGAATGGTAAATGTGACAAAATTAGAAACCATAAGTCAAAAAGAAATAAATATATTTGTCTCCCTAAAAGTCCCTATGTAAAATGGCCACTCTACTTCTCATTGCTTATCCACGTAAGCCGTTTACATTTATGTTTATGTAATCATTTATTAATATGTGGTTTTATTTTTTCTGTTTTTGACAGAATTTTGAAAATCGAAAGGTTTTTTAACCCAATGTTTTTAAACCGACCATCTATACTAAAGACACAAGGACTACACCTTCATATAAGGAGTATAATAAGGTAATAATGATCTGTGAACTTGAATTTGAAAGAAGAAAAGAAAAGTGTAACGGAATTCTTTGTTGTGTGATTTTTCATGTTCTTTTTTATACGTTTAACTTTTCATGTTTAGGGTTATTTTGATAATGTGTGTAACGGAATTTATGGTTGTTGTTGGTGCGTAAACCATGAGAAAACTCCACTAACCATGTCGGGAGGGTTTGACCACTTGCTAAACCTTCGGAAACCTAAAAACAATATAAGTAAGCAATCAATAACATATGAACGTGAAAAACTTATAAAATAAGAGTGAGGAGTTATATTTAACGTACAAAAAATTTCAACCACTCCGGGAATTCTTCATCTTTTAATACAGCAAGTTCGGAATCTGTCTTATCAGCATGGTAAGTTTGTGCTAGGGACATGTATATCCTGTAACATAACAATTGTTATTAGATGAAGACAAATAATTGCACAAATTTAGTATGAGAAATGGTGTACCTTTCATACTCTCCAAGTTCGTCACAATTTCTGAGGATATATGTATGCAAATGTGTGACCTCTTGTGGTGATAGTATGCGTTTCTTCCCTTTTCCACTTACGCGGCCCACTTGCGCAAACAACTCAGGTACAACCACGGGATACACTGCTTTCTCACCTCTATCATCATGTCGCGCCGGCCGTCTACCTTTAGTCCGGACATCCGAAGGAAAGTAATATTCGGCAAAGTGTGATACTTCTTCGTTTAGACTTTGTGCAACAATAGATCCCTCAACTTTGCTCAAATTTTTTACCTTTTTCTTCAGGTGGAACATGTAACGCTCGAACGGGTACATCCATCGGTATTGAACAGGGCCTCCTAATGCTGCTTCTCGTGGGAGGTGAATACGAAGATGTTCCATAACATCAAAAAAAGACGGTGGAAATATCTTCTCAAGATTACAAAGGAGCACCGGGATGTTGGCCTCTAAAGACCGGATCCCGTCCGCTGTTAGTGTCCGTGAACATAAATCTCGAAAGAAAGCCCCAACTCCTACAAACGAAAAGTAATCAAGTTAGTACATATATAGTAACATTATATTAGTAATAAACTAAAGAAAATTATGAAATATACCTCCAATTGCTTGATGGATGTCTTGTGGAAGAAGATTAGAAAATGCAAATGGAAGAAGTCGTTGCATCACAACATGGCAATCATGACTCTTCATTCCAATAAACTTCCCTTCCGTCGAATCCACGCAATTACGCAGATTAGATGCGTAGCCGTCAGGAAATTTAACAAAAATTTTAATCCATTCAAAGAAAACTTCCTTCTTACCCGCGTCTAACCGGTACGCAGGCATCGGCAATCTACCATTAGGCAAAACATGAAAGGATGCCCTTGAACAAATCAATGGCAAGTCTAATCTAGATTTCCAGTTATCTTTTGCCTTTCCTGGTACATTTAAAATGGTGTTCATGATGTTGTCAAAGAAATTCTTTTCAACATGCATGACATCTAGATTATGCCGCAGTAGATGATCTTTCCAATAAGGTAAATCCCAAAAAATACTTTTCTTATGCCAATTGTGATATTCCCCACAGCCGTCGACGGGGTGATGGCCATTACCCCCACATTCAGGAGTTCGCTCTGCACCAAAATCTCGTAACTGTTCCAATATGCTGCGACCATCTATCTCTGGAGGTGGACCAGTAAACACTGGAAAATTCTTTATAAAATGTCTTCTAGACCGACGATATGGATGATTTGTCGGCAAAAAACACCTATGGCAATCAAACCATGAAGTCTTCCTTCCGTTCTGCAATTGGAATGCTGAAGTATTGTCTTGGCAATAAGGACATGCCAATCTTCCATGCGTTGTCCATCCAGATAACATACCGTACGCCGGAAAATCAAATGCCTCAACACCATGCTCCCACAACATCTGCAACTCATAGATCAATGGTTGGAGGAATATATCGAGTGATCGTCTTGGATGATCTGGCCCAGGAACTAGAACTGAGAGAAACAGGAACTCTTGCCGCATGCACATAGAAGGAGGCAAATTGTAAGGTGTTACGATGACCGGCCACAATGAATATTTTTTTCCATGCTTTCCAAATGGGTTGAAACCATCAGTGGATAAGCCGAGGTATACATTTCGGCGTTCGTATGAGAAATCTGGATATACCGATTGAAAGTGTTTCCACGCTTCTGCGTCAGAAGGATGCGTAATATCTCCATCTTGATTATGCTCTGCATGCCATCTCATAGCCTTAGCAGTGCGTTCTGATTGATACAGCCTCTTCAACCTCTCTGTTAATGGTAAATACCACATCCGTTTGAAAGGAATCTTCACTCTGCCACTTGTGTCTTGGAACCGTGGTTTACGGCAAAATTTACATTTTTTCCTGTTCTCATCTTCCCTCCAGTATAGCATGCAGTTGTCGATGCACACATCTATTATCTGGTAGGGCAAACCAAGACCGGCAACAAGTTTCTGGACCTCGTAGTATGATGCTGGAGAAAGATTATCCTCTGGCAAAACATCTTTCAAAAACTCGGCGAATGCATCAACACATTCTTCGGACAAATTGTAATCGGTCTTCATGTTCATCATCCTACTAGCAGAAGATAACGGTGAATGCCCTTCCCTACAACCGCTGTACAGTGGTTGCTTTGATGCGTCTAACATATCAAAAAACCTTCGAGCTTCTAAATTAGGTTCTTCAACCCTATCACCCTCATAACCACCCGACTGCAAATTCTCTCTAAACGCGTCGTTAACCATCGCAACCGTACTTACCCCAACATCTACTTCCGTTGTACGTTCTTCTACGCTATCCGGAAAATAAGGTGCATTACTACTAGTACTACCATATTCGTAATTGCTTTCTCCATGTAAAAACCAAACCTTATATCCCGGCCTAAATCCATATCTATATAAGTGATTCCAAACAGTATGAACCGCAACACTAATTCTGTTACAGCAATTAGAACATGGACATTTGATATCCTGACCTTTTTTTGCTGCATCTTGGTTTCTGGGTAAATTCATGAACTCGCATATACCTGCAGCGTAAGCGGATGTTAATAAGTTCGAGCCCATATCCATCATTGGCTCGTCCATCCAAGACCGAAAATATGAACTCATCGCTAACAAATTTTTTTGATTTGTAAAATTGTGTTATGAATGAACGAAGAAACGAAGGAACTTATATAAAACGGATTTCCGTCGGAGTTTTGTGACGGATTTCTGACAGAATTCCGACGGAAATCCGTCACAAAACTCCGACATAACACCCCACCAATCCCATCGGCCACCGCTAACGAATGGTAACCACTCAAATTTGCCGACATCGAAAATATCGGATTTCCGTCGGTAGTCCGTCGGAAAGTCGTCAGAATATTACGATAGATTATTTTCCGTCGGAATTCCGTCGTTCGTACCGACGGAATTCCGACGGAATACCGACAGTAGATAAGACCGTCGGTATTCCGTCGAAAAATTCCGACGGAATACCGACGGAATAGATGTTAGTCGGAAATCCGTCGGCAAGCCGTCGGAAAATTCCGACGGAAATATTGCCGTCGGAATTTCCGTCGGAATAGTAGCAGTTTTCTTGTAGTGAACCATCTTGAATTCCTATCAAAACGTTGCTGAAATATTTTTTCTCCTTTGCATGAAAATTCCAAATCCGAATGCATCAGTTTTCTCTGACACTACGCAATTAATCAAACAATCATCATCCATGTAATCAAGCCCTCTCCATACGCGTCCAAGCTTGACAAATGTTTCTCCTTGTGGAATTGAGACACAGTTAGCGAAATTCATGAGTTTTGCGACACCATCCATCTTCGTCCAATAAGATATTCCGAAGATCCATACTACAATATACGAAGGGCCTTGAGAAGGCGGTATGAAGATAAGCTAAAGCAGTTACAATATCCTCTGCTATCTTCATTCTCTTTCTCCACGACACTACCGTTTTTAGATCTATACGATAATATTGTTTCTTGTCACCATAATAAACCATAAATGGAGTTTCAGTCTCAAGACAACATCCGATCAACTTCATGAAATTCTTGTGACCACTCACCATCGATGATATCGCTATGTTGCGGACAAAACCCGTTAAGGTTAGACAGCCTAGGATCAGAAGGCTTTCTGAGTCATAATTCCTTAACGAGAATCGTGCGATAGTTATTTGGCGTACCTGAATACCAATCATCATACGTAACTTATAGTCGGATAATTTAGAAACACGAGTACACTTGCAGATATTGCCGCTTCTTTGAGGGATATTACACTTGTAACCATTGTCGATGGCTTTGAAGATCTGGTCAGTAGAGAAGAATTTGATTGGATTGGATTTACCATCACAACATTCGATCAGATCTTCTAACAACATCGACCCTCTCTCTCGTCCTCGAACCAAACTCTCTTTTTGAACAATGGCTAGTGATTTCTTCTTCTTCAACCAATCCATATCAAGGAAAAAAAAGATTTGAAGACCTCACAGTGAGTTGTAAAGGAAGAATATCTAGATAAGAATATAAAGATAAGTCGGTCATTGGTGAATATTCCACAAAGACGTCCTTCCAAGAAAAAGCTCACCATAAAACTTGGGACAAAATTTAATAATTACTTCCACATCACATGAATCTCCCTGGAAAATGTTTGGAAAAAAACAAGTAAATGATTATATTGAGATGTTAACTATTTCATAACCTTTTCCATCTTCGGAATATAGTTTAGAAGCTAAAGGCTTTCTCTGTTTTTGTTCTTTGTTCAATTGGTTCTTTACTAGTTGCTACAATTATGTTTGTAATACTAGGTAAACACTATGTAGGAAAAGCACTTTCATGATCTCCACTTAAATAACTATTAGAGCATTTGTAACGGTGATACAAGATGGATATCA
Organism: Arabis hirsuta; assembly: GCA_964056655.1. Taxonomy (NCBI): domain Eukaryota; kingdom Viridiplantae; phylum Streptophyta; class Magnoliopsida; order Brassicales; family Brassicaceae; genus Arabis; species Arabis hirsuta. The sequence goes on along the minus strand of OZ053308.1, from coordinate 3,079,959 downwards.
ATTCATTAAAGTGGATTAAAATAATTAAAAAATGAAAAAAAAAAAAATGAGAGAAATTTGTCCTAAATCTCTATATGTAGAAACAGTTTTTCAGCTTTTTGAGCCCCTCCCTCTAACATATCATTTTTTAATTGAATGATTACTTCTTTTAATACTTTAATATTTAAATAATAATTAAAACAAATAAAAATTAATATAATAATATATCTAAAGAAATTTAATAGGTTTCATTGTTAAGGATGCTTTTATTACCTTACCTTTTAGGTAGAATATAGATTTAGAGCGACTTGGTGAAATACTCTTGTGGGAATCTCACCAAACTTAATATTAATAATTTTTATTTAATTTAATTAAATAATTAAATTTTAAAGAATAAAAATAAAGTTAAGCCAATAATATGGGGATGTGTTGTGGGAGTAGGAAAAACACGTAATGGTTAGGATTGAGAAAATCAGAAACCAGAAAGTTCTTCACTACTCTAGTTTTCTTCCTTTGCTTTCAGAGATTTCTAGGACAGAGCAGGTTTCGGTTTCACCGGGAGAAAAAGAAGAAGAAAAATCTTTAAGCAACCTCTTTAGTTCCTTGGCTACTTGCACCATTTTTGGAACTTCCCCTCTAAGACCGATGCATCTTTCTGAGAGGAGAAGGAAAGCTTCCATTCGGCGACGCTCATCTTTTGAAACTTGACCCATTTTCTCTAACATCTTTGGATCTACGCACTCATCAATTCTTCTCTCTCCAACGGATTCTGATAGTGACAACGATCTTGAATTCCTATTTGATATACTTTTCGAATCACGAAGTTGACGAAATCTTTCTTCTCCTGTAAAAAGCTTTTGCATGAGAATTCCAAATCCGAACGCATCAGTTTTCTCTGAGACTACGCCAGTGGCAATAAAAGCATCATCAACGTAATCAAACCCTGCCCTTACGGAACCAAGCTTGACAAATGTTTCTCCTAGTGGAATTGAGACACAGTTAGAGAAATCACAGAGCTTGGCCACACCATCTTCGTCCAACAAGATATTCCAAAGATCCATATTACTATATACGAAAGGCCTTGAGAAGGCGGTGTGAAGATAAGCTAAAGCAGTTGCAATATCATGTGCTATCTTCATTCTCTTTCTCCATGACACTACCGTTTTTAGATCTATACGATAATATTGTTTCTTTTCACCATAATAAACCACGAATGGAATTTCAGTCTCAAGACAACATCCGACCAACTTCATGAAATTCTTGTGACCACTAACCATCGATGATATCGCTATGTCGCGGACCACGGGGCAAAACCCTTGAGGGTTAGAATGCTCTGTGCGCCATATAATATAGGGACGAGTAGTATAATGCTCTGTGCGCCATAATATAGGGACGAGTAGTATCATGCGTTGGTTATCTAGCGTACCTGAATACCAACCACCATACTTAGATAATTCAGATACAAGAGTACACTCGCAGACAGTTGGGTTTTGACGGGGGATATTACACTTGCAAACATTGTTGGTTGCTTCGAGGATCTGATCAGCAGAGAAGATTTTGACTGGATTGGATTTTCCATCGCAACATTCTATCAGATCTTCTAACAACATCGCCCCTTTCTCTCTGCCTCGGATCAACCTCGGATTTTTTTCATTGGCTCGTGACTTCTTCCTCTTCCACCAATCCATCTTAATACAAAAAAAACTTTCGTTTGGAAATGAAATGACCAAGATCGAAGACCTCACACTGTAAAGGAAGAAGAACATTAGATAAGGTATATAGACAAGTTTGCTGTTGAATATTCCACAACGACGTCCTTCCAAGGAAATGCTCACCACAAATTTTTAGAGAGAGACCAACATTTAATTAATTTTAATTCGTAAAAGTATGGAACAATGTATTCATAGAAAATACGTCTCTAACAGATTTTGTCTCGCAGTGGACTACATTTGTTATGAATATGTGTATAATCACATACTATAAAGAAGAGCATGTGACACTGCCACATGAATTAAGTAAGACAAATGATCATACATAAGAAAGTTGTAACTAAAACTCAACAACTCTTCTTTGTTCTTTTCTTATCTTTTTCCCCTTCGTTGCAAACTATTTTGTAGAATATTAATAAAGCTGTGAACAAATGCAGCTAAAAATAACATGATGATCGATCAAATTTTTCTTTAGTTTGTTTAGATTTGTTCATTTATTCATAATGTTAAAAGAACATTTGGTTAGATAGATCACCAACTACAACAATACCTTTCTACCTTTAAGAATTTTTTTATATATAAAAAGTTGAACTTTACTTAAGAGAATTCTTCAATATTAGATTGTTTTTTTTCTGTGCTAAACTTCAATATTAGAATGTTGAAGAATCAAATGTTTTTTATATTCAACCACTAAATATACTCCCACTTTACACCGTAAATCTCCAAAATTGCTGGCATTTGGTGTCGAAAAAAAAAAATAAGTGTCCTAAGTCGAAAAACTAAAATAAATACAGCTATACGAAACAACATTAAGATCAATATATGTTTTATCCAAATTATATTTTATTTTGTATATAAATTTACCAAATTATATAATTGGTATATGAATGTGCTCATTTCTATTGATTCAGATCTCGTAATCTAAGTACAGTACAACCTCCATAAATTAATACTCTATAAATTAATAATCACCATAAATTAATAAATTTTTCCCGTTCAAAGTCGGATCAATGTAAAAATTAACAAAAATTCGATAAAATGATAAGATAATAATTTTTTTTGAAAGTCGTATGTAAAATATGGTCCCAATAATAGTATAAATTAATAATCATGTATAAATATGAATGTATGTATAATTGTTTGTGACAAAAAAAAGATATAATTGTTTGTTCTACTTATTACATCAAAAAAATCTTTATGACTATTTTCGGTATCCAAACGGAATATTATAAACACGATAATTGATTCTTTACACATAACTCTTTCAAAATGTATCATAATCTATATCGTTGATGACTTTATCATCAACATTAAGAATAATAACTATGTTTTTTTCTAAATTTTATACTTAATAATGTGTAATAATTTTATATGGATAGTATATTATGATGTTAATAAATATTTTATTGCAATAATCAAAAATATAAATCAAAATCTCAAGTTAATAATACATATTATTTTTACAAATGAATTTAATTAAATTCTTTAACATAATATCATTTAAATTTTTTGTTAAGAAAATTCTTACCTAAAACTAGATATATCTCTATAAAATAATATTTATTAATTTATCGATTAATTTATATTTTTTTAAATTAATAAATTTTGAAAGTCCCAAAATTATTAATTTATAGAGGTTTTACTTTAAAACAAAAAAATTCAAAATTTAATCTGATAGTTTATAAGAGGTAGGGTACATTTTGAACTATAAAAAAAATCTAGGGACTAAATTGAAATAATAAGAAAAACGCTTCTGCCGTGTTCGAAAGTTTAATGTGTCCTCGTGATCATCTCCTCAGACACATCTCCGTATATAATCAATCCAATCAATAAATTCCGATATAACACTGAACAAAATCTCAATCTCTCCCATTTAATCGCAAACTTAATTTTTGCGATTTTTTTTTCTTTCTCTCTTCCTTTCTGGTTGGCTTATTTATTTTTCCCCTTTTAAAAAAACTTCTACAACTTGTCTTCAAATCTGGGCGTGAAAATTCGTCATTAGTTTCTGTAAATCTCGGAACAATTTCTGGGTTTTCTACACTTCGCTGTGTTTAAGCTTGGGTGTGATTGATTTTTTGGAGGCATTTCCATGGTGATTGCTGCAGCTGTAATTGTGCCTTTAGGCCTATTGTTCTTCATATCTGGTCTCGTTGTGAATCTGGTTCAGGTGGGTTTTCTAAATTTCGAAACTTTCTATGTTTTTTTTCTTCCATGTCTGATTCGTTTTTCTCGGATTAGATTCCGTTGATGTTATGCATTGTAGATCCTCTCTTTTTCTCTTTACCATCTCCGAATTGATTCACTTGCTTTTAGGGTTTTCGTCCGCCGAATAGTTTCTTCATATTTGTCGGTGTTGTTCAAATTTGAGAGTGTGTGTGAGAGAAAGAGTGAGACTTTACATATGGGTCTGAGCTCAAAATTCATTCTTGTAGCTTCTTCATGCACTGAGCAGAAGAGTGTCGTTTAATTTTGCGGTTTTAAGTATCAATTTTTCTTCAGATTTGTGTTGATTCACTAGGCTTAGATGCTAAACCTCCTTATTTCTTATGCCGGGAATGTTTATTCTCAACAGTTTCTATAGGCTTTGAGATTAAGGAAGGAATCTTCATGTCTAAGTGTCAAAGAGCCTTTTTCACTGAGCTTTGTTTTGCTTCAAATTTGATGTTTACGACTTGTTGTTTTCAGGCACTTTGCTATGTCCTTATTAGACCTCTGTCTAAGAGCACATACAGAAAAATCAACCGTGTGGTTGCAGAAACCTTGTGGTTGGAGCTCGTCTGGATCGTAGACTGGTGGGCAGGAGTAAAGGTATCCACAAATTTTGTCCTTTTTAGTAAGATGGTACATAAGTTACAGAACAGATAGGGACCATCCGTTTTCACTCAATTAGTGTACACATGACCCATATGTAGATTTTGTTTATCTTATTCAAGTTAATGAATTCCTTTGAAATTTCTTCTTTCTTTTTCCCTAGATCCAAGTCTTTGCTGATAATGAGACTTTCAATCGAATGGGTAAGTTCCTGCTTATTGGGAATCAAAATATAGAAATCCTATATGTGAACAAATCTGTAACTTCAGCGACTGTTCTATACTTTTCTTCCAGGCAAAGAACATGCTCTTGTCGTTTGTAATCACCGAAGTGATATTGATTGGCTTGTGGGATGGATTCTGGCTCAGGTACATAATCTCACAATTTCATGCATCTTTTTCTAAACAATCGTTTTTGCTTGAATACATAAATGGGCATCAACATAGACTTCTTGGTACGAAGCTTGTATATGTGCAATGTGACCATGTGTTACTTTCTAGTTTCTAGTGAATATAGATTCTCTTAGGTAGAGAAGGTTGTAGTCCCAAATGATCCACTGATGAGATAAGAGAGGATATAGCATCATCATATTTGCTTCAACAGGCTCCATGTTAATTATTGTTTCATATTTTCTTGTCTTGCAGAGGTCAGGTTGCCTGGGAAGCGCATTAGCTGTAATGAAGAAGTCTTCCAAATTTCTTCCAGTATGTGAATATATTAGCTCGATTTGAAAGAAAGTAGTAATCTTTATTGTTATTTCTGAATCTCCTGGCTTTGGGTTTGACAAAAATACCATTGTTTTAGGTTGACACTTCTTCTACTTTTCTCTCTTTTGCATACTCTAGAGTATTCATAAACATAGAATCTTCGCATATGTGCAGGTCATAGGCTGGTCAATGTGGTTCTCGGAGTATTTGTTTCTGGAAAGAAATTGGGCCAAAGATGAAAGCACTTTGAAGGTGTGGATTTATATACTCTTCTTCTGTAATTCATTTACTCTATCCTCCTGTGTAAAATGCTTATAAGTATTTGCATATACCTCATCGATGGGGGCATTGCCCTGAAAATGCAAAATCTTCATTTCCAACCATATATATGCTTAGTTAAACAAAACAAAAAACCCATAAGTTATGTGTGTTTGTTCTAAATTCACAGTCAGGTCTTCAGCGCTTGAATGACTTCCCTCGACCTTTCTGGTTAGCCCTTTTTGTGGAGGGAACCCGCTTCACAGAGGCTAAACTTAAAGCAGCACAAGAATACGCAGCCTCATCTGGGTTGCCTGTCCCTCGAAATGTGTTGATTCCTCGCACCAAAGTAAGTGTATTATTTTCCTTTTGCTGATTCCTTGGGCAACTTCATAATATTACTTTGACATTTAAAGAGCAAATGGTTGATCCAAAATCCCAATGCATGGTCTGGATTTTTGTAATATTACTTGCGCTTTCACAATATTGACGTGGTGTGTTGATATTGTGTTTAATGACTTGGCTTGTATTTTTATTTCAGGGTTTTGTGTCAGCTGTTAGTAATATGCGTTCTTTTGTCCCAGCCATTTATGATATGACCGTTGCTATTCCAAAAACTTCTCCCCCGCCCACAATGCTGAGACTATTTAAAGGACAACCTTCAGTGGTAAGCAAGTAAAAATTTAGATCGGTCTTGGGTAAGCAATATATATTAGTTACATCTTGCAGTGCACTCCTCTCACAACGAATTATTTCAAAGTATTCGCTGCCTTAGATTACACATCATTATCGGTCTTCTTTTCACCGAATATAACCTTTATCTTGTGCATTGCTGGTTTAAGGATTGGTTTCCATCTTTGTGTGCATAACGTGTTAGAAACCATAGGCCTCATCACATCCCAAAGCTTTTTTCAACTCCTGACCCCATTACTCCAACACATTGCTGCTGGTTTCAGGTGCATGTTCACATCAAGTGTCACTCAATGAAAGACTTGCCTGAATCAGAAGAAGAAATTGCACAGTGGTGCAGAGATCAATTTGTGGCTAAGGTAAATACTATGGATTTACTGATTTTCCTGTTAAGGGCAACATACTTGGTCAAAATTCGATAGAGAGAAGCTAAGAAAAAGGTTAATTTTCACACTCTCTGTGATACAGGATGCGCTGTTAGACAAACACATAGCTGCGGACACTTTCCCCGGTCAGCAAGAACAGAACATTGGCCGGCCCATAAAGTCTCTTGCGGTGAGTCCCTCAATACATTCAATTGGATCCATGCATAAACTCATAAACGCATGAATCTCTTGATCTTTGTTCAGGTGGTTGTATCATGGGCATGCTTACTAACTCTTGGAGCAATGAAGTTCCTACACTGGGCACAACTCTTTTCCTCATGGAAAGGCATAGCGCTATCTGCGCTTGGTCTAGGTATCGTCACTCTCTGTATGCAGATCCTGATCCGCTCCTCTCAGTCAGAGCGTTCGACCCCAGCTAAAGTCGTTCCAGCCAAGCCAAAGGACCATCACAACTCAGAATCATCTTCTCAAACAGAATCAGAGAAGCAGAAGTGAAAAAGGTGAATCTCACAGATCAAACAACAAACACAAGAAAAAGCGTGTCAGTTTTGTTATAAGAAACTAAAACTCAAGTGAAAATCCCTTAATATCATCATCAAAATCCCGTTTTGTTCAGATACTATTATAACTACTACTACTACAAAGCCTATGTCTCTTAGTCGATTGATGCATAGGGTCATGATCAAATCAACGATTTATCCCTATTAGACCTTTGGGATTTTTTTTCTTCAAGTTCATAGGCATTGTATAAACTTTGAAACTTTCTATTGTTAGATTGTAATTTGGGATTGATATTAGACTTTATTGATAGTGTAGAATTATTTTGACACAAAATAAATTATTGCAAGAGACTAATGGACAAGACTTGTTGACAATTGTTAGAAGAAGAAACATAATGGAATTATTTTTGTGATTAAACAAATTCAACTACAGTAACAAATGAAAACAAATGAAGAAGAAAAAAAAACTTTAACTTTTTTTTTTTTTGGTTTTCCATTTTTGAGAGTGAACACTTATTAAGTCGGCGCGTATATATACATTTTTTATTTTTTTTAATATATTCAACCCTAAAACCTTTCAACACCGGTTGCTCGCGCCGCGTTCTCTCACTTTCGAACTCCGATTAAAATTCCGGTTGTATTGTGTCAATCTCAAAGGCGAAGATATTGATAAACCCCTAATTGTCTCCGTTTTAGCAAAAACCCTAATTTCGTGACAACGCAATGGCAGTTCAAACCACAGAGGTTTGTTTTGTGTTTTGTGTTTTTTTTTTTTTTTTTCTGCTTTGGATGATTTATCTTATGTTCTGGATGTTTTGATTTCTCCAGGGAGCTAGCCAGATGGTCGAATCTGTTAGATTCAGTTTCATGACAGAAGAAGATGTTCGACAACATAGTTTTCTTAAAGTTACGAATCCTATATTACTCGATAACGTTGATAGACCTTTTCCTGGTGGTCTCTATGATCCTCTTATGGGTCCTTTAGATGACCGAACACCGTAAGTCCTTCTTCAATATGCTTTTTTTTTTTGTTTACTCTCAACACAAATTTCATCTCTTACTAGGTTCTTAAGCTCTGCAGAAATATGAATAACTCGCCTTTGTTTACGGAATTTTTGTAAAGAAGATATTTTTATTCCTTGTCTCTGCTTGGAAATGTTGATTCTAATGGTAACGTTGGTTAGGGATAATAGAGTTTTGAGTAATCGAAGTTTTTTTTGTCCTTTTGATGCAGTTGTACATCATGTGGTCAGCTCTCACTTAGTTGTCCAGGACATTGTGGGCATATCGAGCTTCTCTATCCTATTTACCATCCTTTGCTGTTCAATCTTCTTTACCAGTTTTTGCAGAGGACTTGTTTCTTCTGTCATCAATTTAAGGCAAAAGAGACTGAGGTAAGATATATATATATATATATATATATATATATATATATATAAGTTCTGATAGAGTTGTGTCTCATTCGCCTTTCCTAATTTGATTAATGTTCCTTTCTCCTTCCTGTTTAGGTTGAGAAATGTGTTTCTCAGTTGAAACTCATCATGAAAGGTGATATAGTTGCCGCTAAGCAGTTGGATTCTGGAGCCGTTGATTCATCAGAAGAATGTGAAGATTCTGACATGGGAAAGCAGAGATGGACATCTCTACAGTTTGCTGAAGTCACTGATGTCATGAATAGAATATTGAGGTTGAATTCAAAGACATGCGACCGTTGCGGAGCAAAACCTCCTAAACTAGAAAAGCCTATGTTTGGATGGGTTCGCATGGTATGTCCTCTTGAAAGTTTTTCGATATCCTAGTATCAAATTTTTTTCATCCGAAGTAAATTTATTATGGTATGCATAAATGAGAATATAGTCCGTTTTCTTTTATTGAGTGGAGTTGTAGGTCTTGGATTATTCCATTTAACCCTATGCCTGATCTGTAGTTTAGTGTGCGTGTGAGAAGTGCCTTAGGAAACATGATTAGCCGAGTGCCATCAATGTCAGTATGCTCCTGTTTTCTAATTTTCTATTTTCAAAGGAACAATAACGTTGACAACTGGTTTTCCGCATTTGAAGATAGATAACCTTGACGTGCTTTTATTTAACACATCCCATTTATGTTGTATTATTTCCTTGACATTCTATCTGGTTTGAAGACTCTACTCGCCTTTTGAACTGAGCCACATAAGGACGTCATAGTTTTTTTTATTGATTTTGTGGATTCTAGAGGATGTAATTGTTTCCCTCGCACTCCTTTAAGTTGTCCTTTAATGTCTTTGTGGACCCTATACTACACGTTTGTACTGGATCTCCAATGAAAATTCCATGTCTACCACACGCCCATTTTTATTTGCTTTGAAATTTTCTATGTTATGGTCCTTGATATCAGTGAAATCTTTTTAAACAGGGAGGTATGAAAGGTGCCGACATTGGAGCTAATGTAATCCGAGGGCTTAAGATAAAGAAGTCCTCTAGCAGTGTAGAAAATTCCGATGACTGTGATGACAGTGGCATCGATGCATTATCAGAAGTTGAAGATGATGCTACAAAGAAAAGAAAAAAATCTTTGGAAGTAGCTAAAGAGTCTGTAGAGCTGAAGGATAAAAGAGACCTTTTGCCGACTGAGGTTTGTTTCTGATATATTTTTACTTTAAAATTAGACGAGACCAAAATTCTGCACATTTATAACATCTTGCACTTGTTATACTTTTTTAGGTCAAAGATATCTTAAAAGGGTTGTGGGAAAATGAGTATGAGTTTTGCTCCTTCATTGGTGATCTTTGGAAGAGGGGATCTGAAAAAACTGATTCCTCTATGTTCTTTTTGGAGAGTGTTCTTGTGCCTCCTACTAAATTTAGAGCTCCAACAAAAGGAGGCGATAGCGTAAGCAATTTCTTACATATGATACTGTTTGGGCGCTTCATGTACTATCTAAATTTTGGAGTTAATGTTCATTTTATAACTGTTGGTGTTGTCTGATGGTTATTCCCATTAACTCCTGTATGTCAGAAGTCTCTTATGATTTTGTCTTATAGGTAATGGAGCATCCTCAAACCCTAGGGCTAAATAAGGTTCTACAATGTAATATAGCCCTTGGAAATGCCCATACTAACAAATTAGATCTATCCAAGATAATTTCGAGATGGATGAATCTTCAAGAATCAGTCAATGTCTTATTTGATAGCAAAACTGCCACAGGTTAGCTTCTAGCGCATTCACTTGTTTGAGGTGCATCTATTACTAAGAATGCCTTAGTTTTTCTAGCTATGTATAGCAACTGGCTGCCCCACTGTTCTATCTGCTTTCTTGTATTGGTGTAGACTGACTATTATGGCTAATTTCCTCAACAGTTCAAAGCCAGAAAGAGGGTTCTGGAATATGTCAATTGCTGGAGAAGAAAGAGGGTCTATTTCGGCAAAAAATGATGGGAAAGAGGGTGAATCATGCTTGCAGATCTGTGATATCTCCAGATCCTTATATCGCTGTCAATGATATTGGAATTCCTCCTTGTTTTGCTTTGAAATTGACATACCCGGAGGTATGGTGTCAGATACCAGTAAATTGCACTTGTTATCTGACATAATTACGTACCCAAATTTGACCGTAATCGTTTGACTTTAAATCACGCCCGCCGACAGGCTTAGATGGATGAGATATTGGTTTATTATTCTGAAGATTCATATGATGAGGAGAAATACTACATTTGTTAGTAGTACTTGTCAAATTTGAAAACATTGTCTCTTTCCACAGTGATTGCCTACAGACTCGTTTTGTAGTTATGATTTCCTACCAGATTTTTCATCATCTACCAACTCTGCCATTACTGTGATGACTGGTGGCAACTCATAGATGTACAAAAATGCATGTCCAACCTATAGTTTAACCTTATGTTTAATGGATGTTAATGTATTGCTGCAGAGGGTGACACCTTGGAATGTTGAAAAGTTAAGAGAGGCTATCATTAATGGTCCTGACATTCATCCGGGAGCTACACATTACTCTGACAAAGTATCTACAATGAAGCTGCCTTCGACCAGAAAAGCACGAATAGCAATTGCAAGAAAATTACTGTCTTCTCGAGGAGCCACTACAGAACTTGGGAAAACTTGTGATGTCAACTTTGAAGGTAAAGTTGTCTATCGACATATGCAAGATGGTGACGTCGTCCTTGTGAATCGTCAGGTGTGGACACATGTTTTATTTTGTTAATATTGCCTATCTAAAATGTTTCGCAATTTTTGTTAGGTCTTTTACTAGGCGATTTTGGAAAGAGTCATCTGGGTTGTGCAAATTGTTTACCAAATTTGATAATCAAGTAGTACATTTTGTTTGTTTATTTCTTCAATGCTAGTTGCGGTCTCAGGCACTGTATGTTTGGTCTGTAATTCCTTTGTCTGTGTTAACTGTTTATTAACATACAGTATTTTTTTCTGTCATTGCAGCCAACATTACATAAACCTAGCATAATGGCGCACATGGTCCGTGTTCTTAGGGGGGAGAAAACACTTCGTCTCCACTATGCAAATTGCAGGTAGACACTGTGGATTTCTCCCAGATGCCATTGTCTACCTTGTCTGCTCTCTCTTTTCAAATCTACATTTGTGGACCTTTTGCAATTTCCCCGTATTGGTTTATCTTTCACATGTATTTTCTTGAATTTTGAAGACTGACTTAAAAAATTACTTTGTTTCCAGTACATACAATGCAGATTTTGATGGTGATGAGATGAATGTGCATTTTCCACAAGATGAGATTTCACGTGCTGAGGCCTACAATATTGTCAATGCCAATAACCAATATGCCAGGCCTTCTAATGGCGATCCACTTCGAGCTTTAATTCAGGTTATACATCCAAGCTATTTCTTCAAATCCTTGTATTCATTTCACGAATTGGGTTGTTTACCAGTCATATTTATCTACCTTGCATTTCTTAACAGGATCATATTGTCAGTTCCGTTTTGCTTACTAAAAGGGACACATTTTTGGACAAAGATGAATTTAATCAGCTGCTCTTCAGTTCTGGCGTGACTGACATGGTACTCAGTTCTTTTTCTGGAAAATCTGGCAAGAAAGTCATGCAATCAGCTTCTGCTTCAGTACTATTGACTGTCACGCCTGCTATTTTGAAACCAGTGCCTCTTTGGACCGGAAAGCAGGTAATTATAATACACTGCTGTTTTGTTCTGTTTATAATTTTGTTGATTCTCTAAGCAAGCTGGTTTTCCCCACATGTGGCTATGCCTTGGAATACAAACTGTATCTAGGGATTGATGAGTAGTTGGTTCAGTCACTAAATATCATTAGGCATCTAAGGAATGTATTTTCTTCACATGAGCTAATTTTCTGGTTATGGTTCTCTGCTAGGTCATCACTGCAGTGTTGAATCAGATAACCAAAGGTCACCCGCCTTTCACCGTAGAGAAAGCTACCAAACTTCCAGTTGATTTCTTTAAATGTAGATCAAGAGAAGTAAAATCTAAGAGTGGAGAATTCAACGAACAAAAGCATTTGACCAAAAAGCAAGACATTGACGAGTCATGGAAACGGGATCTTAATGAAGATAAACTGCTCATCAGGAAAAATGAATTTGTCTGCGGTGTGATTGACAAGGCTCAGTTTGCGGACTATGGGTTGGTTCATACAGTGCACGAGCTCTATGGTTCAAATGCTGCAGGAAATCTGCTTTCCGTTTTTAGTCGTCTCTTTACGGTCTTTCTTCAGGTTTGCTCTCGTAAAATTGATAATTTAATTTCATTTGTTACAGAGTTTTGCATGCTGAATCTTTGTTTGAACATCTTTCAGATTCACGGTTTCACCTGTGGAGTTGATGATCTTATCATTTTGAAAGATATGGATGAAGAGAGGACGAAGCAACTTCAGGAATGTGAACAAGCTGGTGACAAAGTACTCCGTAAGACCTTTGGCATTGATGCTGATGCTCAGATAGGTATGTATATTTTGCGGCAAAGCATGTACTGCATTCTAGTGTGCATGCTTGCCAACATGATGTCCCTTTGTATAGTATGAGGAATGGAACTTGTAGTTTATCATATAAACTAATTGATATATAATCACAGATTACTGTCTTGCATGCAGATCCTGAGGACATGAAATCCAGAATTGAACGAATTCTTTACGAGGACGGGGAAGCTGCCTTGGCATCTTTAGACAGGAGCGTCGTTAATGAACTCAACCAGTGTTCAGGCAAGGGTGTGATGAACGATTTACTGTCTGACGGGTTACTGAAAACACCTGGAACGAATTGTATATCGCTGATGACAATATCTGGGGCTAAGGGCAGTAAGGTGAGTTTGTGGTGTCTTCTTCAATATGCTCATGCCAAGTTTTCATGTAGCTTACATGTTTTTTAGTTACAAGTTGCTTTGCAGCTTACATGTTTTTAGAAATTTTCTTGTCTTCTCTTCTGCAGTTTATTAGCTCATGCCAAGTTTTCCAACTTAAAGTTTAATTTTTAGGGAAAGGAGATAAACAAGTTGGTTTCCCAAAAGACTGATAGCTTCTTGTCATCAATTTGATATATTTACTTTTGTTTTTTTTTCAATGGAGCCTGTTAGTGCTGAAAGTATTTTTTGACAACTTTCTCTCCATTTAATTGGGGGATGGAGGTGGCAGCTCTAAAGATATGGAGTTATAGCTATACAATTTGGCGGTGACTGCATTTAGCAATCTTTGGGAGGCTAAGCTTAATTTCTTTCTCATGTTGTTTATTTTGAGCAGGTTAACTTCCAGCAAATCTCTTCACACCTTGGCCAGCAAGATTTAGAAGGAAAAAGAGTTCCCCGAATGGTTTCTGGGAAGACATTACCTTGTTTCCATCCATGGGATTGGTCCCCCAGAGCTGGGGGTTTTATTAGTGACAGATTCCTTAGTGGTCTTCGCCCCCAAGAATATTACTTCCATTGCATGGCTGGACGAGAAGGGTAATGAGCACTCTTTTTAACAAGTGTCATTTTATTATGGAACCTAAATTCTGTGTTTCTTACTTTTAAAGAGTAGTTTTTCCAAAATTTATGTAAATGGTTTTTGTGTAAAACGTTTACTTGGTTGATGGTCTTCTGTTGCAATCCTATGATATTTCTGTTAAGTGTCGGTCAGCATCAGCTCGTTTGTCATCTTTGTTCTGGCACTTTGTAAACACTTAAAACATTTTTGGTTTACAGGTTAGTTGATACTGCAGTGAAGACATCACGTAGTGGGTATCTGCAAAGATGTTTGATGAAAAATCTTGAGAGCCTAAAAGTCAACTATGATTGTACTGTCCGGGATGCTGATGGGTCCATCATTCAGTTCCAATATGGTGAAGATGGCGTGGATGTTCATCGGTCTAGCTTCATTGGAAAGTTCAAAGAACTGACAGTAGTAAGCATTCCTTTTCGAGCGATTTAGTGTTTTTCTTATCTGCTCTTGGGAAACTTATGCTGTTACTTATTTTAACTTACTCTGGTTCAGAATCAAGATAATATCCTCCAAAGTTGCAGTGAAGACATGCTATCTGGGTCCAGTAGTTACATCACTGATCTGCCTATTACTCTTAAGAAGGGAGCAGAGAAGTTTGTAGAGGCAATGCCTTTGAATGAACGTATTGCTGCTAAATTGGTGGGACAAGAAGAACTACTGAAACTGGTGAAGGCAAAATTCTTTGCCAGTCTCGCCCAGCCAGGGGAGCCTGTAGGTGTACTTGCTGCCCAATCTGTAGGGGAGCCATCAACTCAGATGACGTGAGTTGTTTTCCTTTCTTATGTTGTGGTCTTGCTCAATCCTTCCACCGTAGCAAATTACGAACTGAATTACATTGGTGCTCGAATTATAACTCTCTGATTTCTAAAATGATATTAAGATGTTTGCAGCTTTTGCCTATGCCTTTGCATCATTCAAGAAATATTTGCTTACAAAATCCTTTGCTCTCGCAATTTACAGGCTGAATACTTTCCATCTTGCTGGACGTGGAGAGATGAATGTGACACTCGGAATTCCACGTTTGCAAGAGATTTTGATGACTGCTGCAGTTGACATTAAGACACCAATAATGACCTGCCCATTGCTGAAGGGCAAAACAACGTGAGTTGGTTTAGTTGCTTTTGACTATATGCTTGGCTACTTTTATTAATTACACTAGAAGACAGGAAATACTTGATCGGTAGCTTCTCTTATAAAGAATTTAGGATAATGTTTTTTGTGATGATATATAAAATATAAAAAGTGTACAATTTTAGCCATTGCCTTTCAACATCTAGGAGATATTTCACGTTAAAAATATCATTTTTATGATTTGTCGTTTGTGCAGGGATCATGCAAAGGCTATTACTGATAAGTTGAGGAAGATTATGGTGGCAGATATCATAAAGAGTATGGAACTTTCAGTTGTGCCGTATGCAGTTCATCAGGGTAAAGTTTGTAGTATTCACAAGCTTAAGATAAATCTCTATAAGCCAGAGCATTATCCGAAGCACACTGATATCACTGTAGAAGACTGGAATGAGACGATGGATGCTGTGTTCTTGAGGAAGTTGGAGGACGCTGTAGATACTCACATCAGAATGCTTTATAGAATGAGGGGCATAAAAGTGCAAAACACCAGTTCAAAAGCTGGAAATGAAACAGATAATGATGATTCTGCGAGTGGGAAGCAGACTGAAGATGATGATGATGATGATGTTGAGGGCGAGGGTACAGAGGTTGATGATCTTGGTTCAGATTCACAGAAACAGAAGAAGCAATCAATGGATGAGATGGATTATGAGGAATCCTCTGAGGATGAAAAGAACGATGATGAGAAGAACGAACCATCGTCAATTAGTGGAGTAGAGGACCCTGAGATGGAGAACGAGGATGAGAACGCAGAAGTTAGCAAGGAAGAGACCCCAGAACCGCAAGAAGAGGCAGATGTTAGCAAAGAAGAGACTCTGGAACTGCAAAACGCGGTAAATAATGTTGAAAAAGGCAGTAAAAAGGGAAGACGAAAATATGTTAGAAGTAATAAAGACAGAAATATCTTCAGGGAAGCCAAGGGAGAAACATTCGAGGTCCATTTTATGTTTCCTACAGAAGAGCCTCATATCTTACTTGCTCAGGTACCCTTTTGTTAAAGCTATTGCTCTACTTTGATGTGCCAAGTCCTCATTTTAAAGATAGCTTATTCATTTTGTTTTTTGTCATACAGATTGCTCAGAAAACAGCACAGAAGGTTTACATCCAGAATTCTGGGAAAATCGAACGATCCACAGTGGCTAATTGTGGTGATCCTCAAGTGATCTACTATGGAGACAATCCAAAAGAGAGAAAAGAAATCTCCAACGATGAAAAGAAAGCCTCGCCAGCTCTACACGCATCGGGAGTTGATTTCCTTGCTCTCTGGAAATTCCAAGACAAGCTTGACGTCAGGTACTTGTACAGCAACAGCATTCACGACATGCTCAACACTTTTGGAGTTGAAGCGGCAAGAGAAACCATCATCAGGGAAATCAACCATGTCTTCAAATCATACGGTATTTCTGTAAGTATCAGACATTTGAACCTCATCGCAGATTACATGACCTTTTCGGGTGGATACCGTCCAATGAGCCGTATGGGAGGAATTGCAGAATCAACTTCTCCATTCTGCAGGATGACATTTGAAACAGCCACTAAGTTCATTGTTCAAGCAGCTACTCATGGAGAAGTGGACAGACTAGAAACTCCCTCTGCTAGGATCTGTCTCGGCTTACCCGCGCTTTCAGGAACCGGATGCTTCGATTTGTTGCAGAGAGTGGAGCTCTGAGATTCAGTACACATCACTCTTCAATGCTTATGAAGTCTGATGAGGTTTATGAAGTCTGTCAAATCTTAAGGTGGAGCCTGCTGCCCAAATCTTCTCTAATTTAATATTTGTAGCTTTCTTTATAATTTTATTTTATACATTCTGTTTTTTCCCATAAATGGATAGATGTATCTGCCGACATATTATGAAAACGTTTGGAGGCAAGAGCTGCATTTTTGAGTGACGTTTTGAATCTGATTTGATGTGTTTTACTTACGATCTTGTATGCATGCATTAACCCACGTTATTTGTATTTCTACCTAAATGTATTGGGTGCCTTTTATTTTCTTCAATAATTTAGTGTGTCGGTTTTGGATTATGTCTCTTGTGAACTAATAAGATTTTTAGTCTGATCTAGTCGTATCTTGTATAACTTGTGTAACTGAATCATTGCTCGAAATAATAGGATCTAGTTTTCATCAACCAACATATTGCACAAGTCTTACGTACATATATTGTTTTGATGCTAATTGGTTAGATACTAATTTCTATATATTTAACTAAACAGAAAAATCCTTTCCCACCACAAACAGGGATGGTTATCTTTGTTTTTTGCTTTCTTCTGAAATTCTTTTGGTGATTTATACATTTTCTTCCCTATAAGTTTGAACAAAAATCATGAGATACAGATGAAAAACATCACAATTTAAGGGCTTTGGAATTGTACATATTATTATTACGTAGGAGAAAGTGTTTTCCCTTCCACACGTTCTGATTTGACAATATATAGTACATCAGTTCAATTATTAAAAATGGATGAAGGAAAAAAGAAGAAAAAAGATGTTTGGAGAAAAACACAAAACACAAGAGTGAGTCAAGAAAACGACGACGTCTTGACTCTTGAGACTGCCCCTCGTGTTGTCTTGAAAGTCTCCCCCTCGTAAATTTGGTCAACTTCTTCCGACATCTCTTTTATTATGTACTCTCTCTATAGTTTCTCTTTTATTTATTTTTTATTTTTATTTTTAGGTAACAGTTTCTCTTTTATTATTATCTTAATTCACTGCATTCTCATAATTATTATTTATTACTTTTTTGCACAATTAGTTGATGATCTAGCATTGGATATGTGTCTCATGCCCACTCAGATCGATGTCCTCCATTGCTGCAAAAATGCTTGCATGTTTCACTAACATTTGCTCTTTCTTTCCTAAACCCAAGATTCATAGTTTATTTGTTCCCTTCATTTTTTCATTAATTTCTTATATATGTATAATTCTAAATTCATGTATTATGTTCGTTTGTGGCCTGTGGATCTTGTCATGCCTAGCTCAACGATACGTTTGTTCTAATATTAAACTAAGTCATGCCTAGTCGTTTACCATGGATTCTCGAAACATTTTGATAGTTGAAACTTGAAAGTAACAGTGCATAAAACGTTGTTGAAATATGAATTCTGAAAAAGGGTTGTGTATTACAAAAGATTTTTTTTTTCTTCGAAAAGTAAAATTTTGACGATTTTGGAAAACTAAGGCAGAAAAAGAGATCAAGAGTTTCTATTTGTTTACAATATGAAAGATTATAAAGTCGATTTTATGTTTTTGAAAAGATTAGTTAGGAATAATTTTCTATGATAATATATTAAACTCTTCGTTGGTCATTAAAAATAACGCGATAAAAAGGGAAAACATGAACCACACCTACGTGTATATCCAACGGTTTCATATAGAGGCGGTGGTGAGTCTAGAATAGTTAGTTTATCGTAGATGATTCTATGTATAGTAAAGGTGTAAACTTATATAGAATTTAGCTCATATGGATTCTATATAGGGATATTAGGTTGTATATTAATATTTCCATCTATAATTTACTATTTAATATCATATAAAATATAATATAATAACTAGTTTTTGGTCTATCTAAAATTTCAGTTGTTTCCATAAAAAATAATAATAATAAATCAAAAGAAATCAAAACCCTAATCTAATCATCTTCTTCTCCTTTTTTCTTCCACCCAACAACTTCTTTCTTCTACTTTTTTTTTCTCAATTATTTTGTCTTAATTCGCTACCATAGATCGAAATCTCTAATCATGAATTAAGATGGTATATATTCTTCTCCGTCACCCTCTCTTGGTTAATCTGAGCCGCCGTTGAGATTGCCATAGTTAACTATATTCAGAAATCAATATAATATATAATAGGTAATTATGTTTTTCATAATAGTTAACTATGTATATTGTTTTTTTCATTATAATACGTAACTATGTTTTTGACAATAGTTAACTATATATGTTTTTTTTCATTATGCAAACTATAATAGGTAACCACGTTTTGAACGTAGTCAACTATGTTTATTTAAATAAGTAACTATTAAAAATTATTTTTATATAGTCAACTATGTCATGAAATGGTAGCATAGATAACTATTATATGAAAATAGTTAATATATTTTTTTTAAATAGTTACAAATAATGTGATGTAGTTAACTATATAATATGAGATAAATTGAATAAATAGTTTAAAAAATAGTTAACTATGTCGTTAAATAATTAACTATTCATATTTTTTTATTTTTGTTATCTTCTAATCTATTTTTTTTCAGAGTTGGGCAAAACACAGATGGTATGAGCAATTTTCTGAGATGAAATCAAGAGGATATTTTAAAAGATTTTTTTTTTTTATATTTATCTTAATTATAAATATAGGGGTAATTTCGTCATATTTTTATTTTTTTGTTACTTACCTAAATATATTTTTGGACTTATTACTTACCTCATTTCTACTTCCAAAAGTAATATTCTCTTAATTAACGCTTTTATATATATAGTAAATGTGTATCAATTCGGTTCTTTTGCATTTGTTTATGGACTTGATTCTTGAGAATGAATTGGAATAACCAACTTTGTTAATAACCTTGTCTTTCTGTTAATTATGTGAATTCTTCTATTTTGTTTTTGATTGTTAAAACTAAAATCTAACTAGTTCAAAGTTGATAGTATATATAAAGAAAAATATTGAATTAGTGAAAGAAAGCCCAAAGATATAACTCTAAACTAATTTTAAGATATCGCGTGGTCGGATAAATTATGCAATGACCAAATCTAAGTATCCAGTTAAAACCGATGACCAGTGAACAATTTTGTTAAATTATGCACTTTCCATTATGTATGAAATTCCAAAAACCCTAAACTATTTCTATAAGATCATTACAAAAGATGAAGTAGGTAGAGTCTTTTACTATGATGTCTTCAAAGGGTGTTTCAATATGGAATGTTATCAATATCCATGTTTATAACCGACAAAAAAACATATACAGAATTTCTACTTAAATCATTGGAGTAGTTGAGTTTAGAATTAGTTTTAGCAATTCTTTCTTTTGTTAATGTTTAGATCATTGGAGAAATTCTTTCTTGCTTTCTCGAATTTCACTAATTTTCTCGTATGTGTACCCACCAAAATAGAAAAGGTGGTCTAAAGATTTTATTTAAACTTTATTTGAATGCTGCACTCAATTTTTTTGTTCCTTTTCCTAAATATTCACCCTTTTGCTTTAAAGGAAAAGAGAAAGTTGGGAATTTAACAACAGAGTTGCGATGTTTATAGATATAGAAATACGATTATAATAACTTATATGATGGTTTAAATGATAAAATACGCTCCTATCTATCATAACAAATGATGAGAATAATTACTAGATTGACAGTGTTATGTGCATGCGATCGTGTATATGTAAATAAGCATAATAATAACAAAAGAGTAGGTGATATACACATTAGGTGAAGCCTAGAGTGATGTGGTACACTTCCTTTAAATTTGAATTGTCCAAAAAAAATTAGTAGCTTACTATTTTTCTTCCACAATGTCCCCACCAACATAAGTAGATATTAAAAATTGTCTTCGGTCTGAATTTTTATAGCAGAGAGAGTCGTGCGTAACATTAAAATGGATGAACGAATAGAACAAACGTGGTTAATGCAAAAAAAAAACCGAGCAAGCAACACAAATGAAGTAAAATAATGATTAAAAATGTATAGATATAAATATAATTATTTTGATCCATAAACTAACCAATACAATTTTTTCAAATCATTTGAAACTAGGGCTGGGCAAAAAATCCGTCAGATCCGATTCGATTTGCTATCTGTTCTGATTCGAACCGAAAAATCTGGCGTAAAATTTCAAACAAATACTAAATTTAAATATCCGTAAAAAACAAAGCAAATCGCAAATATCATTTTAGAAAAACCGAATATCCGATCTGATCCGTTATATATATTATAATATAAAATTCATATTCTAATGTATATGATTAATTATTATTTTTTGTTATTATAAATGTACAAATGGAAATAACTGTATTGGATTTATTTATTTTTTGCTAAGTATTTAATATTTATTATGATTAAATAATAAAATAATAATTAAAATTATAACGGATCGGATCGGATATCCGCAGATATCTAAAAAAATTAGGATATTTGATATATAACGGATCAGATCGGATCTTCGTGAATATTTTTTAAAAAATCGGATATCCGAATTTTCGGATATCCAGAAATTCACAGATCGGATCAAATCGTAAAAACAACTATCCGTTATTCACGGAGCAGATTATGAATACCGGATATTTTTCGGATATCCGCTCCGTGCCCACTTCTATTTGAAACACTACATTAGAGACGCTTGAGCGTATCCTCTCATAGAATGTTAGTGTTTGGATCCCAAATCCGATCTTGACAACATAATTTGAGCAAGAAAATAAAAGGACAGGTATAGTTAATAGTAGTTCATTTTAATTTTTTTTTTTTTTTTTTTTGAAAAAGATCATTTTAAATTTTACTTAGGTTATATAGGGTCTAAATGGTAACCGCAGAATTTTTGCAGAATTACTGTTGAATTGCTGAATTTGCAGAATTACTGTTGATTTTTTGTAGAATTTGCTGAATAATATCAAACTTAAATGGTAACATCAGAATTTGCTGAATTTTTAAAAAAAAAGTAATTAATTTTGAAAAAGTAATTAAATTTTTTTTCAAACTTAAATGGTTAATTATTATTGACCAATCACAAAAAAGGTTTCAAAATACTAGTGTTCATTAAATATTTAATAAAGTTAAAAAGTACCTAGTATTATCAAAGCATTTTACATTTTGAAAAAACCTCCAAAACATCTTATATTTTGAAATATATATCTTGTAATTAGGGTTGGGTCGGATCCATATCCAAAAATAATAATTAAAAAAAAACAGAAAAATCAATTTGTAAAAATTATTTACAAAAATTTTGAATGATATTTTAAAAAATAAATATCTTACTATAAAAAGAATTAAAATCACAAACATTTTGCAGTTGCCCCTTAAACATTTTGTAATTGCCTCTTAAATAAATTAATAGATTGATAAAACAAATTTACATACATAATTTATGATATAATATTTTGCTATTGATTGAATTATTTTTTAGTAAACCTAATTTTTTAAATATTACAATATTATTTTAGAATTGTCAAGCAAATTTAGTAAGATTTAATCACACTACATATATATCTAGGAGACAATTGCAAAAATACCACTTTTAGTTACATTTGCAAAAATATCAGTATGGATTGTTCATTTGCAAAAATGTCACTAATTATAATTTTTAGAGTCTAAATCTTAAAATTTTAAATCTTCTGTGTGTAAATGGTAATCACATAATTTCTGCTGAATTGCAGAATTTGCTGAATTTCTGTTGAATTATAGAATTTGCTGAATTGTAGAATTTGCTGAATTGAAGAATTTGCTGAATAATATGTCAACTTAAATGGTAACTGCAGAATTTATAGAATTTGCTGAATCTGGAGAATTTTGCAGAATTATGTTACCATTTAGTACCATAGTGATTTGTCATCTAGAAAAAAAAAAGAATACATATGTATTTATTGCGGTTCGACCATTTCAACCTCAACAAACAGAATCACTATTTAAACCTTTGGTTGTAGTATCGATAAAAACTGTTTCAAATAAGAAAGATCACATGCAATATAAATGTTCTATATAGAGAATTAATGATGTCATGACCCGACACATAATTTTTAAACTTTATCATATATATACATAAAACGTCACATCCAAAATAAAACCTAAGCACAATGAGTGAATGAGGGGCATAAAACCATGGTGATGGCTTCTCTCTCCTTCTCAATCATATAGATGTGTTATGTGTATGTATATAAAACACACATACAAAGAGTCACAAGAAACACACATACATATGGTCACAAGGTGTGGCTTGTGAGGGCCCATCCTCTTGTAGAAAGCCCGAAGTCTTATTGCGTTGAAATTCTACTCAATTTGAGTTTTACCTACTAAGACCCAAATTATATCAACTCCAAAGAATGTTTCACAAGTTTCATACTAAGATTATTATTATTATTATTTTTTTTTTTTTGTCGGCCAACACTTCATTTCATAATTTAAGATATTTCAAAGTTCACACATTTATACAATATTGCACCAAGTGATACATAGTTTGACTTCAACACTAGCATTTTTGGCTAAGATATCAACCTCTTACTTCCCTTGGGACTGCTTCAAATTTGAAACCAAGATCTTTAGTTGCCAACCTTTTAATGTCTTCACAATAAACTTAAATTTCTTAGTTTCTTCCTTTTTTATCGAGAAGGTTAACTTCAAATCTTCATAGAAGACAACCTGTCTATAGTCATGTCTTCTATTTTGCTGGACAGCTTCTGTAAGTGCAAAAGCTTCCGATTCCAGAGGGCTTGCAACTGGGTCAATTGATGTAGATCCTTTCATAATTTGTGTCCCTCTTTGATCCACAAGCATCCAACCAATACCAGCTCTATCTTTACCCGATATCCAGGAGCTATCTACAAAACAATACCAACTATTAGCTTTTTGAACTATTTCTTCCATCATTTTTGTCTATTATCTTCTGCTTTATGTTTACTCTTTTGTTCATGATGTTCTTTATCTTGATCTATAGCTTTCATCCACTGCTGATAATCTATGAGAGCTATGTTAATTGTATCCGGAATCGGTTCCTTCTTACCATTGAAAATAAGGTTATTCCTCATTTTCCAGATTCTTCAACCAATAAACGGATAGAGTGGATAATTTTTCGGGCAACCAACAGGTGGATCCTTATTTAGATTCATTAACATCTCCATATTGGTGTTTAACTGATTAACAAGTTGTTGGTTACCTGATATATGATTAAGTGGAGAATGCTCACATATTTCTCTTGCAACTCGGCATTGGAATAGCATGTGATTAACCGTTTCTTCATGCTCACCACAGATTTGACAAGTACCATCCACTCTCAATCCTCTTCTCTTCAAGCTTTTTTGCAACAAGTAACGCTCTATGAAATATCCTCCACCAAAAATGCTTGATTTTAGGTGTTACTCTAAGAGACCAAAAAGTTTGGAGGATTCTCTTACCCGCTTGTTGAATGAGATTTTGATTAGATGAGAGAATAAAGTGGTAACCTGATTTGACATTGTACTCACCATCTTTTGTATAGCTCCATATAATTTGGTCCTCCTTTCCACTTATGCTATACTTTATGAGCTGGATTATGGGAATATCTTCTGATTTCACCAGTTGGCTTAGCCTGGCATTATCCCATATTGCACTACATGGGATTAGAAGCTCATTAACCTTTAGATCAGAAGAAGCATTATCATTTATGCATTCAACAGACTTTGGTTGGGTGGCATTTAACCATTTATCTTTCCATGCCCTAATTTGTTTACCATCTCCTATTAGCCATTTAGTGCCCTGAGAGAGTAGTTGGTTACCTTAGAAAATACTTTTCCATGCATAACTGGAATTCTTTCTCCTTTTTGCCTCAAGTAAACTCGTGTTGCTGAAATATTTGGCTTTGTAAACTCTGGAAAAGAGAGAATATGGATGCTTTAGTATCCTCCACCCTTGCTTTGCAAGTAAAGCTACATTAAAATCTCTAATATCTTTGAATTCGAGCCCTCGCATTGCTTTAGAGGTTGCTATCTTTTTTCAAGCCACCCATGGAATTTTATGTCTATCTTTGCATGTTGACCACCATAATTGTTTTATAGCACTTGTTATCTTATTTGCTAGACCTACAGGAAGCATAAAGCATGATATACAATATGTAGGTAAGGTTGTTGCTACTGCTTTAATTAGAACTTATTTACTTGCTGGGGAAAGAAGCTTGGAATACCATAAATCTACTTTTTTGCATAACTCTTTGCTTAATAAATTAGAAAATATCATTCTTCTTTCTCTCTACCATCTCTAGAAGTCCCAAATATCTTCCAAAGCCTCCATTTTTATGTATCCCTGTCATCTGAGCTATTGCACCTTTTTTTCTGCAGTTAGACCTTTGCCAAAGATGATTGCTGATTTCTGAAAATTTACTCTTTGACCTGAAGCCTCTGCATATTTGTGTAGAATCTCCAAGAAATTTCTGCAATCATCTTCCTTGACTTGACAAAAAACAAGGGAATCATCAGCAATGAACATATGGGATATTGAAGGGCCATTTCTACTCGCTTTAAAACAAGAAATTTTCTTATTTTGGACATAGTTCTGAAGCATAGCAGATAAACCTTTAGTACACATAAGATAGAGATAGGGAGATATTAGGTCACTTTGGCGAATTCCTCTAGTTGGAAAAAATTTCCCCACTGGAGATCCATTGACCAGTATAGAGTAGCTAACTGATGTCACATAGGCCATGATCCACTTGCACCATTGTTCTGCAAAACCCAATTTCCTCATCACTGCTTCTATATAGTGTCATTCTATCTTATCAAAAGCCTTAGTTTTATCTAACTTGAGAGCAATATAAGGAATCTTTAATTTCTTAGTTTGTAATGGATGAAATAGCTCATGTGCTATCAGAATGTTATCAGTGATTAACCTCCCTAGAATAAAAGCTAATTGATTTTCTGATATGATATGTCCTAACCAAGGTTCGACCTTTCCGCTAGCACTTTTGATATAATTTTATAAGCAACATTGCAAAGACTAATTGGGCGATAATCTTTGTAATGGAGATTCTATTTTTGGTATTAGACAAATATGAGTATGATTTATTTCCTTATTCAGATTTCCATATGTAAAGAAATGCTGAACAAAACTTACAACACCTTTGCCTATTGCTTTCCAGTTGTGTTTATAGAAGCTCACATTCATTCCATCTGGACCTGGTGACTTATCTGCATTCATTTGCTGGATAGTTGCATATATCTCTTCCTTTGTGACAGGCCTGGTCAAGTGCCAGTTGATCTCTCATATGACTTTAGGTGATAATGGTTGGAGGAACTGGTTTATATCTTCTCTGCAATCAGAGGAATAAAGATCAGTAAAGTAAGATATAATTACTTTGTTGACATTCTTATCTCCAAATCAAGTATTTTCTTCCTCATCACTAATTGAAATAATTATGTTGAAGCTACTTCTCAGTTTTGCTTTCTCATGAAAGTACCTAGTATTTTGATCTCCCGCTTAGAGCCAAAGAACTCTGCTTTTTGTCTTCCAATATTCCCCTTCAAACCTGTATTCAATTATCAATTTAGCCTTTAACTATAATCTATTATCCATTATTATAAGCTCCAAAATTAGGCATTTTCCACTATCATATGTGAAATTATAACATTCAAAAAAAAAATTTGTCAAAAAAAAAAACAGTTGAAAAAAATGTGGCTAAATGCGTTTAAGATATTTAAGAAAGAATTTAGAATAAACCTAACGGGATTATTTAACCATAAGTCGAGAATAAAAATGAACCGTAAATGAAATTATACAACGGAATTATCTAACTACTAATACTATCAAGGTATTTGGCATATTCATTTCCACTATACGAATTATTGGTCATGCATCTATATAGATAAATGCTTTAATTGATCAAGTTGTGATGTGAATGTGTCTTAACATAATTAACCGGTCGGTCGAATTAATTAAAGATGAGGTCGAAATCCAATGTAGATGTTACTGGTGAAAATAGTACTCATGTTTATAACCTACATATATTGCCAAAAAACAACATTACAATTGCAACAGTGAACATGAAATGTTCTTCGTGAACATGTGGTCCGTTTTGTGCATAAATAGTGTCTTGATGGATATATAGAACGAAATTATGCCTTCACTCAAAAGAAAACACTATTGTGGCAATAAATTTAAGATCATGTTGTTTATTAATTTTTGGTATTTAATCGTATATGCCTAATCATCCCAACTGCAATTATATACAATATAATAATTAAAATTTATAAATGCCAATTCATGTATTGTAAACACGAATAATTTCAAAGGATTGTGAGGTTTAGATTGTAAACTAAAAATTTACTCTCTTTTTGTTCAATAACATGCATTATGTCGTGTTTTGATTAATCTAGATGATAACATATCGCCAGCATTAACAAATCATTAGACTATGTATTCTCATTAAATCAAAATTTTAGTTTGAACCACCTGTGGTAATATTGGTCCATATGTATTACAAGACCGAATCTATAAGACTATAACATATCTTATATCATTAACTGAAATTTGCATCATATGTGGTTTACTAAGAGATATGGATATCTCACTCAATGAGAAAAATGAATTATGTTATTGCTTTCACATATACTTTTGTTCTAGTTGATTTACAATTTGTATTCTCTTAGCATTTTTCAAAAATATTAGATTCTTTTTTTGTCAACCAAAAATATTAGATTCATAGTTTCTTGATAATTTGCATATATTACAGGTGTGAACTAAAAATTCCCTTAAAATTTCAGAACTCATTGACGAACATCTCTTAAACAAACAAAATATCTACTATGCTTATATTCGGCTTTGGTTGTTAATCCTAACCAAATATACAATGGCATTTCGTAAATAAAAACACAATTCCGCATAACTAAGATAATTATGTGCTTTTGATCTCACCGACAATAAAAAAATAGTTTTCTGCAAAAAATATAGATTTGTTCCGGATATTTATTCGACCAATATTTCATTCTTCCAATTGTTCATCGGTTTGAATATTTAACTGTGTTTGGTGTTTATAAAATAGAATTATACAGTAGATATTGTATTGGGTAAAGTAAGGGGAGAAAGAAAAGAAACAGTGAGGCAGGATCTGCGGTGGGGATTTGGACATTCAATGATCTTACCGTTTGAGGGAAAGCCGACCATTGATGCGCACACCAATGCAATTGCTTCCCTATTTTTTTTCTTCTTAAAAAAAACTCCAATATCTTTTTTTTTTTTGATAAAAAAAATATTAAAACTCTTAAAATGATTTAATGGTTTAAGTCGCAAAAATGGTTCATATAAATCATGCATGTAGAAAAATAGACAATCACAATCCCAAAAGCTTAATTATTGCGAATACATTTGAGTTTTCTCTCGGGTCCTCGTACTTGATTAGCAATTTTTTATTTTTTAAAATTAAATTCCCATGTGTGTTTTCAACCTTTTTCTTGTTTATTTTATAGTTAAATTTTTATGGAGGACATCCATTATATGTGAATCTATGTTCTAAAACAAACCTCAAAACTACCAAATATCTGGACAATACAAAACTCACAAATTATTAATGTTTAACTATTGTTTATAGGGCAGTTAATAAAGAAAGATATTATTCATCTAACTTCTTTACTTATCTATAATTTTTTCATAATTCCAAACTATATCATCAATTTTTGTGAATAGACTATTTGGTATTTTCCAAACCTTTTTTCTCTCTCTTGTAAACAATCCACTATAATGATATTAATATAGTCTTTAAAGAAATATATGAACTTTTGTGGTAAAATCAGAATCATGTCCTATATTTATGCTATTTATCTATTAAAATCAGAATCAGGTCACAATATTATGCAATTATTTCATCCATCAAATAAATCCTGTTTTGAATCTATTTCTGAAGTCTCAAGCAGATAAGAAATGGCCTTTTAATTTTTTGGAGAAAAAGCTTTTAAGATAAGAAATTTTGAAGCAGTTCAAAACAAAAAAAAAAGATAAGAAAATTTGTTTGGGATGAGAGCCAATCTCCGGAAAGCAGTGACATTATCTTTGTATGATGTTTCTGCACCTCATAAGCTTTATGTATTATTTTTTTATTTTTGTCAAATACGTACTTTATGTTATTTAAAAAAATAAAACTATAATTTTGTTGTATTCATATTAGATATAAATAAATTCCAATTATTTCATACAGTCAATTTATTAAGATCGAATAGCTTTTTGTTTTGTCATATTGGCTAAGATTACTGTCTTTGGTGCATGTCTTTTTTCGCGGAATAATATTTTACTCTTCAACCTAGCTAGCCCTAATCCTCCTTCAGTGGATGTTGATATTATTATTTTTTATCTACATTTAACCTAATTATATGATTTTTTTTTTTTGCTAACCACTAGTTATATGAAATTGCATCCATTGATGCTTCTTAGTACATGATCCACAGCCACAGACGTAAAATACTCTAGTACTTGTATGATTTAAGTATGGTAATTAGAATTTCCCTTTAATATACAATGATGAACACAATATTAGTGCCTTCTATACGCCAGGTTCTTTTTTAACATAACCATCAGTTTAAAAAATTGTTACAAACATTAATTGTTTCAAAGTTTTAACAAAGAATGAGGACCTACATATCTGGATGAAATAATTACTTAGCGTAGACTAATATACATTCGTATTTGACCCTTTTTTTTCTTTCTTTAAAGTCTGTTTTTAGTTTTCACTTCGTACTTAAATAATATCTCTCTCTTTCACCCAAGAAAATCTCTCTCTGCAACCAAAAATAAATAAAAATAACTCTCTCTCTCTCCCCATCCCATCACAATCTCCATCTCCGTCTTCATCTCCATCTCTGTCTCTTGTATAAAGATAATCTCACACAAGTCTCAAAACTATTCTCTTCTCTCTCTCTCTCTCTCTTCACCATGACTGATCCTTATTCCAATTTCTTCACAGATTGGTTCAAGTCCAACCCTTTTCACCATTACCCTAATTCCTCCACTAACCCTTCTCCTCCTCCCTCTTCCTTCTTCTTCTTCCCTCACTCCGGCGACCTCCGTCGACCTCCACCACCACCACCACCAACTCCTCCTCCTTCTCCTCCTCTCCGTGAAGCCCTCCCTCTCCTCAGCCTTAGCCCCGCTAACAAACAACAAGACCACCACCATGACCATAACCATCTGATTCAAGAACCACCTTCAACCTCCATGGATGTCGACTACGATCATCATCATCAAAATGATCATAATCTCGATGATGACGATGACCATGACGTCACCGTTGCTCTTCATATAGGCCTACCAAGCCCTAGTGCTCAAGATATGGCCACTTTGCTCATGATGTCTTCTTCTTCCTCCTCCTCGAGGACCACTCATAATCATGAGAACATTAACCACAAGAAAGATCTCGACCACGACGCCGGAGGAGAAGATGACGATGAAGATTCAGTCGGTGGAGACGGCGGATGTAGAATCAGCAGACTCAACAAGGGTCAATATTGGATCCCTACACCTTCTCAGATTCTCATTGGTCCTACTCAGTTCTCTTGTCCTGTTTGCTTCAAAACCTTCAATAGATACAACAACATGCAGGTTCTTAATTTAAACTCACACTAATCTAGATCTTTATATATTTATGTTCTTCATAAGTTTTGAAGAATTTCGTTTTCTTTTCCATGTGTAATTAAATGGACTTTCTTTCTTCGTTTTCGGACTAAACCCAAAAGGTAAAAACCAAAGAAAATTTGTTTGCTCGTTCAGTTTCCTCGAAAAAACACAAAAAAGTTTTCACCTTTACTCAGGTAAAATGTTATACATATACATACTGTTTTCAAATCAATCAAAATGACGTGTCTTTGCTCTATGATGCATGAATAAATCATTGCATTACAAAGAACCGAGAGACTTGAGACTGTGAAGACTGAGACTGAGATTTAACAAGACAGTAAATGTTCTTTATGTCTTTAGTACTTTCAGAGTCTCTGTGGCTTTGCTGCATCTCTCTACAATATTGGCAAGTGTGTAATCCTTTTTTTTATATGAGACTCTTTTATTGTCTAACGTGTAAATTAACAGTACTCGTACAAATTCACATACCTATATTCAATTATTATACATAGATATATCATATATGTATGGCTTCATTCATTTACTCCATATATGAGCTTGATAAGATTTTCTGTTGAACATGAACTAAGCATCTTGGTTTTTAGTTTACCTTGATTAATTTGTTTACCTAAGCATGGATTTACATATCTTATTGTTTTTAGTTTATGAAATCAATTTCTGTATATATTTCACAACATTTCAGCATTTTGTGTAGCATCTTTGTTGGATGAAACCTTGTTGAATTTTTACATATGCTTCAATTAAGCTTGATCTCCGAGCTAAAATATGTATGCTGGTTAGAGTAATCATATCATTTTATTGTAAACACATGTTACTAGAATGGCTATAATAGACATATCATAAGCAAAAGTTTCAAGACTTATGAACTTTTTGAACATAATATAAGTTATTCAAATCTTAGCTGATCATATGTACATGATTTTTTGTACAGATGCATATGTGGGGACATGGATCACAATACAGAAAAGGACCTGAATCCTTAAGGGGAACACAGCCAACGGGAATGCTAAGGCTTCCGTGCTATTGCTGCGCACCAGGCTGCCGCAACAACATTGACCATCCAAGGGCAAAGCCTCTCAAAGACTTCAGAACACTTCAAACGCATTACAAGAGGAAACATGGGATCAAACCCTTCATGTGTAGGAAATGTGGAAAGGCTTTCGCCGTCCGAGGGGACTGGAGAACACATGAGAAGAATTGTGGTAAGCTTTGGTATTGCATTTGTGGATCTGATTTTAAGCACAAGAGATCTCTCAAAGATCACATCAAGGCTTTTGGCAATGGCCATGGAGCTTATGGCATTGATGGGTTTGATGAAGAAGATGAGCCTGCCTCTGAGGTAGAACAATTAGACAATGATCATGAGTCAATGCAGTCCAAATAGTTTATATAAGTTAGTATAAGTACTTAGTAAATTCGGTATATATTGATTATAAAAATGCCTAAATCTATGGACCAAGTTTTGATGGGGGTAGGGCTTTTCTAAGTAAGAGCTATATCATCTAATTGATCATAGAAAAAATTGAATCAAGACCACTTGGATAAATTTTAAATTGTATCTCTAGTTTCTCGTTAAATTTAGCACAAGACAATGTAGAACTCTAACTTATGAGGTTGTCCACGGTTTCTATTTGTATATATTGTCTTTTGTCATTAACGTTACCTTTCGTTTAATTAGAAGTAATTAATAAACGTTTGAATTATATCTGTTAGGATAATAAAATACTAGAAAAGTAGATGCTATACATTCATGCATGCATTATGTTAATAATTTTCTCCAAATATACCATATTCTATATCAAAATGAACATTTCCAGATTTTAATTTGAGTTGTGACAGATTCTAGTTTTTTATTCCCAAAAGATATTTGTTTTTCTGGTGGAGTTATCTTTGAAATTATTTAATAAGAATAGTTAAATACTGATACTTAATTGTCTAGTGACATCATGGAGAATAATGAGAGAATGGACACTAGAGAATATTACTACTCAAGTGCAGAACTTTCTTAGGATGATCAAATCTCAATTATACATTATCATAGTTTTATTTATTTGTTTTAAATGATGTGATGATGCTACGTATGCCATATGTGTCGAGAATATTATAATACATATACAAAATTATGCATATGTTTTTTTGTTAATTATATTTTTTGGTTGATACTTAATTAAAAGCATGATTTTTTTGTTAATTGACTATGTATATTAATTTCTGTAATGATCAATAGTCATCTTCAATTTTTGTTGCAATATTTGTTTGTCAAAAATACCTTGTGTTCATTATATGATATTGACATGTTTTTTTTAAATGGTTACAATACTTGAAAAATGAAATACTTTAAAAGGTTGCTTGTTTTCTCAAAACAATATTGTTAATTCTTAACATGTTTACCAAAAACAAACAATATTGTTAATTTGTATAATGTTATTAATTATTTTCAAATATTCTAATACTCAAAATCTATAATATAATGAGAGAGTTTTCTCTCCATCTAGAATGTCCACATAGGCAAAAACTTTATTTTAAAACATTGAAATTTTTAAATATTCATTAAATACACACTAAATCATATTTAATGGTTTTTATAACTAATAAAATACTATATTAAAATAAAAACGTGAAATACTAAATAAAATGAATGAAAATGGAAATTAATAAATACAAATTTATACAAGATTTTATTAGTAATGATAATATGAATTTATTTTTACCAAATGTATATATAACACATATTTTAAAAATAAAACGTATCTATGAATTTTATAGTTCAAACTATTAGTAAAAATTAATCGATGTAACCATATTTCTAAAATGTTAAAAAGAAAAAAAACTATATTATTTTTAAGAGTTGTATGTTTCGTAAATATGAAAAATTTCTTTCTTATTAAAATGTTTGTAGCTCAATAAAACAAAATTTTACATTCAATCCGATTTTATTAATTTTAACCACACATTTAACTTATAAAATTATCTTTAACTCTTTTATTTATCAACTTATTTAAAGAACTAATATACGTTTTTTATATTTGCGACCTTCGAATATGACAAAAAGAGTGTGAATAACTGTTTAAAAAATTTCACTAAAACTTAGAAAGATATATGCACAGGATGAAAGGAAAATATTTTTGATGTCACTCACTATTGAGTAAGTGATCAACATCCAAGTCTCTAAAGAGATGTTCTCACAGACCAATAGGGAAGAACTCTCTGTATGGTATAAAGGATCGTGAGATGGTTGTCAATGTCGGTTTCTCTTTGTATTAGGTTTTCAGCTGATTTTTATAACCACATGGCGCCTAGCTATTCATTGACTTTTCGAAAAAATAAATTTATCATGAAAAATATTTGCGTTATAATCGTTTGCTAAAATAAGTTTGTATTTATATAAATTTTCATATTCATTTTTTGGGATTTTGTTTTGTAAACTGAAATGATTATACTATATTCAAATTTTCATTTTGTGAAAAGTTTAAAAATAAAATCTCGCGCAACGCGCGAGTTCTAAATCTAGTTTAGATATAACGTTGAAATAATTGTAACATTATATATATTGAATAAGAAAATTCGTGGGTCCTTATGGTAATTTTTTTAGCAATTATGAATTTTGCATTTGTTAACGTGAATGCAGCCGAGTAGAACCAATTATTTATCTGACTAAGATAACAAATTACAATAACAAGTGGTTTTCTTATTATTGTAGTTATAGTTTTTGTCGTGTGTCAGTTTGTTGGTAATGTAGAATTCAAGATCCAATTTAGATCTGATTGTGCAACTAAGATTACAGTTAAAAAGAGAGGCTTTTCTTCCTGCAAAGAGCTTTTTCAATATGCTCTTTTTTTTTTCTTTCTTTCTCTTCTCCTTTTTGGTTAGTGGAAAGACATATTTGCTCGTTGAAGGAACATTACACCCTCTTTATCTTATATATAATTCACTTTTTAATTCTATCTTAAAATTCGAAACCAAATGATATATCTCGATTTAGGCATGGATAGATATTGACCTAATTTTCATTTTGTGTATAGAGGTATGCATAAACAGTGAATATTCTTTTAGTGCTGTAAATGCATACGTATGCATGCAGAGATGTATATTCACATGTCTGAATGTACATGAAGCTGGTGATAATGGGTGAAGAAGGAAGGGGCAAAAAGTAATGTGAAGGAGAGTGATATAAAAACAAACAAAAGAGAAGAGAGTGGAGCCCTAAGGGTGTGATGGGTTGGGCAGATTTGGGAGCAAAGATTGATGGTATCAACAGTTCTCTTTCTTTCTCTCTCTCTCACTTACTGTTATTGATTTGACATCTCATTTTTTTCTTTGACCATCTCTCTCTCTACACACACTCTCACACAAATAATAACTCAACTTTCATCAACACTTCCAATCAAACACATGCTTGCTTCTTTTGTATTCATTTCATATTCGAGGTTACTTTTATTTAATGTGTTTGAGCCATAACTAAATTATTAATCCATAAACCATATGAATTATTATTTTCGTCTAATTAGATGTCTTATACTATTCTTAAAATAAACTTTGATATACATTAGGTTGATATAATATTTTGTGCATACTACAATATTGATCTTAGCATCGAACAGCACGAAAACATGTATATAGACAACAACGAAGATTTGATAAGGATTTACTGATATTTCGGCGATGTACGAACAAATATATGGACGAATCCCTTTTTAGTGAGTACTGATATATACACGTATAATGTAGGATAATTTTTTACATTGGTCACAAGCTGAGAATTTAAACAGTTGAAAATCTGGAAAAGTAAATAAACGCACATCTTTAAACTATGTAGGATTCAGACAACATTTATTGCCAATCAATTTCCTACCCCTTTGTTGGGAGAAATAGACCATCCCTATACCTCTCTTCCTTTGACCCCTCTCATCTTCTCAACACTTCTCCACATTTCTCTACCGATATAGTATATTTATATAATTATTATTGTCTATTTACAAAACACTAAAGTGGTTTCTATTGAATATTAGATCATCTCTTCTATGTCGTAAAATCTAAGCCATGAATTGACAAATATAATGCAAATACATATCAACAGTTTTCCCATAATCTTTGAAGAAAACGTTGAAAATAACAATTTTATATACGGCAGAAAACCTCTATATAAGTTTGGTATCACTTTATATTTTTTTGGAAGGTAATCTCTATATTAAAAATAAAAATACTAAGCAAATCCAATGGGCTGTAAATCACTTTGTTAAAAAACAAATTGAAAAGGCGATAAAAAGCAAGAAAAATATTGTTGTTCTAATATAGTTACAAAAATAAACCATATTTTGAAAAAAACATCAAAGACTTTGAAATCTAATTATATAACTTATGAACATTGCTACTTAACATGAGTCCCATTTAACATTCTGATTTGTTTAGAAGTTTATATCCAGTTAATTGCTCTATATGCACATGTTCATATATATATATAGATATATATTATATCACAAAAGAAACATAAAAATAAATGGAAAATTATTGATATATACGAGTTAAAAAGTTTTCGAATCTCGAAACTGAATTGTTCTCTGTGAGTGTGCATATATCTAAGACACATTTTCAAAATCCGAGCAATATATTTGGATTTTTCTACTGTTGCCGGAAAGAATCCGAACATTGGACTTCACTTTGTTCGGTAATTATGCTGTTACATTAACTAATAGTCTAATACATTTATAAAACCTAAGTTTATACATTGGTTATTTTAACGTAGACAATTTTTCTTGTCTGAACCAAAAAATCTCAAAATAAAAAGCCTTAATTCCTGCTTTTTAAAATCCCGAAGCTATATATTCTACTAGTTCCGTTGAAGGAAATTTAATTACTTTACAACTTCCTATGATCATGTCGAGAAATGAAAATGTGTAAATCAGTAACTCAATTTATTTATTTATTTTTACTGTTCATATTCCAAGGCTGATCTGAAGGAGACAGCTTTGTCTGCCGTGGCTCAAATCTCCATTCTCCCACATTTAATTTAATTTAATTTAATTCAATGGACACACACGTACGTACACTGTTTATAGTATTATGTAAGAAAAAACTTTTTTTAACGTATTCGTTTTGTCTAACATGTACGTAGTGATGTAACGAAATCGTAAGTGAAAGAAAATATAAATTGGATTATTGATTAAGTGATAAATAAAGAAGATTAATGTAGCCTTATGTATGATTTTCGACAACTTTGTTTGAAGGAGGCCCCAACATGCAAAAGAAAAAGGGAGAAAGAGGCCAAATTGAGCTTGACTCATGATTAATCACGGGTACCTCAAAAGAGCAAAAAAAAAGAAGGATTAAATCAATGTCATATTTATTTTTCAGAAGAATAATTGTATAAATAATATAATTGTGGTAAAAAACAACATATATCTATCGTGTTTTCTTAAAAAATACTACTATACATTTAAATTAGTATAATAAATTACGTAGGTATGATGTGCCTTTTAATCAATTTCTTAAACACCAAAGAAAGAAAATTTGTTAATCCGGATTCAAATTATCCAAAACTTTCATTGTCTAAAACTTTTTACAATATTTTTTTCCTATACACTTAGTTTATTGATTGTTTCATTTCTAAGTATTTTGTGATCCGATTTTAATCTAAATTTTAAAAAATTAAACCGTATAAGTATTAAAATCATTTATTTGGGATTTTTTCGTTTCTGGATTTCATCTTAACAATTAAATCGAGAATCATTTTGACATAAACTAATTCGAACTATGTTCTCGCCTCCATTATTAGTCGAGCGGTATCGAATATATGATCCATTTGGCGAGAAATTATGATAAATATGTTAAAAACATTTCCTTCTTGTTTTTTTTTTTTTTTAATTTCATTACCAAAAATAATATAGTATATTATATAATCGTTAGAGATGAGGTCTTGTTATCTCGTGATGATTGTCCGAGCGTGTTCTTTTGTCCATATTCTTTATTTGATCAACTTTATTTTTTCTACTCCTGTTAAAGCTATTTTGATCATCATGCTCGTAGATTCTCCAAGTTGTATGTAGTGTTGGGTTTCTTTCACCAACGAATATTATCCCAAGGAAATATAAAAGTTCGAGAAAACAATAATACAAAACACCTTTTCTATCAGCTGGATTAATTCCTTAGTAATATACTAGGTTATTAACCCTCAAACAAAAACGAACTATATTGATTTTTTTTTGGATAAAACTATATTGAATTGTAAAGCCTCATTAAGGGGGAGCTTCCAGAACTAAGTTTTCATACATTCTATTATAAAAAGTTAGGGTGAAATTGATAGTTACACAAAGATTAAATGATACTAGAGTAGTTTTCGTGTAACATGGGTTTATTTCCAATTTATAGATGAGTATAAGTAAATCAATTTTTTCTACATATATATATATATATATATAGATAGATATATAGTTTAATCTCACTTATTTTAAATAGAAATTTTCATATCTATCATCAATACACAAGCACCCATATACATGCATACGTACAATACACCCATACATACATATATAGATATGTCCAGTGTGGAAGCACTGAAGCAAGAGGGTGAGATCATCACAGATCGGCGGGGCAGATGATACCAGGAGACCAAAAAAAGTTGAAGATTGCGATGACTTGGCTCAAGAGATAAATCAAATCTGATTTTTTTTTGTGCTTTTTATATAAAAATATATATTTATTTATATATATGATTGGACATGGCATCACTTTTGTCTTTCCATTTACTTTGAGGAGATGTTCTATTTTGAGGTTAACATAATAACTCCTAAGAAATACCCACACTCTTTTTCCCCATTTCCCAATTTTACCCATCAACCTTTCCTACATTAATCACCCCTAAAAGTATGTATATATACACCCATATATGTATAACCTTTCCTATACAATCACGTACTTAAATTATTTTATCTGGTATTCGAAATTATGACAAATTAGCTGCATAAAATAAAATTCTATAAATTAATACTGTCAGACCAACAATATTTTACAAAATTTGTATAATTATTAATTTATAAATGTATTAACTATATCGAAAAACTAATTTCACACATGAAAAAATTATTAAAATTTATTGATTTATCAAATTATTAATTTATTGAATATTAATTTATAGAATTTCTACTATAACTAAATAAAAATGTTGATAAGAGAATAATTGTTTTTAAAAAAAATTATGTATATTTATATAATTTTAAAATTTATTTTTATCACAAATCTAAATAAACTAATATTCACTATACAAAAATTGAAATCGTTTCTTTTATGAGAAGATAATTCATATTCCAATTTTTTTTAGTCAAAACGCTTAAATATATTAAACCGGGGAAAAATCGCTACAAGATGCATATTACTTTTGCCAAAGCATCGGCATCAGTGTTTTGTGACCTTTGAACATACTCAAAGGTTGAAAATTTTAGATCGAGAGAGAGGATGGAGATATCATGGAGGATTCCATAGATCTCCAAAGCTTGATTCTTTGATTTGATTAAGTTGATTAGCGTCAGCGAATCTGAGGCCAATCTGAAGTGTTGAAATCCATTCGTCGTCGCATGCAGCATCGCTTCTCGGATCGCCAAGGCTTCCGCCATCAGAGTCGAGAAGACGAAGGGCTTGAAGGATGATCCCTGGAGGACGATTTGATTCTCAGAGTTATGGAAGATCCATCCGAGTCCAGCAGTTTTTGTCCCTTGTCGCCAAGCCGCGTCCGTGAAGCACCTGAGCGGTACAGATTATGATGGTTGGGCCGTGATTCGGCTGTATATAGGATTTTCCGGTTGTTGCTCCAAGAGCCATTCACGTACATCACATATCGCTTTGTTAATTGTCTCTTCCGGTGTGGCAGATCGATTGCTGAATATGAGGTTGTTACGAGCTAGCCATAAGTTCCAAGCGATCCCCGGGAGGATAGGCCCAGACTCAGCAATACCGGTTTCCATGTCTAGAATTGTATGAGTCTGAAGCGGGTCCTTCAAAGGCGCCAATTGCGAGACTCGTTGGGCGTAGTCGCAGTGAAAGAAGATGTGGGCAGGGGTTACTGTAATACCGCATCGTACACACTGTGATTGGTATCGCAGGCCTCTTGAAACTAGTTGTTTCCCTGTAGGTAAGGCTTCACTTAGACTCTTCCATATAAACATTTTTACTTTTGGGGAAGTCTTGATGTTCCAGACATTTGTCTTCCAATTGAAACGGGGGAGTTGGGGATTGGTAGCTGGCAATGGCAGGGAGCTGTTCTTTGCAATGTGATAGCCCGCTTTAGCTTGATATTCTCTTGACTAGTTCCCAAGCCAAACGTGTTTGTCTGCAGCCCCTTTCATGCTAGGTTTAACGTGGAGGATACTTTGTTGAAAGCCTGGTAAGATGTGCTGAATCTTTCCCAGGTCCCATTCGTTTGTGGTTGGTTTCATTAGCTCTGCCACCATCATCTTACCAGATTCTTTTGTAGGTGGACCAGTTGGTCGGATTGGTTCAATGAGGGAGAGCCATGGGTCCTCCCACACTAATGTGGATTGGCCATTGCCTATATTCTTCCCTAGTTTCCTCTTTAGTAGCTATTTCCCTATCATGATTCTCCGCCACCCATGGGAGGAGAAGTTGGGAGCCTTGCTTTCCATAAAGGATGATGTTTGGCAGTACTTGCCTTTAAGGATTCTTACTAATAGGCAGTCAAAATGTTGAAGGATTCTCTAGCTGATCTTTGCTAGCAAAGCCTCATTGAAAGCTTCTATGTCTTTGAATCCCAGGCCTCCCCTCTGTTTACTTCTGGTAAGTTTGTCCCATGAGACCCAAGACATCTTTTTCTGATCCATTTTTGTGTCCCACCAGAAGCGGGTTAGGACTGACTGGATTCTCTTCCAGAGGCTGAAGGAGAGCTTGAAACAAGACATAATATATGGGGGGATGACAGAAAGAACTGACTTTAGGAAGACCATTTTGCCTGCTGAGGGTAGGAATTTAGATGACCAACTTATTGCTTTTTGTTTGATTCTATCAACAAAGCTAAATAAGTTCTTCTTCCTATGCCCAAAGTGTTGAGGGAGTCCCAGTTATTTTCCTGGTCCACCTTTCTTTAAAATGCCTAAGTCTGCCTTCACTCTATCTCTTTGTTCCTATGGTGTTTTTGTCGAAAAGGTGATAGATAATTTGTTGCAATTGATCATCTGTCCAGAGGCTTGCTCATAATGGTGTAGAATCAGTTTCAAAGCTTTGCAACTTGTCTTGTTTGTTTTGCAGAAAAATATAGGGGGAAGTATTGGATTACAAAATTTAATTGATTTTGAAGAAATTAAACAATAAAGAGAATTCTTTTGTTATTCAATTGATTAGAATCTTAATTCTTTTAAATTAATGTGTTATTCAATTGATTAGAATCTTGATTATTTTAAATTCATGTGTTATTCAATTTTTCTGCAACTTTTATCCTTTAAGATTTCAAAGGAATTTAATAGATTTTTAAGACAAAAATGTGAAAAAACAATTCCGACCTTTTTTGTTCAGATTTTGATGGAAATTTATTAATTCCTCTATAATACTTTAAAATTAATTCTCCTACAATCACTCCTCCAATACCTCCCCCATAGTATCATCTGCAAAAAAGAGATGGTTGAGTCTAAGACTGTGTCTTGCAACCTTGATTCCATGTAAAATTTTCTCTTCTTGAGTTTTGTTGCAAACACCAGATAGTATTTCACTGCATATGATAAATATATATATAGTGATAGAGGGTTTCTCTGTCTGATTCCTCTAATTCATATTCCGATTTAAGAATTTTATATCTCATGCTCGATAGAATAGTCAGAGCGAATATCAAAATATTTTGGTTTTTATAACAATGTTAAAACATCATCACAAGAAACCTAACAAATCTATTCACTTTAATTTTTAGATGCTAGATTGGATATGATCGATATCAATTTCATCAAGTGGATTTGCTGGTCAACTTAGTAGTTACACATTTTATAATCTTAGTATTTTACTACCATTTACAATTTTGACAACAACAAAAAATGGACCACATAACATAAGTAAATTGTCAGTGAAGGTATACTCTATTTTCATTCAGGTACTCTTTTCTTTATGAACAGTGGACTTTGATAAGAGCAGGTCTGTAATCCTCTCTCTCCTCTAATTATTTTTCATCCTTTTTTTTCTTTTTTTCATTTACTCATTTTTTTCTTCCTTTTTGTCTTTTATTTTCAACCCTCTCTTTTTTTTGTCTGCAACAATTTGCTTTAAGTGAAATGTGTCTTTATCTCCTTTCCCATACCTCTTTTTTTTTCTTTTTGTTCAATTACTTTTCAGAAACCAACCATATTAAAAGATGAAATTCTTACTGTTAAATCTAAAAAAGAAGAGCCAATTGATCATATTTGCTTTTTCTAAGGTGTATTCGGTTATATCTAATATTTTTTTTGCAATTTTATAAGGACTCTTTAGATAGAACAAAAACCCATACTAGACGTATAATCAAACGCTCTATATTTTGTAAACCCGCTTCTTAATAAAATTAACATTTAACCCCCCAAAAGTACTTCATGTGTCTGTTAATTTATCACACATAAAGAGTGTGATAAATAAACATATATTATTGGATATTTTCAAAAATATTCTGAATAGTATAATATATCTTAGTAGTATAATTATTACTAAAATACTTTACTATAAAATTAGTCAAGTGGTGGGTATATAATATTTTCGTTCTATTATTTTACTTAGAAATTTTTTTCCACCGATGCAATTCTCACACACTTAGCTATCATGAAATATCCATATCTTATTCTCATAAAAAAAAATGTATGCGTGTGGTGATGGGTATTAGTATTTTTTTTTTTTCGTTAAAAAGTTTATATATAAGACCAGTGATTAAGAACTTTTGTCTCGGAACTCATAACAAAAGGGTACGTTCACGATGGGACTAATGTGGAAGCCAAAATACGAGAGGGATGGGTTTATGAGGAAGCCCATACTTACAAAATTTACCTTCCAAAGGGGAAACAATCAATTTGGAGATGAAATGTATGTCGATCTTCTAAACATTCCATCTCTAAAGTCAAAACCCTAAGTT
The DNA here is from genome assembly GCA_964056655.1 of Arabis hirsuta. Lineage (NCBI taxonomy): Eukaryota > Viridiplantae > Streptophyta > Magnoliopsida > Brassicales > Brassicaceae > Arabis > Arabis hirsuta. Next base: position 3,037,451 of record OZ053308.1, on the reverse strand, counting down.
TCTGTTCCAAATTGCTCGTTTTTCCCCGATGCATGCACATGCAACACTTTAATTGCATTCACGTGGCATGGTGGTGAATGGTGAATGATCATCTACATGTATTCCAATAACAAGTTATTCGTATTGTATATTTGCCCTTTAATAGAAAGATTTTTTTAGCATAAGATATTGGTAGTATATATATAAATTGACTAAATCCACTTAACATTAAAACCAAAAGAAAAAAAAAGGCTAAATCTATTTGCTTTGGATTCCGATTATAATTCGGTCACTAAGTTTTTCGTTTATGTGGAATTTGAATTCGTCTCAAATGTATCAAATTTGATCATTTCGAGGTGTTTGTAATTCCAAAAACAATTTGGTTATCGTTGTCTCATAAAATTTTATACACATAACACACTATTCAAAGGCTTTAATTAAGGTGAAACCGAAAAATCGAACTGAACCGAATAAAGAGATATCGATTTGTTCTCGGTTCCTTGTGTAAAACTTTTTGGTTTTGAAATTTAAAGACCACAGATATCGGTTCGGTTTGACTTCGGTACTCCGGTATATAACCGAACCGAACCATTTTAAAGTTTGGTTCTTTTGTGGTCTTTTAATTGTTTAACCAAATCGTACTGATCCATGGCGGTACCAAACCGTACCGAACCAAAAAACATTTGGTATTCATATGGTCCATGTTTTAGTACAACTGGAAAACCGAACCATAATACTGAATGCCCAACCCTAGCCTTAACATACACATTTCAAATTGTCTTATTCAAAGCGATTAGAAATATCATCTAGCTAACAAAATTGGTAATTTAACCCAAAAGTTTAGTTAATGTTAAGAATATTTTAGCTGGTTAATTCAAAGACAAATAACCTATATAACATAACAGATCCCATCCATTATCCAAAATGTCCCCCTAATTTCTTACATCTTGAGACGAAAAATAATATCGGAAAATTCCGGTCTCAGGCCCAAATGGAGATAAATGGGCCTGATGAGTTGATTTATCCAGCCCATATTCAAGTAGAGATATCTTTTGACTCTCTGGTCCCTCCTTTTTAGATCCTTTGCTAACATCACTGACAACCTGACATAAATGTCAGTTGCAACACGTGTACTTCTTGATTACAGTTCTTGTCTTAGATACGCAACAGCAAAAATCTCTAAAGCCACAAAGATTCAACTGGGCCCCATAAAGAATCTTGCACAAATTTTCTTAATCTTAATTCTTAAAGACGTCATTAGTAGATTAATAGAGACAACAATAAAAGCATTTTCATACTGATCAATTCAAGCTTCCTCTTCAAATTTTCAAAAATGGAAAAAATTGTGATCCCAAAACTTGATCTTCCTCAGTTACACTTTCCAATTTCTTGGAAACCCATTTCGATTCCGTATCCGAATCTTCGATTCTCGAGCTTCAAACGTCAGAAGGAAAGGTCTCGTCTTGCATCTTCTTCTTCGCGTCTAGGGTTTAAAACAGAGTTCGAGTCTGATTCAGAGAAGAACTATGGTGTGATAATGGACAACAGTACTGTCGGAAGAAGATTGGTCGGTTTTGCCGCCGCCGTTGCAGTAGCGGTTTCGTCGTCGTTCTGCTGTGATTCTCCGGCATTAGCTGAGTCTCTGACTATCGCTTTCCCAATTTCACGTGCTCGTGAGGTGATCGAGATTTTTCGTTGAGCTATGTTCTCTTTTTTTAATGTCTCTGAGAAATTTTGGGATGTTTTGTTAAGGTTACCACAGTACAGAGAACTCTTGTGGAAGCTTGGGGTTTGATTAGAGAAACATTTGTTGATCCAACTTTTAATCATCAGGGTAATGTTTAGATTTTTGTGATGAATTTGTTGGAGGGTTTTGTGTAGAATGATTGTGAGGAAAGTGTTTAATTTTGCAGATTGGGATTTTAGATTGCAGCAGACAATGGTGGAAATGTTTCCTTTAAGATCAGCAGATGCTGCTTATGGAAAGATCAAAGCTATGCTCTCTACGCTTGGTGATCCTTTTACTCGGATCATTAGCCCAAAGGTATTTGCAAATTTTGATTCTCCGCATGAATGTTGTTTGATTTGAAGTTGGTTTAGCCTAGGACATATCTTGTGATTTGTAGGAGTATCAAAGTTTTAGAATCGGTAGCGATGGGAATCTCCAAGGGGTTGGCCTTTTCATAAACTCAGAACCAAGAACAGGTCACTTGGTTAGTGACAATTACATCTTGAGACCCAGAAGCCTTTATTTTTCGTCCTTTTTCGAATACCGATTTTTCATTTTGTAAGCATAAGGTAGATAGATCTTGTTTCATGTAAAGCCCAATGTAGGTTGTTATGTCTTGCATAGAAGGTAGCCCGGCAGATCGTGCTGGTATACATGAAGGCGAGGAATTAGTCGAGATAAATGGTACGTTGCTCCTTATCCCTTCCCTACCAACCAGATTGCTGAAAGTTGGCTATAACTCGGTCGTTTCTTTATATGAGATTTCAGGCGAGAAACTGGATGGTATCGATAGTGAAGCAGCAGCGCAGAAGCTGAGAGGCCGAGTTGGAACATTGGTTACTATCAAACTAAAGAGTGTATGTACTATCTTCTGTCTTCTCTATCACTTTCTTCTGCATTTTCTTTGTTGAAAAGCCGGTATGTAGTTGAGATTAAACCAGGCAAGCTATTGTCATCTCTTGCAGGTCAATGTAACAGGGACAGATTCCAATGTCAGAGAGGTATTATTCCTGGTGTTTATGCTAGATTATTTCATGTAAATTACAAAATAGATGTCTCTCGTATGTGTGAAGGTCAAGTTACCTCGAGATTACATTAAGCTCTCTCCGATATCCAGTACTATAATCCCACATACAACACCTGATGGCCGTTTAGAAAAAACCGGTTATGTCAAACTCACGGCGTTTTCTCAGGTTAGTGTTTGTGAAAACTGAAAACATATAAAGACAACAATTGATATTTAGTTCATTGATTTAAACTTTCCAATAGACTGCAGCGTCCGATATGGAAAATGCGGTTCATGAGATGGAGAATCAAGATGTTCAGGCATACATTCTTGACCTCAGGAACAATCCGGTAAATTTTTGGTTTTGGTTTTTTCAGCCAGTTATCATCTATCTGTTACATGTTCCGATACTTACATTTCGACATTTCCATTTCAGGGAGGTTTGGTTAAAGCAGGACTTGAAGTTGCACAGTTATGGCTTGATGGAGATGAGACCCTTGTGTATACAATCGACCGTGAAGGGGTTGCATCACCGATAAATATGATTGATGGACACGCTGTGACTCACGATCCACTTGTTGTGCTTGTAAGTAAATGATAAAGCTGGCTAGGTGATCAATCGACGTTTGGTTCCGAAATTTTAATGTTTGATTCGGTTTTATATGTTCATAATTCATCCCTAGTTAGCATGACTATTCCATAAGTGTCTCGATGGTAAACAGGTGAATGAAGGAAGTGCAAGTGCAAGTGAGATTTTGGCAGGTGCTTTACATGATAATGGTCGAGCTATACTTGTCGGTAACCGGACATTTGGGAAAGGGAAAATCCAGGTATACACATTAATTAGCTTTATAGAAATATATAATCCGTAAATCTTGATTTGATTAGATGTATGATTTGTTGTATGTTTTGTGAATTTGCAAGAGTGTAACCGAGCTAGACGACGGGTCAGCTTTGTTTGTGACAGTAGCTAAGTATTTATCGCCGTCTCTACACGAAATCGACCAAGTAGGGATCGCACCTGATGTACAGTGTACCACGGATAGGATCAATTCTTTGACCGCTGAGATACTAATGAAGATGAACAGTTCGGTTCCATTGCTTGAAGCAGACTCATGTGTTATGGTCGCTGAGCACGAACTTGAGTCTCGACGATCCAATGATACAGCTTCTTGATGGGTTTTATCGTAAATTCTTAGAACAAGATTATGGTCTAGCCTGTATATATTGATAGTCCATGTATACATATATTTGGTACCTACTATTGTTACCATGTATACGTAAAATTACTGAACTAGATTAGTCATTATTTGTATTGGTAATTTATATATAGTTTACCTACCTCAAGTTTTTGAGACCAAACTATGAAGATATATGAGTACTCATCTTCAAATGTAGCATTTCGAGTTTGTTCATATTGAAAACCACATAATTAACTCATTTTTTCTTCAAATTGATCCATTAGTGATTTGTAATAGAATTTTGTATTTTGATTAACTTATGTATATGTGAAAATTGAAAAAGTCCAAATCATTTGTTTTTAACTATAATTGTAACTCAGTTATGTTCATGTAACAAGAATATAAGAACGGATATGCTAAAATAAATCTAAGCCACAATTTTGCAACTCTTCTTACCGTAATTATAGTCAGATTCAACGGTGATTAGTTAAATTTTGACTATCATAAACACACAAAATTCCTGATTTTCCTCAAAACTAAATCTGTTTATTTATGTAAAGAAAAAGTAAATATTACTAAAAATAACACAAGCTCCACACATATAAATCACCCATCAACACAATCCATTTTCCTCAGACCTGCAAGAACTTCTAAAAACACACGAAAAAAACTAAATAAAAAGAAGAAGAAGAAGAAAGCCTTTCAGGTCTCAACAATGGAGATGAAGAAGATTGCTTGCGGTGTGCTTTTCGCTGCTGCCTCCATGACCGCCGTTATGGCCGCGGAGGAAGTCGGAGCTCCGGCACCGGGACCAGCCGCATCCGCAGCCTCGGTTGCATTGCCGGCTCTTGGCTCATTGGTTGGAGCTTCCCTTGTGTCCCTCTTCAGCTACTACTTGCACTAAGCTATTATCTTCATTATTATGTAATAAAAACTATTTTTATGTGATCTTATTCATTTCCTTACCTATTTCCATTTCACTTGTTTATTAATAAAACTGAGAAAGTAATTCAAGAATAAAACTTTCTCTTCATCATTATTTTCATTTTAGTTTTTGGGTTAGTGATTTTAGATTGTGGATGGTGTGCATTGCTATCTCAGGTTTAAAATCTGGTTTCCCTCCTGATGAGAATATTGGAAAAATACTAGAGCCTACAATAATAAGTAGTTTTATCATCACATAATGTCATCAAGTGAAAAGTCTGATTTATTCACATTTGATACCAAGAACAAATTAGTGCGATGGCCTAGTGGTAATACAAAGGAGTTTCATTGTGCCCCGGGTTCAAACCTCCTTTGGTACGAAGGGTTATTATTTAAATCGCAATATCCAAAGAATGCCTTTGGATACCAAAGAGATTATGAACCAAAAGTTTAGAACTCCCACGGTTTATCAACAAAAAATAAGTATTTAAATTTATTAGAAATTTAACAACTTATATATTAAGAAAAAGTAAATCCAACAACTTTTAACAAAATTTGTCATTATCCAATACAATTTAATTATACTAGAACCAGTGAAATCCATTTTGTTAAGAAAAATGTATTAATTAAAAGGTAAAACATCAATATTTTAGAAACAAAAATAAAATCCAAAACATCATTCTTAAAAAAACGGAAGGAGTATTGTTAATCTTGGAACGTTAATATCTTTAACGAATCTATTAACATTATTTTTTCATGATTTGATGTTGATTTTTCTACATTTCTAAAGTCAACAATGTTAAAGGTCCAATGTAATGTACCTTTTTTTTTTTGCTAAATGTAATTGACCTTGTTGACTCGACTTGTTCTTGCGTCTTTGACTCTCTTTCTTGCGTCCCTTTCTTCACAAGAAGATCTTCATTCTTCAACCTCATTTTCTGGGTTTAGAGATGTTGAGTTTGTTCAGAAAGAAGAAGAAGAAGAAGAAAAAGAAGATGAAAGAAGAGGAGATTCATTTCCAGAAGCATGGAAGCTTATTGTTGGAAGAACTCATTACATGTTCAGGAGGTAAATACAATCCCATCCGTACGTTTTCTTCCAACCAAATCCTTCAAGCTACAAACAACTTCGACTGGAACTATGTAATCTCCGAAGACAGATTCATGTGGTACAAAGGCATGATCGAAAACAGACCCGTACTGATCAAGAAATTCCAAGACTGTTCCCTTTTTGACGCTGACAACTTTTACCGTGACATCGCTGTCTCTTCTTTGATGAGCAGCCATAAGAACGTTCTCAAGCTCTTAGGCTGTTGTCTAGAGTTTCCTCATCATCCAGTTCTTGTGTGTGAATACCCTGAAAATGGAGCTCTAAACTGTATAAGACGTGCAAGGGAAGGAGCCACCAAGCCATTCCCCTGGAATGTAAGATTGAAGATCGCTAAAGAGATTGCCGATGCTGTTACGTATCTTCATACTGAATTCCCAAGAACTATAATCCATAGGGATTTAAAGCTTGCAAATATTTTCCTGGACAAGAATTGGACCGCCAAGCTCGCTTCTTTCAGCCTCAGCATACTGATTCCAGAAGGAGAATCAGGCGTAAATGACATGGTTTGCAGGACATCAAGCTATATCGAGCCAGATTACCTCAATACAGGCTTGGTCACCGAGAATGTCGATGTTTATAGCTTTGGGATCATCATGCTAATTCTTTTGACAGGAAAGTCTGAATACACTTCGGAAGTCGCTGTTTATCTTCCTGTATTGCCTATCTATGTTTGGAAGTTTCTGGAGAGAGGTCTTTTGACTGAACTGATAGACCCGTCGATGTTGGATAGCGCGAGCGGCGACATTCCCGAGCATTCAAGACTGCAAATGGAAGCATTCATTGAGCTTGCTTTTAGATGTGTAAGATTCAGACCAGGAGAGAACGTGCCTCACATGATAGAAGTTGCAAGAGAACTCAAGGAGATAGAAAACATACCTGAGGCCACAAACATTGATCTATCTCTTCTGTAGTCTTAGTAGTGAAAGTTGTTATGATCTTGTTTCCGATCAAGTTTTTTCCACGATGTATGTCGGGTGTAAGAATCTGAGTTTCTATACTTCCAAATGCAAGGAATGTTTACTTATTATATCGTCCAAGCAAATGTTATAGAAGTTATGTAGAGTTTATATCAGAAGAGAGGACTCAATCCGCTTGAGTTCTTTAGCTACTTGGATCATCTTTGGCCTGTCTTCATCCCTCTCCTCGCAGCAGCTCAGAGCAAGTACAATACATGCTTCCACTTGCAATCTTTGACCACTTGTGATGTCTTTAATCATCATTGGATCAATTACTTCATCGACCTTCCCATTCTCGCATAACTCTTTCACATAGCTAAGAACACCTTGCGGATCTCCATCAGATCCAGTGACGACAGCCGGTTTGCCAGTGAGAAAAACCAACAAACAGATTCCAAAGCTGTACACATCAGTATATTCCGTCACAAAACTCGTGGTATGATATAATGGATCGAGGTACCCGAATGTTCCAAGAATCCTTTCAGCTTCTATTCTTGATTTCCCTTCAGGAAGAGATATTGCGAAAGATAAATCAGACAACTTTGCAGTCCAATTCTTGTCCAAGAAAACATGCATTGGTTTAACATCTCTATGTATAATGATCTTTGGGAATGCCATGTGAAGATAAGTCACAGCATTTGCAATCTCTTTCCCAATCTTTAACCGTAAACTCCATGGCAATAAAGATTCTTCACCGTTAACCATAATACCTCCTCGCTGATTCAAAACTCCATGTTCTGCAAATTCAAACACAAGAACCGGAAAAGGGAACTCGAGACAACATCCTAATAGTTTTAGAAAGTTGTTGTGATTGCTCATCCTAGCAGACAAGACAATGTCATTGTAAACCTCTTCAATTCTGTGTGATGTAATTTTATCCTCTAAGAATCTCTTGATCATGTAAGATCTATCTTCAATTTTACCTTTATACCACTTATAGTACACATCCTCCGAGACAAAACAACTTGAATCGAAGTTCTTGGTGGCTTTAAGGATATGGTCAGAAGAAAAACTGGGTATAGGAATGGGTTTACCATTACAATCAGCGATTAGTTCTTCTAGCAAGATGCTTCCGTTGTCTAAGAACCACCTATTCTTCCTCTCCTTATCCTTGTTTCTCCCAGACCCATATTTCAGATACTGTTTCTTCATTGATTCCATTTGAGTTTTCTGGGCACAAAATTGATGGGTTTCCTCCAGAAATGATCAACCTTTTCGTTGGTTAAATGAATAAAGCCGACAACTTTCGTACCTAAAGCTTCGGAAACTCAAAATCTGAGCTCAAACGAGACTGTCGAGAATGAACACAGATGATGATGCTTAATTGCTCCCAAAAAGTGAGTGATGGTGAAATAGTGAAATTGTGATGAGGATATGGTTCGTTTTTTAAGGCCCATTGGGCTTTATGGTTCGTAAATTACGGCTTCATCCGTGTAAATCCGGTTTGCTTGCGCAGGACTTAAACCAATTAGATCCGTAAAATAAAAATCTGAATCGATATAAACCGGTCGGTCAGCAGTCCTGTAAGATACATCTTCTTTTTTTTTTTTTTTTTTTTTTTTTTGAATGAATGTAAACTTTATTCAAAAACTTTTTTACATAATAGCGGTTTGTTCTGAAGTTTAGACCTGAAATTACAAGAAATTTTTAAACCAAATCTTCAAATATCAAAATATCAAATACAACATCTTGTCTCTAGCCATCGCTCCATTGTTTCCCTTGATGTTTGATGAGAGATCGAGTTGATTCGGTTGGTGACGTTTTTTCGATGATCTTGACTAAAGTTTTAGGTGGTCTCGCGCGTTCGCCATGTCGACGTTGATTCCGTTCTCTCCAAATGTGGTAGACACTTGCTTGGAATGCATAACGGAATAGGAATAAGTCTTGTATTGGTCTCGATGTTGTTAGTAGAATAGCTAACCGATCCCACTGATTTGTATAGTCCACATCCAGTAGCTTTGATGAGACCCATCTCCAAACCTCGTTTGAATATCGACATTGGAAAAACAGATGGTTGCGTGTCTCTTCAGTTCGGTTACAAAGGCTGCAGTTTTCGTTTTGGTGTTGGTTCCAAACTCGCATTCGATCACAAGTGTTCAATCTATTTTGCATTGCCAACCATAGGAGGAACGAGTATTTGGGAGTTGCATTCTTGAACCAAATTCCTTTTGACCATGCCTTGAGTGGATGATTATGCCGAAAAAGCTTCAATGTGCTACTTGAAACAAATCTTTGCTTGTAAACATTCTCCGAATGTTTCCAAAGGGAAACGTCCTGACCTTCCGAACGTTGCGTCTTTGCTTCTTCAATTGCATCCTCCATTGCATTTAGGTAGCCAACCCGATGTCCCCTTCTTCTATGATTTTCAAATACTTCTGACAATGTTGCGTTGATAGAGATTCCCATATCAATTGTCCCTCGATGCCCCGTAATTTGGTGTAGACGGCCAAGATCACACCATTTATCAAACCAGAATGATATGTTTGTTCCGCAACCAATCTTCATTATATGGAATCCTTTCGCCTCTTCTCTGTACTTTAATAGTTTTCTCCACATCCAAGACCCTTTCGTTGTACTTTGTTTGATCGCCCAAAATGAACTCTTTCCGATAAGCATCGACCTGATATATGTGACCCATAGAGATGGTTGATCCGACACTATACGCCAAATCAGTTTTAGACAGTTCACCTTATTCATATCTTTAAGTGACGAGAAACCCAATCCACCCTCCGCCTTTGATTTGCAAACATCAAACCACGAGACCTTAGCTTTTTTGGCATTTAAGTCCACCCCCGACCACAAGAATCCTGCACATACTTGGTCAATTTCTTTTAGACAACCGTTTGGTAATCGAAACGCGGAGAGCCAAAAGTTTGCGATACTACGGATAACCGATTGTATCAATTGCATCCTTCCCGCATATGATAAATATCTTGAAGTCCATGAAGAAACCTTTGCGCGTATTTTCTCCACTAGCGGGTTGTAGTCCACCGTAGTCATGCACTTTGTAAGTAGCGGAAGGCCAAGATACTTCACCGGGAGCTCACCCATGGAGAATTGAAAACGTGTTTTGATATGTTGTTTGTAACTCTCAGTCACTCCTGCTAGGTATAACGTGGATTTCTCCATGCTTATCTTCAGCCCCGACATTTTCTCAAATGATCCAAAAATATCCAAAATTCCTTCAATCGATCTTTGATTTCCATCTACAAAAACCATTATATCATCGGCAAAACACAAGTGCGTCATTCGAATGTTCTTACACTTTGGGTGGTATCCAATCCATTTCTTCACTGCCGCTTTGTCAATAAGACATGATAAGACATTCATACACATAACGAAGAGGTAAGGCGATAGAGCACATCCTTGGCGTAAACCACGTGAACTTCGAAAAAACCCCGCAAGCTCACCATTGACTTGGACCGAAAAGGATGGTGTTGTAATGCATAGTCTTATCCAATGAATGAATTCTTCCGGAAAATGTAAAGCCGAGAGGACGTTCAAAACAAAATCCCATTGAACCGAATCGAAAGCTTTGGATATATCTATCTTCATTGCGCATCGTCGGGAAATATCCTCTTTATGATAATCTTTGACCATCTCCGTGGCTAGTAAGACATTTTCCATCAATAATCGTTGTTCCACAAATGCCGATTGGTTGAGATTAATAAACCGAGGAAGAATCTTCTTGAACCGGTTGGCGATGATCTTAGAGATAGTCTTGTAAATTAGATTGCAACATGATATAGGTCGGTAGTTCGCCATCGTTCGTGCTTCCTCTGTTTTTGGTATCAATGCCAATATTGTTGCGTTGAGTCCTTTAGGTAAAAATCCTTTAATAAAAAAAGATTTAACCGCTACAAGTACATCGTTTCCCACTATATTCCATGCACCCTTAAAGAACTCGCTCGTGTATCCATCCGGCCCCGGTGACTTGTTTGAAGGCATTGAGAAAAGTACCTTCTTTATTTCCTCGTCCGTTATCTCCTTTATCAACAAATGACGGTCTTGTTCCGAGCATCGAAATGTTAGAATCTCTTGTAGTGCTTCCTTCTTCATCACGTCTAGATCAGCAGGTTTTTGATTATAAAAATCATCAAAGTACCGTACTGCTTCCATTTTAATTTCTTCTTGTGTTATCAAAACCTCTCCATTCTGTCCAACAATCTCTTTTATGCTGTTTTTCATTCGCCGCAACTGAACCGAACGAAGGAAATACGCATTATTTCGGTCACCCACCTCAAGCCAATGTATCTTTGCTCTTTGTTGTAGATATTTCTCCTCTATCTCTGCCAATCTTTGCCATTTCGCAAAACTTTTGTTTTCCTCCTCTATTGTTGCATTGTTCGGGTTTGATAACGTGTCTTGTTGCTTAGCACATAGATCGTCATATGCTTTTTTCGTTCGACGAGATAAATCACTCAACTTTTCTTTGCTCAAGGCACGCATAGCCGGCTTTAATGCTTTAAGTTTTTTCCCCAGACGAAAAAGAGAGGATGTTGATACAAACAAAGGTGTTGTAGGTTCCCAAATACCTTCAACCGTGGAGATGAATTCCGGGAAGGTAGTGATAACGTTTGAGAACTTAAAAGGTTTTCTTCCTCTTCTTACGTCCGTGTCCAAAGCTATACGACCTCTTGTATGATCCGAGCAACCTCCCGCCTCGAACACACTATAAGAGTTTGGAAACTCATTCATCCATGAGCTATTCACCAAAACTCTATCCAATTTCTTACAAATCAAAGCATCCTCTCTCTTGTTGCACCATGTGTATAGTGGTCCGTGATATCCAAGATCCTCTGGTCGTGCGATTCTCCTTGTACAAGAAATGTTTCAATGATCTATCTATGTGTATGAACGAAACCTCTAATTTCTTCTTCTCGGTATCAGATCCATTGTAGAGAGTGACATTGCCAAGGATTAGAGTTTCGTGCGGAACAGAAGAAGAGAAGCCAAAGAACGTTGATTATTATTTTGACAAAATGGAATTGATGGTGAAGAAGTTGCAGCAGAGTATGAGATCGAGATCGTCCAGGAAAAGGAAATAAATAGATATTCAGGAGGAAAGGTGGAAAGAAAAAGATATTCAGGAGGAAAGGTGGTTCTTGGACAACGGAAGCATGTTTTTAAAAGAAATTATCGCTGATTGTAACGGTAGCTAAAGATTGCGATTTATATTTCCTAGTCCCAATAATGAAATACTTGCTACTGCAAATTGCTGTTTTCCTTTTTTTTTCTTTCAGTTTTAAAAATACATGTTGGTGACTTGTAGTCACGTCGAGAAATACATCTAAGACAAAAACAAAATTTTCAACTATGTTTACATTTGTATCATCCTCTGTTTTGCATTGACACCGAATCACAGAGATAATCTCCTGTTCGTCTCCTGACTAAAGACATGAGGGATTTCTTCAAAACAGCGAGTAAACAAAATAAACATTCAGACAACAACGGGAGCTTGTTGCTGGAAGAGCTAATCGAGTCTTCAGATGGAAAATACAATCCGATTCGAATGTTTTCGTCTGATCAAATCCTTAAGGCAACAAACAATTTCGATTCAGATCATATCATAGCAAAAGATAAATTCATATGGTATAAGGGTACTATCGAAGAACGAAGAGTACTCATCAAGAAATGGGAAGGATCAAATCATGCCTTCTCCATTTCCCATGACAACTTGTACCGCGATATCGCAGTTTTATCAATGATGAGCAGCCACAAGAACGTTTTGAAGCTGTTGGGATGTTGTTTGGAGTTTGCTAAGCCGGTCATCGTGTGTGAGTACGCAGAAAATGGACCTCTAAAATTGGAGGACAAGGACGGTACTCCATTACCTTGGAGTGCACGGTTAAAGATCGGGAAGGAGATTGCAAACGCTGTAGCTTATCTTCACACAGCTTTTCCACGGGTCATAATCAACAAGGATATAAGCCCTCGAAACATATTCTTGGACGAGAATGGGACCCCCAAGCTTTCCTCGTTCTCTTTGAGTATATCGATTCCCGAGGGAGAATCATGTGTGTTTGACGTTAAGATTCTAGTAGATTATGGGGTATTCATTGACCCTGATTATTACAGAATAGGTTTGGTTTCGGACAAGTTTGATGTATATAGCTTTGGAGTTACAATGCTTTTTCTTCTGGCCGGGGAGCTTGGATATCATTGGTTAGATAATATTATCGGAGAGTTTGGGTTCCCCTTTCCTGTTTCTGCTGGAGAATTAGCGGATCAGTTCATTGAAATAATCGATCCGACCATCTGGTCGGGTTATAGTGAGTGTTTGTCTATGCAAGTTGAAGTGTTTTTCAAACTTGCATTGAGATGCATTAGGTTCTGGCCGGAACAAGAAGTGCCTACGATGATTGTTGTGGCGAAAGAGCTCAAGGCGATTGAAGGACTTGTCAAAGTGCCTTCGCCAGACACAACGAAACTTACTGTTGATGAGTAAGTAAATTATTATTACGTTGTGTAACGTCGTATTAAATCCTTTCCTTAATAAATGATCTTTCTCTGTTTTCAAATATCGTTAGTAGTTTGGTTCGAATGTAACACGAGTCGTGAGCCTTGGATTTAAGTTTGGCAATGCGTAATGAGTATTGTGACTATTGTAAGTACTACCACAAGAAACATTTTAGACTTGCTTTGTTTTATAATATGACTCTGAGAGAAATGATTTCAAACATGGCTTTTTATAGTCCAAGAATAGAGAGGATCTCTAGTTAGGATCTTAAAAAAGATGTCTCAATCTGCTTGAGTTCTTTAGCTATTTCGATCATCTTCGGCCTGTCTTCATCCCTCAACTTGCAGCATCTCAACGCAAGTACAATACATGCTTCCACCTGCAATATTTGACCAGCTGTGATGTCTTTCATCATCACCGGATCAATTACTTCATCGAACTTCCCATTCTCATATAAGCCTTTCACATAGCTTATAATACCTTCGTAATCCCCATCAAATCCAGCGGAGACGAGAGCTGTTCTGCCAGTGAGAAGAACCATCAAAAAGACTCCAAAGCTATACACATCAGTATATTCTGTGACCAAAATCGTGGCAAAGTATAATGGATCGATGTACCCGACTGTTCCCATCACTCTTTCAGCTTCTATTCTTGATTTTCCCTCAGGGAGAGATATGGCATAGGATAAATCAGACAGCTTTGCAGTCCAGTTCTTGTCCAAGAAAACGTGCATAGGCTTAACATCTCTATATATGATGATCTTAGAGAACGCCATGTGAAGATAAGTCACAGCATTTGCAATCTCTTTCCCAATCTTTAACCGTAATCTCCATGGCAATAAAGTCTCTTCCCCGTTAACCATAATACCTCCTCGCTGATTCAGGACTCCATGCTCTGCGTTTTCAAACACCAGAACCGGAAAAGGGAACTCGAGACAACATCCTAATAGTTTAAGGAAGTTGCCATGGTTGCTCATCCGAGCAGACAAGACAATGTCTTTATAAACCTCTCCTACTCTATGTTCTTTAACTTTGTTCTCGGAGTATCTCTTGATCATGTAAGATCTATCTTCGATTACACCTTTGTACCATATGAAAAACCCCTCTTCCGTGACAATACTACTTAAATGGAAGTTATTGGTTGCTTTAAGGATCTGTTCAGAAGAAAAACTCCGTAAAGGAATGGATTTACCGTTACAATCAGCGATGAGCTCTTTCAAGAAGATGCTTCCGTTCTCCAAGAACCTCTTTTCTTTCTTCTTCCCTGAAGATCCAGATCTCAGATTTCTCTTCAAATTCTTAACCATCGATTCCATTTAACAAATGATAAATTGTCAGGGCAAAAAGATGTTCAATTTTCCTCTAAAACAGAAAAAGATTTGATTTCTGACCAGAACGGTGCATCTAAAAACCAATCTTTAATCTTTCTGTGTGCATACAACTACAAGAAGGTACCTTTTCCCAGTTTGAAAATTCTAACCATTGACTACACTTGGTCCAATTTTCTTAGATGGACTCATCACTGGTCAACAGAAAAGAAACATGTTCACTTTTGGAAAATAGACAAAACCTTTAGCATGTGTATTCTCTGTTGTAACCTAACAAAGAGAAAACATTTCTAAGTTTGTTCTTCCAAGATAAATTGGCATGAAACAAAAATTAGAAACTTCATCAAAGGGCATAACATTTAGGCCAAGAGGAGGTTAGAACAGAGTATTAAAGTCTTAAAACTGAGGTTGAATTATGTAACAAATCATTCTCTTATTAATTTCCGAGTTTCCCTGAGAGAAATCTTTTATGCATGTATGAATTTCAAACCTGGCTTTATATTACAAGAACAGGGAGGATCTCTAGCTAGGATCTCTCAATGATGTCATAATCCGCTTGAGTTCTTTAGCCACTTGGACCATCTTTGGCCTGTCTTCATCTTTCTTCTGGCAACATCTCAGAGCAAGTACAACACATGCTTCAACCTGCAGTCTTTGACAACTTGTGATGTCTTTCGCCACCGTTGGATAAAACGGATCAATCATTTCATCAAGCTTGTCATTCTCATACAAGTCTCTCACATATCCACGAATTCCTTCGCGCTTGCCATTAGATCCATTGAAGAAAACCGGTCTGCCACTGAGAAGAACCATCAAAAACACTCCAAAGCTATACACATCGGTATATTCTGTTACCGAGCCTGTAACACGGTACGATGGATCGATGTACCCCGATGTTCCCACGACTGGAACAGTTGCGCTTTTCGATTTTCCCTCGGGTAGAGTAATAGAGAACGAGAAGCCGGACAACTTTGCAGTCCAATTCTTGTCCAAGAAAACATGTGTTGGCTTAACATCTCTATGGATAGTAATCTCGGAAAACGCCGTGTGAAGATAAGCAACCGCATTTGCAATCTCTTTACCAATCTTTAACCGAACATTCCATGGTAGTAAAGATTCTTCCCAGCTAACCATAACACCTCCTCGCTGATTCAAAACTCCGTGTTCTGCGTTTTCAAACACAAGAACAGGATAACAAGACTCCAAACAGCATCCTAACAGCTTGAGAAAGTTACTGTGATTGCTCATTCGAGCAGACAAGACAAAGTCATTGTAAACTTCTCCTACTTTGTGTTCTATACCTTTATCAACCATATATCTCTTGATCATGTAAGCTCTGTTTTCGATTATACCTCTGTACCACCACGTGTGGAACCCTTCGAAGGCGACAAAACAGGTGGAATCGAAGTTCTTGGTGGCTTTAAGGATCTGGTGAGAAGAAAAACTGCGTATAGGAACGGAATTACCATTACAATCAGCGATTAGTTCTTCTAACAAGATGCTTCCGTTCTCCAAGAACCACTTTTTCTCTTGAATTTCCTTTGCCTTCTTTTTCACGGAACATTCAGATATCAGTTTCTGCTTCAGCTTCTTCACCAACGATTCCATTTAAAGATGTTCTACGTTTTCCTCCAAAATCAAGAATGGCCTAATTGCTTCTGAAAAAAAGAAAAAGAAAAATCTTATCGTCGAAGAGAACAAAAAGGCAACTTGTATAATCCCTTTGTCTTTTTCTGCAAGTAACCAATACAAAACAAAACATTTCAGAGATGAAAACATGTTCACTCGGACAGTTTTGAAAAAATATACAAAACATTTAAACCAAATTGCAACAACTTGACAGAGAAAAACAATTTCAAGCCAGTTCTACAATATATGCTTCAAGGATCTAATCGACCTTAAAAACTGTTCCTTGCTTCAACAACGAGCTTCTCTGGAAACCGAAATCCAGCTAATACACCAGCTTTTGTATGAGCATGATCTCAGTCTTAAAACTGACATTAGTCACAGAGTCTCTAAATGGTTCCAAAAAAATAAAGCAAAAACAAAAAAAAATACAAAATAACAAAATTCTGAAACCCTGGTTGGGGCGATTCGACCGGCTATTCAATGACGACGCTGTAAGTAGATCGAGGGGTTCCTCCTCTTCCTCCCATTCATCGGTATCATCCGGTTTCCGAAACATTGCAATCGAATGATCTTTCTATCAGCTTAATTTCTTTAGCAACCAAGATCATCTTTGGCCTGTCTTCATTCCTCCTCTCGCAGCATCTCAATGCTAGCTCAAGAAACATTTTCATCTGACCAGACCTCATGTCGTTCGTATCATCCCCGAATTCAACAGGTTCTCCTCTTTCATGCAGATCCTTGGCGTAATCGAGAATATGACACCAAACCTCATCTGATCCAAAAAAATATGCTGGTCTACCTATCAGAAGAACCAGCATAAGGATTCCAAAGCTGAACACTTCCGTGTATTCTGTCACTAAACCCGTATGGTTATAAGTCGGATCTATGTATCCTATAGTTCCCCTCACCTCCTCATCTTCAATCCATGATTTACCTTCAGGGAGTGTTACTGAATCCAAGAAACCACTCAGCTTAGCATTCAAATTCTTACCCAACAAAACATTCCTTGGGTTGATATCTCTGTGGATAATGATCCTAGGGAAAGCCGTGTGAAGATAAGTTATAGCAGTCGCAACCTCCTTGGCAATCTTCAATCGAACATTCCATGGCAACAAGGGAAAGTCCTTGTAACCAACACTTCCTCTTTCGTTCAAAACTCCAAGTCCTGGGTTTTCAAACACCCCGACCGCAAAAGGAATTCGAGACAGCATCCTATGAGTTTGAGGAAACCACTGTGATTGCTTACCCGAACAGAGAAGACGATGTCGTTGTAATCCTTTGGTTTAATCTTACGAGGAAAAACTGACCCATATTTCTTGATCATGTATGATCTGCCTTCGATGACACTAGTGAAGATATCGTAGGGACCAAAATTGTTGATATCGAATCGATCCGTGGCCTTGGAGATTTGATCGAAAGAGAACATTCGGATAGGATTCGATATGCCGTTAGAGTCGGCAATAAGTTCTTGAAGAAACATGCTTCCATTTTTTAGGAACCACTCTCTCCGGTTGCCCTTCTCCTCCTCCTCCTTCTCCCTTAATTTCCAAAATTGCATCTCCGAATGATGCTCAGATTGCAATTTCTGCAGATACCGTTGAGACAGAAGATTTTGAAAAAATTTCTTTCTTAATCTAAAAAAGAATTGACACTATATTATTAATATGCAAACGAGTGGATCTGATAAGATTTAAAAAAATGGTGAAGATAAGGAAATATCTCAAGATTCCAGTCCGAAGACTCTGGTTCGGATCTGACACAGCCCCGGCGACTCAATCTTCTCAAGGTAATGGATTCTCTTCGAGGGGATCAGAACCGGATTAGGATGGTTTACTCTAATTACCATTTAATTTCGGTACATGTTCCATTGGGTTCCCAATTTGTTGGGCTTAAACAATAAATTTTAATCAGTGGGCTGGGTTGGCAACCTGTGTAATCCCTTTGTCTTTTTCTGCAAGTAACCAATACAAAACAAAACATTTCAGAGATGAAACACATGATCGGATCACTCATTGGACAGGTTTTGGAAAACATACTAAACATTAAAACCATCCATATTACAACAACTTGACAGAGAAAAACAAATTCAAGAACGACAAAAAATTCAAGAAAGTTTCTCGAAATTCTGCTTCAAGGATCTAATCGACCTTAAGAATTATTCATTACTTAACAACAAGGTTCTCTGAAAACCAGAAAAGGTCCAGAACCATCCCAACATGGCTACATGTTGAGGCCTGATTTCCAAACCTAGCCTTTATTTTACTCGAAAAGCATAAAACTATTAAGAGATAAGAAATCCAGCTAATACACCAGCCCTTGTATGAGCATGATCTCAATCTTAAAACTGAGCATCAGCATCTTCAGGCTTTAACAATCGAGTGATCTTTCTATTAGCTTAATCTCTTTTGCAACCATGATCATCTTTGGCCTATCTTCATTCCTTTCCCCACAGCATCTCATCGCTAGCTCAAAAAACATTTTCATCTGACCAGGCTTCTTGTTGTTTGAACCATCCCCGAATTCAATAGGCTCTCCTCTCTCCAGCAGATCATTCACGTATTCGAAAATATAAACAGGAACCTCACTTGACACATACATAAATACTGGTCTTCCCATCAGAAGAACCAACATAAAGATTCCAAAGCTGAACACATCTATGTATTCTGTCACAAAACCCGTAGTCTCATAAATTGGATCTAAGTATCCTTTAGTTCCCATCACCTTGTCTTTAATCCACAACTTACCCACAGGGAGTGTTACAGATAAATAGAAACCAGTCACCTTAGCATTCCAATTCTTATCCAAGAAAATATTCATTGGGTTGATAGCTCTGTGTATAATGATCCTAGGGAAAGCTGTATGAAGATAAGTTATAGCAATCGCAACCTCCCTGGCAATCTTTAATCGAACATTCCAAGGCAACAACGTCGAATCCCATCTATCAACACTTCCACGACTGTTTAAAAATCCATATTCTGGATTTTCAAACACCAGGACCGGAGAAGCAAACTCGAGACAGCATCCTATGAGTTTGACGAAACCACTATGATTACTTACCCGAGTAGATAAGACAATATCATTGTGATCCTCTGGTAGATCCTCTCCTTTAAACCTGGAACTTGTGTATTTCTTGATGGTGTAAGGTCGGTTTTCGATGACACCTTTGTACCAGGTGAAGAATGTATGACCAGAGACATAACAATCTTCATTCGTGGCTTTGAGGATCTGATCGGAAGAGAAGAACTGGATAGGGTTTGAAACACCATTAGAATCAGAGATGAGTTCTTGAAGAAACTTGCTTCCATTTTCGAGGAACCAGTTTCTTGGCTTGTCCTTCTTCCTTCTGCAAAATATCATCGCGGAAAAAATCTCAGATTGCATTTTTATGCAAATACCGCTGAGAGTGAGAGAGAAGATCTTGCAACTTTTTTTTTTTAAAAAAAAGAAGAATTAAAAACTATATTAATATGCAAACGAGTCGATCTGATAAGATTTTGAATATGGTGAAGATGAGGAAAGATATCAAGAAATTCAAAAACAAAAAAAGTACCTTTTCCCAATCACTTCGTTGAAATTTCCAAACATTGACCACATTTTGGGTCCAATTATCACCAGTCATCAGTCACTCATGGGTCCACTCCACAGAACGAACTGATGGGTCGTTTACTGATGGAGGTCCCAACAATGGCAACAAGAACATAAAACACACAAGAACTTTCTAACAATTTTCTCTTCTTATCTAATCCAAATACAATGGTCCTTTATATACGCAATATAAGAAATAAAGTACCTACCAACTCCTACACTATCACACGTTAGTAGTGGATGACAATCCCATTAACATAGGAGAACACACGATGCTATAAACCTATTCACTCTTTGACCAAGTCAATCTCGGTTTACTCTGGTTATGATCTCGTCATTTACTAACAGGTTTATTGCTAAGATGAAAAAGGAGATACATTTAAAGTGCCAATTCTGGTTGATGATTATGTTAGGACTGAAACCGTAAACTGTAAAAGGAATACAACTTCTGCAAACACCAATTGTGATGAATATTGAGCTAAGATCTCATCACGATCATCACTCAATACGCAGGTTGTGATCTCATCACTATCCCAACCTTAAGACTCATAACGTCTTTCACCATGAAACAATGCATTAAGACTCCAAAACAAACCACTCCCCTATTTATACTTAACCAGACCCATAACTGCAAATACTTTTATTGTATCAGATTCTTAATTCACTAGACCAAATGTATCAGATTACAGCTAGCAGATATTGATTTGAGATTAACATATGCAACATGAGAATACAAATCCTTACCGGAGATCAATAAAGCTGCAACATACTTCAAACGTTTCAATGACTCATCATATTAATCTTCAAGATTCTCCCAAGAGTTAGTTTTATGAATATTATCAACGTAGTGATCTCACTAATACACACAGCCCAAGTATGTGGCATGATCTCAATCTTAAAATCTGACCATCCTTAGATCATCTCAGTCTTTAACAATCGAGTGATCTTTCTATTAGCTTAATCTCTTTTGCAACCAAGATCATCTTTGGCCTGTCTACATTCCTCTCCTCGCAGCATCTCAATGCCAGCTCAAGAAACATTTTCATCTGACCAGACGTCATGTCGTTCGTATCATCCCCGAATTCAACAGGTTCTCCTCTTTCATGCAGATCCTTGGCGTAATCGAGAATATACCAATAAACCCCATCTGATCCAAAAAAATATGCTGGTCTACCTATCAGAAGAACCAGCATAAGGATTCCAAAGCTGAACACATCCGTGTATTCTGTCGCTAAACCCGTATCGAGATAAGTTGGATCTATGTATCCTGCAGTTCCCATCACCCCATCTTTAATCCACGACTTACCTTCAGGGAGTGTTACGGAAAGCGAGAATTCAGTTAGCTTAGCATTCCAGTTCTTATCCAAGAAAACATTTGTTGCCTTGATATCTCTGTGTATAATGATTCTTGGGAAAGCCGTGTGAAGATAAGTTATGGCAGTCGCAACCTCCTTGGCAGTCTTCAATCGAACATTCCAAGGCAACAAGGGAGATTCATCGCAACCAACACTTCCTCTATGGTTCAAAACTCCATTTTCTGGGTTTTCAAACACCCCGACCGCATAAGGAAATTCGAGACAGCATCCTATGAGTTTGAGGAAACCACTGTGATTGCTTACCCGAGCAGATAAGACAATGTCCTTGAAATCCTTTGGTTTAATCTCATAAAAAAAAACTGATAGATATTTCTTGATGGCGTATGATCTGCCATCGATGACACTGGTGAAGAATTCGTAGGAAGCAAAACTGTTGAAATCGAATCGATCCGTGGCCTTGGAGATTTGATCGGAAGAGAACATTCGGATAGGATTTGATATGCCGTTAGAGTCTGCGATGAGTTCTTGAAGAAACATGCTTCCATTTTCGAGGAACCACTCTCTCGGCTTGTCCTTCTCCTTCTCCCTTATCCAAAATTTCATCTCCGAATGATGCTCAGATTGCAATTTCTGCAGATACCGTTGAGACAGAAAATTTTGAAATTTTTTCTTTCTTAATCTAAAAAAAGAATTGACACTATATTATTAATATGCAAACGAGTGGATCTGATAAGATTAACTGTACCTTTTCCCAGTCCCTTCGTTGAAAATTCCAACCAGTGACTTACATTTTGGGTCCACTTTCTTGACAGAGACTCATCACCTATTTATAACGGTAAATCCATTCCAATTCGCAGCTTTTCTTCTTCCCAGATCCACCAAGAATTTTGATTCCAGTTGTTTTGTCACCGAAGAAGGTTTCTACATATGGTACAAAGGTATCATCGAGGATAGATCTTACATGATCAAGAGATTCTCCGAGTATAAAGTTACAGATTACAGAGTTGGAGAGGTTTACAAAGACATTGTCTTGTCTGCTCGGATGAGCAACCACAACAATTTCCTTAAACTATTAGGATGCTGTCTCGAGTTCCCTTTTCCGGTTCTTGTGTTTGAATATGCAGAACATGGAGTTTTGAATCATCGAGGAGGTGTTACGGTTAACGGGGAGGAGTCTTTATTGCCTTTGAGTGTACGGTTGAAGATTGCAAAGGAGATTGCAAATGCTTTGGCTTATCTTCACATGGCCTTCCCTAAGATCATCATCTATAGAGATGTTAAGCCAATGCACGTTTTCTTGGACAAGAACTGGACTGCAAAGTTGTCTGATTTATCTTTCTCGATATTTCTCGATATTGCTGGGTACATACGGGTACCTTGATCCGTTATATTTTGCAACAAGGCTTGTGACAGAATATACTGATGTGTATAGCTTTGGAGTATTTTTGTTGGTTGTTATGAGTGGTAGATCGGTTTACTTCACTGGAAGTGATGGGTATCCACTAAGTATTCTTGGATATGTGAAAGGGTTTTATGAGAATAGGAAGCTCAATGAAGTAATGCATCCTATGATGATGAAAGACATTACAAGTGCTCAGAGGTTGCAGGTGGAAGCTTGTGTTTTACTTGCACTGAGATGCTGTGAGGGCAGGGATGAAGACAGACCGAAGATGATTCAGGTAGCTAAAGAATCAAGCGGATTGAGACATCATTTCAAGAGACCCTCTGTTCTGATATAACCTATGATGATGATGTAACTATGTAAGAGGCTTACTAGAGAAAGGTGGCTGGGTTTATCGAGACCATATACCGGGTTGGAGTGAGAGACATTAAGGCGACTGGAAGATCTCAGATTGACAAGTTTGTGGAGCTAACGTTCAGATGCTGCGAGAGGAGTGTGGAGAAGAGACCAAAGATGATCAATGTTGCCAAGGAGCTTAAACGGATTGAGAGATCACTAAGTTGATACACCCGTTGGTCCTAGCTCTCAGGATTCTGGCTATATTATAGATCCGTTTTGCTTTAAACATTTATAAAACTCTTGGGAGAATCTGGAAGATAAATATGATGAGTCATTGAAAAAGTTTGAAGTAAGTTGCAGCTTTGTCGATATCCAGTAAGTTTTTGTATTCTCATGTTGCATATGTTAATCTCAAATCAATCTCTGCTACCGGTAGATAAGTCTGGTCTAGTGAATTACCGTAAGAAGAAAGCAGAGACAATTAGCAATGGTCTGATACAGTCAAAGTAGCAATGGTCTGATTTGAGTTGAAAGAATCTGATACAGTCAAAGTATTTGCAATGGTCTGGTTAAGTATAAATAGGTGATGAGTCTCTGTCAAGAAAGTGGACCCAAAATGTAAGTCACTGGTTGGAATTTGCTTCCGTTCTTCAAGAACCTCTTTTCCTTCTTCATGCTTCTTTTTCCTTAAAGACCCAAAACTCAGTTTTTGCTTCAATTTCTTCACCATCGATTCCATTTTAACAATTGATAGATTTCTGGGCAAAGATGGATTTTCAGTTTTCCTCCCGAATTTTTTACCATTGACTACATTTGGGTCCCATTTCTTGTGTTTTTTTTTTCCATTTCTTCTTGTTTATGCTCAAATCAAGTCAAGTGAAATACTTTTTTTTTTTTTTTGTTGGTGAAATTCTTTGTGTGGTAGAGTTGTCGCCAAAAAGCACTTTTGTACAAATGTTATTTTCTCTAGTATTTCAGACACGAGCTCTGAATTTCACTTTTGGTCTTGAGTCCATGAAACTGCTAAGCTAGCTACATGCGGCTTGAGTTAGCTCATGTGTCTCGATATTCTCTGCAGAAAACAAGTTATAAGTTTGGTTTTGATTTCTCTACAGTAAACAAGTTATGATTGGAATGTAATATTCATTAATCAAGATCATGAAATGTTCATATACATAAGCCTAATTGAGCACAAGAGGTAGAATATAGTACTAAAATATTAAAACTTCGGGTCGAATCTGCGGTTATGTAGCAGACTAATCTCTTCTTCTTGGCTTCTCTGAGATATTTGTCTTAGGATAGATATGGTTTTCAAACTTGGCTTTTGTAGTCCAAGAACAGAAGATCTCTAGGTAAAATCTTTAAGTGATGTCTCGATCCACTTGAGTTCCTTAGCTACTTGGATCATCTTTGGTCTATCTTCATCTATCTCCTTACAGCATTTCAAAGCCAAGACCATACATGCTTCCACCTGCAATCTTTGATGGCTTGTGATGTCTTTTGCAATCATTGGATCAATTACTTCATCGTGCTTCCCATTCTCATATAAGCCTTTACGTAGCTAAGAATACTTTGTGGATCCCCATCAGATCTATTGGAGACAACCGATCTACCAGTAAGAAAAACTAACAAACAGATTCCAAAACTGTACACATCGGTATATTCCGTCACAAAACTCGTGGTACTATATAATGGATCGAGGTACCCTGGTGTTCCTTGAACGCCTTCAAGTTTGATTCTTGATTCTCCCTCAGGGAGCGTTATGGCTAGCGAGAAATCAGACAACTTTGCGGTCCAATCCTTGTCCACGAAGATATTTGTTACCTTAATGTGTCTATGTATGATGATCTTAGGGAATGCCATATGTAGATAAGTCACAGCATTTGCAATCTCCCTTACGATCTTCAACCGTACACTCCATGGCAATATAAAATCCTCCCCGTTAACCATAATATCTCCATGCCAATTCAGAACCCCATGTTCTGCATATTCAAACACAAAAACAGGAAAACTAAACTCGAGACAGCATCCAAATAGTTTCAGAAAGTTGATATGGCTGCTCATACGAGCGGACAAGACCATGTCGTTGTAAGCCTCTCCATCTCTGCGTTCTATAACTCTATACTCGGCGAACCTCTTGATCAAGTAAGACTTATTTTCGATTATACCTTTATACCATTTGTGATCCCCCTCTGCGGTGACAAAACAACTTGAATCGAAGTTGTTGGTGGCTTCAAGGATCTGAGAAGAAGAAAAACTGCGTATAGGAATGGATTTACCGTTACAATCAGCGATGAGTTCTTTTAAGAATTTGCTTCCGTTCTCCAAGAACCACCTTTCTTCTTCCTTCTGTTTCTTGGAAGATCCAATTCTCAGTATCTTCTGCATCAGCTTCATCATCATAGATACCATCTAACAAATAAAATAATTTCTAGGCAAAGATGTTCACAATTTTCTCCAGAACGCAAGAAAGACCTTGAGCAAAGGTGCTTCTGAAAAAAAACTATTTCTTTTTGCTTTTCAGAGCATACAAAGACTGTACCATTTCCCAGTCCCTTCGTGGAAAATTCCAAACATTGACTACATTTTTAGGTCCACTTTATTCTCACTTAACGTGACTTGCCACCAACAAATTAGTATAAATTAAAGTGTCAATTCTGGTACATGAATTATCCCCATTGTTACAAAAATTAAAGATTAACAATTGTCAACATTGTGATAATTTGTTTATTGGGGACCCTATTAGTTACAATGGGAATGTTGCCTCAAGTTTTTCTCATCTGCATCCCCATGGAAATACAAATCGCTACGAAAACGCTTTCAAAGACTTATCATACTAATCTTTAAGATTCTCCCATGAGTTTATGAATATTTCAAGAACAAAAACGGATCTATTTAGTCTTATTTTACCTCAGACCAGCAATTGTATCAACTAATAATACCTGTATCCGTTTAAGCTTCCTTGGTGACATCGATCATCGTCGTTCTCTTCTGCATACCCTTCTCGCAGCATCTCAACGTTAGCACAACAAACTTGTCCACCTGAGATCTTTCAGCCTCCACCTGAAACCTGCAGCAAAGATGTGAAGTGGTGCCATCTGTAATGAAATCAAATAGGTTAAGTCAATTACTTTGATTAAAAGCCTTTTTCTTATAAATGATCTTTCTCTGTTTTCAGATTTCTCTAGTATTTTGGTACATATGATTATCATCCAGCAAAAATGTTCTCCATGGTGCATCCAGTTCCTGATATACAATCTATCATTCATTAAACAAACTGCATTGAGAATCCAAAACAATTGTGATACATTAATGCATAGATACATAGACATACATGTTATACATATATAGCTAGGTCTAGAAGATAGATCATTATTGTGCAAGCATATATACAAAATAAGTGACACACACAAGGTTAAAGGCAAAACCCATAAACATAAACCTGTGAGTTAAGCGCACTTGAGCACAATAGGTAGAATACAGTACGGATATATTAAACCTGACGTCGAATCTGCGGTTATGTAACAGATTAATCTCTTCTTCTTGTTTCCCGCCGCTTCTCTGAGATCTTTGTCTAACGTATAGATCTGAGTTCCATACTTCAGAAAGAAACGAATTTCAAATTTGGCTTTTGTAGTCCAAGAACAGAGAAAATCTCTAGGTAGGATCTTTCAACGATGTCTCAATCCGCTTGAGTTCCTTAGCTACTTGGATCATCTTTGGTCTGTCTTCATCTATCTCCTCGCAACATCTCGAAGCCAGCACCACACACGCTTCCACCTGCAATCTTTGACCACTTGTGATTTCTTTCATCATCATTGGACCTATTAGTTCATCGAGCTTCCCGTTCTCATATAAGCGCTTCACATACCCAGCAATGATTTTGTTATCCCCAACAGATCTAGCGTAGTCGTAAACCGATATACCCGTGAGAAAAACCATCAAACATATTCCAAAGCTGTACACATCGGTATATTCCGTCACAAAACCCGTGCTAACATATAATGGATCGCTGTACCCACATGTTCCGAGAATGCTTTCAACTTCTATTCTTGATTTCCCTCAGGGAGTGTTACAGAGATCGAGAAATCACACAACTTTGCGGTCCAATTCTTACCCAAGAATATGTTGGTTGGCTTAATGTGTCTATGTATGATGATCTTAGGGAACGCCATGTGAAGATAAGTCACTGCGTTTGCAATCTCCTTAGCAATCTTCAATTGCACACTCCATGGCAATATAGATTCCTCCTTGTTGATGATAATACGTCCTTGCTCATTCAGAACGCCATGTTCTGCATATTCAAACACAAGAACAGGAAAGGGAGACTCGAGACAACATCCTAAAAGTTTAAGAAAGTTGATGTGATTGCTCATCCGAGCAGACAAGACAATGTCCTTGTAGGCTTCTTTGACTCCACTAACTCCGCGTTCTATAATTTTATACTCAGAGAATCTCTTGACCAAGTAAGACTTATCTTCGATGATACCTTTATACCACTCGTAGATAGTGTCTCGAGAGACAAAACAATTGGAATCAAAGTTATTGGTGGATTGAAGGATCTGGTGAGAAGAAAAACTGCGTATAGGAACTGATTTACCGTTACAATCAGCGATGAGTTCTTTCAAGAAGATGCTTCCGTTGTCCAGGAACCAGTTTTCTTCCTTCTTTTTCCTGGAAGACCCAGAACTCAGATTCTGCTTCAGCTTTTTCACCAATGATCCCATCTAGCAAATAACAAATTTGAGGGCAAAGATGTTCACAGTTTTCCTCCAAAAACAAGAAAGGCCTAATAAAGGTGCTTTTGAAAAATCTGCCAATTTGACATATCTTTTTAAGAGCATACAAAGACGACCTTTCGTGAATATTCCAACCATTGACTCATTACTAGTCATGGGTCCACAGAACGAACTGATGGGTCATTTACTAAAATTGTTATTGCTAATATGGCAAAGGAAATACATTCAAGTGCCACTTTTGGTTGATGATTAAACCAGAACCATCCTACATGTTCAGGCCTGGCACCAGACTGAATATTGCGTCATGAATAATGGGATTATGTCACATCCAAATCATATGAGGATTCTTCATCAGAGGAGACATCCATGAAGCTGAAGAAATCTCTGTCTGAAAGTTACCAACCTTCTACCCTCTTGCGGGAAGAATCATCGGAAGTTCCGGACCATCTTCTCTCAGAGTTTCTGAAGTGCACTGTTCCTGAATCATTGGAACCACTAATTCCTGTTGAAGCTAAGACAAGAGAAGCCATTACATGGCATGTGTTGCTAATCCAGGCCAAATTCTTCAGCTGTGGAGGATTGGTTATCACAATCTGCATCCTTAGACCCATTTTCAAGCAAATTCTTTAACAATCGAGTGATCTTTCTATTAGCTTAATCTCTTTTGCGACCAAAATCATTTTTGGCCTGTCTTCATTCCTCTCCTCGCAGCATCTCAATGCTAGCTCAAGAAACATTTTCATCTGACCAGGTCTCATGTCGTTCTTATCATCCCTGAATTCAACAGTTTCTCCTCTCTCTTGCAGATCCTTTGCATAATTGAGAATAAAACGATCAACCCCACTTGATCCAACCAAAAGTGGTTGTCTTCCCATCAGAAGAACCAACATAAAGATTCCAAAGCTGAACACATCTGTGTATTCTGTCACTATACGCGTATATTGATAATTCGGATCAATGTATCCAAAAGTTCCCATCACTTTATCTTCTTCAATCCACGATTTACCCTCAGGGAGTGTTACGGAAAGCGAGAAACCACTCAGCTTAGCCGTCCAATTCTTTTCCAAGAAAACATTTGTTGCCTTGATATCTCTGTGTATAATGATTCTAGGGAAAGCCGTGTGAAGATAAGTTACAGCAATCGCAACCTCCTTGGCAATCTTCAATCGAACATTCCAAGGCAACATGGGCGAGCCGGAGCGACCAATACTTCCTCGATAGTTCAAAACTCCATAGTTTGGGTTTTCAAACACCCCGACCGGAAAAGGAAATTCGAGACAGGTTCCTATGAGTTTGAGGAAACCACTGTGATTGCTTACCCGAGCAGATAAGACAATATCGTTGTAATCCCCTGGTACACCCCGTCCCGTGAACCGTATGTATTTCTTGATCGCATATGATCTTCCTTCGATGACGCAGGTGAAAAAATCAGGATCAAAGTGATTTGTGGCCTTGGAGATTTGATCGGAAGAGAACATTCGGATGGGATTTGATATGCCGTTAGAGTCCGCGATGAGTTCTTGAAGAAACATGCTTCCATTCTCGAGGAACCACTCCCTCGGCTTCCCCTTCACCTTCTTGCTTGTCCAAAATTCCATCACCGACTGATGATCTGCAGATACCGTTCAGACTTTGAGAGAAGATCTTCCAATTTTTTCTTTATGTAAAAATGAATTAAGACTATGGATCTGATAACAACAGATTTCAAAGAGTACCTTTTCCCAGTGCCTTCGTTGAAAGTTTCAACCATTGATTACATTTTGGGTCCAACAGGGACTCATCACCTAACCCATCCTCATCAGTACTCATGGGTCATTTACAAAGAACTTTATTGCTAATATAGAAAAGGAGATACACTAAAGTACAGAGATTCATCTGAGATTAATAGCAAGTAACATGAGAATACAAATCCTTACCGTAGGTCGATAAAGTTACAATAGTACAGAGATTCATCTGAGATTAATAGCAAGTAACATGAGAATACAAATCCTTACCGTAGGTCGATAAAGTTACAATTACTTCAAACTTTCCAATGACTTACCATATTGATCGTCAAGATTCTCCCAAGAGTTTTACGACTATTTCAAGCAAAACCAGAGCTATAATATTGTCTTCTCTACGCCAAAATCCTGAGAGCTAGGATCTCTCAATCCGTTTAAGCTCCTTGGCAACATTGATCATCTTTGGTCTCTTCTCCACACTCTTCTCGCAGCATCTGAACGTTAGCTCCACAAACTTGTCAACCTGAGATCTTCCAGTCTCCTTAATATCTCTCACTCCAACCCGGTATATGGTCTCAATAAACTCACCTTTCTCTTGTAAGCCTCTTACATAGTTACCGATATCAATGAAGCGCACATCAGATCGAGGAGCCATACCATGTCTTCCAATCAGAAGAACCATCATAAAAATTCCAAAGCTATACACATCAGCATACTCTGTGACGATACTCGTATGGAGATACGAAGGATCCAAGTATCCAGGCCATCCCATCACTTGGTCTTCCATTTGGGATTTTCCCTCTGGGAGAGTTAGAGCAAGCGAAAAATCAGTCAGCTTAGCTGTCCAGTTCTTGTCCAAGAAAACATTCATGGGAGTTATATTTCTGTGTACAATGATCCTGGGGAACTCCGTGTGAAGATAAGTAACCGCATTGGCGATCTCCTTTGCCACCTTCAGTCTTACATCCCAAGGCAAAAACTCTATATCCTTCGAACCAATACCTCCTTGGTGGCCTAGAGTTCTGTTTTCTGCGTGTTCAAACACCAGAACCGGAAAAGGGAACTCAAGACAGCATCCTAAGAGCTTCAGGAAATTGCTGTGGTTGGTAACACGAGCAGATATGACAATGTCGTTGTATACAGCTCCAATTCCATCTCCGTCTCCTCTGACTTTCTCCTCGGGAAACATCTTGATCATGTAAGATCGATCTTCGATGCTACCTGTGAACCAGGTGTAGTAAAGGTCACTCGTGACATAGCGGCTTGGATCGAAGCCGTTTGTGGCCTTGAGGATCTGATCAGAAGAAAAGCTTCGGATAGGATTTGTTTTACCGTTGCATCCAGCAATGAGCTCCTTGAGAAAAGTGCTTCCATTGTCCAAGAACCACTGTTTCCTCCTCTCTTTGCCCTTATTTCTCCAGAGCTTCATGATCTTCTTGAGATCAATTAAAGAAATGCTTTTGCTGTCTTAAAATGTTAATGAAGTCAAAGTTGGCTCCTCGTGAAGACAAACCAGTATAATAATGTTGAATCTGAGCCATTAAAGTTTCAGAAAGTCAACTTCTTTTAGTCAACAAGTTTGAAACTCACTCTTCTGCACATGTAGTCTGAATGATCAACACAAAACTTTCATGAGGTTTCAGCTTTGTAGCCTAATCCGGATAAAACAAACAAGAATAATTTCAAGCAAGTTCTCCAAACTATGCTTCAAGGATCTACTCAACGCTAAGAACTACTCCTTAGTTCAACGCCGAGGTTCTCTGAAAACCAGAACCAGGCCTGATTTCCGAACCTAAACATAGATTTATTTTACTATCTCGGCTCATTCGTAAGCAAAATGAATTTTTACTCAAAAACCAGCTAATACACAGCCCTTGTATGAGCATAATCTCAATCTCAAAACTGGCCATTCTTAGACCCATTTTCAAGCATCTCAGGCTTTAACAATCAAGTGATCTTTCTATTAGCTTAATCTCTTTAGCAACCAAGATCATCTTTGGCCTGTCTTCACTCCTCTCCTCGCAGCATCTCAATGCTAGCTCAAGAAACATTTTCATCTGACCAGGCCTCATGTCGTTCGAACCATCCCCGAATTCAACAGTTTCTCCTCTCTTTCGCAGATCCTTCACATAATCCAGAACATTACAATGAACCCCATTTTCTCCAGCAAAAACTGCTGGTCTTCCCATCACAAGAACCAACATAAATATTCCAAAACTGAACACATCTGTGAACTCTGTCACTAAACCCCTTACATAATAAATCGGATCAATGTATCCGAAAGTTCCCATCACCCTATCATCTTTAATCCAAGATTTACCTTCAGGAAGTGTTACTGAAAACGAGAAATCAGTAAGCTTAGCATTCCAATTCTTATCCAAGAAAACATTCGTCGGCTTGATATCTCTATGTATAATGATCCTAGGAAAAGCTGTGTGAAGATAAGTCACAGCAATTGCAACCTCCTTAGCAATCTTCAATCGAACATTCCATGGCAATATAGATTCTTCCCCATTAACAAAAATGCATCCTTTCTCATTCAATTCACCAGTTTCTGGGTATTCGAACACCATAACTGGAATAGGAAACTCGAGACAACAACCCAAAAGTTTGAGAAAACTACTTTGATTGCTTACCCGAGTAGCTAACACAATATCGTTGTAAACCTCTCTCAATCTCTCATCTTTAAACTCCGAATCTGTGAATTTCTTAATCGCGTAAGGTCGGTCTTCGATAACGCCTTTGTACCATGTGAAGAATCCATGACGAGAGAGATAACAATTGGGATCGAATCGATTCGTGGCTTTGAGGATTTGATCGGAAGAGAAGAACCTGATAGGGTTTGAAACACCATTACAATCTCCGATTAGTTCCTGAAGAAAAGTACTTCCATTGTTGAAGAACCATTCGCTTTCGCTTCTCTTGTCCTTCACATTCTTCCTTCTCCATGATCTCATCGTCAAAACAGAGACTTTACACACAAAAAAAGTTTTTTTTTTCCAACAACTTTAAAGCTACCATTATTTATTACTGAGAAAAATGACATTTTTATTTGTTTATAATTTCTCCTGACCTCAAACAAAAACAAAATCGAAGTTTTCATCTTTTCATGATCAGAAGATGAATTATTGGAGGAAGAATACGAAGAAGAAGAACTCAGAAGAAGCAAATCAACGGCTAAGATTGTTCAAAGAGAACGGTAAGGTACTCTTACAAGATCTTATCGAGCTTTGCAATGGTCAATCAAATCCAATCAAAACTTTCTCTGCTAACCAAATCATCGAAGCAACCAACAATTTCAGCGAGGCCAATCACATGATTCGATTCGAGTTTATGTACAAAGGTATGCTCGAAAACCGTCCTGTTCTAATCAAAAGAGCTATATGGAAACTATACACATCTGATACATTACAAAAGTTATGTCGTGACATAACGGTCTCATCGATGGTTAGTGGTCACAAGAACTTCCTCAAGTTGTTAGGTTGTTGTTTTGAATTTGAACATCCAGTTTTGGTCTGTGAGTATGCAGAACGTATACCTTACAATACTCTGAATCAAGAAACGTTATTTCCGTTGAGAATGCGGATTAAGATAGCGAAAGAGATCGCGATCGCGGTTTCTTACCTACACAACGCGTTTTCAAGAAGTATGATACATATGGATATAAACCCTTCAAACATTTTCTTGGATTCAAATGGAATAGCAAAGCTAAGTGGGTTTTATCTTTGTGTCTCGATTCCAGAAGGAGAGACATTTGTTAAAGTTGATGCTGATAGAGTCGAAGGAACATTAGATTACCTCGAGTATAAGTATGTAACAACCGGATTAATCACCGAATATACCGATGTTTTTAGCTTCGGTGTGTTGTTGCAAAATCTTTTTACGAGAAAGTATGGAGCGGTTGATTGTTGTAGTGTTGATGAGAGTCTATTTGAAGAGTTTGAAGACAAACAAAATGTGGTGAATTTGAGGATTTCTGATAGAGTATCCAAAATTGTGGAAGAAGGAAGAATCTTTGAGATTTTGGATCTAAAAATGTTGGAAGGTATAGGTGATGATGATGAAACCGAAGAACACGAGATACGGCGAATTGAAGCAGTACTTGTACTCTCACTTAGATGCACTGGTAATAGAGGTGATGTTCCAAAGATGACTGAAGTTGCTAAGGAACTAAAAAGGATTGAGAAATGGACAACATAGAATAGATTTTGTATACTTTATTAGGTTAAATTTGTAATAATAAAAGATGTGGTATCAAATTAAAGCATCCTCTATATTTGGGTTGTAGAGTGGATATTATAAATTTATTTGGTCAATTTGTAATAATAAAAAGATGTAGATCAAATTGAGTATCTATTTGCTGGGTGTAGAGTGGATCTTATAAATTTATTGGGTCAATTTGTAATATTTCAATAACTGTGAACCAAATTGAAGTTTCTTCTTAAGAAGAAGAACAAACCAAAATTGCTTCTTTTGCAAAGTAAAAATGACGACTTTCGACTTTCTCTGATTCTTACTTCTCTCTGGCTTTCTGCTACAATCATCAATGAGCAAGAGGAAGAACAAGAAGAAGACAAGCTCGGTTTTGAAGAACGGAGGGTTATTACTGGAGGAGCTAATCGCTTCATTCGACGGAAAAACCAATCCTTTTCGTTGCTTCACCTCCGATCAGATCCTCAAAGCGACCGACAATTTCTCAGAGAGTCGAATCATCTCAAGCTGGGGATATTTCGTCTGGTACAGAGGCGTAATCGAAGAAAGACCAGTTTCGATCAAGAAATGGTCGACCCAAAACCTCTCAAGCTTCACAGAAGCGTATCGCGACATCTCCGTGTCGTCTCAGATGAGTGGACACAAGAACACTCTTAAGCTTCT
Source organism: Arabis hirsuta (assembly GCA_964056655.1). Classification (NCBI taxonomy): domain Eukaryota; kingdom Viridiplantae; phylum Streptophyta; class Magnoliopsida; order Brassicales; family Brassicaceae; genus Arabis; species Arabis hirsuta. The sequence goes on along the minus strand of OZ053308.1, from coordinate 3,003,173 downwards.
AGGTTGTTGTCTTGAATTTGATCTTCCTGCTTTAGTCTGTGAATACACAGAACACGGACCGCTAAACAGAGACGGAGGAATCTCTAGTGGTGAGGTTTTACCATGGAAAGTGAGATTGAAGATAGCTAAAGAGATCGCTAGCTCTGTGACTTATCTCCACACGGCGTTTCCAGAGACTATAATCCATCGGAATATAAATCCGACCAACATTTTCATCGACGAGAATTGGTCTGCCAAGCTTTCTGATTTCTGGTTCTGTGTTGCAATACCAGAAGGTGAATTGTATGTAGAAGACGATGTGAAAGGTGTTATAGGTTTTGTTGATCCAGATTATTACTGGACAATGAAAGTTACAGAGAAAGTTGATATTTATAGCTTTGGTGTTGTCATGTTGGTTTTGTTGTCTGGAAGATCTGCTGTGTTTAATGGACCGGAGGAGACTCCTATGTCACTTAATGATCATGTCTCTGAGGTAATGGAGAAAGGTGGGTTTGATGAGATTGTTGATAAAGAGATATGGAATGTTTTAGGTGGTGATGATTTGGTTTGTAGACGGTTTCAAGTTGAAGCTTTTCTTAGATTAGCATTGAGATGTGTAAGATATAAGAAAGTAGATCCAGTGAGTAGTATGATAGAAGTTGCTAAAGAGCTCAAATTGATTGAGAAACTCTCTTAGTTAGTTTCTTTTACTCTTCAAGATTGTTCAACCACTGAGAATTATGTGGTTTTTTGTGTTTACTTGTCTTTGTCTTTCTCTATCAATGTCAAATTTGTTTCTTCGTTATCAGATAATGTGATTATCAAAGATGGTAACATTTTGCTTCCAAAGTGAAACAAACAAAAGTGTGAACAAATTTCGTCTCTCAAAGTCAACTCTTTTCTTTAGCCGACTAAAGTGTGAAGACGCTTTTGTGGACCTTACTCACTTTTGTTGGTAATAAATTAAAGTCTGATCTCCAATTTTGATATGGCTTCGTTCTCTTATTCTGCAGCATTCATGGTGGTTTCTCTTCTGAGGTATGATTTTGATTCTGATTTCAAGTTGATGGACATTATTGTGATTCGGATTCCAATTCTTGTTTTACATATCTCTCTTTCAGCTTTGGTGTTCATTAGCTCCATTGATTGTGATAAAAATCATCAACCATTGCAAAACCAATGATTTGAACTATTTTCTCTCTTTTTTTCAGCTGATGAGAGTGGATCAATGGAGTTTCTACTGGAAGTTTGCACAAAGATGATATTTTGTCTTCTTGTGCTCTAAAGGATAAACTTTGTACGGTCTATAAGATGGATTGGTTGAGAACAAAAGGAATCGGAGCCAAGACAAAGCAAAGGAATGTCAAAGAGAATGGCGAGGCTGTTCTGAAAGAGCTCGTTGAATGTTGTGATGGAAAATGCAATCCTATCAAGAACTTCTCTTTCGATCAGATCATCAAAGCAACAAATAACTTCTGCCAAAGTAACAGTGCTTCTCGGATTGATATTTATTACCGTTGCTATAAAGGGATGCTCAATGACCGATCAAGAAAGGGAAATACGAACTTGATAGGAAAGAGATTTGTCATGACATAGCGATCTCATCGATGGTGAGTGGTCATAAGAACTTTCTTAAGTTGTTGGGATGTTGTCTTGAGTTCAGTCCTCCTGTCTTAGTTTTTGAGTATGCAGAGATTATAACTCTTGGTCCACTACTTGCGTCTAATTCGAAAAATCTGAGGAGGATAAAGATAGCAAGAGAGGTCGTAAACGCTTTGACTTACCTTCACACAGCATTCTCAAGGGCTTTCATCCATTCAAATCTAGATCATTTCACCATTTTCTTAGATGACAATGGGATCGCAAAGGTCGGGAATTTCTGCAACTGTATCTCCATTCCCGAAGGCGAGACCTTTGTTCATGATGATGCATTACAGAGATACAATGAGTATAGGCGCAATACCTTAAAGGAAACACATGTACTTGGTGTATGTTACTTACCAGTCATTGATCCTGAATACAAGTCAACCGGTAAGGTCACGACAAAGACCGATATGCACAGCTTTGGAGCATTCATGCTAGCTCTTCTGCAGATAAAGGAAGTTGATGATGATGAGCTCTCTCTCTCTCCTGGTTTGCTGAAAGCATTAGCTGACTTGTTCATCAAACCTTACGACGATGCACGTTTTCCGCTTCACCATTATGTATCAAAGATACTGAGGAAGTTTGGTTATACAGAGGTTATTACAAATTCAGATATAAATAGAGATGTGAGTGATGTAGCTGCTTCGTCTGTTAAAGCGTTTCTTAGATTAGCATTGAGATGCATTGGATGTAACTTAGGAGACCCGTTAACTAGTAGCATGATTCAAGTGGCTAAAGAGCTTAAGAGTCATTGAAAAATCTAATACCTGCAGATTTTTTCCATACAAGTGATATATATATAAAATGTTACATATTTACTTCAGAAAGATGAATAAAATTTGATGTTTAGGACTTAATTTGGAGAATCCGACAACAATTGACATAGGACTATATATTTTTCTGCATTGATGAATGTATTTTAACAATTAAACTAATTTTATTACAATAAAAATTAAACTGATATAATGGTGGGTTGAGCCAGGCCCGTGCAATAGTGCAACGCATGGGCGACTCGTGAAGGCCCAGATAGCAAGCTATCTTAATGGGCCTTCTCCCTCAAAAAATAGAGTTAATATCGTGTGAGCCGATGGCCCACATATCAGATATTAAACTGATAAGAACAGATACTACACTTGATCTTAGCCAAAAGGCCGAGAAAGGTATGAATTGGAAGAAAGGCTTAGCTTCCTTTATATACTACCAAATTATGACCAACGCTTCTCTATATTATCGATGTGGGACTTTAGACGAATCTATTAAAAAAAGCAATCAATACGACATCGAATCATTACAGGCTGCTTCTTCGTCTTCTATCTCACGAAGAAGAGAGGAAAACGTTGAAAAGGTTTATTCAAATGCAAAAAAATGGAAACTGGTTTGGTTTCTTTATTTCCATAGATATATGTGTTTTAATTCTGTGTAAACTGTAGTTTCTTGGTCTTAATTGACATTGTAGATCCGATTAGGCAAATTCCAAATATTATCACCTTTTGTCTACCATAGAGAGACTTGTCACAAGAGGATAAAACCAAGAACATTAAAATAGAATTCCCACTTCAGATGCTAAATAGTATCCTCTACATGAGCATGTTCATCAGATCTAAAAATAACTTTGACAATTACTTTAAGTTTGTTTAAGTAAATGGTAACAAGGGATTCTCTAAGAAGTATAACAATTTGGCTTCTAATCACTTACATAGACCACACTTCCCTGAGAAGGTCATATCTTACATTTGTAACCACTGCACCTATTGTGTGCTCGGTTTGCTGCTTCACATTGTGTCTTGGAATTGGTGATACTGACACTTTCTCGATGATAAACGTAAGAGGAGAATCCAGTTCCTCAAGCTCTTCATCGCTCGTGTATCCTTTTCTTTGTATCACAGACGCATTCCTCGACATTCTAGAGATGTCTCCTCCTCCTGCCTCTGCAACTTTCTCTGCTACGTTGATTGATGATGGAGGAATGTAGGAAACCGGAGAAGCTGCACAAGGGAAGCTAACTCCTGATAACTTCTGCTCCACAATGCTCTGAGGAAAAACAAAAAGAAGTATAAGTGAGTGTAAAGAAGAGCAGAGAGAAGAAGGATTTGGTTTTGTTACCTCGACGTTAAGCTCTTCTAGTACAGCTCCAGGAACATCATCAGGACAGAACTCGTCAGGTGTGAAGTTGCAGAGTATTCTTTTGATCAGTGAAAGACTGATTGATGGACATACCTATGGATCAATCAAAGAAAAAAAAGTCAGTTTGAGAGAGCTAAATCAAGAACTTAAGAGTGATAATAGATATCAAAACAAAACCTCTTCTCTAATGGATAGGTCCATAAGCATGTCTTTTGGGAGCATAAGTAGATCGCTGAGTTCGTTTAACAAACTGAACGGTTTCTCGCTTTCTATGAGCTCATCTTCTTCTACAGAATCTGTAGTGTTAATGTCGAACATTTCAGCGAGGCATCTAGACCAATTCCCAATCTACAAGTGAGAGATAATAACATTCAAGAACGTTAGTGTTTGTGAATATAACAATCTGATTCATGTTTCTTGATGTTGTACCGCGTTTTTAAGTTGTGCCCCGGATCCAAAGCTTAAGTCTCCAGAAGGGATAGGCAGAACTTTGGAATCAAGGATAGGATCAGAGACAGGATCCGTGGGGATCTGATCCTCGGATTCGCGCAGTATAGCATTAAACATGGCTACGTCGACTCGAGCTATACACTTCTCCATTACCTGTTATATGACAGACGACAAATTAGATTCGGATACGTTTGCATTGCCTTGGAGTTTAAAATGTAGAATCTGAGTACCATTTTAGCCAAGATAGGTAAGCAACCACACTCGTGCCCGGCTCCACGCGTAGGACAGAGCCGCGATAAAGCAGCTTTGAAAGCGTTTTGCCATACGCTGATTGAAAAGCTTCCTTTCTCTTGATCTCCCAAGACAGGTCCCATTAGTTTCTCATTCGTTTTACCGCCATTTTCCGGGGAATGCATATGAGGAGTGAAAACCTGCAAGACAGCAGAGAACAAGAACATATTTAAGATACCAGAAAGAATGAAACTGTCTTAAAATTTCAGTGAAAGATTGAGCCTTGACTGAAATTTCACCTGCCACCAAACAGATTCAACTATTCTAGAGAAGATCCAGAATTCAACTTTCTCTAAGGCTGCAATGAAGGTTTCTGTTTCCTGCCAATCTTCGAAAACCCGCTTGAAACCATTTGATTGCTTAGTACATTGGTTCTTCTTCCTTCTTACCTTCCCTGAACCATTTTTTTCACTCCTATTTGGTTCAGAGGTCTGTGTGAAATGACTCGGAACATGAGACTTACCAAACGCCTGTGAAATGATCTCTCTCAAAGCAATAATGTTCGATAACCAGAAGGTTAACCTGAAACATAAGGAACCAAGAAAAGGCTGAGAACATCAACATCATAAAATCTAATACACTCACAATGTTAAATTGTGTTAATGTTACCTCGGAACATCATTTCCGCAAGATTTAGCAACTAAAATGAGACCAGAGACAGTGTTTCTAGCGACGGTTGCTCGCTTTCCTTGACTCCAATGTTTACAAGCATGGATATAGAGTCTTGAAATCCGCCGAGCAGGCGTGTGAAGCTTGTGAGCTGAGCTACTGTGGTCTGGCACAACCGAATATAGCGAAATCTCGAGCGCTGCAACTTCTCTTAACTCTTCTTCAAGTTTCTCAATTCTTGTCTCCAAATCCTCAACCTTTTGTTTCAATGCTTCTTCATCCTCACTTTTCTCTTCGACATCATCACCTGCATCGTTCTCGCTTCCACCGCTAATGCCACCATTCGAAGCATCTTCAAAATCTTCAACTTCTTTTACCAAATGTTCCGCTCTCTCATCGACATTAACACCTTCACAAGTTTCTGAAAATGACACAGGATCTATCTTTTCATTAGCTATACCATCAAGCTCTTTGCTTTCTTCCTTATCATCGTCTTTCGCCAAGCCATTCACACTCTCTTCTTTCTCTGCAACTCTAATAGACTCGGAATCTTGATGAGTCTCTGAAGACTCATTCACCGCATCATCATTTGATTTTGTAGTTATGGCATTCACCATTTCTGAGACATTAGATTCTTCCTTAGTAGCTTCCAAAGGCTTGACTCTTTCTTGCTCTGAAGATCTTTTACCACTGTTAGACTTCTGCATCTTTTGATCTTTTTTCCCATTCTTCGTAGACCGATTCGACTGAACATTGCTGGTTGTTCTTCCCTTCATCATCAAAACTCCTTTTTTTTTAACTTCTCACCATCATAGCCAAAGCAACAGTTACTTAAAAAGTTTCAAGTAAAGCCTGCATAAAGAACAGCTGTGATCTAATAAGACTGAGACACAGAGGAAATGGACAAAAACTCAGTTGCGTATATTCCTGAATACCAAGGCAAATCAGGACATAAAAAGCAAAACGACAACATTAGCAACACTTGTTTTGGTTTGTCTCAATCTACATGAAAAGAAAACAAAAATTCTTATATAATACTAAGAAAAGAAAAGGCAAGCAGAAGCAATCAATAGATTCTGACGATGAGAAATGAGTGCATATACTTGTACCTAGTGATTTTGATCATTTCCCTTCAAAAAACTATGATAATGTTTTCAGTTTCAGAAACGAAACAGAGGAAAGAATAACAAAAAAAAAAAAAAAAATGGAAATTTTACGATGTAACTGAGAAACTCGAGGAAGAAACATACAATAACTCCAAAACAAAAGTTTCTGCTTCACTTGGGGATCACCAAGAAACCAGTTTCTTCAAATGAGCTTTTTAATCTTGTAACCGTAAAAGCCCCTTTCTTTCTCTCTCTCTGGCTCGTGGGGTTTACTAAGAAAATATGAGTGGAGGATTTAAATGAGGCATTTAGAAACATGGACCGTGTAACGGTACGGACCGTGAAGAAGATCGTGGTCGTTGTTGAATGATGCCGTTTACTTGTAACGTAACCGGGAAGCTTTGTCGGTGGTTCACGTGGTTTACCGGTAGTGGCCGGTCACATTGTACTGTACTCGGTTACTTTAAAAAGTCATCAGAGAATAATGATGACCGTATTGTCACTTTCACTTTCCTTCTTCAGATCTTCTTGCCTTCCACTTCTAACACAGTTACTGTGTAATTTAGATTCGAATTTTCTTTTGTTTTTAGCTTTTACATAGAAGGATAATATATGTTTGCAATGAAAACATGATATCGTGTAGTTGTTACAAAAATTACAACTCTTTTTTTTTTTTTGTGAATGACTGTTACTCTATTTGTGAACATTGTGTCATTGTTTATTGAAGGATTATGGTGGACAAGGGAAGAGAGAGTGTGGCCAAGGATGATGGTTAGAGAGTAGATCACAAAGAGATATTAAAATCCAGCTAGAAAATAATTAAAGATAAAGTTTTGGTTGTAGTTAGATATTTTTATAATGTGAGACGACAAAAACCACTTTAAATGAGTATACCGACATAATGCAAATAATGAATTTTGGAACAAGATGCAAAGAAATATTTAAGAAATATCAATGCAGGTAGTAGCAACAGCAATAAGTACACCAAGCTAATTTCATAAACAAACAACCAACATTCAAATACACTAATGCCCACTTTTTTTATTTCAGTTGAGCCAATTTGGTCAAATCATTAAAGTGTGGTAAGAGTACCAAAATCTGAATTTCGGTTTAGAATTTCCGGTTCTGTAGGTCGGTTTAATCTGATTGGACAACCCAAATTAAGGAGAAGAAAGGGATTCCAAAATCATACTCTTTGGGAGAGAATGAGAAAGAGGAAGAACACAACCAAAATGAGATGACAAGATCAAAGCTATACTAACAAGTAAGAACAACCACCATGTTCATCAGAATCTAAATTCAAAAACAATAACCGTGTCAGAAATGGCGGTATCTGTTTCTACATCTATTCACCATATCCTTGCAGAGACATAAACTATACTGATATGTTCTAAACCTTCACCTACCTACACGAGTGTAATTTTCTTGCATCTCCCTCTCCCTGGACTTATCCAAGTAGTTCATCAAAACTTCTTTTCAAAAAACCGATATAAACACTCTTGTGTTGTTTCACTCGGCATTTGTTCAAAGCTCTCAATTTGGTAGCCGCCGACAACTAACATATTGGGAAGCACACTTTAGCAATCACTCAAAGCTTCAAAATTTTCATCCCCCAATATGTTTGGAACGAAACAGGAATCATCTACCTTGTTACATCCTATAATTGCTCAATCTCACTTCCTAACTCCATGTACGTGCTAGAATCTTAAGCTATGTTAATGAACCTTCTCGAGGCTTCCATAGCTACAAAAACGAAGGAGAGAAACTTTCCCTAACCAGAACTGCACTATTACTACTCATATGAAGTTGAAACCGGAATCATAAGATAAACAGGAACTTAAAAGTTTCACAAAGAACAGAAACAAACCAGACCCTAATAAAAAATGAATCATATAGTGTCAAGCAATCCCAATTCACTTATAATAACTTCCTCTAAGTAATTAAGCCTTCAAAAGTCGTAAACATACAAAGCTAGAGACTCGTTTAATCTGAGAAACCATCTAAGATAAAGCAGCAAATTGAAAAGTAATCAACTTTGAGAAGTTATAAAAGTAACTGGATTAAAGGCAATTACTTTGAAACATCATCAAAAATCAAGTTGAGGTTTACATATAACCATCGTCAAGAGTTAAAGATAGCTTATTTCATGAACATTTTTATCGACACTAAAAGGAAGAGGAGGAGGAGGAGGAACAAAACGAAACCCTAGGTCACTGGTGTTCGTGATCATCATAAACGGGAAAAATTCCTCAAATCCCCAGAAGAAAAAACAAACAAAACACATACCAGATCAACCATCGAATCAAACCCATTATCCAAAGATCAGAGATTTTTAATCGGACGAATCTCCAGCAGTCGCGAGTTTCTCCATCTCGAGACGCTCGAGAGCTTTCTGGTGAGCCCAGGTCTCGATTGAAAGATCGGGTTTCGCATTGAGTCCTACACCGAGGATAACAATCGTGAGAAAGCTTGTGATGTAACATGGAAGCTCCCAATCTTCCCATTTGCGCGACTGTCCCGGAGGCGGCGGAGTTCGGTTCATGAAATATCCTTTGGGTCGCTCCTCGTGACCTGGAGTCGCCCACCGGCTTGGACCAGCTGATGTAGATCCGGATCGGGAAAGGATCCGGTTTCGAAACGTCTTCGCTGCGACGATCAATGGCTGCGTCGACGCCATTTCTGTGATCTCCGATTTTCGATGTTATCGATTAAACGAAAGTAAAGGTTTTAGTGAGAGGAATCACTCCTGAAACGACGTCGTTCGGCATCACGAACAAAACGTTGTCGTTTTGAAGCAACAAAACCAAATTCTCAAGTTTAATTACGATCTTTAGACTTGTTCAGAAATAGGAATTCAAATCTCCACTAAACCAAATACAATGATTCAAGCAATCTTGTGTTCACCAAATCAAAACATAATCAAACTCAAACAAATTTGTGTAAGAGACCAGAATTGAAACCAATGAACGAGACATTATTTACAGTAGAAGGTCTAAATTCGAGAGGAACATTCCAAGCAGAATTCAGATTATCATCACCTGACCAGTTCAGGTCGACATTCTCGACGCTAAACCCGTTCACATGTTCCATAATGATCCCGGCCGTGGCGCTATGGTTCACAAGACCTTGGCATCCTGGTCTATAATCCACAAGCCCTGCACTGTAATTACTCCATCTTCTCAAAGTAATGTTCATGTTCTTGAACTGTATGTCTGAGAGTAATCCGTTTGGAGAGCCCGATAAAAAGACTCCGTTTTCGGAATTGATTGTTATGTTTACGAAAAGGAGACTCGAGATTGAGCCTTCCTTTGCCGATGAGTCACGCGGGCAAGTTGTTATATAGATCGGTTCAGCTCTCCCCCACCACGAAGGATCGTAGTATCTTGTACTAATGTTTATGTTTGAAAATGTAATGTCACTCACATGTCCTGCAAAAAGGTACATTTTTGTGTTATATTACATGAGTTCATGTGTTATATGCAGCTAAATGAAGAAACTTTTACCTCCATCACGTATTTGCATCCCAAGGCCTCTGTGAGATTCAAAAATAGTGATGTTATCAAAGACAAGACCTTTGAAGTCAAACCAGCTCGCACTACCAAATTTAATGGCCGAGGATTTGGTCCTGATCCAACAGTCTGTAGTAGTTAAGTTGTAAAGCGGACCAGTGTAAGTCTTGGGACAGATTGCGTCGTCTCCTGTGTCAATATGACACCGAGTTATGACAGTGTTGTTCGAATCTTCTATGTCGATTCCATCGTTATTCGGAGTGTTGAAGTCCCCAAGGATCGATACGTCGTGGATTGATGTGTTCTCGCACCTCACAATGTGCAAACTGCAAACCAAACCAAAGGCTTATACATCTTGAGACTACTGCAAACGATAAAGCAGAAGTGAAGTACAGACTTTATGAGCAGATTCTGCAACTGAGCAATCGTCAAAGAAGATTCAATTCGCAGCTAGAGTTACTTTTCTTCGATTTTATGATAGTCAATACGGCTAGATTAACACATACACACACTCACTGATTCTACATTTTGTCGGAATCTTTGGTTCCTAAGAGTTCTTGATCTTTAGCTAAACAATCGATTAGTATGAGCAGATTCTGCAATTGAGTAATCACAGAAGGCTAAATTCGCAGCTACTGTTACTTAACAATGTCAAATTTGTTCCCGAGAAGAAACAGAGTTTAGAACTAACCACCAATACGCAGGCTCTCGTAGAGTGATGTTCCAGATCTCAACGTTTCTGGAGTCAACGAATCCAACAAGCCTAGGTCTACACTCATCACCCAAGCAAGCCCCAGTTTGATTCCAGCTCACCATCACGTTCTTCTTCTCGTCAAATCTCTCCACAAATTTCGATCCCTGACCGTCGATTGCTCCTCCGCCGGTGATTCCAACGTCCGCCGCGTTATTCGCCACCACCACGTACCAGTCCGACGAAGTCTTCGCCGGATAATCCTCAATTCTCGGCCCTCCTAAGATCACGGCGTTCTCCGTCACATCGAGAACGACGCCGGATCGGAGATGGAGCTTGGCGGTCAAATAGTTGCCGGCAGGGAAAGTGACGCGGCAGATTGAGGAAGACGATGTGTAGTGACGGTTGCAAGCGTCAATGGTGGACTGTATCGCAGAAGTGTCGTAGTTGGTACCATCGCCGGTAGCGCCGAAATCGGTGACGGAGAGAGCCAGAGAATCGCCGGGAAGTTTGATGTTCGGTGATGACGTGTACGAACGTGATTGGACGAGAGAGAACAAAAGGGTCAATAATATGCTTCGTATCAGTAACGAAAAGCCCATGGCTAACTTTTGAGGTCCAATCTTATCCAATCATGGACTTTATTGGAGTTATTATTTACAATAATTCGATTATACAATAATACATATTACATTAAATTTAAAATAAGACAAATTTAGTTAGTGAATATCGTTACACTCAACGTAGCTTGTGATATTAGTATACACATTCAACTAGAATATGATATTATCATACTATATCATTTCATTCGATTATACAAGAATACATATTTACATTAAAATAAGACAATGTAGTTAGTGAATATCATTACATTCAATTAGAATATATATTTGTAATAATTCCTCCATTTTAAAATATAAGTTGTTTTGGTATTTATTTAAAATAGTCAGCTATATGTGGCTATTTCTATAGTGACTTCCAAGAAAGGTTTGAAAGTTCTTATTGTAGATAGCGATGGTAAGATTCAGAAGAAGACTATGAACGTTGTTTTCAAAGAGGTTTTTTTAAATATTGACTCGCAATTGTTGTGTGATGAAGGTATGGATATTCATCTATTCAACTTCTTTCAAATTCGTCTCTTACAACAAGTACTTCATTTTTTAAATATTTGTTTTTCTTTTTTTTTAACAGATTAATTTTTGAACCTGATTAAAGAGTTTGATCAATCTTCGGCGATGGAGACTCTCAAGTATTATTGTTTTGCTTTTTCGATCAAATCTTCAGGGTTACACCTACAATTTATGTTTTGGTTTTTTTTTTAGTTATTTTAGATTTGTTCTATTACATAGAGATTCAGTACGTTGGCCATATTATAATCAATTCTTATTCCATAACTAAATACAACATACATACGTACATGCACAAAACTAAATAATTGATACGACATACATACGTACATGCACAAAACTAAATATTATAATTTATGTATACCAACTACAATGATTATTCATTATAAAATTCAGTACTTAACATACTTATTCTCAATATACTCGATTCTACTTACAAACTAAAACAATACATATAAAACTTTGAACATATTACATAAGACACAATCCAAAATTTTAGCTTACAACATATAAAACGTATGTTCCCGCACAAAGTGCGGGTCAAAATCTAGTATATTTGTAATAATTCCTCCATTTTAAAATATAAGTTGTTTTGGTTAAAATTATAAATATTAAAAAACTAACTTTCTTCTAAAAAGTATCATCTTATATAATAAAAATAATTTAACCAAATAAAAAAGGACTGTCAAAAATTATTGGTCACACAATAATCAATAAAGTTAATAAATACCTAGGATTATCAAAACAACTTTTATTTTGAAACATAACAACATCCAAAACAACTAATAATATTTTGAAACAAAGGGAGTATATAATAAAGAAATTATAAGAAATATCACTTTTTCAAGTATCACTTTTCAAGTGCCACTTTTCAAAAATATCACATTTTTAAAAACTTAACAAAAATGTCACTTTTTCAAAATTATTTTTTCATTATCTCATTTATGTTTGGTTTAACTATGTTGTATTAGAGTTTTAGGGATTTTAGAGATCAAAACATTTTTTATGGTTTATAATTTTAAGATTTAGGCTTTAAAAATCCATAATTAGTGTTGTTTTTTTTTGCAAATAGGCACTCTTAAATGGCATTCTTGCAAATGTACATATCAAAAGTAGCATTTTTTGCAATTGTTTATATCATTTATGTTTGGGTTAACTATGTTGTATTAAGGTTTAGTTTTTAGGGTTTAGGGGTCAAAACATTTTCTAGGGTTTAGAGTTTTAAGATTTAGACTTTAAAGATTCATATTTAGTAGTTTTTTTGTAAATAGACAATCCATAGTGTCATTTTTGCAAATGGACACACCAAAAATTGCATTTTTGCAATTGTCCCTTAAATAAAACCAACAACTTCGACTAAGTGCGTGATTGTTATAGTGTTTGGAGAGGGGTTGCGGAATCACCACACTTGATCACCACCAATCACGTAAAATATTTACCAAATCAAGATATTATTATTTTTAAATAAAATTTTGAAATGTAGCTAAATCTAATTAAAAACAAATATTTTATAATTGTATAAATCTAACCGATTGACTCAAACACGCCTCGATAAGATTAAGTACCTTGTATAAAAATCCGAATTTTACTTTTACCATTTTAGTGATTATTAAAAGTTAAAAAACCATGCAAAAAATGGAAAAATAAATTACTACACCTCATATCAATGTTATCAGCGACAAACAAAAAATCGAGTTAGAATGAATCATATTAAACTTAGGAAACTAATATATATTATCGAATTCTATTTCACATATCAAAAAATATTACAGTCTATTTTTCCTAATGAAAAGCCAAAACAAATAAGTTTTATGTAAAATATTACTGAAGTTTTAAATTGCGTAGAATGAAAAGAGTATAAAATTATGTAAATAGATGAATTTGAGGACATTTAGGGTTTAAGGAAGAGGTTGAATTTGAAAACCAAACCAAAATTAAAACAGGTGACAACAACTCTCCTAGGACCTACTCTTACTAGGAATGAATGTAGGGAATTGTGGAGTGTTGCAGGTCTTCCAATGCAAAGTGAGTCCGCTTTGGCTCTGGCAGATTCGTCCACTAGGACACTTAAAGATGCTGAATTCCGTTTCGCCAAAACGGGAGGGTGTTTTCCTTATTCTTGGTACAACTCTCCTAGGACCTACACTTCCTAGGAATGAATGCAGGAAATGAATGATGAAGTTAAAACATTTATTTGACTTGTCACTTGCTTGTTAAATAAACATATAGTCAAGACGATAAATGATTAACACTATTGATGTGGATATACTTGAGGAATATAGTATGGTCAAAATTTGTGCATTAGCTGCTTTCATTACATTCTTCTTCGACAACATAAGGAAAATCCAAAAAACAAGGTATTGACTTAGGCTTATCCATTTTGTTCACAAATGAAATATCATGAAATTCGACAACATAAACAAAAGCCAAGAAACGGTCGATTGTCCCTAATACGACCATTCCTTGTGTCGAAGGATTTGCATCAGTGCAAGTTTACATTACTTAGTTGACAACTTTAGTGATACCTTCGATATTTTTGTTTAATTCGATTTTGGGTCTAAGGAATTCAAGTTTGTTGTTGCAAACAACGAAATTGATCATAAGTTAGGTGGGATTAATTGCAACTATGGTGAAGCTCTCTTCTCCAAGAATCAGGTGGAACTTACCTTCAATCATGCGCTTTTGGGTAAAAAACACCAACTTACCTCATAACTTGGGTAAAGGTTAGGGCTGCGTATGAGATCCCAAGTTTGGGTCTTTGAGTTGAACACCTCGATCGATTTCAAGGAAGATAAATCACCGTTATCATGGCAGCCTCCTCCTACATAGATCTTTCCATCAACGACGCTAGCGGAAGGGCAAAACCTCTTCACTAGCAAGCTTGGAGCTTCACGCCACGTGTGAGATCGACAGTCTAGGATGGAGACACTAGACGATGACTTATGGTCAATGGGTCCCCCGATCTTGTAGATATTTGAACCAAGCGCCACGAGACAGGAGTAGGTAAGAGGAGGAGAAGAGGGAGATAGGACTGAGGCAAAAAAATAACCACTCGACTCGGGTTTCCGGAAAAGAGTGAACCAACGAGGGTAACAGTCAGGTTCAAGGGACTCTAAACACACATAGAGACAACTCTCAGTGCGGCGTAAGAGAGATCTGGCCTCATGTAGCAGCGGTGAAGCAAGGAGAGATCCAAAGCTTTTAGAGACCAAGGAGATCGATGGGTAATCAACTCTTGAAACGTATGCAAAGCAGCTCATCATCAGGTCATCGGGAAGCGACCAAATCGGCGTCGGCGTAAGAGAGATGTGCTCAAGGTTTGATATAGAATTCCGCAGCAACAACAACAACAAAAGCAAGACCATAAGAAGAGAATACAAAAGGAAAAGAGAGAAAACACTGCAACTGAAAAATTATGAGAAAAACCTTTAGACGGTCACTATATGTTTCAAGACGTTAGTTCCTTTCGCGAGGGACTTGGAGAAGGCTCGTTTTTCCTTCTTTTTTGGGCTGCTACCTTTGTCCCGTCATCAGCTTGAACACTGTTATTCCCAGCTGATGTGCCGCACTTATCGACTTTCTTACGAGCAGAAAACATAGAGGAATCCCCTTGGACACTTCTAGATGGTGGCCGTGATGGAGAAGCTAAATCTGCTCTATTACTCCTTTCTGATATTCTTTCGACATCATTAGGTTTTGGAATGTTTGGTCTCACGACCATATCCACTCTACTGTCCGGACTACCACCATATATCTTCTTTTCAAAATGTTCTGGACCATCCCATGAATCAGATCTTACGCTTTGGCTCGTCTTTTGGACCCAGAAGACGAACCTTTTCCTGACTTCTTCTCCAGGGAATTTTTGCTACGTCGATGATCACTAGACTGTTTTCCTTCACCATGAATTTTGTAATCATCGATGATCCAGGGAATTTTTTAATCGTTTCTCTACTTACCAGTTCCAGCCGGCGAAGCAACACTCTTGCAAAGTTGAGATTTTTTTTTTCAAAACCCGAAGCAAATCTCTTCTCAAATTGCTCGCCCATTGAAAGCAAAACAATGAAAGGTAATCGCAATCAATGAAATGAGAGGACGAAAGCACAATAAAACACCAGAAACTGAATGAGATTACAGACAGTGACAACGAATCAATCAATCGCACACACACTTTAGTGATAGTGTTTGTGGACATTTAGGGTTTAAGGAAGAGGTTGAATTTGAAAACCAAACCAAAATTAAAACACGTGACAACAACTCTTATAGGACCTACGCTTCCTAGGAATGAATGCATGGAATTGTGGAGTGTTGAAGGTCTTCCTATGCAAAATGAGTTCGCTTTGGCTCTGGCAGATTCGTCCACTGGGACACTTAAAGATGTTGAACTCCGTTTCACCAAAACGGGAGGGTGTTTTACTTATTCTTGGTACAAGTGGATCTTCAGAAGTAGAACTCTGTTTCAGCCTTTCTTTCTAAGCAAACAGAAAAAGGGAGAGACAATGGAAGTTAAAACCAAATCAAGTTGTGTCACCTTTAGGATCTGGAAAGAGATGGTGTTAAGTAAAACATACAAAGTCGAGTAAATCTTCCTTGTTCACTGCCACACGCAAGTTCGATGGATGGCCTTCTACTGCAGTAACTTCTCGTTATTGCTCCTCCTCCTTATCAGAAGCCTTTGAAGCATTCCTAAGCACTTTAAGCTAAGCAACCAGAAACGGGAAAAATGACAAAGCAAGTTAAGAGATTGATGTGTCAGCTTTGATATTTGATAAGAGTTGATTTAAGTAAAACCTACAAATTCGAGTACTTCTTCCTCGTCCTTGTCCAATGGTTCAGTATGCGTCTCCGCCTTATCAGAAGCATTTGGAACATTCCTGACAAACAACAAAGTTTTTGAGAACAAACGTTAACAAAGAAAAAGCTGATAGTAAAAGCTTCAATTATTATACCTCCATCGTTTAGCCAGTGGTTCAGTATTGATTTCATCCACCAAAGCACCTTCAATTTCAGGAGAAATGTTCCATTCTTTCTTCAGTTCTTGCACGATCAAAATCCTTGACTAAAGAGCGAACACATAAGACGAACATGAGTACAAACTCCGAGAACAGAATCAATGCATAGAAACAAGACTTGAAACCGGTGTTTTACACTGGATATTGTAGGAGTGATCTTGAAATCGTTACCGAGTGATATTGATTCTGTTCTTGCTTCCTGATGCAGAAGATCAAAAGCATCTGACTTTTAAGAATAGAGCAATGATTGAAAAAACAGTTCTTGAAAAATCCCTTCTTGGATCAAGGGATAGTGGTGACCAAGGAGATGTGAAGAGTTACGAACAGGAACTCGAAAAACTCAAGGAGAAATCTTGGCAAAAACCTCGAAGCTATCACAAATAAGACCTTTCTTGCCTTCAATGCCTATCACAAACAAGCTTATTTCGATGTTAATCTTGCCTTCAGTGCAGAACAGATTTTAAATTCTCTCCTGATGAAGAACAGAGTCACCATCAAGTCACTCAGGAACAGAATGAAATCAAAGAAGAAGAAAAGATTCAATACAGTAATCGAGAAAGGTCTTAGTTGTGATAGCTCAGAGGTTTCTGCTGTGAATGCTTGAAAAACAAAGTAGAAAGCTTTCTTCTTGAGTTCTTCGAGCTCTTGTTCGTAACTTTTCGCATCTCCTTGGTCACCACTATCGCTTGAATCGGACTCAGACTCGCTTGATCCAAGAAGAGATTTTTCAAGAACTGTTTTTTCAGTCATTGCTCTCTTCTTAAAAGGCAGATGTTTTTGATCTTCTGCATCAGGAAGCAAGAACAGAATCAAGATCACTCGGTAACGATTTCGAGAAATAAAATAACTCCTAAATCAATCAGTCGTTTCCACCAATGAAAAGCAGAGGATTACGAAACCTTGGAGTCTATAAACCCAAAGATAATCCTACTTGAAAACCCTAGTTACTGGAGATGATTTGATCGACATGTTACAAGAAGTTGAAATTCAATCGAAAAAACTTCATCGGAAGAGACGTACCAGTGGGAGGACTTGGGTTTTGATCTTTTTGATCCGCCATTAGAGAGAGAGAAGCAATAGAACAGAGGAATTGGGAAAGATGAAGATTTTGGTTTAAACGAAAAACCTTAGAACAATCTCCAGAGGTGAGAGAGAATGAGAGGATGAGAGTCAAATAAGAGATTATTGTTATAAAAAGAATGGTATAATTTATCATTTCGATAAATATTAATAAGAACAAAATATTATACCCGGTAAAGAATGAGATATTGATGAAAATAAAATTGAGAGAGAATGAATGATTTGCTATTTCTTCTTGTTGAAGTTATAAATTGTGTGTTCTTACAAATGAAGGAAATGCATCATTTATATAGAAGATGAAAAGCATAAGTTAGTGTTTGGGAGTAGGTAAATGGGCTCCATATAGTGGAATGCATATAGTGAAATGCATTATTATAACACTCCCCCTTGGAGACCAATTTTACTATGTTTCTTGACTCGTGTCTTTTGTTGCCTCGTTAAAAACCTTTCTAGGAAAAACCCATTGGGAAAAACCTTAGAAGGGCAAAAAGAGTGCAACTAGCATGCTCCCCCTCGAGTGATCAAGTTTATAGATTTCGCTGATGGCGCATTCCAATGTCATATATATGCTTCTTGAACACCGAGGTAGGTAGTGATTTCGTGAAGAGATCTGCAGCATTGTCGCATGATCGGACATATCTTACTTCAATGTCTTTATTCTTCTCAAGCTCTTGGGTGTATGAGAAAAACTTTGGAGGGATATGTTTGGTTCTATCACTTTTAATATATCCTTCCTTTGTTTGGGCGACACATGCGGCATTATCTTCATATAATATTGTCGGCTCCATATTTACAAGTAATCCACTGCATGATCGAATGTGTTGATATATTGACCTTAGCCATACACATTCTCTACTTGCTTCATGGAGTGCGATAAGCTCAGCATGATTTGAGGAAGTAGCTACAAGCGTTTGCTTCTGGGAACGCCAGGATATAGCGGTGCCTCCGACCGTGAAAACGTATCCTGTTTGTGATCTCGCTTTGTGCGGATCTGACAAATATCCTGCATCTGCAAAACCAACCATTTGGCTATTTGGATTTTTAGGGTAAAACAATCCTAAATCAATCGTCCCTTGAAGATATCGGAAAATATGTTTAATCCCATTCCAATGTCTTCGTGTAGGGGACGAGCTAAATCTTGCCAAAAGATTAACAGCAAATGATATATCAGGCCGAGTACAATTCGCAAGATACATGAGGGCTCCGATTGCACTTAGGTACGGTACTTCAGGACCAAGTATCTCTTCATTTTCTTCATGTGGTCGAAATAGATCATTTTCGACATTTAGTGATCTAACGACCATGGGGGTACTCAATGGATTTGCCTTATCCATATTAAATCGTTTTAGCACTCTTTTGGTATATGTAGATTGATGTACAAATATACCCTTTTGAGAATGCTCAATTTGTAAACCAAGGCAGTACTTTGTCTGTCCGAGATCTTTCATTTCAAATTCTCCTTTTAAATATTCTGAGGCTTTCTGTATTTCTTCCTGAGTTCCAATTATATTTAGATCATCAACATAGACCGCAATAATCACAAATCCTGATGTTGTTTTCTTGATGAAAACACATGGGCATATTGGATTGTTCACGTATCCTTCTTTTGTTAAATGCTCACTGAGACGATTATACCACATACGTCCAGATTGCTTTAGTCCATATAATGATCTTTGCAATTTGATTGCACATAATTCTTTGGGTTTGGAACTTAATGCTTCTGGCATTTTAAACCCATCAGGGATTCTCATATAGATATCCGTATCTAATGATCCATACAGATAAGCAGTAACAACATCCATGAGACGCATCTCTAGATTTTCGCAAGCGGCTAGACTCATCAGGAATCTAAACGTTATTGCATCCATGACAGGAGAATAGGTTTCCTCATAATCTATCCCAGGTCTTTGAAAAAAACCTTGAGCCACAAGACGAGCTTTATATCTCGTAATCTCATTATCCTCATTTCGTTTCCGAACGAAAACCCATTTATGTCCAACCGGTCTTACATCTACAGGTGTAAGTACAATCGGCCCGAATACACTTCGTTTGTTTAACGAATCAAGTTCGGTTTGAATGGCTTCTTTCCATTTTCTCCAGTCATCCCTCTTTTTACATTCATATACGGACTGAGGTTCTGGATCTTCGTTTTCTTCATTTATCTCTTTTGACACAAGATATGAGAAAACGTCATCCACAATAACCATCTCATTTCGATTCCAAACTTTTCCATTATGAATATAGTTGATAGAGGTCTCATGGTTTTCTTTAGGTTCATGATGTTCCACATCTTCATTCGTTTCTTGATGTGATTCTTCCAAAGTATTTTCAGCTACTCTGGGAACATCAACCTTTTCAATTTCCCTTTTCTTCCTAGGGTTTTTATCTTTAGAACCAACAGGTCTTCCACGCTTCAGGCGTGTCCTAGACTCTCGTGTATCATCTGCTCTTCCAGATTCTGTAGGAATCTCAATTCGAGCAGGAACATTTGCAGCTGGAATGTGTGACTTAGTTACTATCTTAGTATCTGCAAAAGCATCTGGTAACTGATTCGCTATACTCTGCAAATGCATAATTCGTCGAACTTCCAGTTCAGACTGTTTCGTAGGAGGATCGAGATGTAATAAAGATGGCACACTCCACCTTATATCTTTTCCTACTTGTTTGTTTCCTCCCCCTAGAACTGGGAATTCTTTTTCATCAAAATGGCAGTCGGCAAACCGTGCCGTAAAGACATCACCAGTTTGAGGTTCTAAGTATCTTATAATAGATGGTGAATCATAGCCAACATATATCCCTAACCTTCTTTGTGGTCCCATCTTTGTACGTTGTGGGGGTGCTACAGGCACATACACCGCACAACCAAAAACCCTTAGATGAGAAATATTTGGTTCATGACCAAATACTAGTTGTAATGGGGAATACTTATGATATGCACTTGGTCTTACTCGGATAAGTGCTGCAGCATGTAAAATTGCATGCCCCCATACACTAGGTGGGAGTTTTGATCTCATGATCAACGGTCTTGCAATTAATTGCAGACGTTTAATTAATGATTCAGCCAAACCATTTTGTGTATGAACATGGGCTACAGGATGTTCAACTTCTATTCCCGTTACCATACAATAATCATTGAAGGCTTGGGATGTGAATTCACCAGCGTTGTCTAGTCTAACTCTTTTAATTGGATAATCAGAAAACTGAGCCTTTAGTTTGATTATCTGAGTTAGAAATCTCGCAAATGCCATATTTCGAGATGATAATAGACAAACATGTGACCATCTGCTGGATGCATCAATTAACACCATAAAATAGTGGAATGGTCCACATGATGGATGTATTGGTCCACATATATCGCCTTGAATCCGTTCAAGAAATTTTGGTGATTCTTTATCAACCTTTGTTGGAGATGGCCTCATGATCAATTTTCCAAGAGAACATGCAACACATGTCTTTCCATTCCCCTGATATACCTCCTGGGTTTTCAGTGGGTGACCATGTGAATTCTCTATGATCTTTCGCATCATTGAAATGCCTGGATGACCAAGGCGATCATGCCATAATGTGAAATCTTCTGGATTTCTTTTAACCACTAGATGTGATTCGATTGCATTTATATGAGTATAATGCAGTCCTGAAAGAAGTTTTGGAATTTTTTCCAATATAAGCCTTTTTCCAGATTTATCGGAAGTTACATACATATACTTTTTTCCATTTTCAGTCGCAGACTGAGTATCATATCCTTGAAGGTATATGTCTTTGAAACTCAACAAATTCCTTTTAGAATTCGGAGAAAATAAGGCATTTCTTATGGAAAACTTTGTTCCATTTGGCAACATAAAGTTGGCTTTACCAGTTCCTTCAATCAAGTCTGCAGGACCTGATATTGTATTCACAACGATTTTCGTTGGTTTTAAATCAGTGAAATATTTTCTATGTCTCAGAATAGTGTGCGTTGTTCCACTATCTGGTATACATATTTCTCTAATATTTCCTTTAAATATCATTCCGTTTGTTTTGCTTTCCATTTCCTGTGATCAAGATAGACACCGATAAAAGAAGAATAAATTTTATTCATTAAAAGAAAAAGAAAAAAAAAAAACACACTATAATTATATATTAAATTGTTGTTTGAAAACAACATTATTTTTCTAATAACGAAAAAACATAATATTATATAAGACAGAGGCAAAGACTATTCAGTAGTCTTATTACAAGCTTTTATACATCCGCAATGTCAGTCATTTGGGTATCATCATCCTCAAAATCTGAGGCGTTGAGATGTGTATCACCTTCAGGGTGTTCCATCAGGTTCACTTCCTTTCCTTTACCGTTGACTGATTCTTGGTACAATTTACAAAGGTGCAAAGGAGTACGACACACTTTGGACCAATGGCCTTTACATCCGCATCTGTAACAAACACCTTCACGCTTCTGGGTGAAATTGTCTTTCTTTTCTTTCCCTTTGAGATTTTGTTCAGACCGGACCCATTTAAATGACCGTCCTTTTGGATTATAATTTCTCCCACGGCCACGATTAAATCGACCACCACGACCCCGGTTGGTTTGATTTCCTCTCCCCGGATACCTCACATCCGTTTGTCCACGATTTTTTCCATCCATTGCGTTCACTTCAGGGACAGCAATTGTTCCTACAGGTCGAGCGTTATGGTTTTTGATGAGAAGCTCATTATTCTTCTCAGCCAACATTAGAGCCACAATCAACTCAGAAAACCTCTTGTATTTACAGTTCCTGTATTGTTCAGCAAGAACAAAATGTTCCTTATGGAATGTTAGGTAAGTTTTCTCGAGCATTTCCTCTTCGCTCACATTCTTACCACAATATTCCAATCGGGACACAATTCTTAACATGGCGGAATTATAATTATCCACCTTGTCAAAATCAAGGAACCTTAAATTTGCCCACTCATCAAGAGCATGTGGGAGAGTTATTGCCCTTTGGTTGTCAAACCTTTCTTTAAGAGCTTTCTACAGCTCTACAGGGTCTTTTGTATTCGCATAATCATGCGTTAGATTTTCATCTAGATGTTTTCTCAGAAAAATTACCGCCCTTGCCTTTGCAGGGGCAGTCGATTCTTTTTCTTCTTTAATAGTATCTAATAGAGACTGAGAATCCAGATAAAGTTCAGCATCAGTGGACCATGCTATGTAATTTTCACCAGTGACTCTGAGAGCTGGGATCTTAAGCTTTTCGATGTTTGCCATTTGTTTCTAAAAAAATAAAATCGAAAATATTATTATTAGAAATATAACATGATTTTAGAAACCATATACATTAATTAAAATCGCAATTACAAAGAACATTAAAGCATAAACAAGTAAACCGATATTCATGATAAACTCTTCGCGAGTAAATTCTCCGGCGAAGAGACCATAAATCACGGTAAGAAATACACCGATAATAAAAATCAAAAACAAACGAAACATTTTTCTTACAAAATGAGAACTAAAAATATTTTTTGTGAAATTGTTTGGAAGAAGATGAAATGTTTGAGTGATTTTGAAAGAGTGAAATATGAGTGTATTTATAGATGAAAAATACTATTCATAGCCGTTATATAGCCGTTTTAAAGTGAAAAAATTTTAAAAATTATTTTGAAATATTTTCTTTGTGACCGTTAAAATCGGATGAGAAAGAAAAATTATTCTGAAAATATTTGATAATCAATCAGATAAATTTACCAGTTCAAATATTAATTTTAGAAAAAAACTGGTTGAATATTATATATACTAGACATAAAATTAACATAGAAGTAATAACAAGGTTATGGTGAAAAAGTCATCCAAGAGAGAATACTAAATAAATAATTAAAGCAATAGATAAATTTTCAGGGTGGTTGAACCGATCATAAATAATTAAAACAGTAAATAAATAAATTATGGTGTGTAAAACAACCATAAGAATAAATAAATAATCAGGCGGTAAACCGACCATAAATAATTAAAGCAGTAAATAAATAAATTATGGTGTGTAGAACAACCATAATAATAAATAAATAATCAGGCGGTAAACCGACCATAAATAATTAAAGCAGTAAATAAATAAATTATGGTGTGTAGAACAACCATAATAATAAATAAATAATCAGGCGGTAAACCGACCATAAATAATTAAAGCAATAAATAAATAAATTATGGTGTGTGAAACAACCACATAGAATTATTATGGAGGCGGTAGTCCGCACACCAAATGGTACAATAAGTATGCGTATGAAAATTGATCTTTTTAGAATGATCGTGCTGATAACGTGTTATAAAAAAAATGGTATAATTTATCATTTCGATAAATATTAATAAGAACAAAATATTATACCCGGTAAAGAATGAGATATTGATGAAAATAAAATTGAGAGAGAATGAATGATTTGCTATTTCTTCTTGTTGAAGTTATAAATTGTGTGTTCTTACAAATGAAGGAAATGCATCATTTATATAGAAGATGAAAAGCATAAGTTAGTGTTTGGGAGTAGGTAAATGGGCTCCATATAGTGGAATGCATATAGTGAAATGCATTATTATAACAATTATATATTTAATGGCACTTTCTTTCTTTTTTTTTTTCTTTTTTTTTTTTAGAAAACCACTTTTTTTTTTCATTCAAATAAAAACCTTTTACATTAAGGTAATTAACGGTACTGTTACTTAATTTAGTCATTCGCACACAAACAAAGAGTCTCATTTTTAGGAGATTTTTTTTTTTTTTGGGTTAATCAATAGGAACATTAATTAAAAAGTAAAAAAAATTAATTAGTGGTAAAAAATCGACGCACATAACTTATTCACTGAGTAGATGATTTCAGTGGTATGACGTAACCACATTTATGGTTAAAACTTAAAATTTATAAATAATGTTCTATCCATATTTTTCAATTTTGGTTTTGTAATATTTTTAAATTTTTAATTCATGAATAATAGTTTTTATATTAAGAACATATATAAAAACGATATAGTATGGTTTAGTTTGTGTTCAAATTTTAATCAAATATATATTTTAAACTCAAATAAAATTTGATTTTGTATATATTTAAAAAAAAAGATTATGTTCAATATCAAATTTAGTTTTTGAGACTAAATATATTTATTTTATTAAAATGATCTTATTGATCTTGATCGACTGAATATCTTATTGAATGTCTTATTGAATTTGACTCTCAATCGATTGAATATCTTATTGAATCTCAATCGATTGGTTTTGGTGATGATTATAGATTGAAAATCTCAATCTGAGTTTTTTTTTTTTTTTCCTGGTTTCGTTTTGGGCTTATTGTTGAAATTTGCATGTTAAATGATCTTTAAAGTCTTCCTCTTTACAGTTTCTGATGAATTTTGAGTGATATATTGAGACTTTTCACATAATGATTAGATAAAAGTTGAAACTTTTCTCTGTGTCAATTTCCTTGTTTTGTGTTTGTGGTCAATTTTTTTGGGTTTAGTTTCAGTTTTACATGTCTAAGCTAGACATGGTTCCTTGAATCAAGCTCCTTTTAATGATTCCTCTGTGTTCTTGTAGGGATTTTTAAGGAGAAGGCAAAATGAGATTGGTCAAGTGTTGGTTTTGCTCTTCCACAATATATCCTGGACATGGTATTCAGTTTGTCCGCAACGATGCAAAGGTACTTAATTATATATGGCTTAAATCTTGAATTGACTTGAGAATCACATTAGTTTTGCCTATTAACCCTTGTCTTCTTAAACGTTATTGAGAAGAATTTGTAAACGATTTTACTAGAATTGGTATGAATTTGTAAACGATTTCACTAGAATTGGTGTTGGTGAAGTTGATTACGGAAGCGAATTATGACTATTATCTTTTCTGAGAAAAAAGAACATATTGACAATCATCGAATCTTTGTTTGGCATAGTCTTGACTTTCTGGAATGGTATTGTATTGCAGGTGACCTTCCCGTTGTGATATCATGTGCTAGTCTTGCTCTAGCAGATGTCGGGGTTATGATGTATGACCTTATCACAACTGTTTCAGTGGTATGTGTATGTTACAACAATTACTCTGTGTTATCTCTTAAGTTTATTAGCATTAGGTGAATAAAGTAGCAACACATACATTGAAATTAACAGGAGCACAATAGATTTGAGACATAGATATAAACCATATAAACCTCTAGTTGGCTATTGATTCTTTACTTTGAAACACTGACTGATAAATTATTCATATAAATCTCTAGTTGGCAAATGTGGTTTTCCAGTTTTTGTTGTGATGATGTTGATGGATGGTGTGCTCGTAAACTCAACCAAGGGGCTCTTATGATTGACCCCCATCTTTTTCTTTTTAGCTTCAACCAACTCATTATTGTTTATAAGATCCTGACATTGATTAAGATCGGGACTTTCATGTTGCTACTTTTGAGTTTCAATGTAGTAGGGTATTGTAGATGAAAAATATTTTTCAGAGCTACTTGTTGAGCAGAAGAGTTCACAGGTATATATATACACAGAGGCCTTGGCATGCAAATACGCGAGGGAGGTAAAAAAAATTCTTCTTTTAGCTGCATGGAACACACAAACTCATGTAGTGTAACCCCAAAATGTGCCCTTTTGCAGGAAATGTGAGTGACATTGCGTTTTCAAACATAAACATTAGTACAAGATACTATGATCCATCATGGTGGGGAAGAGCTGAACCAGTCTATATAACAACTTGCCCGCATGACTCATCTGCAAAGGAAGGCTCAATCTCGATTCAAGGTACCGCGTTGGTGCTGGATGAAATAATTAACCATGTCCAGTCTTTACAACGTCAAGTGGAGGTGAGACTTTCCGTGGTCCAATCTTTTGTTACTAATACCTATATTTTACAATAAGCCTTAAAAGGCACATCCAAAAGGTCAACTCAAAAAACAGATGGAAAAATGAATAGAATTGTGTGCCACACAATCTTATGTTAATGTGACTTTGTGTTTCCACAGATGCTATCAATGAGACTTGCTGCGGTAAATCCAAGAATCAACTTCAACCTCGACAACATATTAGCTTCCGAAGTAAGTACCTTAATCTCAAAGTCCTTCTAAAACTCTTGTACAGAAAAGAAAAAAAAACCATTCCATGTGTGTCTCATGTAAGTTAACCATAGTGAAACAATACCTTCTTTGAGTAGCTTTTAGTTTGTATCACGAAAAGAGGAACTTTTGGGTATTTATTGATACAAACATTAATTTAGACCATTTTAGAGTAAGGCGTAGGAAGATCAACGTCTAGTCTTATGAAGAAAACTCAGGGAAATTAAATACACAACACACACCGTGCAAATCCACCACAGTACACAATGAGCTTAGTGGGTAAAAAAAACTCGGACCACCTTTGTTCTGTAAAACCTTCCTGTGTCTTCTGTGACTTATGTCGGATATGTAATTGATGAGTTTCTATGAACATTATTTTCAAAAAAGAAGTTTGATTTATCCCTCAATAATTTATGTGGGTCTCTTTCAACATCTTGTTATATCAAAGTTTTTTTTCATTTCACAATGCGAAACTTTTCATCAATATTGCTTTTCATCAAAAATCTTTTGGAACAAAGTAAATAAATGCACTCTCTTTCTTCCTTACAGAATAAAAATAATAATTTATATTTTATAAAAATCAAATCAAATCAAATCAAATTAGTATATATAAATATATATAAAATTTTAAAAAAACTTGAATTTATTATGCTTCATAATTTTTAAACGTATATTACAATCCGTAAAAACAAATTTAATAATTATTTAATGTTTGAGACTCACTAACTTTTTCTTAATATACCTATGTCATTTGTTTTTTAAAATTGATGCAAAATAAAAAAATCAAATTACTTCACATAAATATACAAGATTTTATATTAAAAAAACACTACTATATTATGTTTCATAAACATGTTTGCTCTGACAACGTCATCTTCTTTTGTTCTTCTCATAGGGATCGTTCCTTCAGAACATGTCTCTCCTTCCATAACTGGAGGTTCTTTCCAAAAATTAAAGTTACACAAATTAATTAGTGTATGTGATTAACGGGGCTAATGACTGTGTAAATATGAAGATTAACATATGCATGTGTACCAGTGGCTTTTGTCCTTTTAATCTTGGATGATCAAATGCTGGTTGGTGATGTAACAAAATACAGTCTATTATGTCAACATCAGAGCTGTGCAACAACAATAATAAGGGGACCATTATAATAAGAAATCTGAGGAAGAAGAAGAAGTATAATGTCCTGGAAAAAGAGGACAAAGAATCAACCATCCAGGATCAAACCAAGGACAATGTATATATATACTTGAGCCTGTGAACTTATCTGCTCAGCTCAACAAACAGCTCTGAAAAATATTGTTCATCTAGAATACCCTACTACATTGAAACTCAAAAGTAGCAACATGAATGTAGCACCTTCAATTTCAGGAAATATATTCCATTCCACCAGAACAGAGTCATCATCAAGACACTCACGAACATAACGAAATCAAAGAAGAAGAAAAGATTCAATAGAGTAATTGATTTAGGAGTTATTTTATTTCTTGAAATAAAACCTTTTCTCGATTACTCTATTGAATCTTTTCTTCTTTTTTTATTTCATTATGTTCGTGAGTGTCTTGATGGTGACTCTGTTCTGGTGGAATGGAACATTTCTCCTGAAATTGAAGGTGCTACATACATGTTGCTACTTTTGAGTTTCAATGTAGTAGGGTATTGTAGATGAACAATATTTTTCAGAGCTGCTTGTTGAGCAGATGAGTTCACATGCTCAGGTATATATATACACGGTCCTTGGTTTGATCCTGGATGGTTGATTATTTGTCCTCTTTTCCCAGACCACTCTACTTCTTCAGATTTCTTATTATAATGGTCCTCTTATTGTTGTTGCAGAGCTCTGATGGTGACATCATAGACTGTGTTTTATTACATCACCAACCAGCATTTGATCATCCAAGATTAAGAGGACAAAAGCCACTCGTACACACATGCATATGTTAATCTTCATATTTACACAGTCATTAGCCTCATTAATCACATACACTAATTAATTTGTGTAACTTTAATTTTTGGAAAGAACCTCCAGAGAGACCAAGAGGGTATAGTAAAAGGAGAGGATTGAGATCAAAGAGCTTCCAGTTATGGAAGGAGAGACATGTTTTGAAGGAACGAACCCTATGAGAAGAACAAAAGAAGATGACATTCTCAGAGCAAACATGTTTATGAAACATAATATATTAGTGTTTTTTTATTATAAAATCTTGTATATTTATGTGAAGTAATTTGATTTTTTTCATTTTGCACCTATTTAAAAAAATAAATGACATAGATATATTAAGAAAAAGTTAGTGAGTCTCAAACATTAAATTATTTTAGCGGATTGTAATATACGTTTAAAAATTATGAAGCATAATAAATTCCAGCTTATAAAATTTTGTATATTTATATATACTAATTTTATTTTCTTTTATTTTATTTTTATAAAAAAAAATATTTTATTTTTATACAAAATTTAAAAAATTCTTAATTAGTCTTAAAGATTAAATTATTATTAGATTATGTTAATGATACCCACATAGTATAATGATGCTCTTATAACATTTCCATTGGAGGTTTCTTAATAAGTCACACGATAAAAATGATAAAAAGTAGAAAAGAGGATGAAATGAATCTTTCATCTGAGAGTGTTCAAATAATGTGAGAGACTCACGTGACTATATATAATCGGCTCAATTGTATTTATAATTAAAAATTTATTATTTAACTAAACTATATTGAAAATATAAGTATACTTTTATGGATATATACTTTTATGGATATCTCACCAATTGAGATGGTTTTAGCTTTTTCACTAAAACCCAACAAAATGAATGAAACACATAAAATCTACTTTTTTTTTTTTAATCGTTTGGATTTATTATTATACGATTACAAACTATGAGAACTGTTACATCGACAATTCTACAACGAACAAGTTTTCCGTCTTGATACACGTCAAACGATTATATCTTGGCCTACGCTGAAGATCTTCTGCAAACCTGCCTATATTAATCTGCATCAATATTAATAAATCGCATTTTTTGAATTTCGAACTCTAGATCTCCTGGTGTAGAAGCATTAGTGAACCTTTAACCGAACTATTGGGCCAAAAAGGCTTCCACATATTTGAATCATTTAATATTTGAATTTTTGTCCATTTTCAGTATTATAATCGGTCGTCTATAAACTTTTTAAACTAAAAGGAGTCGCATGTACCGTAATGTTTATATAAATATAATGAAATACTAGTTTGCATTTGCAGTATGACTTAAATACTTAAGCAATGTGTAAGTTGCGTCAAATTCTCTATGAAGAGCTGCTCCCCTTTGGAAGATTTCATCAGGAATTAGGATCCTAGGGGTACCATTGGGAGAGAACGAGGAGGAGCCAACCTTTTTAGCTTTCTTCATTCTGACTGCCCAAGTAACCTCTGAAGTGTTCAGGTTAGGGGAAGTGAATGGAATCTTGTTGATAGGTGGAGTGGTGTAGAGAGGTTTTGTCGCTGAGATTAGGATAAGTTAAAAGATTGCAGCAAAAAGTTACCTGCCAAATATGGCTGGTTATCAGAATCAACTTGAGGACTGCTCCTCATCGAAGGAGCGGGTAAGATTCCACCATCAGTGAGAGGGTTTGGAGCTTGTAAATCAGCAACAAGCAGGATAACCAAAACACAAAACAAAAAGAAAACACCAAGACAAGGTAGTAACTGACTATTATCACATTCAACTAGAATATGATAATTTGTAACATTCATTCGATTATTAGAAGAATTAATTAGTATTACACTAAAATAACACAAGGGTAGTCAGTGAATATATAATTTAAAATATTATTTAATCAATATATACATACAAAGTTATATAATGACGTTAAAATAAGATGTTTAATTCATTGGAAAAAAACAATGGTAAAATCTTCAATTAAAGTTATCGAATAAGTCAATTAGGTATTATTGTTTTCCTAATCCATATCTATATGTTTTGCTCTTGTTAAAAAAAAATATATATTTACTATAATGAATATACTTGTGTGAAGCAATTTTTCTTTCTATATATTATTAGTAAAATAACAAAGAGATTAAAAATTTCTCATATTCTACGCGTCATGAGCATATATTATGAATTCAACATTATGGAAATCTGGTAAAAATAAGAAATAACCAAATACCAGTTTTTGTCTCTCTGAATCAAATGACTGATACCTTTCTTAACACGGATCTTCTAATTCTTATATATTTATAATTATATATAGAGAGAGAAGCTTATAAGATATATATATGCACATTCATGATCTAATGTTTTCCCAACTTACAGCTCTGCTTTGACCTGATTTGGGTGCAAATTTGCAGAACCCACCATTACATTTTCAGAAACTCCCATCAAATTGTTGTGCTCATTGCCATGAGCGTGATTCTCTTCACTTCCCCATACCGGCTGGTTCAAGCCATCGAAAGGCCATTGTTGCGGTGGTGGTGGTGGTTGCAGTTGCCGGTGATGGTAGGTCTGTTCAGTCTCGATCACTTGATGTGGCCAAGCAAGCTGCATTGGTGTTCCGTTGAAGCTCCCATCCATTAAAGAACCGTTCTGCGACGAACCAAAACCGGAAAAGATATAAGCTCAGGGATCATTCATAGAGATCTTGATCAAGTCAAAGAAGTCAAAATGTTGTTGATGTGTTATTATTATCCTAAAAAGAACCAAGGTTTAATGAGAATGGACCCTGGCCTATTTAATGGTATGTACAAAGCTGTAAGGAAGAAAGAGAGCATTTATTTACTCTGTTCCAAAAGATTTTTGATGAAAAGTTTCGCATTGTGAAATGAAAAAAACTTTGAAACAAGATGTTGAGAGAGACCCACATAAATTATTGAGGGATGAATCAAACTTTTTTTTTGAAAAAAATGATCATAGAATCTCATCAATTACATATCCGACATAAGTCACAGAAGATGCAGAAAGGTTTAACAGAACAAAGGTGGTCCGAGTTTTTGACCCACTAAGCTCTTTGTGTACTGTGGTGGATTTGCACGGTGTGTGTTGTGAGTGTTGTGTATTTGATTTCCCTGAGTTTTCTTCATAAGACTAGACGTTGATCTTCCTACGCCTTACTCTAAAATGGTCTAAATTAATGTTTGTATCAATAAATACCCAAAAGCTTCTCTTTTCGTGATACAAACTTAAAGCTACTCAAAGAAGGTATAATTTCCCTATGGATTTACTTAAATGAGAAACACATGGAATGGTTTTATTTCTATACAAGAGTTTTAGAAGGACTATGAGATTAAGGTACTTACTTCGGAAGCTAATATGTTGTCGAGATTGAAGTCGATTCTTGGATTTACCGCAGCAAGTCTCATTGATAGCATCTGTGGAAACACAAAGTCACATTAACATAAGATTGTGTGGCACACAATTCTATTCATTTTTCCATCTGTTTTTTGAGTTGACCTTTTGGATGTGCCTTTTAAAGCTTATTGTACAATATAGGTATTAGTAACAAAAAATTGGACCACGGAAAGTCTCACCTCCACTTGACGTTGTAAAGACTGGACATGGTTAATTATTTCATCCAGCACCAACGCGGTACCTTGAATCTGCAGATCAAAGACTTTCTGGTAAGCTTAGGATTCAAATTAGGTACACACCAACAAGAGTTCCTTTGAAACAAGATTATTCGAATACACCAAGATTCCAAAATACACAGTGAAAGTAGCAGAAAAGAGCAATGACCCTTTAATCTAAAGCTAGATATAAATGGCATCTACAATCACAATGAAATTTTTTAACAAGGTTTCAAAAGTAATCAGTGTACTCTTAGTGGTTCATGGAACAATCAATCAAATCCTCACAGCTCATCAAACTTGTTTTACAAACAATCATCTTTCATATCATCTCACCAATAATTGCTGCTAACTTCTAACATCAAAAGATGATTAAATTAGTTGTCTGGGAGTGTCACATCATGTTTCCAACTAATTAGGTATGTGGGACTCAAAGCCAATACCAATTCTTGTAAAAAAGGATACTTTGCTTTTAATCGTCCTTCTAAGAGTGTCATTGTCTTTTTTTTCCTTGATAGATACCGAACTTGTTAGAGACGATACTACCCTCTTCCTCACCTTGCTTAGAAAGTTTGCAACTTTTTTTCCAACTTATCATCATCAAAAGATATGGACCCCAAAACCACACTTTGATCTTGATCTTTCCACCAAAATCTGTCCCCTAAACCCAAAACCTTAATGGCACATTACAGCTAGCATCCCCACTTCCTAAAGTCATTATCGTCACTTACAGACTAATCCCTCAAGCTCAACAATGACAACACACTTTGAGAAGAGGAAAAAAGAATTCGATAAAAAAAAAAGCTATGTCCAATCACTTCCGTGTGACTAAGTTAACCTTAAAGCTAAGTGTACCCGTGAGAAGATATATCTCTCCCCACAATAAAGCTAAGATCTTTAAAGCATTACACACCAGAAATCACTTTTCTTCATTAAGAAAGCAATTAAGCAAAAAATCCACTTTTTGTTTAAGGATTAAGACCCTTAAACAAAAACAAGATGAGCAAAATTAATATCAATTAAATAAATATTTCTGTCGTTAAGCACAAATGAAGACCTAATGATTGAATTAGCATATAATTCATTACTACACACGTCAATATCTCAAGAGACAAACCTTATCACAGCCTGGGACCAGTTCTTGTAATAGCTTCATTCGTGCGTTTATCTTCTCTCTTCTTGCCTATAATCCATAATTAGGCGATAGATTAGTGATTAATCAAGTGATTAAGACCAAAAAATCCAAGTGTGAGATGCAAAGTTTTACTCTTTCTGCTAAGCTATGGCTATCTGTTGCTTGACCACGACGAGCTCTAACATGAACATAAGGTAGCTTCTCGTTTTCTTCTGAGCTTTTGTTCTTCTTCGTCGTCGAGCTTTTAACCTATAAATTTTAGGGATTTCTTGATTAGGCAATCTAATGAAACGAAGAATCGAATGTTCAAAACCCCCCAAAATTTGTCTCACCTTCTTCTCGAATTCTTTCCTCTTCCCAGATCGATTGTTCTGACTAGGGCACGGGCTATGATTCTCCATAGCTGAATCGGTGGTCTCTGCAGGCTCAGTCTTGACTCTATCCAGATTTGCGCTGGAGTTTGAAGGTACAGAGCTCGTCGGAGTTTCACCGGAGACATTTCCGTTTTGTTGTTGCTCAGTGGCAATCACCGAGAAACGAGCTGCTCTTTCCATGAGGACTGAATTACAAGGAAAAGTCAATGCCCCGCCAAATGAGTGAAGCGGTGGTGGAGCAATATCTCCACCGATTCCGGCGACGGTAGCTTGAGAAGACGATGAATCAGTGAAATGAAGAAGCTCCACCGCTTGAGTAGCCGGAAGCTCAAGCAACGCCGTGAAGGAACCGGCGTTTTCCGGAGGTAGAGTCGTCGTCACTAGTTGTCGAAATTCGTCGCCGATATGAAGCGATTCAAGCCCTATAGCTTCCCGGCACGGTCCAATACCGCCGGATCTAGCTCCAAATCCTCCAGTCAGATCCATAAACGGAAAAATCTCACGCCAATCAGCAGCAACACACTCGATTCAACGTTTTTGAGTTCTCAAATCGAATCTCACAATCTGAAACAAAAAACCCACCAAAGAAACCTCCAAAGAGAGACTTGAGTAGAAGAAAATTTTGACTTTTTCCCGAAGAAGAAGGAGCATCAATGGCGGTCAAAGAATCAGAAATCCTCTCTCTCTCTCTCTCTCTTAGACAGAACTTCCAGAAGAAGGTATAGTTCCTTTGTTAAGAAAACTCTCTTTCTCTTTCTGTGAGAGAGAAAAAAGCTTTACTCCATAGCCATTTGGAGTAGGACGAAAGCAACGTTAGCTATGGAGTGCGTCTGTTAAATAAAGAGGCACTCTTTAAGAGAGAGAGAGACCAATTTTGGTTAATTGTACGGTACGGGTTTTTTGAAAACGGTACTCTTTTATTTTATTTTTGCTGGATCCTAATAGATATTAGTTGGGCCTTTTGGGCCTTAATTAATAATTTTTTAATCCATGATTTGTTATATCTAAAAACAGTGATTAGTGTATTGTACAGTTTATTATTTATTTTATACAGTAAATGATTTTATTGGGAGTACCAAATAACGGCACATATTTAATCTAATTGGTAGATTTGATTTATTCTTCCGCAGGACCAGCCTCTGCTGTCTTCTGAACTCCTTTTTCTGATTTTTTTCGATAAAATAAGTTGAAAGAAATAAATATAAATCAATAATGCTTCTTATATTATTATTATTATCAGTAGACTAGTTAATGCCATAAATGGGGTTATATATCAGCTTCTGACTTTTCACGTACTTCGATTTCGGTGTGAATAAAAAAACGTCAAACAGTTT
This sequence comes from Arabis hirsuta, assembly GCA_964056655.1. NCBI lineage: Eukaryota > Viridiplantae > Streptophyta > Magnoliopsida > Brassicales > Brassicaceae > Arabis > Arabis hirsuta. The sequence goes on along the minus strand of OZ053308.1, from coordinate 2,968,131 downwards.
TGTTGACTTCGTTAAATCGATAAATAATCTAACCATAATAAGTTCAACTGCTTTTTTAGCTGCATAGTAACCACCAATACAGTCAATGCTTCCTACCATCCCGGGAAATCCCCGTAACTCTCCAATATATAGTAAGCGTTGGACATCCTCAGGTGTAGCCTTTCTCAGGTACTCATCTCCAAACAAATGGATAACTCCATCGACAAAATATTCTAAACATTGGTTAGCAGTTGTTTCACCGACCCGAAGGTATTCATCGACCGCATCAGCTGCAATACCATATGCCATCATTCGAATTGCGGCACTACATTTTTGTAGGGCAGAGAGGCTGAATCTTCCGGTAGCATCTTGTCTTTGTTGAAAGAATGGTACTTCATTGGAGAGTCTTTGAACAATATTCATGAACAATGACTTATTCATTCTAAATCGTCGCCGAAATTTACCATCAAGGTAAACTGGCTCGTCACAGAAGTAATCCTTCCATAATCGCATATGGCCTTCCTCGCGTTCTCTTTCAATATATACTCGTTTTTTCCTTTCTTTTTTGGCCGCTTGACGTTGACTATGAGCATCGAGGCAGTTTTGGAAGCCTGTTTCAAAAGCTTGGTTGAAAATTTCATCTATACGATCCGATGACATGTTTTATTCCCTTGTAAAAAGAGACTTTTGAGAATTGTTATAAGTGAAGAAGACTTTTAAAGGAAGAAGATTTTAAAGAACAAAATTTGAAAGAAATGTTGAGAATTTTAATCTCAAAGACTTTTGTGGGTGCTCCTATATAGCCGGTCACTACTAGTAAGAGAATTGAGAATAGTAAACAAAGAAGGAGAATTTGATGAATTGTAAAGGAAGAAGGATGCTCTTATATAGCCGAACACTACTACACTTGTGTCATTACAAGACTTGTGACACAAACAAACAAAGAAACCAACACTTGTGAAACTAAAATACAACACTTGTGACACAAAAAACAGCAACCAAGACTTGTAACACAAAGAACAGCAACCAACATGACTGACACAAAAACAGAGCCTTGTGACACTAAAAGACAGAGACATTTCCTTGCAAAACAGAGACTTGTGACTCTTGTGACACTTGTCACTCTACTCCTTCCTTCTCCTCTTCATTCACCAACCGCATAAGCTGCACAATCAAACCAGAGAACAAAGTCAAACAAAAATAATAATGAAATCCAAAACCAGAGAACAAAGTCAGAAAAAATAATTTAACACAAACTGACCTTGGACTAAATCAAAAATATTTCATTGATTAACTTGTTTTTTAGTGTCACTTCAATTTCAGTTAATGGTTCAGTTTTGGCTAAGAGACTTTCTAGCATTTTTTTATCCGAAAGTTTGGCCTTCATAGCAAACTCTTTCTCCTTCATAGCAAAATCTTTCTCCTTTATGATCCACATCTCTTGAAGCTCCTTGAGACTACCTTCTACTGATTCTTCAGCCGTAGGTTTAACTTTCTTCTTCCCTTTCCCCTTGGCAGCCTTCACACCCATTGGCCTTTGCATTGTTTCCTCTTCCTCTAAACAGATAGTGTTAGCGGTGGAGTTGGAGGAGAAAGCAGAAGACTCATTCAGCTTACTTTTTTTGGGGATTGGTTTAGTTTTAGAAGGGGTTTTACACCACTTCTCCTCCTTTCTAAGAACCCTCCACACATGCTCCAAGCCAAACTTGACAGCCTTCTTACCCTGGTCTTGCAAATAGAGCTTGTGAGCAAGCTCGAGTACATCATCTTCATTCTGTCCACTGCTTTTTTGCCTTGTTGCACACTCATAGCACCCAGCAAACTTCTGGACTTGTTCATTCATTTTTGACCACTTCTGCTTACAAGTGTTGCTCTCCCGGATACTCAACTTGGCAACAGATGGAGTTGATGCATAATATTCAGCAACTCTAGTCCAGAATGTCCCTGATCTCTGCTGATTGCCCACAATAACATCTTTGCTTGTGTTCAACCAAGCAGAGACAAGGACAGTCTCTTGTAGAACAGTCCATCTGTTTTTAGTGGCTGTCTGTGGAATGGGATTTGTGGGTGTAGGCTGTGTTAGGGTTTCGGAGAAACTGATCTCTTGTTGGCTGTGCAAGAGATCAAGAAAGGAGGAGGATGAACTAAATGGAATGGAAGTATCCATTTACTTAGCTACAAAGAAAATGTTTTGCAAGGAAATGTGTGTGGATTATGTGTTTGGTTTGGACGTGTTTATAAGCAAACTTAATGTTCACACACTTAATGTTCAACCCACTTAATCTGTCTCCATCACAGACAGTTGAACTAAGTTGTAGTTAAGTTTTTGAATTTTTTTAAAGTTTTTACTTGACACAAAAATCTGTTTCTACTTTCTTATTAATTAACATTTAACTTAATGTTCACACACTTAATGTTCAACCCCCCTAATCTGTCTCCATCACAGACAGTAGCTTACTTTTCAGTTAAGTCTGTCTTTAACTCAACCCAGCTAACAACAATACATAGACAGTTTAGACAGTTGATTACCTTCATGAATTTGTGGTCAATAGGAAGCAACAGTCATTCATCCCTAGCTAATGCCCTTGCAGTCCAATGTTTTCCTCCAAGCAAGCAACAAAACAGAAAGAGAATCAGTAGATGCACAAGAAAAGAAATCAAACACACAACCAATCAACATATGCAGAGCATACAAACATGAAAAGATCCAACGCGTGATTCACATGTCTGTTTTTACAAGGACAGTGAATCAATGTGGTGTATGTCACAACATTAGGTCTATATCCCATTTCCAAAATCTGATCAAACAAAGCTATCGCATCATCAATCCTATTCCTAATGCAGAATCCATTAAGCAGAGAAGTAAGCGTGACTATATCAGGCTCAAAACCAAGCTTCATAATCTTCCCAAGAAAAGACAAAGCAATTAAACATTTGAGGAGTAGTTTAGGTTCCACTTAATTAACTGAACTAATCTCAAACCATGAAAAAATGGGATACAAATTAGCAAGTTCAAAACAAAGAATGAGCAAGAGCAAAAGCAAATGGATGTGTAGAGGAAAAGAAAAAAGTTGACTCACAAGCAAAGTAAAGAGAAATTCCAGATTAAACCATGCGAGTGAACAAAGCAAATAAAGGAAGCAAAGCAAAGTAAAAAGTTGACTCACCAGCAAAGTAAAGAGAAATTCCAGTCTGCCTTTTAAAACCTGCACTTCTTCCATTATTGGCATCTGAAAATCAACAAAGAGCTTAAATCAGGGAAGGAAATAACAGAAGCTTAGAAGTATTTAACGAACATAAACTACAATGACCTGTGTATCTTGAAGCAGAGTTCCTACGACCACTCCTGTCCCTTTCTTGTGTTTTTGTCACTAAATTCTGCAACAGCCAGGAAGAATCGACGGAGAGATTCCAATCGGAGAGAAGAACAATGAAATCGACGGAGAGAAGGAATCGAAGAGAAGAACAACAGATGAAGAGAGAAGAACAATGAAGAGAGAAGAACAACAGATGGAAGAGACAAGAGAAGGAATCGACGAAGAGATTCCAATCGGAGAAAACAATGAAATCGAAGCAATTTTTACCAGGAATCGAAGGAATCAACCCAGTAAAATCGCCGTCAGTTTCTCTCCCAAGCGGAGAAAACAATGAAATCGAAGATATGTTTTTTTTCTTTTCTGCATCGAGGCAAAATATCTCAGCGGTCCAATAGGATCAAGCCACGTCGCGGCTTGAGACCCAAAAAAAGTATCAGCCCAGTGAGACAGTTTTATTTGGGCTGAGACGTTTTTAATAATTTTTTATTACTTTTGGGCTTATGAGACCATCAAAGTACCATGGTTAATGATGGTCTTAGCCGATATTAGTAGGGACAAATATAAACGAGTGGGTCCGTTCGTATCGTGGAATATTCGATTTCACTTTCACACAACGATTTCACTTTCACACAATGGGTCGAACAGAAAATCAACATTATGCTTAATAAGTTGAGCCCAAACCCAAATTCAACTTTGTTGCAAAATCATCACTTAATTGCGATTTGTTAATTCTTCATGTTCAATCTCAACAAAATGAAATATAATGTTTAATATCTTTTTTTTTTAAACATGAGGTATCATTATTTGATAAGAAAACAAATATTATCAACCTGAAACAAAGGAAACGTAAAGTTTTTTAACAATATCCATATAGATTTAATATAAACCACTAGATTACATGTTCCTATCGAAAAAATTACTTTTAAAAAGTGTAATTTAAATGTGCTGATTGATATCGGTTTCACTTCTTGGTGTGTAAGGTTTGGTGTAGTAGTAAAGTCACAATCAAAGAGGGAAGGTACAATCATTTTTGGCATTTCCAATTTGGCAACGTTACTTACTCTCCCAACGTCCATTGCTTCTTTGGAGTTGAGAAATTGATGTGTTGAGTTCGTAGACAATTCTTTATACCAACCAAATACGTACCTTCATTTGCTATACACATTCACATATACACACATTTATGCTAATTATATAGATATCAAAATATACGGCTCTTCTTATGTTTTTATATATTTGAATTAATTAGATGTCAAATAGAATATGATATATGCAAAAGTCTTTATCAATAAGCTGCTTTAGGCAGGGATTGATCAGAAAAGTTCAAAGTAATTATAGAAATGGATGTTTTTAAGCTCGATTCATTTCAAGCTGTTTTTTGTCTAACATTAGAAGCTCTTTATATAAAAAATATTATAACGAATCACATTGAGATCGTGATGAATTTAAAATGATGGATATGGGCGAGACCACAAAGATTTACGGAAATATTCGTGACAGAAAATAAAATTTTTAATAATGCATGAAGAGAAATAATATTTAATTTCATTAAAAAAAAAAAGAAATAATATTTAAAGCACTAGATTATTTGTTTATAAGTGGACCTGGATCGGCTTGGTAACCACGTGACTCTAGCCCATTAAGCCTCTATTCGGAGCTGGTGTTGTGTAACTTGTGTTCTTATTACAAGCTGAGAAGTTAGAGAGAAAATGTATGAACTTTACTTTTTTGCATGTTGTTTACACGTGTAATAGAATATTCTTCTTTCGATGCTAATGATCATTTGTATGTGACACATAGTTATCTCAGATAACTTATCTGTTTCCAGTTACTATGTCTTTCATACAGAATTATGATTTTATATTGAAAAATTTCAACCAATTTGAATGTGAGTGATTTCCTTTTAGAAAACCTTTGCAATTTTTTTTATTTTAAACATTTGTATGTTTTATATAGAAAATTTTCCACCAATTTGTATGTTGCAATTATTTATTTGTTAGAAACATGTGTACCAAACATTTCTATTGAAAAATAAGATTTATAAATAACAAAAAATAAATAAATATTTACTCGTTGTTTGGGAATAAAGAGGAGAGAACTTGCAATGAGAAGAGCTACGAGTTGAAACTTTAGTAAGGCCATTTCGTTTACAAATTTTGCAATCAATTCTCTTACCCTCTTCTGAAAGTTTACAAATTTTGCAATCAATTCATTTAATCTATGGAATCATCATAAATCGAGTATGCAAATCTTCCATTCTATCAAACGTTTGAAAGGGTGACTATCTTCCTCTCCATTGAAAAGGTTATGAGGGATGATTTTCCCTCCTAATCATCAACGGTATTGTCGAACAATCGTTTTAGTTTGGTTTTTCCCTGTGATTTTATTTTGTTGTTATAAATGTTATATCCTTTTCAATATTATAGCTAAGTTTATCTTCATATTCTAACATGACAAAACTCCATTAACTTAGTTATGTCCTTGGAAGCAGTATGCATCATTGTATATGATTTTGAATAAACAAATGAATCATTCAAATGGTTTTTTTGTGTGTATTTTAGGTATTTTTTTCCTTTTTCTTCACATTTTTTAAAATTCTTTATGCAACTAAACATTATTCGACAGCTGTTACAAACTGGACATGCATGGGATCCACACACAACATATAGTATATATATATATATATATCTTACTAGTTATTCCCAAATTGCTGCACAAACGAGATCCGTAACTAAGTTAGAGCTTAAATAAATATGGTTGTGAAAAACGTTATTGGTGAGTTGGTTTTACGATTATCAGTACTTGCAGTGTAAATTATATGATTGTGAAAACATTTAAAATTCAATCAAAAGAAAGAGAAAAAATGTAATATATTGTAGACATTACGCATAGTGTCAACAGACATTTCTAGCATGTTTTTTTGAAAAAAATAAATAAAAAATTAGGATGTCCACAATTATGTTTGAATACGATTATTGTTTGTGGTTAGTCGTATAATCGAATTTACATTTAAGTTTTTTAAAAAATTATTTCAAAACGCATCAAATATCATGAATGCACATCACCTTCCCAAACCGTAAGTGATATGCTAAATTTGGAAAGGGATAAAGTAAAACTTCATAAATCTTCAGTAAATTATTGAAGTATGTATTCTTAAATATTTACGAGGAAGATATCTTTAACTTTTATACGATCTACGTTTACACACGTAGGATTGATCGCACATATCTACACGTACGCATGAATATATTTTGTTGGCACAGTAATCGATACTAACACAGTGATATGTAATAGTAGTAAATACGTTATAGCTCCTATAGGTAATAAGTGATTCAAATAGAAACACTTTTATCGATCATTGTTCACATGATAATTCGTTGGATTCAACAGATTTTCTTATATTACTATACATTCATCTTTAAAGCTTGAAACTCTACTTAAAAATGCATTCATTGTACGTAACTTTTTCCTGCATTAACTTTATCATTTAATTTGCAAAGACACTTAAAAAATAAAATACCAACAATCCGAACTTATACAACCACAACAAAAGCACACACTCTAAAGATTCGTCAATAAAACAAAGATTAAATAGATCAATATATGTTAGTTATTATAACCTTAGCGAGTTAGCGTATGAGTTCTTAAGAGTTCATACAAAATAAAACAAAATGTATAGAGTAACAATTAAAATTGAAGAACAAAATTGAGATAATATAAATATGCGCAGATATCGACCGGAACATTCAATGGGCCCAAAGGACAGGGACCAAACAATGTGGGCCCATGAGATAAGGACCAAAAAATGACTTGTGATAAAGTTGATGGCCCCACATTTAAAAAAAAACCTCGAGGCTCGAGTTAATCCCCTGTGAAACCCGAAGGCCAGAGGGATGGGCCCCACAGAACCAAGTTGCACGGCGAGTGATGTGTTGGGTCTAAATGGGCCGTGAAAACGAGACATCTAGATGGGCCCATCTCATTCATTGCTTGCCAGAGTCCTTTGTGTTTGTACCACAAACGGCAAGCTGTTCAAGGTACACTGACTGCAATGCTTGCCGGTTTTAGGAAAAGGTTTCTGACACCATCAACTTTTTGTTGGGTTTCCATGATATTAAATCTGGACTCAAAATAAATTTTCTTTTATCAGAAATTTTAAAATGTATTCAGTAACTAGCACTAGCACTTTACTATTCTTCAATAAAAGTTCACATTTTGTAAACTATTTAAATTCATGGAAAACGATGTTTAATTATTCAAGTAATTGAAATTGACTAAAAGTTGACTAAAATTGGTCGTAAATTAGGTGGTGTATTTGTCAACTGTTCAGTTAGAGTGATGTGATAAAAAAAAAAAAAAGGTTCAGTTAGAGTGATAAATAATTTGGTCTATGGATTGAGACCATGGTTCGAAGCCCATTAATCACGAATTTTTACGATGACGATAAAACCCACTTTCTACAGATTTTGGCTCCACTTCTACTCTGTTTAGTCTTTTCATACTAAAATATGAATTCCAAAACTCGTTGGAGAATACAAATCCTAAGATTCCAAAGGTCATTTTAATTGAATTGGGAGAAAATGTTTTCATGCAAAAGTTGAAACATAAAACGGACATGGAAAGTTGAAACAGAACACTAGCCCAATAACAGGCCCAGTAATGCAGCCCAACCAAGCTAAATTTAGAGGCGCCATTAAAACGGCCGCGTTTAGTGATGAGATTGAATAGAAGCCATTGTTCGGTGCAACAGTGGAAGCTTCTCGCGTCTCTCGACTTGTTCTCTAAGTCTGTTTCATTGCATCTTTCAGTTAAAAGATTCGTCCTTTGCGCTACAAGAATCAATTTCAGCTTTTGTTTTATCCAATTCTCACCTCGTACAGTGACCAAACAACGGTTTCTTGCTTTGTCGGAAATAATCTGAGTAAATACAGTAAATACCCTTTACAGGTATTCTTTGCTTCTCGACCTTGTAATCCTCAATTCACTCTTTTCACGTGTTCTCTCTCGATGCTTCTCTTGTCACGCTTACGCAATTGTATCGTTCCTTATGCGTTTCTTCGCTTTCAATAGGTTTCGATTTTTGCTTTTCTGGGATAACATTACTGATACTCGAATTGGCTACTGATTTCACTAAATCGTTCCTATGATTTTTAGAGCAATTACCTGCAGATTTTCAGTTCGTGGGCTAAGATTATAACTTGCGATTCTTGAAGTAGATTTTACAATCAAGTAATGATTTTTGTTTTGGGAGCTATATGAAAAACTTGGAAATTTGGTTGTTCCTTGTGTAGGTATCTACTTTGGGGCATTAGTATTAGATTTATGAAAAAGATATGATGATTTGTTACTCTCCAATCACAACATGTTCTAGGAATGTTATACATATCAAGAAGCATTTAGGCACTCACCTCTACGGCGTTGTGGCACAAGGATCATACAAATTCGGCTGTTACCGTTTTTTCTCTGGACTTCCGAAAAGAAGTTATGCCGGTTTTCGTTTATCGGTCTCTAATAGACCCTCTAGTTGGCTGGATAAAGGACTTTGTGGGTCCGTATTGATCAATCGATCAACCATTGGTTCTAAAGGAAAGCTTGAAGTTTCATTCTTGAGCCCCGATGCGAAAATGAAATGCTCTGAGATAAAAGACAACATGAGAAATCTCTATTGGTATTCAAGATTTGCTTATACTGGTGTGATTGTTAGCTTGCTTGTTTGTTATTCTTCGACTTCCCAATCAGCTTATGCAGAAGCTTCAAGGGATAAAGGAGATAACAACAGCAGCGACATGTATAATGGTAAATTCCACAATGGAAAAAGAGTCTACACTGATTACTCTATCATTGGTAAGTGTCTGATGATATGTCATAGTCAGCCAAAAATTGCTCGCTGATCTTATTTCAGTATAGACATTAGCTGAACCGGAAAATGGTAATGAGCTGTAGGTATTCCTGGGGATGGTAGATGCTTGTTTCGTTCTGTGGCTCACGGGTTTTGCTTACGCTCTGGAAAATCGGCTCCAAGCGAGAACAGACAGAGACAACTCGCTGATGAACTACGTACTAAAGTAAGCATCTCTTTAAACTTTTAATTTGTTATATACTTTGCAACCAAAAAATCAATATAATAGCTGGATTGGGATTCATATGGTTTCATTATAGTACTTTCAAGTTTCAACAAAGCCAAGTCTTAATTTTCAAGAAATACCATTCATGTGTTATCTTGAATATGACAGGTTGCTGATGAATTTATCAAAAGAAGACAAGAAACAGAGTGGTGAGTTACTTTTAGGCCGATTCAACTTCATTCACTGGCTATAGACCGCTCTTAGCTTCCATATCACATCGATCTCTTGCTGCAACTAGCCTTGACATCACACCATCTTCTTCTCCTCTGTAACCTGAATTACAAACTATTAAGGTGAAAAAAAGTTTTGAAGTAATTCTGATGTTTGTCATCAGGTTTGTAGAAGGAGACTTTGACACATACGTAAACCAAATCCGAGAGCCTCACGTGTGGGGAGGTGAACCTGAACTATTCATGTCTTCACACGTTCTCCAGTAAGTTCCTCTTCTCTCTTTTGTTTTCCTTTTATGTGCATGATTTCAGCTTCTCATTAGCATCCAAAATGAAATCTAACAAAACACGAGCCGGGGCATCTGATATATCGTTATAAGATTAAATGTCTTTTGTTAGAAAAACTGATGAGGAGGTGTGTGTTTTCTTGATGACCATAGGATGCCAATCACGGTGTATATGAAAGACGAGAAGGCTGGAGGATTAATAAGTATCGCGGAGTACGGTCAAGAATACGGTAAAGAAGATCCGATCCGAGTCCTATACCATGGTTTTGGTCATTACGATGCCCTCTTGATTCATGAGTGTAAAGCTTCAATTTCAAAATCCAAACTTTAGCAATCTCTAGCTTCACTACCCGGAACGGGTATGAAATTTACTTAATTACCCTCCGATAAGTGGGATCTTCACATGCATCTTTGTGTTGGTGACTTTTGTCAGGTGGTGAATGATTTTTTTGGTTTCTGACACAACCACAATCTTGTGGAATGTTACCTTTTATGTACTTTTTTTTTACCTTTTTAATTTGAAATAATATGCTCGTTTCAAAATCATAGCTTGCGTTGCGTGCCTCACATTTTCAAATCGTGATAATACTAAAGTTCTTTCTAAATGTTTGTGGGCACTCAAAAAGAATATGGTCAGTGTGGTATTTAAACAAATATACATCATTTTTCTTATTTGTTTAAGTAGTAAGATTAGTCTTTAGTTTCTTGTTTGTGTCCAAATTCAAATCCAAATTTAAATTCTTGTCGCGAGTTTCGACTTCCTAGTAATAAAAAGCCTACTCTTGTCCATCTTTCAACGTAAAAGCAAATCCAATAATCATCGACATTACCATTTTAAGCAAAATAAAGAGAGTTACAACTTTTAAAAATAATTTTAAAAACACAGACATTTGATAATTTACCTGCATCAGTCAATGACTAAAAAACATTGGATAATTTCAAATTTATAATCACCATGCACATCTTCCAAGATTACTTGAAGCTCTCACAAGAATTCAAAAACTTTCTCATGTCTACATTTACCCCACGTTGCTACATTGTAACCCATCACTCTAAATTTCTTCTCCTTCGTCTCTCTCTCTCTCTCTCTCTGCAACTCCTCGTTGCATCATCACTACATTGTAGATAAAACGACATTAAACGAGTTTTCTCAAGATTCTGATTCTCTATTAAAAAAAAATGCAGTTTTTTCGACTTCTTTCACTTCTTATTTCTTCCTTCTTCTTCTTCTTCATCAGTTTCTCCTTTTCGTTAAATCAAGATGGTTTGTCTCTTCTTGCTCTAAAATCCGCCGTGGACAAAGACCCGACCCGTGTAATGACTTCATGGTCAGAATCCGACCAAACTCCATGTCACTGGCCTGGAATCATCTGCACTAGCGGCCAAGTCACCTCCCTCATTCTCTCCGGAAGAAGACTATCTGGTTACATTCCATCAGAACTCGGACTACTTGACTCACTCATAAACCTCGAACTCGCTCGCAACAACTTCTCCAAACCCATTCCGACACGTCTCTTCAACGCCATTAATCTCCGTTACATCGATCTCTCTCACAACTCAATCTCCGGCACAATTCCGACACAAATCAAATCACTAAAGAATCTCACTCACCTCAATCTCTCCTCCAATCAACTCAAAGGGTCACTCCCCGAGTCACTCACCGAACTCGGAAGCCTAACCGATACACTCAATCTCTCTTACAACAGATTCACCGGCGAAATTCCACCGTCGTACGGACGATTCCCTGTTTTCGTAAGCTTAGATCTCGGCCACAATAATCTCACCGGAAAAATACCTCAGATTGGCTCTCTGCTAAATCAAGGACCAACCGCTTTCGCCGGAAACTCTGATCTCTGTGGTTTTCCGTTACAGAATCCTTGCGAAGAAGAAGAAGATGATATCGTCACTCCAAAACCAGAAAGCTCACAAATCCTCCAGAGAAAACCAAACCCTAGCTTCGTCAACAATGGCGAAAGAAAAAACAAACAAATCACCGGATCCGTAACGGTTTCCTTAATCTCCGGTGTCTCAATCGTAATCGGAGCTGTCTCTATCTCCGTATGGCTGATTCGACGAAAACGAAGCTCCAAATCGGAGAAGTCAACAACAGAGAAGTCAATGGAGTTTGAAGCAGAGGAAGAGCAAGAAGGTAAATTGATGGTGATAGACGAAGGATTCGAGCTTGAGCTCGAGGATTTGTTAAGAGCATCAGCTTACGTTGTCGGAAAAAGCAGAAGTGGGATTGTGTACAGAGTTGTTGCCGGAATGGGATCAGGTACGGTTGCGGCGACGTTTTCGCCGTCCACTGTCGTCGCTGTAAGAAGACTTAGCGACGGAGATGCCACGTGGCGGCGGAAGGATTTCGAGACCGAAGTTGAAGCTATTGGCAGGGTCCACCATCCGAATATCGTACGGTTAAGAGCTTGTTACTATGCAGAGGACGAGAGGCTTTTGATCACTGATTACATTCGCAATGGAAGCTTATATTCTGCTTTACATGGTAATGATGCTAAAATCTTCATTAATTAACCACTAATTACGCGCCTAATTTTTTATCTTGATTTTGTTTAAATTATTTGTGAATATTGAGGTTGATTGATATTGGACAAAAAAAGACAATCTTCTGGGTTTATTTGATAGGTGGGATCTCTATATAGATAGAGTTTTTTGTTTTTGTTTGATTGTATTGTGATAACTTTTCCTTTTGTTCCTTTCACATTCAAAATCTTTCTAATTTCACATGTTTGGTAACTATTATAGCTCGAGGACAAACTTGGATCTTTCTACTTGTTATATATACTCTGTATCAACCTCAATATAAGCTTTTGTTCCTTTCTCATTCAAAATCTTTTTTATGTTCACATGTTTGGCAACTGTTATAGTTCGAGACAAACTTGGTTCTTGTCGAAAACAACAAAGTGGAACAAAGGTCAATGTTTGTTTTATAACTTCATGAGAGAACATTGTTTGTTTAACGGGTTAGGATGGGATTTTAGGTCAGTTTAACGAGACATAACAGAGATCAGATTAAGATCCAATGGTTGTTTTTGTATCGATAGACCGACGTAGTGTTGAATTTGAAGATAAAGTTTTGTTTTTGCGAGCAATGTGTCAAATGGTTTTGAGAAATGGCTTTTGATTTTGTTTTGTAGGTGGACCTTCGAGGACTCTGCCTTCACTCTCTTGGCCTGAGAGGTTACGTATTGCACAAGGAACGGCTCGTGGGTTGATGTATATACATGAGTATAGTCCGAGAAAGTATGTTCATGGGAACCTAAAATCAACCAAGATCCTGCTTGATGATGAGCTACAGCCTCGCATCTCCGGCTTTGGTCTAACACGTCTAGTCTCTGGTTACTCCAAACTCACCGGTTTGCTATCTACCAAAAGGCAAAGCTCAGACCAAACCTTTTTAACCTCTGCTTCAACAGTGACAAGAATCACAGCTCCTTCTGTTGCTTACCTTGCACCCGAGGCTCGAGCTTCTTCTGGTTGCAAATTATCTCAGAAGTGTGATGTTTATTCGTTCGGGGTTGTCCTAATGGAGCTCTTGACTGGTCGTTTGCCTAATGCTTCCTCTGAAAACAATGGAGAAGAACTCGTTCTACTCGTGAGGAATTGGGTTAAGGAAGAGAAGCCGTTGGATGAGATTTTAGACACTGAGATTCGAAACAAAGGTTATGCAGATAAACAAGTTATTACAGCCATTCATGTCGCCTTGAACTGCACGGAAATGGATCCAGAGATTCGTCCAAGGATGAGATCAGTGTCTGAAAATCTTGGTCGAATCAGATTAGACTAACCTCGATCGAAATAACTCAGAAAGTATGAATTTTTGCAAATCAATTGAGTGAAAAAGTCATAAACCAAAATATTTGCTTCTTTAGGTGTTTTTATTTTTCTAGTTGAGCATGTCATCTTAGGGTTTTTAATCATCAGGTGGTCTCTTATTGTGTTGTCAATTTGTCATTGATTTCTTGCGACCTAACGTAAGTAGTTTAGTGCTTCTTGGTTTTGAACATTAGCCTTCTTCTAGAATTTAAAAAATGAAGTCAAATATATGATCAATAAAACATTGTTAATGATGTGGCAAAAAATGGCAATGTTTTGCGTTTCATGAGAACATACAAAACGTAAGTTGGTGATTTTTATTTAAAACATGCAATTAAAGCTTGTAATTACTAACGTTTATACTAGTATTTCCTAGAAAAATTCACCAAGATAGATACTCCCTCCGTTTCACAATATTTGTTATTTTAGCCTTATTTTCTTGTTTCAAATTAGTTGTTATTCTGTAATTTCAATGCATATTTATAATCAATTTTTCCAGTTTTGTCTTTTAGTTCATTAATTATTTTTATCAAACAAAATATTGTATTAATTAGGGGTAAGATTAAAAATTTAATGGTTTTCTTAATTTGTGTGAAATTCTCTAGAACGACAAATAATTTGAAACGGAGGGAGTAGCGTTTAAAGTTAAAAACACTGTTACCATTTACAAACTTAAATCCTTTCCCCTATAAAACATGAATCAATAGACATTGAAATCATACAAAACCCAAAAAAACATGGCTAATAAACTCCAATTTTCATGATTTCTTTCATGCATGATTGAAGGGTCAAAGAAATATAATTTACCTTTGTAGTTGGATACTCATCAAATGACTCTTCCACGGCGTGAACAAGATCTTCAACGGTTTTGGGACATGTATTGTGTTGCAATGATTGGATGGCGTTGAAAAATCCAAGATCCAAAATATTTACATCCGGCGAATTTGGTGGTTGGCACATCAAACGAATATCAAAACCGATTTTACAAGCAGCTTCTTGAAACTCTTTGTCACCGCACTCGACATGTGTCCTTGCGTTGTCTTGTTGAATGAAAATAATCTTTCCGCGATCTTCAATTGGCCATCTTTCATGAATTATTGGAATGACTTTTTCAATCAAACATGCCCTTATATCATCTCTTCTCACGGAAGTTGATGCTTTCAACTCTAGAGTCCCGGCCTCTCGGTGTTTACTTCGTCTTTTAGCCGGTTACGTCGTAACAAAAGGAAAAAATCCTATATTTCCTGAAAAAATCTCATTTCCTTCCTCGTCGTATCTTGGTCGTGCCATCGCAGCTAAAAATATCACTTTTCCAATATAGTTTTTACTTTGGCATGTACGATACGACTCTTCTTCAACGGGAAGTAGATAATAATTCTCCGTTTTCTTCGTTATGTAAAACCATTTTTCATCAATATGCACAATATTGTACATATTAACAAATTTTGGTTCATGATCCAAAGTATCTTTTTCCAACATGAAAAACAAAACCTCAGCCTAGCTTTCATATTGTCATCGTTTAAGCTTGGTTTGATAATATTAGTGTGACGTCGAATCGTACCTTCTTTGACACGTCTATGTAACGTTGAATGACTCATATTCAAAGCCGACGCAAAAGTTCGAAGAGTCGTTTGCTTGTGAAATGGAGTGAGAACAACTTGATTCAAATCAAGTGGGATTTTCTTGCGACCACGATTCCCCGATCTTTTGTGGGAAAGATTGACTTCTCCACCATTAGATGATGTTTCTTTTGCCCGTCGCCAAATTCGCCGTACTTCTTGAACCGATACCGATAACAAATCAGAAACTTCTTGTGTTGTAGTCTTTTTTAATTTCACATTATTGATTCTCTCTAGTAAAACATTGTATATCGCCCATCTCTCCTTATTTGAGAGGATTCTTTTGCCATGTGAGAATTCACCTTGATCCATTTCTGAAATATATAACAATGATAACAAAAGTGAGCATCTAAAAGAAACCAACGACACATGAAAACCACAGAAAGAAAAAAACAGCAATATTGGACTCTTGTTGATATACTAAACAAATTTTTTACTAATTAAAAAAAAATAAACATGAAAACCAAAGAAATAAAAGGAAACAACAATATAGTATTCGTTGACAAATATCACAATTTATAAACAAATCTAACAGAAAATCAAATTATAAAATATGAAGAGATATTCAGAATTAACCCATAAAACAACAAAGAAATTAAAACCTGGATTTATCTCAGTAAGGTATTCGTTAGAGTCAGTTGGATTATTATCCAATGGAAAATCATCATCTTCATTAGTGAAACTTTCATCGTTTGTTAGAGTTTGGTTTAGATCAAACAAAAATTTTGTATCTTCATTTAGTGGTGGAAGATTCAAGTCGAAAGGATTCATGAATAAAAATTGTGATTCACTTGTTAGTTTACTATCATTATATTAGGCATCATCAATTTTATGTTTGGCTCCAATACAAATTTTGAAATTTTTAGTTGAAAATTTTAGTTACGTTGATCTGGCTCCATTTTTATGTTTTAAAATAATTTCAACATGAAATATTCTTTGTAAGTGTAATTTTTCATCTCCACATCACCGAAAAAAATTGATTGGAAGAATAAATTGACCATTTATCTTTTATTTGCATGCATGAGATAGTGTCTTCATTGAAATTGTGATATCTTTAATGATTAGCAAGAATTTGGGATCAGCAATGTTTGACCAATTAAAGAAATCATGAATGTTTGATTAACTAAAGATCCACCGAGTCGTTATTCCTAGTGATTTAACAATAAAAATGAGGTATAGGTATTATATAAATTTTATTAATTATTTGCCACAACCTTAAAAATGATACAGAGGGAATATTATCTTTGTTCGTCGAAGTAGCCATTGGTGAGACTTATGGTGTAGTCATTGGTAAAGATATACATGGATGGAACTATTTTATGGCAACAATAACTGTAGCCTTCACGAACAAAATCGACAGTGGTTTGAGGTTATATTATAAATGTCAAGGAAATTCTGAACAATATTCTACTATTACCCTAGAACTCGCGGCGGGCGATACGACTTGGTACAAAGAATTCAGGAAAAGCTTTTGGGGACGAACTCGGTATTCTTGTACGTTCAGATTTGGTGGCCAAACTCGTCGTTTTGATATATATAGAGATAACAGAGATAATATTAAGAGATATGATCTTTGTTATGCTTGGGATAGATAAAAAAACAAGATCTCATCATTAATCATATGTTGTACTATTGTTTATTGTCTTGACATTAATAAATACAATTTGTTATACTCTAAAGGAAAGTATAGATTAAAGTGACATAAAACTCAAGACGTTTTAAAAAAAACAAAGTATGGCACTTGATTTATTTTGTTTTCAAAAACTACCAATAAGGTTCCTGGGTATTTTTTTATTGAAGGAAAAAAGAGTAAAATGGTTGATTAGTAATTTAACATGGTAAATGAACGGCTAAGAAGACGTTAATACCGCCTTGATCATACTAGTAGTTGGCTATGGTGTATATGTATTTGAACACCCATTAGCGAATTAAAGATCAAGATTAGCCCATTAACGAAGTTTGACTCTTTTAATTCCTCATGATAGTGCATGAACAGAAATATGAATGATCACAAAGTTCTAAGAGACGGATTCATCACTAGGTCTCTTCGTTTGCCTCATGCATCCTTATTTCCATATATAACGATATGGTGTGAAATTGAAAGCATGCAGATGGTGAAATGGAGGTTCATGAAACTAAAACAATAAGACAATATAGCAACAAGCAGAAAATACTTCTGGTCGGAGAGGGAGACTTTTCCTTTTTTTTGTCTCTAGCCAAAGCCTTTGGTTCTGCAACCAACATCACTGCTACATCTCTTGATACTCGAGGTAGTACTAAATCTATTTCTCATTGTTACCATATAACATTTAATCAGTTAGGTGATTGATTATATGAGTGGATATGAATGTTGTAGATGAGCTAGCGCGTAAATACAGCGATGCAACAACGAACGTGGAAGAGTTGGAGCAACTCGGGTGCACCGTTGTCCACGGTGTTAACGTGCATTCCATGACCTTAGATTATCGTCTAGCTCGAGATCGATACGACAGAATTGTCTTTAACTTTCCTCATTCAGGGGTAGGTTTTGGTTCTGAGCAAGAAGGCTTCTACATCATGTACGTATTGCAACACTTTTTCTTTGTTTATTCTTCCATTTTTGTTTATTCATCATTTGCTTTTTGCCTTTTGGTGTGTACAATTCAAAGGGAACACCAAAAGGTGGTAAGAGGATTTTTGGAGAGTGCGAGAAAGTTGGTGAAAGATGAGAATGGAGAGATTCATGTGACTCATAAGACAAATTATCCATTTTCCATGTGGGAGATAAAGACTCTAGCTCTAGAAAAGGGTTTGGTTATAATCGGAGAGATTCAGTTTTACCAATGGGCATTTCCGGGATACTCTAACAAGAGAGGAAGTGGAAGTAACTGTGACTCTAGCTTCCCTATCGGATCGGCTGTCACTTTCATGTTTAAGAAATAGCTCTTTGGTTAATTCCAAGAACTATGTAATAATTAAATTAGAGACTGATTATAATCAATCTCATAATAATGATGAATTTGTTTTCTACTCGCTTTTTGTAAGGACCAAATAATTTTCTTCTTAGAATTTGAAACACTCGTATAAGCCAATTTTAAAAATTTTATCTAGTTTTTTTTTTATCATTGATTTTTTATTAGTAATTTTTTTTGTCAAAACGCAAGGCCTGAAAAGAAAACATGAAAAATATTCGAAACTCTAAAACATTGTATATTTTGAAAATTAAGCCGGCATGGCAGATAACACGATACCAAAATCCTAAAATAGAAAACATTCAAACTCTAAAACATTATACATTTTGAAACATGATTTTTAGAGTGGTTACTAGTAAATAAGTAAGTATATAGTTTCTAGGCGACCTTATAACGGACCATAAATTTTGATTACGATGCGGTTTACCAAAAAATTAAGGGTTAATTAGCTAAATATTAGTTTTGGGTTAGTTATTTAAGTAACTACCATGTGTATAATAAAATTTAGGTATCTAGGAGAGAGAAGAAAAATCTGGACAAATTTGTCTTTACGAAATTGTTTGGGAAAGTAGTAAAAAACTATGATATGACAATCATTTTTGTAAGAAAAATAGTAAAAATCCCTTAAAAAAAATCTCTAACAATCTTCTTTTGAATTAATCACTCGAAAAGTTGCTCATGTGATTGTATTTCTGCAAAAAGTAGATGTGTGTTCTGCATAAAAAAAAAATCAAAAGATGACAAAATTAAACAAAAAACAAATATGTTGTAATAGTTAACTATTTAATAACATAGTTAACTACGCATACTATTTATAAATTAAAAAAATATAGTTAACTATTTTCATAGCATGTTTATCTATTCTATTGATTTCAATACATAGTTGACTACAAGAAAATATTTTTGAGATAGTCAGTTATTTAAACAAATATAGTTAACTATTTTTATAGTATAGTTATATACTCTATTGATTTCATGACATAGTTGACTACTGTTGTAATAATTACTTATTTAAACAAATATAGTTAACTACGTTCAGAACGTAGTTAACTATTATAGTTTGCATAATAAAAAAATTAAGATCGACATAGTTAACTATTATAAAAAACATAGTTACCTATTATACTGGTTTTCAAACATAGTTAACTATTATCAGAAACATAGTTACCTATTTTGAACATAGTTGACTATGTGTAGAACATTCATAATTTAACTATCATTAGAGAAACATAGCAACCTATACAATGTACAAAATAACATCCATAGTTAACTATTATCAGAAACATAGTTACCTATTATAAAAAAATAATAATAACATACATAGTTAATTATTATGAGAACACTACAAGAAAACAGCGCTTTAGCGTCGGTAGTATTCGACGCTAAAACGACGCTAAAACGGCTTAACGTCATTTTAGCGTCGAAGTACGTTTCGACGCTAAACCGTCGACGCTAAATCATTTTCGACGCTAATTCGACGCTATATTAGCGGCGGACAAAAATTCGACGCTAAAACGACGCTACGGTTCGACGCTAATTCGACGCAAATTAGCGTCGAATTACCGTCGATCAAGGTCGATGCAAATCGTACGACGCTAATGCGACGCTAATTAGCGTCGAATTCTTTCGTGTAGACGACGCTAATTCGACGCTAATTAGCGTCGAATTAGCGTCGTTATTAACATTTTTTTTAAAAAATATAAATTATAAAATATAAAATATATTAAAAATTAAATTAAAAATTATTATAATTTTTTTTTAAATTATAAAATATATTAAAATAATAATATTACAAAAATTAAATTATCCGATACAAAAAAAATTAAAACGCTAATGAGGAGGCGGTTGTTGGGTCCTTAGGTTGATGACGTTGTCTCGGATCATCTGTTTGGACTCCTGCTCGAACTGCGATGGACCGTCAGGTGGAGGAGGCGGTGGAGGAAACTGCAACCCTTGCATGGCAGTTGCAAATGACGGATGATCCTCTGCGATGATGTTGAAAAGACTGGTCAATGCTCCGAGTCTAGTCTCTATGTGCGTCTCTAGCTGCGAAATCCTACTGTTAGCAGCATCCAACTGTCTCGTCAATTCCGGCTGAGACGGACCCGACGTGTAGGAAAATCGAGCAGACGTAGAAGCTGCTGGGACATCCCTGATGGATCCAACACCCATCGTTCGTCCTTTCTTCTTCGGTGCAACTTATAAAATAAAAATGTTATACAAAAAATTGTAATAAAAATAATTTTAAATATATTATAAGAATCTAAAAAATTACCTCCTCGTATAGTCTATCCAAATCTTGGAAACCCATCGTATACTGGACAGATTCGTCTAGCTCTGTCAGTCGTGCGTTGTACTCGTTGAACGTTTGTTCCGCTTGAGCGGTAACAAACGTCCCATCCTTCCTCCGATGAGTTTTCTCCATCACTTTGTGCATCGTAGGAAGATCACCGCCGGCAGCCTGTTAAACAAAAATAAACATATATAAAAATATAATATATAATAAATAAATATTTAAAATAAATCAAATAAATTAAGTTAATTAAAATATTACCATGTTGATGCGTACTGTGGCGTATGATGATTGACCCGCACAATGCTTTGAAGGTCCATCTCCTTCGGCCACCGGCGTAAGACGAGCTGCAGAACACTTCCCCGCTCTAACCACTGAATGGGAGTCCTCCCAAAACCGTACTAGTCCCGACCAAACATCGGGATCCATCCCTATCGGCCTCTCCGCATCGCCTTTCGCGCGCCACGCTTTCTTCAAGTTCCCGACGTAGCCGTTTAGACGCTTTAGCGCCTTACGCTCGAACTCCGCTTGCACATCGAAAGTACGGAATTCCTCCCAGTGCCACCCTTGCTACAAAAATACGAATAATGTTAGGAATATATTTAAAATTAAATACTTCAATTAATAAAAATAAATAATATAAAATGACTTACCGTCCATGACTCGAACCAAATATCCCGAACATGCTGCGGGGTCTAGCTCCAATTAGCGTGGGGCATCGTGAAATAGGCCGCGATGGCCTTGGTGACCGAACGCGATACCTTGTTATCGCTAAACCTGTTAAAAAAAATTTACAATGATTTAATTATAATTTGTAATTAAAAATTAAATAACCAAAATTAGCGTTTTTTTATTAGTAATATTGTAAAAGATGTAATCATACCATAATGTACCAGGAAGCCTCATCGGATGGAGACTATGGACCCGTGTCTCTTGTCCAGGTTGGCGGAGAAGCTCGGTAATCCGCATAATGAGAGGCGCGTTTGCCGGTGGCGGCTCAGAGTGCTCATCGGAAGGGTGTGCTTCGTCTTCTTCTGGCTGTATCTCTGGCTCTGGCTGAGATGGTGGCGGTGGCGAAGCCCGTGGCGGAGCCCGTGTCGGAGCCCGTGTCGGAGCCCGTGTCGGAGCCCGGGGCGGAGCCCGTGGCGGAGCCCGAGGACGATAGTTCGCAGCCTGCGAACTGGACCCCGACGCTGATCCGGATCCGCGTCGAGCATCGGATCCGGAAACCGTAACATCGTCGCCAAATAACTGACCGTATGAAAGAGGTGCTCGATCCGCCTATAAAATAAAACAAAATTATTAAATTAAAACATGTAAAATAATATTTCGAAATTAAAACAATTGTTATACAAATTTTGAAGAACAATTCATAAATTCTTAAATTTTATAAATACAAACACATAAATCAATAAATCCATAATTTTCAAAAAATTGATAAATTCTTTTATTTTACTTTACATAAATAAATGTCATAAAATATAAATTCATAAATTCGATTTTATTTTTGCCAAATTTATAAATTAGTAACTTATCAAATCTAAATTTATTTTCTACATATTTCCTAAAATCTATTTAAAATCAACTTTGTTCATATCAAAATTTCCTAAAATATATATATCATATCAAATTTCCTAAAATATTTTTCGTATATATTTCTTCAAATCTATTTCATATCAAAATTGCCTAAAATTTATTTGCATTATATTTCCTAAAATCTATTTAATATCAAATTTCCTAAAAAATATTTCCTATATATTTCCTAAAATCTATTTAATATCAAATTTCCTAAAATATATTTCCTATATATTTTTTAAAATCTATTTCATATCAAACATCCTAAAATTTAATTCCTATATATTTCCTAAATCTATTTTAAATAAAATTACCATCAAATTTAATTACCAATTATATATAAAAAATTACTAATATATATAAAAATTATAAAAAAAAAATACATTTACCATGATTTTGCGGTGGTGGTGGGAGGCCGAGAGAGAGAGTGGCTGTTCCGGCGGTGTGGGAGGGAGAGAGAGAGAGAATCGCGGTGGTGGGAGGGAGAGAGAGAGGCAGCGGCGGTGGTGGGAGGGAGAGAGAGATCCGACAACCCGTGGAGAGAGGGGAGAGAGAGAGTGATGCGCGGTGGTGGGAGGGAGAGAGGTGGCTGTTCCGGCGGTGGTGGGAGGGAGAGATAGAGCTTTTCCGGCGGTGGTGGGAGGGAGAGAGACGGTGAGGAGGAAGAGAGAATGAAAGTCAGAAGTGAGGAGGAAGAAGAAGAAGAAGGGTCTGTTCGATTAAAATAAAACCGTGATCCGACGCTAATTCGACGCTAATTTGCGTCGAATTAGCGTCGAATTAGCGTCTAATGGTTTAAAAAATTTCAATCGGTTTGACCAAATCTGTTTGAAATTTTTCGGTTTACCGCCATTGGTTAAATCAAATTAATTCAATGTAGCGTCGATTTTGCGTCAAAACCAAAAATTCGATGCGGTTTAAGTTCTAAACCCTAAACCCTAAGTGCCATTTCATTCTTGGTTGTTTCCGAATATTTTTAAATTTTGAAATTTTTCGTACTTACTTATATGAGTTCTTATAAGGTATGAACTTATATGTAAAACTATATAGTTATTTGAAATCTTGATATATTACATGTAATTAATTTAATTATGAATAAATTCGTATGTATTCGCTACTAAGATTCAATCGTAACTACATATGCTTCACTCTGATGCTAAAAATTTTACCAGATACCCTAATTTAGGGGTTTTGGTGCAGGAATAGCGTCGAATTAGCGTCGAATGCTACATATGGGGTCAATACGACGCTAATTCGACGCTAACTTAGCGTCGAATTAGCGTCGAACTAGCCCAGAATGATGGATTCGACGTTAATTCGACGCTAATCTCCGAACCAAACCCCTTACATATTTTTTATGTTAAATTTTTTATAAATTAAAAATATTCTACGTATTAGAAAAATTCAAAAAAGTATAGGTTTGCAAATTTAAATTATCCGGCATACAAATAAAAATGCTGATATGATTTTTTTAAAATTAAAATTTTTATATTATTAAAATATTCTAAAAATTAGAAAAATTTGCAAATTTAAATTATCCAGCATACAAATAAAAATGTTGTTATACAAATGAAATAAAAAGACAAAGTAATATATGATTCACTCTGAATCGTCATTTGAGTTCTCGTCATCCTCATCGGTACTTTCTCCACTCTCGTTTGCAAAATCGTCTTCGGGGTTTTCTGCATCGGTAGCATCCGGAAGTATTTCAGCTTCTCGATTTTGCGGATCTATAAGAATGATGTTGTCTATATCTTGTTCTGGAGTTGTTAGATCCACGTCATTTTCATATTGCATAGGAGCGTCGTCGGATTCAACTATCATTCCTCTGGGAGCTATTTTAAGCACAGATAACCATGAGATCCCTGTTTTTCTGACACGTGGATATGGAATGAAACAAACTTGATCCGCTTGTGATGCAAGTACAAATGGATCGTACTTTTCATAAGAACGCGATCCGAGAACTGGATCAAACCACTCGCCCGAGAACTGGATCAAACCACTCGCATTTGAAAAGGGTGCACTTTAAGTTAACCAAACCAGGAAATTGCACTTGAACAATGTCTTGTATAATGCCATAAAAATCTGTGTCCCCGGCTCGAACTACCACACCATAATTTGCAGTTGCTCTATTTTTTCCACGTTCAAACGTATGAAACACATAACCTCGTGTAAAATACATTGGAGATGACGTAATTTTCCCCAACGGACCTTGGATCAACTCTCTAAACCATACAGGGTATGATGTGTCTCCATAAGCAACCTAGCAAATACAGTATACACATTGTAAATATAGTATACACATTTATATATATATGTTTTTATAGATGATCTGAATATATATAATTTGTTTTGAACGTACCTGAGTTCTCAACCATTTAGCAAAATATAGATCTTTACGTTTTTCAATCTCACCGGCGGAAGCATTTGGGAAAGCCTCGTTAACTTGGCGAATGAATTCACTAATACAAAATATAGTTACATATTTTCTACATATTTCCTAAAATCTATTTAAAATCAACTTTGTTCATATCAAAATTTCCTAAAATATATATATCATATCAAATTTCCTAAAATATTTTTCGTATATATTTCTTCAAATCTATTTCATATCAAAATTGCCTAAAATTTATTTGCATTATATTTCCTAAAATCTATTTAATATCAAATTTCCTAAAAAATATTTCCTATATATTTCCTAAAATCTATTTAATATCAAATTTCCTAAAATATATTTCCTATATATTTTTTAAAATCTATTTCATATCAAACATCCTAAAATTTAATTCCTATATATTTCCTAAATCTATTTTAAATAAAATTACCATCAAATTTAATTACCAATTATATATAAAAAATTACTAATATATATAAAAATTATAAAAAAAAAAATACATTTACCATGATTTTGCGGTGGTGGTGGGAGGCCGAGAGAGAGAGTGGCTGTTCCGGCGGTGTGGGAGGGAGAGAGAGAGAGAATCGCGGTGGTGGGAGGGAGAGAGAGAGGCAGCGGCGGTGGTGGGAGGGAGAGAGAGATCCGACAACCCGTGGAGAGAGGGGAGAGAGAGAGTGATGCGCGGTGGTGGGAGGGAGAGAGGTGGCTGTTCCGGCGGTGGTGGGAGGGAGAGATAGAGCTTTTCCGGCGGTGGTGGGAGGGAGAGAGACGGTGAGGAGGAAGAGAGAATGAAAGTCAGAAGTGAGGAGGAAGAAGAAGAAGAAGGGTCTGTTCGATTAAAATAAAACCGTGATCCGACGCTAATTCGACGCTAATTTGCGTCGAATTAGCGTCGAATTAGCGTCTAATGGTTTAAAAAATTTCAATCGGTTTGACCAAATCTGTTTGAAATTTTTCGGTTTACCGCCATTGGTTAAATCAAATTAATTCAATGTAGCGTCGATTTTGCGTCAAAACCAAAAATTCGATGCGGTTTAAGTTCTAAACCCTAAACCCTAAGTGCCATTTCATTCTTGGTTGTTTCCGAATATTTTTAAATTTTGAAATTTTTCGTACTTACTTATATGAGTTCTTATAAGGTATGAACTTATATGTAAAACTATATAGTTATTTGAAATCTTGATATATTACATGTAATTAATTTAATTATGAATAAATTCGTATGTATTCGCTACTAAGATTCAATCGTAACTACATATGCTTCACTCTGATGCTAAAAATTTTACCAGATACCCTAATTTAGGGGTTTTGGTGCAGGAATAGCGTCGAATTAGCGTCGAATGCTACATATGGGGTCAATACGACGCTAATTCGACGCTAACTTAGCGTCGAATTAGCGTCGAACTAGCCCAGAATGATGGATTCGACGTTAATTCGACGCTAATCTCCGAACCAAACCCCTTACATATTTTTTATGTTAAATTTTTTATAAATTAAAAATATTCTACGTATTAGAAAAATTCAAAAAAGTATAGGTTTGCAAATTTAAATTATCCGGCATACAAATAAAAATGCTGATATGATTTTTTTAAAATTAAAATTTTTATATTATTAAAATATTCTAAAAATTAGAAAAATTTGCAAATTTAAATTATCCAGCATACAAATAAAAATGTTGTTATACAAATGAAATAAAAAGACAAAGTAATATATGATTCACTCTGAATCGTCATTTGAGTTCTCGTCATCCTCATCGGTACTTTCTCCACTCTCGTTTGCAAAATCGTCTTCGGGGTTTTCTGCATCGGTAGCATCCGGAAGTATTTCAGCTTCTCGATTTTGCGGATCTATAAGAATGATGTTGTCTATATCTTGTTCTGGAGTTGTTAGATCCACGTCATTTTCATATTGCATAGGAGCGTCGTCGGATTCAACTATCATTCCTCTGGGAGCTATTTTAAGCACAGATAACCATGAGATCCCTGTTTTTCTGACACGTGGATATGGAATGAAACAAACTTGATCCGCTTGTGATGCAAGTACAAATGGATCGTACTTTTCATAAGAACGCGATCCGAGAACTGGATCAAACCACTCGCCCGAGAACTGGATCAAACCACTCGCATTTGAAAAGGGTGCACTTTAAGTTAACCAAACCAGGAAATTGCACTTGAACAATGTCTTGTATAATGCCATAAAAATCTGTGTCCCCGGCTCGAACTACCACACCATAATTTGCAGTTGCTCTATTTTTTCCACGTTCAAACGTATGAAACACATAACCTCGTGTAAAATACATTGGAGATGACGTAATTTTCCCCAACGGACCTTGGATCAACTCTCTAAACCATACAGGGTATGATGTGTCTCCATAAGCAACCTAGCAAATACAGTATACACATTGTAAATATAGTATACACATTTATATATATATGTTTTTATAGATGATCTGAATATATATAATTTGTTTTGAACGTACCTGAGTTCTCAACCATTTAGCAAAATATAGATCTTTACGTTTTTCAATCTCACCGGCGGAAGCATTTGGGAAAGCCTCGTTAACTTGGCGAATGAATTCACTAATACAAAATATAGTTATAACAAATGTTTTCAAAACATATATAAGTACAAAAATAACCCTTACCTCAATCCATAGTTGGTAACTATAATATGTACCTCAAAAATAAGCTGACTTCGTCGCATTGTAAGAGAATATATGTGTGTGCGCAATTGTAGTCTTCGTATGAGAACCTCTCTTGTGATTCCGACATGCCTACCAACTGCACAGAATATATCTGGGACATCAGAAACTGGATACGTTTGCGCGATGCCACCATCGTCGTACCTACGTGGAGCTCTTTTTTGTGTCCGGACAGTTGGAGAGAAGTAATATGAGCTGAAATGAGAGGTTTCTTCGGTTATACTTCCCGCAACAATTGATCCCTCAACCCTAGCCAGGTTTTTTGCCTTTCCTTTTAAGTGTTTCATGAATCTCTCGAAAGGATACATCCAACGAAACTGAACGGGCCCTCCTAAATCGGCTTCGTGAGGAAGATGGACAGGAAGATGCTCCATAACATCAAAGAATGATGGAGGGAATATCTTTTCTAAGTTGCACAAAAATATAGCGATGTTATTGTTTAGTTGTTGAATTCCATCCTCCATCAGAGTTCGCACACACAGATCTCGAAAAAATGCACCAACACCTAAAACCATAGTCCAATATCAACAAAAACACAAATGTAATTTTTCACGCATCATTTGTTTAGATATTTATATATCGTCATAGAAAATATACCTGCAAGTGATTCATGCACGTTCGTTGGTAAAAGCTCTGCAAATGCGAAAGGCAATAATCTCTCCATAAACACATGACAATCATGACTCTTCATACCAGAGAATTTTTTCCCTTGCTCCACAGACTTAGAGATTTTTGACACGTATCCATCTGGGAACTTAACTTCGGTGAAAACCCAGTTGAAGAATGTTGATTTGCCTTTGCTTGACAATCTAAAGATAGGCACTGGAGCTCTCCCATCTCCCGTGAGGTGTAACTCAACTCTAGAACATATAAGAGGCAAATCCAATCTAGACTTCAAGTTGTCTTTAGACTTGCCTGAAACGTTTAAGATGGTGTGCATGATGTTATCGAAAAAGTTTTTCTCAATGTGCATGACATCAAGATTGTGGCGCAATAGATGATCCTTCCGGTACGGTAGATCCCAGAAAATGCTCTTCTTATGCCAATTATGTTCGACAAGGTATCCATCTGGGAGATTGGTCGGGATGTTAAGCCAGTTACCACCACGTTTTGCTGTGTCCTGAGCTCCCCAATAATCAAGTTGACCTTCAATTTGCTCTCCTGAAAGATATGGAGGTGGGGGGATACGTACACGTTTGCCCTTTGTGAATAGTCTTTTGTTTCCCCGGTACGGATGGTTCATAGGGAGAAACCTCCGGTGACAATCAAACCAACAAGATTTTCTACCATTTTTAAGTTGGAATGCATCTGTTTCATTTTGGCAATACGGACATGATAACCTACCATGTGTTATCCAACCAGATAACATTCCGTATGCTGGAAAATCGCTTATCGTCCACATAAGCACAGCTCGCATGGTAAAATTCTTTTTCCTGGAGTAATCAAAAGTACGAACCCCATGAGACCACAACAAGTTCAACTCGTCAATCAGCGGCTGTAAAAACACATCAATAGATCTTCTTGGATGTTTCGGACCAGGGACTAAAATACTCAAAACAGAAATTCCCTCTGCATGCACATATCAGGCTGAAGGTTATAAGGTGTCAATATAACCGGCCACAAAGAATATTGCCTGCCAGACATACCGAATGGACTAAAACCATCTGTACATAGGCCAAGATAAACATTGCGCTTCTCTTTAGCAAAATTAGAGTGTACCGATTTGAAGTGTTTCCAAGCTTTTGCATCAGAAGGATGATGAACTTCTCCTTCAATAGTTGAATGTTCCGCATGCCACCTCATTGATGCAGCTGTTCGTTCCGAATGGTATAACCTTTGTAGCCTATCTGTTATGGGCAGGTACCACATTCTCTGCCACGGCACTTTACTTCTACCAGCTCCTTGGGGCTTAAATCTTGGTTTGTGGCAAAATCGACATTCCTGCAGATCTTCATCATCTTTCCAAAATATCATGCAATTGTCAATGCAAACATCTATCATCTGCGAGGCAATCCTAAACTAGAGACTAGTTTTTGTATGTCGTAGTATGACTCAGCAGCTTGATTACCCTCTGGCAAATATTCTTTTTGAAGAGCTGCCCAATCATCCATGCAACTCTCAGATTGATTATGATCAGACTTTATTGTCATCATCCTAGATGCCAATGATAATTTAGACAGACCTTCCCTACAACCTTCATAGATTGGTTGGTTTGCAGAATCAAGCATATCATAAAATTTTTTAGCATCTGCATTGGGTTCCTCAGCAACATCAGGAGTAGACATAACTCCAGGAAATGCATCGGTTACCATTTCTTCGAACCTATTATGTTCTAACCCAACATCATGATCATTTTCTATAACAAATTGATGCTGATCATATTGCTCATTCGAATAACCCTGATCCATAGGTTGGTAACTAGTACTACCCGAAGTTTCATCTTCATATCCCTCTCCATGATAAAACCAAACATAATATTCAGGTGTAAACCCTCTATTAAATAAATGCGTACCAACTGTATCAATTGTCTGCGGCCTCGAATTTTTGCACTTCCGACAGGGGCACACCATCACTCCGGTTCGTTGAATTGTAGGCACACTACTCGCTTGAGCCATGAAAATTTCAAGGCCGTTGAGGAACTCTTCTGAAAGCCCTCCATTTGCATCTTTACGTTGATACATCCAGCTTCTGAGTTCGTATATATCGCCCATTTTTTTCCTAAATTTTGTAAAAAAAAAAAATTTCCCGAATTTTTTTTTTAATTAAAAGCTGAATGATTCTTGCGAGGAAGGTGGGTGGGTATATATAGGAGAATTTAGCACCGATTTAGCATCGATTTTGCATCGAATATTTAGCATCGAATTAGCATCGAATACCTTAGGGTCGATTTAGCATCGAATTAGCGTCGAGTGTGCACCCAGGTAGGTAAACCCGTGTTTAATGTGTCTTCTACCTACCAATTTGAGGCTAATTCGACGCTATATTCGACGCTACGTGATCGACGCTAAATCGATGCTATTGTTGCATCGATTTAGCGTCGAATTCAGTCTTTAACTGGAATTTCGACGCTAAATCGACGCAAATTAGCATCGAATTAGCGTCGAATTGATTCGACCCTAATTAGCGTCGAATTAGCATCGAATATTTATAACGACACAACTTCGACGCAATTTCGACGCTATATTAGCGTCGAACCAATTCAACGCTAAATTTTGACGCTAAATTACAGTTTTCTTGTAGTGGAAATCCATTACACCGATTTTTCGAATATAGTTGGCTTAATTTGACGAGGGAATGACGGTGAGGAGTTGAACGGAGGAGAAGAAACATTATTTTAATTCACGATTATAAATTTTGATCCATGGTAACGAGTTAAGACAATATAATTGACAGAAAAAAGGAAGAAGAGAATTGTGAAATTGATTATAAACAAAAAAAGAGGAAAAAAAGCAGAAGGATTTGAGAAGAAGAATAAGAAAAAAAAAAGATCGAAGAAGAAGGATAGAAAAATGAAGAAGTTATGAATAAAAAAAAATTGGAGGATGATTATAGAAGAAGAAGATGTCGATTAATAAAAAAAAAAGAACAAAAGAGTTGTCGGCGGCGTGAGTGGGAGGGATCAATTTAGTTTTTATGTTTTAGATTATGGATTAATTAGGGTAAAAAAAAGGGTTCACTTTAGTTTTTATGTTTTAACTTTTTATTTTTGTTTAATGTAAAATTAAAAAATCAAAACCATTGGTAAATAAGAAAGGTTAAAAATGGAATTCTATGTAAATTAATAGTTAGATACCTAATTATGTTTTAACCAATGATAAATCATTAATTACAGGTAACAAACCTAATATACATGCCAATATCCCAAAAATTAATAGATTGTTTAGCAAAAAAAAAAAAATTAATAGATCGAAATGACGGCTAAATTTTATCTCGTTCGCACACGCTTATTGGCAAGCAACGGTTAGATCTGTGTCCATGAGTGAACGGTGATAATCTGGTTGGTTTAGCAAGGCGCACAGAAACTCAGGTAGGCTCGCACGCAGGGGAACATTTGCATTAGGGTTTTAGAAGGGCAAAACTGTAATCTCGGGAGAACGATTGATATTGCGTATATCCCGCCTCTAATGAAATTTTGAACAGAAACTTCACACGTGTGAGAGAACCTCTCACACGTGTGCTAACGTTTGATTTGTTTCCTCATTATAATCCCGCTCAGGAGACGACCTTCAAAGATTGCCAGATCTTCCTCACTCTCCCCAAGAACCTCTCTCTCTCTTTCTCTCTCTCATTGTTCGTTCACATTTGAAGAATCCGTTTGGAGTTTTTCATCAATCGCTTATTGAAGATCTGAGGTAAACAAATCCATGGGTTTTTTCTTCTTCTTCTACTTTGACTCGATTTGACTGGGAATGTGTTGTTCAATGCTGTTCTTGAGACTCGATTTGACTGGGAATGTGTTGTTTTTGACATGATTTTTTGTGGGACGAAGATTTGTGTTCTCTGTTTCTTGAGGTTTCTGGAATTCGTTTCGAATGGGTTGATTTTGATGGAGAAATGAGGGATTTCGGTGGTTCCGACTACTAAAACATTAGGGTTTCTTCGATTGGTTTTGATATTTCAAATTTGGGGGCATTTCTCTAATCGATTCTTTGTTCTTGATTACAGCCACGATGCTAGAAGCCAGAGACCGAATCGAAAGGCCAGTGGATTACTCGGCGGTATTTGTCAACAGACGCAGTCACGGTGTGTTACTCGACGAGCCAGTCTCACGGCTTAGTTCGCAGAGATTGCCATCGGATTCTCAGTTGAATTTAGAACCTATTGGTCGAGGATCTTTGGTTGGAACAGGCGGGCTTGTCAGAGGCAATTTCGGTTCATGGAGGCCTGGTAATGGAAGAGGTCACAGTCCGTTTAGATTGTCACAGGGAAGAGAGAATATGCCTATGGTGTCTGCTAGGCGTGGAAGAGGTCGTGAATCAGCTAGTGTGTTACCTTCTTGGTACCCAAGAACACCTCTACGCGACATAACTCATATTATTCGGGTAAATTTACCTCTTGATTCTTCTGTATATAGTCAGTTTTGGTCTAATTCTATGGGTTAAATGTTTGGGCTCTCTCTCTCTTGTTTGTGTAGCACATGGACAATGGTTTTGCTGAGTCTAAGTTTCCTCAATGGTTCTCTTAGTCCTTCTTCCAGCTGAATAAACATGGCAGGCTTGCTTAGCCTTATTTGCTTAAGCTGTAGCATAGATCTGTTGCCATAGGCTTGCTTAGCCTGGCGATTTACTGTGTTTATACTCTTTGATTTTAGGCTATTGAGAGAAGAAGAGGAGCTGGTATGGGAGTAGGAGGCGACGGCCGGGAGATTGAGATCCCAACTCACCAACAAGTTGGTGTTCTTGGAACTCCAGTATCATCGTCAGGTGAACTTAATTGCTTAATGGTGACTCCTGGTCCATCTGTGGGATTCAAACGTAGTTGTCCACCGTCAACTGCTAAAGTCCATAAGATGTTGCTTGACATCACTAAAGAGATATCTGAGGAAGAAGAAGCAGCAGCAGGCTTCATCACACCCGAGAAGAAGCTACTCAATTCTATTGACAAAGTAGAGAAGATTGTGATGGAGGAGATCCAGAAATTGAAGAGCACTCCTCGCGCTAAAAGGGATGAACGGGAGAAAAGGGTACGGACTTTAATGTCAATGCGATGATCCATTCCACACTTTGGATGAGGGACCATAGAGGTATCAGGTAAAGAGTGCCTGCCTGCACAGTAAGTAGTAACATCATCTTCTGATGATAACATCAAAGAGAGACCTATGGATCATCTTCTGATGATATCTTCTACAAGTTGGTTGATTTCATGGACTTGGTATCATTTACTGATGATTTTGCTACAAGGGTCAATCATCTTATTGATGATTTTATAGGATGTTGTTTTAGAGAAATCATTTTCTGATGACAGAACAGATCAGGAATCATCTGCTGATGATAATATCATAGGAAGGATAATACTTTTGATAGTTCACACATTTCACGTTTTGTGTCTTTCCTTTAAGACATGTTGTTCCCTTTGTAGAAGATCTCTCATTCTTGTTACGTTGAATAAATGGAAGTTATATATGTAACTGCTGAATTTTGGCTTCATCCCGAGTACTTAAGTTTGCTAAATAATTTTAAAATTCGTAGCTAAATCAGCAAGCAATTTGACTGGGGAAAAAACATTAAACCATGTAACTACGTTATGCATTTTTGTCAATCTAGATGATAGATGTGCTTTAGCTTTCAAGTGTTAAATCTTGTTTCAAGTTATGCATCGTTACCCTTGACTATGGAGAATTAAGACATCAGATTTTAACTGGTAAACTATGGACAAGACGACATAATGGACCAGAGAACGTAGTTATGTGTGTATAAAGAGCAAACACCAACTGAATCAGTAGCAAGAATATTAACAGTTAAATAGAGAAAAAGGATTTTTCTTGGAAAATAAAGAGATTATAGAGTGTCTTAAGGTGCCAAAATGAGGAGTTTTTCAATCACCCGATGACATCTAAATACAATCACAGCGACACAAGACGACAAAAGATTCAGAGTTTGCCATCAGTTTTGGTGTTTCCCTTTCGAGGTTTTTCAGACATTAGGAGGATACTGCTTGGACTGCAGCTTAACCCTTTTCTTGTACTCAACTGGATCCTGCACATTTTCATCAAATTGAATCTCATCAAAATTAAGTTACAAATCACTTGCCTCCTATGTTTTCAGAAGCTATGGCAAATAATGAGTCTTTCGAGTTGGGTTTACCTGAATGAAGAGATGATAGCCATCGGTCTGTGCAGGGTCAGCGGGATTAGGCGTGTCTAGTAAATCCTGAATACCGACAAGAATCTGCTTCACTGTGATGGCTGGTCTCCATCCCTATCCAACATAACCATATACCAAAAGACAGATTGAGGATTATGAAGATGGATTTTGTTTACGGAGAATCACATAGAAAGAAAAACATAAAAGAGTACTTACGTAATCCTCGTTAAGGATTGAGAGACAGACAGTTCCAGATGGATAGACATTAGGGTGGAAAAAGCCTTGTGGGAATTTGCATTTGGGAGGCTTGCTCGGATAGTCCTCGCTGAAGTGCATCGTTAATGGAAAGAATCCTCCTTCCCAATCAGTCTGCAGTGTCATGTAACAAAATTAGCATATGAATGATAGTTAAAGACTGATATTAGCACTACTACACTCTTATTAGCCATGTGGTAGACATCGAAAAAAAATCCATGTAAAAAGGAAATATACTAAGCAGAGTTAAGTTCACACTCAATTACATCTTCAAGACCAAAATTTCAAGCACCAATTCAGAACATCACTAAGGATATAAACAGTGAGAGATGACAAAAGATAATCTTCCATGGTTCCTATGTGTAAGCAGCAGAATAATAAACCATTCGATAGAAACAACCAGAATCAAAACAAAGACTTTACAGTGAAAACAAGTGAAGTAAGAAAAGCCACGAATCCTAATTTCATTGTTTGTTTTGGGAATTCTACATACTAATCAGAAGCTGAATTAATAAGTAAAAACAAAGCAGATGTATAAGGAAAAACTCATAAACCCTAAACTACATATTTGTTTAGTGTTTATACTTACCCCAGCTTTACCAGGAATAGTACAATGCCACACCATTAGATTCACAGCACCATCAGGCCCAGTCTCCGGTTTCGCCACAAAACCCTAAATTTTAATCACCATCAACACCAAAAAAAACCTCAATCAGGAATCACAAAACCATAACCCATCAGCAAAAAACCCAAAAAAAAAAAAAAAAAAAAAAACCAAATCGGAGAAAGTATTAGAAGAAAATTACGAACATGAGGATGATTCTTCCTCCATGATTTCCTCTCTTCCGCTAAACGACCACGAGCGATTCCACTAGCCATCTCTCTCCAAATCTCTCTCTCTCTCTCTGTATCTCTTTGTCTTCTCTTTCGCTCTCTCTCCAAATCTCTCTCTCTCTATATAACCTCAAGTGCTTCAGAGAAAATCAGATTGATTATAAATCGATGAAGACAGAGAGAGAGATTGGGGAAGAGAAGGAACGAAATTACGGATTTACCCTTGTGGTAAAACCGGGTAAGGGTAATCGGAGTATCGTACGGTCCAGATTTCGCGGCGAATAAATGTCCTTTCGTCTTACTTACTTTCGTCCTCTCTCTCAACTTTAATAAATTGACCGGTCAATAATTAATAAAAAGAAATTATAACAATTTTAAAAAAATGAAAAATAAAAAGTGTAAAGAAAAAGTCAATGGATAATGTGGCGTGAAACCTACGCGATGAAATTTATATTTTATATTTTATTTATGACCTAAAAAGCTACCAAAAGATTCTATCTCCCATAACGTATCCCAATCTTCACGTGGCCCATTAACTAAATTTTTGGCCCATTAACTTTTGTGTTGCGTAAGTAACCTTGCTTCAATTATCTTAATGGTGGATGCAGAATAAAGCTGAAATTGTATTATCAAAAGTTCAAAGCTGATTCTCCAAATGAAATGATAGGTAGAACAATAGTTTAAGCTAATTTCTTGAACCATTAACAAGTTTCAAATGAAAAAAATTCGGATAAAATTGTTGTAAACTATAACATGTGTCATGCATGTACCAAATGCTATACGGCAACAAACCAAACTTATACATATTGTTATTCTTGTGTGTTGTGTTTTTTCTTCTCTGTATAAATAGCTAAGATATTTTCCTCATATGATTGTTTCAAGTTACACATAATTTTACAAAATTTGGTTTTGCTTGAAATTATTTTTGTCTTGAAACAAGCAATTACGTTTTTGACCAAAAGACCAAACTTTTTTCAACCTCTAATTTCACCATCACAACCAAACAATGACACCAACTCTTCTTCTTTGATCAAACAATAAACAAGAGAGGCAGAGACTTGTGACTTACCAACCAGAACAAAAACCACACAGATACTTCTTTACTACTTTCAATCAAAAGATTTTTCAAAAGGTCTTAATAATGTTAAAAACCAAACATCATAATCATCACCAAGAAAAGAGTCATCATGACTTTTAAACAAGAACAAACTAAACAAGCCTGGAGGAATTTTCTTCAAGATGGGAAAGAAGCAGTTTTGTTCAGGTCAGAGCATGCAATCAGTTCTTGCAGGAAGCCTCCTGAAGAAATTGAGAGGAACAGATGGTAACCTGTATCTGAACCTCGGATGTCTCAGAACATAGATTCCAATGCAAAGAGCAATAACCTGGAAAGGAGTCACATAGAGAATAACTGCAGCAATCAAGCAGAACAAGACAAAGAGCGAGGTTGCACGCGGATCACGCCAGCTTAGCAAAGACTGAAGCCTTTCTCCTTGAGTTGCAAGATCACCAACTACTGTCTGAATCCTTCCAGCAATACTCCTTAACCTGTCATACCTCATCCTGACAATGTCAGATGGTCGGGAAGTAGGAAATGTGTCGAACTCTTCGTCTAGCTCGTCGGGGTGAGCTGAGTCGGCGTGAGAGAGACGTGTGTCCATGTGAGGAGGATGCCTCGGTCTCCAACGGTAATACCAGACACCGATGAGGAAGAGGTAAAGGAAGATGGTGGGCAAGATTAGTTCGGGATAGAGCACAAGGATGATGAACAAGAGATGGATCAAGACTGTCGTGATCGGATTCTTCCAGTTGCAAATCTGTTCAAACCATTTTCCTACTGCGATTACCCCGCTCAAAACTCCCATTATCCTGAAAAAGTTAGCTTTGCTTCTCCTCATACTCCACATGTGAGAACCCACATCGAGCATGTATTCAACTACTTCTTTCCTAAGAGGCGGCTCTGCTCGGGTAAGCCTCATCGACACAATCTGAGTCGCTTGATGCCTCAAGTTATCAAGCTGGCTAACCGTTAGAGGATGGATGTAATGCATCTTCGGTAAGAGAGGCAGTGAGTACATATACATCATGTTGAGCAATGAAGAGCAAGTGAATCTAACAGCCAAGTGAATTTCTCCCATTTTCTTTACTCCGTTAGGATGGAGCACCAAAAGAGGGTATGAATGTGTGTAGACTCGATCAGTCTCGAGAGTAGAGAGCCGGATCCTTACCTTCCCAACTCTTGAATCTTTTGCTCCTCCATTCTTCTCACCTCCATGAAGATGGCAGTTATCAAATACCCCGACGGTAACAACAGTACACGGATCGAAAACCTCCCAAGTGTATTGTTCATTCCATCTCGGAGTAAAGCTGTCAATGATTGTCCGAGTTCGGATCCATTTCTGTCCGTACTTCGCCACACAATATGCATCTGTGGTTCCTCGACCATCTTTGGTTTTCATAGGCATCAGACCAGTGGCACTTATTATCCCCAATTCCAGCACACCGATGCTAGGCTTCCATAGTTGCTTCGCCGTTGGTCTAAGATCACTGCTGTAATGTGTAGACTCATCAAGAACATGATACCCACCTTCCAAACAAATCCTCATGTGAATCCTGCTAGCAAATTTCGTCTCCTTCTTCTCACCGTCAACCATAATATGCTTCTCGAGGTTATACCATCTGCTGTTCACCGGTTTGTGGTCAAACCTTTTGTCCAGATACTGCAATGGAATCGCACATTTCCCCATGACTTCATCTTTGTTTGGAGCAACTCTATCTTCCACACTGAGTATCAAAGGCTCCTCAAATGGTTCAGCTGCTACAAACATCAAATCCTCATTCCACATTGGATTTAAAGTCCTGTTTTGAGATACTCTAGTCCTCAACGCCTGGTTTCCCACTATAGCTTTCACATAAACCTCGGGATATCTCCCCTTATCGCTTGGTATCAAATCTTGAGCTTCAATCACATTAACCCTAAGGTACCAAAGCTTAGGAGAAAGATAAACCTTGGACCGGATATTGGCAAGAGCATCAGTTCCACTTACTGTTGCAGCATCTGAGTGCCAAGCTTCAGGGAAAGCTTCATCAGCTTGAGTACCAAACCAAACAGCCAGCATAAGCTCTCCCCTGACTTTATCGCCTTTCCTATCTTCGAGCCTATACCATTGCGGCGCCAAGGGACTATCGGGAGGAACTCTCTTAGGTACCTCGTTCAAATCAAACACAACACGACCAATCAAATCATCTTTCACAACATCCTTGTCTTTCACAGTAGCTTCAAGGAAAGAAGCTTGAATCCTATCTTTTGAGAAAGCGAAAACTTGGTTCCACTCAGGATTCGATTTCTTCTCGAAGTGACGAGTAGTTCCTTTGTAGTTTCCAAGCTTAACCTCAACATAAGGGTCACAACTACCAGTCATGTCCTTCCCAGGCAATTCTTTTGCCTTCACCACACGAACATAGAGATACTGCATTTGCTCAACAAGGTCATAAGTGCTTGTAAGCTTATCTCCAGTGACTTTACCCCCACCGAGATGAGGTCTTGTCTCCTTCAAGGAGAAATCTTCAGGCGGTGGTCTCTGCATCTTGAAGACACCAAAACAAAGTCCCTACACAGTTCCAAAAAAATAATTGTCAAAAACATTCACATTTAGTTAGCTAAAAGAAGGTAACAAACAAAGATTACACTTACAGATTATGGGTTTTTGGAAGATGGGTTTGAGCAACTTCAAATCACTAGATCTGAGACAAACACACCATTTGAAGAAAGAGTTAAGAGAAGAACAGTGAGTACTAAAAACCCAGGCTTTTTTGGGTAAAATGCAAGGAAAATAAAGTGGATTCAACTTGAGAAAAAAGATTCTCGAATATAGCATCGCATTTTCTAGATCATAAACAAACCTCGTTAGTAGTATCTACGAGGCAGAATCTAACGGCACAAAATCGTGAATCAACGCCATCGAGAGAAAACAACTTTTTTCTCGTGAAAAACACAAACCCATAAACAATAACGCAACGCGAATTACGGTTCATCAAATTTGAATCTCAAAATCTCTTCTTCCAAAAATTTTGTTGTCGTCTCTCGATTCGTTCAATGAGAGAAGCATTAAAACAGAAAACGACAGCGAGAAGAAAAAAAAAGAGAAAGTAATACCACCACGGAACAAGGAAAAAAGCTGATTAGCATGCGAGTTGGAGAAAAAACAAACCAAAGAGAATACTACATCAATAAAACTCATCTTAAAATGCTCAAAAATCCATGGGGAAAAAAAAAAAAACAGTTAAGCGAGAGAATCTAACAATACAAACCTCTTAGATCTTCAAAAAACACTACAGAAGATCATGGGTAAGAGAAGTAACGATTAACACAAGACGAGAAAAACTCCATGGCTATATAAGTAAGAGTCGTCGTCGTCTTCTTTCCTCGTTTTTTTCAACTTTAACAATAAATAAAGAGAAAAAATAATGAAGACCCAGTAAAAAGCAGAAGATAGGTACTACTGGGAAAGTTCTAGAGAGAGAAAAGAGAAAAACATTTGATAGAGAGAGAAAGTTTTGTTTGTGGCTCTCTTGTTTAGTTGTCTTCTTCTTCTTTCCTCTGCTTTGCTTTTTCTACAGTTTTTTTTTACTACAAAGAAAAAAAAAAGAAATACAGTACAGTAGCGCTACAAAATCGAAGGTGGGGTCCATGTAAAATCACGTAAGACATACCTTCTCCGTTTTGGAAATCCCCCACACGTGTAGAGAGTCGACGGTTTTGCGTAATCTTTTCAACGGCGCTCGTTTTTGTTTTCTAATAATAAAAAAGTTTATTTAAAAAACTGATATAATAATCCTCGTCACTATCTTGGAATTTTAGCAGTGTGATTTTGGTGTTTATTGTAGTGTGTACTTGTAATATAATGCAAATTTATCTGATTGTATTACTATTACGGAAGAAGATG
The DNA here is from genome assembly GCA_964056655.1 of Arabis hirsuta. Classification (NCBI taxonomy): domain Eukaryota; kingdom Viridiplantae; phylum Streptophyta; class Magnoliopsida; order Brassicales; family Brassicaceae; genus Arabis; species Arabis hirsuta. The sequence continues at coordinate 2,928,050 of OZ053308.1, read as the reverse complement.
TCATTGGATTCCTCGATGTTTTATAGTCAGTCTCCCGTTAGCGAACCTTACGTACATATCTTACATACAAAACCCGTATATCGCTATTTTTTCTTTTGGCTAAATAAAAACTTTTTTTTGTGTGTGTTATTTAAGGTTAATTGATATAAAAACATGTGTTTGTTGGGAATTTGAGTTTATATTCTCGCTGATTTATATTTCACATTTGAGTTACATAGCCTATAGATTTTAAGTGAGCTAATTGATTAACAAACACTTTATATTTTTCTGTCTTTTCTTGTAAGAAGAAATTACTGTTTTAAGTGAGCTATTCACTAGTAGTAGTATAAGATTACTATATGTGGTTACATGTTTTCAAGACTTTGGTACATTATTACTGTCGGTAACAGAACATTGATTATATCGTGTAAAAACTGAAATGGATCAATAATGAAAAAATAAAAAGTATAAATGTATTAGTTGCAGCATTTACAGACTTACAGTCGCAAAGAAAAACATTCAGAATCACTTGTTCTTGTTGTCTGCATGTCGTTTTCTTTCTTTCACAAATTTACCTTAAAAACATATAAAATCATAATGTCAAAAAACAAAAAAAACATATAAATTCCCACATATATACGTTGTTTAGGTAGACATGTGTTTGTTCTTTTTCGTTAATGGATTTTTTTCTTTGCCATGTGCTTGTTGGTTACTACTCACTACTTTTGCGTCTTTACCAATCTTTCTTTTATGTTTTACAGAATTAATTATATATTTTTCTATTTAAAAAAAAAAATCATGATGCCTCTAGGTGAACTAAAAGAAAAACGGGTGAAAATTAAAATGCACTTTAATCTCGGGGATGTTTGATCAGTTTGTGGTAATTTTGAAGAATTTAGATGGTGTAAATCATATCTCTCTCACATAATTCGTTTTTATAATGTCAAGATTTATTCGGTCTTGTCACGTGTTTTCTTCATTCTTTTACCCGCATAAAGATGGACTATATATATAGGTGTAAAACACGTAAGCGAACTCATATGGTTTGGTATTTACTCGATTAGGTATAAGTGGAAAATGAAAATCATCTACATCTTCGAAGCTGTTGTTACAAATAAACAAACTTTTTTTTTAACAAATAAAATTGAGTAAAAATAAGCTGTTAGTTAACTGTGTCCATATCTTATGTCTATTTCCATTTTTGTTAAAGTTTTTATTATTTATTTTACAAAACTAGCTGGGGTTGGACATAGATTATAGTCTTCGTGCCGAAGCACTTGTAGTGGAGTGGTTCTCACCACTCCCTCGACACCTAATAACCGGGGTTCGACCCATACTTCCTGCGTGAGGAAAAATGGTTAGTAGCTCGGCCTTGTGGCCCACATTGGCTAGTGAATCGGCCTGTGGTCCACATATGACGACAAAAAAAAAAAAAGTTATAGTGTTCGCAATTGATGTCACTCATCTTAATTCCTACAATTGATGTTTTTTTTAAAATGGATTTTTAATACGCGGAAGTTCCACGGTGGAACCTTTAACTGCGAAGAGGCCGTCTTTTTCTTTTCGTTGTGCTATCTTTATGATGATGTGTGACCGATTAGTCGAATGCTTCTGCTCCAAGTATTCGGAAATTATTTAATTAAAAAGTATTTGGTACTAGTTAACACGATAAATAATATAAATAAAAATGAAAAAATAAAATAAAAAGGCAAGAACTTGGTAATGGTTGCAAATGACACGTGTCGCTCATGCTACATCGATTTTGTTGAATTTCGACTTGGAGTCTTTCCAATCCCCCCCTTGACCACCCACTACGAGTCTACGATTATATTTAATTTGATAAGTGTGATAAGATGACAAATTTGCTAAACTAACACTTCTTTTGAATATCCATATCTAAGAATTATAATAGGACATATAATTGTGGGCTTGTAGAAAAGATAAACTACTATCTCTTCATATATCTTTTTTTTTTTTTGGTATGAATCTCTTCATATATCTCTTGATGAAATATGATCAATGTGCTGAATTTTGATAATCGGTTGTCAAAATATTAAACATCTCTTCAATTATAAAAAAAAGTTTATACATCTCTCATAATTAGAGGGTTTAATGTAACATTTACGGTAGTTGTTTCGTCGCTTGTGTAACGAATCATGTCATCATTCACATTTAAAACGTCCACGTTAATTGTATTGTGTTAAATCAACGCGTACCTTTTATCAAAAAAACAAAAATCAAACGCGTACGGTTCGTGGCCTCGACGATTTTTCTATTTTCTATATAGTAAATATATAAAATTAAATATTTTAGACTGCATGATAACTAAGTGTCTAACTGATAAATTATGGTATCCCGATAATAATTATATTCATATAGATTTTAATTGATACCGGTGGAATATGTACCACACTAGATTTGTTATCCTCAATGTAGGATAAGAATATTTAAAAATAAAAAAAACATAATTTTTTATAATATATATAAAAAATTATAAACAATAAAATTTTAATAGTATATCTTTCATATAAATAAATATATTTTATTTAAAAAATTTAATTTGAATGCTATTTATATTAAATATAAACGTTTTTAATGTAAATTGAATATGTTTGAGATTACGTGTTCTTTCAAACTTATTTGAGCTCACCAAATCCAAAAAAATATCGCATTAATTTGTAAATCTTCTTAAATAAAAAATCAAGAAATAACAAAAAGTGAAAAATGAGATTTTCGAAATTCAAGCATTAATGTTTGATTTGTAAAGTTATACGCTTTATAACAAAAACACAACTTTAATTAAACTAATGAATACAATCAAACGATATAAAAGAAAATAATTAACATAGAAATTTTTGAAAATAATTGATATAAGTAAATGATTTATCTTTAAAATTATAACGTTTAAAATATTAAAATGTTATGTTTTAGTTTAAATTAAATTAGTAATAAATGTATTTTTGAGTTCATATTTTAAAAAATAAATGTAAATATGTAAAGATTTCTAACATGTCATATAAAATTAATTGAAATGTTTTGATTAGTTAGTTTAATTGATTTATCCCTCAAAATCTTCGTTGAATGACACATATGATTTTTTTGACACATATTATTTTTGTTTTTATTGTTTTATACTGTTATTTTGTATTATAAAAAAACTATAATGTTCTGTTTTACAAATCGGGTTGTCGGATCTATAATGTTTGTTTTCTTTATATAATATATACCTTAAAAACATTTTTCTTAAACAAGCAGAAAATTTAATAAGTTGCAGTACAATCGAGTTATGTTTTGTTTTGTGTGACCCATGCTTTACCCAAACTTCCATTTTATATCTTCAATTTAAAGGTCTAACAGTTTTTTAAAAATGATAAGATATATATTCATGTTTGTTATCAACATAATTTAGGTAACAAAGTATTTTTGTCTCTTTAATGAACTCTAGGTTTATGAATCATGATTACACCTTTTCCTTTAGACCATCTCCAGTAGGAAGGCAAATTTCCCCTCCTATATTCCTTCCACATCACTCTATTCTCCTTCCACATCATTTCATTTTTTTATTTCACACCCAACTCTACAATAGAAAGGCAAATCATTTTCTCTTTCTTCCAACTCATTTTCTCTTTCTTCCACATTACTCCATCATAAAAAATTCATTTTATATTTATTTATTTAATCTTTATTATTTTATTTATGTTATATATTTTATAAATACTATTACTCTTAATATATTTATAATCACACAAAATAATTTTTATAATGTAAAAAAAACAATAACTGATATATAATATATTTTTTTAATTAGAGTTGATTAATATTATAAAATATATTATATTAATGATTCAAATAATATACTTATTTCTAAATAAATAAACAACACTCGTTATTATTAATAAAGACAAACCAAACATACATAATTCATTAAAATCTTACAACAAAACAAACACCAAACATTAATAAACTGAGAAATAAATTTTGATATTTCTAACTGAGGGTTTCTCCGAATTTTTGCCAAACATGAATATCCTTCTTCAATTGAATATGTTGACCCTTATCACGTAAATTAGCTCTAACATGAATATCCGATTCTGACCGGCCTTGCACATGGACTTCAAATTGTGGTAATATTTGGGGAAAAGAAAAATAACAAAATAAATAATAATGTCAATTTGGTGGGCCCCATATAATTTCCCACGAAAGGAAATTTTCGCTGCCCTGCCATTGTGTGTTGGCATTTTCCCTTTTTAATTTGCCTACCTATTGGAGAGAAAAACACTCTCTTTCCCTACCTATTGCATTTGGTCTTACACAAACATTTAAATATCACCTAACTTATGACAATAAATGGGCCTAACCAAGACACTAAACAATTAAATGCGAATTGCATTCAATTCAATGGCCTCTCTCTCTTTATGATCTGACGTGTCATATCTCAGATCAAAGGTAAATCTACTCCTATATCCAACGTCAAAAAAAACACGAGGCGTAGGTAAATAGCATACACGTGCACACACTGTAACAGTCTCTCTCTCCCCTTCCTCCTCCTCAATGAACATTATTCGTCACCCAAAGAAAGATCTGCAACTTCACCACCGGACCAAGTTTCTCTCTATCGCTCGAAGGAATCATGACTGAAGAACAAGTCCTCATCGACCAATCACCACCGCCTACGGGACCCGACCCTGAACCAAACCCAAACCCGAATCCCAATTCAGTAATCCATCCGAGGCGTGTGTCTTTCGAGCACGGACTCCTTCCGATCCAGAAACTCGTTTTCACAGACCCGATCCAAACCCTAGCTCCCGTCAAGCAGAAGTTAGCGGATGCCGCCACGAATAATCGTGTTGGATCCGCTGCAGTCGCCGATGTTCTCCAGATCTCCGGTGACCATGCGCGTCTCGTTCTCGAAACTCTCGGTTGTGTGCTCCATTCCGAGTCTGACCCTTTGGTTCGAGCGAAACCAGAGGAAGTTGATTCGGTAGGAGCTGATTTGCGGGATCTAATTTTGTTTCTGTACATTCAATCGTATAAGAAATTGCTGCCTAGAACGCACAAGGACTCCGCTGCAGTGGCCGATGTTTGGCCATCGACTTCTGCATTTGATGGATACTTGTCGGCGTTATCGCCAATTCAGGCAAGTTTCTTACTTTTTTGTTGCCCTCTGATTATTATGTGCCTTAATATTCAATGATCCTAGAGCGTACGATCTATTTGGTATGGAAATGGAATTGTCGTAGCTGGAAAATGGAAACGGAACGGGGTTGCTATAGTAACAGCAGGGTTAGAGAATCATTTTTCTCCGTTTTGCATTGAATTCAACTAGAATTTTGCAATGCAAGTCATAGTTTTTTGTTTGATTTACCTGGAACTTAGAGTCAAGCAAAGTTGGAAGTTTTGTTGGTTCTTTGAATTGATGGTGGATGTAGTGTTTAGATATATGATCGTAATAATTCTCTATGGAATAGATGCTCGTATTCTTAATGCATATTGGTTTATTGTCTCAAAAACGATGAAACTGATAGTCATCTTGTGGTGGAGGTATTGTTGTAAACATTATTGCATTGGATGCTACATCAAGTACTGAAGTATGAGATACTTCTATCCAGCTATTAATTGCTTTAAGTAATATTCTCTTATACATTTGGGTAACCTGTCCATTTTTATTATCTCTTAATTGCCAGTCCCCTTTCTTCTATGACTCTGGGGCAATGGTAATTCAACAGGCTGAAGTCAAACAGTCAGCTTGCTGTCTTATGTGGTTTTGATTTTGTTTCTTCTTCGTAGTACCTTATTTTGGTCGGTCCTTCCACGTGGTTTATTTAGTGATAATGCAAGATGTGTTCTTTCATTCTCCACTCCGTTGACATTTTCACTCATGTTTGTGGTAGGGATGGTCTGTTGTCTTTTAGAAAATATTCATCTAATTTTAAGCTTGTCAGTGGTTATACAGTCATTGTTCTTCTATATGTTATTCTTTTTCATCACAAGGGTCTAAAGTGTACTCATACTTCCTTTTCACCATTTCGCAGCTTGTTCGCAGCAACAGCCGTCGGTTTATGCCATCGCAAGCAGATGATGAAGCTCATCAATTGTCATATCTGCAAAAACATGTAGCAAACATCATTTCTCTCCTTGCAGAGCCTGTGGAGGGAGAAGGAGAAGAATCATTGGTATGTGCTATAATCTTCCTTTATTTACTCGAGAATAGTCACTGTTTCTGCAGAACACGAATATAAAAACTGATGTTGGGATAAGAATTTTTCAGGAAATGAAAGAGAACACAAGTATCAAACTAGATATGTATCTCATGATGATTCAAACTAGTTAATTGTTTTGCTTGTTCTATATCCTTCAGGTTCTCTCTATGGAGGCTTTTGAGCACCTGGGTTTTCTTGTTCAGTTCGGTGATAAGGGATCTGATGTATCTCCATTGAGCCAAGCTACTCCTTTTTTTGCAAATTCTGATCCGGATATGCCCGCTGTTCCAGTCCCCGCTTCCCAAGTGCATGAATGGCTTCTGCAAAATATAGCTTCCGCTTTAGAAAGCATTACTGAGAGAATTTCTGGGAAAGAAAACGGGACTACAAATGCCTCTGATCAAGATGATGCGATGTCAGATGCTTGTGCTGCTCCGAACAAGGTTGCACCTAGTGCTAGAGGCCCGTGTTTAATCGAGGGAGTATCGAAGACTTCACTTGTTAAGCAGGCCTCCGATCTAAGGGGTAGATCTGTGAAGGTCTATTGTGAACAATTAAATATTATAGTTGGAGTTTCCCTTGCTCCACTTTTTCTACCATTTATGTAGTCTCTCTGTGCAAGCATGTCAACTACATGTTCTGTGTATTCTGCAGGTTGTCAATTGCCATGATTCTGTAATTTATCTCTTAGCACCACTGAGATATGCAACTGTGCATGGATGTTCTGATACTACTATAGTTCTGGGAGCTGTTGGCAAGGTACGGAAACGACACTGCTTCCATATTTCTGTTGGAAATATTCAAGGCAACATTTCACAAGTTATAAAATCTTCCAACTTCTACTAGAAGATGCAGCTCATCTATTTTCTGATTCATTCCTGCAGGCATTAAGAGTTGAGCACTGTGAGAGAGTTCATGTAATTGCAGCTGCCAAACGAGTATGCATCGCCAATTGCCGTGAATGTGTATTCTTCTTGGGAGTCAATCAGCGACCTCTTATTGTTGGTGATAACCACAAACTACAGGTAAAGCGTCTCTCAAAGATTTAGGGTTGATTGACAAGTTTTACACACGGCTGCATAAACAAGCTCCTCTTTACCCTTCTGATAGTAATCTAAAATTAGTGAAGAGGCTAGACTATTTAGTAGCTTTAGTTTGGTTAATATGCTCTTCAAGGTGTTATCCATCCATTACTTTATAGTGTTGATGAGGATATTGGTTAAGAAATACCTCTAGTCTGATGTCTTACTTCGAGAGGGTATCACAAGTTTCCATTTACTACTTGAGAATAGAATCATTTTCAGATAGTGGTTCTTGTAATTACAGGCTTCTAAATCAGTATGATTTTGTTCCAGGTCGCTCCATATAATACATATTACTCTCATTTAGAGGAGCACATGAGTGAGGTCGGGCTTGAGCCAACTATCAACAAATGGGACCAACCATTGGCACTGGGAGCAGTGGATCCACATGACTCGCTCTCACATCCTGCCGGAGTCGCTGATGCACAGGCTGAATCAGCTGCTTGCGTAGACCCTGACCAGTTCATTAACTTTTTGGTACACTCTTTTTTTGTTGGTCTAATTTGACTCTGATAACTGATGAATGCTATTGATGCACTTTATTAGCTATTCACAAAGCATCCGTCACATGTTTTATCTGTGGTATCAATATGTGTGGTGCAGATCCCAAACTGGTTTAGCGGCGAGGAGATTGGTTCCACGAAAGACAATCCATTTCCACTGCCAGATCCTTATATGGCAGCTCAGCAGAGAAATGTATGTTTTGCTGTTTTTCTTTAGTAAGAAATGGCTGTCCTCATCTTCTGAACTCCATATTTTTGGTTTTCATCAGCTTAAGAACTTTGAAGAAACAAGACGATCGTTAAAAGAAACGCCCCTGGAAGAAAACCGGAAAAAGGAGCTATCAAGCGCACTCCATGTGTATTTCAAAGACTGGCTTTATGGTAAGAACTTTTGAGATCGATCCCCACTCTAGTTTATATCTATCTTTTATCGGGTTTTGATCGTCATTGTGTTTCTGCTGTGAATCTGACAGCAAGTGGAAATATAAGGCAACTCTACTGCCTACAAGGTGACTAATAAAGAAAAACAAACCAAGTGAAAGATGTCTCGTTCGTGTAGAGCTCTCTCTATCATATTGGCATATTGCTAGAGAAGAAATCCAAGACCAAGAAAAAGAAAAGAAAAGAGAAACCAGCCTGATTTGTAGTTTGGAACAGTACCGTATCACGTAACTTATCTGCACAGAATACTTCCCTAAAGCTTTCCTTTAGATTTTTTCTTTTTGCTTTGGTCATGTTTAGTTTTGTTTCCTTATGACATTGCAATCCCTTGTTTCTATCCTCCATTTTTCTTTTGAAAATCTCAGCTTCGAATAGAGAGCATGATGGTGGCTTCCGTGAATTGTTATAACTTATAAGCAGGAGCTGCAAAAACTTTTTTTTTGATATTCATGTCTTGGTCTTAGCTCGGGGCAACTAGTTTATAGCATATTGAGATTAACAGATTTGTGCGAATGGAAGAGTTTAAGTTACATGTAGAAGCAAGGTTGGAAGATCTAAGACAATGCTTCTTATTGTAAAAACATTCATTCAGACAGAGAGATATGGGAATGTGCAAGCGAACATGATTTTCACATCTCCAGATACAAAACAAAATGACCATGGAAGAGAGATCTCAAGAACTTAGCTTCCGTGAATGACAATTATTTTGAAAACTACATGCTACTTTAGCCATTGTAATCTTTCTACACAAGAACTTTTCGTCACCATCACAAAAAATCAAGAATCAGCTTCCGCTCTTTTCTCGACAGTGTATGGATAGTATTCTCTGTCTGTGTCTACTCTCGTGGTCTGGCCACAAGAATAGATCAAAGCAGAGGTGATTGCTAGAGCAGCGCCTGCAGATATTGCGGTTGGGATGCTCCTTGCTGTCAAAAAGAGTTACAACAAATGCACCAAAACCCGGATCACAATGCCTTAGAAGCAAATGTTATAGTGTGGAGCTTTAGTTCTCTAACAATCTACATGCCAAAACCCTCTATGGAGATTATACATTTTCTATCTTTGGCCCTCTTTGAATGACATATTCTTGGAAAGGATCGAGTTTGTTCCAGATGATAAAACTTATAATATTTCTAGTTCACTCCCCCAGCGAAATTGTTCGTTCCCCATGAATGTCTACTGAACTACTAAAACCTATGGATCACAGACTAATGCAGCAACCAAAATCATCTCTCAAACATCATACTAATCCCAAACCCGATTCTAAACCTTACATAATCAAATTCAGAGTTGATAAACCATTGTTTAAACTTTAAAGACAAGAAGCATGAATCATAGAGACACTGGTCCTATGTTTGACACAACCAAGTAATGAATTAGAAACATTACCCTTAAAGCCAAGAACAGAGGCACCAGCTACGAAACCACCAATAGGACCATTGAAAAAATCCCTCTTAGCTCTATAGTTCTGCACCAACTGTTCAACACCGATGAAAACACCTCCGATTGCAGCGAAAGTCAGCCCGTGGCTTCCCATCATCTTCAATGTTCTGATCAGTCCTGGAAGAGCAACATTGAGCAACATTTCTTTCTGACACGAGGGACGTCTTTCCATGTTGCCATGACAGTTCCGTATATAATCCCAGCTGCAAAACCAGTCACAGAACCTTCGATTGTCTTCATCGTCGCTCCATCTTCCTCTTCCAAGTATCTCATTTCAGAAGGATCCATGTTTTCTCCTACAAGGATAAAGTTTAATTTTTTATGTCAAACGGGAAATGGGCAATAAACCCTCCATGAAGATCACAATAAAACAGACAGAAATCGCACAAACTGAAAGAATTTTATCTGACAATGTCCAGAAAAGTCTATCATAACCTGAGTTTCAACGTCGCTAAATTGGGGTTTTTTTTTTTAATTATGATCAACAATATCCGACATAAATAAGAAAAACAATCATCAGGATTAAAAGTAGATAGAAGCAGATCATAGAAGCAAAGCTTTGAATAATGTATGAGCAAATTCCAAGGATTGAAAGCTCAACAAGGTCGTTAATCTAGAATTCATCACTACAGAAACAACGAAAAAAACGAGAAAGAAGAGTAAAAGACATTCGGGATATTTCACCTTATAAACTTGAAGAATCGAGAGACGCAGAAAGTGTGACACAGATGCAAGCAGAGGAGCAAAAATGCCCAAGTTTTCCCATGTTCTCGCTTCAGAGAGAGAGGAAGACGATTTAGAGCCAGATAAAAGCCCAAGTTAATCCTTTTGGGCCCAGCTAAAGCCCATTAAGTACTCTCTTGTCTCTTCTTGAATTCTTTCTTTCTTCCTCTTTGCGTTGTCGCAACTCGCAAGCTCCATCGGCGGCAATGGCGGAATCGCCGAGAAATTTTACTGGTCTCGGAGGAGAAGCAGCGAAAATCGAAGAAGAAGACGATGACTACATGGGAGATCTATCTCAGTTTATCCCACCTGAACTTACCCAGACCTCAAAAACAAAGGTATTTTCTATACAAACTTCCTAGAACAAATATGTCCATAACTGTCGTCAAGCTTCTGATTCGAACCTTTGGAGGAATTCATCTAATTTGGGTATAAGGTGAAGTATGGTGATAATCTGAATGCTTTTGCAGGAATCTGAGAAGAAAATCGTTGAACCATCTCGGAAGAAGTTAAAGACTTTGAATTGGCACGAGAGGAGAAAGTTGGAGAAAGAGAGGAAACAAATAGAAGAGGATGAACAGACATTGGCTCGTATAGTAGACACTCCGATCGGTGAGTCTAACATAGGGTTTAAGCTTTTGAAGCAAATGGGTTACAAGCCAGGTTCGTCTCTTGGTAAAGAAGGGTCAGGTAGAGCTGAGCCAGTAACTATGGATATTCGAAGATCGAGGGCTGGTGTAGGAAGAGAGGATCCACATAAGGAAAAGAAGAAAAAAGAGGAGATTGAGGCAGAGAATGAGAAGAGAAAAATGGAGGAAATGTTGGAGGATTTCGGGTCTAGACAGAAGTCTCAATGGCGTAATAAAAGAGTTGTGATTAACTTTAGGAAGGCCAAAGCGGCGCTTGATCAACTTGAGAACGTAGAAGTTGTTCCCGAGAAGAAAAACGAGGTAGATGAGGATGGTAAGCCTGCTGAAGAAGAGGAAGAAGAGGAGGAGATCACCGAAGAGGTATGTTCTCTCGTGAACAAGAGTTTGGTGTTTCTGGTCTCTTTCACCTTAATCGAGTAGAGTTTGAGGCTATCAGTTGAGAATTAAGAGTATCAACATTGACAATTTTATCTCTACTGGTTGCAGGATTTGCAAGAGATACTAATGAAGCTGAGAGATAAACATCGGTATTGCCCTTTCTGCGGTTTCCAGGTAATTGAATGCGTTCAATTCTTCTTTTATCAATGTTTTTGTCAGCTTAATGTTGGAGTTTGTTAAGTATACTGACAATTTTTCACTATATGTGATTCAGTATGAAACGACTGAAGCTCTTCTATCCAATTGCCCTGGCGTAAATGAGGATGATCACTAGTTAAGTTACATTGGTATGGTTGCACACAAACACAATTTATGTCTGCATAAGCTTCAATTGAGTTTGAAAATTCCCTGATTTGGCTCAAGAGGTAGCAAGATACAGAAGAAAGACTGTGTTTGCCATTGCATAAGCAGGTAGGTGAAGAGGTACATACCAAAAGAATTTTAAGGACTTGCTAATTCTCATGTAACTCATGCGTTGATAGCTAGTAGGATGATAAAAGCATGTGGAACTCTCATTTGATCAAACAAAATATATTATTAATGATGATGTTGATGTTTCAATCTGATCTTGAATTTAAGAAAAGATGCATTTCTGTTGGATGTGGAATTGGAAACAAAACATAGAGATCATCAATAAAAAGTAAAAACAAAGGGCTTAAAGATCAAAAGCCAAAGACACTAGAATAATATCCAAATTAAAAGCTATTATCCGGAATCATTGCCCGGTTTTAAGTAGCATAGAACAGATAATTCATAAGATCTTAAGACTATCAAGTCTTAGTAGCAACCTTCCACAGGTAAAGCTCTTGGTGCAGATGAACAAGCTAATCCAAAAGAAAAAGACTCATCAAAGAGGCCAATTGAAATGTTGAGGAGAAGAGTCATAAGCTCTTGTGTTCTCAGGTTCCATGTATTGCCTCAGAACCTGCTGATGATGAGACAGCTCGAATCCACCGATTGTCGAGGCATTACTAATCTCGAAATCAGCTGGCTCAGAGATTCGACTTGGTCCCAAAACAGGTGACATATACTGCAAATTGCTCTTTTCACCGGCCTTGAACTCCCAAGTCTGGTTCAGATACTGATTGTGGATTGAAACATGCGGTGGCTGAGCCATTGTAACCCTATCCGCTACCAGCGAGTCGAAACCTGAAGTTCGTTTCCATACATTGGTTGGTGTCTGAAATTGTTGTTGCAGCTGCTGCTGGTGCTGACTTGGGTTTGTGTTTGACAGAAGAGAGAGAGCACAGCTCGAGTCTGTGCTATTATTGTTCATCATCTCTGGACATGTTGTAGTAAAACTTGAGCTTCCATGTGATGAAAAAACATTCATGACTTGATGGTTTTCCCTTTCTGGTCCAGACCATCTTGCGGTTGGCCAGGCCGTAGGATCTCCCAAAGCGCTTCGAATCATTGCAGAATTCGCGTTTCCTAGCACGAAAAGAAAATCAAGAACTTGTTTCTTAAGGCACATTAAGCTCAAAAGAGTATAATTTCAGAAAAAGCTATGGAAAATGGGTTCTAAACCATAAAGAGATGGAGTAATTCTAGCGTAACGAGAAGCCAAAAGATTCGTTGTGGCTTGTGGCTTTCTTCGTCGTTCGTTATGGCAAGCGAGTCGTCTACGACAACTTCTTTTCTCCAAGTCAAACTCAGAAAGCTGGTGAAACCTGATTGATAATAAAGAAGAAGAAAGCTTCAACTAAAAGCAACTTAATTAAAATCCTTATACAAGACATACAAACTAGCTGTAAAGTTTTATAAGACTCTTCAAACACATTAAGAGCCAAAGCATCAAACACAAAAAGCAAAAAGGGCTTAAAGCTTTGGTTTCTCTTGGAATCTCTCTCTCTCTCTCTCCCCGACCACCACCGTGAGTGGCAAAAAGAGTAAATAAGAGAAGAAGACAAAAACCTGCTACATTGTTGACAAAACCTTTGATGAAGACCAGAGACAATGACTTTAGATGATTTAGAGTGAATGCAACAAACTTTGTGTCTCGAGTAATAAGCTTTTGCATTGCTTAGATCCGTTCTACAACCTTCCACTTGGCACCTCGCCGTTAAAGACTTACAACCCGTACGGTTCCTGCTTGACCCGGAACCGGATCCGGATCCATCTTCGAAGTAGATCTTTTGTCCAAACCTGAGTCCACCACTGAGTGAAGATGACTCGGTTGAAGATGAACCACCTGACTCGGTCTGATTTTGAGCCGAACCCATTAATAACTCCATAATGGTTTTTTTGGTTTACTCTTTCTTACTCAAGACATATAAAGAGATATGCTTTTGCTCATACCTCTCTATCTAAGTACTGAGTCTTGAAATAGAAAGGACCAAGAAGAAGAAAGGAAATAAAATGAGGTTTTTGCTGATCTTTAGTTGTTGCTATCTTTAAAAAGATCAGAGAGAGCGAGAGAATAGAGAAAAAGAGAGAGAGAGAGAGAGAGAGAGAGAGAGAGAGAGAAGAAGCTAACAAAAGAAGAGACACTCAAGAGTGATTGATACTTAGCCACGACAGGTACGGATTTTTTAGCGTTTGCGTTTTGGGGTCCGTTTTAATGGAATTTTTTGTTGTATTTTGTAATGAAGAAACAAAGAATATTCTTAGATACATTTCTTCATCTTCTTTAACGTACAAAATGATATCCTTAAATGAGACAAGGGAACATAACTTTCATGTAAATTTGTTCTATAATTAAATTAAATAATAATATAGTTCTCTTTTCAAAACTACATATATAGACTAATGATGTTCAAATATTTGAACTTTATTGTAGTTTGTAAATATGAAACTGACTACATACCTATAAATGGATGGTTTATTCTTTTTATAATAACTTTAGTACTAGTTAACTTTTACTATTACTAATTAAAGAGCAACAGCAACAATTATAGTAGTTTATGAATATTTTAAAAAATACTAAAATAGAAGAAATTGAGTATTTGGACAGAGATTGCAGATAGTGTTGGAACTCAACTAAGGATGCGACTCTTCAAAGGTAACTAGTAGGTTAATGTAACACTTATCTTTTCTAAAAATATTTCCATGTTTCTTCTTTTCTTTTTGCAATTAGATTTCTTGTTCTTTTCACAATATCCAATGCAATATCTTTCTTGATAAATTAAACAAATATTTTTTTCTTTCAATAGAGAGTATGGGAAGTACGATTTCATAGTCATGTATCCATCAGAATCTGTGTACTTAAAAAATTTCATTGGATTGTGTGTATCAGTTTTTGATTTTTATTCCTTTTGTGTTTTTGCTTTATGTTTTAGTAAACTATCTAGTTCCTTTTGTTTTGTAATGCTTTAAAAAATATCTCCTGAAAAAAGCCTAAAGCCCCTAATCTCGCTTGCCCAATTTCGCAAATCTTCCTTAGTGAAACTTTTCTTTTTCACTTTTCAACAATTGATTAAAATGTTGCATTTTCCATAGCCATTATTAAAGAGCATTTTTTGGCTCTCTACTCTGTTCATAAGAGAGAATGAGTTTCAAAACGCTATGAAAACTAAGAAAGATGAACAATGTCCGAAAAATCGAAAATCTGATACCATGTAATGAAACCAAAACGCATCCGCAGAGCAAAGTCGAGTTCTAACAGCAAAAAACGACCAACAAAAAACAAAAAGGCGGTTTGAAAGCATTTTAAGAACCTCTTTTCAAACCCCATTACATTCAACAACAGCTTCAGCAGCTCGTCTTGGTTTGTTCTTCCTTCTGCTTCCATTCTGTCTAAACCCAATAGACAACGATGATTTCATCGAATCATCCGTGCTTGATTTCGATCCTAACCCATTCTCTTCTTCGGTTATATTGCTCTCTTTAGACTCCACTGGTTTCTTCCTCTTCCTCCCATTCTCTGTCACTTCTTCTTTACTTGTCACTGAACCATTCGTATCGTCGTCCTTCTCTTCTTCCTTGTCAACTAACTCGTCTTCTCCTTCGATTTCATCTTTCAACGGCTTCTGTGGCCTCCCTCTTCTCCTGTAAGCTGGAATCTTTTCTTCCTCACCGCTTCCTCGATCTTCTCTAGCGGTAGCGTTCTGCTTCTTGCCTTTTCCTCTACCTCTTCTCATAACTCTAATTCAATTCCACCAAACCAAATCCCTCAAGCAACCTGCAAGTTAAAAGGTTGCTTCTTTCAATCCATTTCTTTAATTTTAACCGAACATTCTCTATGCACAAAGATACAACAACACAATGAAGGTGAACTAAACTCAAACAAATACTGAAAAATTTTGTTTAAGAGAACGAAAATGTGAAAATGCAATAGTATCATTTTCTCATTCAACTAGCAGATATTCCATTACAGATCACATTATATAGAAGGAACTATTCATTGCAGAATCAACACAGCCAAATGCAAGATTCAATTTGCAGGCATTAGAAGTAAATGCATTGAACAAAGTTATTTGAACAATACCCAAATACAATTTCTTTCCCAAAGAAAAGGAACATACAAGCAATACTTGAATCAGTAGACATTGAAAAATCTGATCTCTTAAAAAAAAACCCTATCATTTCCAGCTCAGTAGCAACCACAAACTAAGCTACAAGCAAGTTTCATCGATTATCTTCCGTGAAAACTAATTGCATGAACAGTTCAAAGACAAAACAAAGCCCTAATTTACTTCCAATCTCTTCAAACTTCTTCAGAACAGTCAACACAGGAACAGAGAGAGAGAGAGAGAGAGAGAGAGAGAGAGAGAGACTCACCTCTGAACCCATTACTCAAAATGAGACAAAACCCAAATCAGAACCCCAAAAAAGCCTTGTCTTTTGATTAAAAATCTGTCTTGGGTTTTCGATCGATCTACTCACCAGTTTCCACAACTAGCAGCTAAAGTTAACAGAGAGAAGAAAACCCAGATCAGAAGAAAAGACTAAGATTCTAAAGAAAGTGATCAAAATAAAATAAAAACAGAATCGAATCAAAAATCCATAAGGATAAGAAGAGAGTTCAAAGAAAGAGAGATCTAAAGGAAGAGAAAGAGCAACAACAACAACAACTAAGTGTTGGTTGAAATTGTCGTTGTAAGAAAAGAAAAAAAGAAGAAAAGATGATTATTGCTTTCAAAAGGGTTTCTTACTCTTTTTTTTTTTTTGTCTTTCAGTGAAAGCTTAAAAGAAAAAGAAAAACGTAAGAATGACGCTTTCCTCTCACTTCCACCACCATCACTGACTGACTCAAATGGATCTTAAGCCCGTTGAAGATGGATACGGATTTCTCACACGCGCGTTTACAAGCGCGTGGGTTCCACTTCCTTACTCGTTTTCGAACTGGTTGGATAATAATAATAAGACAGCTAATAGCCGCGTGACTGCTTTGTTCAAAGAAGATCTTTTTTTTTGGGCTGATTTCATTAAATCTTTGGGCTTAGGCCCATTATACTCTTTAAGTTCCGATTTCGGTTCGGTTTTGGTTTTGGGTTTATCCCGGTTAAAGAAAACTCTTTTCCATCTTCCTCATAAACCCTACTGCACAATTTAGAAGCCCTAATTCCGGTCGTTTTCATTTTTGTATCATCTTTTTTTTTTTTTTCTCAGAGTTCATATAACTTACATTCACAATATTTCTAATTCTGGAACAGAAAGTTTAAAGAAATCGATTTTCATCAGTTTTGATTCCTCAGCACCCTCGCATTATTGAGAAAGCAGAGGTTATTACAGAACTCAGGTTTTGTTATTGATTAGGTTTTTCTTCTGTGCTAATTATATTAAGGAAGAAGAAGTAGTGTTGCAAGAATGAGGAAGAAGGTAGACGAACGTATCAGGACTCTGATTGAGAACGGTGTCAAATTGAGACACCGTTCCATGTTTGTAATCATCGGTGACAAGTCTCGTGACCAGGTTAGGTGTTTCAGTTTTCTGTAAAGTTTTATACTTTTGACTCGTACCCATGAGAATTTTTTGGATATTAATTCTAAAACCTTTATTTTTGTGTGTCTGTGTGTTCCTACTCTTAACAGATAGTGAACCTTCATCATATGTTGTCAAAGGCAGTGACGAAGTCTAATCCGAGTGTATTGTGGTGCTACAAGGACAAGCTTGACATTAGCAGGTTCGGTTCTTCATGCCAATTTCTGAATCTATTGTGTCTGAATTTTGTCTTTTTAGTCTTCCTGTGGAGAGTGAGGACAGATAACTTACTTTGAGAATTGAATTGGGCACAAATGTAGAATGGAATCCTTACTCCTTAGTGATGAGAGAGTTGATAACTTTGTTATTAATGATGAGAGTCTGTTCGTGTATTGTTAATCTGTGTATCAATAGAATGTTTTTGTGAGAGGTTTGCATTCGTCGTTTTGTTTGCAGTCATAAGAAAAAGCGTTCTAAGCAGCTGAAGAGAATGAGGGAGAGAGGACAGTTGGATCCAGAGAAACTTGACGCTTTCTCGCGTTTGCTTGATGTGGGAAGAGTAACTCATTGCTTGTATAAAGATTCTGAAAGAATTCTGGGAAATACTTTTGGCATGTGCATTCTACAGGTATACTTCATTTTCTTAATATTCATTCAAAATTATTGTCACCTTGCTCTGTTTTATTTTGTGGATTAACAGTTGATCTCTCTTCTTGATAAATTAAGGATTTTGAAGCGTTAACTCCAAATCTACTAGCAAGGACAATTGAAACTGTAGAAGGTGGTGGGATGATTGTCTTAATATTACGATCACTTGCATCACTTACTAGTCTATGCACAATGGTTATGGTACGAGCCCTATTTTTCAAAATCTTATTGCTTACTCTTAAGAAAGTGAAAGAAAAACACAAGCTAACTGCTATACCATGATTTTTCTTTGTCTTTTCTAGGATGTCCATGATAGATTCAGAACTGAGTCACATTCTGAGGCTGCTGGCCGTTTCAATGAACGTTTTCTTCTATCACTTGCATCATGCAAAGCATGTGTTGTGATGGATGATGAGTTGAATATATTACCGCTTTCCTCTCATATCAGATCTATTACTCAAGTTCCAACGGCAAAGGTAGTCTTTGTTACAATGTGAATTTGCGTCTGCGGTGAGAAAATGTTTTCCAAAATTCCAGTTAGTGTCAATAACTTCTCAATGTTGTGTGCTATTAAAGGATCCCCAGGGGCTCTCTGAGGCAGAACGTGACCTGAAGAATTTGAAAGACGAACTAAGTGATGATTTTCCTGTTGGTCCTTTAATCAAGAAATGCTGTACATTGGATCAGGTTCAAAACTATCAATTTTTTATGCGTTCTTATCTTGCTAATGTTCTTTCTTGTTGCATGGCAGATATTAATTGAGTTTCTGTATTTTCTTTTTGTAGGGTAAAGCTGTTGTCTCATTTTTCGATGCAATTCTGGATAAGGCTCTCCGCAGCATAGTTGCTTTGATTGCTAGTCGAGGGCGTGGAAAATCTGCTGCACTTGGTTTAGCTGTTGCCGGAGCTGTTGCTGCAGGGTAGATTCTTTTACTCTTTTTTTTTTTGAACTGAAGATTTTCTTACTCTCCAGCAGTGTTTTTTGTGGATGTTTGTTAAAACTGTTGGTATGTGATTTACTTGCTCTTAGGTACTCAAATATTTACATAACTGCACCAAGCCCGGACAACTTAAAGACATTCTTCGAGTTTGTTTGCAAGGGCTTTGATGCACTTGAATATAAGGTAGTGCAAATTTCTTTTCTTAGAGATTACTTTTATATCCGACTTGTTTCATTTGTTGAGAAGAACTGGCAATGTAAAAGAGAGATGCATATCTATTGAGAGAATCATTGAATTAGACCTATACAAGCTCAAGGAAAGAAGAAGAAACCATTATTCTGCTTTGCGATGTGGTGATATTATGTTTCTTATATACCTCCCACGATCTTTTTTTAAAGGAGCACCTTGATTATGATGTTGTGAAAAGTGTGAATCCTGACTTCAAAAAAGCAATTGTACGGATAAACATCTTCAAGCAGCACAGACAAACTATCCAGGTTTGCTGATTCCTCAGTTAATTCATGGTCTTTTAAGCTGTGGTTTGTGTTCATCTCTGATGGTTCCATGTTCTTGATTTTCTCATGCAGTATATACAACCGCACGAGCATGAAAAACTTTCACAAGTAGAGCTGTTGGTTATTGATGAAGCCGCAGCTATTCCTTTGCCAGTTGTGAAGTCTTTGCTTGGTCCTTATCTAGTTTTCCTGTCGTCTACTGTCAGTGGGTATGTAAAACATGATTTGATGCTACTCCCTTAAAGTTATATCCATTTTCTGGTTTTAATTCAGGGTTAATCATGCGACTGAATTTTACTTTTTTCGCCTTCCTTTTTGTTGAAAGCTATGAAGGCACTGGTAGATCTTTGTCCCTGAAGCTCCTACAACAATTAGACGAGCAAAGCCGGGGTCTTGCTACTGGTCTTGAAGGCTCTCTTTCTGGTATTTAACTGCTGCATCCTTCTTTCATTCTTGGATATGTAGAGACCCCGTTAGCATCCTTAAGAGAATAGACACATTGTTCTTAGAATCATCACTTAGATCCGCTTAGGTACTGTTTAGGGAGGAAAACTAAATGCTTCCAGCATTTGCTTAGAATTAATTATTTTGTGTATTTAGTTAGCTCAATCGTAACGATCTAGATGGAAGTGGAACAGCTATTTGAAGGCTAGTTAACTTAGTTTTGAGGAATACATGAAAGTGTTATTTCAAATAACAGGAGCTCCGTTTTCATTTTATCCCTTAAGAGGCCTGCAAAAATATGTTTAGCTCCATGCAAAGTATTCTACTTTAGTAGTGCATCATATGAATTCTTATATGAATTTTTCATATTTAGTAAAGCTAATTCTATTTGCAGGGCTGACTCTCTCAAGTTTCTTTGGACAGGTTGCCTTTTCAAGAAGATAGAACTTAGTGAGTCTATCAGATACGGTTCTGGAGATCCGATAGAATCCTGGCTCAATGGCTTACTGTGCCTTGATGTTGCTACTAGTCTGCCTAATCCTGCGTGGTATGCGTATTTACTGAAATTTTAATTGTATTCTGATCGTTTAGAATCGTTTCTTATGTGATATGTCTTTTTCTTTCTTATTTTTGTGTAGCCATCCTCCGCCAAGTCAGTGTGATCTCTATTATGTCAACCGAGACACACTCTTTTCTTACCACAAAGATAGTGAGTTGTTTCTACAGGTAAATGTGGTTGATTGGGTTCCGCACATTTCCTGTTACCTGTATTTTGACAATAGTCTGACGTACGTGCATCCTACAGAGAATGATGGCGCTCTGTGTCTCTTCTCACTACAAGAATTCTCCTAATGATCTTCAGCTGCTAGCTGATGCTCCTGCTCATCATTTGTTTGTGTTACTTGGTATGAGCTTTTCTTTTGTCCCTCCTGGTTTAATGTTCAGAACTCCCCCTAACTATTTTTAAATATAGGTCCTGTTGATGAGTCCCAGAACAACCTTCCTGATATACTCTGTGTTATCCAGGTATAGATTTTTTGGTTTTTTATTAATTGATCACTAACTTGTTTGGTCTGTTGAAACACGAGACAGTTGGAGTTTGATTTTAGCTTTTCAAGTTTTCATTGACCTAGAACAACTAATCATCATTCTTCATAAAGATTGATTTGTTAAGATTAAAATATCAGCAGCAATCTGTTTAATTGTTCTTTTCAACATTTAGCGGAAAATTGTATGGGTGATCTTAAGCAACATTGTTATTGGTGTTTCCAGGTCTGTCTTGAAGGACAGATATCTAAAAAATCAGCACTCAAAAGTTTAACGGATGGCCATTCACCATATGGAGACCAAATTCCATGGAAATTCTGTGAACAATTCCGAGACGATGTCTTTCCAAGTCTTTCTGGTGCTCGGATAGTACGCATAGCAGTCCACCCTAATGCAATGAAGGTAATATTTTTATCTGCCATATATATATCCCTACCCAGTTAGGTTTGTGAGCCATTAACAAGTTTCTGATTGCCTGCTTTGTAGATGGGATATGGTTCTGCTGCAGTTGCACTCTTGACCAGGTAAATTCATGCAAATGTGAATACATGAATTTGTTATTACGTGCATCCCATACATTACTTATATCAATGTTATGTTCCGTGCTCGAGAATTTAGACTTTGTGCTCCTTTACGTGTCAGCGCTCCTCCTCCTTACATACTATTTGACATGTGCAGATATTTTGAGGGTCAGATAGCTCCAATCGCAGAACCAGATGATGAAGTTGACGTGGAGCATTCACCCCTTAGAGTTACCGAGGCTGCTGAGAAGGTTTCTGGTTTTTCTATATATTAATGTTCACTAGCATAGTTATTTCTCCGTCCTGTGCTTAATTGATTCCATTTTCGACAGGTCTCCATGCTCGAGGAGCAAGTAAAGCCTCGCACGAATCTTCCACCTCTGTTGGTTCCACTCCATGATCGGCGACCTGAGAGGCTCCACTACATTGGTGTCTCCTTTGGGCTTACTTTGGACCTCTTCCGGTTTTGGAGAAAACATAATTTTGCTCCATTCTACGTTAGCCAGATCCCAGTTGAGGATATTTCCAACCTTTCTACGTAATTTCTTATGCGATTTCATTTCTAGAAGTGGTTTTGTAACGCCAATTTTACCCTGTGCTTGGATCAGAGTGCTGTGACTGGTGAGCACACATGTATGCTTCTAAAACCTTTAAACAATGATGAACTAGAAGTCAATGAGTCCGATGAGTTAGGCTTTTTTGCTCCCTTTTATAAAGGTGTGATGATTCTTTGAACAGAATTGAACTTTCTCCATCTTCCAAGTATATTGTAATTTTTGTTTAATGTTTGACAACTTATATGCTTTGTTCAGATTTCAGGATAAGGTTCTCTAAGCTGTTGAGTGATAAATTCAAGAAGATGGACTATAAACTTGCAATGAGGTAAAGCACTAACGATTTCTTGTCATTGGTTTGCGATAAATATCATTTTCATGATACTAATTCTTTTGACATAACATTCTCTGTCCAGTGTCTTAAACCCCAAGATCAACTTCGCGGAGGTTGATTGTTCAGGGAATTCATCAGACGGATTTTTGAAGACGCTTGACGACATATTGTCTCCACTTGATATGGAGAGGCTCAGAGCATATACCAAAAATTTGACTGACTTCAATCTGGTTAGATTTCTTTTTTGAGAATGGTTAAAATTTACATTGTTCGGAATGATCTCTTTGAACTACTTCATACCTAAAACACATTGGAAGTTGAAATGGCGCATAAGTGAAAAACCAATGTTCGCCGTGTAAACTTGTTAAATAGTTTTAGATAAATACCAACTGCTTTCAGCTCTCCTTCTGTTTGTAACCGGTTCCATTGTCTTATCGTTTAAAGGTTTATGACATCTGCAAAACACTGGCACATCAGTATTTTCAAGAGAAGCTCCCTGTATCACTGTCATATGTTCAGGCATCTGTATTGTTATGCTTGGGATTGCAGGAGTCTGATTTTTCTAGCATCGAGGTATCATGTTTTATACTCTGCAACTGCTTCGCTATGTTTCAAGTGATTCATATTATAGAAAACTTGCAAACACATTTTGAATGTTTGACTTTGCAGAGACAAATGCAGTTGGAGAGGGGACAGATACACTCTCTTCTCTTGAAGGCTGTAAAAAATTTATACGATTATCTCTACAGAATTTCAGGAGAGGAAATCGAATCAACCCGCCCTCGTTTGAAAGAGGTAGCTCCATTCTATTTTATCTCAGTAATTGATCCATCAACTAGTGATCGCAAGAATATACATTTACGAAACCAAGAACAAACTTTGGATCTTTGAAGACATGCTCAGTGTGCAGCAATATATAGTTTAAAGTCTGAGCACTTCTGAGAGAATAAGACTAACTAAAAGTCTGTCAAGCTGTTTTCATAGTTTTGTGTTTGCTATTGAGTAGTGTCATTTGTTTTGTCTTCTAGAGTTGAATATTTGTGAAAGGCTAATTTACATTTCATGGTTGCAGGTAGTGCTTGAACCTCACAGTGTGTCGATCGACGATGATCTCAGGGAAGGAGCAAAGAAAGTCGAGGTAATCCTACCTTCCTGTGCCCATGTATAATTGTTATATTAGTGTTGCTTTGTTTATAACTTAGAATAACTTGTCTTTGTGTTTTTAAAAGGAACAAATGATGAAGGAGAAGGTTGAAGGATTGATGGATTCTGAGCTTCAAGAATATGTAATTGGAGACAAAGAAGCAGAGGCTCTGCAACACTCAAAGATCTCTTCAAGTGGTATCATTAGTGTTAAGTCTAGCAAAAAGAGAAGCAATGATAAGCATTCCTCTTCCTCCTCTAAATCCAAATCTTTCAAGAAGAGAAGAGCATGAAG
This sequence comes from Arabis hirsuta, assembly GCA_964056655.1. Classification (NCBI taxonomy): domain Eukaryota; kingdom Viridiplantae; phylum Streptophyta; class Magnoliopsida; order Brassicales; family Brassicaceae; genus Arabis; species Arabis hirsuta. Next base: position 2,904,288 of record OZ053308.1, on the reverse strand, counting down.
GAGTAGTTTTTAACAATGATCAAAATAGTTTTGAGCTTTTCTTTTGTATTAAAATTTTTTGGTTATACTTGTAATCTTTATTTATAACCAATAATGGGCGAAATGAAGTACTTTTTAGTGAAAAAAGAAAAGATCATGATAGCAAAGGAAACTTTTTCTTTTACGAATCATGTTCCTAGATTGTATTCTACTTTGCCCATTTGGTTAGAGAACGAGATCAAGACTGATGTAATAGTGTAGAACTTTCCATTTGTGTTAATGAATTAGATGTTGAGCCAAACAAAAAAAGATCATGATTTTGTAGATGTGTAGGTAAAATATTCGAGTGTCTTTAAAAAATGAGAGATTGGCATTATGTCATGTTAAATTGCTCAAAATCTCCAAAACGAAGCCTTTGAAGTATATAGATGTATGTGTGATGGGGTTAGATCGAGTCAGAGGAAGTGGATACAATTGATGATGTGAACATGTGCAAATGATTGAAATTTGGAAGGGAAATGCTGTAAATGAAAGATGTTCAATGATTATGGTCACTTTTATTTCAATTTCTTCTATGACTTAACATACTCTCTATCAATATGCTTCTCTCTAATCTTTTTAGCTCAAATATCTCAACTTTTTACGTAATACCAAAGCTTCACGTATATAACTTTGAGTGTATGATGGTATAACTTATAGAGTCGCATTTGAGATTCATATTATCATTTACTTCTTTGCGAGTGTGAATGTGTGATGTTTGTTCCCCAATTATGACATGTTGAAGTGATGGTGGCAATTCTCAAAATACCACACTTTTAACCTTTGTTCCATCAAATACCAACATGTATAAAAAATACCACTTAAGTAAAATACCACAAAACTAAAATTAAACATTCACTTTCAATGTTTTTTTTATTATCTTTATTGGTTTACCAATTATATCGATGATGTTGAATCGCAAATTTTACTAAATACGCTATGAACAATATGATTCTATGAACCTAATCAAGAAAAGGTAAAAATGAATATAAGAGAGAAATAAAATGAGTGAATTTGGAGTAGTTGCAAGTGGTTAAAAGAGAAATACCAACTCTTTCATATTATGAGTCATCTATGGATTCTCCTCACGCGTTGCTGATACACTTTGGAGACACCTCTTTCTTACCTTGCCTTCTTCTCCACTCTCTCTTTTTGTTCTACCATTTTTTTTTAATCTAAGACAAAAATATATATATTAATACATGGCACTTAATCACTTTAAATTCTTATACTTAAAAAATTTGAAGCTGCATGAGGTATTTAAATCGAAGTAATATGGTTATAGTTTAATACGTGCATGGATCTACAAGATCCAATGAACGTATGCATATGTTGGGGACTATATCAAGGGTAGTGACTAGTGAGTGATAATTTGATCGTTGAATTCGAATAATTGTTACATTTAAAACATTTTTTTGTAAGAATATCATTTATGTTCCTTGATTAAAAAAAAAAGTCTAAAACTTTCTAGTTAAACAATTTTTGGTGGTAGACTTGTAGCATTCCAAGTTTAAATTATTTTGAATGTGTAAATTTGATTAATTTTAAAGTTGAAAGTGTTACTCAAAGGGCTAAAGTTTGTCAATGGAATTTAATTTAATAACATAGTTTTGAAAAGGATATTTCTTAGAAATAAATAATAAGTTCCATTGTTAGTTTTTTCTACAAAAGAAAAAGAAAATCGGAAACTTACGCGTAAATTTGCATGAAAGTTACTTTTCCCGACCGAATCAATATACTATGTGCTATTAAATGTCCTACAATAAGAATTAATGCAATACACTTTTTGTAATTATTTAGCAAAATTTCCCATATTATAAGGAACCGAATTTTCGTTAAAATATAATATACTGAAATAGCAAAAGATGTAAACCAACAAATAAAATAATGATCATAATATAACGAGAAAACTTAAAAAAAAAAAGGGGTTTAAGAGGCCTAAATAAGTTTTTCTCCCATGCACGAAGTCCAGAGAATTATCTAAAAGTTTGAATCTCTACTAAAACCTCATTTTCTACAAAAAAGATATTTTTCACCAAATTTTCTTTATCCAAAATAGACGGCTTCAAACTAAGTTTTGGTTTTCCATGCACCTCCCTCTAGTGTCCGGAAGCAGAAAGACCTTGCCGGTTTGACAATGGACTCCTGGAGGATGTCTCTTTCTTTTCCCCAGGTATTATGGTATCTAAACGATGCTTCTTTCCCCATCACTTATAATATATCTTTTCCAATGACTCTGGTCAAGAAGGCTTCTCATCTCAAAATGAGCAAGAAGTATAACTGGGTCCTCTAAATCTAGGTCGAGTTTACAAGTGGGGAGGATTCTATCTCCTGTGACCAAGAGTGTAGTATTATGTTTAAATCTTTAGTCTAATCCCTTCCACGGATTTGAAACCTTATTTCTTTGTTTTTATAAAACATGAATCGAAGACTCTCTTTTGCAAAAGAAGGCAAAGCTGTTGAAAATGCTATTGAGCCACCAAGGTCAGATAGGGTTAAAGTTCCTCAGTTTGACCCTGCTGGTTCATAACCATGGCCTTATGCTGGTACGGCAGGTCACAAACCACAAGATCCAAAAGATGTGGGTCTTGCTTCCCTTCCTAGCTGACTACTAGAAAGTATCTTCCCAAGTAATTAGAGCAGATCTTGGTCAAGGAAGATTCCAGTTTCAGTTTACCTCTGAAGAGGATCTCCAAAAGGTATTGGACAATACACCATATCACTTAGCTCATTGGATGATTATCCTACAAAGATGGGAGCCAACAGTGGCCACCTCCTTCCCATCTCAAATCCCTTTTTGGATTAAAGTCCAAGGAGTCCCGAGCCATTTATGGTCCAAAGCAATGCTACTTAGTCTGGCCGACAACATTGGAACCTTTGAGGACTCAAAAATCACTACTACTTCGGCTAGGATGAAAGTCACCATCAATGGACTTAAGCCTCTAATCACAGCTTCCACTCTCGAATTCTATAATGGAGATGAAGTTAAGGCTGAGTTAGTCTATGAGAAACTAGAAAAACATTGCTCTGTATGCTTCTGCTTAGATCATGATGTAAAAGACTGTCCTCAAGCTATGGATCAAAGAAAACAGACAGAGAATTTACCTCAGAGGAGACTTGAGGATTCTAGAAGCCAACCATATGGAGCTTGAATGGATAGAAGAAACCACAGACATGAGGAGATCATCTACTCAAGATTTCTCCAGAATGGAAAGGCCCCTAACCTGTCAAAGGACAAAATGGCTAAAAATGTCCCTCCTTATAAAGGAAAAGGAGTGGAGAAGAATCAGTAGAGAGTAGAAAAAGATATCATCAGGAATACCAGTGCAGATACACATAACCCAAACCGATCTAGATCTTATAACTTTTCCAACTATAAGGAATCCCAGCAAATGAAGGCAAGACATCAGAAATCCCCTCCACCTCCTGTTTGGATGGAAAAGAGATAAAGGAAATTACCAAGAGCTTTACTTTCATCCCATGAAAATGCAGGATCAACAAGAGAAAAAGTACCTATTCTGGAACTGGATGCTAACATATCCAAACCCCCAACTCCCACTCCTCCAGCTGCAATACAAGAAGCCCTTGTTGAACTAAGAGATGTCGTGGTGCAGTATGCATCTTGTGCTGATCCTTCTGAAAGTGCAGCCCGTAAGATAAGAACTCAACAAGTAGAGGAACATGGTGAGTTTGAAGAAACGGCAGTCCAAATGGTTAAAGCTTCATTAGCTCTTGCATCAAAGATAGATGCCAACAGTGCTGAAATCAGAATCCGAATCAGTCATAGATTGGGACCACTTAATGATACATCTATTCCAAAGACTGCAGAAATCAATGCAAAAAACCAACCTGTTAAAAGAAAACTAGGCAGGCCACCAGGAAGGAAAAATGAGACTAGAGTTTTACCTGGTGAAGGAGCCGGAGTGAAGAAGATAAGGGTTACTGCAGTCAAACCTTCCCCCAGGAAAAGGGTGAACAAAGGACTAAGCAAAAATATAAAAAGCTGTGAACAGCCAGGGCCCGATAAAGCGGGACCTAGTGGACTGAAATCTTTGCCATCAAACCCATCTGATACACCAAGGTTACCTCCTAAGCCATCTTCAAAGAGACTGAAGAAGAATATGGATTTTCAGAATCTGTTTTCTTCTCTTCCTTAGAAATAGCTTGCTGGAACTGTCAAGGGTTGGAGAATTCTGAGACAGTTCGTTGTCTCCAAGAGATCAGACGGAGAGCTGATCCTGATGTTATCTTTCTATCAGAGACAAAAAATTCCAACAGTTATGTAACTAAAAAAATCATAGAACTTGGCTATTCAAATTACTCACTTGTCCCTACTCATGGTTATGGAAGTAGAGGACTAGCTTTGATGTGGAAACATGAGATTCAACTTGAGGTTATCTCTTCATGTGACAATTTTATTGATTCCAAAATCAGCTATGAAGGGAAGGTCTTCTATTCAACATTTGTATATGGGAACCCGATTAAAGCAGCTAGAAAACAAATTGGAATCATCTTATTGAGCTAGCAACTATCAGAGATGCACCTTGGTTTTTTACTGGAGATTTTAATGACATCCTGGAGAATTCAGAAAAAGAAGGAAGGCCACCTAGATCTGAGGGTTCCTTTGGAGATTTCCGTACCTTCTTCTCTGAGCTGTCTTAAATAATACTTAGGCTGAACTATTTCCATCAGAGAGAGGTGAATATTTGAGATTTGAGGCGTATGATCACAGACCTATCATCTCTTACTTTGAGCCTAAAAGAAAGAAAAAGAAAGGTTTATTCAGATATGATAGAAGATTAAAACAAAATGAAGAGGTAAAAAATCTCATCTCCAAAACCTGGATGGAAGGAAACAGGCTAGGTGTAAAGCAAAAGATAGATCTATGGAGACAAGCAATTGTGCTATGGAACAGAGAACAACAGAGGAACAGCCAAGAGCTAATTGAAAAGTTTAAGCAGGAGTTGGAAGAGGCTATGAAGGATATAGAGGTGAACAATGACAAAATCCAATTAGCAAAAGACAAGCTAAATGCAGCATACAAAGATGAAGAAAACTACTGGAAGCAAAGAAGTAGACAGTTATGGTTAAGCCTAGGCGACAAAAACACAAGCTACTTTCACGTTTCCACAAGACAGAGATATGCTATCAACAAGTTTTCAATTATTGAAGATGAATCAGGTCAAACAGTCTTTGAAGAGGAGAAAATTGTCAAAGTAATCACAAACTACTTTATACAGTTATTCACAGCTCAAGAATCTCAACCTGATTTCTCAAAGGAGATAACTGACAAAGCTCTAAAAAAGGTTATCTCAGAAGAGGTAAACCAGAACCTGATTAGAGATCCATCGGATGAAGAGATCAAAGAAGCAATGTTTTCCATACATCCTGATAAAGCTCCAGGCCCTGATGGCTTTTCAGCTTGCTTCTTCCAATCAAACTGGGAAGTGGTGGCTGCAGATCTGATTGCAGAAGTCAAGACTTTCTTTCAAACTAGTTGTATGCCAAAAACCATAAATGATACACACATCAGGCTGAATCCTAAGATCACTGGACTAAAAAAAGTTGTTGATTATAGACCTACAATGCTGTGTAATGTCTATTACAAGGTGATCTCAAAGCTATTATCAAGAAGAATGCAGCTTATTCTAGAGGATATTATCTCTGAAAACCAGTTAGCTTTTGTCCCTAAGAGAGCTATCTCTGACAATGTTTTGATTACACACGAAGTGCTACATTTTCTCAAGACTTCTAAAGCAAAGGAACAATGCTCTATGGCGGTAAAAACTGATATGAGTAAGGCATATGACATATTAGAATGGAGCTTTGTTGAGGAAGTGATGCTAAAAATGGGGTTTCATGCTAAATGGATACAATGGATCATGCAATGTGTATCAACAGTGACTTTCTCCTTTCTAGAAATGAGTCTCCTAGAGGTTATGTGAAACAAAAAGAGGAATTAGACAAGGAGATCCCTTATCACCATACTTGTTCATTATGTGTGGAGAAGTTCTATCCGGCTTGTGTCTCAGAGCTCAGGAGAATGGGAAACTTCTTGGAATTAAGGTGGCAAGAGGCTATCCCAGAGTCAACCACCTTTTATTTGCAAACGACACCATGTTTTTCTGCAAAGCAAATCCCAAAACTGCTTATGAGCTCAAAAGAATCTTATCAACGTATGAGAAGGTATCAGGGCAACTAATAAATCTCTAGAAATCTTCTATATCCTTCTCTAAGTTAACTCCTCAATGGATGAAGAGAAAAATGATGAAGATCTTCCACATTGATAAAGAAGGAGGAGTAGGAAAGTATTTGGGGTTACCTGAACATTTTGACAGGAAGAAGAAGGATCTCTTCACCTCCATAGTCGATAAAATCAAGCAGAAGGCAGCTAACTGGTCTACTAAACTACTATCAGGTGCAGGGAAACTAATATTGCTCAAAAGTGTATTGGCATCTATGCCTACATATGCCATGACCTGCTTCAAACTTCCACAATCTCTTTGTGATAGGATTCAGTCCGTTTTGACCAGATTTTGGTGGGATTTTTTCTCCTGAAAAGCAAAAGATTAGTTGGGTGGCCTGGGAGAAAATGGCTAAACCAAAAGGTATGGGAGGATTAGGCTTCAAAGATATAAATAATTTCAATGATGCCCTTCTGGCTAAGCTCAGCTGGAGGATGCTCAACTCACCTAACAGCCTTCTCTCACGTATCCTTCGAGGAAAATATTGTAGTGAATCTTCCTTGCTGAAATGTAAAGTGTCTCCAACGGTCTCACATGGGTGGAAAAGCTTGCTGATTGGCAAAGATTTTCTGCTCAAGCAACTTGGATGGGTTGTAGGAAATGGAAAGGAGATAAATATTTGGGAGAATGCTTGGTTATCTCCAAATGAAAGACTTCAGCCGATGGGTTCTGCATCTGAAGCCTTACAACAGCTCAGAGTCTGTGACTTGATTCACCCAAATTCTACAACTTGGAATATGGAAAAAATTGATCAGATCTTTCCTCACTACAAGAACAAAATACTATTGCTTAAACCCAGTATGCTGGGAGTTGCTTACAAGAGAGTTTGGCTTAAAACCGACTCTGGAGAATATACAACCCGTTCAGGATACCTAGTTGCAGTTGAAGAGAATGAGGCAGGATCAATGCAAGAGAAAACCTTGGAGATAGACTGGAACAGCCTAGTGTGGAAGGCAAAAACTTTTCCAAAGGTCAAACTTTTTATGTGGAAAGCAATCCGTGGAGCCTTGCCGGTTGGAGAACAATTGATCGTAAGAAATATAGTCTCGGATACGAAATGCTGCAGATGTAATGGCTCTGAATCTACCATGCATCTCCTCTTCCATTGCCCTTATGCCCAAGCGGTGTGGAAAGAAATCTTCTCCGAAGCTTTAGACTCTTCCCAGATCATAGGTATTGCTACGGGCCTTGCCAAAGCAAAAACCTTGTTCACTTTGCCACCGGTTGGTCTCGAGAAAGGAGAACTATACCTTTGGATTTGTTGGACCCTGTGGATCTCCAGAAATCAATTGATATTAAGTAATCGAGTTATATCGATACAAGAGACAAATTCTCAAGGCCATTTGGGATGCCCAAGAATGGAGGATGTCCCAACCGATTACTACCAACCAATCGACTCATAGTTTAAATCCGACAACTAATTCGGTAGGATTTTTTACCTACAGCACAGATGCGGCTTGGTAAGCTAATTCGGAAACGACAGACCTTGGATGGATCTTTGAGAGACAACATGATCTTCTCTCTGAAGACACATCCTCGATACCTTCATGTCCCTTCGGCTATGGTAGCTGATGCGTTGGCCATGAAGAAAGCGGTTCTCCAAGCAGCGGCTTTGGGCCTCGACAAAGTTATCTTCAAATCAGATTCGAAACTTCTGATCCAAGTTATCACGATTCGATCGTCGAATTCTGCAATCTATGGCATCGTTGAAGACATATTGTTGTGCGCTCAAGTCTTTAAGAATTTTCGGTTTATCTTTATCCCTAGAATGAATAATATTAGGACTGATCAATTAGCAAAACAAGCCCTTAAAAATGTAATATGTCCAATTTGATTATCTATAAAAGAAAAGATTGCACAAAAAAAAAGGCCTATTACATTATTCGTCCTATTTTTTTTATGAGGTTGAAAATGTAAATCTATTATTTAGATTAAAAACACCATACTATTTGATGGGTATATGCGTATATATAAAAACATACACAGTAGATGTGATCTGCATGTGTATTTTGGTCTGTCTTTTCGTGAAAGATGAAATCCAAGAAAGACAAGAGCTCCAGAGATTCAGGTGGCTCGATCAACTGGAAATCAGCCACTTTGATTTCTTGTCTAATTGTTTTTCCAAGTCTATAGATATATATTTAATCACCTGTCTAATTTTATTTAAAAGAATATATTATAATGTTTTTCTTTAGACTAGAGCTCGCCACATTGGATTTATTAGAATAAATTAGTTTGATTTGTTTTATATATCCTCGGTCTTTGAGGTTTTCAGCGAAGCTTAAGCCTTAAGCGCCGTTCACGGCTATTTGAAAAATGATATATCAGACAAATAAATTATTTATTATCCACAAACAAATAGTGCTATATGTTTTAAACATACTTTAATCACATGCAAACATAGTTTAATCACCTGCCCCTATCAGTAACTATAACATTAACTTTTATTCGAAACTTTCATACGTAATATTATTAGCAAAAAAAAAAAAACTTTCATACGTAATACATACTACAAAAACAATATTGTAAAAATCATAATCACACATATGCATGTGTTAGGAAAAACTGATAAAACTTGTTGAAATTTTCGCTTGTTACCAGAAAGTAATCATGTGTTTGTTTCGAGATTAATTTAGGAAATATGATCACTAAGTAATACATGCATACGTAATTAACAATGTGATTGAGTGTAGAAGACATGTGCTTATTGGGATTTGTTTGGCTTGAAGAACCCCTAAAAATTCCTGAAACTGGTCCAAGATTCCATAACGACAAGGACCTTGGGCCTAATTTGCATTGATCCGATTGCCTAAATTTAATCCCTTCGTAGATCCAAATGAACATCACCCAACAAAAATAATTAGTTAATAACTAAACTCTAATTAACTACAACCATTAGTAATGTAAGAACAAAAATAATTGTTAAATTCTGTAATTAACTACAGCCATTAGTATTGTAAAAAATAAATTCATTTTTATTTTTTTGGCTGATACACAAAACAACCTTTTAAAGTAGTTTTTATTTTGGCATTTTGCCTCCAAATATTTTAGTTTTACATAGGTGTGTGCTACATCAAACATTAAATTTTAAAAGTTCTTAAAAATCAAATTTATTCACCAATCCAAGTGGATCTTGAGTTAGTGACGAATTCTCAAGTCTCCAAAAAATGTGCATCCTTAAGTCTTATAATTTGATTTCCCCTTGAAAGGAAAATAAATGTTTTTCAAAGAGAGATTTATGGATTTCGATTTATAACTCCACGATTACCATAGTGTTGACATCAAAACTATATTTACTTAACATCAATATATTTTTATAATGGTATATTGGTCACTCTAAATTGTGTTAAAAAAATATCTATAACTAAACTTCAAAATTATAAAAAACGGTAAACTAGCTGCAAATTTTGTTTGTGTAAATTTAGTTGAAACAAAAGAGTTGAGAAGTGATCTCAAATTGTGTTTGTGTGAATTTTGGTGAAAAATGAAAGATATTCTAATATAACAAATCAGTGTTGCTGATCCGATCTAAGTTTGGGAAATGTGGGAATTTGGTTGACGTTTTGGAGAGCGTATAAATTAGGATCTAGGAGAAGTTGTAGCGTGGGATTTGGTGTTATTCAAATCACCAAACACACACTTATCAACAAGCTAGCTTATCTATTATTTCTTGATTAAAGTATGTAATACTATTTATACGTCTTAAAATATTATAGATTCTTCAGAAGGTTGTCTGTGTTTGTAGTAAATTACACTAAATTAACAGAAATGAAGACATGAAGTGACGAATCTAAGATTACAAAACAATTTTAATAATATTAATATAACGACAAATAAAACATAGGAAGTGTTTGGTTTCTTTAACCTTACTCAATGTTTTAATTAGTTTGAGCTCTTCCCGATACCTAATTGGGAGTTGTAAAATTCAGTCCTCAGCCAAACCCTTTTGTGGCTCACTCTACTTCTTGTGTTGCGCCACACATATATACATAGTCTTTTTTTTGTTTTCCAAAAAAATTATGGAAAATAAATTTAATAAAAGTAATTGTATAGAAAGTAGTTACGAATTTTGAAATAAAGAATAACTAAGAACCAATAAAGTTTTTAGCTTAATTTCGGTTTCAATATTAAGAAGTTATTGGTTTATAAAACATAGAAATTAATTGAATACCCCTTAATTAAGACTATTTTTAATGATCTTTAAAAAAAAGTTAGTAAGTAGTATATTTTTTCTTTTTAACATGGTTTTCAGTTTGTAAAATGGTTAAAAGTCTCATGCGTGAAAATTAAATGGCCTTCTCTCGAAAGAGAAAGATAAGTTTTGTAAACATACGAAATCTCACAAATTGAATGTGTTTTATTTTATACAAAGAAGGCAGAACAATCTATGTTGTATCTATAAATTGGTAGCGTGTGTGTGTCGATACACATATGCTAATTGAAAACTATAATATTATTGTGGTTCACAATCTATTTTGTGTATCTATCCTAATCCATAACTTAACACAAATCAACACATAAGCTACCTTATCAACACCCTTCTTATATGATTATTTTATATAAGTCTATAACAACATTTTCTCGCTAGGAAATAACATTGTAAATAACTAATTCACTCGAACAACAATACACCAACAAAATTCTTCGTTCTTTAACTTCGTGGAAAATTCTACGGAAATTTACATTTGCATTACAAAGTTTTAAAAAAAAAACATAAAGAAGACTATTCACATACAAGACAATCATATTCGAAGGAAACCAAATTACCAAAACACCCACTAGTCCAAAAACTTTTAATTCACAAAATATCAAGGAAATGAGTGGCAAAAAAGTCAAGAAAATCCTTTATAAAGTCCCGCGAGTGTTGATCACTTTAATGCATATAGAGAGAAAAAGAAAACACATAATAAGTGTGAGAAGAGAGAAAAAGCTTCTCTCTCTTGAATCTTTAAGTCATGCAGCTCAAATCTTCTTCATCATCATCTTCTTCTTCTTCACCATCCATGAAACTCAAAACCCTAATCCAAAATCTCCTCGCACATCCTCTCTACCGTTTCCTAAGAGCTGTCTCTAGAGCCAAAGCAATCTTTCTAGAGATCTCTAAACACAACAACAAGAAACGAAAACTCATGATGTTTTATCCAACAAAAGCTTCAAAGAATCAACGCAAGATCTTCTTCGGATCTTTCAGATTGCATTACAATTGGTGTTCCTCTGATGTTGTTCCTGTTCCTCAACCTTTTCCTTTTCCTGTCTCTCGCATCAATGGTGAAGAAGATGATGAGTCTCATCTCTCTGGCTACCTCGAGTGGCTCGAACACAAGAAAGTTGATGATGTGGAAGAGATCAAAGATGTTGCAGCTGATGATGATATTGATCATTTGGCGGATATGTTCATTGCTAATTGCCATGAGAAGTTCTTGCTAGAGAAAGTCGAATCTTACAGAAGGTTTCACGAAATGTTAGAGAGGGGTTTGTGAATTATCACGAGGTGAAGCATAGATTTTCATTTTTGTCGTATTAATTAATAATCATGTTTGTAAAATCTTAGCTAGTTGATGATTTGATAGTACTACAACAAGGTGGTGAATTATGTATCTTGAAAGTTTTGGGGGTAATGTGCGAGAAACTTAAACTTTTGGGGTTATCAGTGAAAGATTTGATATTGTAAAAAAAAAAAATTGTTGTTGTTGTCCATCTAATTGGGCATATCTAGTTAAGTTGTGAGTTCTGATTAGCGTTTGGTAAATTGCGTCCAACTTGCCTAATTATTTTTATTACGCCCAATCTTGAGAAAGTTTGAAGAAAATAGAAAAGAGAAATTAAACTGAAATTATAAAATGTCTTAAAATGATAAAATACTAATTGAATAGTATACCAATTAATTTATAAATTGATAATTAAACTGATTGATATAAACAATTGTTTATATTTTATACCAATTGATAATTTCAGTTTTAAACATATTTAATGATTATTAATTATCATTAATAGAAAAGTCTTAAACTAATTAAACTATTTAAGATCATAGAATTGGGTGCTTCTTAAAAAAAATAAAAAAAATTAGTGGGTGCATATTTTATATATTGTCATGCCTTTTTGTGTAAACATATGTACTCCGCAATTCCGTAGACAAAATGATATGATAAGCTAAATAACACCAATATTTGTATCATTGGTGGAATTTATTACTTTATTCTCGTAAATTTAGGGTATATAAAAAAATCATACTTTTCTGTTTCAAAATAATTATTTTTTGAATTTTTTTATACAAATTAAAAAAATATATTAAAAATATATTTTATTTTTAATTAATACAATTTTTATTTGATATAAATAATTAATAATCTTAAAATGATATCAGTAAACATATGTACTTCACAATTCCGTAGACAAAATGATATGATAAGCTAAATAACACCAATATTTGTACCATTGGTGGAATTTATTACTTTATTCTCGTAAATTTAGGGTGTATTAAAAAAATATTTTTTGTTTCAAAATAATTGTTATTTTAGAGTTTTTCACATAATTAAAAAAAATATTAAAAATCTATTTTAATTCTAATTAATATAATATTTTATTTGATACGAATAATTAATAAATTTAAAAGTAGAAATAAAAATAAAAACAATTATCATAAATGTGCATTAAAATTATAAAATGACAAGTAATATGAAATAAAAAATTAAGAATAGAATAATAATTATTTAAAACGGAGAAAGTATATATTGTCGTGATCATAAATAGCTAAAATCCATTAAAAGATCGAACAAATCTCGAGGAAAATGATCTAAAGCACAATTTACTGTGGCCTTCTCAACTACCATAAATCAAATTTACACCTAACTTTGGACTTTAGAGGACTATATTGCGGCATCCTCGTGTAAATACAATAGCCATTTCTCCAAATGAATATATATACATACTATAATATATAAAATGAGTCGGAGAAGTAACAGTTTTCCCATATAAATGCAGAGAAATGCACAGTAAACATTAAATCAGACGAAATATGGTTACTGGATACTTATATTTGGTTTTTCTAAGAATATCACAAATTTAATAGTAAGAATATCACAAATTTATGTAATAGTTTTCAAGTTTATCAACACTTTTCCTCAAAAAAATATCACTTAGTGGATGCAGCATACACAGCTTTTTCTTAAAAAAAAAAACATACACATAGAGCTTAACACGATATTTTCAGAAGAAACATGTCATATTGCAAATGCAAAGTAGTATTTATTTAAACATTACGGTGGCTCCCTTTAATTTAAAAAGTTTATAGACGACCGATCGATATTTTTTTTTGGCAACAGACGACCGATTATAATACTGAAAATGGCTAAAATTTCAAATATTAAGTACCAGATTTTATGCGTTTCATTCATTTATTTGTTGGTTTTTTAATGAAAAAGCTAAATATATAATTTGCTAAAGATACATGATCTGGAGTCTAGACTAGAGTCAATTTTCCACATATTAGATATTGTTTCGTTGACATTTGCAGTTCATGCTCGAGACCCAAAATTAATAAGTATATTGGAGAATGGTAATGTAATATACGGAAATTAAAAAAATATATATATGTGGAAATTAAATAGAGACCCAATTAAATATATATATATATATATATATATATATGAATTTGACTATCTAAAGTTAAAGTATAGCTCTGGAGATTTGAACAAAATGCGGTTACATCAACGGATATCACTAGTAAAATGCAAATGGATGATGCATATGCAATATACCAAAAAATTTGATGTATCGTTTTTAAAATTATTTTTTGGTAAATCGCATATATATATATTTACGTTAAGTTAATAGAATTTTGGGAAATAGGCTGAGGGGAAAATGTACATTTATTCATTTCATCACTTTTTTTAATTATTGCCTTTTTTATGTTGACCATAGCTAAAAATAAAATGTGCATCTAATTGATATTGATGATATCCATTACATCCAATTACAGTAATCAAGTCAATTTTCTATATAAAAAAAAGTAAATACAAAAAAAACCCTCGTAAAGTAAATTATCGTTGATAAAAAATAAAATAAATTATCGTTGATAAATACTAAATTAATTTGAAAATTATTTTCTTCATTTTTTCACATTTCCATTGCTTTTGATACCAAGACCGGACTACTCCAATCGTTAATAAGTAATGTTCGTCGATTGTTAACCACTAATTAACTTCAATTTTATTTTTTACTTTTAAATTATTATTCCTATTTGTCAACAACAACAAAAACCTCCTAAAGATAAGACTATTTTTTGTGCGAATGAAGTAACAGTACTGTTACACATAGACAAGCCCTAACTTCTACTACAAGTCATATATAATCTCGCATTACCCATAAAACTCTTGACTTTCTTCTCTCATTCTCACCTCTGGAGATTGTTCTAGGGTTTTTCGTTAAACCAAAATCTTCATCTCTCCCGATTCCTCTGTTCTATTGCTTCTCTCTCTCTAATGGCGGATCAAAAAGATCAAAACCCAAATCCTCCCACTGGTACGTCTCTTCCGATGAAGTTTTTTCGATTGAATTTCAACTTCTTGTAACATGTTGATCAAAGTCATCTCCAGTAACTAGGGTTTTCGAGTAGGATTATCTTTGGGTTTATAGATTCCAAGGTTTCGTAATCCTCTGCTTTTCATTGATGGAAACGACTGATTGATTTAGGAGTTATTTTATTTCTTGAAATCGTTACCGAGTGATCTTGATTCTGTTCTTGCTTCCTGATGCAGAAGATCAAAAACATCTGCCTTTTAAGAAGAGAGCAATGACTGAAAAAACAGTTCTTGAAAATCCCTTCTTGGATCAAGCGAGTCAGAGTCCGATTCAAGCGATAGTGGTGACCAAAGAGATGCGAAGAGTTACGAACAGGAACTCGAAGAACTCAAGGAGAAAGCTTGCTACTCTGTTCTCCAAGCATTCACAGCAGAAACCTCTAAGCCATCAGAAGTAAGACCTTTCTCGATTACTCTATTGAATCTTTTCTTCTTCTTTGATTTCATTATGTTCGTGAGTGTCTTGATGGTGACTCTGTTCTTCATCAGGAGAGAATTTCGATTCTAGCAAGCCAGTAGAAAGAGTGGAACATTGTTCGCGAAACTCAATTCCCTAAATCTAATGAGAATACCATTGAGAAAAGTCTCGTCGATCTGCAAAAACAAGCTTATTTCGATGTTAATCTTGCCTTCAGTGCAGAAACTCCTGCAATCTCCAGTGTAAAACACCGATTTTAAATCTTGTTTCTATGCATTGATTCTATTCTCGGAGTTTGTACTCATGTTCGTCTTCTGTGTTCTTTAGACAAGGATTCTGATCGTGCAAAATCAAAACTGAACCACTGGTCAAACCATGGAGGTACCATAATCAATATTGAACCAGTGGTTAAAGATTATGTGAGACTTCCTCTCCCTTATTTGTTTCTCAAACACTCTGTTTCTTGCAGGAATGATAAAGAGAATGAGAATGTTACTGCAGTAAAAGGCCATCCATCGGAATCGCGTGTGGCAGTGAACGATGGAGATGCAATGAGTTACGAACAAGAAGTCGAAGGAATCAAGAAGAAAGCTTTCTACTCTGTTTTCCAAACATTCAGAGTAGAAACCTCGAAGCTATCACAAGTAAGACCTTTCTTGATTACTGTATTGAATCTTTTCTTCTTCTTTGATTTCATTCTGTTCGTGAGTGTCTTGATGGTGACTCTGTTCTTCATCAGGAGAGAACTTCGCTTCTAGTAAGATTCAGGAACGAGTGGAACATTTCTCACAGAACTCCAAACCCTCATGAGAATACCTTTGAGAAAAGTCTCGTCCATCTCCAGTGATCATCGACGTAGCAATGATTCCCTGGAGAAGAAGTCAGGAAAAGGTTCGTCTTCTGGGTCCAAAGACAAGAGCCAAAGCGTAAGATCTGATTCATGGGATGGTCCGAGACATTTTGAAAAGAAGATATATGATGGTAGTCCGGACAGTAGAGTGGATATGGTCTTGAGACCAAACATTCCAAAACCTAATGAGGTCGAAAGAATATCAGAAAAGAGTAATAGAGCAGATTTAGCTTCTCCATCACGGCGACCATCTAGAAGTGTCCAAGGGGATTCCTCTATGCTTTCTGCTCGTAAGAAAGTCGATGAGTGCGGCACATCAGCTGGGAATAACAGTGTTCAAGCTGATGATGGGACAAAGGCAGCAGCCCAAAAAAGAAGGAAAAACGAGCCTTCTCCAAGTCCCTCGCGAAAGGAACTAACGTCTGCGCAGGCCGCGCATAATACTTTGAAAGAAGCTCAAGGCTTGAAACATACAGCTGACCGTTTAAAGGTTATAATTTTTCAGTTGCAGTGTTTTCTCTCTTTCCTTTTGTATTCTCTTCTTATGGTCTTTCTTTTGTTGTTGTTGTTGCTGCAGAATTCTGTATCAAACCTTGAGCACATCTCTTTTACGCCGACGCGATTTGGTCGCTTCCCTTCCCGATGACCTGATGATGAGCTGCTTTGCATACGTTTCAAGAGTTGATTACCCATCGATCTCCTTGGTCTCTAAAAGCTTTGGATCTCTCCTTGCTTCACCTCTGCTACATGAGGCTAGATCTCTCTTACGCCCCACTGAGAGTTGTCTCTATGCGTGTTTAGAGTCCCTTGAACCTGACTGTTACCCTCGTTGGTTCACTCTCTGCCGGAAACCAGAGTCGAGTGGTTATTTTTTTGCCTCAGTCCTATCTCCCTCTTCTCCTCCTCTTACCTACAAGATCGGGGGACCAATTGACCATAAGCCATCGTCTAGTGTCTTCATCCTAGACTGTCGATCTCACACGTGGCGTGAAGCTCCAAGCTTGCTAGTGAAGAGGTTTTGCCCTTCCGCTAGTGTCGTGATGGAAAGATCTATGTAGGAGGAGGCTGCCATGATAACGGTGATTTATCTTCCTTGAAATCGATCGAGATGTTCAACTCAAAGACCCAAATTTGGGATCTTATACGCAGCCCTAACCTTTACCCAAGCTGTGAGGTAAGTTGGTGTTTTTCACCCAAAAGCGCAAGATTGAAGGTAAGTTCCACCTGGTTCTTGGAGAAGAGAGCTTCACCATAGTTGCAACTAATTAATCCCACCTAACTTATGATCAATTTCGTTGTTTGCAACAACAAACTTGAATTCCTTAGACCCAAAATCGAATTAAGCAACAATATCGAAGGTATCACTAAAATTGTCAACTAAGTAATGTAAACTTCCACTGATGCAAATCCTTTGACACAAGGAATGGTCGTATTAGGGACAATCGACCGTTTCTTGGCTTTTGTTTATGTTGTTGAATTTCATGATATTTCATTTGTGAACAAAATGGATAAGCCTGAGCCAATACCTTGTTTTTTGGATTTTCCTTATGTTGTCGAAGAAGAATGTAATGAAAGCAGCGAATGCACAATTTTTGACCATACTATATTTCTCAAGTATATCAACATCAATAGTGTTAATCATTTATCGTCTTGACTATATGTTTATTTAGCAAGCAAGTGACAAGTCGAATGAATGTTTTAACTTCATCATTCATTTCCTGCATTCATTCCTAGGAAGCGTAGGTCCTAGGAGAGTTGTACCAAGAATAAGGTAAACACCCTCCCGTTTTGGCGCAACGGAATTCAGCATCTTCAAGTGTTCTAGTGGACGAATCTGCCAGAGCCAAAGCGGACTCACTTTGCATAGGAAGACCTGCAACACTCCACAATTCCCTGCATTCATTCCTAGGAAGCGTAGGTCCTAGGAGAGTTGTTGTCACAAAAAAAAACTCGGATTGAGATTTTCAATCTATAATCATCACCAAAACCAATTGATTGAGATTCAGTAAGATATTCAATCGATTGAGATTCAAATTTAATAAGATATTCATCACGAAGCCAGTCGATTGAGATTGAAAAGAGAGAAAGCAGATTCCAAGATGGAGAGAGAAGAAGAGAATGAGTTCTGTTTTTTTTTTCTTTCCGTTTTTGGGTTTCTGTCCAATGGAATAGTGACACGTGGCCACATTGATCTAAGCTTGTAGAGATATTGTTTTGGATACTAGAATCGGACTAATCCAATAGCTAAATATTTTTTAAATAATTCATTTGAATGATTTATCTTATACATATTAATTTTTTATTTTAGTTATAAAATATACGAATTATATATAAGTGGTTAGATATCATATATAACATTATTGTAATTTATTTTAATAAAATAATTATATTTGGTCTCAAAATTCGATATTGAACCTAATCTTTTTTTTTAAGTATATACAAAATCAAATTTTATTTGAGTTTAAAATATATATATTTGATTAAAATTTGAACACAAACTAAACCATACTATATCGTTTTTATATATGTTCTTAATACAAAAACTATTATTCATGAATTAAAAATTAAAAAAATATTACAAAACCAAAATCGAAAAATATGGATAGAACATTATTTATAAATTTTAAGTTTAACCATAAATGTGGTTACGTCATACCACTGAAATCATCTACTCAGTGAATAAGTTATGTGCGTCGATTTTTTACCACTAACTAATTTTTTTAAACATTACGGTGGCTCCCTTTAATTTAAAAGTTTATAGACGACCGATCGATATTTTTTTTTGGGCAACAGACAACCGATTATAATACTGAAAATGGCTAAAATTTCAAATATTAAGTACTAGATTTTATGCGTTTCATTCATTTATTTGTTGGTTTTTTAATGAAAAAGCTAACTATATAATTTGCTAAAGATACATGATCTGGAGTCTAGACTAGAGTCAATTTTCCACATATTAGATATTGTTTCGTTGACATTTGCAGTTCATGCTCGAGACCCAAAATTAATAAGTATATTGGAGAATGGTAATGTAATATACGGAAATTAAAAAAAAATATATATATGTGGAAATTAAATAGAGACCCAATTAAATATATATATGAATTTGACTATCTAAAGTAAAAGTATAGCTCTGGAGGTTTGAACAAAATGCGGTTACATCAACGGATATCACTAGTAAAATGCAAATGGATGATGCATATGCAATATACCAAAAAATTTGATGTATCGTTTTTAAAATTATTTTTTGGTAAATCGCATATTTATAAATTTACGTTAAATTAATAGAAATTTTGGAAATAGGCTTAGCGGAAAATGTACATTCATTCATTTCATCACTTTTTTTAATTATTGCCTTTTTATGTTGACCATGGCTAAAAATAAAATGTGCATCTAATTGATATTGATGATATCCATTACATCCAATTACAGTAATCAAGTCAATTTTCTATATAAAAAAAAATGTAAATACAAAAAAAAAACCCTCGTAAAGTAAATTATCGTTGATAAAAAATAAAATAAATTATCGTTGATAAATACTAAATTAATTTGAAAATTATTTTCTTCATTTTTTCACATTTCCATTGCTTTTGATACTAAGACCGGACTACTCCAATCGTTAATAAGTAATGTTCGTCGATGTTAACCACTAATTAACTTCAATTTTATTTTTTACTTTTAAATTATTGTTCCTATTTGTCCACAACAACAAAAAAAAAAAAAAACCTCCTAAAGATAAGACCTTTTTTTGTGCGAATGAAGTAACAGTACTATTACACATAGCAAGCCCTAACTTCTACTACAAGTCATATATAATCTCGCATTACCCATAAAACTCTTGACTCTTCTCTCATTCTCACCTCTGGAGATTGTTCTAGGGTTTTTCGTTAAACCAAAACCTTCATCTCTCCCGATTCCTCTGTTCTATTGCTTCTCTCTCTCTAATGGCGGATCAAAAAGATCAAAACCCAAATCCTCCCACTGGTACGTCTCTTCCGATGAAGTTTTTTCGATTGAATTTCAACTTCTTGTAACATGTCGATCAAAATCATCTCCAGTAACTAGGGTTTTCGAGTAGGATTATCTTTGGGTTTATAGATTCCAAGGTTTCGTAATCCTCTGCTTTTCATTTCCTCTGTCCCACTGATGAAAAACGACTGATTGATTTAGGAGTTATCTTCTTTCTTGTAATCATTATCTTTCTTGATTCTGTTCTTGTGTCAGAGTCCGAGTCCTATTCAAGCGATAGTAGTGAGCATGGAGATGCGATGAGTTACGAACAGAAATTCGAAGAAATCAAGAAGAAAGCTTTCTACTCTGTTGTCCATGCATTCACAGCAGAAACCTCGACACTATCACAAGTAAGACCTTTCTCGATTACTCCCTTTTCGCCATCAAAAATCTTTTCTTCTTCTTTGATTTCATTCGGTTCCTCTGTTCTTTAGGAGAGAACTTCGATTGTAGAAAGGCTAATGAACGAGTGGAACATTGCTCGCGAAACTCAAAACCCTATTGAGAATACCATTCAGAAAAGGCTCGTCGAACTCCAGAGTCAAGCTTATTACGGTGTTAATCTTGCCTTCAGTGCAGAATCTCCTGGAATATCCAGCGTAAACACCGGTTTTCAATCTTGTTTCTATGCATTCATTCTGTTCTCGGAGTTTGTACTCATGTACGTCTTCTGTGTTCTTTAGTCAAGAATTATGATCGTGCAAGACCTGAAGAAAGAATGGAAGGTTTATACTGCAGCTCATGCTGCTTTTGTGGATAGAATCAATACTGAACCACTGGTTAAACGATGGAGGTATCATAATCCTGTTTAGATTCTGTCTACTTCATCTCCTTACTTTGTTTAACTTTTTTCTCAAACACTCTGTTTTTCAGGAAGGCTTCTGATAAGAAGGAAACTCAGAATGTTACTTCCGCCGGAGAACGAGAAGTTACTGCAGTAGAAGGCCATTCATCGAACTTGCGTGTGGCAGTGAACAAGGAAGACTTACTCGACTTTGTAGGATTTATTTAACACCACCTCTTTCCAAATCCTAAAGCTGACACAACTTGATTTGGTTTTTAACTTGCATATTCTCTCTCCTTTTTCTGTTTGCTTAGCAAGTAGCTCCTGCGACGATACAATACGAGAAGGCCACACCGAGTTCTACTTCTGAAGATTCACTTGTACCAAGCTGGGGCCAAGTTTCTCCTCAGACTCTTGTTGGCAGATGGCTCAAAATAAAAGTGCCTGACGAAGACGATTACCTTGCATTCCAAATCAAAGACTATAACGCGGAAACGGTAAATCTCTTCATGTTCCTTTGTGTGTTGTATCATCAGATCAGGTCAGGTCTCAGCCATTCTAAGAAGTATGGTTTTCAAATCTACAGGAAATGCATCACCTGATGACTGCTCTAAGCCAAAGGACTTTTATTGACCCGTGCGATTGGATTGATATCAGACATGTAAAACTATATATTTCTCTTCAAGTTTTATATTTGTCCTTCTTTCTCTCAGAAGTTGAAACCTCATGATCTCAAACTCATTGCAGATTCCGGCAGAAGATATTGTATGGCAAGATAGACGTCCCAGGTTCCCAGCGCGGAAAAGCTTTATTAAACCAGGCGAAACGATCTTATCCACAACCAGTACAGCTCAAGAAAACAAGCGAATTAGAGAGGTATCTTGCACACAGCTTCAACAAATTTTCTTGTGATGCTAGCTAAATCTTTCTCTGACACAATTTCTCATGTGAAACCTCTGATAGGTTGGGAAAAGTGCCAGTGGGATTCCTATTATCAAAAAGCTCGATAAGGGAAAGGGTATCGCATGAGAAAAATCTCCGGGTGCAGTAGGATGTGAAGATAGAGCAGATGCATGACAACACTCCAGACTAAAACTCTCTTATAAACTTGATTTGAGACCTTTGCCTTTTCTTATACAGTCCACTAAACTCATATATTGCTGTTATCTAGTACTAGCAAATTCTCCTTTGTAAACAAGATTCCAATACTTCTTTGTTAATGACTGCCTTATAAACTTGTTAGAGATTTTTGATCCTACAGAGTATTGCAAATAACTCACTACCTCCTTGAACGCTTCTTCGGGCGAGCAGAAGAATCTACCTCCTTTTCACTAGCTTCACTGTCCCGCTTTGTCACCATAGGAGTAGACGGTGCAACGCCTTTTTTAGAGGCGGTGCCAGTGTTTTTCTTTGCAGGACTACCCTTTTCAGTTGTTGCCTTCTTCCCAGTTGATCGTTTCTGACCAGTAAGCGGTTTCCCTGCATCAACTTTGTCATTCTTACTCTTACTTCTCCTCTGTTCAGCTCCTCTCTTTCCATTAGAAGAATCACCCTTCATCGTCTCTATAACAGTTTCAGACGAAGAAACCCCTTTCATTCTCTTAAGAAAACTAGCAACACTTTTCTTTTTCGAGCCACCATCTGTGTTGTTACCCTTCTTTTCTTGATCACTTTTTTTCTGCTCAGAGCTATCGTTTGAAGACCGGCCTTTACAAGAGAGACCAGCATTCGAACTTGTCTTAACGTTTCTGCCTCCTAACTTTTTAGCTGTTGAGGTTGTTCTCCCTTTATCCACCTTCTTGGAAACAATAGGTTCCTCATCTTTATCAGAGATTTCTTCTTCTTCCTCGTCCTCATCTTCTGAAACTTGCTTCTCATCGACTATTGGAACAATTTTAGACTTTTTCTTGAAAGGTTCAGTGACTGACACTGAAGATCTAACAGCCAAAGAACTACGTTTCCGACAAGCTATAATAGGCACTGACATTTTTGGTTTTAGAGACAAAGGATGCGAAGAGACAGTAGTGGCTTCCTCCTTAGACGTGACCAAGGATTCCTCT
Source organism: Arabis hirsuta (assembly GCA_964056655.1). Classification (NCBI taxonomy): domain Eukaryota; kingdom Viridiplantae; phylum Streptophyta; class Magnoliopsida; order Brassicales; family Brassicaceae; genus Arabis; species Arabis hirsuta. Next base: position 2,881,323 of record OZ053308.1, on the reverse strand, counting down.
TTTGGTGTTGAGGTTTGTTTAGGAACCTTGAGACTCATCATCATCATCATCTGTTTCTTGATGAGTTGGTTAAGCTGCTTTGCTGCATTAAACTCAGAAGCTCCCTCACCATAAAAGACTCTCGCATTGTTGATTAGTAGCAGTAAATCTCGAAAAAACATGCTCTTGGAGCTTTCGTAATAACCTTCTTCCACACGAGTTCGAATCATCTCAAAGTCTAGATGTTGCTTTATTATCTTCTCGTACTCAGGTGTTTCCTGCAACTTCAGAATCAAACAAGTAAAACTCAGGCTTTAAGACAAGCCATGTAACAATGGAAAAACTAATCATGGTACCAAAATGTAGACAACAGTTAAGTAGTTAAGAAAATTTAGCAGTTAGCAGATTTAAAAAAAAAAAAAGGATTTGTGTTTGGATATTTGAAGAAACAAAACATGGAATTTGAATTGAGGATTAAAAAAATGGAATTTTTAATTTTTTTACCTGGTTTTGTAACCGGCGCGAAAAATGGTAGCCAATAGGGTGAGACTGAAGAATTTCGATGAAATCAATCAACGGTCGAGATTCAACGGAGATTTTATTGACGGTCAGAGATTGATCATCGTTATCCGTTTGGTCTTGTTCTACCGTCGTCTCCTTCCTCGGCAAGCTCGCCGAGCTCTGCACGTCACTCGTTTCTTTCTCTTCTTCTTCCTCTCCTCCTTTCGACTCGTTCATTGACTCAATGAACTCGGGCGAGTCATTTCCCTCTCTTACTGGTTCTGCTACGTCCGATTCCTTCTCCACGCTCTCGCAACTTCCTCTACACGAATCCTCTTTCCCCGGTTTATCGTTAACCGATTCGACGATTTTCCGATCTCGGTTCGTGTTTTCCGATTCGGTTTTCGGATCTGGGAAATCAAGCCGTTCGGTGACCGGAATGTGGTGGTGGTGGTTCTCTTTCGTCTCCGCGATTTTATCCAGATCTGAATGATCGGTTTTTGTCTCCGTCTCTATTAAGCTCTTCTCTCTCTCATCTTCCAATCTTTTCACCTTCGACTGCAACGACCTGCATCGAATCAATCAACTCACAAATTCAAAAAACCAAATCTGGAATCGAGAAACACAAAAAGCATGGCACGATTGGAGGAGATTTACGAGATGGATAGATCGTAACGTTCGACTTCTCGTCGGAGCTCATCGACGCGGAGTTTTCTCAATTCATCAAGCCATGGAACGGAAGAGATCTCGGCGACAGTATCTTCCTCATCGGATTCCGGCGAGACTAGTTTCCGGGAAGAGAATCGATGTTTAAGATCGTGGTATTTGTGACGGCAGTCGAAGGCGGTGAGTGTACGGAAAGTGGAGTTTCGTTTCTGGATTTCGGCTGCGACGGAATCCCATGAATCGATACCGTGACGGTGAACGGCGCAGGCGAGGAGAAGCTCTTCCCAAGTGCTCCACGTTTGTTTCTCCGGACAAGTTTCGTCGTTTTCTGGTTTTGCCATTGTCAGGAAATTCGAGGAAGAGAGTGGATTTTTGCTTATTGTCTCACTTGTCTAATTTGTATAAACTGTAATATGTAATTTGTCTTCTTAATTTTCGTTCGTATTGGTTTTATTTTTCAAGTTTTTGTCTGTAATCGGTTTTGGTTCGTCGGACAAATAATTCTGTAAGGTTTCGTTGATAAAGTTGTACAATTTCTAAAGCGCACCAATTGAGAAAATGTTAGAACAACTTTGCTCGTTTAAAAAAAAAAAAAAAAAACTTTTCCCGTTTTTTTTTTGTCGTATCATCATCTAGTGGGTCCAGCTTATTACACTCGACCCAATAACGATTTGGAACCAAATGGCCCAATCAAGAAAGTCCAGTTTGTGGTAATTAAGCTTTTTTTTTTTTTGTTATTGGACACATTGAATTATGTTTGTTGTAGGAATGTGAATTTTCATTTCTACAAAAGAAACTGTAAAAGCTCAGAACCAAAGCTTAATCTATAACGATTCACCACACAATTTTAGGGACAAACATGAAAGTCTCTGAAGAGCTTTGAGACTTTTAGAGTTCGCTCCATAAAGCCTCTTCACTATGGTGATTCATAAGTAAAAATATCGTCACTGATGTTCTTCATCTGACCATCAAAGGAATATCCGCATAAACTATCAAAGCTAATGATAAGTTCATCAAGTCAACAGTTATACATCAGCAGCATTGGGCAGGTTAAACAAACAGACAAGATAGATAGAGTTTCCATAGGAATATACAACCAAAAATAAAACCATCTTCTACATCACCCCAACCTTACTCTTGGTTCAACTTGCGGATGCAAAGCTTCATTTCCAACACGTCACCACGCAAGAAACTGTGAGGGATCAACATGAAATTCTTTTGTGGAGTTTCAAAGCTCACTTGAAGAATCATCTTCATCTTTGGTGATCCGTAAGTCATAGTGTGTCCATCCACAGTGTAAGAGAGATGATATGAGAACTCTCCTACTTCTGGAGCAGATGGCGCAATGCAGCTTACAGTCACATACACACCATATGGCCCCCTGAAACACTGGACCGGAAACAATAGAGCCTCCCTATATTCCCTTAGAATTAATATCTTACCACTGATGTTCATCTCGGCACTAAAGGAAATGCCACATCTGAACTGAACAATCTTGCACGCTACAGTGTGTTTGATAAGATTGTGAACGAAAAGATCATCGTATAAGGCAGCGTAATTGCAGTCTTGTAAAGGACATGAACAAAGAGAGAATTTGCATTCCTTCTCATGAGCTAATTCACTCCCATAAGAGGCATTCTTGGTGCATCCAAGGTTGGAGTTTCGGCATGGGACAAAGACCGATTCAAGAACAGTCTCCATTGCTCTGCAACGATTGTGGCCGATAGGCAAAGCACATGAAGGACATCTATTACTCAGCTTGGGACAGCAAGAAGAGCATGCTAAATGTCCATTATCACACTGAAACACAAAACCCAATTAATTAGTTGTGATTAAAAATCTGTATCAACACTTAATTTAAGCAAAGAAACTTATTTGCAGAAAAAAAAAAATCAAATTAAACATCATGACAATATAAGTTGATTCTCCAACTCAAAACTGTCACAGTAAGGATAATGTTTTTCTCAAGAACTACAACTGTAAACATGAACATATCTTACAAAATTTGGCTAAAATCCGCAACAGATAGGGATCGTCTCAAAATCTAGTAAAATGGGCACAAGTTCAACTTCTTTCTTCCTTTCTCCGTTAATACAGAGTTTATCAAAGTAGAATCAGAAAGAAGAAGGAGAAGCTACAAGACCTGGAAGATAGGAATCACCAATATTTCGAAGCAAATAGGACAATGGAGACTATCTAGATCCAGTAGCGTCGTTGAGAGACTCTTCGCTCCATTACCGGAAGAGATCGAAGAACGTTGTCTCTTCTGCGAGAGATTCCTTCCTTCGCCTGAAGCTTCTGCAATCGAGGCTCCAACCATGTATACCGCTAAAACCCTAATTCCCCTTTTCCTCTTCTTCTCCCCTTAAATCATTCTTTTAGTCTCCTTTTACCTTTCAACTCTCGTTTCTCCATTTTAATTTTTTTCTTTCTTCTAATTATTGTTTCACTGTTTAAATAGATGTGTGTTGGTAACTTTTTGTCGTTTTAATAGTTACTATTTACAAAAACAATAAAAATTAAAAACGTTTTGTACCGTTATCTCTTGAAGGTAATCAATGTAGTACTAAACTCGCGAGTCAATTTTCTAGTATTACTGGGTGGAAGAGCGTCCGGGATCGTGCAGAGATGTCTTAACCCGTGCAAGATCAGTTCGCGAAGAAGCGAGAGATGCAATGGAAGTTTGAGAATGATGGAGAAAGGCAAGTCCACATAGCTGTGGCACTAGTAGCTCTTTTAGACCAAACAAGTGGTGAAGCAATTCCTAAAACTCACTGAAACCTTTCTTCTTTTTGTTATGTCAGAGCTATCTATACATATCACAGTTGATTCCTACGGTTCTTTTACTCAATCCCAAATTTTGATATCGGACTATCGCAATCTGCGAGACATAACCTGAGGTCGGGTTTTATTGAAAATTTTGCCGCTACTTACAGAGACCAGCAAATCTTCAACTGTTTGTTCTCCATCTGATTCACAGCCTAAGTACGAATGTGTCCATTGACATTATACGAAGAAGATATGAGAACTTCCCTAATTCTGGAGCAGATGGTGGCACTAGTTCCGCACTATATATATATATATATATATATATATATATATATATATATATATATATGTTCCCAAAGAACCAAAATATCATCATTGATGTTCATCAGAACATCAAAGGAATATCCGCATCTGAAACTATCAAAGCAAATGATAAATTCATCAAGTCAACAGTTAGACATTAGCAGCATTGGGCAGGTTAAACAAACGGAAGAGATAGATAAGAGTTTCCATAGGAATATACAACCGAAAATGAACCATATTTTACGTTGCCCGAACCATCTTACTCTTTGTTTAACTTCCGGATGCAAATCTCCATTTTCAACACGTTACCACGCAAGAAACTGTGAGGGATCAACATGAAATTCTCTTGTGGAGTTTCAAAGCTCACTTGAAGAACCATCTTCATCTTTGGTGATTCGTAAGTCATAGTGTGTCCATCCACAGTGTAGGAGAGATGACATGAGAACTCTCCTATTTCCGGAGCAGATGGTGCAATGCAGCTCACAGTTACATACACACCATGCGGCTCCCTGAAACACTGCACTGCGAACAATAGACTCTTGTTATATTCCCTTTGGATTTTATTCCTCGTCTTATACTCATGAGCTATCATTTCACCCCAATCCTAACATAAATGATATATATATTTTTTTAAGGGAATAGAGGGAGAGGGGTACCATCACTTTCAAAAAGGGGTTGCACTTGTCAGGTATGAATGAGGAGTCAAGCTCTATGGACATCGATCCCAAAGAAAACCGTGCAGTAGCTCTGACTTGGCAGATTATACCGGAAGTAACGGACGTCTCCAGTCAACTGATCAGCCTTAGGATTTCCCATTAGTCTGACTCTGAAATCGTTCCTGGAAGAATGGTCACATGCTGGCAAAGACAATTCACTAAACCTAAAGAAGGGTCGTTTCTAACTAATTTTGACTCAATAAAACGTTTTGACTTACTCTAAAAAACTTAGACAAAACTCTAAAATCAATTATCGAATGGTGATGTCGATTCCCCGGCAACGGCGCCAAAATTTGATATGCTCAAATTTACCCTGAGCTACTCTCTCAAATTAAGAGATCGTAGTAGTACTTAGGGATCGAATCCACAGGGAATCAAATCACACAAACGATTATGACTTCGAATTAAGCTAAGAAATAATGTGAAAAGCAAATCAAAAGTAAATCAAACAAGCAAACAATGATTAAGGTTCTTAAAATCAATGAGACAAAATCTTAGGCTATGGGTAATTCGCAAGAATGAATCGAAATCGAAGAATGAAATACTGTAAGGATATTTATTAAGTGTCGTTCTAGAACTCAAACACGAATGTAAAGCCAATCAACTTCCGTTGCAGAGACTATCTATCCCTAGATCCCTAAATTCCAAATTCCTTTGCAAATCTAGTGAATTAAGCAAGCATTAAGTTCAAGTTCAATTGTTCACAAAATTCCTAAGTCAAATTCCTTTGCGAATAGGTAATTTTGCTCATCTAAGACTAGTTCAGGTAATTATCAATACTTCCGCATCTAATAATTAACCTAAGATCTAAATTCTAGGTGATCAAGCTAGAACTAGCATTAGAAACAATCTAGATGAAGAACCAATAGATAAATCCTTACAGTAATTCGAATCTAACGATTTGTCATCAATCCCTTGAATCCCCAAAACCTCTCCAAATCAATCTCTCAATATGTCTCAATAGAAAATAAGATCTAAACATAAAAACCTAGGTAAAACTATATATATAGGTGTCAAAAACGGAATGGTCCTTCTGTATAAACTTTTGGGCTTTTTGGGCAAAAAAGGAAATTCTTCAAGATTGACATCTTCAAGCCAGACCGACATGTCTTCACTAAAACCTTCATAACTTTCGATCCAACCGTTGGAATTGCCTCAAATTTCTTTCAGATGAAAGCTAACTCACGTGTCTAGCTTGTGTCAAAATTTCAGCTCGATCCGTCGGTGGGAAGGGTTTCAACGAGTGCCAAAATTCTGACTGTTCGAAACTGTTCTTCTCGTCAAACTCGTGTCGATCGACAGAGGTTAGTCATGTCGATCGACATAGACCTCTCTGGAATTTCTTCTTGTGTTTGGAAGCCCCGTGTCGATCGACAGGGGTATGTAGTGTCGATCGACACAGACTCTTCTGTTCGACTCCGACTTGATCTCTTCAGCTCTTCTTTCCTTGATGCTCCAAAACGCTCCAAAAGCTTCCATTAAGCTCCAATCGTCCTTTAACCTACAAAGACTCAAAAAGACTCGAAAATACCAAAAAGACTCTATAAAAAGTATTTATATCATGGTTGAAAATGGGTAAAAACCATGATATATCAGCGATTAAGGGATTGCCACAGCTGAAAGTATCACGCCTGAATCTTTGACTGTGGTTACTATAATAGTGATTGTAAAGATCCTTGTAAAAGGCAATGTGATTGCAGTCTTGTACAGGACAGAAGCAATTAGTGAATTCGCATTCCTTCTCATGAGCTAATTCATTCCCATAAGGGACATTCTTGGTGCATCCAAGCTTGGCGTTTCGGCATGGGACAAAGACCGATTCAAGAACAGTCTCCATTGCTCTGCAACGATTGTGGCCGATTGGCAAAGCACATGAAGGACATTTATTACTCAGCTTGGGACAGCAAGAAGAGCAAGCTAAATGTCCATTATTACACTGAAACACAAAAACCAATTAGTGATTTGTGATTAAAAATCTGTATCAACACTTAATTCAAGAAAAGAAACTTATACAAACTTATATGCAGAAAAAAATATCAAACTAGACATCATGACAACATGAGTTGCTTCTCCAACTCAAAACTGACACAGTAAGGATGATGTTCAAATCAGTGTTCTTGCCAAATTATACACATGTTTTTTTCTTCTCAAGAACTACAAGTGCAAACATGAACATATCTAACAATACTTCACTAAAATCATCAAAAGATAGGGAATTTCTTAAAATCTAGTAAAACGGGCGCAAGTCCAACTTCGTTCTTCGTTTACTCCTAATGCAGAGTTTATCAAAGACAATCAATCAGAAAGAAGAAGGAGAAGCTACAAGACCTGGAAGATAGGAATCGTCAATACTTCGAACCAAATAGGACAATTGAGACTATCTAGATCCAGCAGCGTCGTCGAGAGACTCTTATGCTCTGTATCAACTCTCTTTGCTCCATTACCGGAAGAGATAGAAGAACGTCGTCTCTTCCTGCTCGATTCGTTTCCTTCGCCTGAAACTTCTGACATCGAAGCTCCAACCATGTCTATGGCTTAAACCCTAATCCCCCCTTTCCACTTCTCCTTTTTACCTTTTAACTCTCGACTGTTTATATAGACACTTTTGGTAACTTTTTTTCTCGTTTTAATTGTTACCATTTATAAAAAAAACTGTAAAAATTTAATGGAATCAAATCTAAAACGTTTTGTACCGCTATCTCTTGAAGGTAATGTAGTACTAAACTCGCGGGTCAATTTCTAGTATCACATTACCGGATGGAAGAACGTCCGGGATCGTGCAAAGATGTCTTAACCCGTGTAAGATCAGTTTGCGAAGCGAGAGATGCTGCCAGTTTATACGCTACCGCCGCGATGAAAGTTTCAGAATGATGGAGGAAAGTAAGTCCACATAGCTGCGGAACTAATAGCTCTTAGACCAAACAAGTGGTGAAGCAATCCCTCAAACTTTGATTCCTATGATTCTTTCACTCAATCCCAATTTTTGATATCGGAATATCGCAATCTACGCGACATAACCTGAGGTCGGGTTCTATTGAAAATTTTGCCGCTACTTACAGAGACTGGCAAATCTCTAGTTTGTTTAATCAACAAAACCCAAACACTTACAGTACATTCAAGCTCATTGCGAACAAGACTAATCCATCAAACTTGCATTGATTGATATACTACTGAATCAAATCAAGTCATTACGAATTTAAACTCTTGCCAATTCCATTGAAAAATATCCAAAACAAGTTCTGCAAATCTTCCAAAATTCAGAAATTTAAACGCATATATATACAAAAAGCCATAAGCTAAATTAAGTCGACGAATCAAGTGCACTTCGAATAAAGCTTTTATAAAAAAAAGCTCAAGATCATGGACAAATTACCAGAAATAACCATGAAAGCTTCATGCAGCTCCTTTCAAAGCTTTCTTCAACTCCTCTGCAACATCACCTTCTTCCTTGCTTTTCTTCCCGCCGTAATCCGACGACGTCGTCCTCTCGCTGCTCCACCGATCACCTCTCGATCTCCCATTGTTGTTGTTGTTGCTCCTCTCAGATTCACGGTACTTTGAGTGAGCTCCGTAATCAGTCGTCGCCGGAGAAAACTGATTACGACCGTTTGAAATTGCTTCCCGGAGATCATCGACGGCTCTCTTCAACTGTTTGTTCTCCGTCCGAAGCTCCTCCATCTGCCGATTCACGGCCAAACAAACCTCCGTAACATCGCCACGACCCGGATCCGAAGCTTTACCCAGATCGCTCGCTGATTTGGTCAATTTAGCATCTGAGCCGTCCACGTGTTCGATTCCGATTTTATTCATCACGAGAAAAGGGAATCTCCTCAGAGAAATCGCAGCCGTTGGATCAAAATCGCGTCTTATCTCCGTAGGAACCCTAACGCCCCACCGGAAATTCACGACGGCTCTTCCTCTCACAGGCAAAGACGTCCTCGCCGCTACCTCGACGCCGGAAAGCAATCCAGCGATGTCTCCGGCTGAAGTTGACGGAAGAACCGTGACTTTTCTAAATCCTCCTCCGGATCCATTCACCGCCGGAGAATCCACAACTTCGATCGACGAATCATCTTCAGAAACAGATCCGTTAATCGATTTGATCAGATTCCCGTCGAAGCCAGACGACGAGTGAGACTTTTTGATTGAGAAATCGCCGAATTGAGGTTTTAAGTGAAGCATAAAGCTAGGGTTTCCTTTACCAAGGAGATTGAATTCGGCACTCATGAGCATGGAGCTTGAGATCGGAGAACCGAAAGATCCAGTACCGGTTTTGACGATTAGAGAGAAAGGGTTCCAGGAATCGTTTGGACGGTAAGCGACTTTGAGAGAAGGACCAGATTCGAAGAAAGTAGAGAGATTGAGACTAAGCTCTTTAGATTCTCCGGCGACGATTCCTGATTGAAACGGTAAACCTAAGATACTCAGAGGAACTTTAGCCCTGAAAAGTGGTTTCTGCTCCTCACGAAACTTCATCGACGCCTTCATCTTCTTCGATGATTTTGATCAAATTTTGGAACAAGTTAGAGAGTGCAGTGATTGAGTAGAAGGATTTACAAGAGACACTTTTTCTAATAGTTTAAAGGAAATTTTCCATTTTTATTTTTGTTGAGTTTGGGAATTTTGTCCGAAAGATTCAAGTTGGACCTAAGGATAGAGGAGGATACAGAGGTGAGGCTTTTTACGGTTTTACCCTCGTGTTATATAAACAATAGCGGTTATTGACTAGTGGTTCAGAGCTGTAATTATGTGGAAGTTCCAAGGCGAAAGGATAAGGAGAGTGAATCGCTTAAAATGAAAGGTGGACAAAACTCGTGTTTTTTGTTTCTGCTTTCTGTTTATCTGTTTCTGCTTTCTGTTTTCTTTTTTTAATGCCTCAAGCCCAATAACATATATGGGCCTAAGCAAGCCAAAAGGCCTAGTGATATAATAATGAAGCCTGTACGCTGGGCTCTCTTACACAAGCGGATAAAGGGGGAGGCTAGGCTAGGGTTCTTGTTTGTGTCTCACGCAGTTTGTTTGTTTTTTTTTTTTTTTTTTTTTGGGATTTTGGAAATATTTTACCAACGCGCGTTAGAAAATATTCGCTATCTTCTATATATGAAAGAAGAAACATTTTAGAGAATTTTTGTTGAGATATCACTATCATAATTTTTTTCAAATTTTTCTTTTTAATTTAATCAAATAATTAACCTATGTTATTCCAATTTCCAAACAAATTTATCCAACAAACTAGATAACTTGATTAATTTAAATCTAATTGCCAAACAAACTACAAATACTATTAAATATTTTGAATAATTTCCTTCTTTTTCTTTTTTTTGAGGTCAAATATTCGTTACTCATACCATTAAAATTGATAATTTCATTTTTTTTTAAATTTCATTTATATCTCAATATATATAATATTACATTCAACTAAAAGATGTACTTTGACATTGGAATTTTTGAATTTATAACCTCCAATATTATTGGACATAATACTATATTAAATTTATTTATTATTAAAACTGTTAATTACTTTAAATTATTTTTAAAACTTATGATCTAAATGAACGTTTTAATACTATGATAAATAAAATGATATAATTATATTTTTTTGGTTATATTTATGTTACTTATATATCTTAAGTTTTAATTAATAAAAATAAATAAAAATATAAAAAGTATATTTTAATTTAACTACTTATATGCTAACATAAAATTAATCAGTAGAAATTTAATAGTATCTATGGTATATTCTAAAATCGACAAAAATTATGACGTGATAGTATCCATTATATCCAAAGAGCATTTAAAAATTAGTAATTGATAATGAATTTATTAATATCCCACATTTATTAACCAACCGTAAACAATTTAATTAAAATTCACTACTAATGCAAAAAAATATAATTACCTTAGTGTTGTAAATTTATAACTGACTACTAACGATTTAGGAAATTCAATATATTGTCATTACTCATTAGCATACAAAAATATCCTAACGGATATCCCTTATTCTATTAAATTCACAATTAACCAATTTACTTAAATTTACCACCCAATATACTATAACTACCTAAAATACCCAAGATATTATATTCACAATCCCACTTATTTTGATAACTATATTAACAAGAATAAAGAAAATGACACTTCTCCAAAACGTGATTAGGCCTAACTTGGAGATAACACACATATGCCCTCTATAAATACTTTATTTACCTCATTCTCATTTTCATTCTCATCCCCAATATTACATATATAAAAATAAACATTTTCAGTATTTGACTATGATGTTTGTTAGGACACAAAGACAAAATGTTCTTGATTTAAGTCTCAATCGGAATGGATTAGTGTGTTTACATTAGAATAGTGAATCTTTAAAAACAACCAAATCTACATAGTGAAACTAAAAGGTGGCATAATGAAAAACGAAAAGAAGGAGTAGCATGATTGATTAAAAAGGAGTAGTGAAACTACAGATGATTAAATACGAGTAATAATTTTAATACATAAATAAATCATTTAATATATTATGTTATTTTCAACTATTTTACAAGTAAAAGACATTTGTATAACAACAATTGCAAATTCAAATATATAAAGTGCATCGTAAAATCCATAATATATATATATATATAAATAACTACGATTGATTATTTAACGGAAACTATATTAATTTTAATATTTTATTTCGCATATAACGCATGTATTATTCTAAATGGTGGTTTATCTAGAATATGTGGGGATTTATTTGTCCGTGGTTAGTCTTTTTGTTGCCATATTTTTGATACATGTTGTATTTACTGGAATGGGAGATGCTAGTACAATAATTTTGGTTAACACATGTTTATGCTGAAGAAATTGGATTCTAGGTCAAGAGTGGTAAGAAAGAAGCCATGCACCAATTTTTTTTCAAGTTATTATATGTTTTCTATAGATAGAGAAACATAGTTTAATATGCATAAAATCAACTTGTGGGAAAGTTTGATTCTTAAGAGTGTTTTTCAATGAAAGTGATTCCTCACTTGTGGCAAGGACTATGGCATTTTATATAATAACTAGGTTGTAAAAAATATTTGTGATATGCGGGTTTAACTCGTTATCCGCTTTGATCAATAAAAGTTTGTAATCGAAGTTAATAGCTCAAAAAAAAAACTGAACTAACATCTCATGTCCCCTTAGACACGTTTTCTCTCGGATACAAATACAATTCACATACCTATTGCAAATTCTGAAATAAGTTTGGATTTGGATTTCTATATGAAGGCATAATTAGTTTTTTTTTTAAAACAAATAACATTTGTTAGTGTCAAAATATTAAAATTTGAAGAGACATATCAAAAGGGATATGAGATATCTACGTTCTGATCTCTGTAGTTAGCATAACTATAACAAACACTATTTTTTTTATATATTATATCGACTGATCCGGTTAGCTCTAGTAGGAATGCACCGAATTGCTACAGAGAGTGGACTTCTCCCTGAGGTGCTGGAGTGCACCGAGGGGCCACCACGCTGCTTGACCCGAGTTCGGATTGTCTCCCGACTAATGTCTGGGGGTAGTCAGATCGCCTGCATTTCTGATTACTAGATAAACCAATTGGATCAAAACCCAATTGACAAACTTCTCAGCAAGATGTTAATAACGACAAATGAAAAAGATCGAATTTGAATTGCTAGATTTTTCATCCTCTCATCCAATCCCTCCCAACCACTAGCGCACCACCTTTTAGGCTAACAAACCTATTTACAAACACAACTTTGTAATATTATCATGTATGCTTACAAAAAAGACTAATGAAATCATATCAAACTGGAATTTCTTTTAACATATTTAAATTGTTGAAAATAAGAATAAATTTTCGAAACAAAAAAAATGTTTTGAAGTGTGGGGGTCCACATACTCCAGCTAACACAGAGATGTACAAGAAAGAAGTTAGGAAACTGGGAACCACGTCAAACAAATACGGAAGGGACCACAATCTATACGGCGTTAGATAAGGAAAAGTGTCAAGCATCCAACGGTTTAGTAGCACGCATGTGGGCCGAATCTAAAAGAGAACACAGAACTCGTGTGTTCGACTCTGAGTCTCTGACGCACACATTTGTACAAAAGTTACAAACCAAATCTCTCTTTTTGTTTTAGCTGTTAGATCTCTTTCACATCTCCCTGCTCTTAATCCAACGGCTATTATCCAATGAATCTTGCAGTAAATCGAATCATTCACCACTAAGGTTTATTTCCGCGTGTAAATTATTAGTGCTTAGCCAGGAATATAATTAGATTATGACTTTATGAGGCAATGTTAGATTGTGGAACAAAAACCTAGAGATTTATTTAAGGTTTAATGTTTGTTTATTAAGGATGATTGACACACGTATATGTAGATTAACAGTTTATTGTTAAACGTATTTTAGTTAGCATATAGATATATAGCTAGGACCCTTAGCTAGCTAGCTAGCTAGTTGTCTTCTTCATATGTATTTTTTCTTGCAATTAGTTAAAAAAAAAAAAACTCTTGCAATTAGTTGTCAAGGTATTAATAATGAAAATATAGTGTGTGCATATATATAGCTATTCCATTTTGGTATATTCTTTTTTTTTATAATATGTGAATTTTATATCAAAATTGATATATTATTTTGGTATATTCTTTTCTTATTCGTGGTTGATCACTAATATAATATGAGCTTGTTGTATATAGATTTCGATTTGTTATAGATAATGTATATTTGTGATTGATTGAATGATCCAAAAAGATATACATAGAATTATTGATGAATATTACTTTGATTTTTTTTTTTTCTAAATCAAAGGTGTTAGTTTCTTTTTGGGTGTCTTGATAAAGAATGAAAAAATGGTGAAAAAATAGACGTCAGGAAGTGAAACTGCCTCTCGTGCAATAAGAGAAGAAGGACGTGAGACGACTTAAAGGTAAAAGGCAAGTGAGAGTCACCGCAAAGTCATGCAATCTTCATGTCTTCACATTCTGCTTTTCCTAATTATCATTTACCTCTCTAGCTTTTCTACATTATTGTCTCCATTTGCTTCTTTTGTTTTAATTACTTTAAGTTAACTGTTTTTTAATGTAATTTTTGTGTGTGAATAATTAGAATATATATGTATGTGTATCAGCTAGGCTAGTAAGTTTACATTAAATTGTTGAGAAGTATTATAACGTGTATAAAGATTCTTCACTTGAAAGCCGTATTATTAAGTATTAACTGATTGGTTGGTTTATATTATGGTATTATCATAATGTATAATATAATATAGTAAGTTGTACTTGTGGGAAAAAAACAATCATTTACAAGTTTGTTGAGTTTGTGTGCATTACATGGGAACAAGTTTGTGTTGTGGAAATCCTACTTATTTATTTAATCAATTATAATACGATCACACACATTTTTAAACAGTTTCTATCTTGGAAAGCACCGGTGTTTGGAGTTTCTTTGAAACGCGTAACAAATTCACCTTTTTAGCACTTGTTTTGTTTGTTTGTAAAAGTTTTTATGTCTCCTGTTTAAGGAGCTTTTCTCTTAAGATTTTGGCTATGTTACTTGGAATATGCAGGTTTTGTTTCTAGAATTTCCGATATTTGTAATGTGTTATTTTTGTTTCATTTATATTATCAAGCAGACAAACAAAAAGAACACAAAATGTAAAAAAATCCAATTTTACGTAAAAATACTAAAATGAGAAACTACAAGATAATAATTTGGTTAGTGGGAGGGGACCAATGAGTTTCTTGTTCCTCTATTTCATGTCTTGGGAGACATACTAAGAGCATCCTCATCAATAATACAATGAGGGTATCACTAAATAAACAAATATTAAAACACACACTCTCTCTTCTTTTTACCCAACTTTATACCTTCTCTTTCATCCTTTTACTCAACTTTTATTAATTTTATACTCTCTTTAAATATAAAATTATTAAAAACACACTCAAATACTATTTGATACTCTCTCTCTCATCTCAAAAGTATCAACTATTTGATACTCTCTCTCCAAAAATTTGAAACTCTTTCTCCAAAAATACCCACTATCTATTCTTTTACTCAAATTTTATTAATTTTATATTTCAATACACTCCATTATTTCAACAAAAAACACTCTCTTTCTTCCTTTTACTCAAATTTTAATAATTTTATATTAAGTGATACCCTCATTGTATAATGGATGAGGATGCTCTAACACATCTCTCTCATAAGTCATTAATTACTACATATGTAACTAATTAAATAATTAATCCAACTAGTTTATCCAAAATATATACAAGAGATTGACTTTGTTAAATATATAATTTACAAGATGGCTATGAATTTTAATTTTTTGGATTTGTGTTTTGACTACAACGTGGGTTTCCCGGTTATCAAAAATATCAACAAATAAAGTGCCCCTAGCTTCAATTATTTGCCCATGTCTACTTCATACATACATATATCTATTTTGAGTAATTGGTTAAAATAAGTTTTTTCCTTTTTCTTACATATCATTTCCTTTCCTCCTATATAACCTTCACATATCTCCACTTACAATCAAATTCACCAACTCTCTCTCTCTCTCCCTCTCTCTCTCTCTCTCTCTCTCTCTCTCTCTCTACAATAAACCCTATATCATTCTAAAAATGGAAGCTACGATCTTCGACAAAAGAAGAAGAAGCTCATCATCAAGCATAGCCATGCACAAGCAGTCATACTCAATAACCAAATCAAAGCCAAAGATTCGTATCATTCACATATTTGCTCCTGAGATCATCAAGACCGACGTTGCCAACTTCCGTGAGCTCGTGCAGAGCCTCACAGGCAAACCAGACGACGATCAAAAGGTTTCCAAAACCAAACCTAGAAGAGATCATAATCGTCAAGTCCAAGACATAAACAACAACAACCATGTCTTGATGATCAACACGGAAGCATTTGGATTAACCTCAGAAATGGAAGGTAATGAAGAGATCTCGATGACTTGGAACGGTAATAATGTCGTTGGTGAGAGCTCTGGAGGGTTCTTGAATGGTTTAGGAGACTTCGAAGGGTTTATTCAAGAACTTGGTGAATTTCCGTATTTGCCCTTGTCCTCCATTGATGCTTCTGGTTCTTCTAACTCTTCTTCTTCCTCTCATTTACATGGTGGATCAGTTTTCTCATCAGATTCTCACCACCAATTCGCGTAACTATTCTCTCAAAAGAAGTTTTTTTTTTTGTTTTCCTTTTAAGTCGTGTCTTTTCTTTTGTTTATTAGGCTTTTGTGGAAGTAATTTTAATTTATTTAGATTTGTTTAATATGCTAATTAATTGTTTTGATGTCTTAGACTCCTTTTTATTTCTCCCTTAATGTCTTAAGATTTGTTCATTGTGTTAAACATGTAGTTTACACTGATTAATGATGTGTCTAATTTTGCTTTCTTGCACGTCCTCTAAACGATTGACTCAACACATTTTATAAGTAAGGAGGGATTTGTAACCTTTTTGTTTATTTCAAATTTAAGTGATAAATGATGGATTATGATAATTTGTAAAGACATTTCATATAGAAACGATCATCACAAACATATAATCCAAAACATATTCACTAATGTAATACAAATCTTTCGTAATCGAATGAGACAAAAAATACAGAGAAAAGAGGTCTCAATGTTTCTGGTGTTTGAGATTGTAACCTTTTTGTTTATTTCAAAGTGATAAATGATGGATTATGATAATTTGTAGACATATTTCATATAGAAACGATCATCACAAACATATAATCCAAAACATATTCACTAATCTAATCAAGAAAGACAGAGTATTCTCAATGTTTCTGGTGTTTGAGATTGGTAAGTTGTATTCACTTTCTTTTTTACATTTTACATACAGAAACAGAGTATCATAAGGATCTGTTTTTTAACTGTTGTATTCAAGCTTGTCTACAACGGTCGATGAGGACGATGTTTCCACCCTCGTTAAAACTTCAGGCACTCCTGAGGTATCTCTTACAATCTACACAACAATAAACAACAAAAAGATGACCGTTTTAAACTCAGTATGCTTCAAGGTCTATGAGCATAATATTTTAGGAACTTACAAGAATCTCGTCGTCTAGATAAGATATCATGAAGAATCTCTCGTAAGATCCACCTGAAAGTCAATAACAACAGAACCGCGTGGTTACACATGATGGTGAGGAAATGAAAATGTTAAAAAATTATTGATGATGGCTTACCAAGAGGAATTCTTAAACCATTGGCTAGAGTATACTTGATAGGTTCAGGAAGCTGCTGAATCATCGTGGAAGCTTGACCCAATAAACCTCTTAGCTGTTCCGGTACTGCTTCTTCAATAACCGTTGGCGACTCGAGCATTCCTTCTAAATACTCTTCTTTCATCCTTAAAGGCCCTTCCACCGTCAATTTCGATGACAAGATGATTCTGTTTTCTATCTGCATTTTCTCGACAGAGACCCAAACAAAAAAACTCATCTCTGAATCTGCTTATATATAAATATCCATAAGATCTTATCCGGGAAAAGAATATAATCTACCATGTTTAGAAGTTTGATGTTTGCAGTCGCAGTTGCGTTAGCATCCTTAATGACAATGTCCATATTGGTTAGACTCACCAATGTCGAAGGAAACCTCCTGCCACAATTCCAAACAGTTACTAGAGGAATGTTTAAAAGCCTCAAGAAGATGAATCTAAAATGTAACGATAAGCAAGATTGTATGTAAGTAAGAACACTAACTCGGATATACCCCGAGCAGCAAGTGAACCAGGAGTACTGGATCCAAACCACTCAAAACTCCATCTGCCTTCAAGATAAGGAGACCTGGAAAGCTACAAGGAACCAGTTAAAAGGCATTGTCATTTTAAACTCAATCAAAACAAGAAGCTAGCATCCATCGAGCACCTACGTGGTTGGTCTAGGAGTCGGGTTAAGCCGCTCAAGACTAGTTATCCTCTCATTCACATCAATCTTTTGAAGATCAGTGACTTTCCCTGTAACTAAAGCCTCAAATCCTCCAGCATCGTTGAACTGTAAATCTAAATTGGTTTCAGAACACAAACAGAGAGAAATCCAACACACACAATTTCACTATGAATCCATTCAAGCAAGCAATCAATCATTTCCAAATACCAAAATACTAAAATTCAACCTAATTCTCACCAATTTCTAATCAATCAGGCAAATATGAGAGATGAGAATTTCAGATTTCAGATTTCAGAGATAAAGGTGATTAATTACGGCGAGAATCAGTGATTCCTTTGCGGAGAGACGTTCCATTTCTCTAGCGTAAACGGAAGGAATTCCTTGAACAGCTTCTTGTACCATAGCTCTGCTAATCATTCTCCGACAACAACTCTTCCTCCAACCTTTCTTCTCCGGCTGAAAATTGAGAGAAATCCTCGTCGTCAACGGTCGTGATGCGGAGGATGAGAAGCTTAATCGAACCGCAGACGACCCAGAAACCGAACCATGTTGGATCAATGCCATTGAAGGAGAAAAAATCGATTTGAGTTTCGCTGCGTAGAAGAAATCTGAGGAAGGAAGAAGACGACGAGAGAGCAGAGTCTTTATTTACTGATTTTTTTTTCCACTCGCCAATCACATTTAGTCAAACGGAATTAAAAAAAAATTAAACTAGCTTTTAACATGTTTACCTCCATGAATTAAACTAGTCTATTTCATTTTCTTAAAGTGCCTCCATAAATTCGTAAAATTGTTTTTTTGTTTTTTACAACAAATTCATAAAATTGTTTTAAAACGTAAAAAATGTTGACGAAAACTGATACACTAGAGAAATTTTAAACACAATTTTCCTATTAAAACCGTTTGCCAAATTCACATATGTTTTTGTCAGTTTATATAGAAATGTTTTTGAGATATTAGATAAGGTGACCGAAACTCGATAGTCTCATGATCTTGATCCCATTACATGTACACATTCTTAAACTCCTCTCTAAGAGACTGGTCCATGAAACAATCTTTTTTTTTTTTTGAAAACGTTTAACAATCTTGATGATCATTATCATTTATATAGCGTTGAGTACTCCATATATAGACAATATCGGGATCAAATGAATGCATTGCTATGGAAACATAAGGACATGCAAACTCGGTAAATGGGAGGCGGATTTCCCACAAAGTTGCCAACATTCATAATTTTTCAACTTCCAAACCTTCAAAAGATTGTATCCCATCTGTGTTGTCTTGTGTTCACACATTCAAGTGTCGATTTCCATTTCTTGCACACTGATTTGAATCTCGAGATGTTATCAAAGGTAACATTGATACTATATATCTCTGTCAATATCTACTCTAAAAGATGTGTGGTGTTTCCATTGGAATAGCTAGCTAGTGCTTATCGTCAATGTATAAGTGGTTTCGGGCTATAGAGAAAGTCACATATGTTTTATTAGTTCAGAGAGGAATATTATATCGAAATGAAAAAAATAGTAAAACTTGAATTTCTCCATTCTAATTGGCTAAACTTATAAAGCATATTCAAAAAGTTAACATTCGATCTAATGATACTCGTGCTTCATATCGTATTAATTGTGGTTTAAACATATACTATTTTGTGACAAAAAAAAAAAAAAAACATATACCATTAAATTCGTTTTCTAGGGGAAAAAAGAAGGAAAGAGTCGCAGTGAATCTTCTTCCTTGTCGCGTCAATTAGCATTCGAGTATTAAGGTGAGGCTTGTCTGTGCAAAAAGCAAAACCCTAAGTTGCTACTTTCTTGAAAATTTCTCCTGTTTTTTTATAACGTTATTGTTCTCCCTGAAGAAGATATAATTAATGAAGTCTTGTTGCTCACCGAAGATGATGATGATGACGAAATTTTTGACCGCCGGTCTAATCTTAACCATCTTGATAACATCCGTCGCCGCCAAAGGTGGTGGCGGTAGTGTTAGAGGCAGGGCCGTTCTTGAGATTTAGGGGGTTCTAAATAAAAAAAAAAAAAAAAATTTAGGGGTTTATAGATAAATTTTTAATTTTGGATCTTTTCGCAAAAAAAAAAAAATTTTGGAAACCTATTTTTAATACTAAAAACTTAGAAAATTTTGGGGGCTCAAAGCCTATGCCTCTTAGGCCTATGCTTAGGGCGGGCCCTGGTTAAAGGTGGTGGTGGCGGTAGAGGTGGTGGTGGATTTTGGTTCGGTGACGGCGGCTCTCATCATCATAAGAATCATGGTAATAACGACGGATCAAATATGGGATTAACGATGACATGTGTGTTGTCTTGTGTTTTGTTTATGTTGTTCTAAAGATCATAACTTTTGAGAAAGTGAAGAACATCAAACATATATAACTTATGTAATTTTTTGGATGTTTACGGTATATATCACGCAAAACATCCTATAAAAAAAAATGAAACGAAGAGGATAAATTGTGTTCGAATGAGATTATGAGTCTTTCGTACTAAAATATGACTTGATTTGGAAGAAACACAAGAGGTTGTTCATTTGGAGAGCTTGTAACAGAGCTGTTTGCCATTGGAGAGCAACCGATCAACTTGCACCACTAACCCGGACACAATCATAATAATTTTAGGACTTTATAACAATAAAAAATAAAGTTTTCTAGATAACGTTTTTATATTAAATTTAAAAGTAGTTAGAGATCCCACCAAAGTTGTTACAAAAGACCAATTTAGTAGTGAAGAAGATCAATAAAAATCTCTAATGAACCAAAAGTAATTAGAAATAATCTCAAAAGAATAGTACCCCACTCGATTGTGGTAGACGAACCGCTGGATCCACGATAATTCTTTTGAAATATTAAAGACCCGGTGCATTTTCACAGCTTGCACACCCCTAAAACTGCGGCTGGTTACAGAAAAAAAAAACCATAGTTGCATGAGATTACTTGCTTGTCTTGCGATGGAGGATACAATACCGGATGATTCCTTCAATAAGATGAAGGATGGTGTAAACTAGATGTTTCGGATGTAACGGTACGTGAAATTGTAAGATCGGAACACAAATTGGTTTGAATATTGTTAAAACAATACTATACAGTAGCTTCATTTGGAAAGATAATCAGAACCACAGTATATAACTTTTTATAAAAAAAAATTAACGACTGAAAGAAATCAATTTAAATCTTTAGTCCTTGAAATGTTGGTTTATACTCTAAACCGGACATATGCCTTATGGTGGTGGAGTCAAGTCCGGTTCGATCTGTTCGCCGCCGATGATGATCGCCGCCATTAGAGCAGCGATACTCAAGCCACAAGACCATTCTTCTCACCTCAAAACTGTCTTTTTCCATTCTACTCCAATCTTACAACGCAAACATCAATCTGTCAGTCTCTCTTTGTTTCTGTTTCTCAATCGATGTCTGGATTGTGCTTCTTGATGATCCGTGTTGCTTCAATTGTTGGGTTTTGCCAAATAATCGATATGGATCGTGGATCCATAACTCTTGTTTTGATTTTTTTTCGCCTTTTGATATCTGACAGAATTCAAAAGCTCGAAACAAAAGGGTCGAAAGAAAGAGGGCAAAGCAAGATTTACGTCGTAATGTGAATGCTTTTGCAGACCACTTGTTTGGGGTAATGTCAAAATGTGTGATTTTATTGATCGAAATGAACAATTTTCTTTCATTGTAAAAAAAGATCTCAATTTTGATTCTCCAGGTTTGGAGTGATGGGTTTGATTTCTCTGGCAAGCACACCTCGTGGTTTGAAAAACAGTACTCTAGGGTTTCCAAAAGAAATCGGAATGGTAGACACATCACTCAAACTTTGGATAAAAGTAAGAAATCTCTTTCTTTGCCTCTGGTTCCTCTTCTATGAGTCAGAACTATATAGGGATATAATTGCTTCTATAGACTGTTTAGCTACTACTACTACTACTGATGATGCTTAGAGTTTGTAAGTAAAAAAGTCAGTTTTGATGAAATTTCAGTGCATTGTTGTTTTGTTGGTTTCGGTTTTGGATGTTGATTTTGATCTCTAACAATGCTTTTCAATTGTGTAGGGTGTTTTGATTTTTGTGGAGTTGATGATGGATCTGAAACTGAATACTTTATACGGACTGCATTGGGTGGATCACGAGGTTTCTCTTTTTCATTCACCCATGAAGAGAGGAAGAAGACTCGAGGTCAAAGAGCCAGGGATTTCTCTGGATCAAAGACCCATGAAGAGGGGGAAGCTCGCTCGTGGAGGCATTCTAACAACTTTAGAAGATCGTGGGGATCGAGACATCGATTAGATGAGGAAGAAGAAGAAGAAGACACATATTCTTCAGCAGAATTGAACGACAAAGAATCAGACCATAAGTCACAAAGACAAGCACTTGGTCTGAGTTCCTCAGGTCCCTTAAACATTGAAGATGTCAAAAATGCGTAAGTATATTATCACTTCAGAGGGAAGCTATGGTTACATAGATCATGTTTTACTAATCTCCACAACTCTTGCTTGCCAACTTCTTCCTCAGATACCGAACTTGTGCATTAAAATGGCATCCAGATCGTCACCACGTCTCTACCAAGGTAACCAATACATTCTCTATTCACCCCTTCACTGTGTCTTTTTTGGAAATTTACTGTGTCAGAGCCTGGTATGTATTTCTCGACACTGATTACAAATTGGTACGATGAAAACATGCAGAATGCAGCCGAGGAAAAATTCAAGCTCTGCACCGTGGCATATCAATCTTTATGCGAAAAGCTAGCCATGAACTAATTGCATAGTTTATCACCTCGAGTTTCGACAAGAGTAAAAAAAAGAGGTTGATATTGCAAGCTCTACACTGATCACTTCTGTTTTGACCTCCAGAAAGATTGCAAGATCTTACCAGTCGTTCTACAGTGCTGCAAAGTTGTGTTTCTATTCCTATGTGGTGCTCTCCGCAGGAAACCCGCCTCCAAAGAAATTGAAACCATCTGCTAGCTCTTCATAAAAGCTTCACATAGGTTAGAGTATAAGAAAATGGAGTTCTTCTCTCTTTTGATGACTCTGGTGTGTTGCATTCCTCGTGTAGTTTTTATCCTTTTACGAGGCAATGTCTATACTTGTTTGTGACCTGTTGCTTCCAGTGTCATAATCTAAAGTTTTGTTTTTCTTACTGGTGGCTATGATTGTCTTTACTCTCAATCGAAATAGAAATTGCTAAATGCAAGTCAGAGACTTATGTTGGTTTAATCACAAGTCAAAAAACTTTCAAACGCTTTGACTGAGAATCAATCCTCAAGAGGTTAAACAAATTGCTAATATGGTTTTTGAATTTCCCAAAGTGTGAATCTAACATTGAATAGAAAAACTCAGAGAAGATTACCATAATTATGTACATAAAGTAAAGGCAAATTCAGAGAAAAAGAAACACAAATGATTCTGGTCAAGCTCTGCATTACGACATATCAATATTTATGCGAAAAGCTAGCCATGAACTAATTCGATAGTTTTTCACCTCGAGTTTTGATTAGAGTTATATAGGTTTTGTTTGATAGGTTGTTTAGCTTAAAAATCATTCATAACCTTTACCTCAAACAAAATACTGTACTTGTGCAAAAATAAGAAAGTTTTAAGCAGAGAATCTCAAGATTTGCAAAATTGATGTTCCTAAAGGCTAAAGTATTTTTGTGTAACTAATGGTGTAATATTAACAATAAAATATATCTAGATTTGTACTGGTTTTGAATTAAAGCTAAGTTATTCATAAGATATTCCATAATCGAAACATGGTGAGAAGGTGGAGAAACAAAGACTTTTGACAACAAATCCATAATTTTTTAGACCGAAAACCATATTTTTATTACTATTTAGTGTGGAATGATGTTTAATACTATGCACTACTCCAAAATCTGTTTTCGCTAATCCGATTCAATATATTTACTTGATTCTGATAATTTATATATTTTAATTAGCATATATCACATTTTAACTGCAAAGAAAACATATTAAGAAACTGTAACTTATTTTGTAAAATGTGATTTATTAAAACAAAGAGTTTAGTATAAAGTTTAGTATTAGCATTTTAAGGGTTTTCACACCAAAAAACGACGGACACCTAATGAGTTTTGGTATATGTACATTTATAGAAAAATTATTCGGTATCTTTCGACTTTCGTCCTCTTTTCGATCGTTATAAACTTATAATAATTAAATTTCTACATTATTATCTCTTTATTTTCTCTCTATAATCAGAAAAAAAGAAACTCGTCTCACAAAAATGATTCTCGTAATTCCCTAGCCGTTGGATCATAAAAGATCGTGATAATCGCGTGGAACTTGAGACCAATCCTTTGCCTAAACCGGACCGTACCAGATTCCTCTCTCTTTCTCTCTCTCTTCCTCTCTCTCTCTGCTTAGAGGTTTCGGTTCGTTTTCCCACTTAAGCCAAATTGACAAAATTCGGACGTTTTTATCTTAAAGGAAAAAAAGGCGAATTTCCATGGCCTTGTCGGAAGCTTCAGCTCATGGAAACGAGCTTTGAATTTTGGTGTTGATTTGATCAACCATGGTCTTTGTGATTTTTATACGACCTAATCAAGTTCCAGGTCGTTGATTGTTCTCTTTCCAGCTCCAATTTCTTTTCTTTTTTTGGGGGGTAAGATTTGCATCGGTTTTGGGTTTTCTTTAGCTGATTTTTGCTGGATCGAGATTCTAGAGCTTGGGTTTTCTTCAATCTGGGTTTTTCTTTTTGTTGTTGATAGAAGATTGTGGATTTCTTGAGCTGGGATTTGAGAATTAGGGTTTTCTGATTTGGGGGGGTTTTCTTTGATTGTTGTATACCCAAATTGTTTTTTGGAAGATCCATGGTTGGTTATGTAATGGAATAATGGGTTAATCTCTGTTTGTAAATTAGCGTATTGTTCGTCCAGAGAATCGGCTTCTCCTCTTCTCTTCCTCATTTTAATCTGAAGCAAATCTGAAAGTTCCACGCTTGGAATTTGCTTTCTCGGTAAATACTTCTTCTTCTTCTGAATTTTTTGTTTTTGTTGCGAAGTTCGAAATTTAGCTACATATTTGCCTCCCCGTTGTTGTTTCTGGTGCTCGATCTCTTAGCTTTGATGGTCTCATCTAGAGAATTTGTGTTTTTGTTCTGTGTATGCTTCGAAATTTGACTTTTTGTGAACTGCATAAGCTTATTTTGGGTGGTTGTTTCTTTTCTATGCAGGAAGAATAAAGATCTGACTGAGTACAGTGTCAAGAGAAAGCAAGAGCCTTTTTTGCTTATTGATGGGTGAGGAGTTAGCTGACACAATGAACCTGGATTTGAATCTAGGGCCTGGTCCTGAGTCAGATCTCCAACCGGCACTAAACGAGACTGTGAATTTGGCTGATTGGACTAATGAGCCGTCTGAGAGATCTTCGGAAGCTGTGACGAGGATCAGGACTCGGCATAGGACGCGGTTCAGACAACTTAATCTCCCGATCCCGGTTCTCTCTGAAACCCATACCATGGCTATAGAACTTAACCAATTGATGGGAAGTTCTGTAAATGGAGCTGCTTTGCAGACTGGTGAGGGTAGTGAAAGAGGCAATGAGGATTTGAAAATGTGTGAGAATGGTGATGGAGCAATTGGGGACGGTGTATCAGAGAAGAAAGCTGATGTCGAGAAAAGCAGTGGCAGCGACGGTAACTTTTTCGATTGTAATATATGTTTGGATTTGTCGAAGGAGCCGGTTCTCACCTGTTGTGGCCATCTTTACTGTTGGCCTTGTCTATTCCAATGGTTACAAATCTCGGATGCAAAGGAATGTCCGGTTTGCAAAGGAGAAGTGACCCCTAAAACCGTGACACCTATCTATGGGCGCGGAAACCATAAAAGAGAAATTGAAGAGAGTTTAGATACTAAGATCCCCATGAGACCCCACGCGAGACGCATTGAGAGCTTGAGGAATACAATTCAAAGGTCGCCTTTTACAATACCGATGGAAGAGATGATTAGACGTATACAGAGTAGGTTTGACAGGGATTCAACCCCGGTCCCTGATTTTAGTAACCGTGAGGCATCAGAAAGAGTGAACGATCGAGCCAATACGATTCTTAACCGGTTGATGACTTCCAGGGGAGTTAGATCAGAGCAGAATCAAGCTAGTGCTGCAGCAGCAGCCATTGCAGCAGCGTCAGAGGATATCGACCTAAACCCGAATATTTCTCCCGATCTGGAAGGAGAAACCACCAGGAGGTTCCAACCTTTGTTGATCAGGAGACAGTTACAGTCACACAGAGTCGCGAGGATCTCGACTTTCACTTCTGCATTGAGTTCTGCAGAGAGGCTTGTAGACGCGTATTTTAGAACACATCCATCGGTGAGAAACCACCAAGAGCAAAGCCATCATGCTCCCGTTGTGGTTGATGATAGAGACTCATTCTCAAGCATTGCAGCTGTAATAAACTCTGAGAGTCAAGTGGATACCGCTGTCGAGATTGATTCTATGGTGACTCTTTCGACATCTTCGTCGAGGAGAAGGAATGAGAATGGTTCTAGGGTTTCTGATGTAGACAGTGCAGATTCTCGCCCTCCTAGGAGAAGGAGGTTTACTTGAGAAACAAAAATAAAATAAAAGCTTTCAATCTGTGGAAGAAGATGATGATGAAGATGAAGAAGATTATTGTAACTTTATTTTTTCTTGTGTTGCTTGTTAATTTGTTGTATTATGTTTTTGTATTTTTCTCAATAGGGATGGTATTCTTAATTAAAGTTTTATCTTTTTCAGGAATATTATATTTTCTGATTTAATCTGGCCATATTCATAGTTTCTCAATCGTCAAAATCCACTATTAGCATTAGCAACATACATACTTGTTGGAGTATAATTTAAACTTTTATCAATAAAAGTTTGATACCTTATGTTACAACAAGTCACTTTGGCCGAGTGGTTAAGGCGTGTGCCTGCTAAGTACATGGGGTTTCCCCGCGAGAGTTCGAATCTCTCAGGTGACGTAATTTTTTGTTTTTAATTTCATTTGGAAAATATTACTTTTGCTTATCACTAACTCAACGATGATCATTTGGTTCTCGAAAAATCCAAAAATATAACTTTGAGCAGTGTACATGTCACATGCGCACAGCGACATCCGACACGTAAATTATTCTATTGAATTATCTAACTTCAATATGTTTTCTTTCAATTATATCATTTCTGATTGGACCCAAAATCTCATTTTATATTATGATATCTTTCTTTTGGCAATAAAAAACACCGCATAAATACAATTCCCGAGGGAAAAAAAAAAACCAAATAAAACGGACATCTTCAATTATTTTCAGACTATCAGCATTTATTATAACTTACTAAGCTATATTTTCAGCAAAAAAAAAAAACTTATAATAAGCTATATAGAGAGATATATGTAATGGTATATCTAGTGTTTAATTGGAAAAATAATTGGCAAATTCTATAAAATCAAAACATGTCCAAATTTCGTGAAGAAAATTACGTTGACGGCATGTATATATATACTACATATATATATATAGAACTTTTAAAAGGTTGAAGCTAAATTTTTTAAAAAATAGAAAAATCTTAAAAACTCAAATGATGTGTGCGGGAAACGAGCGTCGTCTCGTAATTCGATGCACGAACTCGAGCCAATAAGATATTTTAATTTAAAATGGTTATTAGATTTCTTAATTCGTCACTATTTTGTTTTTTTTCCACAATATAAATTGACTTTTTTGGAGATGAAACTATTATTTAAAAGTCTTTACCTGCTATTTTACGACTTCTTTTGTGTTTTTACTCATAAGTCACAAAAGACCACAAAAACGTATAATTGAAATTACGTAACTGAATTCAATTACATGGAAATATTTTATTTTTCCGTCAGAATTTACGAACACGACATATCTGAAAATAATTAAAAAAAAAAATGCAATCAAGCGTTTGTAAGTTGTAACGCACCATAAAAATGGGAAAAAAAAAAAAACTCAAATAGTAATAAATTATTATGAAGATAGTACAAAATCAAATAATTGTAAATTTTAAGTGAGAGACTAAATTAATTTCTTTAAAAAAAGAAAGAAAAAAAAACCACCTTCGTGAATTGTGATTCGGTGTTTTAAAAGTGGAATAAAGACAAAACAGAGACCACCATTAATGGCTTTCACCGATACGAACAAGAGACAGAACACAACCTTCCCCCTCCTCCTCCTCCTCCTCCTCCGTCTCCTCCCGTCTCTTTCTCGTTTCTGGGTGATCTGCAAATCCGTCGATTTCTCTTCTTAATTCGAATCTCAAGCAAAACCAAAATTCCGATTAACACGCGAACGCAAAGTCTGGAAATTTCTTTCCGGGTAAAACAAACTTCTTCTCCTTTGAATTTGGGGATTTCCAGATTTTGAAATTGGGGGGTAAAGATCGAGAATCAACGAATACCGAAATTGGTTTTTTCGGGTCCGATTCTCCGGGTCGGTGATTTATCTTGTTATCAGGAGGCATCGTGTGACGAATCTAGCCTTGCTTCTTTTTTTTTTGGGGAAATTGATCTCGAAAGGTCCAATTTTTTAGGAAGCCCTTTTGTCTATTTTGTTGTCTTTGAATTAATTGTTTGAAATCGCTTCATAAGGCAAAGATAATGTTGAGATTTATGATTTCATTGCGGTTTACTTTAAACATTTTTGCTTGCACGATCTTTGTTTAGCTGTAAGAGGTTAGATTCATTGATTCATGTTTTATTTGGTTTCGGCATTTAGAGACTCTGTGTTTTAGAGTCACGTTTGATTCTGGTTCTAGTTAGATCCATTTTCATGTTTCTCTGTATATAGTTAGATTGATTTTTCAATTTTGGAATTTACTCTTTTGATGTTTGATAGTCCTGTGATTGATTACTGTTAACTGTTAAAGTCAGTGGAATGTGCAAAGGTCTAAGCTTTTTAGCATTGTTCATAGCTTGAGACCTATTGCTTTGGTACCTATCTGAAAGTGCATTTATTGTTTTTGCTCCAAATGTTTTTTTTTTTCTTTTGAATTATTGTTTTTATATTATTTTGTTCCTTAAGAAGCTAACAGATCTCAGAAATAAAGTGAAAGACTTGATCAAGTTAACTAAGTATCTATACTCCTTAATCTACTACTTTTTCAAGTTTATCTGATTTGTGTTACATTTGACATGTGAATCATATAAGCTTACATTGGTCATGATTCCTTATTCCTCCTGCAGGATAACAAGTAGCTCTTGAAGGAGTAAATCAGCTGACTACAAGTGAAAACAAAAGGGCAATTTCATTTTATCGAATAAGGGATTTGGACTCGCCATGGCTCCTGGAGGCAGTGCTTTGAAAGAAGTTCTGGAATCTAATTCGACGGGAATGGATTACGAGGTTAAAACAACAAAAGTGGAAGTTAATAATAACAAACCTGCAAAACCAGGTAGTGCAGGAATTGGAAAATATGGGATGCATTCGAACAACGGTGTTTACGAGCTTCTTGAGTGTCCTGTGTGTACAAATTTAATGTACCCTCCAATTCATCAGGTCAGAAACATATGAGCTTTTAAAAGTTTTGTAATTGCATTGCTCATTTTCTTTACGTTGTTCATTTCTACAGTGCCCAAATGGCCATACTTTATGTTCAAACTGCAAAGTGAGAGTGCAGAACACGTGCCCTACATGTCGCTACGAGCTTGGTAACATCAGATGTTTAGCTCTTGAGAAAGTTGCAGAGTCCTTGGAAGTTCCATGTCGGTATCAAAATTTGGGGTGTCATGACATTTTCCCTTACTACAGCAAGCTTAAGCACGAGCAGCATTGCAGGTTTAGGCCTTACACTTGCCCCTATGCTGGCTCTGAGTGTTCGGTTACAGGTGATATCCCCACACTTGTTGTTCATCTCAAAGATGACCACAAGGTCGATATGCATGATGGGTGCACCTTCAACCACCGTTATGTGAAATCCAATCCACATGAAGTCGAAAATGCTACATGGATGCTTACGGTAAAGTTTTCCTCTTTTCTCAAAGATATCGAATTTGCTTCTCGTATCGTCACTTGAGTCAGCTTCACATTTCATCTTCTTTCACTCTCTTTATATGCAACCTGAAAAGTTCCGGGCTTTAGCTTTGCTCTTCTACTAATCAGATTGAATCTTCAGTAGGATTTATTGGAACCTTAAGCTTATCCTTTCGTAGTTTGCCCAAGTTTCTGCTAAAACGTTTGGATCTGAGCTTTTGGGCTGCTTTACAGGCCTTTATCACCATTTGTATCTTTGTCCTCTGTCTGAGTCCAAGCTCTCCCAGATAACTTTTGATTCTAGTGGCTCATTAAGTACCATCTGATAGGGTTTCTCGGTCTCATTTTCTCTGTAGTCTTCCAATAGATGTTGCTTTACACTTTAACTCGCGCCTCTGTTTATTTAATTTTGCTTTTAAATCAAATTCCAGGTGTTCAACTGTTTTGGGAGACAGTTCTGTTTACATTTTGAGGCTTTCCAGCTGGGAATGGCTCCAGTGTACATGGCGTTTCTTCGTTTCATGGGAGATGAAAACGAGGCGAAGAAGTTCAGTTACAGCTTGGAAGTAGGAGCTCATGGGCGTAAACTAATATGGCAAGGGATCCCCAGAAGCATACGTGACAGTCACAGGAAAGTCCGGGACAGTCAAGACGGTCTCATCATCCCAAGAAACCTCGCACTCTACTTCTCTGGAGGTGATAGGCAAGAACTCAAGTTGAGAGTGACCGGTCGAATCTGGAAAGAGGAGTAGAACGAAAATGAAGAAAGAAAAGAACTGATTGAAAAATGATGTACATAAGAAAGCCTCATGGAGAGCTAATGATCATGGAAGATTTGAAGTGTGCTGTCATGATGATGATGATGATCTTCTATGTTGAATCAGTTTGGAGGGAGCCATTGTTACTCTTTTGTGGCTGTAAGAATTATATTATCTGTGTAATCTCTCTTTTGGGTTTATGTGGTTTCAGATGTAGGAAAAAGCAAAGACCTAGTAAAAGACATGATTTTGGTTATTGTGTTCTTGTTGTTAAACCATGTCCCAAACAGATTGGTGCATTTTTGTTCTTTTTCTTTTACAATGGTGATTTTTGATTCGGTTTAGACGTTATAGTTAGAGTTAAGCAGTATATTAGTACTTTGTTACTGTCACTAATGGTTCATTCTAAATAACTTGAACCAAAACAGATTAAGATTATCTAATAAAAACTCCAACTAAATTTTAATTTCGGTTATACAATGAAATGGATCTATGAACCTAACCATTCAGGCTGAATTGCTTGTGAAATGTCTCATCTGCGATGAAGACTTTTAGTATTGTACACATTCTTGATTGCATTATAGTAATGGATAAATAACCGACTATATTATGATTATGTGTAGTTGTATTTAGTTTTGTGATGTTGATGTTGCATCTAATTTTTTCTATATTAAAGTTAGGTCTTTGTATTATTGAAATACTTAAGAATGTTTACTTTGACCCAAGTTGATTAGCCTAATGCTTAATGCTCTATGTCACCACAACATCTTGCTCGTTGGAAGTCTCGTATTGGAGTCAAAAAGTGTGATTCCAAACCACTTGACTAGTAGTGTTTTTTTTTTTTTTTTTTAACACTGAAAGACAATTTTATTAAAATCGAAAAACAGTAGGAAGAAAATACAAAGTTTCAAATAAAACACCAATATGTGTTATACATCACAAAGAACAAAGTTTCAGATTTGAAAATATTAGCATCTCCCACCTTATGGTGATAAACAATATCACCATCATGACATCTCAACTTTGTCATCATATGCTCTCATGTCTATTAACGGACTCTCCATCCATGAGAGCACGAATTCTTCAAAGCTTAACTCCCAAGCTTCATACTCCGGCAAAACAATGGCACACTTCGTACCATCATAAGTTATCTAGAGACGGCGATGTAGAAAGGTTTCTAAACGCCTCCATAGAAGCCAAATAAAAGATCAAACCATGAACCAGCCTATTAAATAGTAACAAAAAGCAATGATCTATTCCGGAAGAGCTCCAAGATATAATCCACCATAACCACGATGCATATGCCACAAATAGATCCCTAGCCAATAGATACATAGTCCAAAAGAACCATGACCCATAGTTTAGAGATTCACGACCCAAAATCCATGATCCATGATTCGAACGGATCCATAACCCACAAACTGAAAACCACCTGAATATCAAGGCGGACAAAGAGGTGTCTAAACGAGTAGGTGACATTAGCCGCAACCACACCGTTGCTCAGTAGAGTCGGCAACACCACTATCCCCGACAAAGCTTGAACCCCACGAAATTTGATCTCCAAAAACGATGAAATTTCGACAAAACCTTGCAAAAAACCTAAATCAAATGACAAGAACTAACAGAGAACACTTCGGACTAGTAGTAGTGTTTAAGAAAAGAAATTTTCATTTTATCGATAGATCTTTTATTTTATTTTTAATAAATGTTTGGTCTTTTTATCCATAACATATTACTATTGTAGCATTATATATATTGTAAATTCATACTTTCTGTGATCTTGCCATGTTTATTCATGGCTTTTAAATATTTGTGAGGATTTCCACATGTTTTGTAAATCTTTTGCAAGTAGTAATCAAGATTTGATATTAAAATGCTTAACCTCTAGCTATATCAAGTGTACTAAAGACATGATTACTTTTTTATAAGAAAATTTCTAAAAATACAACACCGAATATCACAAAAAATCGCAGCCTTCCTAAAAATGCTTAAGGTATTTTTCAAAGAATAAAGGTTTATATAGTATTTTGGAGGTATTTCTTTTTATTTATTCATTCTGGTCAAAGTATACAATATACTTATAACATTCTTAACAAAAAAAAAGCTATGACAATGGGCAAATTATTCTCATGTTCTAAATCCTATTTCCCACGATTTTAAATTTCATTCTTTTTTATTTGTATTTTTACATAGTTTTGTTTGTCATATACAATTCACACACGCATCCTAATGAAATTAAACATGGATCATAGCACATTGACAATTTTTGTACATATTGCACTTCTTTAAAATATAAATATATATAAAATAGAATTTACTGATCAATATCAATATTACAATATATCTACACTTTTCTACTGTCAATAATAATTCACATACAATTAACTAAATTAGAATGTAGATAGTAGCACAATAATTTGTATAACACATTAATAGTGTAACTATTTAGACTTTATATATAAAAATATTAAATAGTAGTAAAACCAAAAATATATCCATTACAGCATGATGACAACACCATACCCCACACACACATTTTATACATCATCCCAGTCATTTTTTTTGACGCCATACATTTTACAAAAAAAACCTTATTTTTGTCACATATAATAAATTTGAATATTTGTTTGCACCTGTCCTGCAAATTTTATTACCAGGAAAAAATGTTAGAAAAAGCCAGTACAGTGACAAATAAATATATAAAAAAATTAATAAAATGAATTTGTTAACGTTTGCTCATTTTAACCGCCCCCTCTAATTTTCATTTTTTTCTACCAAAGCCAAAGCCTCCTTACATATCTCTTCTCTCTCTCTCTCTCTCTCTCTCTAGAATATTGACGCAGCCGCGAATCTCATCGTCATCGTCATCGACCACGAGGAACCCTGATTTGCGGCTTTTCTCCATTTCAATCCAATTCGATTCGTTTTCTTTCCGTTTAAGGATCTCAAAACGAGATTTTCCCGGGAATTTTCGTAATCGGCTTTTTTCGGAATCTCCTTTTTCCCCGATTCATCGCGATCGATTGTTTTCTTGTATTTTCCGATTGGATTTGGTGTTTCTGTAGTCCGATTCGACGGAATTGAATCGGATACGATCGGTTTCCTGATTGGGTTCAGTCTGGGGTGGTAGGGACGGATAAATGAAGGAAACATCTGTTTATGAGCACAAGAAGAGACTGTAAATGATGCCAGGTTTAGCGCAGAGGAATGACCAATACTCTTTTGGTTTCTGGTCTAAGGAAATCGATGGAGTCAGCTACAATCAGCTGCAGAAGGTACACTTCTATCATCATCATCATCCATTGTTAATCACGAGATTGGATTCTCCGCATTTCCCAACGTTCAATTAGCTTAGCTTCCATCTTTGCCTCTGATTTATAATTAGCTAGTAGAGATGTTTTTGCTTTCGATTGTATCAATCCAAGTTTTAGTTCAGATCTTAATTATATTTGTTCATTTCTATGTTTTGGAGTATTCTCTATCACTGTAAACACTGCAGATTGTTCTTGTCCCATTTGTGTTCACATTTGAACTTGTGTGCAGTTCTGGAGTGAGCTGTCGCCGAAAGCTAGGCAGGAGCTACTCAAGATTGACAAACAGACTCTGTTTGAGCAAGCTCGCAAGAACATGTATTGTTCAAGATGCAATGGTCTGTTGCTTGAAGGTTTCTTGCAGATTGTTATGCATGGGAAGTCCTTGCATTTGGAGGGATCAATAGGGAATTCTCCTTGCAATAAGTCAGGAGCCTCGAAATATCAGAATGGCGGTAACTCAGTTGTCAGTAACGGATCTTCGGATGAGATGCAAGATCCGTCTGTTCATCCCTGGGGAGGTCTCACCACGACTCGTGATGGATCACTCACGCTTCTTGATTGCTATTTGTATGCAAAGTCTCTCAAAGGACTTCAAAATGTAAGTTCTTGCAAGGTTTACCTATTTGTAGTCCCTTCAGCTCGACTAGTTAATCTATTGGTTCTAGCAGGTGTTTGACAGCGCCCCTGTCCGAGAAAGGGAACGTGAGTTGCTTTATCCCGATGCATGTGGTGGTGGAGGCCGGGGATGGATAAGTCAAGGAATGGCTAGTTATGGTAGAGGGCATGGAACAAGAGAAACGTGTGCTCTACATACTGCAAGGCTTTCTTGTGATACATTGGTGGATTTCTGGTCTGCACTCAGCGAGGAAACTCGGCAATCTCTTTTGAGGATGAAAGAAGAGGATTTTATGGAGAGACTGAGGTACAGGTATGTCACTAATTGATTTGATATTTCTGGATGTTCGATCACAAAGCCAGTCGAAATTTTTTTGGATATGATCTGGGTCATGGGTAACAGGAAATGTTACCACTCGAGCTATCCTACTCTGAATTAAAAGACGAATGGGTATTTCGTAGTCTGGACTTTGAGGATGTTCCTATCAAGTCATGCAATACAACAATCTTCTTTGTCTGGTCATTTGGAGTCCTTTGATCTCAATAACAAATGATCCTTTCAATTACAGATTCGACAGCAAGAGGTTTTGTAGAGACTGCAGACGGAATGTTATTCGTGAGTTTAAAGAGCTGAAGGAACTGAAACGAATGCGGAGAGAACCTCGATGTACCACCTGGTTTTGTGTTGCCGATACAGCTTTCCAATATGAGGTGCTTTATCTATGTCTTTTATATCTTTGTGGATTTCTTTAGTCTTGAGTTCTAGTTTATGAAAAGTATATTACTATATTTCTTGAGAGTATGCAGGATCATATCACAAATGTAATCGCAATATTTCAGGTATCCATTGATTCGGTGCAAGCAGATTGGCGGGAAACTTTTGCTGAGAACGCTGGAGTGTACCATCATTTTGAGTGGGCGATTGGAACAGGAGAAGGAAAATGTGATATCCTTAAATTTGAAAATGTTGGCATGAATGGGAGAGTTCAAGTCAATGGCCTAGACCTTCGTGGTTTAAATTCATGCTACATTACCCTTAGAGCTTATAAATTAGATGGCCGCTGGTCTGAGGTATCCGTCAAAGCCCATGCATTAAAAGGTCAAAACTGCGTGCATGGCAGGCTAGTTGTTGGGGATGGCTTTGTTTCAATCAAGAGAGGGGAAAGCATCCGAAGGTTTTTTGAGCATGCTGAAGAGGCTGAGGAAGAAGAGGTTGATTCCAGATTCATAAGCATCTTAACTCAAAGTTCTCATATGTTTAAGATTTCACAAATGTTATTCTTTCATTTTTTTTTAACGAAACCACTGTGCTTCCAATGTTATGAAAGGAGGAAGACATGATGGACAAAGATGGGAACGAGCTTGATGGGGAATGCTCCCGTCCGCAGAAGCATGCAAAAAGTCCAGAACTTGCTCGGGAGTTTCTTCTAGATGCTGCAACAGTTATTTTTAAGGAACAGGTTTGGTAGATCGCATGTTATTTATTGTTATTTTGTGCTCTATTAGGTACTCATTTTTTATCTGTTATTGATTGTATCTTAGGTTGAAAAAGCATTCAGGGAAGGAACCGCTCGTCAAAATGCACACAGTATCTTTGTATGTCTTACCTTGAAACTATTAGAACAACGTGTACATGTTGCCTGCAAGGAAATTATTACCTTGGAGAAACAGGTAGGTACTCAAATCAATTTAACGAAGAACTTGTGGCTTTTGTTGTGTCCAACAATTCAATTGTCTTAACTCCTGCAGGTAAAACTTCTCGAGGAAGAAGAGAAGGAAAAGCGTGAAGAAGAGGAGCGAAAGGAGAAGAAAAAATCAAAAGAAAGGGAGAAAAAACTTCGCAGAAAGGAGAGAATGAAGGAAAAAGAAAGAGGTAAGGAGAAGAAAATTCCTGAATCTAGCGATAAAGAAACGCTGCTGAATTCATCAAGGGAAGAAGAAGAACTTCCAAACCTTGATGACGAGATGAACAATACCATAATCTGTGAGGAGTCAGAAATTGAAACTGGGGATGCAGATTTGTCTCCACCTGGTTCTCCTGATGTTCAAGAAGGACAGTGTTTGGATAGTTTCCCTTCTCCAGGATTGGAAAATCACTACTGTGACAGCCCTGATAGAGAGATTATAGATCTTGAAGATGAGAACGAGTACTTTACAAATGATCATCAAAAACCTGTTCACAAGAATGCAAGATATTGGAAAGAACTGCAGTCTGATAATGCTTTGAGGTGGTCAGATAAACACAGATATTCAGAGAATGCTTCTTTTGTCAGTAGGTCAGAGCCAAGATACCGTAATGATAGATTAGAAGTGCCTTCAAGGAGCTTCAATGGGTCGAGTAGACAGTTAAGAGTGAAAGCTTCAAAGACTGGTGGCCTGAATGGCATCAAGTCCCATGAGAAGTTTCAATGTTCCGACAACAGGATCAGTGAGAGGTTTGACTTTAATTCTTGCAGTTGCAAACCAAGTAGTGAATACCGGGTAAAAGTAGAACCTAGCATCTCTGCCACCAGAAGCATGCGAGAACCCAAAAGCTTACCCAATTCGGACTCTGCTCCTGATGCCTCCAAGCCAGTGTTCCGAGGCAACAGGTATAATCAACCAGACTATACTCGAGAGTTAAGACTTAAAAGCAAGGTGGGTGTTGGTCCAAATCCATCTACAAGAGACTCGGTAAATTCGAAAAAAGTATGGGAGCCCATGGAGCCAAAGAAGTACCCTCGAAGCAACTCTGACTCTGAAGTAACAGGTAGATGTTCAACGTTTAAGGCTGAAGAGATAGAAGACGGTAGTATTGCTGAGGAGTCAACTAACGTCTTGTCTCAATGCAAGGCTACTGATAAGTTGGATAATCCCAAGCTTAAAGATAACAGCATGGAGCCCGGGGAAACAAAGAATGGGTGGCATTTGAAAGATCCTATGATGAGCAGTACATCGAGTTCAGACAATTGCTCGTCATGCCTGAGCGAAGGAGATAGCAATACGGTTTCTTCAAACAACGGAAACACCGAATCCTCCTCGACATCTGATTCCGATGACGCTAGCCAGCAATCTGAAGGAAGAGAGAATATAGTTGTTGGTACTCAGAACGATATCCTCACAACAGATACTACTGGGAAGAGTAAAATCTCTGACACTCCTGTTGCAGTAACTGGGAACAACACGGATAATAATTGTAACAATAACATGGCACATGGCGTTGTTAATATGCAACCGCAAGGAGGCATATTTCCTCAAATGATAAACCAGAATCTACAGTTTCCGGTTTTCCAGGCTGCTTCACCAATTAGCTACTTCCATCAAGCACCACAGGTCTCTTGGCCTGCGGCACCAGCAAACGGATTGATTCCATTCCCTCACCCAAACCCTTATCTGTACACAAGTCCGCTCGGATATAGTATGAACGGAGATTCCCCAGTGTGCTTTCAGTACGGTAGCCCGATGAATCATTCGGCAACTCCATTCTACAATCCAGGGCCAGTTCCAGTGTTCCATCCGTTTTCCAAAACCGAGGACCAAGCTCAGACTCTTGAGCAGCCATTGGAACTAAACGGTTTGGCTCCACCGGAAACACGGACCGTAAGTGAAGACAGCTTCTCCTTATTCCATTTCAGCGGACCGGTCGGTCTTTCTACTGGGAGTAAATCGAAGCCTGCTCATTCAAAAGACGGGGTTTTGCGCGACCTGGTTGGAAACAACGATAAGAAAGCGAAAGAGAGCACAGAAGTTGAAGAGTATAACTTATTTGCAACGAGCAATGGCCTCAGGTTTTCGTTATTCTAAGTAAACGGTTTTGGGTTTATTGTTTATTTGGACTGTGGAGTGTGAGGTGGTTAAAGTTTCATGACTTTGTATCAACCGGAACGTTATTATTCGTCTGGACCAAAAAAAAAAACAACAAAAAAAAAAACAACAACAAATCTTTCCATTTCAATCTTTTTATTTAGTTTTTTATTTTTCTTTTTACAGTTTACACTTTTCTCTTACGTTGGATTTGTACTCTCTTTTTATTTATTTTTTTTGTTTCATTGTTTCATTTCACTACAAGAAAACAGCGTTTTAACGTCGGCAGTATTCGACGCTAAAACGTTTTAGCGTCGTTTTAGCGTCGAAGTACGTTTCGATGCTAAACCGTCGACGCTAAATCATTTTCGACGCTAATTCGACGCTATATTAGCGGTGGACAAAAATTCGACGGTAAAACGACGCTACGGTTCGACGCTAATTCGACGCAAATTAGCGTCGAATTATCGTCGATCAAGGTCGATGCAAAGCGAACGACGTTAATTCGACGCTAATTAGCGTCGTTATTAACATTTTAAAAAAAATAATAATATTACAAAAATTAAATTATCCGATACAAAAAAAATTAAAACACTAATGAGGAGGCGGTTGTTGGGTCCTTAGGTTGATGACGTCGTCTCGGATCATCTGTTCGGACTCCTGCTCGAACTGCGATGGACCGTCAGGTGGAGGAGGTGGTGGAGGAAACTGCAACCCTTGCATGGCAGTTGCTAATGACGGATGATCCTCTGCGATGATGTTGAAAAGACTGGTCAGTGCTCCGAGTCTAGTCTCTATGTGCGTCTCTAGCTGCGAAATCCTACTGTTAGCAGCATCCAACTGTCTCGTCAATTCCGGCTGAGACGGACCCGACGTGTAGGAAAATCGAGCAGACGTAGAAGCTGCTGGGACATCCCTGATGGATCCAACACCCATCGTTCGTCCTTTCTTCTTCGGTGCAACCTATAAAATAAAAATGTTATACAAAAAATTGTAATAAAAATAATTTTAAATATATTATAAGAATCTAAAAAATTACCTCCTCGTATAGTCTATCCAAATCTTGGACACCCATCGTAGATTGGACAGATTCGTCTAGCTCTGCCAGTCGTGCGTTGTACTCGTTGAACGTTTGTTCCGCTTGAGCGGTAACAAACGTCTCATCCTTCCTCCGATGAGTTTTCTCCATCACTTTGTGCATCGGAGGAAGATCACCGCCGGCAGCCTGTTAAACAAAAATAAACATATATAAAAATATAATATATAATAAATAAATATTTAAAATAAATCAAATAAATTAAGTTAATTAAAATATTACCATGTTGATGCGTACTGTGGCGTATGATGATTGACCCGCACAATGCTTTGAAGGTCCATCTCCTTCGGCCACCGGCGTAAGACGAGCTGCAGAACACTTCCCCGCTCTAACCACTGAATGGGGGTCCTCCCAAAACCGCACTAGTCCCGACCAAACATCGGGATCCATCCCTATCGGCCTCCCCGCATCGCCTTTCGCGCGCCACGCTTTCTTCAAGTTCCCGACGTAGCCGTTTAGACGCTTTAGCGCCTTACGCTCGAACTCCGCTCGCACGTCGAAAGTACGGAATTCCTCCCAGTGCCACCCTTGCTACAAAAATACGAATAATGTTAGGAATATATTTGGGCTGACGATTTATTTCCCCCCAAAAACAAACTTATAACTCCAGATCTACACAGTTTTTAGACCCCAATGTCTTTCCCCATAATCTGGAAGTTAAACACTTATATGCACACGATTTAAAAGTTACAGACTTATATACACACAGAATGACAATTATGTTGGTTTGACTCAAAACCGATACAAAATTAACCAACCAAAGTAGAAAACCATAATTGACCCGTTACTCGACTTAAACCGTGACCCGACTCGAAACCTGATATGCTCAAATTTTCCCTGAGCTACTCCCTCAAATTAAGAGATCGTAGTAGTACTTAGGGATCGAATCCACAGGGAGTCGATAACACAATCAATCAGTGATTTCGAATTTTGCTAAGTCAAAAGTGTGAATGCAGTAAAATAAACAGTAAAAGTAAACAGAATGAATGATTATCAAGGTTTTAGAATTCAATTTAGACAAAGGTTAGGCCTTGGGTAATTCGCAGGAATGATTCAAAACTGACTCGTGTCGATCGACACAAGGGTATGTGTCGATCGACACAGATGCAATTAAAACGTAGGATTTTATTAAGAACCGTTTTTGAGCATAAACACTAATGTAAAATCAATCAACTGTCGTTGCAGAGACTATCTATGATTAGATTCCTAAATTCCAAATTTCTTTGCGAACCTAGTGAATTAAATCAAGCTTTATCGTTCAGGGTTAATTGCTCACAAAATTCCTAAACCAAATTTCTTTGCGAGTAGGCAATTTTGCTCATCTAAGATTATTTCAGGTTATCAATAATACTTTCGCATCTATTAAACAACCTATGATATCCAATTTTAGTTGATCAATCCTAAAATCAGAGTTATACCAATCTAGATGAAGAACACAAAGATAAATCCTAACAGGGTTTTAATTCATTCAGATTCTCATCAAACCCTAGAACTACCCTAAACCTAACAAACAGATTACTCAGACATGATTGATGTAAACATAATCAATGAATAAATAATTTGCATAAAAGAGATAAAGTAAGTGATACAGAAGGGATAAATCGATTGAGTCTGGAAGTCTGAAATCTCCTAAGCTCTTCTCTCTCTAAGTCTGAATTGAAAACTGGATACAAACATGAAAACCTAACTTAAAACTATTTATACAAGTAGGCAAAATCGGACCGGGCCTTGATAAAAACGTCTGGAACTTCAAGCCCGAACAGGATTTCTTCATTAAAAGTCCGTGTCGATCGACACGTTTTAGTGTATCGATCGACACAACATCCATTGGAACTCTTCTTCTTCGTCTGGCACGAGAGTGTCGATTGACACAAACGCCTTCTGTCGATCGACACAAGCTCCTCCGCTCGACTCCGACTTGATATCTTTAGCTCTTCGTTCCTTGATACCCCAAAAAGCTTTAAAAGCTTCCATTAGGCTCCAATCGATCTTTAACCTACAAAGACACTAAAAGACTCGAGAAACACCACAAAGACTCTACAAAAAGGACTTATATCATGGTCGAAAAAGGGTAAAAACCATGATATATCAACCCGACTTAAACCGTTACCCGACTTAAACCGTGAAGAACCCTAAAATCGATTTCTCTTTCAATTTTGCAGAACGAGGAGGAGGAAGAAGAAGAAGAATACGAGATTGTTCCTTAATTTCACCTGAGGTTTTCTTCAATCCGATTTCTGGGTTTCATGTTGTTATTCTTCTTTCTCGGGATACAAGATAATCGATTACGTGTTTTTCTTCTTCTTTCGGTTTCATGGTCATTTTCTGGGTTTTGCAGGTTTTTTGGAAATACGATTGTGATCATGAGCTCTGGATCTTCTAGTGGAACATCAACTGCCCGACGAGGAGGAAGAATCATGGGTGTTCCAAAGAAATGTTGGTGTGGACAGAAGACCATGGAATTGATATCCAAATCCGATTCCAATCCTTACCATAGGTATTATCGATGTGCTTTTGCTGCAGAACAGAAGCTTGTCAATGACAATCATGTATTCAAATGGGTCGATGAAGCATTGTCAAATGAGATTGAAGCATTAAGGTTTCAAATATCGAGTCTCCAACAATCCGTGAAAGCTATAACTGAAGAGAAGATAGAGCTTGAGAAAGAGTTATTTGAGAGGATGCAATTGAAGTTCGAGAAAGAGATATTTGAGAAGATTGAAGATGAATTGGCCGAAGAGAAATCAAGTGTGAAGAAAATGATGTTTTGTGTAGTGGTTGGGTTTATGATATTTGTTGGTCTGATGAAAATACTAGGTTGATTGTGCTCATGGATCATTGTCTTATCGGATCATTTAGCTACTGGATCATTGTCTATGTGTTGTCTTGTGTTGTGTTGTGTTTTGAAACTGTCTTGTGTTGTGATAATGAAAACATAGACATGTTTTTGAAAACAGAGAG
This sequence comes from Arabis hirsuta, assembly GCA_964056655.1. NCBI lineage: Eukaryota > Viridiplantae > Streptophyta > Magnoliopsida > Brassicales > Brassicaceae > Arabis > Arabis hirsuta. Next base: position 2,838,984 of record OZ053308.1, on the reverse strand, counting down.
GGGTTTTTGAAACAAAGAGAAAACAGAGACATGTTTTTGATCCAAAAAAAGAGATTGCATAACATGGTTTTTGACTCTAAACAGAGAGTACATGATCCAAAATAGAGACATTACATGATCCAAAATCAGAGAGTACATGATCCGAAAACATTGATTACATAACATGGTCTAAAAAGAGAGTACATGATCCAAAAACAGAGAGTACATGATAAGCTTAAGGTTGTGATTGAGAAGCTTGGCCTTGAGAAGATTGGCCTTGAGAAGCTTGGCTTTGAGAAGCTTGACCTTGAGAAGCTTGACCTTGACAAATCACAATAAATCAAATCAAATACAAAATCAAATCAAATACAATATCATAAACACTCGAAACACTCAAACAAACAAACTCAAACCTTCTTGTCAACCTTATGAAACCGAGAGTTATGTCCTGCTTCTTTACATACTCCACACAATTGAACACGTTTCATTAGTTTTGGTTTCTTCTTGAGGGGAGACTCATTCTTCCCTTTCTTTCTTTTCTCTTTCTTGTTCTTCTTTTGTCTTCCGGGTTGTGGTGGCTCCGGAGGCACATGGATTAAATTACCCTCTGATCTACATGGCCAAAATCCAGCACTTCTCATTGGAATCAATCCATCCGTATAAGTTCTCCTCCAAATAGCTGTCCTAAACCAATGACTGACAAAGTCGTCAACGTGTAGTTTTTTATCTAAAATAACCGCATATCCATGCTCACAAGTTATCCCGGTTATTTGCCACTTCCTACAGGTACAAGTCCTCGTACCTAAACTGACAAGATGAGAACAACCTCTAAGTTCCACTAGGAACATATTGTTGGTGCTTCTGTAGACCTTGCATTCTGAAGCCAATTCATGTTCCGCTTGAAGGTACTTAACCACATACGGAGTACATATGCCTTGGTGCATATGAGATTTGACATCCCGTTTAGCGATACGGACCATTGCAAGTCTTGCAATCATCTGAAGCATAGGGACAAATGGTCTCTCCCTTGCCTTCACTATACTGCTGTTGAACGACTCAGGGGAGTTGTTTTCCACGTCCTCACAATGGTTTCCGATCTTGTAGAAGGCCCTACACCAACTCCTTGGGTTTGACTTCATGACATCTTCATATACTCCACTGTCGTATCTAAGTAACTGCTTCAAGTGCTCATTATACTCTGCCTCATTGTAACTCCATGCTAAATTCCAGATAAAGGGCTTCATTTCTGATTTCTTTCCATGCTTAGCTTTTAAATTCCCATAGATGTGTCTAACACACATTCTATGCTCGATGTTTGGTAACTCCAACTCAACTGCTTTGATCAGTCCCTAATAACATATAAATATATAATTTTAGATTAGTAAACAAAGCAATATACAACATTAAACAATGAACAATGAATAGAATCAGAATTACTAGCTAATTACTAACCTTTTGACGATCATAAATCAGAATATAACCTTCACCATCTTGTAATCCCAAATCATCCTTTATCTTCTTCACAAACCACAACCAGTTGGGAGTGTTTTCCACTTGAACTACAACCCATGCTATTGGATAAATAGCATTGTCTGCATCTCTACCTAAAGCTACAAGCAACTGCCCTTTCATTTTTGATCTCAAGAAGCAACCATCTAATCCTATCAACGACCTACATGTTTCTTTCCATGACCTTCTAAGAGCATAAAAGCAGATGTAGAACCTGCTAAACACATCTTGACCTTCCTCATTAGTAAACGTGTCAATTTCAACAGAAGACCCTTCATTAGATTCCAATATCTCAGCCTCATAATCTCTTAGACGTGAAAACTGCTCAGCATATTCAGCATCAATCATTTTCAAAGCTTTACGCCTAGCATTCTGACATTGTATCCTAGTAACAGTGATCTTCCATCTTTCCTTAATCAATTCCTCAATCTTCATTGGCATAAAGTATTCTGGATCATCTCTAATCTTATGAATGAATAACCTAGCTATCACAGGTTCCCTAATCAACTCACATTCTCCATTAGGAACACATGAATGCAGGCTCACAAATCTGGTAATTCTCCACTTACCAGTCTTCTTACTTCTAGAGAAATATACACGCCATTCACAATTGTCACCAACACAATTAAAGCCAAGCTTTGTCTTGTCATACCTGTATTGTCGAATATTCCGAGCTGTGTTCAGAACATAGTCGAGTACAGCCTCCTTAAACGTTATTCCATTGTAGAAAACTTGTCCTTTGAACAAGTTTCCATTCCCTCTTCTCATATCGGAACGATCTCTCTCTTTTATGGGAACATCTTCTTCATCACTCTCACTGTCGGGATAAATGTCGTGACGAATCGGAGGCTCGTCATTGTAGCCCAAAATAGCTTCCTCGATGTTGTAGTCGTTCCGTTCTCAAGGATCTTCGTGGTCGCGAGGATCTTCATAGTCGGACTCATCTCCTCCTCCAGTATACTCCACGATTTCAGCCATGAATGGCAGAAAAACAGACCCAAAGCGATTCTAGGGTTCTTGATTTGGGGCGATTCTAGGGTTCTTGATTTGGGGATTTGGGGTGAAGGAAGTCGAGATTTTCAGATTTTAGGGTTCTTCAAACTGTCGGAATTGTGTTTCGCGATTTGGTCGGGTTTGGGTAATTAAAATCGGGTCATAATTGGGTTTAATGTGGTTTAATCACGGTTTGTTTGGTTATTATAAGGTTAATTGTGGATTGGTAAATAGTAAACCAAAACAAATTTTCGATCGTGTGTATTAAGATTTACAACTTTCATTCTGTGTGTATATAAGTCTGTAACTTTTAAATCGTGTGCATATAAGTGTTTAACTTCCAGATTATGGGGAAAGACATTGGGGTTTAAAAACTGTGTAGATCTAGAGTTATAAGTTTGTTTTTGGGGGGAAATAAATCGTCAGCCCAATATATTTAAAATTAAATACTTCAATTAATAAAAATAAATAATATAAAATGACTTACCGCCCATAACTCGAACCAAATATCCCGAACATGCTGCGGGGTCTGGCTCCAATTAGCGTGGGGCATCGTGAAATAGGCCGCGATGGCCTTGGTGACCGAACGCGATACCTTGTTATCGCTAAACCTGTTAAAAAAAATTACAATGATTTAATTATAATTTGTAATTAAAAATTAAATAACCAAAATTAGCGTTTTTTTATTAGTAATATTGTAAAAGATGTAATCATACCATAATGTACCAGGAGGCCTCATCGGATGGAGACTCTGGACCCGTGTCTCTCGTCCAGGTTGGGGGAGAAGCTCGGTAATCCGCATAATGAGAGGCGCGTTTGCCGGTGGCGGCTCAGAATGCTCATCGGAAGGGTGTGCTTCATCTTCTTCTGGCTGTGTCTCTGGCTCTGGCTGAGGCGGTGGCGGTGGCGGTGGCGAAGCCCGTGGCGGAGACCGTGGCGGAGCCCGAGGACGATAGTTCGCAGCCAGCGAACCGGACCCCGACGCTGATCCGGATCCGCGTCGAGCATCGGATCCGGGAACCGTAACATCGTCGCCAAATAACTGGCCGTATGAAAGAGGTGCTCGATCCGCCTATAAAATAAAACAAAATTATTAAATTAAAACATGTAAAATATAAATTCATAAATAAATTAAAACAATTGTTATACAAATTTTGAAGAACAATTCATAAATTCTTAAATTTTATAAATATAAACACATAAATCCATAAATCCATAATTTTCAAAAAATTGATAAATTCTTTTATTTTACTTTACATAAATAAATTTCATAAAATATAAATTCATAAATTCGATTTTATTTTTTGCCAAATTTATAAATTAGTAACTTATCAAATCTAAATTTATTTTCTACATATTTCCTAAAATCTATTTAAAATCAACTTTGTTCATATCAAAATTTCCTAAAATATATATTTCATATCAAATTTCCTAAAATATTTTTCCTATATATTTCCTAAAATCTATTTAATATCAAATTGCCTAAAAAATATTTCCTATATATTTCCTAAAATCTATTTAATATCAAATTTCCTAAAATATATTTCCTATATATTTTTTAAAATCTATTTCATATCAAACATCCTAAAATTTAATTCCTATATATTTCCTAAATCTATTTTATATCAAATTACTATCAAATTTAATTACCAATTATATATAAAAATTACTAATATATATTAAAATTATAAAAAAAAAAAACATTTACCATAGGAGTTGCGGTGGTGGTGGGAGGCCGAGAGAGAGAGAGGATGTTCCGGCGGTGGTGGGAGGGAGAGAGAGAGAGAGAGGATCGCGGTGGTGGGAGGGAGAGAGAGAGAGGCAGCCGCGGTGGTGGGAGGGAGAGAGAGATCTAGCCACCGGTGGAGAGAGGGGAGAGAGAGAGTGATGCGCAGAGAGAGGAGGGAGAGAGAGAGCTGTTCCGGCGGTGGTGAGAGGGAGAGAGAGAGCTGTTCCGGCGGTGGTGGGAGGGAGAATCGCGGTGGTGTTGAGGAAGAAGAATGAAAATCGGAAGTGAGGAGGAAGAAGAAGAAGAAGGGTCTGTTTGATTAAAATAAAAGCGTGATTCGACGCTAATTCGACGCTACTTAGCGTCGAATGGTTTAAAAAATTTCAATCGGTTTGACCAAATCTGTTTGAAATTTTTCGGTTTACCGCCATTGGTTAAATCAAATTAATTCACCATAGCGTCGATTTTGCGTCAAAACCAAAAATCCGATGCGGTTTACGTTCTAAACCCTAAACCCTAAGTGCCAAATTTGTTTGATTTAGCGTCGAATTAGCATCGGAAAATCAAGTGGTCGACGCTAATTTGACGCTATTAGCATCAAATTAACGTCGAAATTTACCCTTTCGATGCTAATTCGACTCTAGATCGACGCTAAATGTAAGCCCTTTGTTTTTTATATAGGGTAACGAAACCGTCACTGATACGAACACAATATTTGCCATTTCATTCTTTGTTGTTTCCGAATATTTTTAAATTTTGAAATTTTTCGTAATTACTTATATGAGTTAATATAAGGTTTGAACTTATATGTAAAACAATATAGTTATTTGAAATCTTGATATATTACATGTAACTAATTTAATTATGAATAAATTCTTATGTATTCGCTACTAAGATTCAATCGTAACTACATATGCTTCACTCTGATGCTAAAAAGTTTTCCAGATACCCTAATTTAGGGGTTTTGGTTCAGGAATAGCGTCGAATTAGCGTCGATTGCTTCATATGGGGTCAATACGACGCTAATTCGACGCTAATTTAGCGTCGAATTAGCGTCGAACTAGCCTAGAATGATGGATTCGACGCAAATTCGACGCTAATCTCCGAACCGAACCCCTTAAATATTTTTTATATTAAATTTTTTATAAATTAAAAATATTATACGTATTAGAAAAATTCGAAAATGTATAGGTTTGCAAATTTAAATTATCCGGCATACAAATAAAAATGCTGATATGATTTTTTTAAAATTAAAATTTTTATATCATTAAAATATTCTAAAAATTAGAAAAATTTGCAAATTTAAATTATCCAACATACAAATAAAAATTGTCATCGGTACTTTCTTCACTCTCGTTTGCGAAATCGTCTTCGGAGTTTTCTGCATCGGTAGCATCCAGAAGTATTTCAGCTTCTCGATTTTGCGGATCTATAAGAATGATGTTGTCTATATCTTGTTCTGGAGTTGTTAGATCCACGACATTTTCATATTGCATAGGAGCGTCGTCAGATTCAACTATCATTCCTCTGGGAGCTATTTTAAGCACAGATAACCATTAGATCCCTGTTTTTCTGACACGTGGATATGGAATGAAACAAACTTGATCCGCTTGTGATGCAAAGACAAATGGATCGTACTTTGCATAAGAACGCGATCCGTTAACATCGATGACACCAAACTTTTCTACTCGAACCCCTCGCCCGAGAACTAGATCAAACCACTCGCATTTGAAAAGAGTGCACTTTAAGTTAACCAAACCAGAGAATTGCACTTGAACAATGTCTTGTATAATGCCATAAAAATCTGTGTCCCCGGCTCGAACTACCACACCATAGTTTGCAGTTGCTCTATTTTTTCCACGTTCAAACGTATGAAACACATAACCTCGTGTAAAATACATTGGAGATGACGTAATTTTCCCCAACGGACCTTGGATCAACTCTCTAAACCATACAGGGTATGATGTGTCTCCATAAGCAACCTAGCAAACACAGTATACATATTGTAAATATAGTATACACATTTATATATATGTTTTTACAGATGAGCTGAATATATATAATTTGTTTTGAACGTACTTGAGTTCTCAACCATTTAGCAAAGTGTAGATCTTTACGTTTTTCAATCTCACCGGCGGAAGCATTTGGGAAAGCCTCGTTAACTTGGCGAATGAATTCACTAATACAAAATATAGTTATAACAAATGTTTTCAAAACATATATAAGTACAAAAATAACCCTTACTTCAATCCATAGTTGGTAACTATAATATGTACCTGAAAAATGGGCTGACTTCGTCGCATTGTAAGAGAATATATGGGTGTGCGCAATTGTAGTCTTCGTATGAGAACCAGTCTTCCTCTCTTGTGATTCCGGCATGCCTACCAACTGCACAGAATATATCTGGGACATCAGAAACTGGATACGTTTGCGCGATGCCACCATCGTCGTACCTACGTGGAGCTCTTTTTCGTGTCCGGACAGTTGGAGAGAAGTAATATGAGCTGAAATGAGAGGTTTCTTCGGTTATACTTCCCGCAACAATTGATCCCTCAACCCTAGCCAGGTTTTTTGCCTTTCCTTTTAAGTGTTTCATGAATCTCTCAAAAGGATACATCCAACAAAACTGAACAGGCCCTCCTAAATCGGCTTCGTGAGGAAGATGGACAGGAAGATGCTCCATAACATCAAAGAATGATGGAGGGAATATCTTCTCTAAGTTGCACAACAATATAGCGATGTTATTGTTTAGTTGTTGAATTCCATCCTCCGTCAGAGTTCGCACACACAGATCTCGAAAAAATGCACCAACACCTAAAACCATAGTCCAATATCAACAAAAACACAAATGTAATTTTTCATGCATCATTTGTTTAGATATTTATATATCGTCATAGAAAATATACCTGCAAGTGATTCATGCACGTTCGTTGGTAAAAGCTCTGCAAATGCAAAAGGCAATAATCTCTCCATAAACACATGACAATCATGACTCTTCATACCAGAGAATTTTTTCCCTTGCTCCACAGACTTAGAGAGTTTTGACACGTATCCATCTGAGAACTTAACTTCGGTGGAAACCCAGTTGAAGAATGTTGATTTGCCTTCGCTTGACAATCTAAAGATAGGCACTGGAGCTCTCCCATCTCCCGTGAGATGTAACTCAACTCTAGAACATATAAGAGGCAAATCCAATATAGATTTCAAGTTGTCTTTAGACTTGCCTGAAACGTTTAAGATGGTGTGCATGATGTTATCGAAAAAGTTTTTCTCAATGTGCATGACATCAAGATTGTGGCGCAATAGATGATCCTTCCAGTACGGTAGATCCCAGAAAATGCTCTTCTTATGCCAATTATGTTCGACAAGGTATCCATCTGGGAGATTGGTCGGGATGTTAAGCCAGTTAACACCACGTTTTGCTGTGTCCTGAGCTCCCCAATAATCAAGTTGACCTTCAATTTGCTCTCCTGAAAGATATGGAGGTGGGGGGATACGTACACGTTTGCCCTTTGTGAATAGTCTTTTGTTCCCCCGGTACGGATGGTTCATAGGGAGAAACCTCCGGTGACAATCAAACCAACAAGATTTTCTACCATTTTTAAGTTGGAATGCATCTGTTTCATTTTGGCAATACGGACATGATAACCTACCATCTGTTGTCCAACCAGATAACATTCTGTATGCTGGAAAATCGCTTATCGTCCACATAAGCACTGTTCGCATGGTAAAATTCTTTTTCCTGGAGTAATCAAAAGTACGAACCCCATGAGACCACAACAAGTTCAACTCGTCAATCAGCGGCTGTAAAAACACATCAATAGATCTTCTTGGATGCTTCGGACCAGGGACTAAAATACTCAAAAACAGAAATTCCCTCTGCATGCACATATCAGGCGGAAGGTTATAAGGTGTCAATATAACCGGCCACAAAGAATATTGCCTGCCAGACATACCGAACGGACTAAAACCATCTGTACATAGGCCAAGATAAACATTGCGCTTCTCTTTAGCAAAATTAGAGTGTACCGATTTGAAGTGTTTCCAAGCTTTTGCATCAGAAGGATGATGAACTTCTCCTTCAATAGTTGAATGTTCCGCATGCCACCTCATTGATGCAGCTGTTCGTTCCGAATGGTATAGCCTTTGTAGCCTATCTGTTATGGGCAGGTACCACATTCTCTGCCACGACACTTTACTTCTACCAGCTCCTTGGGGCTTAAATCTTGGTTTGTGGCAAAATCGACATTCCTGCAGATCTTCATCATCTTTCCAAAATATCATGCAATTGTCAATGCAAACATCTATCATCTGCGAGGGCAATCCTAAACTAGAGACTAGTTTTTGTATGTCGTAGTATGACTCAGCAGCTTGATTACCCTCTGGCAAATATTCTTTTAGAAGAGCTGACCAATCATCTATGCAACTCTCAGATTGATTATGATCAGACTTTATTGTCATCATCCTAGATGCCAATGATAATTTAGACAGACCTTCCCTACAACCTTCATAGATTGGTTGGTTTGCAGAATCAAGCATATCATAAAAAATTTTAGCATCTGCATTGGGTTCCTCAGCAACATCAGGAGTAGACATAACTCCAGGAAATGCATCGGTTACCATTTCTTCGAACCTATTATGTTCTAACCCGACATCATGATCATTTTCTATAACAAATTGATGCTCATCATATTGCTCATTCGAATAACCCTAATCCATAGGTTGGTAAATAGTACTACCCGAAGTTTCATCTTCATATCCCTCTCCATGATAAAACCAAACATAATATTCAGGTGTAAACCCTCTATTAAATAAATGCGTACCAACTGTATCAATTGTCTGCGGCCTCGAATTTTTGCACTTCCGACAGGGGCACACCATCACTCCGGTTCGTTGAATTGTAGGCACACTACTCGCTTGAGCCATGAAAATTTCAAGGCCGTTGAGGAACTCTTCTGAAAGCCCTCCATTTGCATCTTTACGTTGATACATCCAGCTTCTGAGTTCGTATATATCGCCCATTTTTTAAAAAAATTTTGTAAAATTTTTTTTTTTTTTCTAAATTTTGTAATTTTTTTTTTCCGATTTTTTTTTTAAAATAAAAGCTGAATGATTCTTGCGAGGAAGGTGGGTGGGTATATATAGGAGAATTTAGCAGCGATTTAGCATCGATTTTGCATCGAATATTTAGCATCGAATACCTTAGGGTCGATTTAGCATCGAATTAGCGTCGACTGTGCACCCAGGTAGGTAAACCCGTGTTTAATGTGTCTTCTACCTACCAATTTTAGGCTAATTCGACGCTATATTCGACGCTACGTGATCGACGCTAAATCGATGCTAATGTTGCATCGATTTAGCGTCGAATTCAGTCTTTAACTGGAATTTCGACGCTAAGTCGACGCAAACTAGCATCGAATTAGCGTCGAATTGATTCGACCCTAATTAGTGTCGAATTAGCGTCGAATATTTATAACGACACAACTTCGACGCAATTTCGATGCTATATTAGCGTCGAACCAATTCCGACGCTAAATTTCGACGCTAAATTACAGTTTTCTTGTAGTGTTTGATGTAGAGCAAAGTTAAGAATCTAAGAAATTGCCATTTTGGGTATTCATATTATACAAAATGAATATCTTTTATAATAATATATGAAATTGTCAGGTGATTGGTAACATGTTGAAATGGTGATTGGTAGTTAAAATGTCTGAACAAAGCTCACTAAAGCTCAAAAGTCAAAACCATTGATTTATTAGGGAATGTAAAATTCAATAGGAAAAGAAAAACTCATGCTGAAATGAAATGTTTGAAACTGCAGATGTCAGATGGTACAAAGAACACTAACGAAAGCAAAACAAAAAAAATAAATAAACAAGCAGATATACATATTTTTTTTTGTCAACAGCAGATATACATTTATAATCTCATAAATCGTTGGGGATTGTAGAAAGAACAGAGTGTTCAGGCTTGTGATGGCATTCGAAATCAAGATGAACAAAAGCTCTTTCCACTTCTGGTAGTTCTTCAAGCTTTATTTGCAATGTCTCACCAATTGCATGAGCTTCCTTCAATGGCAAATCCTCTGGGAGTTCTATATCCACCTACCAACACATAACATATATAACAATATTTAAAACTAACTAGATCTATAATGCAGTGGTACATATTTATCTTCAATCTCCATTAATTCTATGTAAGTTTTAACTATATGATTGTGACATTAATATATATAGACGGACCTCGACAAAGTAAAGAACACCAAAGGTATAGGCCCGGACAGTATCAACATGTTTGATATTATCCGCGCCTTGTCGCAACACTAGATACGTCAATTTTTGCAGTACTTCTGGAGGAGCTGATTGTCCGATCAACGAGACTATATTGTACAAAATTCACAGTGAAAATCCCAAATAATTTTATTAGATTTAACAATACGACGATCAAATGCAAAACTTACCTGCATTTTCCATAACGGTCCCGGACCAATTGACAATAGTGTAGATGGCTAAGAGAATAGCTCCAGCTGGATCGATCCACCAGTAGAAGGCGTTCCCAAGAACGGCCGCCACCAGTCCAAGAACGTTTGTCACCACATCAAAGTGATGATCCTATATCAAACATCATCAATTAGTCCCCATTTTTACAGAAAGTTAATAAAAATTTATATGTATTTGTATTACCTTTGCATATGCGCGAACGATTTGACTTCTCGAGCTTCTGCAGTATATCCATAAGACGAGTTTAATAGCGGTCGCGCTTAGCATTATTGAATATAACCAAACCAATTGTTCATGATTCATTTTCTCTGAAGGTTCGTTGGATATCAATTGTTCAGCTGCCACAAGTAGCACTTGGAACCCTGCGGCACACATGCTTATGGTTAATTTAGCATTACATTTTTATGAACTTATGATATATATAGTATTAGGTTGTATAAAATTCCGGAAAAATGATAAATATGTATACCAAGAGTGGCCATAACCGCGGCGAAAATGATGATTCCAACGGGTTGTACCCTAAGCTTTCCAATGGGGTATTTGTAGATATTTATGTTCTTCATTGACAAATGTGTGAACCAAAGTATTCCTCCCGCCATTAGATCAAGCAAAGAGTCAAGTGTTGATGCTGCAATCGCTATCGATCCACTCTTTATCGTAGCGTATATCTACACATTATACAACATTTTGATGAATATAGACATATCAATCAAATCACTACATATATAAAAAAAATATATTCAATAGAAAGTCACACCTTGAGAGCAAGTAAGAAGATGTTAGCCCAATTGGAGATTTGCATAGCTATCTCTTGTGTAGCTCTCTCAGCTCGATCTTCTTCTTCGGCTTTTTCATCGATCAGATCATCTGATCGAGCTAATAAACTCTCAACTTCCTCAAAGGATTTTAGTGTTGCCAACTGTTTTTCGTAGTACTCCTTTTCGTCTTTTAAATATCAACATTTTAAACAACATTCTTGGTTTAGTATTTTGACAATATTATTTAACTTATAAAGTTATAAACTTTGATTTATATTACCTCCTTTGAGGCCTACGGCTTTAAATACATCAAGGTGACAAGGGTTCTCGGGATCGATTTTGGATCGAAGTTTTTGAGGTAAATCCGTAAAGAAATTTGATTTCATCGTATAAACCAAACCGGTTAACTTCGGTTTGTGATTCTCATGATCGTTTGACAAAAGCAACGGTGTTTCCGCAGAATTGACTTCCATTTCTGGATAATTATTAATCAAATCAACGTTAAAAAAGCATATCATATAGGCAGGGATAAATAAATAAGGGGAAAAAAAAGAAACCCTATAAAATAAATAAATAAAAGAAAGATATAATACCGATGATGATATCCAGAGGAATTTGATGTTTAGAGATGAACAAAGAAAAGGATACAGGATTGAAGAGAATGATTGGTTTTTATAGATAGATATAAGATTTTCTATGGAATTGCAATGATTTTTTTAGATTAATATTGTATGGATGAAAAAAAAGGAAATGGTAATGAAATAGAGAATAGAGACAAGTCCTGGTACTTGTCCACATGCCTAAGCATCAACAATGCTTGTCTGATTCATGCCTTAATCAAGAGTTTCTTTTTTTTTTTTTTTTTTTTTAAATCAGGAGCTTTCTTGTCCCGTGATGATTTTGTCTTCTAGGAAAAAGACAAGTGTCAATTTGCTGTTTGCTAAACGACACGTGTGAGTTGTAATTGCAGAGTACAAAATACGAATGAATCAACTCTTGGAACCCTAATTTTGGATTATGCGCACATGAGTGTCTCAACAAGTTAAAAAGAAAAAAAATTAGAACTTGGATACAAGAAGTTGAAACCTTGTAATAATCATTAATGGTCTGAAACCCTTAACACTTGTGAAGGGGTATTGTATTAACTAAGTATAAGAGTAATCCAAAACAGAATTTGACACATGAGCGTTGAAGCTAGAAGAGCCCAAAGAAAAAATAATATGTAAAATATTACGTCAACGATCTTTAGAAATATTTATCAAACTATAATTTTATCTTCAGAAATATAAATCAATACATGACAATTGTATGATAACACTGAGATCTATGAAATATCCTATATTAAAATTATGTTGCAAACATCACAGGTGAACAAATACCCACTTACATATATATATAACATTCAATAAAAATCACATTACTATTCATGTTTGACTGGTATTATAGTATGTACATAAAACACAATACATTATGTTGGTTTGAATTTAGATGGTGATATAAAGACAACACTATACAAATCATTAAGCAATTTAATCGTATCCCATATTTATATATTCGTTAACAATTTAAGTACCTGACCGTGAACTTCCAAACAAAATTTGGGCTTGAAACTTCTTCGATATCAAGAATGATTCGAATCTTCTTCCAAACCGAACTCTATCAATTTCGTAAATCCTTAGAAAATCAACAAAGTAAATGAAAAGACAGAAAAATCTAAACTGGGTTAAAAAAAAAAAAACTAAACTGGGTAAAAATAAATAAATAAATTTAAATTTCTAGATTTCTATTTTATTGTTGCTAAATACAATTCTTTTTACAAAATCTTGCCCAATTTACAGTTACAAACATTCGATGACTTATTGGTAGATTTCCTTACTATTAAAGAAATTTATTTGTTCGTACAATTTATACTTACAAATGCTCTATGACTTATTGGAAGATTTGTTTATTTTGATAGAAACTCAACTGGTTATAGAGAATTGTAAACTCAAAGATTTTTTGTTTTCTTCCCTACTTTATTAATTTCTTTATCTTTATAGTACCCTACGTTTGTATAAAAGACAAAAGATTTTTTTTTTTTTTGAAGAAGATAAAAGATTTTAGATACAACCACTTTTATGGTCTTAACAATCCCTTATACATTATTTAAGAATTGATTTTCTCAAATTCGCTTATATGTCGTCACGAGAATCGATATTACCTATTTTATAATGACATGGCTTGAAAAATATGACATGACACATGTGAATCATAATAATATCTTATACAAAATCTTCTTTAACTATATTTTCATTTCTTTCCATAAATAATCAATAACTAATATTTTCAGTTTTCATAAAAAAAATGTTAAAAGTTCATTTTGTCACATTAAAGTTTAGAACACTTTTTTATATAGATATAAATTTTACTAAAATTTATAATAACAACTTAACAATTTTTTAAAAGAGATTTTATTGTGTTTTGTGACAAAAAACTTACCAAATTTATAAAAACAAATATACATATTCTTAAAAAAATCAATTTCTAACACAAGAGAATTCAAAAATAACAAAATAATTTAAGATAAATTATATATAAAGTTTTATATCATTATATTAAATACAATTATATTTTATTTTTAAAATCAACAATTACATATTTTTATGCTAATATTTAAAAACTAATATTCAACTTTTACATTTAATCAGTTAACATTGTCATATTATATGTAATGTTTAATAAAAAAACACTATGAAAACTTCAATTTGAAAAGAAAAAAGTCGAGGCGATAGTAAATCATTCCATCAATGAATTTGATCTCTAAATCTTGTTTTAATTATCTCATATAAATAAAAATCATTTTTTTAACAAAATATGTATGAGACATTAAACCATAAGAAAAATAAAAAACAACAAAAGTTTGATAAACAAAAAAAGAGAAAAAAGTAAAGTATTTGGTTTATGTTGTACGAAAAATTATTAATTTTTTTTATGAAGAGATGCTCATATTAATTTTTTAATATTTCAATGTCGAATTCAGTTTTTATTCAAAATTCAATGTGAAGAAAATATTTTTTTTTTAAAAGATGATCATATAGGGGTTCAATATTTTATGAGAGGAATCTCAATTTCTTATAATAAATTGTAAACCCCAATGTACAAATTATTATTCATTTGATTTGATACGATTACGTAGATAAAACAATAAAATGATAAAACTAACTTCCGAAAATTCATATTATTGACAAAAACAATATTGTTGACAAAAAAAATTAACAAAAAAAATATAAAAAACAATGTATATAATAAAAATAAAAACAAATACATATTTTCTTATTTTCAAAGTGTAAAATTTAAAACAAAATTATAAATAAGTTATTCGTATGTACGCGGGTGAATCACCTGATTAGCATGTATATAAGAAAGTTGACAAAACAAAATTTAGCATCTCTCATTTCACCGATAAAATTAACCGATTGCAACAATCATAATTCCCAAATTCTAATATTTCCTACAATATGTGAAATCGCATTAGTTAACTACTGAATCAATTTATATCACACCCTTTCTCCAAAAAAAAAAAAAAAAAAAAACTATATTACATCTGGAGACTTTAGGAACGTTCCCGGAAGCTTGATGATCTTGAATCATGATAATTTCTTTTTTATTTCTTTGAATTTCTTTTAAAAAAATGCACTTAGAATCATGCATCTTGAAACTATTTTAATCAGAAAATCTCAATTAAATATTATTGATCATTACGTACGGTATCATGATGTGTGTCTCTAAATGAAAATATTAGCTAACATCATGAAGTCATGATTTGTATCATTTTATTATGTTTTCATTGGTTACTGTAATATTGATATCATTTTGCTCTATTTCACGTGGATTTGGTTCAAAGTTTACACAGCTGTGAAAAGCAATAAGAATCCTACACCAAATAAGTCGTGAGTCTATTAATACGACAAGAGTATAGTTTTTTTTTAGGTTAAAAAGTAGACATCCGTGAATAACATTGCAAAACCTAAAAGATTTGTTCATATACTTTATAGAGTTCTACATTAATTATATGCGTTATTATAAGCTAAGATACTTTCTTGTTAACTTTTAGAGTTCTTATATGCGTTTGAATTCTTTTATATTAAAGTTAACATTTACTATCAACTAAAGTTATGAATTATGATAATGCGAAGGTGATTCATCCTTGATCGAGAATATGTACGGATGATATATCTATACTCTATTGAAACTAATTTCATAATTGAAAAAACCCTACTTATTTAGTCATATAGAC
The DNA here is from genome assembly GCA_964056655.1 of Arabis hirsuta. Lineage (NCBI taxonomy): Eukaryota > Viridiplantae > Streptophyta > Magnoliopsida > Brassicales > Brassicaceae > Arabis > Arabis hirsuta. The sequence goes on along the minus strand of OZ053308.1, from coordinate 2,823,240 downwards.
AAATGCTATATTATCAACTCTGCCCAAAAGCCCAATCTTCTGTTTTCGTACGTTCGTCAAACCAATATAAATTACATATAAGTGTTTAAATAGTAGAAAAACGTTCGAATTGTTTTTTTTTTTTGAAAAAGCAAAAAAACGTTCGATTGTTTATTGAGAACTTATACGTAAGCAGTGGTGCATGGTCAGTTTAACTGAAATAAAACACCAGTCTAATATCAATGGATTTGGGCTGATTACATTGAAGTCACAAATGGTTAAGGAATGCTTGTCTGCACCCAATAGTCCATTCTTTCAAAATTTCGCCGTCTAGTCTACCAAAAATCTCATGTAGATAAGTTTAAAAACCGTTGTAATGTGTGCCACTATTTTTTTGGCTCAAAGCACAATCCGTTGTCGATCTAAGATCCACGCAATCCAAATCGTCAAAGATGACAAATATCTACATATGGATGACTAAAAAGTTTAAATATTGCAAATTCTAGAATTTTGCGCAAATGAGTATTTTTGTTTATGAGTATTACATGATTGTGGTGACTGTGACTGATACATGACCATTTCAAATTTATAACTATGACCGTATCATGGTGATATACGATAGAGCCTCTATGTAAATTATTAAAAAAAAATTGTATTTTGTAATTTCGTCTAAGGAGCGAAAAATGATGTTCGTCACATATTTGGAGAAAAAAAGTTATAACAAAATAGCTAATATTTCAATTTCAAACTACTTTCATTTGTGGTATAAAGCCAAAAGTATAGTCATCAAAAGGATAAACTATATCAACTTGTATAAACAAGCCGAAACAAACAAAAACTATATTAGTCCCTCAAAATGGAAGCCATGAGAGCTACATACATTTATGGTAAGAGCAATAATCTAAGGGGAATAAAAGTTACGATATCGATGCATTAAATTTTGGAATTTATACATTGAATTAAAATTTAAAAGTATTTTGGTGTGTGTTTCGTAAAGTTCACACATTTAAGAGTGTATTTATGAAATTTTGGCAAATATTAGTAAAGACAAATGATAGAAAACGTTGTTGTTATGTAATTAATAGCATAAGACAAAATTTGGAAACATTATGGTACGACGAATGAATCCAAATTGATGTTATAAGTGCTTCATCATGCAGAAGCCATTCCCTTCTATCATTAAAAATGACCTTGCACGAATACATGCACGTGAAACTTGTATAGTCATATATATACACATAAATGATGTGTATAAATTAAATTAATCAACGTAATTTCGTTTATTGGTTAATTCCTTATCAAATCCCACAAATGCACTTAACTGATCACGGAGAAATTCATTATTGGAAATCCTGGAACCAGCTGAATAAACACGTAAATGTACCTGAAAAATGCATATGCTCGTGTAAGTAAATTAGCCTCAAAATTGTTAAAAATCTTGAACCGGGATTAAAAACCAGATTGTGTTCTGTGGTTGGTAATTTGTGTGTACTTCATGACTTAGGTAGAGGCCCAAATAGAAAAGCAGGACATTTAACTGGGCTTTTATGGGCCTACATGGGATTTATACTCATAAGCCGGTTAGCCTGATAGAACCGATCCAATTGTCCGGGTTTGAATTCACGAGCCGGGTCTCCTGATTGAACCGTCCGGTTCGTATTGGCATTTCAATCGATTTTCTATGACCAACCAAACCCTTTGAGGCTTCGAGCCTTTCCAAAACTCTGTTCCTCCTTCGAGCCTTTCCAAGATTTTCTTGAGTAAGCTTTCCAAAACTCTGTTCCTCCTTCACTCTCTTTCAGTGTAAAAATCTCTGTCGTAAGTTCCAAAATTGGTTGCATCTTGGAATTTGTATGTCTTGGAGTCATTGTATAGAAGAAGAGGATCTCTAGGGGATGTTTTTGAAGCAGTTGAATGGATAGATATTGTGTACAGACTATTGAAAACTCTTGGGTTTGGATCGATGCTTCTTCCTTTAGCTACGATATGATTCTCTTAAACTAGCTTGTGAAAAAGCTTTCTTCTTTGAGGTTAATTTAGGTGCCTGCCTCTTACTAGATGTGTCTCAGTTGATTGATTTTCACTCGTGGGCTAAACTTGCTAAACTTGAGATTCTTGGTAGTTTAGGGAATCTCTCTGTTTCAAGAAAGTGTTTGATGGAAAAAAGCTGATTTTTTTTTAATTTTGTTGATCCCTAGAATGAGGATTTCGTATCATCTTGCTTTATTTTACCTTTGGTCTGTCATGGATACACGGAGATTTGCTAATAAGGCACTTGATGATAGTACAGTGTCACTTGAAGCGACCAAAACTGAGAGCCTATTGAGTCACTTGAACCGACCAAAATCTAATTTTTCTAGATGTTTTGGATTTTTCAATGTATAGTGTACTGGAATTTTGCTATGATATGTATTTTAAGTGTCCTTCAGAGGAAAATTATTCTTCTTGGCTTTTGGCATGCGTGGTTCAAGGTGTACATAAAATTTTCTTCATTTGGGATGTTGAGTTTATTCTGATTCTTTTTCTCTACCGCAATCTTCCTGCAACTTAACATATCTTGGATTTGTAGGTGCTTTATCTGATTGTTCATGTAGTTTTACTAAACCGTTTCGAGTAAGGAATTTCCTATCCTGTAGACTGGTTCTGGTGTTGCTTGCTGGCTTGCTTAGGGCTGTCCATTTTCTCTATACTTCTAGCTGCCTCACAGGATTCTCTCATTTTCAAATGTTACATATTCTTCAAGGGATTCTTATCTTTCTTTAATCTTAGGGACCTGCATCAGTTTAAAGTCTCAAAAAGTGGTTTCTTGTAGGGAAATGCCTTTCTCATAAGTTCTCGAGATGGTAATTTTGGTTAGCATATTTCTCCTTGTTTGTACGATGGTGTCATCTATTGAGTTTCTTTGCTTCTCATCCCTTTCTTTTGCTTATAGGCGTGCTTGAATACTTGGTTCAAGCTCATCAACTTTTTCTTATGTTGCATATGATCATTCCTTGATAAACTTAACATCAGCATTTGTCCTGAACCTTCAGATTTATGAATATCTGTTATGTCTGGTAAATCATAAGGCTGCTTATAGAGAAACATAATTCTTTCACTGCTCAACTTCACTTCTAATAGTAAAATTGAAGAGCTTTGTCCTTTTTTCCCCATAAATTTACTGTTTATACACATTGTCTTGCTGTATACTGTAGAATTACACCTGTTTTACCCTTTCGTATCTAAAAGTGATAGGTAAATTACTCACATTAATATTACATTTCCCACTATGTTCATTAATCTTGTGTCTTTGTCTATACAGAGAATGTAATATCTTCAATTTGATAGTGGTAGCTTGGTATTAGCTGCTAGTGTTACATGTGTCTGTGTAATTTTCGTTTTCTGTAGACATTTGCCACTTTTCAGAAAGCACCTGAATTATAACTTTCTCTGAATATGGAATTTTGTAAGTTATGCACTTCCAAAGCTGTTCTCAATTGGCAATCGCCTCGTGTTAATGTCTCTTCGAGTGCTTCACAATAATGGACTTCTCTGCTGGATAGTCTTGTCAACGAGGCACAAACTTTTCTCGAACTGAGAATGATTAGCTAAAGTAGTTGCCAAGTAAACAAGAATATGTACTTGCATTCTATTTGTGCGACATAATTGTCGGTATTGATATTCCAGCTTGCAAAGTGAGATCCCTTCTTCTTTTTCGTTTCGTGCAAGCTGCATTATTGAGAACCATGTTCATAAAAGTATTAACTCTATTGTCTCTAACACTGTTTCTTTACCCTGGTCCAGGGCTTAATGCTGCAATTGTTTGGTTCACTATCTGGTCCAAGTTAAAAACAGTCATGGAACTACAAGAGACCTCGGTACCTATAGATTCAGCTTTGACTAATTACAGTTGCTAATTTATCCTACAGTCTGATATACACTTCTTACGAGTGATGAAACATCACCAAAAGAAGAACATAAAAAGAAAGGATACAAAGCATACAGGTATATGTTGAAATTTAGGAATCAGAAAGAGAACAGTCATCTCAATTATCCAACCACATGGTTTTTGCTTTTTTAACCTTTAACTTTACCCAAAAACATCAGTTAGTGCTCTGAGATGTGTACTGTTCGAACTATCATCCTCAAATTTGCAACTTTTTTTCCCTAGGGGTATGAGCCACTGTTCCTCAGATTCTACTTAGTTCTTAAAAAAAACAACTGAGCACAAAAGTGGTCCTCTTAGATTTATACACAATGTCTTTACGTGTGTCTCTTTTTTAGCCCCTTGTACACTCATCACATGCTTCCTTCTCAATTGCAGTAACTAGTAGGTCCACTTGTAACTGTTACTGATGTTAACTCTTTTGACAGTATTCCCCTGTAGATAGTTTCCTTAAACTTCGTATTATATGATAAACAAATACTCCTGTAATTCTCAACTAGTACTGTTTTGTAGCTCAGGAACTGTTCCAAGAGGGCAGATATGTCATTGAAGTCTTTCTGTATTTTGTTTTGTTTTGTTGCTACTCTTGGTGACAATTGAAACATCCTTATTGCAAAAGTTATGTTCAAACTTGTCCATAAAAAATGTCTGAATAACCTTATCACTTCCCTTTTGATCTACAGGCTGAGGTTGCAGCATGTGGTCTCTTCCTTGTAAAACTGATGGAAACTGTTCAGAGACTAAAGTCTTTCAGGTCAGGAAAATCGCAGTGTCGCTTTCTTCAGCCTCTCAAACTAATCTATAGTTTTTAGGTTGGTGTCACTGATATTGCTTTTGAATTGATATGGTTAGTTAAATCTTAGCCATCATGATACAATATTTAAAGGCATATAGAAAGAGTACAAGGAAGAAGTTTTGCGATGTTGCATCTACCTGTATTTTCCCAATAGAGTATACGAAGATGCCGTTTTGGCATATCATTTTCCATTTCCTTTCGTAGGAGACTTGGTTAAATCAGATTAACTCACTTCTAAAAGAAAGCATATAATGTAACCATCACGAGTTGTTGCATAATTTGCATTATACTGGTGGAGGATGTGAATCAATGTGATTAAAAGTCTTGCTAAATGTATCTTTGGCGTAAACAAAATTCTGTGGCTACGTTATCATACATTACTAATGTTTTGATTTGATAGTTTAACATAACAAAACTACATGGTTAATTAGGTACAAGGATTTTCCCATGTTTTTTTCGTATAAACCATTTCTCCGAAATCATTAGTGATTTTGTAGGACATATATATATATATATATATGATTTCAATCAAAATTTGTCCTTTTGAATGCAACAAGACCGACCCGTCATACTCAATTCGAGTTGGCATCTGTTAAGTGGAGTCGACGGTATGTGAATCACAACTCTTTGAAGTTCATTGATTACGATATATATGTATAGATAGGTTGTTGGTTCCTTTGAATTGCCAATAAGAAAAAAAAAACACAAAAGTAGGAAGCTTGAGGAATTTTGCTTTGCTTTTTGTATAGCTTCTTCTTTATGTTTTTTACTCGAAATTGCAAGTTGAGAAGAATAACCATTAAGGACAGATGAGAAAGCTCTATCACAAACTCTACATTTGTGTTTATATTATGGACCACTTCACTCTCTTTGTCTCTCTCTCTACTCTTTTGTCTTGTTCATTGTCTTCACTTACCCACACGCACCAAATTATCATTATCACTATCACATCTTTGGTTTTATTTGAAGATGAGTCCAGTTGTAAAAAGATTTGTATTTAAGAGGTTTAAGTTTCTGTGTTTGTTTAGTTTTTTGTATAGTAAAGGTTCTATTGTTTAAATTTCTATTTTGAGTCGCTTTTATGATTTTAATTAAATACTCAGTACTATGACTGACCATTTCTCTGAATTTCACCCAAAACAATAATGTTCTCAATAACCATGGACACGTGAAATGATAAATTCCTTCCTTGCAATTACGCAAGTACTACCCTTGATTTATTTCTCAACAATCAATAGCTCTAAAAACGAAACATATCACGAAACGTGAAATTTTGCACATTGTGCCGTTTGTCATTCGGAAGCCTAAACACCGCATCGTTTTTTTTTTCGTTTTTTTTTCTCTAAAAGTTGCAACACACATAATGGAGAATAGGTTATAAGAGGTCTAAAAGATTTTATTTATGTTTTGGAATCATTAAAGATGAAGATCGAGACTCACATGATCTTGCACGTTAGGACTAAAACCGTAACGATACGATAACATTCTGGTCTGAGTGGCAGAGCCACCTACCTGCAACGGTGGCTGCGGCTGAGAACTGGCCAACAACGGTAAAGAAGAAGAATTATGACTAGTAAACGCTGCGTTTGAGTTATTAACGCCTTGAACGCTAGACGAAGAAGGCGGCACACGCCATATTCCTAATGGATTCCCATTGATCGGTCTTGAGTAATATGGTGGAGGACCGGAATTGTGTCCTCCATAGAACCTAGCCGTCGGTAATGGACTGCTGGTCCACGACGGGTAATGACGGTAACCATAGAGGTTAGCGTCTGCATGATGAAAATAAGAGGAAGCACCGCGTTTGGCGAGCTGGCGTTCGCGTTTGTGAGCGTTTTGATGTCCACCTAGGGCTTGTGAAGTAGGGAAGTTTCTAAAACAATAGTGACACTCAAATCTCCTATTGTTGATGTTGTTGCTATTGTTCTTACCATTATCTCTGGTTTGGTCTTCTTCTTCTTCTTCTTCATCTTCTTTGTCTTTGGTCTCGGAGGAATCAGTGTAGTCTTCTTGACCGGTGGTGCCGGAGTAATCACCGCCGGTGAAATCTTTACCGAAGAGACGAATTGGTTTAGGGTTCTTATCTTTGGAAGAAGGACGACGAATAAAGGGAAGCTGAGAGAAAGAATCAACGTTCATGAAATCTTGAGTTTCTGTTTGTAAAGAAGATTCGTCCATTGAGAGAGAGAGAGGAATGATGATGAGTGAATATTGAGTTATGAGGCTGACTTGTTTTTTTCTTTTTGCTAACCAATGAGGCTGACTTGTTTCAGAGAGAAAGATCAACGTTTATATAAAAATGGCTGGTTCCCATTTTTTATGGCAATTCATTGATTTTTACTTTTTGTTTGTCAGAAGGTTGATAGCTTCACCATGTTATCTTAAATAGTGAGGAACGCAAATATATATATGTCCCATTTCCGTTGTGTGATTCATGGCATCGAAAGAAGAATATATGTGAATAGGTTTGCATAAAAAAAGACTCACATTTAATCATTAACGGTGCTCAATAGATAGTGTTAAAGATCGTAGTGTTAAATCTCAATGAATAATAGTGTACAAGATTTGTATATTTGTATGTTAACATAATTGTCTTTCATGGTAGACATATGTAATTCTCACGAATTTTATTTAACATTATTTTTTATTAAAACTAAAAAAAAAAAATCACATAGAATCTTAGATACAAGTTTTTGGTTCACATGTTCTTGTTAAGGTTTTATTAAAAGGATGGATTCATGCATGTTAAGGTTTTCGAACTAGTAGCTACTTACTATTTTTACTAGAATATAACTCTTACTATTTTTACTAGAATATAACTCGTGCAATGTGCGAATTTTTGTTATACAATTTTACCAGATTTAATAAAATTTTATTTATTTATTTGGTATTCATATATGATTAAACAACTAATGTTTGTAGATTCAAAATTATATTTGTTTAAAATTTTGTTATATATATGACCATTAGATAAACCACGTTATCTAAAAAACCAATTATAATTTTATCAATCATTTTCTAGTCAATATTTGTAGTATGATTACTTATCAGTTTGTTTAATCATTTATTTTCGTCTCGTGAGTTTATATATATTTTGATTTTTGTTCATCATAGAAAAATATTTGAGATTTTATGATACTATTTTTTAAACGTTGTTCTTTCCTAATATATTGGCAAATAAAAGAGTTAAGATCATTTTTAAGTTAAATATGTGGTTTAAAAAAAAGTTGGATTGAAGGTAAGATTTTCTTTTTATTGAGCTACAAATTTTTTAATAAGAAAAAAAACATTGGGACAATTACATAAATGCCACTTTTTGTGTGCATATTTGCAATAATGCCACTTAGGAGTATTCATTTGCAAAATGCCACTAATTATAGATTTATAAAGCTTATATCTTAAAATTCTAAACCGTAAAAAATGTTTTGACCTCTAAACCCTCATAAACCCTCAAAACTAAACCCTAATAGAACATAGTTAACCCAAACATAAATAATATAAAGAAAATTAATTTTCAAAAAGTGGAATTTTTGCAAAGATTTTAAAAATGTGGCTTTTTGTAAAATGACATTTGAAAAGTGGCATTTTTGTAAAATAACATTTGAAAAGTGGCATTTTTTGAAATTTCTCAAAAACATTTGATATTTCATGAATTATATAGATTTTAAAATTATTATTAAAAAGATTCTTTTACTTTTAATATTTTAGATATATGATTACGTCCGTTAATTTTTACTAATTATTTCAACTATCAATTCGAAAAATATATTATGTTTGTTAGTATGTGTAATATATATATATATATATATACTTATTAATTTAAAATATATATATTTGGTAAAAAAATGAATTCACATTATCATATTACTAAGAAAATTTTGTGTAGTCTTAATTTATTAATCTTTTTTGTTTTCAATCTACTTATATGGTTTATTTTTTTTACGTTTTTATTATAATTTAATTTTTTAATCATTAAAACAAATAAATATGGTTTATTGTGTATTAAATGAATATTCTAAAACTTAAATGTTTTTAATTTTTTTTTTTTGCCTATGTAGACACTCTAGATGGAGAGATAACTCCCTAATTATATCATACATTTTTATTTTTTCTCTAAATACACTATTTCTGATAATTTTTCTTTGGTATTGTAATTAAAAATCTACTAGAAATTTTAAAGAAAAGAAAAATTTAAATGAAACAAAAGCAAGAAATTAATTTAATTATATTTTACTCAGTTCCCAACAAACATAACTTAATTTCAAAACTATATTGATCCGTTTGATTCCTAAGACGTTGGCTTCGACTGGTAGCAAGTGGTATCAAAATTGAGTTGCAGTAAGTGTTATAATTTGATGTAACTTGCAGTAAAAAATATGTGGTAGAAACTGCAGTTTTATGTAGTAAGTTTGCTGTAAAAATATGAATTAATTTTATTATCAAAACAACTCGCTGTTAACTTTTTTTATGTGTAAGTTGCATGGTATTAAAATAAAATAAATTAGAAATTATTAATAAATAAGAATATTTGTAACAAATTTAAATGATAAAATAGTTTAAATAAAATAATACTAACTTAAACATAGTAAATTAAAATATATATTTTTCGTAACATAGTAATTAAAAAAGCATACTATAAATTTTAAAAGTGCACAAATGAATATTTAGGAACAATTTTGTTTGAACTACTCAAATAAAAACAAGTAAGCTCCAATTTTTTTTTACTAATATTATAAACAACATAACCGGTTAAAGTATAAATAGTTATTAGATAGAATTAACCAAAAAAAAAACAATTTAGCCAAAAGAACAAAATAAAAACGTTGGAAGATACAAATGAGAATTTTTCTTAACTCAATCAGTGTTCTAAAAACCGTTTTAGGCGTTCGTCTAGGCGGTGCTTAGGCGCTATACTCCTATAGACCGTGGCGATTACTGCTTTTGCCGTCTAAGCTTTTATTATATTATAACAATAAAATAATATAAATTTTCTTATATATAAATCGTTAAATTTTATATATTTGGCTATAAAATGATGAATATAAATACAATATAAATTTTATTAGTTATAAATTTTAGTTTTTTATATATTTTATTAAATATATATATAATATATTATGTATTTTTGTAAAACGTTTATACCGCCTAGGCACCGATTAGGCGTTCTAGACACTAGGCATTGGGTCATCGTCTGCTTATCGCCTAGCGCTTTCTTGAATAGTGAACTCAACTCTAATTCATCACATTTCGTTTGATGTTGGGTTAACTTTGGAGTTAACAATATTACAAAAGGAATAACTCAAAATAGTAAATCAATTATAACTCATTCTAACTCAAATTCAAATTATGAATTTTTTGTTGAACACATAATTGATAACATTTTTGAATTATCATTGAGTTATACCCTTAACTCAAACTAAATCATAACTCATGATACCAATCAGAGCCGTTATCTACTTTTGTTTCTAATTAATTTCTCACAAGTGCTTCTCCAAATGTTGGGACTTGAAGACTACGAATATTCAATTCCAAATTCATTTAAACTTTTCAGAAATTTTGATTAATAATTAAAAATTATGTTTCAGTTCGGTTATTACCCTTTTCTTGAACCGGTTCGAATTCGGTTTTGAAAAGTCTAAAAGGTACAACCATCTTAGCCAAATTAAACCTTTTAATTGGCCTTCAAATCAGTTTTTTTTTTCCGGGTTCGGTTCCAATATCATGGATTCAACTTTTCCGGAACATCCTTACTCCAATTAAAAACAAACATCCAAATTAATATTGGGAGAAACAATATAATATCACGAGAATTAATGAATCAGACACAATTTATTGGAGGGAGAAAATGGGTCAAGGTAAATTTGTAGTAATATACTAAAACTAGTTGAAAGTTATTAGGTAAGTGGGTTCATTACCAACGTACGTAAAGTTAGGTGTGTATACTCCTTGATCACATATATATATGTTACTATAAATAGGTCCTTTTTTTTTGCTAAATATTATTTATAGATCAAATTAAGAGAGAAAAAGAATTGGGGTTATCTCTCAAGGACCAGCTTTTAATTCTTTCATCTCTCATGCAAAGATGTTCTGTAGAGAGAATTAGAGACAGAAAGAGATGTGGTCCTTTGCATGAGAAGGATCATTCAGTGTTGCGAATCAACTTGCATGTACGTTGATTTCATCAATAAAATTGAAAGCCTTTGAGTCACTGTGTGTGGTAATCATCGTCATGTAATCCTATGATAACCATGTAAGCAATTTAAAAAAAAAATTCATGATATTCTAGACAATTTTTAAACTTTGATTACTTTCCATGAATGGTATACGGTTCCTTATGATTTGGGAAAACATCCGGAAAATATACAAAGTAATTCTATTTAAAAGAATACTAAATTAATATGTATTCAATAAAAAGTTTTGGTTTGAGCTAATATCATATATGCATGAATTATAAAATATATAAAACAAATGCTCCAATTCGGTCTACATCGAGACCGTAAGAATAAAGACAGGAGAAGATAGGAAATGTAGCTAATCACAACAAGAATGCAGTATGCATTTTTAATAAATCGTAAATTTACATTGTCTTTTGTGTTCCATATTATGTGAGGTAGACTAAGATGACACATGTTGGTAAAGAGATTGAATAGGGTTGCAATTGCCCCATAGGGTTTTTTTTTGGGGGGGCGGGGAGGGCGTTTATTGGTAGTAGAATTTTAAAAGAATTTGTTGATTTTAAAAGTTTAGAAATTTGTTAAATTTGTAAAGATTTTTTAAGTTTTAGCAAATTCAGAGAATAAAGCTTGAGCTAAAGATAAAGTTTGTTAATGTGGATAATATTTCATTAATCTTAATCTTAATCTTAATCTTAATCGGTACAGTAATGTTTTCTTATATACCCTATGCTAACATACACTTAAGTTGTACAATATACTAACATACACCTGTACATTATGCTAACATAAACCAGAGTAAAGATACTCATGATAAGTTTGGAAAGATTTTTGTGTATTCAATAAATCTATGAAATAATTGTGTTGTAAAGATTTTCAAAATCTCATGTATATACTTAAGATTGTGAAAGTTGTGTGTCTAATGAATAAAATTGTTAAGAATCCTATTTTCAGTAACACTTGATTTTGCTAGATTTACAAAATCATTAAAATTTAAACTTTGGATTTTATTAAGATTGTTAGCATTTATAAACCAATAAAAGTAGATTGTTAGAATTTATAAACCAATAACAGTGAATTTCATTAAGATTGTTAGATATTATAAACCAATAACAGTGAAATCTAAGAATTCTAAAAATCATTAAGAATTTAAACGTCTAATCAATTTTGTATACATTATAACCATATTGATATCTCTCCTAATGAAAGATCTAAGACATTATGCATTTTTCAAATTGATTTTATCTCTTTATAAATTAATTTGTTTAGTGTTTATAAATTATGGCACTAAAATAGTTTGTCTATCTATTATAAACTTAATTAATTTTGTTTAGTTAATTTATGTCATTCATAAACCTTAATTTTTAAACATAAATAACATTTTCGTAAATTCGGCTATACATAAATATACAAAATTATTGAAATTAACATTTCTTTTTATGACAAACCGACGGGGAAAAGATCATCTTCTTATAATTTGCAAACCAAACAAATGACACAAAATATTGGTGGGGTCTTTGAATGGAGTTAATCCCCACATGGCCTTAAAAGGCCACAAAGTATCTGAAACCCTAACAGGAACACTTGGTTTGCTTTGCCATTAAAGTCATAGTCATATGCTTCAGAGATTAAATGTCTTTTTGTGAAGGGACCATTAAATCTTTCACTTTCTTTGCTTCATCTCCTCCTTTTCTTCGATGCAACTCCGCCACTATTCTTTTATCAACAATGTATCTATACGTTTTCATTTACTATATACTTATTTTTTAAAAATTTCCTTTTAGAATATTCTATATAAAAGCATGTATTGTTTAAGTAGAGGTAAGTCCATCCAAAACTCTCTGGCATAAAAATGGTATAGTCCAAGGAACTTTTATATTAAATCTTTAGGTTATTTCTTGTCAAATGTCTCATATTCGAACCTCTCAGTTTTTTATATGCTCATGAACATGAAATATATTTAAACAGTTTGGGTTTTTTATAAAGATGTTGCGGTGAGTCAAAACTCCATAAACCATAACATTTTTCTTAGGTATGGAGAAAAGAAGGGTCGAATCTAGATCAATCCATATAAAACAAATCATGTCAAAACGTCCGCGCCGGTCTAATCGCCGCGCGATTCCATATGGTTGAACCGGACCAGAAATGAATTCGAAAGAATCAGAGTCAAATCAAGATTGGTCCATAAAAAAAAACCGCAGGACCTATAATGATCGGATTGAGTTAGCTAAAATCACAAGCTATATACATTTAACCATTAGTAAGTAACAATCCATAATATATATCGTAGATGAAGTGGATAAAAGGTTAGATTTTGAGGGACAAGCATATCTCGTACCTTTCGTAACATGTAACCCCAAAAGCTATAATATACATCAATTTATGGTAATAAATTGTTTTTTTTAGCATATTGCAAAGAGAGACAAAACTTTCTTATACAACAAATGCAAATGAAGTTAAAGAACATGAGCCCACCAGTCTCTTTCAGAATTCAGAGTTAGACACTACTCTAGAGTATAGACACAATCAATGTCAATACAAAGAATCTTAGATTTGTTAGAGACCATTTTAGAAAAATTAGACCCTAATATAATGCATATTTTTATTGATAAAAATAAATATTTTGTGACAATATTTTTAAATTGTAGAAAATGATAGGTGGGTTTTGATTTGATATTAAAGTAAAATTTCGTATGGACCAACCATTTATATAATAATTATAAATGCGGAGAGTATCTTTTCAGATATTGCATTAAGATGTAATTAGATGTTTGTGGGGCGTGTTGGGGGAGGGGGGGGGGGGGGGGGGTTCTCTACATTATGTTCCCGGCCTCTTGTCAATTTCATTTGGTTTATATTTTAAATTTTAGTAAGAAACAAATAAAACAATAATATTATAAATAAAAATATAGGGTTAATTCTCAAGGAGTATTACAGCATATTACAGATAGATCTGTGTTGGCATAATACACAAAGTTTCGAATAGTAAAACCAATAATCCAATTGAATTGGATTTGCAAAGCCAAAAACTTTGACCTTGTGCTTAACCAATAATCCCATTGAAATGGATTTGCTAATCATCATATTAAAGTAAGTACACTGTAAGTTGTAGAATATTCGAGTATGTTACTTTAAGTTGTAGAAATATCTTAGTTTAAATACTTGTCTATTTTGTTATAATAATTTAGTTTTTTTTTTTTTTTTTTTTTAATATCGCAAACATGTTTTAATTTCAAAAGGCCAGATGGGCCATTACACGGTGAATACGAAACTTATTAAAACCCAACTTAGGCCCAACCACTAACAAGATAATGATGAAGAGACACGTGGTGAGATTACGTTTGAAATCGACCATGGCCGAGCATCGCCGCTAAGTCTAGAACTTAAAAAGTTGAATTGGCTTGAGAGTGAGCTTCATATGATGGTTATAGAAACTTAAGGTACTTCACTCTCTCTGGTTAGTGATATAACTTTAGATTCATCATATAGAAATCTTGAATCTACTCTCTCATTTCCATATTCCAAATATCTCAAAATATTATTTTCCATTGTTTATCTCTCAGTGTCATTATAATATCCACCAATACTTGGTTTTCTTGTTTCAAACTGACTGCACTGTGGAAAACAGTCAGGAGTTTGTCTTGTTTGAAGATGTAAGAGCTTCTATTCAGCGGTCTGCCAAAGCATCTGATGCTGCAACACCTGCAAAAAATAATGCCTTTAAGCCGATATATTGCCTTTACAACACATTGACATGTAGCAACGAGCCCAAGTAAGCCTTCTTTATTGTTTATCTCGTGTAGAAGAAAAGGATCTAGCTTTGCCTTTACAACACATTGACATGTATCTTTAAATGTAATCAATTTCTATGGTCTAGTTCGAGTCTATTGATGGCTTTCTATAAAGCACAAGGTCTACTTTTACTTTTGTGTTTGAGCTTTTCTTCACAATTTTGAAACAGTTCCTCTCTATCTTTCTCTATATGGCTTCACTAGAGAGCTGTGCAAGTGCTTCATCTAGCGCTTCCCACAAATCTTCTCTAGATTCGATAAAGAAGAAGAATGATTTAAGCTCCAGATTAGCTTCCCAGTCGTTGGCTCTAGTGTACACTCTGTTGGCTCTATTAGTGACCGTTCATCAGAGTCATCCCGAGCTTTCTGCAACTAGCAAAATGTCTAAAAGCAACCAGAAAACTGTCTCTGGCGAAAAGGTTCCTCCTTTGAATGATAACTCAGCGCAGACTGTGAAGCCACTTAAGAACTCGAAAGATGCATCTGTTGTTCAAGCTGATGCTAAGGAAGACACAAAACGAGTTTCAGCTATCAATGGTGGTTCAGTTCCTTCAGCTTCCGTGAAACCATCAGGTCTCCGTGTACCATCACCAAAAATCGGTTTCTTTGATGGAGTAAGTACCCAAAATCCATGGAAAAAAAGGAATAGTAACCAAATTTTGCATATTGTTTGTCCCTTACGACTGTTACTGATGTCTCTCTCTCTCTCTCTCTCTCTTTGGTTAAACAGGCCAGACATGGATCATCGTCATCTGCCAGTAAAAAGTCTCCATCCGCAAGGTCTCCAATACAAGAACTGTCGAATTCGGAAACAAAGGCAAGTTCAAGGCTTGTCTCTGTCTCGCCTCCAAAACTTCCCAACAAAATGTATTCCAATATCAATGCAGAAGATCAACTTGAGGGGTGATGAGAATGAGATGATGCCTGAAAGATTCAATGGAGTTGTGTGTTAAATTCTTATGTAGACAATCTCTTTGAAAGGCACAAAAATTAAAACAGTAAAATTATTATTAATCTTGCGTAAAGAAACTTTAATCTAATGGGTTCTAGTTTTGTGGCGTTTAGAAGGTACTCTTAACTAGTAACTACTACTACTACTACATGTACACAAATTGGGACTTAACACATTATCCCACTGTAATATTAAATTTTTGCTAAAGGAGGCGGTAGAGTTGCTAGATGAGAGACTGGTCGAGGTTGAAAATGAACTGAAAATCACGAAAGAAACACTTTCAGAATCAAGAATCATGAGGATTCTCAAGTTGCTGCTCCAGAAGAAACTTGAGATGTTCTTAAACTTGTCACAAGAAAAATGTGATGTTCGTTATCCCACATCCTGATGATGAGTCAATGTAAGATTTGAGAATGTATTGGAATGTGTCGAGATTAGTTTTTTTTTTTATGTTATGCTGAGAGATAAGTCGTTGACATTCTTGAGAGGTTCTTTTCTCCAACAATAAACTACTTAACTTCCAATGCCTATAACCTTCACATATTATGCTTGTCCACTGGTAATATTCCTTATCATACTCTTTCTTTTCAAAGTTGGTATTTGGTAAAAGGATTATTCAAATTCCACAAAGCTTGTAGAACCAACATAAGTCCTTTTGTGCCAAAACATATTTCTCCAAACAGTTGTACTGATGTGGCCTGAGGAATCTCTAGTTAATTTGAATAAAAGAGAGGGATGCTACTAAAAGGATTTCATTTTGGATTGTTTCAGGTAATTCTGATGCTATGGGAAGCATTAGGAAAGATGAGCTGCATCGGGCATGTGCAGTGCTCAAGGTAAATCTAATTTGACAATGAAGGGATCTGTGATATGTTTCTTGTCATTGCAGTGAAGAACGTGTTTGGTAATTGTATATATCAAATGTGATGCAGGTTCCGCTTCAACAGTTAAAGATTTTGGACCATCCAAATTTACAGGTTGAGTTCTATTATATCTCCCCAACACATGTCTGTCTTTCCATTCACCATCTCATTTGACGGCACTGAGTGTATTATATATTCTCTCTCAGGATGGTTTTGGGCAAGTATGGAGCCATGATTTGTTAGCAAAAATCATCGAAGAAGAAGAAGGAAACATGTCCATTGTTATAGTTTTTTAGGAAGTGAGTGAACATATATATATATCTCTCTCTCTAATTGATTATCTCTCTACAATTCCATGGTTCCACTAGTACAATATGATATTAGTCGTCTAAACATTTCCACAATGGTGTAACCTTTTCTTCCTGCTTTACCATATTCACTCAAGCAGACCCTTTTGTGTTGAAGGTTCTTCTTGGTCTAGTGTTCATAAGCTTGGGCCAGTGTTTGTCGATTCTTGATGAGCCACAAAGAGATTGATCTCAATGGGACAGTAACATCCAAAGGTAAAAGTACCTCTTCTAGTTCACACCAGTCAAGATCTTCAGAATCCCCATCTTCGTATTCAACTCTGTACCACCCAGATTCTTTCTCGAACTTTGTCACCGTACCAGAGTAATATCGACCCAAGAAAAATTTCGGAACTTGTCTACCCACAAGCCATTCGCCGCTTCCTACAGTTAGTGGTTCGTCATCTTTGGCAACCATACAATCAGTTTGAGATTCATCAGGCACACCGTTGATCACAACCGCAGGCTCTCCCGGTATCTCAAAGATCCCAAGAGGAAGAGGCGGTACTTCTTGCTTAATGCTCCCGGTGTTTTCCATTTTTGAGCTAGATTCTGCAACAACGTTTAGAAAACGCTTAAAGAGTTAACAAGATTCAAATGGTAAAGAACCAATCGCTCAATCACTCATCTGTTGAACCAAGTGCATCATTCATAGTTCCATTATAGATGATCATGGTAACGAAGCAGAGATCATTAAGCGAAACGAACATCATTAGACACGAATCATTGTTCCTTGTCAATCATTCGTCAACATTCTTAGAGAGCTTGGATTATATATGCAAGCAAACAAGAAAGTAAATGATTTTATTTTTTTCCCGAGAAAATCTAACAGAAGCAAAAACCAAAAATCAAGGAAAGTCATTTTCTACCAGATACGAGAATTGGAAACAAATAATTGAACGGTTTCTCTTGATATGCAGTACGAATCCCTAAATCTTATACAATAATGATGAAATTTTCCTCCGACGATTAGCAACAGAAACCCTAATCCTCCAACGTCGACAAATTCCAGCTTCACACATAAACGATACACCGTAAGTCAAACTTTAAAAGAAGAGAAGAGGCTCACCAATATAAGCCGGAGATCGTCGCTCGTCGGAGAAGATAGAATAATCGCCGTTCGTAGTCCGTCGAGTGTTCGGCGGGAGAGACTTATGTTTGGCAGCGCGAACAAGTTTATTCGGGAATTGACATTATTAGTTCGGTTTAATTCGGGTAGCTAAATATACACTTTTGGTTTTGCTAACCGGGCTAATCATAACCCGGTTTTTCCGTTTTTTATAAGATTTCTTCTTCCCTACACCAGAACTAGGGTTTTTGCTTTAACTCATCTTCTTCTCGTTCACATCATAATATCCTCTTGCTTTGAAGGATATGGACCCGTACCAATGCCAAGATCTCCATACTGAGGCAAATACAAAGATATCTATAGTTGATGGTGTGTCTCATATCAGTGACAACAATAAAGGTATAAAATTCTTTTGAGATTACCTATGATGGGATCCAGACGCCAAAAGCTCTAAAATATTATACATGAAAACATTGAACTCTTTTATGTTTCAGGAGGTTCAAAATCTCGGTCTGTCACCACCAATCCTGAGGTCAACATGAAGCAGAACCTCTCTAAAGAGTTGGCTAGTTTCCAACGGTTGCTAAAAGAATTTGAAGAACTCACTCTTGAACTCACTGATCCTGTGGAAAAGTCTGCAAAGAAGCAGACCCTGGAGGATTTGAAAACAATTGAGCATAGATTTGTAAGAGATGTCCTGCAGGATTCTGAGAAAGGAAACCAAGAAAGTCTTGTGGATAAGGTGACGCAGGCGAAGAGGATGGTAGAACAATATGTGTTTGATGCCAAAAAAAGAAATTGAAAAAGCTGAGAGGAAGAAAATGAAATTGCAAGTGCAGAGTAAGAAGCAAGAGATGTAGAGTTCAAAAGAGAAAAAGTAATGAGATGTCTTGTACGGGATGCTTGGTTTGTTCCTGATCTTCTTTTTATTTAACTGGCCATTAAAATATGACTCCACAAAAGTATCAAATGCTTGTCCTCTCAAAATAATTTTTGAAACACATTATTGATTCGTTTTTCTGCAAATTAATCAATCTTTGTATATTACGAACTTCGGATTAAATCTATTAACTAGTTTTGGCTGATCATAGTACATCGTTATATATTCCTTGATAAAAGAGATATACCACTAGAACTTCCCAATGAAGCTTATATCAAAACATGTTGAAATTGGGAGGACACAGAATCAAAATTAGATATTAGACCTATCTTCATAGGTATATTGGGACTTGGGAGAGATAAAAATGGCACATTTCGGATCATCAATGAATCCGTGTGCATGGCCTAAAGATTATGAAGTATCCGCGTCATCATCGTCAATAAGCTGCCAACACCGATGAAGGCCAAGATCCAATTGCTGGAAATCCGTCTTCCACGGCTTGCATACGCTTGTCCTGCACCCATTGAAGTGTCATCCGCGACTCGACCATTGCTCAGTCTCTTACTGCACATTCATGAGATTTACAGAGTTTTGTTCAGTCGCATAAGAATACAGAACAAACGAGATAAGTCATGGAAGTGAATCACCAGAGAACAAAGCAACACAAAACCATCCCAGAACGTAAACCAAAGGAATTCAAATACATGTTCATCATGTATTGAACAACCTAAGAATTCTTCAAAACAAGTTTGCTCTCATTAAGGAAACCGATGAGCATTAACTGATACTGAAGAATTCATATCATTAAACCATCTTTCGTATCACTAAACTTCATATCAAATCGAAAATACTCAAAACTAGTTTGAAACATAAGTCCAAACGCCGTAAATTGATTACCTCGAAGGGAATTTGCAAGTTCCTTGACCTGAAAACACACACACACACACACACTGGTAAAAATTCACTTCAACAAGCTACACAAATGTACCAAAATTGGAATCTAAAACTTGAATAATTTCACAACAATAGAGCACCATTAATCCCCAAATTCCCCTACACTAAACAGATATAGGTTACGAAATTTCAGAAGAATGTTAGGCTTTACTGGGATTGATGGAAGTAAGAGCAGCATTGTTGTTGAAATTGCAAGCTTCATCGGCAAGACCATTCTTCAAGTAGTAGTTATTGAAAACACACGACGCCATCTTCTGGATATCCGTCGGGTCGTTGCAAGGTCCACCTTGCTGGATCGGACCACAATCGGCGCCGCCTTGTCCACAAGCCCAGTCAATCGCCGTCTGTAGCGACGAATCTTCGGCGTTGTTCTTCGCTACACACCATAACTCCACCTGCAACACTTGACCTCCGATCTGCGCAGCCGCAACAGCCATTAACATCGCCGCCGTCGCGGCGAGGAGAGAGAGATGCATAATCATTTTCGCAGAGAGTGTAGAGAGAGAGAGAGAGAGAAGATCAAGCAAAGAGCAAAGGTCCGTTACGAAGAAGATTTAGGGTATTTATAGTCGCTGATTCGCAGTGGCACCAGAAAGTTACCGTTAAAGGAATCGGGAAAACGGAAGATCTAACAGTGACTCCGTGAGAAAGAGAGAGAGAAAGGGAATCCGAATAGTCAAGAGAGAGTTTTTGGATTGTTCCGTAAAAGAGAGAAAGATTCGGGTGTATTATGTAATTTTTGGATTCTAACGATTAATGATTTGGGCTACTCTGGGTCTCCCCATCTCTCCTAAACTTCTTAAGATCTTTCGGCCCATGACGAAATGAAGTGTTTGTAGGGCCCACACACGAGGCTTTAGACTCTTTTCAACTTCCAAGGAGGTTGCTCGGATCGATGACGTGTCTATGCCTGATTGGATGATTTGCTTTTGGGAAAGGCTTTGAAGCTTTTGGTCTTGCGACCGTGAAATTGACTCAGTTTAGCTTTTTCCGAGGAAACAAAAATCAGCCATGGCTTCTCCGTCAGATCCCACGGAATCTTATCCAGATCCAGTTACAGAGGAGGAAGCTCTTTCGCTAAGCCCTAGTTTAATCGAGAAACCGAGCGAAGAGCAAGGAAATGTTTCCGTGGAGACTGCCTATTCCGTCGTTAACAAAGCCCTAAATCTAGAATCAACGCAGGACCAAACGGAGGAGTTCGACGGTAGAGATCAGCAAACAGAGCCGTCGATTGAAGAAAGTAGGAACGAAGAAGACGATATGGACGCCACGCAAACCATTAGCTCTCCGATTCACCGGCGTGGAGGTGGGTCGAAGCGGAAGAAAGGGAATCAGAAGAAACGGAAGCTGACGAAGCAGGGGAAGAAGTCAAGGGAGAAGCTTGAGGTACTTTTGAAAACTTTGAAGCCCGTTGCTTTCGTTCCAGGTAAAACCCTAGATTTTTCTCGGCATGAGAAGCTCTTGAAGACGCTAGGTATCTGGGAATTTCTGCATTTGGAGTTAGAGCAAAATATCCGTAAGGAACTAGTAGCGGAGCTTATCGCTTTTTATAGCCCAGAGAATAGATGCAGCTATGTAACTGGGTCTAGGATTAATATAAGCCGTGCCGATTTGGCTCGAGCTTTGAAATTGCCTAAGAAGAAAGACATTGTCATTACAGAGGAGGAGAGAGAGATTCTGGACAGCGATGAATCAATCAAGTTTATAGATGAGATTCTTGCAACTTGGGTCTTGCTGCGAAGAGATGATATGTGGATTATGCCTGTTGAGGTCGTTGAATGGGGAAGGGATATAAAGCAAAAGCATTTGGAAAAGTTAGATTGGCCTGCATTGCTCTGGTTCATGGTTGAGAAAGAACTGAAAGCAGATCCTCCGCTCGGTGATTGTTTCTTTGCTTCGCATCTGCAGATGTTGATTAAGTCACAGAAAGAAGATTTACTGAGGGAAAAACGTAAATTGATCCTAGCGGATGATGATGATGATGTAAAGGAGGTTGATTTTTTGGTGAAATCCCCAAAAGAAGATTGTTTGGAGGTTAAGGAGGAAGACGTTGGTGCTGCAGCTTCAGGAAAGGATGATGGTGCCACCGACTCAAAAGAAGAGAAGTATGTGGAGGAACATATGATCGAATTGAACCTAGGGCAAGAGACTAAATCAGAAATGGTTTCTAAGGAGGAACAATGTCCTGTTGAGGAACAGTCAATGGATGTTGAGGAAAATAAGAAAGAAGAGGATGATAGGTGGGCATGGAGTGAAGACACTCATGCTGGTTCTCATTTCCTTCGCCGTTGCGATCTTAGTAGTGCTAGGGAAAGAGAAGAAGAGACGAAAATAGAAGAACCCATGGAAATAGGAGAAGACGAACCAATTGAAGATGTCGGGGAAGAGGAAACTGAGGAAGATAAAGAAAAGCATGAAGGAGGGTTTCCATTTTTTCCAAATGGTGATTCCCTTCATGGAGTTGGCCAAGAGAATCTCATGTTAGGGGATGCATCTCCGTTAGGTTATGGCTCTGGGTTACAGATTCATGGCAATTCGACTGGTGGTGATTTTCTTACTTCTAGGGTTGACATGCATATGGCTATGGGTTCAGGTAGTTCTTCTCTGTTTGGGAATGGCAACAACAAAAGGGAGATTGATCACAAGAATGATATTTATCATTCTCATAACCCCAGCAGTAAGAGATTGAGGACCGAAGAACCCTCTTGGGATGAAAAACCACCTCCAGTTGACATGTGCATCGAACAGATTGAGTACTGGACGGAAAAAGCAAGGTTGTCATGTGCTGAAAAAGAACAAGAGCGTGGACAATCTATTGTGAACGAGCAGTATCTGATTAGGGAACTAGAAAATAAGGTAGAAATGATTCAGGAATTGGAAAGAGCCAAGTTTGAGGAGCAACAGAGAAAATATTTAATGATATATAGGCTTGAGAGTGAGCTTCGTAAGATGGCAAGTGTAGTAGAGGGTTATAGGAAGGCTTTGAAAGAATCACAAAAGGCAGTGAGAGAGCACAGAAAACGTTGCCCTTTGCATGATGATAAAGCGGTCTACAAGGATGTCAAAGGTTCTGGAGGTTTAGTCCTGAGCACAACTGAAGTTGATAGGCTGAGAATAAGGCAAGAAGCGGAAGACAAGATGACACGAGCTTCAATAGAGAGACAGATTGAGGAGTTTGAAAGGGACTGGCTCAAAGTATTTGAAGGACACATGGAGGCGGTAGAGTTGCTAGACGAGAGACTGATCGAGGTTGAAAATGAAGTGAAGATCGCGAGAGAGGCACTTTCAGAAATCGAGAATCATGAGGCTTTAGAAGTTGTTGCTGCTGCTGCTACAGAAGAAACTTTAGATGAGAGACTGACCGATTTTGATAATGAAGTGAAAATCGGGAGTGAAACACTTTCAGAAATCAAGAATCATGAGGCTTCTGAAGTGACCGAGGTTGCTGCTGCTGCTACAGAAGAAACTTGAGATGCTCTTAAGGTACTTCACTCTCTTTTACTCAGAAATTCCAGCATAACTTTGCCCTCCTTCTTTGATTGGTGATAATAACTTTATATCCCCTCCCTATATTCATCATATAGGAATCTTTAAACTACTCTCTCATTTCCATGTTCCAAATATTTTGATTGTTTATCTCAGTGTCATTATAATACTCACCAATACTTGGTTCTCTTCTTCTTGCTTCCCTATGGCTTATTGTTTTTATTTACCTACATATATATAGCTGATTTGTATCAATGCCTGTTGTTTTTAGTTTTCCCCTGTAGGTTTCTGCAAACCGGTGAAGCTTTTGAAGCTCATTTCAACAAACATCATTTTAGCATCTTTATTTGGTATGATAAAGACAATGATGATCGAATCGAATCTCATTCTAGGTAATGTAACAAACAGTTATGATCAATGCCGGTCTTAATTAGCAGTACTTTTTCTTCTACGTTAAATCATCTTTGAGATTAGTAAGCTAGTTAGTGATGAACAGCTTGGAATTTTCTAATCAGGACTACCCTGAACCCTGTATTTCAGAGTGCATGTCCGGTCTTGTGTGGTCTGTTTGACGACTAGTTTGGTTCGGTTCGGTTCGGTTTAATAAAATTGGTATTGGTTCTAAACAAATCGAGTTTAATTAATATCCATAGCTCAATTTTAACAAGGTAAACCGTAAACATAAGAAATAATGATTTAAGAAGAAAATTGAAGGATAATGTTACTATTTTACATTTCTTTGTAGTGTATAATAATAATACTTGTATAAAGAAGTATTTAAGACCCAATGAGCGGAAGAAATTGGTATTGGCACTGACATAAGTTCAAACACTGAAACTGACAATATCTCCCTCTCAAACATATCCCAACACAATACCACTAGCATTTGTCTTTTTAACCTTATCCTCTTCAATTTTCCTTTCAATAATCCTCTTAAATTAATCTTTCTTTCTTTGGAGCTTTTCTCTGTAACTTTATACTTTCTTCCATTTTAACTTTGACCGTCTCATTCCACTTTGAAACTAAATTAAATGATAAAATTGTCTTGATTAAACACCATTGTTAAGAGAAAATAAAGAAATTAAAAAAGATGAACCAAAGCCAATCATGCAGCAAGACCATAGTGGTCCAGGCCAAGGAACATAGCACGTGAACTTACAGCTTAGCTTTCAGATGTCTCCACGTTCTCTCTTTTTTTTTCTTTCCTTTTTTCACCCCCACATTTTCAGATTTGACCCACTTTGACCCTAATTTCTCATAAAAGGTTTTGATGAAAAAACAAATAAACATTGCCTCATGAAATCCTTTTCTTTTGTCTGTAATTATTTCGGAAATTTATACCATTCGTTATGTGTTTATATTAACTGTACTTAGGGGATATACATATAGATACCATCTAGATTCTATATGACATCATCTACATGTCCGGGTCCTACGTAAGGAAATAGTAACATTTTACATTTTTACTTGTTATTTCTTTTTTAAAAAACGAAAAAACTGATTATATATATTATTAATTTATTATAATTAATTTGCTTTTCTCTTAATAATGAATTATCTTCATATAAGCTTTTAAGGAATTAGAAATCGCTTTCAGTCACTTCAAGTATAAACCTCGAATCTATGTGTAAACATTTCATGGTTCAAAATTATTGTTCTTTTTGTCAATAGAGACAATTTTTTTTTATTATTATATGGATCACATCAAAATATGAACTATGTGAAAAGGGGAATCTTTAACTATTCGATTACCTAAATTTGGCAATAAACTCTTTTTTTTTTAAACTATTCGGGAAAAACCAATTAGTACACAATGCTTAGACACTCCAACAAAAAAAAATTGAATAAACAACAAATCAGCTAAATTCTTTTTACATATCATTCCCACTTTTTCCCCCTTCCACTCCATAAGAAACAAAAAAAAATCAGATACATCAAAGCAAATTCATCACAACTTAAAAAAAATGTGATTAGATTAAATAAAAATGTCTTCTTCTTTGATAAATTAATTTCCTTGACACCAAGAGGTTTTATAGTCAAGAATCTTTTCGCCATGAAGAACCTATAAGATCTTTAGGCATTGAGAAGCTGCTCTTTCTCAACGGACGGTTTGATATCGGCGAGAGATTGATCGGAGACATTACTATTCTCCATCTTCTTAAGACTTTGTTGATGATATACTTGTCGAAGTCTCTCTATTTCTCTCTTCAATGCTTCTTGATGAGCTGAAAATAAAAAAAAATTACAATAATTAATATTAAATGTCAATAAGCCTAAATCTTTAATGAGTACTCACATGATTTATGTTATACCTATACTTATGTCATATGTGCACACATGGACAGTTGTTCTAACTTATCAATCTAGTGATCTTGTGATTCATGATTATTACTAGCTAGAGTGCTAGACCCATATTGTAAAGACAAGTACTAGAGAGTATATCATACATAAAAAACATTAAAAAGAAAATAATCTACTTCAGTTATTCATGATTCGAACATATACATTTCATGTATAATTTGTAATTATATGAATTATGAAGCATGCATTGCAGCAAGTACTTCCTTGTATTGTTTTATTGCTAAAGAATAATTATTGGTCAAGAGCCTATATAAAATAATGGCAAAATTAGTAATAAGAAAAATATTTCTATAATTTGATCATTTCCCTGACAAATATATTCAAGTAATTATAGAATTGAATTAGAAAAAAGGTTCGACCAAAAAAAAAAAGTAGAAAAAGGTTTAAAATAGAAAATTACCGTCTTTGAAAATCTTGTCTTGGGCTAAAGCAGCGATTCGTTGCTTGATAGCACTATTGTCGACGTTGAGAAGCAATCGCTGATGATCCAAAAATGCTACTCTTGGCGATAACACTGACACTTCCGTCTTCATTCCACACAATTTCAAAATTATTCATAAGTATTTTATTTCATTTTGATTCTTAATTATACATTTTAGTACAATGTTATATATGTATGTAATGATGTGTAAATTAAATTTTACCTGCAATGAAGTAACGCTCCGTTCGAGCTCTGATATGTATTGCAATTTCCTCACCCTTGATCTCTGTGCTGATTGTCTATTTGCTAAAATTCTGTAGAAAAATTCAACAAAAAAAGAAACTTTTTATATTCTCATCGATATGACTTAATTTAACCCTTTTATTTTTAATAAACGGTATATTTATCGAATTCTCAGATTTTATAACCGTACGTGCATGCATGACCTCCTTGGTTTTTTTTTGAAAATAGTAATTAATTAAATTACCTTTTAACCCTTTTAGGATCGTGAATCCGATTACCGGAGCTTTCACCGGAGTTTTGATTCGCCGACGACGGACCATCCTGTGGCTCGGTCTTGCATTGACTTTGAACCTCGTCTGATTCGTTGTAATTGTTACCAGCGACGTTGTTCTTGTCGTCATTGGCTATGTTATTATTGTCCATGTGATGATCATGATCAGACGGTAGTGGTTCTTTGTTGTTATCGTCGTCGCTGAGGCTATTGTGATCGGACGGTGTAGATGTGTTCGACGAAGAACGCGTGTTACCAACATTGTTGTTGTGATGATGATTGTTGTTGTTGTTGTTGTTATGGTGGTTTTGGTGTATATCGTCGTTGAACATGGACATGAATTGCTCGTCGTCGAATCTATCGAAGTGGTGGTGGTGGTGGTTTCCGACGCCGGAGGAAGGTGCTTCGAGGAAAGCAATTGAGTCGCTTATCGAACGACGATGTGTTCCACGGCGAGTCGCTGAGAAGTCAAGAAACTCATCCATCCATGAAGGGTTTTGGTTTTGTTGTTGTTGTTGACCGGCGGTTGCTGCGGTTGCGGCTGCAGTTGCGGCGATTGAAGGGAGTTTTTGTGAGGAGAAGTCAGGCCAATGTGGTGTTCTTGTCGTCGTCATGGTTGGGATTTTTGGAGGAAGTTGTGCCATTAATTGAGATTTTAATGGCACACAAATAAAAAAATGTATGGGATTTAAAAAAAAAAACCCTTGAATTACAGGAAAAACAAAGGGAATGATCAAGTTTTGAGTGAGGAACACAAGAGGAATTTTGGAAATTTTAGATGATCAAAGTTCTAAAAGAGAAGAAGGAGCCATTAGAGAAAGAGAGAGAGGGGATGAGAAACAAACCAGAGTAACTAAAATGGCTATGTATAACAAAGAGTAGTTATACAAAAACAGAAGTAAGAGATATAGAGAGAGAGATGCATGAGATAAGATAATTTTATAATAGAAAAAAAGCTAAATAAAATTTTTATAAATGGATTCGATCTCAAAGGGTTATATCTCTGAGTGGGGTCACATGGGGAGAGAGAGATCGGACAGCTATGAAACAGCTGTTTGGGAAGAAAAAAGCTTTTGATCGTCTTAAGAGAAAATTGGAGAATCAGGCAGCACGTGCTTTTAGTGAACCCCTCTCCCTTAATTTGTTTGCTTAATTGTTATTTTTAACTAAGAGTCTTCTTTCTCTTTTTATAAAAAGAAATGTATAATAGAATAATATTTATCATTTGGAAACATTCTTGTGTTTCTCTCTTCCACATGCTCACGCTTTTCTCTCCTCCTTGCTCCGCCGTTTGATCATTTCCTCCGACTTTGATTCCTGGCCGTCCAACGAGCGGACACTTGGCAAAATGTTACCGGGTGGTTGTATTTGCTCTCTATGAGTATACTGTATATGGTAATCATTAATTAATATAAATGATATATGTATACCACTACTCGATTTGAAGAAACACTTCTAACTTCTTAAGTCCGGTTTCCAATTTAGAACCGGATACGTGAGCCAAGCCCTAATTCAACAAATGACCAATGCAAAGTATCTACATGTTCACAATGACTCAAAATTTTAGTGGATTTCGAAAATTCTATTAGGATCGAGTTTTTTTAGAGTTTTCTATAAATGATCTTAATGATCTTTAGTTTTTTTTTTTTTTATTGTTTTGTCTAGAGTTCATTGTGTTATAGAGTAAAATCGAATCTAAAGTTGTAACGATTTTACACCATTAACCCTAAAATATGGTTTCAACTTGATCCATGAAGTTTTTCAAAAAAAAAAACAAAAAACTTGATACATGAATATTGTTTGTTATGTATGATATAAATGTTACCAAGTGCATTTTCATTATCTTTAAATCATATCTATCAGTAAATGATACCATGTGAGTCATAGATAGTAAACACAACTTTGGTGTTTGTATAGCTTAACACACAATTACACCTAATGCAAAGATGATAATACATAAAGGATTATATATAACGCAGTATGTATGGACATTAATGAGTTGATAACATGATCGTGGCCACTTTATCAAATTGACAAAGAAGAATAGTCCAATACAATTAATACACTTCTCCTTCTGTCCTTCACATGTACAATTTAGCTTATATAGAAGCATGCATATATATATATATATATGCTAGCTCCCTCTTACCATAAACAATCAAATAACAAGAATTTCAATCATCAGTAACATTTATAAGGAAATTTATGATAGTGTGCAATGCTAAGAACAATAAAATACAAAGGATAGTGGGAAGCTGAGAGTAGTGGAAGAGTGGAGAGAGATAGATAGAGAGAGAGATGAGCTGTTGAAAGGATCAAAAGAAAAGGAGAAGTGAAGAAGGAACCATGTTCATGTGTCAGAACATGTGCTTTGTTTTTATTTTGGTATAATATTTTGTGACTTGTGAGACCTCTCCTTCTCTCAATTTGCTTTGTCCCCAAACCAAAGCTCCATGTAGGCCAATCCTTCTATTCATGGTTTTCAAACACACAAGATAATTTATTGGATTGAATATAATTCACTAAATCGATATATATATATATATATATATATATTTCTTGAAAAGTTATATTTGTATAAAGTAGGTTGTTAATGAGATAACAAAAAGCAAAATATGTAAAACGAACTTGGTTCGATTGAAAACATAAAAAGATATTGTGATTTTGTGTGTGTTTATCTTTTTAACCGGGGGATTCTCATGCCGAAACTAAAACTTATCTTACAAAATCCATAGAAATTTGGGTTTTCTTGCCACTGAAAATGTCAAGAGATGACCAAAAAGATGATTGCAATATCGTAATGGGAAGACTCGATTTTGTGTGAGTTAATGTGTAAATAGTTAGAACAAAGTTTTATACATTAAAACAATTTTTTAGCGTTTTATAACTAGTAGATAAAAAGTATAGTTTAAATTTTTTATTGGTCCAACAGTCTGTTGTTATGCTGTTTCACTATTCATACGATATATACAATTCATTATTTATCTTTTTAGTACACTCTTTACTCAAAACAACCCAAACATTAGTGGTTGTCTTCTAACAAAGTATTCTAGGAATATTCTCTTTAATTTTCTACGTAAGACCAATCTTCAAGATTTCTACAACAAGCCCGGCAACAACAACGATAAAAATTTGAGGGCATACGGAATTTAACGAGAATCTGTAGAAATTGAAATAACAGTTCAACAAAAGTATATATATGAAAAAGAACGGTTTACAAGCAATTTTAGCCTACAAATGTAAACACTTATTTTTTAAGAAAAGAAATTTTTAGTTAATCAATTAGTGGAAAAACTCAGCAAATACGACATTGTGTTAATCATATGATTAGTTAGAGAGAGATATAATTATGTGTGTAGTGTGTTAATCAGTGATCACATAAATGAAATTAGAGACGGTGAAAAAAAAAGAAGAGACAAGAGTGGTTAACTTGTGTTACTTGACCATAATATATACAAATTTGTTACTTTCGCATTGTGTATATCCAAATTTAGATCTACTTGAAGAGGAAACTTCTTATAAAATCCCTCTTTTGGTTCGAAAAAGTTTACACAAAAATATTCTATGTTACAAAAGTAAAAAATATACAATGAAGAAAATAATGTAGTAGGACTGTAGGAGTAGTAATGTTTTTTTTTTTTTGCTAAACAAAGGGGTAGTAATATTTGCGACTTCTTAATTGTATAAAATTGAAAGTGGTTGCCTGTGAATACAAACATGTTCATGCAAGTGTGCTTCCATGTGCTTCTTCTTCTCTCATTCTCAATCCACCCAATGCCGCTTCACATGTGCATATATGCACACATATACATATATATATATATATGTGCATATAATTAATAATATAAGTATGTAAAATTGTAATGGGGAGGGAATAATGTATACATATATGCAAATCTTTATTGTTTATACGTTCCGTGTGTATTGCTAGTGGTATCCAGTGGTCCGTAATGTTTTTTATATATCGTTTACAAACTACAAATGTTTCTTTGAACATTCGTACTTGTGTTTTTAAGAACATATATCAATTTTCAATAAAATCTATGAAATATGTCAAGACTTCAAAAGAAAATTTAACATTCTCCTTAACATCTATAATCAATCAAGTGTACGTGTTGTTCAGATCCATTCAGAATTTCAGACGAATATAAGCTAAATTCAAGTTCTTCAAAACAAATGTTTGGACACGAAAGAATATATAATGGGATTATTTCCAAGTATTATGGATAAGTGCACAACTTTCAACAATGCCTTTTTAGCTTAATAATATTTGGAGACCAACAAAATGATTGAGCATTGAGAATCGGAATATCTGACAAGACAAATCAAATGTGACAGATTTATAAGATATAAAGTAATTACGGCCTCATGAAACCAAATTGTTAAGAAAATAAAGAAGCAAACTCGGGTTTTAGTAGAAGAGTGTATTAATAAATTACAAGAACAATTTTAATATCTCGTTTTTTTTGGTTGAAACCAAAATGATCAGAAGTGAACCAAAAAGGCAAAAACAATTACATAAAATAAAATTTGTATGATAAAATTATATTTTAAAAATGTGGGAATCAGTTCCAGCCCATAGAATTGGGAGAGAAAAAAAAACATACAGAATCTTCCGTAACGATTCGTACATGTTTTAACTGTCATACACGGGTCACATATCACAACACTGCACATTTTTCCAGTCCAAATTCTATCTAATTAGTAATTATACCAAATCACAATTTGTTTTTTTTTAATAATAATATAATCATGATTATATGGATAACCAGTTTTATCTGACATCAACAAATATACATGATACTAAAAACTGTTGGAAAAACAACCAATTTGTTTAATAGCGTTTTGCTATTAATCGTACCAATTTTTCGTGATACAAACTTATATAAATTTATTTAAATCTAGTTATTTCTTAACTAATATATAGTTTACACGGAAATTACGCGTTTGGAATATAAAAAGAGAAGAAAAAGCATCGGATATTAGTATAGTTCAACTTGTGACTAATCATTATGCATGTTACTGTGTTTTTGGTGAATTGGAAAAGCTTGATCTGAAAAAAATAATTTATAATAACAGTATATAATAAGGTGGGAGCATAAGTAACGTGACGGCAGTTTGATATGTCGGGAAATTTGTTATACTTTATGGTCCTAATGGAAGTTCAGATTATAGAGTAAAAGTAGTTTTAACTTAACTCGTGAACTCATCATCAATCATCATTTCTACGAAACCGGTTTCTGAACTGAAACGCAAACGCAAAACAACATTGGGAAAAAAAAACCCAATATTTCTGGTATTATGGAATCAAATTGACTCGCTGTTTGATTCGGCGATCGGATTGTTTGATCCGGCGATGGGATGCTCACATTTTTCTTCTTCTTTCAATTCAGGACAATGTTTAGATATTAAAGATACAAAACAAACCAGTTTCTTATGTCAACAAAAGCATTATCTTTAAGATTGGTTCTCTCATACTAGTAATAACCAATGGTGAGCAAATCCCATACTTCATAATCTAATTTGCGTCCATCTTCTTCAATAGAGGGGGAAATGAGATAAATATTGGGCCATAAATGGGCCTTTAAAAAGCCCAATGTTAAATCATTTTCGTTGGGTTACAAACTTACAACGATCAGCTTTCCTCTTCTTCCTCGCCGTTGACCAGCTTCCATCGCCGCCGTGTCCCTATCGATCAGCTTAGAACGCCTCCGTGTCTCCGTTCATCAATCTCTAATCTTATCGCCTCAGCTTCGAAAGGTTTTATTTTTTATTTTTTCAGTTGATTTTACCATTTGACGCACGCTTTGATTTTCCTTGGATTGGTCTATTCGAATATGAGAGTGTTCAATATGGAGTTATGGTTCTGGAATTTGTGGAAACAAGAGTTTCTTTTTAAACTGATTGCTCTGATCAATTCTCCAGTTCACAATTCCTCCATTTCTGTTTCCCGGAAAATTTCTCTTGGAATAATTTCGAACTCGGAATTTGTACTGTACCCATAGCTCGATTGCTTACAAATTTCGAAACTTTTAGTTATCTTTTTGCTCTGCTCATTCTTAATTGAATAATACTCTCATCAAATATTAGCTTCTGCAAACCCAATTTTGATGTTTGGAAAAAATAGATTCATCCTTAAATCTGTTGGAGTTTATCAGTCTTGTTTTATTACTTAATTTTTGGGTTTCTTTATAAAACCTTCCTTTTGGCAGAATATGTTGAAATTTTTGTATTGATTCATGTTTTCAGATGGCATGGATTGTGGTTGCTCTTTCTTTGATTGTTATTTGGGTGGCTTCTTTATGCAAGATTTTCTTCGGAGCAACATTTAGTTCCAAAGCTGCAATTCTTGATGATGGCAAGTAGCCGTAACCGGGCTTTTCACTAATCAATAACTTTTTTCTTTCTGTAATGCTTATTTTTGTGCAGGATTTGACATCTCATTGTCTTGAACTTCAGGTGAAACTCCTCTCAAGAAAAATGTGATGTTTGTTATCGCACATCCTGATGATGAGTCAATGTAAGATTTGAGAATGTATCTCTCTGGATATTGAATGTCAAGATTAGTTTTCTTATGTTATGCTGAGTCTTTGACATACTCGACAGGTTCTTTTCTCCTACAATAAACTACTTAACTTCCAGTGCCTACAACCTTCACATATTATGCTTGTCTACTGGTAATATTCCTTATCATACTCTTTCTTTTCAAAGCTGGGGTTTTGTAAAACGATTATCGAAAATTCCCAAAAGCTTGTAGGAGTGCCACAACATAATCACATATTTATCCAAACAATTACATTGATGGGGCCTGAGGAATCTCTAGTTTCATTGAATAAAGGGGAGGGTGCTACTGAAATGCAGGTTGGATTTCATTGTGGACAATAAAGATTAGTTTAATTGTTTCAGGTAACGCTGATGCTATGGGAAGCATTAGGAAAGATGAGCTGCAACGGGCCTGTGCAGTGCTCAAGGTAATCTAATTTGACAAAGAAGGGATCTGGCCATCTGGGATATGTTTCTTGTCATTGCAGTGAAGAAAGTGTTTGCATAATAGTATATATCAAACGTGATGCAGGTTCCGCTTCAACAGTTAAAGATTCTGGACCATCCAAATTTACAGGTTTAGTACTATTGTAACTCCCCAGCACATGTGCATCTTTCCATTCACCATCTCATATGATGGCACTGAGTGTATTATGTTCTCTCTCAGGATGGATTTGGGCAAGTATGGAGCCATGATTTGTTAACAAAAATAATCGAAGAAGAAGTCACTAAACACGATATCCAGACGGTATGACTTGGTTCGTAAAGCCTAGTTGAAGAAACTCATGAGGAGAAAGATATCTGCATCTAACTCTCTATGTGTTGCTTTCAGATCATAACATTCGATAACTATGGTGTTTCGGGTCACTGCAATCACCGTGATGTGCACCGTGGAGTATTGTATGTTAGACTTCTTCTAATCCCTGTGTCATGAAACCGCAAAATCGTTCCTCATCACTCTGTTTGTGCATGCAGAAAGTTCTTGCAAACTAATTCAGGAAGAAATATCAAAGCTTGGGAACTCGTAAGTCTTTAATTTTATCTTGTGGGAACTAAAAAGTATATGCACACTCCTATAGGCTGTGAACTCGATTCAGCTAATTGACCGACACGGTTGTGTACATTAGGTAAGCCTTAATATCTTTCGCAAGTACTGTGGACCTGTCGACATTTGGCTGTCAATTCTATCCACCAATAAAGATCGGAGCAAGGTAATCATCATAAACGAGCAACCTCGGAAAAGCTTTGAAGCAATGGCACAACATTTAAGCCAATGGGTTTGGTATGTCTCCTTCCTCACATATGACCTATGTTCTTGTCTCTGACCATGATGAATGTGAATCATGATAAGAACTGAAACATGAATCTCTGTTGTGTTCTTTTTCTGTGAATGTGCAGGTTTCGAAAGCTTTTTGTTTCATTTTCGAGTTATACATACGCAAATACACTTAATAGAATCAACCCTTGAGAGTGAGATTTTTTAGAGAGCCTCCTTGCTGGTGAACTCGATTGAATGGCTGCAGTATTATTAGGTGAAACATTTTTTAACAATCAATAGTTGTATCTTGGAATGTTTGGACAATTGAAAGAAGTAAAAATGTTATTTTTTGTGTATAGAAGAGTAAATATATACTTTCTAACAAATATTCACATATGAGCACAAACACAATTTTTCTTCTTCTTTCCTTTTAGAATAAAAGAGACAAATGTACATATATTTTTTACTTGAGGGTAGTGCAATTCTCTCAAAAGTAAACAAAATGATATAGGAATTACAATGTTGAAAACTTGAAATGTTCATCATGGTCTGCAGGAACTCTACATTTCAAAATTCACCTTAATTCAACATTTAGCTTTCTCTGCACCTCATCACGCACCTTGCTCTGTATTTGGAAAGGTTTTTGGCTTGTTAACAAGTTTTATTTGTGCCTTTTCTCAAATGTAATTTTCTGGATCAATGATAAAAGGAGAAGCACAAATGATTACCTGCAGATTATTGACTTCCTCGTCCGTAAGAGAGCGCTCCATGGAACGGAACACAATTCTGTAACAGTGACTTGTCATCCCTTCCTTATTGGTGAAACTGTCGATTAACTTCACCTCTGAATCGATAAAAAGGCTATGAACAATCAGTCTGAAGAACATGATGATACAAGTAAAGTAAAGCTGAAAATTAAATCCCATTCCTGTAAAGTTTGTATTCTCTCCCAAATAAAAAGGATACTTCACAAAAGTTATTCTCTGTGAATGAGTCACTGATCCAGAAACTGATGTCCTTGTAACAAGGAGGATACTACAGAACAAGATTTTGTTTAAATGGGTCTCAAACTGAAATTAATTAGTCTATGAGAAATGGACATGAAGATGGAAAAAATGTTTTACCTTTGAAAATGGCTTGAATTTGACACCAAGCTCTCCTTTTCCAAACTGCACAAACATCAGATGCATTGATGTGAGAAAAAAACTCAAATTTAGAGACGATTAATTTCATCATCCCAATTTTTTTAGTTATCATCAACTAAGCAGCACCTGGGACGTAAACCATTCATCGGATGACCAGAAAAGTCTAATATCAGGGATGTCAAAAAAAACCATAGCAAGCCGCTCCAATCCAAGTCCAAAGGCCCAAGCAACATTATTGTCTAACCCACTCTGCTTCAAAATTCCTTGCTCCGTCACCCCACAGCCCAAAACCTCCAACCAGTCTTCCTGAATCAATAACCAAGATAAACCTTGTTAGATGAGAGACTGAATTTTCTGTTAGATGCAAATTTGCTAGCTATAACACAACTCCAATATAAGTGTCCAGCCTTTCCCACATGTAATCTTTTTGAATCTACATATGTGATGATCCATCCACCAAAAAACAGAGCTGTTTTTGGAAATAGGAGATCACACAAAGATAGAAGGATGCGTGTTATGGCTACCTTAAAATATGCAGAACACATATCTTTAAAGCAAAGCAAGCATAATCATGCAAAATTTCAGATAAGAAAAAATACCTTGAAATATATCTCAAGCTCGAAAGATGGATTGGTAAATGGGAAATATGTATCAACCCATCTCATCTCCACAGCACCTGGCAGTCAACAAAAAGTTTACATTAGAGAGTCACAGACTCACAAACTAGTTACTGTATATGTTTAAATTGTTTCATCTAAATATCTGCATCTTCATTTTAAAGTTGATGTGGAATCAATGCCAGACTGAATCAAAAACATTAATCGTGAACTAGCTGAAGAATATACATAGTTAATAAATACTTGTATTGAATGGATCTTAATTTACCAAACAAGTGACGTGCCAATCCCTCGAGACATTTCTTTAAATCCTTAGCAGCATATAATGTGGAATCAATGCCAGACTCATTCCAGTCCTCAGGAGAAAAGACACAGAAGCCTTCCATCTGTATAAGATAAAAAAAAAAACATAAACATCTAGTATAAGAAAGACATGATGTTGATTAAAACAGCCAAAGTAAAAGTAAAAAAAAAAACACAGGGACCTCGAGAATAGAACACCTGATGGAAAACCGGGTAATGAGTAGCATCGACAGAATCTCTACGGTAAACATCCCCGGTTACAAGGAAACGCCTATGACCTTTCCTCAAGAGCTCAGCTTGGTGAGCACTTGTATGGCATCTCAAAACAGTTTGCAGGTCTACATAGTACGTGTCATTAAAGCTTCTGCTTACATGATCAGCACATCATCAAAGTTCTGATACCAAAAGAATAACAAATCAAAGATACATTGATATTTCCAGAAAAAATATACAGTTTGTGTATGGAGCACTTACTTGCTTTGTGGAAACAATTGGGGAAAGATCTTCGAACTTCTCAAACTCTTTAGAGTAATTGGAATCAAAATAGTCGTGTATAGCATCTTTATGATCCCAATCGGATGCTTATCCCTTCTGTGTAGCTGCATTCCAAGTTTAGAGAAAATCGAGTCCGGTACATTGTTTGTAGGATCATAATCTCTCACCACATCTGCAAAATTCCTCCATTTGACAATCAAACACATTTAAAATTTACATTACAATCAACACTAGAGCATAAACAAATGTTAACAATCCTTCTCTTGTTCCCAATAACAATTCCTAATGAGCTTCCACTAAATCAAATCCAACAACAGTTCTATAAATCAGAAGTACGAACCATTTCTAGCGATTGTGACGCCACCAATATCAACAGCAGAAACGATTGGGTAACGACGCTTCTTCATTTTGGGGAGAGGTGAAGAATAAACTGCGTTCGAGGAAAACGAAGAAGCGAAAGAAAATCGTTTGAGTCCATTGCTAGAGAGAAGAACGACGGAAGCTCGGCTGAAGATAGGATTGAACTGAGAAAATGGCCATGGCGACTCAAGCTAAGTGGTAGACGCAACCAATCGGATAACGACAAACACCGCCGATGAAGACGGAGGAGATAAGCTTCCGTTGACGAAATATCGCGGCGGCGACTGGCGGCTGCAACGAGAAGAGGAAGAAACTCGCCGATTAGTGTGGAGTGATGACGTGTCGTAAGTAGCACTAGTAGGGCTGCTGATGAAATTGGATTTGGATTGAATCAAGTGATTTTACTATTAACCCTTCCTCTAAGTTTGAGAAATTTTCAAATTTACTCTTATGTTTTCATAAATCACGTATTGAACCTTGATGTTTTTTCAAGACCTAATTCTTTGTCAAAAGTCAAAACATCATGAGAAATGTGGTAGTAAATTATATAAATGTGCTAATTTGATCATTTTCTCCTAATGTTAGCTATATGCCTAGATTTCTCCCAAATTGCATACCTTTCAATTTTTTCCCTATGTTTATGTTTTCTGATATTGAGATCACAAATCTTAATGAAAAAAGGAAAAAGAAAAATCACAACCTGTGACTAAAAAAAAAACAAGAAGAAAAATCACAACCTTTCAATGTGAAGACCAACATATAAAGACAAATCATATAAGTAGAGAAAATCATAGGTTGAATAGTTTTCTTATTTTGATGTTGATTATTTATGGGTGAATTAGTGAAATATCACATTTGTGATACATAATATAGAGTATAGCATGTAAAGAACTAAATTTAGGTGTATAGCAAAAAAAAGAAAGTTTGACTAATTTATTCTTTAATTATTAATTTTTTTCTTCTGTATAAACATGCTTTCCAAAAAAGACTTGAGAAAATAAATATTTGTTTGATTGTATACTGTGTTAGAATTTTGTGAATTTTTTTATCTAAAAATTAATATTGTACTCGTTCTATATATTTATCCAACGGTTGTTCTATAAAATTTTAATAGTTGACTATACTTCGTAAAACAGTTAAACATATTTCTAAAAATAATTAACTACAAAAATTAAAAATAGTGAATTATTGTCGTTTATGGGAATAATATGCAATATGATAATGTTCTTACTAATTAACTATACATCTGAGAAATAGTTGGTATATTGGATATTTTTCAAACTATGTATACACACATATTTTATTTCTAAATATTTGTAGTATAATCAACTATTTTAAAATAGTATTATTATATGCACACATTGTTCTAAAAGTAGTAAACTATATTGTAATGTTCTTAATAGTTAGCTATAGATAAAAAAATTAGATGGTATATTTGTAATGTTCGAAATATGTATACAACCATTTTCAATATAGTCAATTATTTCTATATTTTGGTAATATAGTTAACTTTTTAGTATAATTTTATCTATTTAGATCATGATGAGTTAGCTTTGTCTAGACTTTATAGTAAAAATTATTTAGTTAACTATATATGAACTTAATTAACTATGCTAATAACTATGTTATTATCATATTTAACTTTTCAAAACATAGTTAATTATTATGTTTTATATAAAGTTGCATAGTTAACTATGTAAAAAAATAGTTGACTATATGTTTATGATGTTGCATAGTTAATTAAGTTAATATGTTTATGATGTTGGTTGATGTTTTTTTTTCTAATAATGCAAAAAAAAAAGATCTATTATATAAACTTTGATCATGTTTTTATAAACATGAGAGATAAAAAAATTAATATGAGAGAAACAAAGAAATGATAAGAAAAATAATTATGGAAATTAGTATAAAATTATTTATGATAAAGAGGATCATTTTTAATACGAAGTTATTTACCATAATTATAATAAGAGCAAAATTGGAATCTTATATTACTAGATGTTAATTTATTTATTTTATTTTGTGTGGTATTAGATAGCAAAATATAAAATTAATGAGTAATATAGATTACAATTTCTCATTATTTATTTAAATTATCATAGACAACAATTTTGGTATTGAATCTATTAAAAGCTAGTATCATTTACATTAATTTATTATTAATTTTAATATTAGTTTATTTTTTAAGATTCATTAAGAAATTTTTAATTTTTGTATATACTCAATTGATTTTTAAAAAATAAAAAAATAAACTTTTTCATTGATGAGTGGATCTGCAGGTTGTTGTTCCCCATCATGTAATTTCCTTTGTTGGGAAAACAAACTGGAATCCGACCATGAATAAGACCGGATTGACCCCAACTGCGTGGTAAAGCAGAGCAGCAACGATCGATCCAAGGTCTTGTCTTGTTGGTCGGCCCATAATGATGAACCGATTCTCCGCAGGCAGCGGCTTGATTCACGACACCCACCCACCGGAAGTTGAATCAGTTCGTCTTCTGCACCCAAGTTGAGATCTTGTATCCAGCCATCTTTGCAATCGTCAAGTAAAATCGAATCGAAATTGAATTTGGTGAAGAAAACGATTTGCCTTGCAGATCTGAGATTACATAGCATTAGAAACTGCAGGCAGGGGGAAGTTCGGAACGTGGAGATAACTACCGGGTAGTGAAAAGAAGTCGGTAAAAACTCCTAATCGGAACTTGAAAACCGTCAAGATAACGGTGAGATTATATCGGGAAAAAATTTGTTTTATTTTCGCCAAAAAAAAAATAACCCGGTCCAATGAATGTGCGACACGTGGCCAGTTGAGACGTTTCTGTTGGCTCAATGGACTGATACGTTTCAAGCCCAAAATCAGTAAATCCAATTTTTTTATTGAATTTTAATGGGTTGATACCCATAGAATTTCAGGATGCTAAACAATTAGGAAAAGTCTCAAAAGTGAAATAAAACGGTTCAGCCCACTGAACTCGAAGAAGCGGTTCATCTGGACAGGTGTCGTCTGCTTATTGGGGGTGTGTTGTACGCGAAACCAAAAAAAAATAAAAATAAAGTTTCAACTGATCTCTTTCTCTCTCTCGTGCGACGGCGACGGCGAAAAAAAAAAACTGCCGATTCTCCTCCTTCGGGTTCCTTCTACCGTCACCATCTCTCTTCTCCGCCGTATCTCATCGAGATATCGGGCTTCATCCACAAGGTGGAGGCCAACCGTCGGATACTTACTTCATCGTTTTCTCCGGTTCGGATTTCAAGTTTTCCGTTCAAGATGTTCGATCGAAAGACGGAATTGTAATATATGGAATTTCAATTAGTGCTTAGAGTAGATGGTTTCCAGTTTGCTCGGAATTTTATTTATGATGTTTGTGTATTCCCATTAGGTTCTCCATTACGGAGTTTTCGAAGGTTCAAATGATGAAAATGGAATTGAGAAAGGGGGAGAAGTTCACTGGCTTGTTGATGAATCAAGACGCAAAATTTATTCCAGGTAAATTTGTTGTTATTTGTGTTGGAGTCTATCTTGAAGTTAAGATTCTTTTCATGATCAAGTTGCACTCAGCTCGACACTTGCTAGATTTGTGCTAGATTTGTGTATGCAGAAAATTGGGTTAGGACATTTGGAGCCTGGGAAAGGGTACCATTTTCCGGACGGGTAATAATCTCGTCAAAAGATTTGTCATCCGTTTATCCCTTTACGAATTTTCGGTAAACATAGCTGATTAATAAAAATTGGTGATCTAACTACAATGCGGTCAGTCCTTTTGTGGAATAGTATACAAAGGAATCGTTCCACAGAATGAATTGCAGGTGAAGCAGAAAGAGTTGGAGGCAAAAGCTAACGAACTCATATCCAAAGGAGAAAAGGTAAGTCTTCAAAGTCTCTTATTCTCATGGTTGGATTCCTTTGATTGTGTGTTATGTTTCTTTAAATGTATCATTTTGTCCTGCATAAGGTTTGTGCTGCTATCTTACCTTATGAAGAGGCATCTGTGCTCTGTGGTGGCAATCTTCCTGATTATATTGCTAAGGTATTTGCCAATATATAAGGCAAATACGGTGAGCAAATGGCCTATGATATAGATATAAAATGGTTGGGAGTTTTTCCATCAGACTCTGAGATATGAGGTGTTCCCCAACAGTGTCTTTTACATTTGACTGAAGAAGGTAAGATCATTAAACACCTGATCGCTTCAATCTTTGTTTTCCTTTTATCACTGCCTCCTTTCTTGAGAATCGGCAGTTTTTTTACTCACAGATAAGAAAAGAACTGAAGCAATGCTGCTTAGATGCTACCTGAAGCGTGAAATGCCACAATGGAGGTATCAACAAACTTCCATGTCTTTTTGTAATTCACATTCCATTTCTTAAAAGCACAAAAAATTAGTCTTGATCAAAACGTTTTGGTCGTGAAAGGTTGGATTATCTTTTTTTAATCTTGTATAATTGTGTTATTCAAGTTTTAATAAAATCTTGTATTTTTGTATTTACTAATTTGATTTTCTTTCATTTTATTTTTGATAAAAAAATATTTTTTTAATTCTTTAAAACCCAATAAATATCATCATTAATTCTACAAAACTTAAAAAGTTTTTAATAGGTCTCAAAACTTAAACTAATATTAAAAATAATAATAAAGTAATGATAATGATACCCATTACAATTCAATGATAATGATACCCATTATCCATGAGATTTGGTGGGTATCATTAGATATAAAATTATTAAAATTTGAGTAAAAAGAAGAAATAGAGTGTTTTTGGTTGAAATAATGGAGTGTATTGAAATATAAAATTAATAAAAGTTGAGTAAAAAAAGGAGATGAGTTGATACTTTTGGAGAGAGAGTGTCTTTGTATCAATGGGTTGATACTTTCGGAGAGAGTTTAAACTTTAGTTGGAGTGTGTTTAAATATAAAATTAATAAAAGTTGAATTAAAGATGAAAGAGAATGTATAAAGTTGAGTAAAAGGAAGAGAGAATATGTATTTTAATAATTTTATATCTAATGATATCCACCAAATCTCATGGATAATGATGGTCTAAGGTCTTCTCATAGGCTTGAAATGTGAAGGATAGAAATGAAGTTACTGACCGAGTCAAAAACCAAGAACAAAACCTCTAGAGTTTCTTTCACTGTAAGAAAAATTGAGAATTTCAGTGTATGAGACAGATGTTCCAAGTCTGAACGAACACAGACCTCTTCTCTTCTGAAGTTAACCTATCTGGTTTATATCTGAAACTATCTACAAGTAAAGCTAAAACAGCTTGCAAAGAAACAGACCATCTTTGAGGCTTTTAGCCTTTTAGCTCTCCTGTTGTATTTCCTTAGGAGCACTTTGATAATACATGAAGTTGTAGAGCCAAGCTAATCCCCTTGGCTTAGGAAGCTCTTTTGGCTTAGGAACCTCTATTGGCTTAGAAAGCTCTTCATGAAAAGCCCGGCATATTTGTTTCATCTCTTCGATTTCGTTTTCCATCTTCTCGTGTCTAAGTCTGAATACCTGGCAAACAAATATGACCAGAGAGAGAGAGAGACTTTCAAGAGTTTGAAAGAAAGAAAGTGAGCAAGTTTTTTGGAGAAGCCATAGAACTAATGAGGTAAGAATAGCTCACCGCAAGTTCTTGTTGTCGCTTCTCTTCTTTTCTCGCTTCTCCTCGAGCGTTTCTCTGTACCTCATAGACAAGAGCAGCCCCTGCAACCTTTAAGAGAAGAAGAAGACATGCTTGTATGTTTCAGAACCAATTCAATTGATGAAATCAAGTTTTACTTAAAGAGGAACAAGTGATCTAATGGGTATCAATTGCAGAACAACTTCATCGAAAGAGAATCCAAAGAACTATCAAGATTTCTTCTTTGATTCCTTAAAGAAAGGCTCTTATAACAATAAAAATCTATCAAAAGACATGAAATTTAAGATACCGTGAAGGCGAATAGTTCCCCGAGAAGATCTGCAGCGGCTTGAACAGCTCTCTCTTCGTTTAAAGGACGAATAACTGCATCAGTTATACGACCAGAAGCCCTTCTTTGTAACTTTGTCGTAAATCTATGATTCGCCTGTCAAAGTTCACATTATTAACCAACACAAAGCACATATCAATCTCAAGCTTTTCATAAACCCTTGATTCTTCCCCAAAAATCAAGACTTTACACAAAGGAATACTCGTTTCCATCGATGATCACAACCCAAATCTCTATCTTTTTCTGGAGAATCAAACTCTAAAGATCGGAACTTTGTGAGTGTTCATATACCTGTGCAATGTTGATGATGAATTGACGGAATCCAGGGTTAACTCCAGCTTCTTTTTTGAGGCGATTAGCGATGGGTTTGCAGATAGTTCGTAGAGCTAGGGTTCCTAGCTTCAGAAGCGGCAGTACCATGCTCTGCTGCAACAGAGTCTTGTTAGGGTTGCTCATGAGAGAAAAGAAGAAGAAAAGGGTTTAGCTTTAAGACTTCTTTTACCCTTTAAGACCCAAATCAGTACTTGTCCGGCAAGAAATTTCGGATTTTTATATAATTTTTCTGATGGAAAAAAAAAAATCATAACTTTCCAGATTCGAAATCTTGGGTCGGGCTCTTTTTTTGGCGGGTCGGGTCGGGTCAAGTTCCGGGTCTGTAAGATTTGACAAGGATACTGGTGTTTTTGCTCTTCCGCTAAAAATGGGAGGGAGAGGGAGAGAGGGAGAGGGAGAGAGAGAGAGAGGGAGGGAGGGAGGGAGGGAGGGAGGGAGGGAGAGAGAGAGAGAGAGAGAGAGAGAGAGAGAGAGAGAGAGAGAGAGAGAGAGAGAGAGAGAGAGAGAGAGAGAGAGAGAGAGAGAGAGAGAGTTTTTGCGTCACTCTCCGATTTCACGCCATGAGAAACAAATTTCATTTTCTCAACTTTGCGTTTGAATCTAGAAGAAGAAGAAGCGATTACACGTCTATGAAATTCGAGCTTCATCGGTTTGGTGTTATACGCATTATTATTCATCGAATCCGATTTTCTTCTGAGATTCGTCGATCGGAACTGTTGAAGACTTACGCGTTTCGTAATAGCAATTCAAGGAGCTATAGCCACAGGTGTTCGATTCTTCCGGTTCATGGGATTTTTTTGCTTTGTTAGATTTATTGCCGTTTTTGTGGTTACAATGCGAGAATGGTTATTGATCCACTACAAGAAAAATGGGGTTTTTCCAACCGAATTTCCGACGGAGCATATTCGGTCGGAAATTCTCGACGGAAATCCGACGGATTTCCGATCGTTTTCCGACCGGTCCAAAATCGGTCGGAAATTTCCGACGGAAACAATTCCGTCGCAATGCGGTTGCAATATCGGTAGGAAATCGGTGGGAAAATAAATCGGTGGGAAATCCGTCGGAAAATTCAGTCGGAAAA
This sequence comes from Arabis hirsuta, assembly GCA_964056655.1. NCBI lineage: Eukaryota > Viridiplantae > Streptophyta > Magnoliopsida > Brassicales > Brassicaceae > Arabis > Arabis hirsuta. Next base: position 2,778,633 of record OZ053308.1, on the reverse strand, counting down.
CGGTGGGAAATTCAGTCCGTCGGAAATCGGTAGGAAAAATTGGAGCCATTTTTGACCGTTTGAAAATTTGAATTTCCGACCGAAATTTCGGTGGGAAATCCGTCGGAAATTTTTCAGATTATTTTTAAAAACAGATCACACCTTCTTCCTCCTCCTCTTTCACATACGAAATTTCTTTGTATAACACTTAAAAATGGCTCCTTCAAACCCCCCTCAATATTTTCGAGCGTGGATGGATAGACCTTCTCATGATCCAGAGACGGGTTTACTTACGGATGAGTTTGTCGATGGAGTTCAACAATTTATGAATCTTGCATTAAACCAACCGCAAACCATAGAAGCTCAAGGTAAAATGTCGTGCCCTTGTTCTAAATGTCGGAATTGTAAAAAGAAATTTGGGCGTTTTGTATTACAACACCTTTATAGAGACGGATTTATGCCGGGGTATAAGATATGGTATTTGCATGGTGAAGATGGTTCAATGGGGAATTATGCTAGTACTAGTGCGGATAGGATAGAGGAACCAATACCGGAAGTAGATGAAAATGTAGGTATGGAAGAAATGGTTAACGAAGCCTATCGGGAGAATATACCTTCGTTTTTTCAGGATGGATCCGAAGGACCAACTTTAGATGCCCAAAGGTACTTTGATACGGTAGATGCATCAACTGATCCGTTATATGCTGGTTGCAAAGAGGGTATTTCATCTTTATACTCTGCATACAGAATGATGAGTATAAAGACTGATTGGAATTTGTCAGAGGATTGTATGGATGCGATAGCTGATTATGTGAAAGATATTCTGCCGGAAGATAATCTTCACCCGGGTTCATACTACGAGATACAAAAACTTGTATCCGGGCTTGGTTTGTCGTATGAAATGATAGATGTGTGCATCAACAACTGTATGATATATTGGAGAGAGGATGGCGACCGCTTGAAATGTCGGTTTTGTCGCCAACCGCGGTTTCAAGACACAACTGGTAGAGGTCGAGTACCGTTTAAGAGGATGTGGTATTTGCCGTTAGCCGAGCGGTTAAAGAGATTATATAAATCAGAGCGCACAGCCGGTCCTATGAGATGGCATGCAGAGCATACCTTTAATGGAGAAATTGCGCATCCCTCAGACGCAGGTGCATGGAAACATTTCCAATCATTGTATCCTAGTTTTGCAGAAGAGCCACGAAATGTATACCTTGGGTTATCTACGGATGGTTTTAATCCTTTTGGGAAGCATGGGAGGAAATATTCATTGTGGCCAGTCATTGTCACACCTTACAATTTATATTTATGAAACGTTTGCAGATTCAAGAATCTGCCGGTGTGGTTCCAGATTTAGTTGCTTTGATGAAACGGACACACACGAACAAAAAAACCGGGAAGATCGATTATCCGAACATTGCTGAAATCGTCGATAAGGTGGAGAAGAGAAAGGAAGAGCGGCTTACGCAAATGGCTCTCTCTCAAGGTTTGGATGGTTCTTCTTCTTCGAACCAGTGTGAGTTGTCCGTCGACGAAGTCAACGAAATGGTCCTCCAGGTATTGTTACATTTTAATTATATGTCGATCTTTTTTTTTTTAATTTTCTATATTGACGCATCTCATTTTCCGTAGGAAACTCCATTGCGCAAGGGTCGTCGTCCTGGATTAGGCAATGTAGCAACTAGGTTTGGGCCTAGTTCTTCTTCCGCGACCAATCCCGGACTGTATGACGAAGTAGCCGGTCTCAAAGAAGCACTTGAGCGGAAAGACGAAGAAGTTGAAGAACTGAAGCTTGAGAACGCCGCAACCAAAGAGAGCCTTGAAGCAATGAAGGCTTTCATGAGGAGCAAATTTCCTGATTTTCATTTTTAGATTTTCTCATCGGTTTTAGTTTTGTTTTGTAATTTACGTTTAAAATACTTCTAGTAATTTCTGAATACTTTAAATTACTTCTACATAATTCTGAATATTTTCAATGTAATTTAATATTTTTATGTAAATTATTTCGTAATTTAAATTATTAATAGATTATATTTTTAAATAATAAATAATTTAATTTTTTTTAAAAATTACCAAATCCGTCGGAAAACGGTCGGAAATTTCCGACGGACACGGCGGTCGGAAATTTCCGACCGATACGCCGGTCGGAAATTTCCGACGGTTGCGGCGGTGGGAAATTTCCGACGGTTGAATCGGTGGGAAATTTCCGACGGTTGAGGCGGTGGGAAATTTCCGACGGCTATTGCAACGGCCATTATCGGTCGGAAATCGGTCGGAAATTCCGACCGATTTCCGACCGATATGATTTTTCCGACCACCTGTACCCGACGGACATATTGGTCGGAATTCCGTCGGAAACATGTTTTTCCGACGGAATTCCGACCAATATGTCCGTCGGAAAAACCTCTTTTTTCTTGTAGTGATCACTGGAAGAAAGAGCAATTTTTATTAGGCTTCTAGTCTTGGAATTTGATTATGCGTTGGTGTGTTTTAGAATGATACATAGATGTGTGAAATCACAAGAATGTACTTACAATTCGCTGAAAGTTTGTGGTGCTTACTGAAATGGTAGGAAGATTCTTACGGAATGGCGGAAACTATAATGGTGGATTCTCATGTTTGGGTGGAAGACCCAGAAATAGCATGGATTGATGGTGTTGTACTTAATATAAAGGGAGACGAAGCCGAGGTTAAAACCAATGATGGCAGAGAGGTAAAAGACTCTTTTCTTCTTCTCCAGTTGTCTATTTCTCTTAGGATTCGTCACTCATTGATCGCCAAGGAAAGTTGTTTTGCAGTCCTTTGTCATGTTAGAGCTTATGCAGTAGTTTTGTCCTGCCTTATAGAGCTTAGTTATTAGTTTTAATTGCTTTCAGTCGTTTGACTTAAATCCCCGTAACTCTCTGCTACACATCGTTTATGCCATTTCAGACTTTTACTGGTGCTGTTTTGCTTTCCATACTTTTGATTCACATTTCCTTTTACTGGTCAGGTTATTGCTAACTTATCAAAACTCTATCCTAAAGACGTTGAAGCTCCTTCAGAGGGAGTAGAGGACATGACAAGATTATCTTACCTGCACGAGCCTGCAGTTCTCGACAACTTGGCAACCAGATATAACCTGAATGAAATTTATGTAAGAATATTTCATTTCTGGTTGCAAACCAAATATTTTCATCATAGTCCTTGGTAAAAACCACTAGTTAATGCAGTGATAGGCGAGTCTGTTATAATATTTTGACATCATGACAGACTTATACAGGAAACATTCTTATTGCTGTCAATCCCTTTCAAGGACTTCCCCATCTCTATGATGCTGAGGTTATGGAAAAGTACAAGGAAGCCTCGTTCAAAGAGTTGAGCCCTCATGTTTTCGCAATTGGTGGCATTGCATATAGGTGATTACGAGCTCTTTATTTGTTCATATATATCGTTGTTTTCTGTTAAGTGGCGGAAGGGTTTTATTTATTAGTTTGAGAAAATGTGCTACAGAGAAATGATTAATGAGGGCAGGAATAAGTGCATATTGGTCAGTGGTGAAAGTGGGTCTGGAAAGACAGAAACGACTAAGATGCTCATGCGTTACCTTGCATACTTTGGAGGGCATACTGCAGCAGAAGGAAGGACAGTTGAAAACCAAGTTTTAGAAGTAAGTTGTGATGATCCAATTTATTAAAAACTACTCGGAGAGCGAGGTTTTAACCTTGCTGCATGAATCAAAGAAATTTTAAGGCTATGTCGAAAACTTTCTATCCCTTTTACCTGCTCCAGAATTAAGACAACTTTGTTTGTTAAGCTTTCTTGAATACACATTCTGAAGATATAGCCCCGCCTTGACATCCTTAGATTGGAGCTTACTTATTTGTGATACCACTTGGGCCCTTTCTTTTCTTGAATCTAGTTCTTTATGCCAACTGGGTTATGTTACAGTCAAATCCAGTTCTCGAAGCATTTGGAAATGCGAAGACTGTCAAGAACAACAATTCCAGGTAAACTTAGAGCTATTTTTATTGAATGCTTCCATTTCTCCTTCGCTTTGCTTGTCCTCCTTTCTCTTTTACCTGCTGTCAATGAAAGTTATCACTGCTGTTAATGAATATTAATGATTTTTTCTTGTTGCAGTCGTTTTGGGAAATTTGTGGAGATTCAATTTGATGATGTTGGCCGGATATCAGGGGCAGCCATCAGAACTTACCTGTTGGAGAGGTCTCGTGTTTGCCAAGTTTCAGATCCTGAACGTAACTATCACTGCTTTTATCTCCTGTGTGCTGCTCCTCAAGAGGTAGAATATCTAAGTTGTCCACACCTTTTATAGGATAAATCTTTGAAATGATAGACGATATTAAATTTGGCAGGATGTTGAGAGGTTTAAGCTAGGCGATCCCAAGTCATTTCGCTATCTTAACCAATCTAGCTGCTACGAACTTGACGGTGTAAATGATGCAGAAGAGTATCTTGCTACTAGAAGGGCTATGGATGTAGTTGGAATAAGTGAAAATGAACAGGTTTGCAATTTTCTTCTTTGCAATATGCTTATCACCTGTTAATTGCAAATTGAAACGACCTATTTTCTTTTGTCTCCTCAGGATGCAATTTTCAGAGTTGTGGCTGCCATTCTCCATCTTGGAAATATTGAATTTTCCAAGGGAGAAGATGCTGATTCATCATCTCTAAAAGATGAACAGTCAGTGTTTCATCTCCAAATGACATCAGAACTGCTCATGTATTATATGGTTCTTCTACTTTTCCAACTTAATATTTAATTATTGTACTGCGTGTAATTACAACTTGTTATTTTAGGTGTGATCCTCATTCCTTAGAAGATGCTTTGTGTTAGCGTATGATGGTCACCCCAGAAGAAGTTATCAAGAGAAGTCTTGATCCTCTTGGTGCTGCCGTTAGCAGGGATGGTTTAGCAAAGACAATATACTCTAGACTCTTTGATTGGTAATTTTCTATGACAATGTTCAAGTGTCCATTTGTTTCAGTTGCCACTGAGGGTGAAATCTAATAAGTCATTACTTGTTATCTTATCCAGGTTGGTAAACAAAATAAATATTTCTATTGGGCAAGATTCTCATTCGAGGCGCTTGATTGGAGTCCTTGACATTTATGGTTTTGAGAGCTTTAAAACCAACAGGTGATTGCCAAGAGCATGCATGGCTTAGTGTGCAAGCGTATGCATGGGCTGATTATCTTAATTGTCAAAAACACCTAGTGTTAGCATCTAAAAGATAAAATTTTCAACTCCTCTTTTCTCTTGACTTTAGTATGAAGAGTACATTGTATAGAGACCTTTACTCTGAGCTGAGATGATAAAACATATTATTTGTCTTTGGCAATCTGTGAAAATTGTGATATTAGGAAATGGTGTCTTTGTATAAGTTGCCAGACTAAAGAGATATCTATAGCATCACCTAATCGAACCACTACTTCAGTTGTTCACTGACTTGTTCATATTTTGGGTGCAGTTTTGAGCAATTCTGTATTAACTACACGAATGAAAAGCTGCAACAGCATTTCAACCAGGTATGAGGTTAGTCGTAGGATATGGCTTCTGATTTGGCTCAAGATTCTGTTAATTAATCTGAACTCATAAATTTTGTACAGCATGTATTTAAAATGGAACAAGGTGAATATCAGAAAGAAGAAATAGATTGGAGCTATGTAGAGTTTGTTGATAATCAAGATGTAGTGGACCTGATTGAAAAGGTTTGTTTTATCCATTTATCTGTTTCTTTTCTATATAAGGACAGATCATGGATTGAAGTTTGCGAGCAATTTGGGTATTTCAAGTGTCCTGGTTCACTAGACATTACTTGGAAACACATGGAGTAGTAGTTCTTTTTTATTCAAGGAACAGTCTGTTATCTCCACTACTTGATGATGATTTTTTTTTAGTTTTCCTGTAAAACCGATTCCTATCTTTTGCAGAAGCCGGGTGGTATTATTGCTCTTCTAGATGAAGCATGGTATGATAAAATTTTATCTACCCGCAGCTGTACCTTTTGTTTTGCTACATAGTAACCATCTTCTCCAATCATCATAATTATGTATAAGATGCTTACTCTCTGCAGCATGCTACCAATATCAACTCCTGAAACATTTTCTGAGAAGCTGTATCAAACATTCAAGGATCATAAACGCTTCATAAAACCAAAATTGACACGATCAGATTTTACATTAGTTCATTATGCAGGGGATGTAAGTTTGCACTTCACATTCTGTTGCTTTCAGAAGTAAAAGTTGATATAATATGATTTCTAAGGTCTCTTTCCCATGTTATTTCTTTTCAGGTTCAATACCAGTCCGATCAATTTTTAGACAAAAACAAAGACTATGTTGTTGCCGAGCATCAGGATTTGTTAAATGCTTCCAAATGTTCTTTTGTGTCTGGCCTATTTCCCCCTCTTCCTAAAGAGAGTAGCAAATCTAAGTTTTCCTCAATTGGCGCTCGTTTTAAGGTTACTTTCCTGCAAATCCATTAAGAATTTCTATCTGATAAGTAGGACTGGGTGATTGGACCACAAATTGGAAATTGTTGAACTTTTGATGCCACACTCATCATCTGTATGGGCTGACATATTCCACTAATTTGGTGCAGCTACAATTGCAACAGCTGATGGAGACACTGAACTCTACGGAACCCCACTACATCAGATGTGTTAAGCCAAACAATTTGTTGCAACCAACAGTGTTTGACAATGCCAATGTCTTGCATCAGTTACGCTCTGGGGTCAGTGTTTCCTTTGAATTATCCATAACGATATGTTTTGATGTCTTGAGGTGTTATATGATCTTTGTCTTGTGCAGGGTGTTCTTGAGGCCATCAGAGTGAAATGCGCTGGATATCCAACAAATAGGACTTTCATTGAATTCTTAAATCGATTTATCATTCTTGCACCAGAAATTCTGAAAGGAGAGTATGTATCAGTTCTACCCATCAAGCTTAATCTTTCTTCCGCTCTTGTATACCTTATTGCTTCTGAGTCTGTTTACAGAGGTTTCCTTACCTTACACTGTAATCAGGTACGAAGCAGAAGTTGCATGCAAGTGGATTTTGGAGAAAAAGGGGCTTACAGGTTACCAGGTAAGGTTCCTAGGAAGTTAACTAAATGTAAAAGGAATCCAAGCTTCAGATGAGTTGAATACATGTAGAATTTTCAGTATCCTATCAAAATTGAGTTTCTCAGATAGCATAATTCTCCATGGTGCGTGTTGATATAAAATTTAATTTGCAGATTGGAAAAAGTAAAGTTTTTCTGAGAGCTGGTCAGATGGCTGAGCTAGATGCTCACAGAACAAGAGTGCTTCGCGAATCAGCGAGTATGATTCAAGGGCAAGTTAGAACTCGTCTGACAAGAGAACGATTTGTTCTCATGCGGAAGGCTTCAGTTAATATACAGGCTAATTGGAGAGGTGAATGCCTCAGATTTTCTTTTGGTGTTATGGTTTCATTGATATGCCCAGGAAATTTGCGATGCTGATAATGTCTCTCTTTCATATTTTAGGAAATATTGCACGAAAGATATCCAAGGACATGAGAAGGGAGCAAGCTGCTGTCAAAATCCAGAAAAACTTACGTAGACAGATTGCAAAGAAAGATTACGGAAGGACCAAATCTTCCGCAATCGCCTTGCAAAGTGGAGTCCGCACAATGGTTGCCCGTCATGAATTCCGTTATAAATTGAAGTCTAAGGCAGCAACTGTGATTCAGGTCCTTTTCTCATTACTTAACAAATGCTCGTGGAACCATTTATCTCAAGAACTAGAAATGACTTATAACTCTAAGCAACTTGCAGGCATATTGGCGTGGTTACAGTGTTATATCTGACTACAAGAAATTGAAAAGAGCTTCTCTTATTTATCAAAGTAGACTTAGAGGAAGAGTTGCCCGGAAGCAGTTGGAACAGTCAAAGCAGGTAGCTTGTTTGAATATCAAATGTTTTAGTCTGTGCAGTATGTAAATATAAGCAGAACATGGCTCGTCACATTCGAGGAAGAAGTATTTGGTTTTGAAATTGACGTAAAATCATGGGTACAGGCTGACAAAAAGAAAGAGTCAGAACATGAGCAAAAGGTGGAACTTTCCAATGGAGCAGAAGGGGCAGTTGATATGTCGTTTGTACAACATGCAGAGCAAACTGATGATGCAGAGACTGGACATGATCAAAAGCCATACCCAAAACTTTCCATTCAGGCAGATGATGATGGATTTGATAAGTCATTCGTAATGCATTCAGAGGAAAGTGATGATGAAGAGATAGGACATGAAAGAAAGACAAAACATTCCATTCAAGCAGAAGATGGTATTGAAAAGTCCTTCGTAATGCATTCAGAGGGATGATGAAGAGATAGGACATGAAAGAAAGACAAAACATTCCGTCCAAGCAGAAGATGGAATTGAGAAGTCCTTTGTAACGCACTCAGAGCATAGTGATGATGAAGAGATAGGACATGAAAGAAACACAACACATTCCAACGAAGCAGAAGATGGAATTGAGAAGTCCTTTGTACTCAAATCAGAGAAGCCTTACAACCCTTTTTCTGTTGTTAGCCAAATGTCAGATCCTATTCGCGATACAGAAATTGAGTCCCTCACTGCAGAAGTTGAGATGCTGAAGGTAATGTTTCTATACCCTCCAACATTTTGAACAGCTTCAAGACACGGCATGCTTCATATCTCTGGATTTTGAAACTGTTTTATTGATATACAACCATATATCCTGAACAAAATGTATTGGGGCTATCATCTTAATCAAACGCATCTGGGGGATAAACTGAACATTTATTATACTCTCCAGGCCTTGTTGCAAGTGGAGAAACAAAGAGCTGATATTTCCGAAAGAAAATGTGCTGAAGCCCGTGAACTCGGTGAGAGAAGACGCAAAAGATTAGAAGAAACAGAAAGAAGAGTTTACCAACTACAAGACTCTTTGAACAGGTATTATTGATTCGTACTTCTAACAATTAGAGATTATTTTAGATATATTTTTTTTTTGAGACAATATTGACTGCTTATATGGTTCCGGTGCTTTAATGAAAAAAGCCAAACTGCAGTAGTTTTAGTTATTTCGTATAGTGTACATTTACTTATGCTAAGTCTTATTTAGTGTATTCCAGGTTGTTATATTCTATGTCAGACCAATTCTCGCAACTGAAGTCCATCTTGAGATCTTCTTCTATGTCGACTTCAACGTTGGCTTCAGCGCCAGTTGTGCGCGATGATCTTGCTGATAGCTCTGAGAACTCTGAAGCTTCATCAACTGATTCCGATTTCACATTTCCGGCTCCATCTCCTTCCTCAGACAGTTTTTCTAATTTTAACCCGAATCAGCTGCAAGTCATTGTTCAGGATCTGTCGACCACAGAAGCCAAAGGTCAGTGGTAATAGCACTAAAAACCCATGAAAGAATGCAAGTCAATTTGTCTATAGAACCAAAAATTTGATTAGCTTTTTGATGGCTTAAGTCTTCATCTAGAAATATAGATTTGATCCCCTTAAAACATAAAGATTTTGCACAAGGTATACATTGTTAATGGAATCATCCTTCTTCTCATCTTGTAGAACAATAATATTGCAGGAACAGAGAACTATGACAGTGATAAGGAAGGGGGCTTTGAAGATTACTTTTGATGATAAAGCGCCGATTTGATCTATTCACAAGATATTTTGGAGTGCTGATATAATAATCTCTTTACTCCATTGTTGTGTCACAGGGCAATTGTTTTAGTGTTTACACTTATTAGTTCAAACTTCAATTGTAGTTTCTCAGGAGTAGATGCTGCAAAAACCATGTAGGGTCATCAAAGATATGTCAAGTTTTATGTGGTTAATGCATACAAAAAACCATGTTTGTAGTTCAACTAATACAACTACAACTTTATTCCAGAATTACTAATTTGCTTTATCTGGTCCTCATCCTTGCAATTAATGAGTTTGAATTACTAATTTTTTCTTGCAATTTAGATCCATGAGTGAAATAACTGTTATATTTTGTTATGATATTATACCCAAGAGTGTATTGAATTGAATCTCCACTATCTCACGGCAAGAGAGTATTGGACATTTATATTTTCACTTAACACGCAGACAACAAGCACCAGTGGTCTAGTGGTAGAATAGTACCCTGCCACGGTACAGACCCGGGTTCGATTCCCGGCTGGTGCATCAAAAAATATTATTATTTTTAACCATACTCGATTTAGTCAGCCCATTCATTGTTTCAAATTATGCTACAAATTCTTAACCGTCAGTATTTTACAGTAAGGAGTAGAACGGTCTATAAAATCCATCACATGAAACTTTTATAGTTTTTGTCCTTTCATCTTAGAGCATTGGATCACACACCATAACACTGGACGCAAAACATTAATTATAAGATTGTAGGAGCCAACAGAGAGGATGAAAATAGGTCATCAGATGGGTGGGTGGGTGGATGGACCATGGATGTTCAGAATACTCCAAGGTTTGCCCCTTTTATCGAGTAAGGTAGTATATGACTAGAAATAAACCCACAAACGATGCCACAAGTGTCAGCATTCTTCGGCTTGATTTCGTCTCAAACACCTGCAATGGATTCAATTCAACAGATCAGAGACCCTTTACAACACATAGTGAAGCTAGGCTAATGGATCTGAGGAAGAATTTCTAGTCAGATTTACCGTTTTAAACCGGTCCATGGTTCCTGAGAGAATTCCCCTTGATGAATCCATATCATTGCCCTATATAGAGACCTTGCAATATGTTCAGTAACAATGTCTTCTGGGAGAAAGAAAAGAAATTCTCAGGAAAAGTTGGAAAATACCATTCTGTCAAGCATGCGATTATGAGTATCGACTTCTTCATTTATGTCGCCAGATAGCTGTTCATGAAAAAAAAAAAAAAAAAATCTAATTCAAACCTAGTTGTGTATATAGAATCTACTACCCGGCACATATATAATTCTAAACTGAGAAAGGAGACTTGTGTTACGGGATTCGTTGTACATGAACAACCCTGTATTACAAAACTATTACAAGAATATGTTCTTTGTTTTTACTTCCATTTCCTAAACTTTGATCGTTCCTAACACCATGTTTAATGCTTGATGTGAAGTTATGCTTGCCATTCATAACACTGCACACAAGTTTGAAACTTGACAGAAGAATCAGAGGCAGGCAGGCTTACTCGTTTTAAAAGAATGACTCTGTCTTGCAATCCTTCCAAGGCACGCTCATTCTCATGTTCATTGATTTCGTGCGAGTATGAAGGAGCAGCTCTGATTCCTCCCTCTTCAATGCCATCAAAGAGAGAACTTCTTCCACCACGGGGCTCCCTGCAACAAATTCAATACTTCAGTACCATCTTCCACTCGGATTAAGATTCTACGAGATCGACAAATAAAGAGTTCAAAAGCAACTAATTTCTAAAGAGAAAGGCATAAACAAACACCACGGCTCACTTGCAAGTATGAAACTAAGACGCTATGTGCGTTCATAAACACCAACTACAAATTTCAACCGCACTGGACATCGATTCAGCCAATTTCAGATCCCGATTACGAATTTTAGACCCGAATCCTAAATTAGATGAATTGAGACTGTTCTTCATCTACCAGAATACAGAACAACAGTCCTACTCTATCGAATTCTATACTCACTGCTTCTTCAGATCCACCGTATAAACCATATAATCTACAAATTACAGAACTCATGAAAACATATATAATCATCCGAATCGCAAGATCATAATTTCCAAAAATCGAATAGAGATCTACTGGAAAACAAAAACTGGCGATTTGAGTTGATGGATCTAACCTTCTAGGATTCATCGATCACTCGGATAAACGATTTAATTCTCGATTTCGCTTCAGAAATTCTCAGATGTTTCCAGATTTCACAAGGATCTACGGTTTCCGAAACGTAAATTGAGGAAGAAAACTGACGAAATGTCGAAAGAGAAGCCTTAAGCGAATCAACACTCAACAAACAGAAGAAAATGTTTTCCACACACGTGTATACGCTAAGTAATCAGATTTGTTATTAAAAAAACTATAGGGCTGAATTAAAAGTTATAAGATTGTTAAGGGGGCAAAAACTAAATTCGATTATTAGCGGAATAGGTCCCGCGTTTTTTTTTCTTTTTTCACGAATCGGATTCTCTTCTCTTGTGTATATACAAAAACCCTAGTCGTCTGCTCCGTTACTCTCCGTCGTCTTCGTGTCGGAAACCCAGATTTTTTTTTCAAACGCCGACGAAACTGATTTAGTGATGGAATCTAATGGATTAGTTTCATCGACGGATAAAATCGGCGGCGTAAGTAACTTGGAGAAGTTTTTGTGCGAGCGATTGGTGGATCAGTCGCAGCCAATCTCGGAGCGATTTAGAGCTCTCTTCTCTCTTCGAAACTTGAAAGGGCCAGGACCTCGCAACGCTCTGATTCTCGGTTCGTTTAATCTCTTCTTTGAATTTCATTTGCACGAGAAAAAAAATGGTTACTTTGGGAAGAACATTTGAGATATAATCACAATTAAGAAGGAATTTCGTAGTGGTGGTGTGTAGTTGCTTGAATTGAATATGCCAAATGTGGAATCTTTGATTCTTCTATTTCTGTGTTCTTTGAAGCTTCTGTATAAGGCTGCTGTGTAATTATTGTAGCTATTTGCTTTGGATGTATCTGAAACTACAAGTTTCCGCATTCACTCTCTAGTTAAAGATTGGAAAGAACTGCTCCAGGATTTGTGTGCTGATATGGTTTGTTACTACTGCTTGTGTTTGCCTTGAGATTAGTTATATATTCAAGCTTTGGTGCATCAGAATTTGGTTGCCATCTTTTGTTTTTTACTAACTAGCATTCACAAAACAGTTGGTTTTCCCTTTGGATTGTCTAAATCTGAAAACCAAGAGCATGTTTGTTTAGTTTTAGTAGGGGAAATTTATATTGATCATGAAGCTTGGTATTAACTTCTCGTCTTATTTTTATATCCTTGTGCATTGTTTTCTCCTGCAGCATCCAGAGACTCATCTAACTTGTTAGCACATGAAGCTGCATTTGCATTGGGTCAGATGCAAGATGCTGAAGCAATTCCTGCTTTAGAGTCGGTTCTAAATGATATGTCCTTGCATCCAATAGTACGGCATGAGTTGAGTATAATTGATCTCTGTGTTGGAGTTAATCCCGGATAGTCCTTGATTCTTCTGTATCAGTATATGCTTTTTGATCCATTTTTAAATCGCTGATTCGATGTTATTATAACAGGCAGCTGAAGCTCTTGGTGCCATTGGTTTAGCGGGTAATGTTGACATTTTAAAGAAAAGCTTGATCATGGATCCAGCTCAGGAGGTTCGGGAAACGTGTGAATTAGCTCTCAAAAGGATTGAAGAACTGAGCAATGTTGATGCCGAGAACCAGTCATCCACAACAGATAACTCACCTTTCATGTCGGTTGACCCAGCGGCTCCAGCCGCTGCTTTCTCTTCTGTCCACCAACTGAGGTTCTTCTTCTACACTTGACCAACTCAAAAACTTCTAGATGATTTACTACTTTGTAACAGATTATTGATCAAAATGATCAAACTACTGGCAAGTTCTCCTGGATGAAACAAAAGGCATGTATGAAAGATATGCTGCGCTTTTTGCCCTACGTAATCATGGTGGAGAGGAAGCTGTTTCTGCCATAGTTGATTCTTTGAGTGCCAATAGTGCCCTTCTACGACACGAGGTTTGTCAATTTTCTTCATTTGATGGCTTTCAGTTTGATCATTGTTTTCTAGTAAGATTTCACTCATCAAAGATGTTCATGAACGTGAATCATTCGGTTTTTTTGTTAAGATCTTGTTTCTTGAATCTTTGCTTTATTGTTCTCCAACCTTAAACTGTACAAGTGCTGCCTTGGAAATTGATGCAATTCTTTTTTAGGTTGCTTATGTCTTGGGCCAATTGCAAAACAAAGCTGCTTTAGCTACTCTAAGCAAAATACTGAGAGATGTGAACGAGCACCCAATGGTTAGACACGAGGCTGCAGAAGCACTTGGTTCTATTGCAGGTATCTTCCCTAAAGTGCAATTCATCTCTTGAACAATCACAATTCTACTGTCTTCACTTACTCTTCGCATTGGTCTGTTCTTTTCAGATGAGCAGAGCATTGCATTGCTACAAGAATTCTCAAGGGACCCTGAGCCAATTGTATCACAAAGCTGTGAAGTTGCATTGAGTATGTTAGAATTTGAAAATTCCGGAAAATCTTTCGAGGTAAATACTTTCATCTCAAACTCTTGCCCTCATACATATAGATAAATGCCGTGTGTGAATCTGTATCAACCCATATCGGAACCTTTTTTTGCAGTTCTTTTTCACTCAAGACCCGCTTGTCCACTAAGAATGCTCAAGGATCTTAACCATTCTTCTTCAACCCATATATATATTTTTCATAAATCGAGTTCCGAATATTTAGTGTATAATCTTCTCGGTACCGAAGATATATATGAATATTTCTGATCTAAAGAATAACTCTCTATCCCAAAAAAATTTAAACGGGAAACACACAAAATCAACTCTTTGTATTACCACTAAATCCAGCACTCCACTCCTTTGGTTATTTTTTTTTATTTTTCTTTGGTGATTCTATATATTAAACCAGTAATCTACTAACACCACTGATATTATACAAACCATTTTTAAAAAATACACATTATATATTATAGAAAGTAGGGGTGGGCATAAGACGGGTATCCTGAATATTTGGACTACTCGTTACCCGATCCGACCCTACCGGGTATTTGATAAACAATTCTCTTATCCGACTCGCAAAAAGCAAGTACCCTATACAACGGATACCCGGCAAAAATTCGTTGATCCGTCGGGTACTCGACCTTTTACCCTTACCCGTCCAATTGTAATATAGTTTATCTATAATTAAAATTAAGCAACTTATATACCAAAGAAATGAAAGAGTTATTTAGAAAAATAAAAAAAAAATTTTAATAGACAACATATAGTTCATAAAATATAATATTATAAACTTCAAAACTTAAAATTTGTAATCTCCAAAATTATCGATGACAATTCAAAAACACAAAAGATTGACGTTGTGAATATTTATACTATACTATATATTATACAATTTATTTTATAACTAAGTTTATCAAATATTAGTGATATAAAATGCTAATATTTACGGATAGGATAGCAGATTGAGTACGAAGACGGGTAACGAGACGGATAGTGAAAAAAAAATGATACTCTCTACCCGATCCTTACCCGCGGGTATCAAAATTATATTACCCTTTACTCGACTCAAACGTTACGGGTACCCTATTTTTCGAGACGAGTACGAGCCGGGTAACGGGTAAACGATTGGTAACAGGTATATGTGCTCAGCCCTAATAGAAAGCATTCATATTTTAACAAAAACAAAAACATTCATATCAAACTCAGAATTGCTCTCTAATAACTCACCATCTCTTTAATTGAATAATTGATAAACTATTAAATTATTTAATTTATAGACTATTAAATCATTTAATTTATATGAATCATTAAAATATACTATTCAAGATACAGAAATATCTAGTGATAACATAAAGAGGTTGAATTTTTTGTGTTCCGAATTTAAAATTTTTCAGTACAAAGAATTATTTTTTAAATTAAAATATCTGAATATCGAAAAAATTATGAGTCAATTTATAAAAAAAAATAAAAAAATACGATAGTAATACACAAGATATAGAAATCGACCATAATTGCTTGCTTCATGAAAAGCTCAACGTGGCATGGTTCCTTACTCTAACCATCTTCTCAGATACGTGTCGCGCAAAAAGGTTACATACAAAAATTGGGAAAATAAAGAAAACATTCAGATCAGACGTGGCAGCTTTTGCTTCATCGAAGTCATCACGTGGCATCTCGTTAGTACAAGAACACTTGCTGTAAAACCTACAAAGCAGCTCAAAATACTACTCCCTCCGTTTCTGAAAGAGTGTCATTCTACCACTTTAATTTTGTTTCAAAAAGAGTGTCGTTTTGTATTTTCAATGCAGATTTTTAAATAAAATTCCAGTTTTGTCCCTATTGTTTTAATGTATTAATTGCAGAGATAAATTTATTTAGTGTATTTACAAAGGGTAAAATTGAAATTTTATTATTTTTTTTAATTGGCGTGAATATGGTTAAAATGACACTCTTTCAGAAACAGAGGGAGTATTAACACTGAGAATATCATTTGAATAAAATTTCAAAAAAAATTCATCTTGGAATCCAAGCAAAACAAACAATTATGGCGTCAGGACAACGGGAGGCGGAGAGAGCCGCAAAGTCCAAGACAGCTGAAGCTGCGGCGAGGCTCGCAGCTGACGATTTGAAAGATGTCAACAAAGAAGGTGGTGTGGCGTATAAGGTGACGGAGAAGACAACAACTACAGAGCATCCTCTAGCGGAGGAGGAGACCGAGAGGCCTGGACTATTAGGCTCGGTAGTGAAGGCGGTGCAAGGAACGAAAGATGCAGTGATCGGTAAAAGCCACGATGCGGCCGAGTCAACAAGAAACGAAGCCAAGGTTGATTCGGAGAAGGCGGCGGGGATGAAAGACCGTACTGCCGATAAGACCAAGGAAACCGCGGATTACACAGCGGACAAGGCTAGAGAAGCTAAAGACAAGACGGCGGATAAGACCAAGGAAACCGCAGATTACACGGCGGATAAAGCGAGAGAAGCTAAGGACAAGACGGCCGAGAAAATGGGCGAGTATAAAGACTACACGGCGGAGAAAGCGGGGGAGGCCAAAGATAAGACGGCGGAGAAGTTAGGTGAATATAAAGACTACACGGCGGATAAGGCAAAAAAAGCAAAGGATGTAACAGCGGAGAAAGCAAAGGAAACTGCGGATTACACGGCGGAGAAGGCGACGGAAGGGAAAGACGCAAGTGTGAGTAAGATTGGCGAACTAAA
This sequence comes from Arabis hirsuta, assembly GCA_964056655.1. Classification (NCBI taxonomy): domain Eukaryota; kingdom Viridiplantae; phylum Streptophyta; class Magnoliopsida; order Brassicales; family Brassicaceae; genus Arabis; species Arabis hirsuta. The sequence goes on along the minus strand of OZ053308.1, from coordinate 2,761,723 downwards.
GGATAGTGCAGTGGACACGGCAAAGAGAGCTATGGGTTTCTTGTCTGGCAAGACAGAAGAAACCAAACAGAAAGCCGTAGAGACCAAAGAAACGGCCAAGGTATTAGCTAATCCCTTTCTATATGCAAAGATTATGTAGTCCATGTTTATTTAATTATATACTTCATCACTTGTTGCTATAACTGATAGGAAAAAATGGACGAGGCTGGAGAAGAAGCGAGGCGGAAAATGGAAGAAATGAGACTTGAGGGCAAAGAGCTTAAAGACGACGCTGGACAAATGGGTCACGACAAGACCGAATCCGCCGCCGATAAAGCTCGCGAGGTTAAAGATTCCACCGCCGAGAGGTAGAGCAAATTACATTGGAAGTGAATAGAAAGAAAAAAACAATGAAATTATATGCGTAGAAAAAGAAAGTCAATGATAGAAGTGATTATTTTTTTTATTTGTAGGGGTGAAGAAGGAAAGGGGATAATGGGTGCGTTAGGGAACATGACCGGAGCGATAAAGAGCACGTTCACTGGTACTACGACACCGTCTGATGAAGAGACACGTGCGGCACGTGGAGATGAAGTTTTCGGGAAGACGACTGTGACGGTTGACGTGAAAGACACGAGGACTGGACACGTGGCTACGTCGCTGAAAACGTCGGATCAGATGACTGGTCAAGCTTTCAACGACGTCGGAGAGATGGATGATGAGGCAGGGAAGGTGGAAGTTACCGTGGAAGACAAAGGGAAGCAGTGATGAAGTTTTAAGGCTCTCTGTTTGACTTTTGTAAAACCAAGATTAACAAGTTTTCTATCTTTGTTTTCTATCTTTATCTCTCTTTAAATGACGACGATTTGTGTAATAAACGTCTTTGTGTTTTTCAACTAAAAAAAAAAAATAAACGTCTTATGTTTTGCGCGTGTAAACCATTTCTCTCGAATTGATAAGTTTATATTCTATTGTCGTGACTGATCAACATAATACAGGTATCTACCGATTTTCCTCAGTATCAGAATCAGTGGTTTTATAATGTCATGTATTCAACAAAAGTATATGTTAAATGTGAATATATTTGGTATTTGGATTGGTAAAAAGTACACAAACAAGATAGAGACAATTACTAAAAAGTCACATTTTGACTTCCTAAATACAAATAAGTCACATTTGTGTTTGGTCATACAAAAGAGTCACACGGTCACAATTTCGGACCCTTGACGTGATTTGGCAAAAGAGTCACATACTCAGTGATTTGACCTCTCTTCTCTTTCTCGCTTTCTTTAATTCTTTTTCCTACCTCTCTCTTCTCTCCATTTAACTTCTTCTTTTTTTAAATATTTATTTTTCAGTTTTTTTTCTATATATATATATAAATGTGTCACGATAGAATAGATAATGGTGTACACGGTAGAGTAGATGATGATGTACACGGCCGAATAGACAATAGTGTTAGTGTATACGGATGATGTTGTGTACACTGAATTGAAAAGATTGATATGCACGCATCAATGCTAATGATGATGTACGTACATACATAAGATTTGGTTTGTATTTGTTGTATGTCATTAAACCCATCTCCTAGCTTAGTCTCCTTAGCATATTGTAATGTACGTACAACACCAGAATCCATAATATAAGCATCCTTATCCTGAGCTGATGTACATACATTCGAAGGAGAGTAATCACGTACGTCACTACCCTCCATGTCCTTTGGAACATCTTGTATCTGAGATGCGTACACTAAATTGAAAAGATTGATATGTACGTATCAATGCTAATGACGATATACGTACGTACATAAGCTTTGGTTTGTATTTGTTGCATATCATTAGACCCATCTCCTAACTCAGTCTCCTTAGCCTGTTGTAATGTACGTACAACACCAGAATCCATAATCTGAGCGTCCTTATCCTAAGGTGATGTACGTATGTTCAAAAGATAGTAATCACGTACATCACTACCCTCCATGTCCTTTGGAACATCTTGTATCTGAGACTCTTTACCATCTATTGATGTACGTACACGTACATCACCTGATTTCATATGTTTAAGAACATCTTCAACATCAATCTCCTTACCAACTTCCGCTGTTTACTTAGCCGAATCAGTACGCGCATTAAGAGCACATGAATGACGTACATCAATGGTATTACAAAGTAACACTTATACATCATCAATAATGAGTGAAGGGACTTCTCCTTAAAGTTTTATTTAAAGTGAACATGCACTTTAGAACCAATTTCAACATCAACCTTACAAGCATCTTCAACCTCACGCTTCGAACACTCTTCAACATCAACAGATTTCTCTACAAGTAACTTCTTTGTACGTACATGATCAGCAGAGAAAGCACGTACATCAAAAGACTCCATATTATTAGATCCATCTCCTAGCTCACCCTTAGAAGATTCTTCAACATGAACTGATTTCTCTACAAGAAACTTATCAGTACGTACATCGTCAGGAAAGGAAGTACGTACATCACCATGCTGAATATCATTAGACCCATCTCCTACCTCAGTCTCCTTAGCCTATGGTAACGTACAACACCAGAATCCATAATCTGAACATCCTTATCCTCTACTAATGTACGTACATTCGAAGGCTGCATATCCTCTACTGATATACGTACATCACCAGGCTCTTAGACCCATATCCTAGCTAAGTCTCCTTAGCTTGTGGTAATGTACGTACAACACTATAATCTATAATCTGAGCATCTTTATCCTCTGCGGATGTACGTACATTCGAAGGCTGCATACCGTCTGGTGATGTACGTACAACAAATACAAACCAAAGCTCGTGGGGTTTATGAGTGACGAACTGTCTTCCCAAGAAATTGAGAACTAATTTCCAGAGAAATTAAGATCAGCCGGTCTAAGGGTGAAGATTTAAAAAAACAGAAATTCGTCAGTGTATCAAACTGCGGAGTGGTCTTCAAAGATTCGGCTATGACAGCGAGAAGTTCCGGCTTGCTTTACGCATTGATGTGAACTATTGAAGCGTAATCATGCGTGAAAAACAGTCTCTCCGGCAACCTCTCAAGATCGACTTCAGGAGAGAGAAGGCGACAGTTCCATTCTCCGAAGAAAATCCAAAAAGAAAACCAAAACAGATTTAGTTCATTTCTCAAATTTTTGTGTTTTTTTAAATCTTAGATCTATGAAAAAATAATCTCGGAATCTGAAAAGTTGGTTTTAAGAGAGAAGAAAGGAAAAAAATAGAGTTATTAATGTTCATGTAAAACTAAAAAGAAAAAGACGCGGACCAGAAAGAGAGAGGAGAGAGGAAGAGAGGAGAGATGTGAGAGGTGTGAAAAAAAACTTAATGAATCATACGTGGGAGAGAGAGAAGAGAGAGGTGAGAAAATATTTTTATTTGTTTAGGGCTAAAAATGTCATTTACCATACCTTTTGTGACTGTATTGTAAAAACTTCTCTTTCTATGACTAATCTGTGATTAAAAGTACTTAGGTATGACTTATCTGTACATTTCTCAACAAGATATCACAATGCACATATGAAATTGTCGGCGAGTTCAAGTTAAACAACTTGAGGTGGTGGTTCTTGCTCGAGCTCTCAATAGCACAGAGGCGATTTTTTAAAAAATCACAATGTTTCCCTCGCTGAATCATGGAACACAACTACGATATCGAACATGCGAATCTCAGAATTCAAATTGCTTGCTTAAGAGAGGAGCTTTTGCTCATACCTGGTTTGGATTCCAAGGACGATATGGCGACGTTACCCATTTTAACTTCCATAGCTTCTTCCTCCTCATTCTCTCTGTATCGAGAATGTCTTTGGATTTTTGGTCTTTAAGTGTGAGTGAAGGTTCTAGAGAGCAAGAACCGGAGTTGATCCACGGATGTAAAAGATACTGAGCCGCAGTTGGTCGTTTCTCTGGGACGAAATCAAGAATCGGAACAAGAAAATCACTCAGGTCATTTGCATCCTGCTCACTGAACTCATACTTGTCGATCAAGACTTTGTTCATGTCCCAGAAACGCAGTCTACTTATATGTCGAAGGTCACCATGCCTATTAAAGAAATCTCTGGAGTATCACCCGCCTAATGCTATCTGCAAAACACCATAGATAAATGATTGGTGTTTAGGCAGCCTTGAATGGTTGAAGTAGTTCAACAGTCTTGCTAATGATTTCTATTACCTTGCGTGGCATCATTCCGAGAAGCTCCATCATCAAATCCAAGTGATCCTGTTAGCCAGAAAAAAGCGAATTAGCTTCGCTTCATAAATGTTAAAAGTAACAGCCCATAGCTACATAAATGTTAGTGAAAGACTCAGGAAGCCAAATCACTCTTTATTTCTCAGAGAGAGGAGGTGAACAACAAGGAATACTATCTGAGGATGAAAAAATCAAAAAAATTATTGAGGAGATGCTGACGTCATCAACAAAACTATAACTGGGCTAATGAAATTATGGGCCTGTGAAATGGGCTTTATATTGTGGGCTAACGAAATTAAGAGATATATATATATATATATTACGGAAATGGTTACGATGTTGTAGTTGAGGAGGAGGAGCATCAGCAGCAGCAGCAGCAGCAGCAACCATGGTTCTCAAGTAATCAAATCTCCACTCTCTTTCTTTCGATTTTGTTACTGTTTTTTCATCTAATTGCAATGATTCGTGAGTACACTGTGAGACGGGTCGATTAACTGAATTGGGATCTTCATCTGTTTCAATCGGATTAATTGTTTTGTGCTGGGTAATTTCATGGGTTTCGATAGGATATTGACATTGTGTTCTGCTGTAACTGGATCAGCTTTGATACATTTTCTTACATGTTGGTATGTATTTGGTATTGTATGATTCATTTCTATTATGTAGCCTGAGATCTATCAAGATCAAAGATCATTTTACTTGTTTATATGGTTACTATGTCTCATTCCTTTGTTACATTTGGAATACAGGACGTAACTTTGTCGTTTCAGTGGCCATAAGATTTACCCAGGAAGAGGAATTAGATTTATCCGATCTGATTCTCAGGTAGCTTCTTTTTTATAAATCTTTGAGCTTTATCAAATTGATGTTTTATATAGTTTTGCAAATATTCTTTGTATTTATCCTCTAAAAATGATTAGATAGGTTCAAGAAGGAAGATTTTGATTATGTTTTTGAAGGTAAACGGTTATATAATAGCTGAAAACTATAAATAATAATAAAAAAATGGTATAAAATGTTATAACATTTTTGAGAAATTTAAAAAAATGCCACTTTTCAAATGCCACTTTACAAAAATACCACACTTTTGAAATTTTTGCAAAAATGCCACTTTTTGAAATTTTTTTTTTTTATATGATTTATATTTGGGTTAACTATGTTTTATTAGTGTTTAGTTTTGAAGGTTTAGGAGCGTTTGAGAGTCAAAACATTTTTTAGGGTTTAGAATTTTAAGATATAGGCTTTATAAATCTATAATTAGTGGCATTTTTGCAAATGAACACCTCTAAGTGACATTCTTGCAAATGTGCACACAAAAAGTGACATTTTTGTAATTGACCCAACATTTTTTGTAACGTTTTAGTATCGTTTTTATTTTTGATAATTATTAAAACGATATAACTTTTGCCGCAACCATTCAAAATTATCAATAAAACTAAAGTCAAGATGATAAAAACGCAATGTTCATCTCAAAAACCTAGCACATGGTTCGTTGGTCAAAATTTTGTGTTCATTGCTGGAGCGGACTTATTCATTGGAACATATCCGTAAATCAGAATGTTCATCTCAAAAACCGAGCACTGGTCAAAATATTGTGTTCATTACTGGAGCATTCTGGTTATTTTTTCCACAAAATTTCATAAATTAAATCTACTTAGACAAATTAGGTTATGAATGAGATTCATACTATACTAAACAAAGAGTTACCAAATAAGGTACTTCATAACATTTGTTTAGATATTGATGTGGTGAAATTTTGGTTGTGATTACTTATTATTGTTTGATATTTATAAGTTTCATGAGTTTATTTATGGTTGTAGTGGTTTAGTTTTAGGAATTAATTCTTATTTATGGTTTAGGGTTTAGGGATTGGATGGTATAGGGTTTAGTTCTACAAATCCTAGAGTAGTGTTTGAGTTATAGAGTTGAATTAACTATAAGGTGATGTTAAATTTTGAGTTATGTACGTCATTTGGCGTATGTGTCCGAGCTACGAGTATAAAATATGGGTAATAATTTCACATTTATAGGTTGCAAACATGTTTTTACACTTAGGATAACAGTTAGGGTTTATCATTCACATCTTAGTTTTTGCAAATATTCTCACGTCAGATACTACTATTTTGTTTATTATGTTTTCTCATTTAGGTTGTCATCACGACTCTCTACAATCAAAACTCAATTCAAAGTTTTCACGGAAAAGTAAAATTTAATATTCTTACGTCGACTCCTTTAGACAACGGGTCAAAACAAATTGTGATCTAAAACTCTATCGTAGCTAGCTATATATTTGTAAAGAGTGCCCTGGTTTTAATCTTAAAAATCATTTGTGTTTTCCCCTACTATTGTAAGATATACCACAATGTGCTCTTATGATCCCCTTTACTATGTCGTAATACCCTATATGGCTCAGGGCCATATGATCCCATTGGTCGACATCTCCAAGCCTTGATATTTAGAAAATAACCCTCCGGTCGAGCCATGTGAGAGTATCATAGCCTAAGGACTATCCCTCTTCCTCTAACTCGCTCTTCAAACTTTTCCCGGGTTAGCCATTCGTTATGCTCATTGATGAGGAATAAAAATTCGTCCTTTATCCGGTTTTAAAGATTAAAACCTAGATTCACTAATCAATGTAGAATAGTTCAGGTTCGTTAAGGGACCAGCAATACGCTCTAATTATATGGAAAACAATCTCAGCTAAGCGATTAAAATGGGTTTAAATGTCACGATAATTAACAATTAAATAAAACGAGACAAAAGGTAAAAATCGGTTGTAAACAATAATGGAAAAGCGTTATGTCAGGGATAATTCTCAGGGATTCGAATATCAAGAACCAAGCAATTATTCAGGCATGCGATTATGAACAAGTCTCGAACTCAACCATAAATATAAGGAGATCCACTTTCGTGGCATCTACAACTCTAACAATCAATCTAACACCCTAACTGTCGTTGAGGTTAAAAAAGATTATCAAGCATTAGCGATTTGGGTTGATATGTTCACGAGATGCCCTAACTTCAACTTTCGTTGGCTATGGATCAAATCGCCCACCTATGTCAATTCCAGCAATTTACGAACTTTTGATAAGTAAATTTAACCTAACATCAAAGGCTAGGTGATCAAGCTAACCTAGGCAATATGATCGACAATAGATAGAGACTATCGAATGAATATATGAAAACCTATCTATGCTTAGTTCATGAATTTTATCCCATTGAAAACCCTTAACCTAACTGGATAACTACTCGCTCATGATTAAACGAAGGACAACAGCAAAAGACATAATGAATTGCATTGAAATCGATATAGAGAAGAGTAGGGTTTAAGAAGACTTCAACAAGTATTGGGAAGGCAATTCTCCAAGCTTACAAAACTCTCAAAACAAGTGTATATATATATCTCTCTCTCTCTCTCCTCGTGATCTCTCTCTCTGCTGCTGTTCTTCGTGGAGTCTATGGCGTGGCTGCTGTGTCGTGATGAATGATAGTGGCGAGATCCAAATCTCAAGGAATGAGTATCGAATCTCTTTCTCTCTTTCGTGTGTTGCGGCCCTCTGCGTGATCCTCCCTCTGGCCTGCGTGTGTTCTCCTTTTTATATGCCTTGGACGGCTGGCCAAAATTAGGGTTTCTTCTGAATTAGGTTTAATGAACTTTCCATATTGGGATCTTCCAGAAAGCGAGAGCAACACGTTTGGTGCAGGTGCTCCTTCTGGGCAGAATCTTCAAAAAGATTATATTTTCCTTCTTTTTCGCCAAGTCCATTTGCAAGACTCTAATCTTTGTTTCCAGCCACTTTTGTACCTAGAAAGACTCAAAAGATAGTGAAAGACTCGATAAAAACCTACAAAATAAATGTTAGAATGCGCCAAAAACGCATTATATCAATTCCCTCAGACTTAGATCTTTGTTTGTCCTCGAACAAATTCAAGACCAAGTGAAGGAAAAAGGTTTGAAAACGCGGGAACTCTTTTATCCTCAGTGAACCGAGTTTAAATCTTTCAATCTGCAGACCACATAATCCAAATTACGAATAACAAAGCTTTACCAAAACATCCTCAACACATTTCTCAACCAAGTTCCATTTTCCAAACACTAACTCAACGCATTAAAGTTGGGTGAGGGTCTCGCTAAAGGCACCATTTAGGGTAGACGACGCTAAGGGTTTATGGCCATTTAGAGGTTGAGTTCATAAGTGTTTAAAGTGTTTAAGGGTTACCCGATGTTTCGTAGAAGATGCAGGATATTGCGCAAAATTGCAAGAGAGGACGGGTACGTTGATATCCACATTCTCTAAACCACTCTTTCTTCTCCAAATCTTCCAACCAACTCATGTTGCAAATCGTCCACTTTGGGTATACTCGCTGTGCAGAGAGACATTTTACATATTTACCACTCTTCATCATCTGATTTGATTGATTGATTTTTTTATTTTTATTTTATTTTATTACAGACGTATGTCAAGGCCAGGATCGATCTGCCCAGTCGATCCAGAGGAAAGAGCACCTGGTACAAAGAATAGAGTACCTGGTACCAGTTTTAAAGATTTGAAATTTTAATTTCGGATTCTGGGCCCACTATGCGGTAAGTCATAAAGGATATGGGGCTAATGGGCCCGAGAAATATGAGATTTATTTTCTAATTTTAAAAAGGAAATATCAGTTATAATGGGACCCCATAATGCCCTAATTTCTCGCGCCCATTACTCCTTTTTCTCCTCCTTCCTTTTCGATTTCCTCCATTAAAACTCTCAAGGTTTTTGCTCAAAACACAACTTCTTCAATTCTCAACCAATCTGAACGATTTTTGGGTTGATCTCACTCGATTTTGCACCATCATTCCGAATCCATAAACCGTTTTTCAAGAAGATCAAGGATGACAGGACCAAAAACATCAGTGGGAAATCCTTCGCGCTCAAGGAAAGGAAAAAGGGCCTCTACTTCTTCTCAACTCACGACTGCACATTGGCCACACGACGAAGGACAACAGTTCGACTTGAGCAGCTCTAACCTTCCTCTTGACTCGGACATAGAGTGGGACCAAAACGACGCGTACTACTACAACAACTGGCTCGACATTACCATTGAGCCGACTCGCTTCATGTGTGGGCAAACGCTTACGGGTTTGGGGCTGCTCTATGATGTCAACAGCATACTCGACACTTGCCAATTGTCTGATCTGGTCACCCAATCAGATGACCTCTACCCCGACTTGGTGAGGCAGTGTTTGGCATCCGCCAAATTGACGTACTCGAACCCACGCAAGCCGGTTGCTTCGCAAGGCGCACTCTCTTTCTTTGCTGGAGGAAAGAGATATGAGGTGACCATCTCGGACATATGTGCCCTCTACGGTTTCGACCCCATGGAGGAGAGAATTGCCTCTCCCACACGTCTTCCAGTTGCACATGAATTTTGGGACTTCATCGCTGGAGGAGATTACTTCTCTCGATCCGCGGCCCAATCCACAAGTCGCAACCCTGCGCTTCGGATTGGCGTCAAGGCCATTAGCACCATTTTCTTTGCGCGGGAGGATGCGAGCAAGGTACGAAACGATGAATTGATCATGCTGTTCAACACTGTGAGGAATGCCCTTGGTAGCGAACTCGGTTTGAATTGCGAGTTCGATGGTAGCGTCAACATGGGGGCGCTTTTCGCCTCATGCATCGCGGATAAAAGGACAAAGATGGTAAAAGGCAAAGCGGCATCGCACTGCGAGAGGATCGGAAGTCTTTTGACCAGGCTGTTCACCTTCGTCAAGATAAACCTCGCGACTTACACTTGCAACTCCACGACGGAATTCATGGATACTTCTTACCTTATCTCTTGTGAAATATTGGCGGACACTAACGTTTACAGGTTTACCGCAAAGGACAAGACAACCATGTTCTGCCGACTACCACAACCGGCCCTGAGAGACCTGGAGGTTGCCGCCAATGTCGGTTTTACACCCGGAACAGAGTATATATGCACTGCCACTAGAGCACCGGTAGAGAGAGCATCGGCAGCGAGAGCGCCTAAACCCAGGAGGAGCACCGGTTTTTTTTTTTTTTTTTTTATGGCCATTTAGAGGTGGAGTTCATAGATGATGATGAAGAGGGTTTTATTACAGACGTATGTCTCTCAAGCACGAAAAAGAATTAGAGTTACTATACATACCCAAGTGGAGCTCATCATTGTCACTCCTCCTAGTGGATTTTTGCTCCGCTCATATAAACCATCTTCTGAGAATAGGGGCAGGTGCTCCTTTTGGAAATCAGTGCTCTCGTTCTTCAGAAAGGGTGATTTAGATGCAGTGTCGACCCAATCCTCTCCGGCCCTTTTGCGCATACGCTGCACATATGACAATGAAGTAACAAGAATGCAAGGGGCTTGAAAAGAGGTAAGGGTTAAGGAGGGTACTAACTAAAAATGAGCTAGCTATTCATGAACAACAAGAGTGATAAAAAGAATAAGGAGTCTTGAATATGATTCGTTTCCCTAATCTAGTGCCAATAGCGAGAGAAATTTTTGGTCAATATGGAACCTGGAAGATGGTGTGTCAAAAGTGTTCCAGCTGTTCCTTGTATCCATATTCTAAAGAAACGGTCACTAGAGAGAAAGTTAAACATAGATAGTTCAAATATCATCATAAGATAAAGTCCTAATTCCCTACAAAGTCTTGACTCAATAAAACAAACTAAAAGAAAGACTCAAAATAGGACATAAGAAACATAAGGATGATGCTCGGCCTGAACCTGCTCCTACCTCCTCCACATAAGGATGATGTTCCCTTGCCTCTGACATTTATCGCATCTTGCAATAAACGCATGTGTATCACGGAACATCGTGGGCCACCAATATCCAGCTTGCAACATCTTTGATACTGTCTTGAAGGTCGCGAAATGTCCAGCGTAACTTGAACTGTGGCAGTGAAATAAGATTCCCGGGATTTCCTCTTCAGGAACACATCTCCGGAAAAGACCGTCGGAGCATTGTTTGTAAAGGTATGGTTCATCCCAAAAGTACCTCCTTACGTTGCGCAAGAATTTTTTCTTCTTGTCCCCCACGAAATCAGCTGGTTCCCGGTCAGCAGCTAGGTAGTTCGCGATCTCACCAAACCACGGAAAACTTGGTGATCCTTCCTTGGAGATAACCACACAAAATGCCCTTGGAGCAGGTGCTCCCTCGGGTAGAACAGGTGCTCCAGATTGTATTGGGTGCTCTCGTACACAGATCCCAATAGCATACACATGTTCATCCGATAGTGCATCATCAAGCGGTACTGTTTCATCAACTTTCATCCTAGACAGGTGGTCAGCAACTCCATTTTCGGTATCCTTCTTATCAATGATTTGAAGATCAAGCTCTTGAAGCAACAAGATCCATCTCAAAAGCCTTGGTTTCGCATCTTTCTTTGTGAGCAAGTACTTCAATTCTGCGTGATCTGTATGAACAATGACTTTCGAACCCACGAGATATGATCTGAATTTCTCAAAGGCGAACACCATAGCTAGTAACTCCTTCTAAGTCGTAGCATATCTGCACGGAGCTTCATCCAAAGTGCGACTCGCATAATAGATCACGTGAAGCTTTTTATCCTTCATTTGCCCCAAAACAGCCCCTACGGCGTAGTCACTCGCGTCCGTCATAACCTCAAATGGTAGATCCCAATCCGGTGGTTGAACAATTGGTGCGCTTACCAATGCTCCTTTTATCGTGTGAAACGCCTCAAGGCAAGCTCCATCAAACTCAAACTTGATTTCCTTACACAAAAGTTGGGTTAGCGGTCTCGCTATCTTTGAAAAGTCCTTGATGAAACGTCTGTAGAAGCCCGCGTGACCAAGGAAACTCCTTATCCCTCTGACTGAATCTGGCGGTTGTAGGCTCATCATTACCTCAACCTTTGCTCGGTCAACTTCAATACCTTTCTCTGATATGCGATGACCCAACACTATACCATCCCTTACCATGAAATGGCACTTCTCCCAGTTCAACACAAGATGCTTCTCCTCACAGCGCTCCAATACCCTGCATAGATTAAAGAGACACACAGAAAAAGAACTCCCGTAGACGGAGAAGTCATCCATGAAAACCTCCATAATATCTTCAATAAAATCAGTGAAGATAGACATCATGCACCTTTGAAAAGTCGCGGGGCATTGCAAAGCCCGAATGGCATCCTGCGGTACGCAAAGGTGCCATATGGACACGTGAAGGTTGTCTTCTCCTGATCATCCGGGTGAATTGGTATCTGAAAGAAACCTGAATAACCGTCTAAAAAATAGTAGTAAGGGTGGTTAACTAGTCTTTCAAGCATTTGATCGATGAACGGCAAGGGAAAATGATCCTTCCTAGTTGCTGCATTCAATTTTCTATAATCAATGCACATCCGATGTCCTGTGACAGTCCTAGTGGGTAACAGTTCATTCGTATCATTAGCGATCACAGTGATTCCGCCCTTCTTAGGTACTACGTGTACAGGACTAACCCAGTTACTATCGGATATTGCATAAATGACACCAGCTTCTAAGAGTTTCATAATTTCCTTCTTAACAGCATCTTTCAAATTCGGATTTAATCTTCTTTGGTGCTCTACAGAAGTTCTAGATTCATCCTCTAAATGTATCCTATGCATGCTTAAATCAGGTGAGATTCCAGGGATGTCATCTAGCGAATAGCCCAAAGCTTTCCTATACTTCCTAAGCGGATTCCACATTATTCAGATCAGCATTAATAATAACAGGATATGTAGAGTTGGGACCGAGAAACGCGTACCTTAGCACAGCTGGTAAGGTTTTGAGCTCAAGTTTTGGAGCTTTCAGCTCGCTCCAAAGATTGTCAGCAAGGTTCCGGAGAGCAGAAGCAGGCGCGCTGTCTCCTTCCTCTTCAACATCCGATCCATCTTGAACTCCATAATAATGTCTCCCAGGTGGAGACCAATCGTTCCGTTCTTCACATAAATGATCGCACCAGCTGTGCGCAAGAAATGACGTCCCAAAATTAAGGGATCCTTTGGTTCATCATCTAGCTCCAACACCACGAAATCTGCTGGAATGAAAATATTCTCAATCTTGACCTGCAAATCTTCTAAAATTCCTACATGCAACTTAATAGATCTGTCAGCAAACACTAATGAAATCCGTGTAGGTTTAAATTTTGTGTACCCGAGTTTCCTTGCAACCGAATAGGACATGAGATTCATGCTGGAACCTAGATCACACAAGGAACAAGCAAACGCACAGGACCAATATCAACAGAAAGCACGAACTTACCTGGGTCCTCTTGATTTTTAATGGCTTTGTTTTGTAGCACAGCGCTACAATTCTTGCTTACAACCATGGCACTTTGCTCTGAAGGAATCCGTCCCGTAACCAAGCCCTTGACATACTTTTTCATGGACGGTATCACCTGAATCGCGTCCGCCAATGTCAGCTTAACCGTCAAATCTTGTAAAATCTCCTTACATTTCGCCTCCTCCAAATCCTTTTGCGACTTCCTTGGAGGTATTGGGTAAGGGACAGGGGGCCTGTAAACACGAGAACGAACCTTATCAATAATCTCATTTGGTCTTAATACCTTAGGAGTTGGCTCAGCGGGTTCTTTGTCATTTTCTGTTTCTGGAGCAGGTGCTCCTTCTGTTGGTGCAGGTACTCCTTCTGTTCTTACGACTCCAGGTAAAGTTCTTCCACTTCTCAGCTCTATGGCATTCACAAACTCTTTGGGGTTTGTATCCGGCTTACCAGGCAGCACTCCTTGTGGCTTTTTTTATTGCATCAGCCGTTTGAGCGACTTGTGTGTCGAGTTTCTTTACATGGTTGCAAACCGCCTCAAGCCGACCATTAAGGTCTAAGTACATACCATCCACCTTTGTGTTGATCTCAGTGGTGAACTTCTGCTGGTTTGTCAATATCTGCTGTACCATACCCTTCAACTCATCTTGAGAACCACTTCCAGAGCTTGCAGAAGCCTGAAAATTCAAAAACTGCGGTTTCTGACCTTGAAAAGGGACGAATGTCTTTCCTTGGAAGTTTTGGGGGAATGATTTCTGGAAACTTTAATCTTGAGGTTTCGTGGTTTGGGGATTGGTTTGTTGTGGATAAACTTGGTCCTGGGGGTTTTCAACATTCGTGCTTCGATAAAAGAAATTCGGATGATTTCTGTAGTTCTGGTTGAACCCTCGGTTTCGCATAAAACCCTGCCCATTAACATAACTAACCTCCTGCTGATCATTGTCTCATTCCTCACCTATCTCCTCAGCTAGTTGCTCGCCATTCTCATCAGCAAAATGAACCATCCTTTGGTTCGCCTTAAGTAACAAATTGATCTTGGCCGTGAGGTCATCGATCTTAGCAGAATCCGTTCCATTAGATTTTGTAATCCTGTCATACTCCTGGGACTTGTTACTTGAACTTGCAGCCAAGTTCTCAATCAACTTATACGCACCCTCTTTGGTTTTGGTCATGAAATCACCATCGCTAGCAGCGTTGAGCGCGTTCCTATAATCCCAGTCCACACCATCGTAGAAAATCCCCAGCAGGTTTTCATCAGTGAACCCATGGTGTGGGCACTCTCTCTTGTACTCCTTAAACCTTTTCCAAGCCTCACAGAAGGACTCGCCGGAATGTTGTTGGAAGGAGGAGATTTTGTTCCTCAAACTCGCGGTTTTGGATTTTGTGTAGAAGTGGTCCAAAAACGCAGCTCTACATTGCGCCCAAGTCGTTATAGATCCAGCAGGTAGGGACTTAAGCCAACGCGAATCCTTATCCGCGAGCGAGAAGGGGAAAAATTTGCACTTCACGAAATCCGGGTTCATCCCATTAGAGCTCGTCGTGGAGCAAATCTCCTCGAAGTTCTCTATGTGGTCCATCGGAATTTTAGCGGGCAAACCATGGAACAAGTGCTGCTTAAACAGCGATATCATCTGCGGTTTGATTTCATAATCATTCCTATCAACAGCGGGGGGAATAATTGCAGCTCGATTTCGGTAATAGGCATGGGGATTGTCCATATCCCCTATGGTTCGTTGCTGCTCACGCGCGCGTTGTTGCTGCAGTTCACGCGCGCGTTGTTGCTACAATTCACGCGCATGTTGTTGTTGCATTTGAGCCATCTGCTCTTGCAACCTTTGCAACTCAACTGCCATATCGTTGTCGCTTTGATCGCCCATATCAGCGGGATTAGGCCTTTGTCGTCTGTTTTCTCGTTCTACTCTCGCGAGTTCAGGATTTCTCAAAGTGATAAGGGGAGTTTGAAGATTTCTCCTTGTTGTCCTTGAGTTCATGCACCTGAAACACACGTAAAGAAAAACAAAAGAACGAGATTAGTGCTTAGTCTAAAATCGTAGTCGAGAAGTAGAGGTATCGAGTTGGTCTCCGTCGCAACGGCGCCAATTTGATGAGGAATAAAAACTCATCCTTTATCCGGTTTCAAAGATTAAAACCTAGATTCACTAATCAATGTAGAATAGTTCAGGTTCGTTAAGGGACCAGCAATACGCTCTAATTCTATGGAAAACAATCTCAGCTAAGCGATTAAAATGGGTTTAAATGTCACGATAATTAACAATTAAATAAAACGAGACAAAAGGTAAAAATCAGTTGTAAACAATAATGGAAAAGCGTTAGGTCAGGGATAATTCTCAGGGATTCGAATATCAAGAACCAAGCAATTATTCAGGCATGCGATTATGAACAAGTCTCGAACTCAACCATAAATATAAGGAGATCCACTTTCGTGGCATCTACAACTCTAACAATCAATCTAACACCCTAACTGTCATTGAGGTTAAAAAAGATTATCAAGCATTAGCGATTTGGGTTGATATGTTCACGAGATGCCTTAACTTCAACTTTCGTTGGCTATGGATCAAATCGCCCACCTATGTCAATTCCAGCAATTTATGAACTTTTGATAAGTAAATTTAACCTAACATCAAAGGCTAGGTGATCATGCTAACCTAGGCAATGTGATCGACAATAGATGGAGACTATCGAATGAATATATGAAAACCTATCTATGCTTAGTTCATGAATTCTATCCCATCGAAAACCCTTAACCTAACTGGATAACTACTCGCTCATGATTAAAC